>CM060430.1:173762564-176162564 GCA_030545235.1 Helianthus tuberosus | reverse complement strand
AGTATCTTTTTGTAACACTATCGATTCCCAACCCTTAGGGAAACATTCTGGATAATAAAACGACATTTCTGCATAATATTTATATGTCTAAATGCTGAATTATTGCTGATTTGTATAAATTCTGCACTTAAAGTGCGTTTCGGGTGCTTTTTAGTGCTTATTTTTGCTTTCGTATTGCATATATATTAACCCTTGTATGTACTTTTGGGTTTTAATGCATTCTTGTTGTCGGACCTACACCTAGGCTCCAATTTTATTGTCTGACTGCTTTCTGCAGTTCAGTCGACACAGTGTGTCTTACCGGTGAGTTTACTATTATTTTTGACGCAACGCTCTCGTTTATGCATAAAGCAATATTTTGTAGTATACAACGTGCATGAATTCACTTGTTTAATCATGTGTTCAGACATTGCTGACATTTAAGCACATAATTGCAATCATTAAATAATGATTAAAGTGTACGGAAATTACCGGTTTGTGCCAGTTGTCACACGACTAACACCTAAGGCGGTTGAGATGTCGATTTGCTTAAAAGATTACTTGGATGCGGCGGAGAGAGTTCAAGACAAACGCTCACTCGAGGAAGAATTAGATTACGAAGAAGAAGTTTACGAGGACGAGGTCGAAGCCGAATTGACAACCCCAATGACCGACGAAGAAGCCGAATTAGATGAATTCCTACGCAATAGTTCGGGTTCGGGTTTGGCCGAAGAAGATTAAACGACGCTTCTCAAGATATATTTTAGTATTGTAGTTTAACTAAAAAAATATATGTATATTAGTGGACGTTCTTGCGGATTAATAGTTTAAGTTTACGCATTTCGTTTGTTATGTTTATCGTTCGTATTTCATTGTTATGTACAACCGTTTGTTCCAAGACTAATGATATTATTATGTGTTTAACTTTTTATGAGTTTATTGTTAATTTTTGTATAAAAAAAACTGCATTTACACTTCAAAAAAGCCCAAATAGCTGAAAAAATGAACAAAACAGCCCAAATAGCTGAAAAAATGAAAAAAATAACATTCTGTGAAGTTTCTACAGAACCGGTTATTTTTCCGGTTTTTTTTCCGGTTTTTTTAACCGGTTTCACTCCTTTCGGTTATTAATCGACACAAAAACCGGTTTATTTTATAACCGGTTAGGACCGGTTACAATTTTTCCATGTTAAAACCGGTTATTAACCGTAACCGGTTTTTAAAAAACCGGTTTTTTTTTTGCCCAAAAAAACCGTAACCGGTTTTCCAAAAAAACCGATTTGTACACCTCTAGCCCCACCCACCCTACACCCTCTTCTAACCCCACATCTCTTCTGAAACATATCTGAAATCAGACCATCGAGTGTAGACGACGGAATTGGTTCGATTTGCAGGTACGATTAGGGCTTCGATTAGGGATTTCTACCGGTAGAGACGAAGGGGTTTTCTGCCAGGTAGAGACGAAGGGATTTTCTACCGGTACGCCGCCGCCGTGTGCGGCGGCTCCCTTTCCTTCTCCGGTCTCTTCCTGGTTCTGTCGGTGGTCTTCATCAGCGAAGAACCGAGTGGGGGGGGGGGTGTCTTGCCTGTAAACATCGCCCGGATCTGGAATCCGGTGACCGGATTTTGTGTAAGGTGAGAGGGAGATCGAGAGGAAGGTGGGATGGATCAGTTCTTCAATTGATTTGTCTGTGTTTTGTTTGATAAATATGTAGATGAGAGCATTTGGGAGGGAAACAAGTGTTGAGCAGATGTGTTTGTGAAGATAGGGTTTTGACGTGTCAATTGTAAGTAGATTTAGACCTTTGCAACTGTGAACTAAAGTGATGATTATGCCAAAAATCTGTAGTGACTATTTGATTATGTGAACTTGTTCTTTTTGAGTCTGACATTAAATCCCAAATACACATGATGCGACAATATAATGGCGGGCCAGTGGTGATGGCAGGTGGTCGTCCGATGGTGGGCCAGTGGTGTTTGCAGGTTGCAGAGACAAAGAAACAAACAGGAAGGGGAGAAGGAGTGGGGGTGGGGGTGGGTGATGATGGCGATGTAGTTTTGAGGTCGGTTCGGGACCGAGCCCAACTTTTATCGCAGTTGGCCTTTAGACGGGCGGGTTTTTCTCTGAAACTGTGGCGGTGATGGTGATGGTGGAGGGTGGAGGAGGGTGATGGTGGGTGGAGGTTGAAGATGAAGTGTGGTGGTGGGGTTTTATAAATAAATATGAAGAAGATGCCCGGATAGTCCCTATGGTTTGGCCTTTTAAGGAAAGGATATTTTTGTCATTTCACACCCTCCTTAACAGAGAAAACAAACTGAAGTTAGACCCAGGGACTATCCGGGAACAAAAAATGAAAACTTGGGGACTATTCAGGTAGTTTTAGAAAGTTGAGGACTATAGGTGAAAAAAAGGCGAAACCACAGGGACTATCCGGACATTTTTCTCTTTTAAAGGTAACATTTATTGATGTACAACGTTGGTAGTTTGGTACCAAGCTTAAGCTATTTTTGAATTTATAAGTTTATTAAATTTCTTTACTAAATCAAATTTTTATAATTTAGAGTAGGGTAAATTATTGTTTTGGTCCCTATGGGTTAGCCGGTTTAACCATTTGACCCAAAAAAGAAATCTTTTAATATATCAGACCCCAATGTTGTATTTTATAATGGTTTTGACCCCTTAACACTAACTTTTTTACATTTTTGCAGTTAAGTTTAAGGGTAATTAGGTCATTATATACCTCGGGGGCTATTTTTTATAATTACAAGATTCTCTTAATATTTAAGAGACTATTAATGCAATTACTCAAGTTTTTTTATTTCGTTATTTTCACGATTATTATTTAACAAAACACGTTTTAAATATACAAATAGATATGTATTTTCATTAACTGTTTGTTTTTATAAAAGTCGTCTTAAAAATAATTTGTTTTTTTTTTACATTTTGTTTAAACCATCTGTCGTTTTTAAAACTGTTCCTTTTTAAACTATTTGTTTTTTAAAATCGTTCTTTTTAAAGTTGTTTGTCTTTTAAAGTTTTTTAAAACACTTCATTTTATACCATTCTTTTTAAAATCATTTATTTTTTAAACATTTTAAACAACTCACCTTTTTAGGTCATTAAATTTTAAAATTTTACAAAACGACGTGTATATAAAACAAAATACATGTTAGGTTTGAAGAAAAATAGAAACATTCTAATAAAAAGTTTGCAAAAGATCGTTCATTTTTTTGAAGTTCTTTTTCGCTAACGGCTATAAGTAAACTAAATACAAAGTTTAAAAAATGAACGATTTCAAAAACGGTTCTAAAAGGAACAATTTAGAAAGAAATGTTTTTAAAAATTAACGACTTAAAAAACAAATTGTTTATTAAAGTTTAAAAAATGATTTTAAAAAGAACGGTAATTAATGAATCGTTTTAAAAAAAAACTTTAAAAGACAAACAACTTTAAAAAGAACGATTTTACTAAACAAGCGGCTTAAAAATGAATTATTTTAAAAACGATAGACGATTTAAAAAAAAGATTAAAAAATAAATGACTTTAAAAACGACGTTTATAAAAAACAAACACTTAATAAAAATACATATTTATTTGTATGTATAAAACATAATAATAATCGTGAAAATAATAAAACAATAAAAAAACTTATGTAATTGCATTAATAATCTCTTAAATATTAAAAAGAACTTTGTAATTATCAAAAACAGCCCTTAAGGTATATAATTACCTAATTAACCTTACACTTAACTGCAAAAAAATAACAAAGTTGGTGTTAGGGGTTAAAACCGTTATAAAATGCAACCTCAGGGTCTGATATGTTAAAAAATTCATTTTTGTGCTGAAATGATTAAACTGGCTAAACCATAAGTGCAAAAAAAATAATTTACTCTTTAGAGTAATATAACTTTCATTTGCTTCTGTTTTGATTAAGTCTTAAAGAAAAAAGATGATGCATATAGTATATGAATGCAGTGTGAGGTTCATTGGAGAACACTAAAAATGTGAGGAATGAGGGAACAGTAGGGGTGTGTATGGGTCGGTTTGGTTTGGTTTTTACCATTAACCATAAATCATAACCATAACCGCTAGCTTCGGTTATGGAATTCCATAACCATAACATGGTTATTCGGTTATGATTTGGTTTTGGTTAATTTATTAACCAAGCAAGGTTTGAAATAATTAGGGGTGTGCATTAGGGGCATAGATGGTTTGGACTTAACTTGGACTTTCTTTTAGACCGTGGGGTATGGTGGGGGTTGGGTTGGGCTTGGGTTGGGGCATTTGTTGACACGTGGAATGAGAGCCCCCCCTCCCCCACCGCCTGGTACGTGTCCGCGGGGTATGGCAGGGCGTGGGTTGGGCTTGGGTTGGGTGCACCGTGTGGCAGAGTATTCAAATAAAAAAAATTACAAAAAAATTATAAAAATCACACAACATTTATAAAAAAAAACCTACAACTTCATTAAAATTTTAAAAATTACATAATACTAAAATTACATAATCCTAAAAATTACAAAATAACAAACCTAGAGCGTTAAATAAATTTCAAAAAGGTCGATCTTGTCGAACGCCTTTCGCTCCTTGCCTCGAAACTCTATGTTCGCCATCGCCACCCGGTCCTCGTGGCTTAACTCGCCGCTCGGAACGGCTTCGTAGTAAGCCTTGAAACGCTCGAGCTTGGGCCGTACCTCGCGCCATTTATGTTGGCACGCGTTGAGGTTGTGGCGGTCGTTACCGACGTTATGTCGGTAGGTTGCGAAAGCTTCCGGCCAATATTTTGTTTGGCCCGGTGGCCGCCCCTTGATAGCGTCAACGACGCTTGTGATGAGAGCAAGTTCCTCTTCGTGGGTCCAGGATGCCATAGCGGGTTCGTGGGATGTTGGGGTTGGGGTAGCGGGTTTGTGGGATGTTTGGGATGGACCACACGGTGGGGTTTGGGGTTTATTTATAGGGGATGTTGGGGTTGGGGTGACCGCTTGGCCAAGCCAAACGGTTTGAATTTAAAATTCAAACTTTTGAAATGGCCCGCTATGACATGGCGGGTCAGTGAATAAGAAATGGCCAGCTAGGATGTCAAGACCGCCCCACGCCCGGCTTGAAACCCAAGCCCCAAGGGCCACGCCCCAACCCAAGCCCACACGGGGTGGTGGCTTGGGCGTTTTCCCCCAACCCACGCCCAAACCCCAGCCCCATACCCCACAGTCTTACAAGATAACAAAGACTACACTTTTTTGTTAAAGTACCGATGTACGATTATTTTTAATAAGGTACTTCTCAACAAAAAAAAAATACGTACATCAGGATCCCTTTGTTACTAACATACTTTTATCTTAGTAAAAACCTCTATATTGTTAACGTAAAACAAAAATTCATTATATATAGTTAACATTACAAGTTCGGTTCGGTTCGGTTTTGGTTATTTTGGTTAACCAAAGCTTCATAACCATAACCATAACTGATTGGTTGCTTAATCAAAGTTTCATAACCATAACCATGGGTTATGTCGGTTTTCGGTTAATAGCGGTTTATTTCGGTTTTGATTCAGTTATCGGTAATGGTGATTAATTTTCTCCCCCTAGAAAACAGTGCATTTAACATGTTAAATATATCTTAAAATTTCAATTTAAAATGCTAAAAATTATTTTTTTTTTCAAAAAAAAAAATGGAACTTTTACATATAAAAATGCGTAGAAACTATTCCAATAAAAAATCAATTTTGTATTTTTTTTTTTACCTTTTTAACTGTTTTTTAAACATTTTTTTAAGTTTTTGTTTTTTTATTAAAAACCTTCCACATGTATTTATATGCAAAAGCTCTTATTTTTATTTTATTTTTTTAAATGATTTTAACTTATATAAGTTGAATTTTTAACATGTTAAATGTATGATTCCTTTCTTTTTTAGTGTTCTTCAATAAACCCTCCCATTAACGCGAAAGGGTAATCAAAGAAATAAATAGTTTCTTAGCCATTATTATCTTTCCACTGTGTAGTAAGAGTTTCTTTTCTTTTGTTTTTTTTTTTCTATTATTACATGCCAGGCAAGGGAGTTGGTTTGAAGTGAAGCAATGTTCATCAATGTGTATGGCTTATCAGTTAGTGTTCTTCCGTCTTCGAATGCATTATACTATTTTAAATATAAGAAGGTAGATTGTTGTTTAAATGTTTTTATCGATTTGCTTTTTTTGATAGTTAATGTTGCTTAATTTATTTTATTGTTGTTGTGTATTTAAACATTGGATTAGCTTGAGCGGAAAAATACAAGCATTTAAGTTATCAAGAAAACCAATGCAGAAAAGGATTTTGTGCAAAGACAGACTGGATCATTAGTCCTTAGACCGTCCGTAGTGTGCGGTATTTTTTCCAAAAAAGCCACCAAACACGCCCAATACTGCCCACCCACCGCCCCCTGGGCGTGTTTCATCATTTTTTGGTTTTGGCGTGTTTTGAATCACGTGGTTGGGGCGAAAATTTGACCAATCAAAGCTGTTGCAACGGTCAAAAAGGCAACGGCTAGTTTTTTTTTTTTTTTTCATTTCTCACCTATATATATACACACACTTCCACTCCATTTTTACAAACAAAAACCTCTACAATCTCAGATATTAAACCATTTTTATAAAAAAATGGCTTCCCCTAGTTCCTCATCTATCGCAAATTATTACTATATAGAGAGTTTTTAGCGGATGATGGTGAATCCACCGATGAGGAGGTCGAGCAAGAGGCGGTTACGAGTGCTTGTCAACACTAGCGGTCCGATATGTGAAGCATTGTAGCCGGCCCGAACGTGAAATTAAAACAAGAGATTATATTGAACGAGACCGACGTGCGGCAAACGATCGGTTGTTGAAAGATTATTTCGATGAAGCGCCAACATTTCCGAACCCAGAAGTTTTTAGGCGTCGTTTCCGAATGAGTAAGCGTTTGTTTCTACGCATCGTTGAGGACTTTGAAAACAACTTCGATTATTTTAAACAAAAAGCATATTTCATCTTTTAATTAGTTAGAAATCAAGTTGTGAAATTTATTCAAACTCAAAGATGAAACAAACAAACATGCCATGTGGTCATTGTGTCCCACGCCACTTGGTGCGCACCCATTCGGGATTGGGCACCACCCAGAATGTTTTTTCCTAAAAACATTTGTTGTGTATTTGTGGGGTTAATTTTTCCTCTTCAAAGAATTATGGATTTGTTGCAGTTTCCCTTTCTAACACTATTAGATGATGCACAATGAGCGTTCTTTGTTTTCATATCGGCCTTTTATAGAGAGCTCTGTCCTGGTGTTGTTTGCACATTAGGATTCGGTAACCGGTTACATTCAGTCATATTATCTGCTTCCTCTTGTGTTTGCCTAATATTCTTATAATTGGTTAGTTGTACTTTTGTTATTTGGCTAAGGCTGGAGGGTGTGGTTGGAGCCCCCTAGGGGGCTTTATCAGGCCACGTAGGATCCACGTCAGCCATGGAGCCTCCCTTTAATTTGCAGGCTGTGGATGAAGCCCCCTATTAAACAAAATTAAAAAAAAAAAATTTGATTGGACTATTGTTCAACCTTGGCGTTACCATCTTCGCGAGCCAACTATAGCGCCCCCGGATTGATTTGGGCGGTGTGGGACGGTGGCGCCATAGCGGCGCTATGGCAGCTGATGTGGCCTGGTAGCGCCACCACACCCTCCGGCCTAACAGTTAAGACCAACAATTGTTTTATTTTTTCTCAGGTCCAGCCCATTGTTGATGTTGGTCGCAACAGAGGCTGTTAAAGAGTTGGTGCTTTATTTATCTTTTATTTGTATATCAGTCTAGAATTAATGGATTGTCAAAATTGTTTTTTATGGAACCATCAGCATTCATTAAATATGTTACTATCTTGGCCTACACTTATTTGTTAAATGATCAGCTTTCTAGTGCTTATAGCAAGACTTTTTCATTCTCGCTTGGCGGTTTAACCATTAGTATACGTGATATATAGTAAACGTATTTAATCTTATTCGAGCTTGTTGAAGCTGTTTGTGAATCATTTCATGTGGTATACAGCAACATCTATGCATTTCATGCCGCACAAAAAGCCAGTTGAGAAAGTTATGCATTTCATATTGTTACGTATCTTTTTTTTATGTTTATTTTCAGTTTGCATGTAACAAGGACCATAATGGCCTTTTTTATGTTCTGTGGGTTTGTTTTGGAACTTTGTGTTGGATTAGGGTATTAATTGAATGGATCTCTGGATAACAAACCATCCAGAAATTACGTAAATTCCCTCTGCCTCCCCTAGCTTCTGCCGTAACCTATCAAGGGTATCAGAGCAATCCGATTCCTTCTCGGAACTCTGCCGCCACCATGACGAACACTCGTAATCAAGAGATCGATACCGCCTTGAAGTCCCACGACAAGGCAATCACCGATATCCAGGCCGCTCTATCCACGCTGATGAAACAACAGGAACAAGCATCGAAGCAACAGGAGGAGATCCTGAAGGTTGTTCGTGACAAATCGGTTCAGTCATCGGGCAGTTCTTTCGGGTCTTTTTCTGGTCCAGATTCCGATTCACGTGGTTCGAAGCCGTTTCGTATTGGTAAGATCGACTTCCCTAAGTTCTCAGGGGAAGATGTGGAGGGTTGGGTCTACCGTTGCGAGCACTTCTTCGCAATGGATGATACGCCAGACGAGTCCAAGCTTCGTTGTGCAGCGGTTCATTTGGAGGGTGACGCACTCCAATGGCATCGCGCATATCTGAAAACAAGGAACGCCACTGTGGCCGAGGTTGCTTGGCCGGACTATGTTAGATCAATTTATGCGCGCTTTTCTGACGCGTTGTTTGAAGACCCTTTGGAAGAGATGGCGTCATTACAACAGACCGGATCGTTACAGGAGTTGAACACCACCTTTGACTCGCTATTGAACAAGGTTACTTTGAGTGAAACCCAAGCCGTGAGCTTATACATCAAAGCCCTCAAACCAGACATTCGGGGACCGGTAAAAATGTTTAGACCTCGTACGTTGCATGAGGCGTACAGATTGGCTAAAACCCAAGCCCTCAATAACGAAACCTTAGAGGAGAAATTTGCACCCGGAAAATGGAGCGGGGGAGCCGCAAAGAACAACAGCAATGTAAAAATCACACCACCTACTTATGCCGCTAAACTGCCAATCTTGCCCACACCGAACCGAGCTTCAACTGTAAATTCGCGGCCGACTAACAACCAACGTCGTTTGACCAGCAAGGAATTAGAACAGAAAAGGGCGAAAGGGGAGTGCTTTTGGTGCACCGAAAAATTCGTACCGGGTCATGTGTGCGCGAAACCCCGTAAGCAACTTTACATCATTGAAGCGGATGAGGAGGAGGAGAAATCCGTAGAGGAAGGGGAATCTGACAAAGAAGAGGAGACGGATCATCAGATCTCGATTCATGCCTTAACCGGCATTCCGTCGTACTCGACAATGCGGGTAAATGGGTCGATGGGTACTCGCCAACTCCACATACTTATCGATTCGGGATCGACACATAATTTTCTTAAAGAACGGCTGGCCAAGAAACTGGGGTGTGAGGTTGCATCGATAGCACCAGTGACCGTAGGGGTGGCGGATGGAAAAAAACTAACTAGTACGCAGGTGTGTAAGGAATTCCAATGGAACATGCAAGGAAACTGGTTCACAACCGAGGTACTTTTATTGCCACTTGAAAGTTATGACATGATTCTAGGGGTGCAATGGTTGCTTCCGTTAAACGACATCCTATGGAATTTCCAAAAAATGACGATGAAGTTCGAACTCGCGGGTAAAGGTTATGAGTTAAAAGGACTACAAAACAATTTGTTCGCGGTGTGTTCTCTGGAGAAGGTGGGTAAACATGCACGAGCCGGGGATTTACAACTGTTTAGTTTACACTTGACCAATGGCGAACAGGGGGATAATTACCACTCTCGTGTGGTGAACGTTCCGGGTGGA
The DNA here is from genome assembly GCA_030545235.1 of Helianthus tuberosus. Classification (NCBI taxonomy): domain Eukaryota; kingdom Viridiplantae; phylum Streptophyta; class Magnoliopsida; order Asterales; family Asteraceae; genus Helianthus; species Helianthus tuberosus. The sequence goes on along the minus strand of CM060430.1, from coordinate 176,152,635 downwards.
CATGAGGGAACCGAGAGATGGAAGGAGTTAGTGGCTCGGTTTGCATCCGTTTTCCAAGTGCCCAAGGGGTTACCGCCCACTCGACCGTTTGATCACAGAATAGTTCTAAAGGAGGGCACCACTCCTATTAGTGTTCGGCCGTATCGGTACCCGGCGGTACAGAAGGATATCATTGAAAAAACCACTCGGGAACTGTTGGATTCGGGAATAATTCAGAATAGTCAAAGTTCGTTTGCAGCCCCGGTAGTCCTCGTAAAAAAGAAAGACGGCCAATGGCGAATGTGTATGGATTATAGGCGTCTCAACGAAGCAACGGTAAAAGATAAGTTTCCTATTCCGCTTATTGATGAACTGTTAGATGAGTTAGCGGGAGCCTTTTTTTTCTCAAAGTTGGATTTACGGTCCGGGTACCACCAAGTTAGAATGGCAGTAGAAGATGTTCCGAAGACGGCATTTCGTACACATGAGGGTCACTATGAGTTCCTTGTCATGCCTTTCGGCTTGACAAATGCTCCGGCGACGTTTCAGGCTCTTATGAACCACATCTTTAAACCCATGCTTCGGAAAGGAGTGTTGGTTTTTTTTGACGACATCCTCGTCTATAGCCGTAACGAGGAGGATCATAGGCAACATTTGGAACAAGTCCTCTCCATAATGCAAACTAATAAACAGTTCGCTAAAGAATCGAAGTGTGTATTTGGAGGTCGAGCCATTGAATATTTGGGTCATATTATTGCGAAGGAAGGGGTGAGCACGGACCCGAAAAAAATTGAAGCGGTGCAACAATGGCCAACTCCAAAAACAGTCAAACAACTTAGAGGATTTTTGGGCCTAGCCGGCTACTACCGGCGATTCATACGTTCGTTTGGAATGATTGCAAGGCCACTCACTGATCTATTGAAAAAGGATGCATTCAAGTGGGGAGAGGAATCGCAATATGCTTTCGACAGCCTGAAGAGTGCACTCGTGTCGGCACCGGTGTTAACTTTACCCGATCCCACCAAACAATTTGTAATTGAAACTGATGCTTCGGCAGGAGGAATAGGGGCGGTATTATGCAAGAACGGCACCCGGTCTCTTTTTTTATCACGGGCTTTATCGGCAAGGCAGAACGCGCTCTCGGTTTATGAAAAGGAGTTATTGGCTATCATGTTGGCAGTGAAACAGTGGCATTATTACCTTATTACCGGGCCATTTGTCATTCGGACGGATCAGAAAAGTCTCAAGCATTTACTCACTCAAAAGGTAACCACCCCTTTACAACATAAATGGCTAGCGAAACTTATGGGTTACGATTACTCTATTGAGTATAAAAAAGGTCGGGAAAACGTGGTGGCCGATGCGTTGTCACGGGTGCAGGGGTCAGAATTGTTCGTTACAGCCGTCTCACAATTGGAGCCGTTATTGTTGAATAGGATAATTGAAAGTCAAAAAAATGACATTGATATGCAACAGTTGATAAGCAAGGTCGAAGCGGGCGACGGTCATGGGAAGTACAAATGGAATGGTCAATGGTTGTCACGCGGGAACCGTATGGTGGTTGGGAACGATGGCACCCTACGTGAGGAAATGGTAAAACTATGCCATGAATCACCGGTATGGGGCATTCGAGGGTGCGAGCGACTGTGCAACGGGTCAAATGGCTGTTTTTTTGGAAGGGTATAAACAAGGTGGTGCGATGGGTTGTGCGAAGTTGTGACGTGTGCATGCGAGCTAAAGGTGAAAATGTGGCATCACCGGGACTGATGCAACCGTTACCGATACCGGAGATGATTTTTTCGGATATTTCGATGGATTTTATAGGTGGATTGCCGAGGGTTAAGGGTAAAGACACTGTTTTTGTGGTAGTGGATCGTCTCACGAAATATGGCCACTTTATGTTATTGGGTCACCCCTACTCGGCTAAGGAGGTTGCACAGGTTTTCTTTGACAATGTGTATAAGTTGCACGGGTGCCCAAACTCTATCGTTTCTGACCGAGATCCAATTTTGTTGGGTTCTTTTTGGACTGAGTTTTTGCAGTTGCAGGGTATCGAGGCAAAGTTGTCAACAGCCTACCACCCTCAAACGGACGGCCAGACCGAGGTGGTTAACCGGTGTCTAGAAGGGTATTTACGGTGCATGGTGATGGAGCGTCCGCATACGTGGGTCAAGTGGGTCTCGACGGCTGAATGGTGGTACAATACTTCGTTTCACTCATCCTTGGGCCGTACCCCATTCGAAGCCTTGTACGGGTATCAACCGCCGTTGCATATACCTTACATTCCGAGGGATGTGGTGGATAATGAAGTCGACGAGGTGATGCGGGATCGTGAGGCAGCCATCGGGGTACTTAGACAGTCATTGTTGAAGGCATAAAACCGTATGAAACAGCAAGCCGATAAAAAAAGGTCAGAAAGGGAGTTCGAAACGGGTCAGTGGGTGTACCTCAAGTTGCAGCCGTACATGCAGAATTCATTAAGAGTACACAAGCACTCGAAGCTCACGCCAAAGTATTTTGGGCCGTTCTTGATCACAGCAAAGGTGGGAATGGTTGCTTATCGGCTCGACTTACCGGAAGAAGCCCATATCCACCCGATCTTTCATGTTTCGCTGCTTAAAGGACCGTGTGGACCGCCAAAGAAGATCATACCCTTGCCTAGTGAAGCTCGGTTTAATTTGCAACCGGTAGCCGTGTTGGACAGGAAGATGGTTAAAAGAGGTAATCGGGCGACTATGAAAGTTTTGGTGCAATGGAAGAATCAAACAACTCAAGACGCTACGTGGGAGTTCTTGGATGAATTGAAGCTGCGTTTTCCGGATTTCAACGATCTCACTCTTGAGGACAAAAGTGGCTAAGGAGGGAGTCTTGATACGATTCAAGTTCTTTTTTTATGTTTATTTTCAGTTTGCATGTAACAAGGACCATAATGGCCTTTTTTATGTTCTGTGGGTTTGTTTTGGAACTTTGTGTTGGATTAGGGTATTAATTGAATGGATCTCTGGATAACAAACCATCCAGAAATTACGTAAATTCCCTCTGCCTCCCCTAGCTTCTGCCGTAACCTATCAAGTAAGTTGGATGGACTACGCTAGTTTTGTTGTCGATGAGCCTCTTAATTAATCTTTATTGTTTTTTATGAGTTTTTCAGGGTGTGAGATGCAAATGAGTCGCGATGAGCATTTCTTGTTTTAATCTTTATTCAAAAAGTTGACATAATCTTTATCGAAATCCAAAGCATCTTGAGAGATTGATTGATTGAGTGATACATTGGACACAATGTCTCATGCTTGTGGTATGCCCTTATTTGAAGAGGCATACTTGATTATATATTCACAAATCACAACCATGGGATTTTGCAGAGAACATAAACATGGGTGGTTTTACAGCTTTTAATTTTGTCAATTTGGCTGCATAGATAGTGTTAGACGCACGTTAACGGGTAAGATTTTTATCTTATTACAATGCTTCATGATGAAACCATGGAAGGTTAGTTTAATTAACATGTTAATACTCTTACCCTATTATATGATCTTTCAAACCAAATGGAAGAATCTTGTCAATAACCATTGTTATATATACGTGTGTGTGTCCGCCTTCTTATTAACGAAAAAGCTACAAGTTGTTTACGCAATAGGTGCTTAATATAATTAATACACATTGTTGTTGTATCCTCCAGTTTGCAATCGAAAGGCTACTCAAGGTTAATTTAAGCTTATCCTGAATTCCATTTACCGTATTTATTTTAACTTAAAGATAGTACGTATAGGTAGAGGTCCTTGTTGGTTGATCTTGTTAGTTTAGTTAAAAAGTTTCGTTAGTAACAGTATAGTACTATAGTTAATGCTTATAGTGTAACTATTGTAAATTAGAGGGTTTAGTATGTAAATTATGAATAATAAACTGATGTGTACTATAAATAGGTTGCCGGCCACCATTTGTATGTAGCCCGTTTAATGTAATCGCAACCCATTCATTGAAGAAATCGTTTGTTCTTCATAGATTATGTTTACGTAAGTTTATTTTTCATAAATAGTGTTAAAAGGGGCGGACTCAATGCCATTCTAAGGGGGCGGCCGCCCACCCTAAAGAAACAAAAAATATTGTTATAGATACGTGAAAATCTCTATCACCGTTATGAAGTTTTGCAGTCGCACCCCGTAAACTTTTGAAACCCACCTCAATAAAAACATAGAAGACTTAGGATCAGACAAACAAAAACAAATGAAGAATAAATTGGCTTATACTAAAATATGTTGTGATGGGCCTATTTAAAAACATCTCATATGCCTTAGCTAGCCCATAACCAACAACGTATTCGTAAGGTAAAAAAAAAAGGCAAGTTAAAAGTATTGGTTATTTGTTAAGGTAAAAAAAAAGCATAGAGTCAATATTAATGAACTACCCACTTTGAACACATAAATCAACAAATCAGAAAATAACATAATAGCCCCAATATATGGAAGGAGTAGAAGAACGGTTCTTCAACTCTTCACCGCCAAAAAGTGGCTTGGATCCGAGAATCTATAGCAATTTCTCCATCTGTTGTGACCTGCATCAAACAAATGAATTTTGTGGTTTTGAATTTCATTTTACTATTACTTCCCAAAGGAAAATATCAAATAGGAAGTTTATTTTGGCTAGGAAGTGTAGGAAGCAATAGGATTAGGACATGTGGCAACATTTAAAATAAAGAAAAAAGGTATTTTAGTCAATCCAACCATTTCTTCTTCCTTTTCAAAACCCAGTAACTTCAAAACCCACCATCTTCAACCATTTCTTCACTTTCTATCTCAATAATCACTACATTATAGTGCGATTTTCATCACAAATCAATTATTCAAACACCCGATCAACGTGTTCTTCAGCTTTTTTGAAGAAAACCCAGTTTAATTTCATAAAAAAATCTCGTTTTTTCGGGTGATTTTGGAGATAATCACTCGATTCGTTCGATTCGAGCGTTGATAAGTGTTTCAATCATTCAAACTTCGTCAATCGTTGAAGAAATCATTTAGATCCATGTAAGAAATTCTTTAATTTCATTTTTACGATCTGGATTTTTGATTTAGTTATTGCGTTTTACGATCTTGGCGGGGGTCCGGGGGCAGCGCCCCTGGCGGGGTACAAGGGGCAGAGCCCCTGGCTGGGGTTGAATTGCTGTAATAAAAATGCATCAGAAAAATTAATTTTCTGTAAATTGCCTCTGGAAAACTGCATTCGTAGACAGTGTTTCTGGTTCTGTAAACAACAGGTTCTGGTCATTGCGTTTTAGTTAGATTCTGGTTCTGTGAACAACAGTTTCTGGTTCTGTGAACAACAGTTTCTGATCATTGCGTTTTAGACAGTTTCTGGTTCTATGAACAACACTTTCTGGTCATTGCGTTTTAGACAGTTTCTGGTTCTGTGAACAACAGTTTCTGGCTATTGCGTTTTAGAAATAAAACATTTTTGAAGTGTTTTTAGTCATTGCGTTTTAGGTAAACACATTTTTATGTGTATTCAGGTCATTGCGTTTTAGAGAGAACAGTTTCTTTTGTGTTTTTAGGCCATTGCGTTTTAGAAATAAGATATTTTTATGTGTTTTCTAGGCATTGTGTTTTAGAAATAAGACATTTTTAAGTGTTTTCTGGCCATTGCGTAGTGTTTTCCAGCCATTGCGTTTTAGAAATAAGACAATTTTAAGTGTTTTGGGTGCATTGGGTTTTAGAAATAAGACATTTTTAAGTGTTTTGGGTGCATTGCGTTTTAGGCAAAACACATTCAGTCCATTGCGTTTTATAAAGTACACTTTCTTTTGTGTTTTTAGGCTATTGCGTTTTAGAAATAAGACATTTATTTGTGTTTTCTGGTCATTGCGTTTTAGAAATAAGACATTTCTTTGTGTTTTTGGTGCATTGCGTTTTAGAAAAAATTCATTTTTTAGGTTTTTTTTTCATTGCGTTTTACGCAACTGGGTTTTCAAATTTTTTTTTCGAAAATATAGCAATAGTATACTCGTTTTAAAGATAAAAAAACGCTGGTTTTTTTGGTGCAATTTTTATAAAAAAAAATAATGTCGTATGAAAAAGTTATTAACGTTTAAAAAATGGAAGGGAATTGGAGGAGAGAGAAACTATTGTGCTGGATTGATTAGAATGCCCCTAACAAACCCAAGCGCCTCTTTTTTTTTGCTTCAATTTCATTCATTTAATCTTAGCCTTTGATTAATTAAATGGATGGTTAAGATCACTTCCTAGCCTTCCTAGTCAAATAAACTTCCTATTGTATCTCCACCCTACTTCCCTAAGTTTAGTAAATAAAAATAGGAGTTAAATGCCATTTTAGTCCCTATGGTTTTAGTCATTTTGCCAGTTTAGTCCAAAGGTTTCATTTTTAACCTGTGGATCCAAAAAGGTTTCACCATTGCCATTTTAGTCCACTGGGTTAACTTCATCCATTTTTTCTGTTAATCAGAAGGGCAATTCGGTCATTTTATATGTAATTCTGTTAACTAGAAAGGCAATTCGACCATACAAAATGACCGAATCGCCCTTCTCGTTAACAGAAATAATGGATGAAGTTAACCCAGTGGACTAAACTGGCAAAATGACCCAAACCACAGGGACTAAAATGGCATTTAACTCTAAAAATAGGCTCTTTTACGGTAAGAACTGGACCAGTGGTCAAGTCTTCAAGATTCTTCCTTACAGCAAGGTCAGTAGTAACTTACTCAAGAGTGATGTTTTGCTCCAAATCTACATGGAAATAGTAATATGGAAATAGTAACTTAAGTTAAAGAGTTCTAGAAGGATCCACTTTGCAATTTATTTGTATCATAAAAATCATATTTAAATTTAAGAATAACTACTTGTTTCTCATAGTCTAAAGATCAAGTCATAAAACGTATAGTAAATTTTTTTTTTTGGGTAACAAACGTATACTAAATTTATATTCACACATGTGTACGATTTTCTATGATAATTTCCTTTTTAAGTTGTTCCCTTAGTTTTAGGATGGACATCTTTAGGACAAAAGGGGTAGTACTTAGGGAGTTTAGATATAATAAAAAGGCTACCAAATATGCAAAAGCCATAGACTTCAATGTATACTATTATTACAGTTAATTGCCAAAATTGTTTCTGAGGTTTGGGCACATTTGTCATTTTCGTCTAAAATGACACTTTTGTACCAAATTACCCCAAACGTTTGTAAAATTTTGACATTTTCATCCAAACCACTAACTTAATTTTTTTTTTTCTGTTAAGTTGAGGATATTTGGATGAAACTGTCAAATATAAAACCACAGGGACGATTTTGGCAATTTACTCAAACTCTTTTAAATTTCTTTTATTTAATTAATTTTGTTACATATATAATAAAAAAGAATGTACATGCAATTTTTATATGAAAAAAAATAATAGCATTGTCACATAATTTTTATAAATTTTCATCCAACCACTAACTAAGTTAATTTTTCTATTAAGGCGAAGGATGTTTATAAACTAAGACAGAAATTAATTTCTAATTTTTTATATAGTTCAGTTTTATAAAAATAAAATCTACTTAAACCTCTAAATTTTATAAAACTAAAATGCTGGTGACCTTGTTAAAAAAAGTCAAATAAAAAAATGGGTAAATTACAATTTTCGTCCTTTATGTTTGTATCGGATTACAATGGATGCCCTTTAACTTTAATAATTACAGTCACAATCCTTTATTTGAAAAACTCGTTACACCTTTCGTGCTTTAGCACTAACCAGGTTAATTTTAAACGTTACGTCATATCATGTACAACACATGTGAGGGTATTTATGTCTTTTCACACCTTGTTTCTTCACCCTTATGATTCCTCATTTATAACACCACCACCACACCATTGTCACCACCATCACGCCAGACTTCATCATCTACCTCCACCATCCCATCTTCTTCATCTACATTTATCAAAACAAGAACATCACTCTCTCTCTCTCTGCATCACCACCCATAAGCACCACTTACAAAACTTAGGTTACAAACTGAACAAAATTGAATAAAAAACCTTCAAACTAAAAAACTCAAATTACACTCCTGAACATAACTATAACAAAAATTACTAAATGGGTACCTCAGAATTAGCTTTGGAATACATAATTTCCTATTTTTAAACACAACAGGGCACTACGTCTTCAAAAAAAAAATCAAGCATACATAAATTACTAAATGGGTACTTCAGAATTAACTTTTCAAAAATCAAAACTTTAACACAAAAATTACCTAAAAATCTATAGAATAAGGGACCCTCTAAGAATCTGTTGCTAGAAAAATCAAGTAAAATGTCCAAATTCTTCATTTCAATGCCTTAAACACCAAAAAATTTGCAAAATCCCATCAACCTATTTCTAATAAAATCCATGAGCTAGGAAGCAAAACAAATGAAATTAACCAAAATCAAAGTCTCGTATACTTAATTGGGTTAGCTGGAAGACCATTTACAAGTTTACCGTTGTCGACCAACCTTAAAATCCTAGATCCCAAGCCGCCGTTGGAGATACGGTTGTTTCCGCTCATGATTATCACCAGACGCCACCTTCAAACGACAACAAACATCAGCTCTGCCTTCAATCGGCAACAAACATCGTGTCCGCTCATGATTACCACCGCCTTGAAACTTGGACCGTCATTCCAGATTGGCGTTCCGGCAAAGGTTTCCGGGTTGTTACAGTTCTGGCAAAGTGATTAGCATTCTTGTCATCGATTGAAGATTTATAGATCTAGATGGGAAGGGAGTGGTGGTGATTCGCGGCAGGTGGTGGTAGGTTGTGGTGGAGGTGGTTACAGATACAGGAACTCGATATATATGGGGCTGGCCGGCTGGGAGTAGGATGTTGTGGTATATATGTAATTTTTTTTTACTAAGAGACATTTTAAATAAAAACGTAAAATGACTAGAATACCCTTAAGTGAATAAACTTAATTGAAAATTTTAACTTGGTTAGTGCTAAAGGACGAAAGGTGTAACGAGTTTTCCAAATAAAGGACTGTGACTGTAATTATTGAAGTTAAAGAGCATCCACTGCAATCCGATACAAACATAAAGGACGAAAAGTGTAATTTACCCTAAAAAAATCTTATCATATGTACCAAGTTTGTAATTCATCTTCTACTCTTTTAAATTTGCTCCTAAGGAAAATGGTTGTGTTTCACATATACTGCATACATATACATATCTATCTTTATGTTAAAGCAAAATAATGTTGACCATTTGACCATTATGTGGCATATCTCTTTAGCCAGAGAATTCATTTTTTAGAGCCATTTATCTCTATTCTCTCTATTCTCATTCAATTCTCCTTCAATTCATATACCGCCTCACAATTCCTTCATTCTTCTTTCAAACGCTCCTTTGATTATATATGGAAACTCTAATCAATTCCCAATCAGTTGAAATCTTCTCCAATACGTCATCTCTTCATTCAATCCTTAAAACCCTAATTTCAATTTCAGATGTTTTACGTGTTCCATCGCTCCATCTTTGTACATTATGTTTTATATTCATTTTGTGTTTTACATCCTTCCAATTTCGAGCACAAATGAAAACCCTAAATCGGCATCAATGGCGTTGAACACCGGATTGAGATCATTATCTTCCAAATTGATTGCTTCTATCTATTCTTCTCTCGCTAAATCTGGTAAGAATCAGTGACCTAATCTCTTTCGTAACGTTTGAGTGTTTAATTTCAAACAATAGCTGATGATTCTGTGAAATTTGTTTGATATGTTTGTAGTTTTATTGATCTTTCATGATGTAATTCAGATGATCGAGTGTGATGTAGGTTATATGATTAGTATTCGCGACGGTGGCTATGGAGCTTTGAAGGTATGCAGTTGGAAGAAAGAGACTGGAGTCGGCGTCCCCGATTTAAAACCCCCAAATCACCTTCATTAAACCCTAATTTCGCAAATCATCTACCCGACTCACGTCTCCCTTCAATCAACAAATTAATCATTGTAAGATCTTTAATTTTACCATATGCTTTTGATATTATAGACATTTTATGGCTTTTTAATGGATGTATTTGGGTTATTTGGTGGTCTTGTGGTATTATAAAGTAGTATAGATTATGTATGATTATGAAGGCTTCAAACTTTGCATTGACATTTGAAAAGTTCTTATTTTGTTGGTTTACCGTCATTCTCTAATTTACTAATGCTATATTATTATAGCCAGCTGCTATTGCAATTGTCATGGATGTAGATACCACCTTGGGGAAGAAAAAAGTTGCAGTGCAGATGGATTTTTCATGGTCTACATTGACATTTTGAATGAGGACCTTCATTAACATCAGGTTTGGTTTGGTTTGGTTTGATTCTTATTTCAAAAAAAAATTTGTCTATTACAATTCAATCAGAAATTTTGCTGAATAGGATTATTTCCTTCGAGTGTAAGAAAACCCTTATACTATTGCTATTGGGTTATGTTTTATGTTTTATGTATTTTGAATTAACTTGATAGTTTAATTATGTTTAGTTTGTTTGTTAGTTCTTTAATTTTAGTATGAAGAGTCTACCCACCAGGTCTTCAGTTATGTTAAAGTTGGCATTTTGAAGCTTATTTGATCTATTGTTTTTACTTATTTCTGACTTGAAAAGGTAGTGGGGCTTGCTAGTTTGATTACGCTATGTTTCTTTGTAAGTTCTTCAATTATAGCTTGAGGAGTTTCCCCATCAGGAGCACCAGGTGTGTCTCAAAAGTCATCAGTTATGTTAAAGTTGACATTTTAGGCTTATTTGTTCTAATTTTTATTGATTCGGACTAAAAAGGGATTTGGGTACTAATAGTTTGATTCTGCTTGTTTTTTTTTTTTTTTTTTTTGTTAGTTCTTAAACTTTAGTATGTAGAGTTTGCCCACCAGATGTTTTAAAAGACATTAGTTATGTTTAAATTTTCATTTTAAAGTTTTTTTGGTCTAATTTTTTTACTAACTTTTTCAATGCAGTGCATTCTGATTGCTTTGAACCTGCTTCTTAACCAGGTATTTTTCAACTCGATCCTCTCGAATCGTTATTGATGTTCTCGATCATATATATCCGTAATGTTTGTCCGTTTATTTCTTTTGAAGTAATTTATCGTGTTTGAGATTTTGCGTGATTTTAATTTATCATTCATTCATACATATGATCATCATTTAGGTTTTTAAAAATTAAACCCTATTGGTGATTTTGATAAGATATGGAAACATATATTTGGTGTTTTATTGGTGATCTTATTTTTTATTGATTTCAATTAATGTTTGGGTAAATATCTCAGTAAACTTTTTGAGCTTTTATTTCAATTTGCTTTCTATTCGTTGATCGAATGAATCATTCCTTTAATATAATTCCATGGATCCAAATGAAATGATTTTAGGGTAAATTACACTTTTCGTCATTTATGTTTGTACCAGATTGCAATGGATGACCTTTAACTTCAATAATTACAGTCACAGTCTTTTATTTGGAAAACGCATTGCACCATACGTCCTTTAACCATAACCTTGTTAAAAATTTTAGTTAACTCAGGCATGTGACCTGCACATGAGGGTAGATTGGTAATTTTACTCGTTTGTTTACATATATATATATATATATATATATATAAATACACATAAAACCCTTTTCACTTCCCTCAACCATCTCTCTCCATCTCTCTCTATCCAACCTCCACCACCACCACCATCGTATCCAACAACCACCACACCAAATCCGTCCACCAAGCCCAACCACCAACACCATCGAATCCATCCACCACCAAATCTTATTGTGAATTTTCGCTTCATTTTCAGTCAAGATTCAATCGACCCACATTAGAAAATCTTGAATTCCATACGGGTTTGTGAAAAAGTTTACAACTTGTTGTGAATTACTGCTTCAATTTCATGTTTATTGTGATGGTTTATGTATACGAGATATGGGTGTCTCTGTTTTTTGTTTTTGTTTTTTTTTTTTTTGGAAGACGGCAACATGAGGGTATTATTGTCTGGGTTTTGAAAAAGATTAAATTTGGGGAAAATGAATAATAGGAAAGTTAGGCTGTGATTGTGGTGGTTGGGTGGTGAATTTGGTCAAATGGTGGTGGAGAAAAGGTACAGTGAGAGATGGGGAGTTGCAGAGAGTGAAAGGAGAGGGAGGGTGATTCATCTCACATATATTTTGCTTTTAGGTATATTAATATATTTCAACCTGCAGCTTGCCCTTTAGACTTTGAGTTCATGAACTACACGATCATCACCAGCCGTTGCTTTTAAACTTTGAGTTCATGAACTACACGGCTTGATATGCCCTGCTTTAGCATGAGGAACAGGAAGGAACATATATGTAATGTTCAGAGATGGTGGTGACACTGGCGTCCAACGATAATTTGGTAGAGGCTGGTTGGAGAGAGAGAAGATTGGCTGAGAGATTCTAGGGTTAGGGTTAGAGTTGGAGAATTGGGGAAGATGGTATTTCTGTATATATATGTAATATTTTTTGTTTTATTTATTAATGAACATTCTAAATAAAAACATAAAATGACTAGAATACCCTTAAGTGATAGACATAACTGAAATTTTTAACCTGGTTAGTGCTAAAGGACGAAATGTGTAATGCGTTTTTCAAATAAAGGATTGTGATTGTAATTATTGAAGTTAAAGGTCATCCATTGCAATCTGGTACAAACATAAAGGACGAAAAGTGTAATTTACCCATGATTTTATTATACCTTTGAATTGAATAAACATTTACATTGTATTTTATTATCTGAACCTAATTGATCCTTTGGTATACAAGATTCATTGAAATTAACCTGGTCACAAGCATGTTTTCTTGGTAAACAACGCCCGACGTTTGATGCAATGATTCCGCTCTAATTAGTGCAGGTACCTTATCTATTTCGATGACAGAAACAGCCATTGAATCTTGGTTTATTAAGAAAGAAAAACTCAATCCATTATGTGTCCTCGATTTTTTTTTTTTTTTGTTTAAGAAAAAAAAATATGGATTGCATTATTATTGTAATATGAAACCTATTGCAATGTTTTTTTTGGCTAAATTTGTTGCATATAGGAATTGTTTTAGTAACATAAACATCATGGTAAAGTTCATAGTTTATGATAATAAGTTTTCCTATTTATATTATATGAGTTTGGAGGATAAAAGCAAATTAGTTTTGGAAAAAAAAATGAAAACAACGCATATATTTGAATTGACAGTTTCACTATTGTTAAGATATGGAAAGTATTGTTGGATATTATAAAGTGGATGCCCAATTGAGAAGCCTTGTAATGAACTTGATGCAAGTTGTATGAAGCATGATGCCTTGCATTTCAGCAAACAATAGTGAGTATCATCACTCTTTTTATGGTTTTATATAATGATTTTAAATAACCATTACCGAATTTAAGATGAAATTGGCCATTTGAAAGAAAAAAAATATCCGCTAAGTGTTGGTTAAATTGTAAATATCCTTAGAACTTTATGCAAATGTTCTCATTATTATTGGTAGAAGCATTGTCTTAAAAAATTCTAACATTTTTTTAGTAGACTTAAAACTGTTGTAAATCAACGGTCTATTAGCAACCAATATATAACTCTAATAAATATGAGAGAACAAGAATATAAAGATCATGTAGAGAACAAGAATATGGAGAATAAGAGAACATGAATTCTTATTCATTAAGATATCATCATGCAATACAAAGAAACCTATATATATATATGGTTCTTACATTAATACAAAGGAAATGAAGAGATGGGAGTTAGGATGTGGATAGTCACTTTAATATAGTTTATTTATAACACTCCCCCTTGACTATCCACGTAATAAAAGAAAACAATGTATTATACACTTGGTGGTGCTGCCTCGTTAAAAACCTTGCTAGGAAAACCCAGTGGGACAAAACCTCAGCTAAGGGAAAAAAAGTGCAGCGTGTATTTTCTCCCCCTGATACTTTTGGATTAGGCATGTTGCCTCATTAAAAACCTTACTAAGAAAACCAATTGGGATAAACTTAGTTAAGGAAAAAAGAGTGCAACTTGTATAATGATCCCCCTCATTTTACATGTATCCTATAAGTGACTTAGGTCCGGCTTCTTTGAAACTTGCTCAAACCTCGTAATCCATTGATGTGCAGCTTGGTATGTTGCTTGATCCATTAATGTCAAATCCTTCAATGAGCATTGATGTATGATCTTCATGTGAAATTTTAATTGCCTTCACTTGTAAGTAGATACCATAAGATCCATGAATATGTTTTGTTATATTCCCTGCACTTACAAAACTAACCAAACTTGTTGATGGGTTAGTAAAATATGAATCCATATCTTTTGTACCTTAAGGGTATAAAAATATATATTTTACCCGTTACATTATCTCCTCACTATACACGAGTTATATATTGTCAATGAATTTCATGGCATGTGTCTGTGTATAAATACTAGCAAGATATATAATTCGTATTTAACTATGGTACTTTTGGACCAATGATCTTTACTTCGTTGATAGAAGATGATAAGATTCATTTTCTATACCAACTACTTGGATATCATAAAATGTACGTATACTATAAGCTTTGTGCGTATGAAAATGTCCACCATCTTCTAGATGTATTATGGTTGATGGATAATAATAATACAAATGCTTATTCTACATATCAAGCCACATATTTGCAATACCATCTTTAATTTGCAAATTCTTCCTTTAATAATTGAGCTCATTTTATCTTTTCAGGAGATTCAATGATATCATCAACATATATTAGAATACTCATAAACCTCGTATTGTTCTTTTAATGAAAACAAATGGATTCACTACAATTTATGTATTTCTCTCTTTAGTAAGTCGATGATACCACATTTAAATTGACTATTTTAGTCCATACTATCTTTTTTTTAACTTTATAAATATACATTCTCGTACTCCTTTCCACTTTGACCAACAATGTTTGTGCATACACTCTTTAGGAGTGTTGACACGCAAACCTCCTCATTGATTTTATATTATATGCAAGGATATCTTAAACACTTTCTTCATTTGTAAAATCCAAATTGTACCATGTTTATACATTGTGTACATTGAGATGCCATAATAACCAGGTACACATTTTCTATGTATCTTTATTGGAGTATTGGTGCACAATAATTACATGCATAAGGTGTTTCAATTAACCTCTTAAGCACTCAAATGCTTTAGGATACTCATGGGGAGTTCCAGTTATATTCAATTCAATAACATATACAACATGTATACGTATTCAGATCCGAATTTAAATAATAATCATAATATTCTCGAGAACTTATTTTATATGACTTAGTATCAAGTGATACATAACTTTCATACGACGCATGTCAATTCTCTTTTATATATTACCAGACTAATAAGATATTGGAAAGTCAAAACATCCACCGCGGGAGAATATGTCTCCTCATAATCAGTCATAAGTCTTTGCAAAAATTCTTGTGCCACCAATTTTAACTTATATCACTTAATTTGATTTTCACATGATTCGCGTAAAAGACACATTTGTATCCAACATATTTTACAACTTCAGTTGTATGGACTGTTGTTCCAGAAACTTTCCATTTCATTAGAGAACTAAACTATGCCTTATTTGCGTCTTTCTATTTTGGCCAATCATTTCTTACTATTCATTCATAGGCAGATCTTAAATCTGATCCTCATCATTTAATCATTTTAAGTGCTACATTATATACAAAAGTATAACGACGTCGATTTTTATTTCGATTCCATACATATCTTAGACATGATATAACTTATCGAGATCTCTTTATTTTCAGGTACCTGAGGTTCTTCTTGAACCATCATGTCTATTGTCTCTTCAGTAGATTTTATTACTATAACCTCGACTTAACCATCATAATTACTTGCTCCAATTTTCGAGGAATTTTATTATTGGAATCGACTAGTCTACCACGCTTCAGGCGTGCAATAGACTCATTACAAAATATGTGGTTGTCCTCTTGGACACAAATATAACTGGAGCATAAGCAGTTGATTATGTGACTTACTTAGTCACTCTATTTAGGTCAGTGAACTTGTCTGGTAATTTGTTCTTTAATATTGGTAAATGAATTATACTTTAAATTTCTAGATCATAGTTTATAGTCTGAGGATCAAGATGACATGATAATTCATTTCACTTTTCACTTTCCAACTGCTTGTTATCTCTCCCTAATGTTGGGAACATTCGTTCACTAAAGTAAAAAACCAATGAGCCATAAACAAATTTCTAACAAATGGCTTTAAGTATTCAATCATAGATGATTATTATACCCAACATATTCTTAAACTTTTTAGAAGTCTCGTCTTTGTGCGGTTTGGTGGATGAGTTTCAATATATGTCGCACAACCAAAATCTTTGATGAGACATATTTGGTTCCTGACCAAAAACCAACTGTGTAGGAAGAACTATAACTTATTGGCTTGATGTGAATTTATGATACTATATATAAAATTACATATACCTAAATGAACTTTTGCTCCTCTCATGATCATTGGCTTTGTAACCAATAGTAATCTGGATCAATATGCTTGCTATCACATTGGCTAAGCCACAATCACACAAGCTTCAAGTTGTGGATTTGATAACCATTTAGACGATGCATCGATTTCAAAATACTAAATGGTATCATGTCGGGATACACATATTCCCCTATTATTTTAGGGATCTAAACTATACTTTAGTTGGTATATCATTAACTTCCCTTGAGAGAAAATATTGCATGCACTTAACAAGAATAATCTTGTAGTTCTTCATTAAATTTCACATTATTATTGACTCGGTGTGGTCTAACCGATCATGCCAATTAATCAAATGATCATTATTCATAAAATTTTGATTTATGATCAATATCATAAGATGTGACCATTATTAGTATTACAAGTGGTCAATCTCATTGTGACCATTATTATAAGTGGTCAATCTCATTGTGACCATTATTACAATTTTGATAGTTGGTCTCATTATTAATTTGGCTATCTTACAACTTTTGATAGCAGGATCTTATTAGTAACATGATCAGCATTATAAGTTTCTTAATTACACCCATCGTCCCAACATTTTCAAAGATCTTATAATCATATTCACTTCAAGGAATGATGTAAACCAACCAAGTTTCATGGTTCGGACAAACGGATATGAAATCGTTTCAAAGTTGTTATCCTTGTTACATAATATTGCTACTTTAGCATATTTGAGAACGACAAATGAAAATTGTTTTATCCGATTCTACCTTGTAAAGAATCTTCTCTTTGCATTACACCATAGAGAAGTAATTACATGTCCGAATCATATAAGGTCTAACATCTTATGACCTTCTACAAACTCAATATGAGATTTAGGGAGTATGACATCTCGGGTGTCATGTCTAAACTTTTAATTACCTTTCATAAGAGATATTAAATCAATTTAGATGATCGATTGAATACTACAAATGAGTATATGATAACAAATGAAATACACAATATAAAATAAAGTCGAATTATATAATACATGGCATCATAATATAATATGTGACCACATAAAACAATTTATTATTATCACAATATGTGACCACATGAAAAGTTGGTATGAAAACTTTATCAAATATGCGTTTTCATCACACTTAAAAACAAATATTTAAATCATATGTATTACCTGTAACTGTCACACCCCGAATTCCACGTGTCACCGGTGGGCCCGGTGGGGAGTATCGTGACGTGGTTGGCAACATAATAGTCAAACAACACAATATTTAAATGCACAACGGAAGCAATTGAAAGATACATTTCAACCGAATAAAATATTGTAATATCGTGTATCACAAACAGTTGAAAGTTTATCCACAGACGGATCGAAATAAATAGGAAACAGTAGTTCAACAGACGATAGGCATCTTAAGCTTGCGAGACTCTTTATTGATGCTAAGGAGAGAATCCAGCCTATTACGCTTAGTACCTGCATTTAATCTTTTTGGGAAAATACGTCAGTTTACACTGGTAAATACAATCAACTGACTCATTTTAAAAATGATTAAAAATTGATTTGGATGCACGTGGCATAAACATTTTATAACTTGGGAAAATAAGTTAAAAGTATTTACCTGAGCAAAGTAATAATCACAATAAGCAAATGCAAGTAGCTTTTACTGGTCCTCCTAATCTGGAACGAAGGTTTGTAATAACCTATTAGAATCCTAACGGGTTTTTAATTAAGCTTAAGCTTAGACCGGTTAGTTTTTAAAGATACGGTTCGTACGCACGATTAAGCGATGACCGGATAGAATGTGATTTAGACCTGACAAGTTTGAAGACTTGCTTAATATGGGTATTTCATACACATTCTGGATTTTGAGATAAAACCGATAAGGTTTGACCCGTTTCGGCTAATTTATGCAAACTAGTTACATAAACCGAACCGAACGCGTAATAAGCGTAACGGGTATTCATGAGAGCCATATACAGGTTTCCTAAGTTAATATGCTTCAAATATGTTGTGACATCAGTAAGATGTCTTTTATTATGCCCGAAACGAATTTAAACACAAACTATGCCCCGTAGGGGTAGTTTGGTCATTTTAAAAGGTTATAAAAGAGTTTAAGTATTAACCTGAGTTACAGGTCTGATATAATCAGTAAAAATACTTATTTTACTAAGTTATAACAGTAGGGTAAAGTATATATGTGAAAATTATCAATTATAACCAACTATGCACCGTAGGGGCATTTTGGTAATTTCACATAAGCCGAAAAGCTCAAAACTGAAGTCTGAGTTAAACAACTTTTGCTTACTGTTGAAATCTTATAATTTATCTAAAATATCAGTAGGTATCAACCCTTGTATGTTTAAAATAGTCTTAGTACATACTATGCGTTAAAAACGCTTAAAAAGGCGATTAGAAGCCGTTTCCGGGTTCTATATAGAAAACTGATATTTTTATTATTCCAGGAGGTTTAAAATAATTTATTTATCATATCTAATCAGTAGCAAAAGGTTTGGAGTCAATTAGATATGTAAAACTCATTTTATAGCCCGTAAGGGCAAAACTGACAATTACCGGATTAAGCCTATGACTCTAAGTTATGCTCAGCCTAAAATTAATTAAAAATCTTCAAAAATCCCAAAATAATATATTACATCAGTGGGTAAAGAGTTTGATATCAAAAAGTAGGCTTAGATAGGCCATACGCTAATTATGTCGTTTAATCGCTAAAGAAGCTTTCAAATTACGCTAATGAGCATAACTCTCAATCTACACCTCAAACTGATGTCAAATTTTGGGTGCAAGTTTATATATCAGTAATTAAGGTTTCTACTCTTTAACATTTTCAAAAATCACGTTTTAAGGTGAAAAGGGCATAATGGTCAACATATGAGCAATTAACGGAATCATGCGTATTAATTGGTTAACTAATGAACCAAGGTGTATAATCACAGAAGGTTATACTAGCATGTAACCTAGTCCAATTAAAGCTCTAAGACATTTCTAAAACATACCAAACCGGGTCAGAACTAAAGTCAAAGCAAAAGTCAAAGCTTTGCGACTTTCGGTTCCGAACCGGGTCTAAACATAAAATTGTCGGGTTGAACATGTTTAGACATGTTCTTATACTAATTACCAAGTTATATTAATGATCAAACAGGTTGTATGTGTTCTACATTGCTAATTATGCATAAATTAGAAAATAAGCATTCTGTTGACTTTTTAATAACAAGTTTGACCCGACAAATGGTCTAGTTAGAGTGGGAATCAGAGGGTGCCCTTTTAAGGGTTTAATGCCCACATAATTACCAACTTATAATTACTTTCAATTCGACTAATCACTGAGCCATCAATGATTAATCGCTAAGTCAACCGTTAATTACGACGGTTTGACTTTTAAGCTAAAACTAAGCAAAAACTTAACTAAGAAAGGTTAAGCATACTTACTAGAGTCCTTTGCACGATTAGTGATCACTTGAGCCTGCTTTGGAGCTCCAGAAATGATCAGAAATGCTGAAGGAAGGTGTGAAGAATTGGTTGCAACCTTGTGGCCTTATATAGTGCTCAAGAACTCATGGATCATTGACACACAAGTCTAACAAGGGCCATGGATCACTTCCAGATGTCCCTAAGTGTCTAGGGGTTGCCTAGGGGTCGTGCAAGATGAGGAAAAACGTTTGTAAGTCGGTTAAAATGGAAATGGCAGACAAGAACCCAACAAAATCGGAGCAGACGACCCCTCGCGGCATGCGTAGCCCCCCCCCCCCCCCAGGGCCGTCGCGTGGCGCGAGGCCCCTTCTGATCAAATCTTATATTTTTGATTTTTTTACGCTTTGGTCCTTGGCTCTTGGAAACTTTGCTACGACTTTATTTCTTGCACTTTGAACCCTCCAACTTGACTTATAAGGGCTTTAAGACATATACCCACTTCGTTAAGTCCTCGGTTAACTTTATTGTTACCCGAAAAGTCATAACTTTCAACGTTGACGCTTTAACCCCTTGTATACGAATTTGATCATAACTTTCTCATACGATAACGAAACTTTATGAAATTTATATCGTGCATTCTAGTGAGCATAATTAACCGTTACAAAGCTTCAGGTTTGTCAAAAGGTCCATCAGAGGTATAACTTAAACATGTTGACACATTTAACCCCTGTAGTTTGTAATATCTCACTTTCTTTCATGTTTAGCTTCGTATGATCCATGATTTATTCGTTTGAATGTATGAGCATCATGTAGGGTTAATGTACAATACATTTATTCACTGTTGACATTTAGAACTCGTATATTCACATACTTTCCATGATTGTCAACTTAAATCCTTCTAGAACATTCTTTCACACGTTCAAACATATGACACGTGTCAACACATTATAGGACGTGAATTTTCGAGGTGTTACATCCTCACCCCCTTAAAAGAAATCTCGACCTCGAGATTTACTGAAATAAATAAGGGTACTTTTCTTTCATTGTGGACTCAACCTCCCACGTGTATTCGGGACCTCTACGGGCATCCCATTTTACCTTTACAATAGGCACATGCTTCTTTCGAAGCTTCTTAACCTGTCGATCTTCAATCGACAATGGTTTTTCCACAAATTTTAAGCTCTCATCTATATGCACATCTGTATGTGGTATGACTAGCGATTCATCAGCTAGGCATTTCTTCAGATTGCAGACGTGGAATACATTATGAATACCACTGAGCTCTTCAGGTAAATTTAACTTATAAGACACTGATCCAACACATTCGATAATCTCGAACGGTCCTATATACCTCGGGCTTAACTTACCTTTCTTACCGAATCGCATCACCCCCTTCCAGGGTGATACTTTAAGCAACACTTTGTCACCAACTTCAAATTTCATAGGTTTACGCCTTGGATCTGCGTAACTCTTCTGCCTATCTCGGGCAGTCTTGAGACGGTCACGAATCTAGACAATCTTGTCCGTCGTTTCAAAGACTATCTCTGGTCCTGATAATTGGACATCTCCAACTTCCGCCCAACAAACGGGCGTTCTACACTTTCTACCGTATAAGGCCTCGAAAGGCGCAGCTTTAATGCTGGTATGGTAGCTATTGTTGTAGGAGAATTCGATCAATGGTAGGTGTTTATCCCAACTACCACCTAAATCAATCACGCATGCTCGAAGCATGTCTTCCAAAGTTTGAATAGTACGCTCACTCTGACCGTCCGTCTGAGGATGGTAAGCCGTACTAAAATTCAAACGCGTGCCCAAAGATTGTTGGAAACTTTTCCAAAAATGTGACGTGTATCTAGTATCTCTGTCAGAGATAATAGACACAGGTATGCCATGTAAAGCTACAATTTTATCCACGTACAATTGGGCTAACATATCAGAGCTATAAGTCTCCTTAATGGGTAGGAAATGTGCTGACTTAGTCAGCCTGTCTACGATCACCCAAATGGTATCATTTCCTTTCCTTGTCTTAGGTAACTTGGTGATAAAATCCATAGTTACCATTTCCCACTTCCAAGTAGGAAGTTCAGGCTGTTGTAGCAAACCTGACGGCTTTTGATGTTCTGCTTTTACTTGCGCACATGTCAAGCATTTTGCTACATAGGCAGCTACAGACTTCTTCAAGCCTATCCACCAATAGTTTGCCCTTAGATCCTGGTACATCTTATCAGCTCCAGGATGAACGGAATATTTAGAACTATGGGCTTCTTGGAGGATAACATCCCGAAGTCCTCCATAAATTGGAACCCATATTCGTCCATTCAATCTCAGAATTCCGTCATTGCCAAGAGATAACTGCTCCTCAGTTACCCCTAGCTTTTCATTAGGATAGTTAGCTTCCAACACAGCTTCCTTCTGTGCAGCTAACAACCTTTCATTCAAACTGTTCTTTATTTCAATGCTCTTGGCATTGATTCGGATGGGTTTCACCCTTTCCTTTCGACTCAAGGCATCAGCGACTACATTCGCCTTGCCGGGATGGTATCTGATTTCACAATCATAATCGTTCAACGTCTCCATCCATCGGCGCTGCCTCATGTTCAAATCCTTCTGATTAAACAGATGTTGAAGGCTCTTGTGATCAGAATAGATCACACACTTGATACCATACAAATAATGCCTCCACAGTTTTAGTGCAAATACAACAGCACCCAACTCCAAGTCGTGGGTGGTGTAATTCTTTTCATGCACCTTTAACTGTCTTGAAGCATAGGCAATAACCTTGCCTTTCTGCATAAGCACACATCCCATGCCAGTGTGTGATGCATCGCAGTAAACTACGAATTCTTCGGTACCTTCAGGCAATGTCAGTACAGGAGCATTGCTCAACTTTTGATTCAGAATATCAAAAGATTCTTGCTGCTTAGGTCCCCAGTCAAACTTTATTTTCTTACGAGTCAACGAAGTTAGGGGTGCAGCAATCCTTGAAAAATTTTCAATGAAACGCCTATAATATCCTGCCAAGCCTAGAAAGCTACGAATTTCTGTAGGCGTCTTCGGCTCTTGCCAGTTCATAACTGCTTCAACCTTAGCGGGATCCACTTGGATACCACGCTCACTAACCACATGTCCAAGGAATTGGACTTCTCGAAGCCAGAATTCACACTTAGAGAATTTGGCATAGAGTTTCTCATGATGCAGGAGTTTGAGAATACAGCGAAGGTGTTTCTCATGGTCAGCTTGGTTCTTCGAGTAAATGAGAATGTCGTCGATGAAAACGAGGACGAATTTATCTAGGTATGGCTTGCAAACGCGATTCATGAGATCCATGAACGTGGCCGGTGCATTAGTGAGTCCTGTTGGTGCACTACATCTGTCGACTTCGTCTTGTATCGAGTCTTAGTTTTAGATTGTTAGATTAGGGCACGTTTTACGAGAAAAATGGAGAGAATTTGTGATTTAGAGAGTAGGTCCGCTTATACGGTCATAGGAGGTCCGCTTATGTGTCATGTCCGTATATGGGAACCTATTTGGTTAGGTTCGCTTATTCGTACATGTCCGTATATATGGGAACCTACCTGTTCAGGTCCGCTTATACGAACATGTCCATATGTGGGGACCTACCAACTCTATAAATACCCCATAAGCGGATCTCATTTGTAACTTTGTCGAATTCCATACCGAGGTGCTGCCGGTGTGAGATTTGGATGTAAACACTGTTAAATCAATCAGAAAAGTGATTTAAGAGAATATCTAGCTATTTCTACGTCAGGTACTTGTTTTCCGCACTTGTATCTGATTAAAACTCCTCTGAATGACTCGTTCGGGTCAAAACACGATCCTACAAGTGGTATCAGAGCTTCAGGAGGAGGAGTTCTATAGAGATTTGCTGGATTTCATCTAAAAATCTTACTTCTACACCTTCTTTCTTCATCAGAACGAGATTTTACGGTCAGAATTCGCTCAAAATTTCACAGATTGTAGATTATTGATCATTGTCAAATCCCTGAAAGTTTAACTTTAAAATTCACACTAAAATTGGTTCAAATTAACCTCCGATTAAGGTCCGTTTTTATGAACAAGGCATAGTTCCGCTTTTGTGAACATTCAGGTTCGCTTTTTCGGACACTTTTTGAGAAGATCCGCTCCAAAGGTTCGCTTATTAGACACCTGATCCGCTCATTTGACATCATAGTTCCGCTTTTGTGTCACTCCTAAGCATCTAGGTTCACTTTTATGTCAACCCTAGAGATCTAGGTCCGCTTTTATGACCATCGAAAACACCTAGGTCCGCTCTAAATTGCATAAAGGTCCGCTTATAAGACCTTTCAAGTTCGCTCAAGAGGTCCGCTTGTAGTTACATTTAGTTGGGGTCCGCTCTTGTAGATCCGCTTATTCGAACATCAGGAGATCCGCTTATTCTAACATCAGGAGATCCGCTTATTCGAACATTCTGGTCCGCTCATTTGAACATTCTGGTCCACTTAAACTCAGTTCACGTGTTTAATCAGGTTCATTATCATTTGAGGCCCAAACAAAGTAAACCGCATATATGTCCATTATATCGAAGCATGTGTTGAAAGATAAAGTGTGTCGGTTTTGTTCAGGAAGTGCATGTGAACAATAGAAAGTGTCAGACATTATAAAATTGTTTGATTCAAGAAGTGAATTGTGAGGTCCAATGAGATTTTAAATGTATGCTTTAAAAGTCTTCGAGTTGTCAGTATACTGAAGTCGTTGAAGTGATAAAGGTCAAATTGAAGTAATTGGGTTATATAGTGTCAGTTTAGTGGGGTGTGCATAATTTGTCGGATTAAAAGTTACGGCCCAATCACAGTTTGAGGATTAAAATTCATTTAAATGTCACGGCCCATGTAGTGTGACTTTAGTTGTCAGCCCATCACACGGCCCAATCAATCACGGTTTAAGTTTGTCAGCCCATTCAAAGGTCCAGTCCACTTGAACTTTGAACCAGTTTGTTTGGAAGTCCAAGTCGTGTTTTGTGAACCAGGTCGTTTGAAAAGGTCGCTTAAATTCAGTTTAGATTGCTTGAAACTGTACCAGTTCGTACGGTTTGGAGTTCATAATTGTCAAAAGTTCATCCGGTCGTTCGAAAGTCCATCAGTTCGCACGTAGTGAGTCTGGTTGTTTGAAATTGATCCGAGTCATAGCAGTTCTCACGGTTTGCCAATTTAAACCTCAGTTCGCACAGAATATTCATCAGTTCGAATGATTCAGTTCGCACAGAGTATCAGTTTGATTCAGTTGTTTTGATAAGTCTTTAAACTGATTGTGTTTTTTGTTTGTTTGTGTACGTCAGGTGATTTACGAGGTGAACCAGTTCATTTGAAAGCTTGTTTAAGAAATTCTTCGTTACCGAAACATGGATTCTGAATTCTACAACACTTTTGCTTCAACTCCAACTAATCCATCCGACATTGCTAAGAACATGAACATGGAGAATGAAACCGGAACAATGTAAAAACCCCCGAAACTTATGGGAATTGAAGATTATCACGGGTGGAAGAAAAGATTTGAGAATTGGGTGCAGGCGAATCATTTAAAAGCTTGGGAGAGCATCGAAACTGAATATGAGAGGCCAAAGAATTCAGCGGGAGTCGATAAAATAATTTCAGAGTTCACGGAGCAAGAAAGAGAGAGTTACAAAGGAGAAAAGATGATGATCAATTTGTTACAACAAGCTGTTAAAGAAGATAAATTTGTGTTGCTTCAACATGATGAAAACGCTTATTCTATTTGGGAAGCTCTAAAAACGAAATTCGAAGGAAGTACTGAGATGCTTCAAAGTAAAGCAGCATTGCTAAAAAAGGAGTTTGAACTATTTGCGTGCATGCCTGGTGAAACAACAAAGAGTCTTATTGAAAGGTATTGTCATCTTGTACGCACCATGTCACAATTGAAGATTACAAAAACTCCAGCAGAATGGGTTGAAAAGCTTGCTGACGCGTTACCGCAAAAGGAATGGGGTACATATCTGATGATATTAAAGAATTCCGGACAGTTTAAAAGGTTATCGATTGCACAGTTTATAGAGAAGTTGGAGGCACAGGATCTGGAGCAGCAGAAAATTGCTAGAATGAACAGTTCTACTCATCAACAAGATATTAAATTGTATTATATAGGAAATGTTCAAACTGCAGAAGCAAGTCCAAAGATACAAACTGCATTTAGTGCTGGAAATCAATCTACACCAAGCAGTCAAGGATCAGTCAACACTAGTGGGTTCTCAACGGTGAATCCTCCAAATGTTCAAAGTTCATCTGCTGGAAATGGTCATCTAATTCAGTGAAATGTGGCTTTACATCTTCAAAATGGACAAAATTATTCTGAAGAGATTGTAAAGAATCATATGGGATTATTGGTCACTGCATTAGAGTCTTATGAAGGGTTGATTTCCGGAAGAATTGGTAATCCGATGCTTACAAAGGAAGATTATGACCAAATCGATGCAGAGGAGCTGGAACTGATGGATATTAAATGGGCCTTAGCTAGTGTTTTGAGGAGAGCAGAAAAATTTAGATTGGTTACAGGAAGAAATGATTTCTTGGATGCAAATCTTTCTAATCTTGGATTTGATAAATCTAAAGTTGTTTGTTTTCGTTGCAGGGAGAAAGGCCACTTTAAAAGGGAGTGCAAGAATCAGGAACCGAGAGGAGCAAAGGAGTCTGCTGGGAAAGATGATTATTATCGAAAGACCATTTATCAGCAAATTACTCACCAACCGCATCAACAAAAGGAACCTCAAACGGCACATGGAAGAATGATCGAAGATGCAAACAAAAAGGCTTACTATGGCATCATGGATCAAGAGGACGAGAAAGTAGCTGATGGTTTTAGCTGGGACAAGTACATTCCAGCTGATCCTAATGTTAAAGCTTTTATTGCTCAGATTGTTCAAAAGCCAGAGTTGATAAAGGAGTGGATGGATGTGATGTCTGATAATGAGGAGAGTCAAGATGGAAAATCTGTTTCTTCTGAAAGCAGTGATGATGATGAAGAAGTTGAACAAATAAACATTGGAAAATCTCATTTATCTTCTGACAGTTTTGAATTTTATTTTGCAGAAAAATTGAAGAAACTGAAAGAAAGGAAAGCTGCAAAAGATTTAAAAGAAGTCAAAGTGATTGAGAAGATTGTGGAAGTTGAAAAGATAGTTGAGATAGAAAAGATAGTTGAAATCACAAAACCTTGTCTTACTTGTTTAGAGTCATGTAAACAGTGTGAAGAAAAAGATGAGAGGTTTAGTGAGTTAGAAAAGTTGAAAGAAAAGTTGTTGTTTGATGTAAAAAATTTGAAACAGTCATATGATGTATTGAACAGAACTGTGAATAGTCTGGAAAAGACTAACTCTGAAAGAGAGAAAGCTTTGATGTTGTTGAATGCTACCATGATGACAAAGCAGAAAGAGATCAACTTGTACATAGAAGAATGTGCAAAGTGGAAGAAAGAGTTGGATAGTGAAGCAACTGAAAATGAAAGAATCAGAAGATTGCTGCAAAGTTACAAAGGTTGTGACTACATAATTGATAGAATTTATCCAACAGTTGAAGGATTTGAAGCGTTTAAAGGTGAAGAAACAAAGCCAAAGAAGAAAAAGGATACTGGTAAGAAACAGGGTGTCTGTTATAATAAGTGTCCGCCTCCGATTTGGGAAGGGTACTCATCTAGAAAACCTAATGAGGAAGAACTAAAACAGGCAGTCAATATTAAGCTAGAATCCGAGATAACCGATGTTTTACCGGACAATATTGATGTCACGTTCACAACGTCCGACACAGATCATGAGTCAGAACTGATAAAAAGAGTGGTTGATCAGGTGTTGGATAAGGATGAGGAGTCAGAGTCAAAATCCGAGTCCGAAAGTTCGTGTCAGTCTGTCGGAAGTTCGAGTTCGTCCGAAAAGAGTTCAAAGTCGTCGGGAAAACGGGTTTACAGTAAAGAGTTTTTGTTGTCAAAATCTAATTTGAATGATGAAACATTTGAAGTTGTGTATACTTTGAATGATTCTGACAAATTATATTTTG
Source organism: Helianthus tuberosus (assembly GCA_030545235.1). Taxonomy (NCBI): domain Eukaryota; kingdom Viridiplantae; phylum Streptophyta; class Magnoliopsida; order Asterales; family Asteraceae; genus Helianthus; species Helianthus tuberosus. The sequence goes on along the minus strand of CM060430.1, from coordinate 176,124,728 downwards.
ATAAAGAGTTTCCAATAAGAGGTGTTAAAAATGAATTGATCAAAAAGGTTTTCAAACTTACAGAAATTAATATTTCTGAAATAAAAGATTTAAATCTTAATGATAAACCTAAACCTTACACCTCAAGAGTACAACAAAGATTAAACAAGAAAAAAGGTTACAATTCTGGTTCTGGTTTTCAAAAGAAATCAAACCAAAATCGTAGCTACAAAAAGAAAGGACTTGGTTTTATTCCACCTGAAAACTATAAAAATGAAAAATATGTTCGAGATTTTAAATCAAAAATGACATATGTTGCAGGAACTAGTCATGAAGAAGAAGCAAAGAGCTCATTCTGGAAACAGTCAAACAAGGAGTTTCTTGCTGAAAAAATGAAGAATGGAACTTTTCAAAGGAAAGAGACAAGAACCTGTTACAGATGCAATGAAGTTGGTCATATTGCATGGAACTGTCCCAAAGCAACCAATACAAAACAGGGAGTCTCAGAAAAACTCAAAGAAGTAGTTGTTGATAATACGAAACCACCAACTGAACGATTTAAAGTGTTTAAAAATTCTACATATGAAGTTGGTGAGTGTTCCAAAAGATTTTACAAGAAACGGGGAAATCTTGACAACCAAACTTGGGTTGTTAAGAAATCAGAGGTAAAATCTGGCGATGAATCTGATTCCACAAAATCGGAGGAGCCAAAGGTTGAGGTAAAAAGTGAGATAAAAAGTGAAAACTCAGTGCCTCTAATGGATGATGTTCATTTTCCACCATTGAGAGCTGAGAATTTTAAATCAAAGATTGGAAAGGTTGAGATCTCAAATCAATTTTATTCTGAAAAGAATGAATTTGATGTTGAAAAAGCTTTTAATGGGAATGTAAAGAAAATTTTCGGAAAGATGGTCGATAGGAAGGTTAAAGGGGTAAAGGAGTTTTATGCTAAAAAGAAAGCAACTTACACTCCAACTGCTTCTGAATTGAAAACACCCAAGGCTGGTCAGGCTTGGGTGGACATTTTCTTTGCTTGAAAAAAGGACTATGCCGGAGATCCCAAGTTTATATCGTGGATCAGGAATCGGCATCATTCATGTTTTATGAGATTGTATGAAAGTTATTGAAAATGTTTGAATGATTACAGGTTAAAGGACTATGCCGGAGCTTCCAGGTTGGTAAGTGTGAAGCAGGAAACGACATTTTGATTGGTAAAATGGTTTGTGTAGATGTTTTATTCCTACATGTGGTTATATGTTTGGATATTCTTACAAGTGGTAAGAGGTTGCTTAATTGCAAACAGTGAATCAAGGACATTAAGTTGTACTTGATTTACTACATTTGATAAAAACTGACAAGATGATGAACCATATCCCCATACTTAACAAGTGGTAAACCTACAAGTGGTAAAAACAAACTCATTTTCCGGAAAAATCATTTTGATTAAAACAAACTTAAGTGTTTTGAGATCTAAATGAGAAAATGGTTTGTGATAGGGGGAGTTCTGATTGTTTATGCATAGTGAATGGCGAATTGAAGTGATTCGATGTCAGTTGTCAAGTTTTTGTACAGTTTATGTTATGTTTCAAGTGGGTCAAGAGTCTAGTAGTTTTCAAATTTCCTAAAATGTGTTTGCATTTTAGGGGGAGTAGAAGTTTTCAGAAAATCCAAAAACATTTGAAAATTTGAAAAAGGCAAAAACATGATAAAATCAAAAATGAGTTTTTGTGTCTAGAAGAGGAAATGATAGTACATCAGTAGACAGTTACAGTATGCTAAAGAAACGTAACGATTAAATAGCGTTAAACAGTCTCACTGATGATATGCCGATAGGTTTTTACACATTTAGTAAGCTTTTTCGGGATATAAACATAAATTCAAACTTGCTTATTTCGTGGGGAACACTACTTGGATATATAGGTAACCCCTGAAATCTCGTTTGAAAGGTCCCTCTTTCTGAGATACTAGGTCTTTATGCTCAGTGATATCTGGGGTATTATCCCCGGACTTCTGCTGAAAGGAATTTCTGACCTAGTCCCCGGAGAATACTTTCCGCATGCTTGAAATATAGCGCAGACCTCAGCAAATTGAAAGATCCTCTAAAGGGGACTCACCAAAAGTCGAAGCCGTCATCTCTTTGCGTATCGAAAGATCGACCTGAGCTCTCACGGCCCTCGCACTATAATTTATTCCCCTTACAGATATCATCTGTGGTATACTCACCTGTAAGACTGAATATTGGGATCTGGATACGGGAGTATATTCAAGAGGTGGGACACATGAATGAGTTTAAGTTCTTAAAACACTTAACTCATATCCTGAATCAGTTGAAATGTGTGTGAAAATTTAAGTGGATTAGTATATTGGCAATCTAAGTGAATTGTTTAATTCTTAATGTGTAACTAAGCTCAACGGTACTTGTGACTTGTCAAAATCTGATATGATCCTCTTACACAAAACTCACAAAAATATTGTCTGTAAATATTTCTTTACTGCATTTCTTTAAATTCAAAAATACAAAAAGATTTTCAGTGTGTTTTAGCATAAACTTTTGAAAAAGTCAAAAAGATTTTCGACAACTGATGTTGGAAAGCTGATTTTCAAAGTTCCGAGTGCTAAACATGATGACATTGTTGTGAGGGGGAGTGTGTTTTAAAATGTCAAAATGTATTTTCTAAATCAACAAGTGGTTCATCATGAATTTGTGATCTGAGGGAGAGTGATTGTTAATGCTTATGTTTATGAGAGGGAGTCATCTGATTATATCAGAATGTTGGTGCATTTAAATTGTTAAATTTAGAAATTTATTTCTGGGTTAAGAATGTGCAGGAATAGCCAAGTTTCGACTCTGGAAATGAATTGCTGTGAAAGTCAGTCAAAGATCCTGAAGTAGATGTTGCTGAAGAATAAAGAAATGCCAGCAAATCGTTAGGGGGAGTCTGAAGATTTTCATGTTAAAGAGGAGTCTGTTGATGAAGATAAAGAGAGAGAAAAGCCCAGAGACTGATCAAGACTGAAGAAGTGAAGACACAGCATTGTCGTGACTCGATAGTCGACTCGTCAACATCTGAGGGGGGAGTCTGTTGGTGCACTACATCTGTCGACTTCATCTTGTATCGAGTCTTAGTTTTAGATTGTTAGATTAGGGCACGTTTTACGAGAAAACTGGAGAGAATTTGTGATTTAGAGAGTAGGTCCGCTTATACGGTCATAGGAGGTCCGCTTATGTGTCATGTCCGTATATGGGAACCTATTTGGTTAGGTCCGCTTATTCGTACATGTCCGTATATGGGAACCTACCTGTTCAGGTCCGCTTATACGAACATGTCCATATGTGGGGACCTACCAACTATATAAATACCCCATAAGCGGATCTCATTTGTAACTTTGTCGAATTCCATACCGAGGTGCTGCCGGTGTGAGATTTGGATGTAAACACTGTTAAATCAATCAGAAAAGTGATTTAAGAGAATATCTAGCTATTTCTACGTCAGGTACTTGTTTTCCGCACCTGTATCTGATTAAAACTCCTCTGAACGACTCGTTCGGGTCAAAACACGATCCTACAAGTCCAAAAGGCATCACTAGGAACTCGTAATGACCATAGCGAGTCCTAAATGCAGTTTTGTGTACGTCTTCATCTCTAACCTTCAGTTGGTGATAGCCTGACCTCAAGTCAATCTTCGAGAAATAACTTGCCCCTTGCAATTGATCGAACAAGTCGTCGATCCTGGGCAAAGGATACCTATTCTTGATAGTGTCCTTATTAAGTTCACGGTAATCAATGCACAGACGCATCGATCCATCCTTCTTTTTGACAAACAAGACAGGTGCTCCCCAAGGAGACGAACTAGGTTTAATGAAACCTTTAGCTAGCAATTCATCCAGTTGTGTCCTTAATTCCTTCATCTCTGTTGGCGCCAACCTATAAGGTGCTCTAGCAACAGGTGCAACTCCAGGGATGATGTCAATTCTGAATTCCACTTGCCTATCTGGTGGTAAACCAGGTAGTTCTTCAAGAAAAACTTCTGAGTATTCAGAAATGACGGGGATGTCTTCCATCTTGGGTTTCGGCTCATCGATAGTCACCTGTGCCATGTAGATGACACAACCCTTTTTTAAACACCTAGAGGCCTTGAGCATAGTCACTTGCTCAGGCAGTCCATACCGGGTATCTCCCTGAATGGTAAGTGATTCCCCCGACGGAGTCTTGATCACCACTTGCTTCTTACTACAGACAATTTGGGCCTGGTTATGAGATAACCAGTCCATGCCTAACACGATGTCAAAACCGGCTAACTTCAAAGGAAGTAGGGACAAAGGAAAAGAGTGGTTCTTAATGGATATGAAACATCCATCTAATATGGTTGAGGCGGTTTCTAAGGTGCCATCTGCTAACTCCACCTCATATTTCACTCTTAGGGTTTTAACAGGTAAATTCAGCAATTTGCAAAACTTATTATCTACAAATGATTTATCAGCGCCTGAATCAAAAAGCACTCTTGCATAGATATCATTTATGAGAAAGGTACCTGTGATCACGTTATCGTCTTGCACAGCCTCCTTCGCATCCATTCTAAAGACCCTAGCATTGGTCTTCTTGCCCTCTTCAGGCTTCTTGGCGTATTTAGGGCAGTTGGTTTTAATATGCCCTTTCTCATTGCAACTGTAGCACGTTGCATCCTTCAGCTTTTTGCAATCCAAGGTCTTGTGTTCCTTGGACTTGCATATCCCGCAAGCAAAAGTTCTTGACTAAGTCTGCGAGTTCAATACGAGCCTGCACTTTCCGAAGTGCTGTTTCTTGCAAATCTTGCACTTGGGCTTATCACCAGACTGATGCCCATCTTTCCTTAACTCAGACCCCTTCTTGTTGTCACCGTTTCCTCGGTGCTTCTTGTTTGACCTCCGTGAATTATCATCTTCACGTTTTCTTTTCTCAGCATCTGTGTTCCTCAGCGATCTTTGTCTGACCGCGTCCAGAGTGAGGTACAGAGATATATCCGCTACAGATCTAAAAGTAGCTGGCCGAGAGGCCTTCACGCTTACCTTTATCTCGGGGGCTAAACCCCCAATGAAACGAGCGATTCGTTTGGGTTCCGGGGTCACCAAATACGGAACCAACCTCGACATGGTATTAAAGCTCGTGAGGTAAGCTTGGCAATCTAGATTGGTCATTACCAACGATAGAAAATCAGACTCTATCTTCTCAACCTCATGTTGAGGGCAGTAGTTCTCCCTGATGAGGGCAACGAATTGTTCCCAAGACATGTTGTACAATGGGATCTTCCCAGTGGCTTGAATCAGTGATCTCCACCAGGCTAAAGCCTCACCCTTGAAAGATTGAGACACAAACTTAACTATATCCCTCTCAGCGCATCCGCTGATATCCACTACTGTGTCCATCTCATCTAACCACGTCATGCAGTCAATGGCTCCTTTTTCCCCAGTGAAATCCCTGGGTTTGCATGAAACAAAGTATTTATAGGAGCAACCCTTACTACGGGGTTCTTGATTTAGTACAATCTGTTGAGATGGAGCACTGTGGTGGTTTGAGGATAGTCGATCATCATCTTTCTTTGGTTCTTCCTTCTTGGAAGGTGGATTCGAATGCGGTGTAGATAGGGTCCTACTTCGAGTCCCACTATATTCTTCATACTGCCGCTCTAAGGCCTTTGTAACAGCGTCGTCTACCAACGCTTTCAGTTCAACACCCGTTATGTTAATTCGGGCGTTATCATTATTCTCCACTGGGTGACTATTAATTTCATCCGAGTCAGCCATTTTAATTGAACTGTTACATAAAACAAGGACAATAGTTTACTTGGGAGTTTATTATGGAATTGTCTTTTATGGCAATTCATTAACCATGGTAACATAGACCATATTTGGTTAATTTATTAATCATATTTATTTAGGATTTTTATTATAATTTATCCTAATTATAAAACAATAACAGTTTTATTTGTAGCACAAAAGGCCTAGTCACAAGGACATTTTTAAATTATAAGCCATGATTTCAGAGAATCAAGGCATGAAGGTTTGAACATAGGTCATTACCTTTTTCAGACAGGGTCGTAGACTATTACTGTCTTTTGTCTCATATAAAAATGAGCAGGGCCCGTAGGCATTATATTACCAATGTATGGTCAAAATATGATCATCTTAATTGATGATTTAAACCCATGATTCAGAGATCATTTAGTTGGGTTTGGAATCTTTTGAAGAATCCTTATATAAGAATGACGTGTGTGATTTTAACGAATCACATCTGCCAGGAGTGTTAACATGTTTACAGATGTTAACAGAGGTTTGAATCTTTTAAACAGGTCTTACCATTTTGGCCAGGTCTTTACAATGACACTCAGGCTATGTTTCACTCTTAAGATTCTTATTCAATATTTAATAGGCAGATCATTATTAAAAGGAATGATTTTGATTTATTTATTTCATATATAATATTTATGCATATAATGGCAAAAATGAAATTTATAAATTAAACATTCCATTAATTATTAATAGATTACACATCGCCCTAAACGGGACTTTTTAGACAAACAAGTTACCCACGCAGGGGTCAAGCAACATACTAGTCCACGCAGGGACTTAAACAAACATCATACCCTCGTAGGGGTTAACAGAAGATAGACCCACGCAGGGGTCAAAACAAACAAACAAACAAACAAACATACCCACACAGGGGCTAATACAGCAAGACAGGCCCACGCAGGGGCTCAACTGATACAAGGAAATTACAACAACAGTGGAAGGATTCAATGGTCCTTCTTGCTCTTCCCTTTTATCAGGCTTGTCAATCCTTGGAAGAAACTTTGTCGCTCCCTGCGGTCTCTATGAAAGTCTCGCTCGACTTGGTCCAACCTTTGCAGAATTTCTTCACGCTCTGGTGGGGAGAACCTTGGCGGCTGCGATTGTTGCCGAATAATAGGTCTAGTAGGTATTTGGTACCGATGAGTTGGGTACCCTACTCCCGAATTCCACGTGTCACCGGTGCGCCCGGTGGGGAGTATCGTGACGTGGTTGGCAACATAATAGTCAAACAACACAATATTTAAATGCACAGCGGAAGCAATTGAAAGATACATTTCAACCGAATAAAATATTGTAATATCGTGTATCACAAACAGTTGAAAGTTCATCCACAGACGGATCGAAATAAATAGGAAACAGTAGTTCAACAGACGATAGGCATCTTAAGCTTGCGAGACTCTTTATTGATGCTAAGGAGAGAATCCAGCCTATTACGCTTAGTACCTGCATTTAATCTTTTTGGGAAAATACGTCAGTTTACACTGGTAAATACAATCAACTGACTCATTTTAAAAATGATTAAAAATTGATTTGGATGCACGTGGCATAAACATTTTATAACTTGGGAAAATAAGTTAAAAGTATTTACCTGAGCAAAGTAATAATCACAATAAGCAAATGCAAGTAGCTTTTACTGGTCCTCCTAATCTGGAACGGAGGTTTGTAATAACCTATTAGAATCCTAACGGGTCTTTAATTAAGCTTAAGCTTAGACCGGTTAGTTTTTAAAGATACGGTTCGTACGCACGATTAAGCGATGACCGGATAGAATGTGATTTAGACCTGACAAGTTTGAAGACTTGCTTAATATGGGTATTTCATACACATTCTGGATTTTGAGATAAAACCGATAAGGTTTGACCCGTTTCGGCTAATTTATGCAAACTAGTTACATAAACCGAACCGAACGCGTAATAAGCGTAACGGGTATTCATGAGAGCCATATACAGGTTTCCTAAGTTAATATGCTTCAAATATGTTGTGACATCAGTAAGATGTCTTTTATTATGCCCGAAACGAATTTAAACACAAACTATGCCCCGTAGGGGTAGTTTGGTCATTTAAAAGGTTATAAAAGAGTTTAAGTATTAACCTGAGTTACAGGTCTGATATAATTGACACACAAGTCTAACAAGGGCCATGGATCACTTCCAGATGTCCCTAAGTGTCTAGGGGTTGCCTAGGGGTCGTGCAAGATGAGGAAAAACGTTTGTAAGTCGGTTAAAATGGCAATGGCAGACAAGAACCCAACAAAATCGGAGCAGACGACCCCTCGTGGCACGCGTGGCGCGAGGCCCCTTCTGATCAAATCTTATATTTTTGATTTTTTTACGCTTTGGTCCTTGGCTCTTGGAAACTTTGCTACGACTTTATTTCTTGCACTTTGAACCCTCCAACTTGACTTATTAGGGCTTTAAGACATATACCCACTTCGTTAAGTCCTCGTTTAACTTTATTGTTACCCGAAAAGTCATAACTTTCAACGTTGACGCTTTAACCCCTTGTATACGAATTTGATCATAACTTTCTCATACGATAACGAAACTTTATGAAATTTATATCGTGCATTCTAGTGAGCATAATTAACCGTTACAAAGCTTCAGGTTTGTCAAAAGGTCACTCAGAGGTATAACTTAAACATGTTGACACATTTAACCCCTGTAGTTTGTAATTTCTCACTTTCTTTCATGTTTAGCTTCGTATGATCCATGATTTATTCGTTTGAAGGTATGAGCATCATGTAGGGTTAATGTACAATACATTTATTCACTGTTGACATTTAGAACTCGTATATTCACATACTTTCCATGATTGTCAACTTAAATCCTTCTATAACATTCTTTCACACGTTCAAACATATGACACGTGTCAACACATTATAGGACGTGAATTTTCGAGGTGTTACAGTAACCAATTAAAATTTTCACTTTTGATAACATCATTTAAGATAGAAAATTCATTAATTCTATTGTATCCATGGTTCAATCATCTCCATCGAAATCGGCCACAAGACCAAAAACGTTTGTACAAAATAGTATTTGTATAAAATACAAATTCATATGTTGAATCAAAATATTAATAACATTACTTGTTAATCTTGATCTTGTAGTAATACCGTATTTTTAAAGCACTACACCATAAAAACCTTTTGTATTTCTTAAATTTTGTGTAGTATTTATAATCATACAAACCACACATTGGAGCACGTATCTAAGATACTTCATAATATTCTTTGGAACATAAATGCATATTTATATAATTCAAGTAGAAACATAAAAAGTATTTTAGCACTACATTAAACAACTAAAAATTTCACGGTAACGATTACTATTTCATGATCCCTTAAATAGCATTTGAATTTCAATTTCATTATTTATCAAGACTTATAAATCTTTAAAATGATGTAAAAACAATAACTACCATTTAAGAAATATAACTTTCTTGAAAATCATTTACTAACATTTCAAACCCATTTGTAAGGATTATAAAACTAAATTGAAAACAAACTTGCGTTTGATGACTAAATTAATTTATATTAATAAGATAACTAATTTGCTTCCCTTGTATTTTCTCATCTAGTAGTTGTCTAATTAAGAGATAGTCGGATCAAACGTCATCACCCATAAATCATCTTCCCCAAGATTATTAGGGTATTAAAGAAAACATAACAATTGACATTTAGTGATAAACTAGAAACGGTCGGGAAGTATTAAAACCTATAGCCCTTTTATATTTCAAACAATTAATCCAAATATGAAATTAATACACATTAAGGAAGTTACAAATATGAAATTAGTAGTTATTATTTATTTATTTAAAAGTCATCTATATCTAATTGTGTAAAAGTCTTTTGGCATGCTATATATTAACAATGACTAATGAAAACAATTAATTACGATCAACATTAATATTTTATTTTCTTTTACAGCCAACAAGCAAGCAAATTCAGTTAAAGAAATAAAAGGTACTTCACCTAGGGTTTAACAGAAAAAGTGTATATATTATGTCCTTGATCGAGTATCCAGTCAAAGAAACTTTGCATATAACAAAAGAGAGAATACTTACACCCGGATTCAATTAATTTTCAATCTTCTTCGTATATGTCACTCGACTCATGAACACCAGTAAATAAAAAGTTAAAATAACAATTGTTACAGTAAGATAAAATAAAACCGATTCATGAACACCGATAAACATAAAAGTTAAAATAACAATGGTTACAGTAAGATCAAATAAAACAAAATTGTTAAAGATGATTACAATATATGTGGAAAATCTCTTTTCATGATTCTTATTAATAATATCAAGTATATTTGGACATATTAATAATTTTTAACTTGTATATTCACAAATAATACCAAAATAATGACTCTATCCAAATTATTAAAAAAATAAATATTAAAATTATAGTGTGCAACTTTGATAACCGTAGTACAAGGTGTGGATCGTCAAATTTATATAATATTTTAAAATTCATTTACCAAACATAAATATTCAAACTAATCATGACAGATCTCTAAACAGCCTAACATGAAATATTATGTTAAATTAACATGAATGAATTATAAAAAAAAAATCATATGCCATTCATTTGAATAAATAGAGTTGATCTATGGGACACCACACCACATGAAGTATAACTCAAATCAAAATATGATTTTATTTTTAACCACTAGAGTAGACAAATCAATTGACTTTAATTTCTAGAAAATATATTCTTTCTTTTATTATTTACCCTTTTAAATGCCGTCGGATATACACGTATAAAAATGCAATGCAAAATTTCAAATAGTGGCATGCACATGTTTAATATATCATAATCTAAGAGGATTTTTATAAGGTTACCTTTTTTTCTCAAATGAGGATCCTTTTGCAAGGTGTGGATTTCACATCATCCAGAAAAAGTGACCACCGTGTTTACAATCCTTACAGGTGATTCGGGTTTGTGTGATGTCGCTAGCGGCTACAAAAACAAGGCTTTCGGAAAAAACACCGTCGTGCTGATAACGTGTTGTAAATCAACGGTCTATTAGCAACCAATATATAACTCTCATAAATATGAGAGAACAAGACTATAAAGATCATGTAGAGAACAAGAATATGGAGAATAAGAGAACATGAATTCTTATTCATTAAGATATCATCATGCAATACAAAGAAACCTATATATATATATGGTTCTTACATTAATACAAAGGAAATTAAGAGATGGAGTTAGGATGTGGATAGTCACTTTAATATAGTTTATTTATAACAAAACTAATTTATATGTAATTATTGGGATGATGGCTATTAAACTAGCAAAAATAATGACATTAAGGCTTTTGTTATGGTCCCTTGAAAGACAACGATGTTAAAGGTTTGTTTCTCCTAGATGTGGTCAAATGGGCGAGTTGTATACTTGGGCTGACCTGTTCTGCCCGTTGACCCATTTTGATATAGTTTTTTTTATTTCAAATATATCATTTGGTTTGACTCGCTAGAGATTAAACATAAACTTTGTCAACCCATTCATAATTATATAGGTTGAAACTGTCACTTTTTAACTTTAACTTTTGTTTCAGAAATTAAGGTTCCAACTGCCATATTAGAAGGCGAGCTTGACCAGTTACACCCACAAGAAGAAGTCAAACATGGGAATATATTATTAGAAAATCAAGAAGTAAGTTCCATGATTTATAGGACTAGATAGGAAGGGTTATATTTTTCTCTGTTTAGGGTTAGGGGTTTAAAGTTCAGTGAATAAAATAGTTTTTGACAAAAGCTAGATTGAGAGCTTTGTGAAGATATTCAAAGGTGTTGGTCATGGATGGGCTTCAAGATATAGCGAGGATAATGAATCTGTTGAGAGGAGTGCTGAGGTGGCCAAGCATGTGATTTTTTAAGCGGGTCGAGTGGTTATTTTTCTTATCTCACTTATGAAGGTGTAACATGATATACTTGAAGCCAAGAACCTTACACTAGCATTCATCATTGTAAAGCATTGTGCTTTGGAGTAGAATGTCGAGTTAGCTTCTGAAGTTGGAGACTTTACTTGATGATAGCGTGGGGCAAAATGTCGAGTTGGAATTTGAAAGGAGTGGCACGTCTTTGACCCTTATACTATTGCTATTGGGTTGTGTTTTATGTATTTTGAATTAACTTGATAGTTTAATTATGTTTAGTTTTGTTTGTTAGTTCTTTAATTTTAGTATGAAGAGTCTGCCCACTGGGTCTTCAGTTATGTTAAAGTTGGCATTTTGAAGCTTATTTGATCTATTGTTTTTACTTATTTATGACTTGAAAAGGTAGTGGGGCTTGATAGTTTGATTTCGTTCTGTTTCTTTGTAAGTTCTTCAATTATAGTTTGAGGAGTTTGCCCATCAGGAGCACTAGGTGTGTGTCAAAAGTCATCAGTTATGTTAAAGTTGACATTTTAGGCTTACTTGTTCTAATTTTTACTGATTCTGACTAAAACGGGATTTGGGTATTAATAGTTTGATTCTGCTTGGTTTTTTTGTTAGTTCTTAAACTTTAGTACGTAGAGTTTGCCCACCAGATGTTTTAAAAGACATTACTTATGTTTAAATTTTCATTTTAAAGTTTTTTTGGTCTAATTTATTTACTAACTTTTTCAATGCAGTGCATTCTGATTGCTTTGAACCTGCTTCTTAACCAGGTATTTTTCAACTCGATCTTCTTGAATCGTTATTGATGTTCTCGATCATATATATCCGTAATGTTTGTTCGTTTATTTCTTCTGAAGTAATTTATCGTGTTTGAGATTTTGCGTGATTTTAATTTATCATTCATTCATACATATGTTCATCATTTAGGTTTTTAAAAATTAAACCCTATTTGGTGATTTTGATAAGATATGGAAACATATATTTGGTGTTTTATTGGTGATCTTATTTTTTTATTGATTTCAATTATTGTTTGGGTAAATATCTCAGTAAACTTTTTGAGCTTTTATTTCAGTTTGCTTTTTATTCGTTGATCGAATGAATCATTCCTTTAATATAATTCCATGGATCCAAATGAAATGATTTTATTATACCTTTGAATGGAATAAACATTTACATTGTATTTTATTATCTGAACCTAATTGATCCTTTGGTATACAAGGTTCATTGAAATTAACCTGGTCACAAGCATGTTTGCTTGGTAAACAACGCCCGACGTTCGATGCAATGATTCCGCTCTAATTAGTGCAGGTACCTTATCTATTTCGATGACTGAAACAACCATTGAATCTTGGTTTATTAAGATAAAGAAAAACTCAATCCATTATGTGTCCTAAATTTTTTTTGCTGTTTAAGAACAAAAAAATATGGATTGCATTACTATTTTAATATGAAACCTATTGCAATGTTTTTTTTGGCTAAATTTGTTGCATATAGGAATTGTTTTAGTAACATAAACATCATAGTAAAGTTCATAGTTTATGATAATAAGTTTTCCTATTTATATTATATGAGTTTGGAGGATAAAAACAAATTAGTTTTGAAAAAAAAAATGAAAAAACGCATATATTTGAATTGACAGTTTCACTATTATTAAGATATGGAAAGTATTGTTGGATATTATAAAGTGGATGCCCAATTGAAAAGCCTTGTAATGAACTTGATGCAGGTTGTATGAAGCATGATGCCTTGCATTTCAGCAAACAATAGTGAGTATCATCACTCTTTTTATGGTTTTATATAATGATTTTAAATAACCATTACCGAATTTAAGATGAAATTGGCCATTTGAAAGAAAAAAAGTATCCGCTAAGTGCTGGTTAAATTGTAAATATCCTTAGAACTTTATGCAAAAATTCTCATTATTATTGGTAGAAGCATTGTCTTAAAAAATTCTAACATTTTTATTTTTTTAGTAGACTTAAAACTAATTTATAAGTAACTAGTGTTTTTCAATGACGCGCGTTGTGCGAAAGGCATTGGTGTTTTCGATCGTGGGGTATGGTGGGGCGGGGGTTTGGGGCATAGGTTGACACGTGGACTTCGAGCCCACCCGCTGGTGAGTGACGTGTTGGGTCGGTATGGCGGGGCGTGGCTAGCCCGCGTGGGTTGGCCAGTTTTATAAAAATTAAAAAAATCCAAAAATTAAAAAAATACACAGAATTAAAAAAAAAGCCTAAAATTATTATTAAAAGTTCCTAAAAATTACAAAATTCTAAAAAAAAGATTACAAAATTAAAAAAAAAAAAAACCTAAAGCGTTAGGTAGATTTCGAACATGGCGAGCTTGTCAAACGGCTTCCGCTCCTTGCCCAGGAACTCGATGTTGGCCACCGCCATCCGGTCTTCGTGACTTATATCACCGTCTGGGACGCTATCGTAGTAGGCTTTAAAACGGTCGAGCTTCGGTCGTAGCTCGTGCCAATTGTGTTGGCACGCGTTTAAATTGTGCTGGTCGTTCCCCACGTTGTGCCGGTAGCTAGCGAAAGCTTCCGGCCAGTAACGGGTCTCACCGGGTTGGCGGCCCTTCATCGCGTTGTGCCGGTATCAAGTGTGGGTAACGGGTTCGGGTAGGTGGAGTGAAGGGTTGGGGTAGCGATGTGGAGAGACAGTGGGGTTGGGGGGTTTTATAGTGACTTGGGTGAACCGTTTGGCTTGGCAAAACGGCTATTTTTTAAAATTTAAACCTAGCCGCTATAGGCTAGCCAATCCAGCCAATGAGAGCCGGCCACGGAGGACCGCTAGGCATGCCCAACGCCCGAGCTGAAACTCCCGCCCAAGGGGCCATGCCGAAACCCAAGCCCACCCGAGGTGGTGACTTGGGCATTTGTACCCAACCCACGCCCCATACCCCATAGTCTAATAAATGAATATATGGTATTGCTCAATATAAAAAAATCACATAATAAAGAATTAAAAAAAACACTGTTCATTCAGTTTCCGGTCGTTCCCCATGTTGTGCCGGTAGCTAGCGAAAGCTTCCGGCCAGTAACGGGTCTCACTGGGTTGGCGGCCCTTCATCGCGTTGTGCCGGTATCAAGTGTGGGTAGCGGGTTCGGGTAGGTGGAGTGAAGGGTTCGGGTAGCGATGTGGACAGACAGTGGGGTTGGCGGGTTTTATAGTTACTTGGGTGAACCGTTTGGCTTGGCCAAACGGTTATTTTTTAAAATTTAAACCTAGCCGCTATGGCCTAGCCAACCCAGCCAATGAGAGCCGGCCACAGAGGACCGCTAGGCATGCCCAACGCCCGGGCTGAAACTCCCGCCTAAGGGGCCACGCCAAAACCCAAGTCCACCTGAGTTGGTGACTTGGGCATTTATACCCAACCACGCCCCAACCCTCGCCCCATACCCCATAGTCTAATAAATGAATATAAGGTATTGCTCAATATAAAAAAATCACATAATAAAGAATTAAAAAAAAACACTGTTCATTCAGTTTCCGGTCGTTCCCCATGTTGTGCCGGTAGCTAGCGAAAGCTTCCGGCCGGGCATTTGTACCCAACCCATGCCCCAACCCTCGCCCCGTACCCCATAGTCTAATAAATGAATATAAAGTATTATATGATAAAATCAAAACACTGTTCATTCAGTTTTGATTTTATCATATATAGATTATTGGGATGATGGGTATTAAACTAGCAAAAATAATGACATTAAGGCTTTTGTTATGGTCCCTTGAAAGACAACGATGTTAAAGGTTTGTTTCTCCTAGATGTGGTCAAATGGGCGAGTTGTATACTTGGGTTGACCTGTTCTGCCCGTTGATCCACTTTGATATAGCTTTTTTTTTCAAATATATCATTTGGTTTGACTCGCTAGAGATTAAACATAAACTTTGTCAACCCATTCATAATTATATAGATTGAAACTGTCACTTTTTAACTTTAACTTTTGTTTCAGAAATTAAGGTTCCAACTGCCATATTAGAAGGCGAGCTTGACCGGTTACACCCACAAGAAGAAGTCAAACATGGGAATATATTATTAGAAAATCAAGAAGTAAGTTCCATGATTTATAGGACTAGATAGGAAGGGTTATATTTTTCTCTGTTTAGGGTTAGGGGTTTAAAGTTCAGTGAATAAAATAGTTTTTGACAAAAGCTAGATTGAGAGCTTTGTGAAGATATTCAAAGGTGTTGGTCATGGATGGGCTTCAAGATATAGCGAGGATAATGAATCTGTTGAGAGGAGTGCTGAGGTGGCCAAGCATGTGATTTTTTAAGCGGGTCGAGTGGTTATTTTTCTTATCTCACTTATGAAGGTGTAACATGATATACTTGAAGCCAAGAACCTTACACTAGCATTCATCATTGTAAAGCATTGTGCTTTGGAGTAGAATGTCGAGTTAGCTTCTGAAGTTGGAGACTTTACTTGATGATAGCGTGGGGCAAAATGTCGAGTTGGAATTTGAAAGGAGTGGCACGTCTTTGACCGTTCAGTTGGTGGTGAGTGACCGACCTTTACATCCAGGTTATATGCTTTACATTTATCATGTGTTCTTTGTTTCAGGCTGAAGACTTACACTCAATAACTCTTTCGGAGTTAGGAGTGGCACATCTTTGTGATGTACATTTTAGAGGTATGATTTTTAACCTGTATACCTACAAAAGTGTTGACTTAAGTTACGTTGTATGTCTAATTAGTTTAACAGTTTCAGGTAAAAGCTTTAACTGAATAGGAAACCACTTGAAAGTCTCTATAAGAGTACACCTAGCTGAGTAGCCGTAGAATAATCATTTTTGTTACTTGAACGATTTGATAAACTTATCTCTATTTTTTTTATTGCCAGCAAACTTCATCAGATATTAACGGTACGTTGTCAATTCATGGGCAAGTGGTAAGTGATATGGTGGGTTTACTTTATAAAATTTATATTTTTCAATTTGTTGTTATGATCCTTGTGTTGGGCGATTTTTGGCAGCGGAGCCGCTAGTGAAGGCGGCTGACCATACGTGACAGAACTATATCAGGTTTGGTTCTGACTCTCTAGCCGCGTTTATTTGATTATACGTCAAGCCGATCTCTTTGAAGAGCGGTGGTTAATCAATTGCATTGACAAATTATATTTTTTGTTGCATTATAACATTAATAGTATAGTTTTGACTCAGTTTTTTTAATCTGCCTTTTGATCTTTTCCTTATCTAGCCTTAGGAGGACATGCTAAAGAATGCAAATAATCAAGGAACAACCATCCTCCATTATCTGAAGGTAGATTATACTTTGGGAGATTTCGAGGTAAATCAAAATATTCATTTTGTAGAATATTTCCAAGTTTTGTATTTAGTTATAACAAAGTTATGCCATAGTGCAATACAATACTAACAAAAAAAAATGAAAGATATTCTCTGTGGTGGATCTTTTACAGTAGTTATTTGCTATGTTTTAATTTTCTTGATTTTGGTCAATTAAAGATGCTAACATTAGTTAGCATGAATTCTCGGACCCTTTGTGATCTTTTAGAGTGATTATTTGCTATGTTTTAATTTTCTTGTTTTTTGTCAATTAAAGATGCTAACTTCAGTTAGCATTACACGTTTTGTAGGTAATTTTATGGAGCTACACATATTGGTGGTTGTTTAGGGGAGTTAACGGGCTCTCATATTCATCGCTTTTCATGGAGGTAAGTTGATTTCTTATATCATTTCATATCATTTTTGTTGGGCTGGGTAAAAGATCAAGATGGGCTGAGTCAGGTTGGTGACCTGTTCAATCCAGTTGACCCGTCATAATATATATTTGCATTAAAGGCATCATGCAAGCTGGTTGGATGATCTTCTTTTTTCAAATAATTTGACCCGTTATAATTAGTTTTCCAGTTGAGGGTAACCATAATGTAGTGAATGTAGAAAGCATATTGTTATCATTCTAAAGTTTTGTTTGGTGCTTTAATATTTGGTGCAGAAGGTATATATTCGGCGACCCTTAGACGTGAAGCCCAACTTTGGAAAGGTCTAGAAAATTGATTTGAATGCATAAAGCACAAAATATCTTTTATAACTTGGGATAATTATTAAAAATAAACTTGTCAAAGAATTACATGTTCGTTATACGTTCAGTAGCCCGGGCTGAACACCTTGTTAAAGATTAATTGACACACCACATAATATAACCCACGGCGAGTTATTCTCGAACAGGTGGGTTTATTAATTTTACATATGCACCGGCAGGTGTATGCCTACACCCCGTGCTTAAGTCTTGGCCATTTCAATGAATGAGCCGAGGATATCCAGGACATGGTCATTAACCCCCCCCCCCCCAAAGGCTTAGAACAAACAAAACAATTTAAACGGGCTATCTCAATGATTTAACCTTCATATGATTAAAAATTCAATACCCGACCAAGCGGTATTTTATATACCTTACCCCAAGCCCGTATAAGGGAAAATAAGTTAAAAGTATTTACCTGAGCAAATTATACAAATTTATCCCAGCCGTACAAATTAGCAAGTGCAAGTATCTTTTACTGGTCTCCTAAATCTGGAACGAAGGTTTTAATTAACCTATTAGATTCCTAACGGGTCTTACTTAAGTTTAAACTTAGACCGGTTAGTTTTAAAGAAAGGTAAACGGTTCAAAATGCAAGATTAAGCGAAGACCGGATTAGAATGTGATTTAGACCCGACAAGTTTGAAGACTTGTATAATATGGGTAAACTAAACACATTCTGGATTTTGAGATAAAAATGATAAGGTTTGACCCGTTTCGGTTAATTTATGCAAACTAGTTACATAAACCGCACCGAACGCGAAAAATGCATAACGGGTAAACAATTGAGTCATGAACAGGTTTTCTAAGTTAATATGCCTTAAATATGTTGTGGTATCAGTAGGATATCTTCCAGTATGACCAAAACGAATTTAAAATCAATTTAAGCCCCGTAGGGGTATTTTGGTCATTTTAAAGGTTATAAAAGAGATTAAATATTAATCTGAGGTTCAGGTCTGAAATGATCAGTAAAAATAATTAATTTAACAAGTTATATCAGTAGGGTATTGCATATATGTGAAATTTATCATTTATAATCAAACTATGCGCCGTAGGGGTATTTTGGTCATTTCACATAAGCTTTAAAGGTCAAAATTGAAATTATGAGTTCAAAACTTTTGCTTACTGTTAAAGTATAAAAATTTACTTAAAACATCAGTAAGTATTAAGTCTTATATGTTTAAAATAGTTTTAATCCATACTATGCGTTTAAAACGCGTAAAAGTCGGTTTTAAGCGATTTTCGGGTTATAATAGGAAATCTGAGTTTTTTATCAGTTTAGAAAGTTCAAAATATTTTATTTATCATATAAATTCAGTAGCAAAAAGTTTGGTGTCAAAATGTTATGTAAAACTCATTTTATTAGCAAAAAGGGTATAACCGACAATTACCGAATTAAAGCAAGAACCCTATGTTATGCTCAGTTTAAAAATAAATAAAAATCTTCAAAAATCCTAAAATATTATATTACATCAGTGGGTAAAAAGATTGGTGTCAAAATTTGGGTTTAGATAGGCTTTATGCTAATAATGCCGTTTAATTAATAAAAAGCTTTCTAATTACGATATTGAGCATAACTCATAATTTAGACCTCAAACTGATGTCAAATTTTTAGGACATGTTTATAAATCAGTAATAAAGGTTTTTATCCTCTCACATTTTCAAAAATCTCGTTTTAAGGTCAAAAGAGCATAATGGTCAACATTTAAGCAATTAACGGAAACATGCAAATGAATCGGATTAATTAGGAACCAAGTTGTATAACCTCAGAGGGTTATACTAACCTATAACCTGGTCTTAATGGAACTCTAAGGCATGTCTAAACTAAACTAAATCGGGTCAGAACTGAAAGTAAAAGCAAAAGTCTACTTTTGCGACTTTCGGTTCCGAACCGAGCCTAAACTCAAAATTGTCGGATTGAACATGCTTAGACATGTTCTTACATTAATTACCAAGTTATATAAGTGTTAAAACAGGTTTCATAGCTTCTACATTGTTAATTATGAGTTTATTTGCAAAATAGCTTTCTGTTGACTTTTCATAATTAAGTTTGACCCAACAATTGACCAAGTTAGAGTGGAAATCAGAGGGTGCCCTTTTAAGGGTTTATTACCCACATAATTACCAACTCATAGCCACTTTCAATTCGAAAAATGACTGGACCATTAGTGATTAATCACTAAGTCAAAGCTTAATTACGACGGCTTTGACTTTTGGTCATTAGACTAATAAAATACGAACTAAAGAGGCTAAGAACACTCACAATGGTCCTTAGCACGAATTAAGAGTTGATGGAAGTTTGCTTGAAGTCCAGAGAGCTCTAGAGAGTGTATGAGAATGATTTTCAAATGAGCAAGAAAAATGTTGCAAGTTATGTTCTTTATATAGTGATTTTAATTGCACAAGATCATTCCACACAAGTCTACAAGTGTTCCTTGATCATCCCAGGTGTCCCCTATGCATGAAATACCATTGGAGCAGTCCCTGAATTCGAAAACCAGGTTGCAAAGATCCTCCAAAGATTGCAGGTTGCAGAGCTGGCAGCTGGCAGTTCAGGCTGGAAACCAACCTCCGTCGCGCCACGCGCCAAACCAGGTTAAACCTGGCGCGCCAGGCGAGGTGTAAGGTTTTCAAGTTGTTTTGTTTTGTTGCATGTTCAGTCCCTGCACTCATGTTACTCGATAATCTGACATTTTCAGCATGCATGGTCAGTGCAAACAGGTCAGGGGTGTCCTAGGGAGTGTAGCCATGCATTTGCATGTCTTGGACATATTGAAAAAGTCTCTCGATACTAGAATTGTGATATTTACACTTTTAACCCCTATTTTTGGAAACTTCAATATACTTCAAGATTTTGAATCGGATCTTTATGGAACTTTTATCAGATGTTCATGAGGGTGTGATAATGCATTACAAAGCCTTGGGACTGTTAATAGGTCACTCAGAGATAAAATTAACATGTTGACACTTTTAACCCCTATGTTTCATATGATCCTTATTTTAAGCACAAACGACTTTTCTAAGTTCGATAAATTATTCGTTAAAGAATACGAACGTCGTGTGAGGTCAATCAGAGGCACAAAAATGGCATGTTGACACCTTGGATCCCTTTAATCACATATTTACATTGTTTGACAACTTCAGTCCCTCAGAAATAATTCCTTACACGTTTTAAGTCCATGACACGTGTCGTCATAATATTGGTCGTGATTTTACGAGGTGTTACACCTAATTTGAGGTTTTCTTTGTAAACAGGCTTCCTTGATTTTTTTATGGTATGGGATGAGTCGGGTTGGGTTGACACGCAAACACAACTCCTATCATCGGATGTTGCAACTAGATACAATGTTGGGGCCTTTTTGTTTCTACTGTCAAGGGAATCATTGCTTATGTAATGTGGAAGGCCTTCAACACTAATTCGAGGTTGGATCATTATTTATTTTATATCCATGGTAAAATTATGTTTACGATCAATATACATAACTTCAGGATGTCAAAGAGAAGCACTCAGTTACTATCTTATAGCTCAATATCATCAGGATGTAATAAAGTATTTATGTATTAAAGTATAATTTTTTTGTTGTTTAGCCACCCGTGTATTACACGGGTACTTAGACTAGTGTTATCTATATAATATATATTATCACTTTCTTAAATTTGTTATTGTTTTATTGTTAATTAAAATATTTATCTATATATAGAGATAAAAAGACTAAATTACCCTTATGTGATCTAATTTAACAAAAAATATAACTGGGTTAGGCCTAAAGTATAGAACGTGTAGGATTTTAAAACATAAAGTATAAAACTAATCAATTTTAAACATAAAGAACACCGTCTAAAAAAAGAGTATAAAGATAAAGGACAATTCTTCCAATTCACTCTATATAAATACAAGGACAATGAGGCCACCATTTGGTTGTTTTTTGTTTGTTTTGTAGAAAATTAATTCTAAAAAATAAGGCACATCAACCAAAAATGGATGATGTGAAAATCTGTGTAAAAGTAACGTTTAAAACACATTATTGTGTATGCGTAAAAATAACGTTTAAAACACATTATTGTGTATGCTTTTATGTATAAACAACTTATGTTAGAATACGAGTTAAACAACCTATTTTATATAAATTACGCAAGTATTGATATCATAATAAAGTTTTTTTCTTAGTAATCTATGTATTTTACTTTAAATGTGATTTCTAAAGTGGATATGTAATTGTTTAATTACCTTTTATTTTCTAACTCTTATTGTATCGTCCAATCACTATGCATAGGGCTGTAAACAAACCAAACGTTAGGCGAACAGTTCGTGAACCGTTCGGCGGGAAGTTCGTTTGTGTTTGTTCGTTTATTAAACAAACGAACACGAACAAGAAATTTCGTTCGTTTAGTTAAATGAACAAACATGAACAGAGGTCGTGTTCGTTCGTTTATGTTCGTGAACGTTCGGTAACGTGTTCGGTTGTGTTCGATAGTTCATTAGTGTTTTTTGTTTTTATATTTATTTAAATATATCAAAATTCTGACAAATTAAATACCTAATAAGTGTCAGTATATTATATATTTTGTTCATAAACGATTGTTGGTGTTCATTTGTTTCCATTTGTGTTCATGAACATTAGTTTGTGCTCATTTGTGTTCGTCAACGTTTGTTGCCTAAAATTAACAAACAAACACAAACGAACACGAACAAGTTCATTTCCTTAACAAACGAACACAAACATAAAATCTCGTTCGATAAGTGTTCGTGAACGGTTCGCGAACACATATATTTTTAAACAAACGAACACGAACAAGGTCTTGTTCGTGTTCGTTTGGTTCGTTTACAGCCCTAAGTCTATGCATAGATGAATTATACGGTTCTAGTACTCCACTATTTAAAACTGATTTTGTTTTCATCAGGCTGTTACTCTAGCGAGGCAACTCGTGTAGAGGCAGTACGGTTTCCGGGGGAAAGCCTTCGACCCAAGACTGGTTAACCCAGCGCTGGCCTTGCTATCTGGGCCCACGTTCTTGGCGAGGGTCCGCGATTTGCGGATGTGACAATGGTCACCATAAAGAAGTTCACCTTTCAAAAAAAAAATAGTAAAACAAAAGTCTTAAAACAGCGAAAAGGATAAAAAGATATCATGCTCGGTTGGTTGTTAGTGAACATTTAGTTTTAGCATTTATGACACATCTACTATGTCCTTGACATTTATTCAACTATCCTTCACTTGTAGTGGAGTGGTGGAGAAGACTTTGGGTTTCCTTGGAGACCCGGGTTCGATCCCCACCCGCTGCATTTGGGGGAAGAGGAAATGATGGGGAAAGGGCCGGGTCACCGGTTCGACTCCTGATCCCAACACGAGTTTCTAGTACAGTGCATTTACTCCAGAGAGCCTCGGCTCTTGTGGAGGGTGCAACTACCAGTCCCGGTAACGGGGGCACTGGGGGCTGGAAATTTCTCGTGGAGAGCCATGCCAAACTCTGATGCCAGGCCGTGGGCACGGTTAAGACACCACACTGGCCGGAGTGGGGTTAAGGGACTATCATGTCGACTGATAGTTGCGGCCCTATCGTTTGTTGTAGTACCCGCCTCTTAATCAAAAAATTTATTCAACTATGATTGATAACTCATCCTTTTTACCTCATAACAAAGTATGGGTTTGTTAAAGGGCCAAACTATCTACACACACACCAAGTGTGTAGATAGTTACCTTTAAAAGGTGTTTTTTGTCTTTATATGCACACCTTGCAGTGTCGAACTGTGGCCAAAACACGGCGTTTTGGTCAGGTTAACCAGACAAAGACTGACGGGTGTCTGACGGGTCTGTTGACCGGACCAAAACGCCGAGCTTTGGCAGCGTTTTGGTCCTGTCAACCAGACCGGGTGTCAGTCTTTTGTCTGGTTGACAGGACCAAAACGCGGCCAAAGCTCGGCGTTTTGGTCCGGTCAACAGACCCGTCAGACACCCGTCAGTCTTTTTCTGATTAACCGGATCAATACGCCGCGTTTTTGCCACAGTTCGACACTGCAGGGTGAGCATATAAAGACAAAAAACATCTTTTTAGGTGTGTACATAGTGAAATGGGTGTGCCAATAGGTACACCCTTGTTAAATCCGGCTATATTAAAATGTTAAATGAGTTAAGTGAATAACCATACTATTAGAATACCTCATCAAATGTTAATTATATATCCGGTTGAGTAATAATATAAAGATTTAAAAATAAGAAGTGTAAGAAGCCATTAAAGAGTGACAAGTGTACTAGGAGGAATCAAAGGAAGGGTAATTTTGTCTACAAGAGGAAAAAATATGCACATGCAAGTTACATGCTATTTCCCCCAGTTTTTAAACATTCGTAACTTTTTATACATCACTAGATTTTTACCTATGCCGCGCGTTGCGGCGGCAATGTCATGTTTGTGACTTCATTACATGCGATACGATGATGTAATTTTTTTACCTTGTTATACACATTACGTTTGTGACATTAACATGGTTAGACATAGATAAAAAGAGTATAATGTCTTGCACGTTATGATGTAAAGTCATAATAGTAGTTTAAACAAAAGAATTGAAGTGTTGGAGAAGATAAGGTGTGAAGTTATTAGGTAGAAATTAATCAAGGATCAAAGTTGTTAAATAACAAAAATTAGGGATCAATGTGTCACTTACCAAAACATTGAGGTTGAATATATAAAGTCTATAAAGTTGAAGGTAAAAAAAGAAAATTTAAAACCATGGTCCGCTCGTTGCAGCGGGAACTCAGTCGACTTCGTTTCGGTTTGTTATGATATTGTTATTGTACTGGCATTTGGTATAGCAATCGTAATAAACCCAAAAAATAAAGTCGTGATCTGCCTGAAAGAAGATTTACATCTATTTATTTGAACATTTTTCATGCACTTGATTATGAATAAAAACCTTTTAGCTATGCAAATATTTGTCACATAAAAGATTATGCGTAAAAGCATGGTAATACAATTTTAACAAACAACATTCCAATGTTTGAGAAGATAACATTTATCCTATGCAAGGATGTACATGTATCTACAGAAAAATGAAAGAGGACATGTTAAAATAACTAAAACTCATGTATTCATCATATAAATTATTTAATGAACCATTGTGATATTATAGTTTATTTATAGTAAATGCATGTATCCATCCGATATAACAACACGGTTCCTAGTTATCGTTAAATATTCACAAAAAGGATATCGTGTGCATGTATATAGGTAGTGTTTGTATATAACCAAAATGTGGAAAGCTACAATTAATTGTCTATGGCACAACGCTTTATTCATAAAGTTTAAAAAATAGATTCATAATGTTTGACCAAATACAACTGGTTGTACCCTCTGCTTGCTTCTTTGTACCCTCCACATGGTACAACATTTTGTGCACAGTATTACTTCACTACCATCAACTAATTTACAACCATTTTACCCTATGAATGTAATCATCTCTTTCTTATTCTATCTGCTTCAACCAAGAACCATTCTACTCTCCTCTCATCTCCTCTCCTCTCTCTCTCTCTCTCTGAACGACCTCCACCAAGAACAAACTCCACCATCTTCGCCTCCCCCATTCTCTATCTCATCTCTCTACCCTTTTTCTGTACTATCTCTCTCTTTCTTGTTAGGGTTTCCAAGACCAAAAAAAACTCGAGATTTAACTGTGAACTTAGCAGATCTAGCCAGAAAACATGGCATGCAGCACGGATCGGACTATCCCGTCGCCGAAGGCATTAGTTTTCGGTTGCACTAAGGCAGCTTTCTAATTGCATTTTCCGGCGACTGGTGTGGTGGTGGGAGCGGTGGTTGTAACCTCTGCTAGCTTCTTTGTACCCTCTACCCTTAGAAATAACCTGAAACGCTGCCATGTTGTGGTGGACTAAAACAGTGATGTTGGGTGGTTGTTACTTGTTAATAGATAATAGATTTCCAGTGGATGGGCGGCTGTAAAAAATCAAAAGTGGACCAACTACTTTTTCATATGTGGTCATCGGTGTATGTGTTTTGTCTTATTATCACCGACCTTTTGTTTTAATATTATATAAATTTGTTTTTAAAAAAAACCATATCATAAAATCAAGCGTGTTTTTATCTTTAATATTAGTAGCATATTGTTATATTTAAAAAAAAATTCAAAAACTCAGTTGCATATTACACAACGGACATGGCGTAAAACACAATAGAAAGTAAATAAAAAACACAATCAATGACAACAGATAAAAACACAATGGACAACGGACTAAAAGACAATGACTATAACGTATAACACAATGGCCATAATGTATAACACAATAAGTATCAAACTAATAAAAACACAATTGATGACAACAGATAAAAGACACAATGTAGAGCAAATGAAGATACAAACTAAAAACACAATACACAACAAACAAAAACACAATGAACAACATATTAAAACACAACTGATAACAGATTAAACACAATGACAAAAACCAATAACACAATGTATAGAAAACTCATATATAACACCATCTTCATTGTGTTATATATTATGTTATAGGTTTTTATAAAAACGCAATGGGTAACCCAAATTAACATTGTGTTATAGGTTTTGATAATAACACAATGTATAAAAACCCTACTAAAACATAATGACCAAAACCCAGTTAAAAGACACAATGATCAGAACCTTTAATACAATGTAAAAAAAAACTCAGTAAAAATGAATTTTTTTATTTTATTTTTATATGACAATATGATACTCATATTAAAGAGAAAAAAACGCTCATTATTATGGTGAATTTTTTTAAATGTTGTATAAAAAAGTTATGGACGTTTTAAATTGATGGGGGAAATTGACATGTGTCTTGCATATAGAAAGAGAAAATCCATAAATGTAGTATTCCCTTTATGCCATTCCATTATCTTCTCTTCCTAAAACTAATCTCAACCCTCCAAATCTAAGATCAGTGGACTAGAATCCTTCTTACCGTTCTTATTTATTTTATCACTAGGTTTGAACCCCGTGTATTACACGGGCAATATAAATGTAATTTTATATAATAAATAATAAAAAATATATTTTAAAAAAAACTCGCGTATTGCACGTGTTGAATAAAATATAATGTCATATGTTAACACATACGCTCATCAAGATTTATTTTTTTAAAATGAACTTTGATGTACTATTTACTTATTATAACATTTTAGTTTGTGTTTTATTTATTATTAGGTAAAAAACACATGTATTTACATGGGGTTGAATCCTGTTTTTATGACCTTGATGCTTATTTGTTTATTTCATTCATAAAACACTCGAAGTCAATAAAAGAATGATCATGTATAAGGTTTTTATTTATAGTTTTGTTTATCGTTACATATTGTGGCAACCGAAGTCAATAAAAGAATGATTATGTATAAGACTCATTATGAACGGGTCGAATAAATTAGAATGATATGCAAAAGAATTAACATGTGTTAGTCCCCTCATGAACGGGTCGAACGAACTAGAATGAAAGTGTAAAAGAATGATCGTATGATGATTATACCATGTATGGATTCAAGTGAAATAATGTTGGTATTAGTTAACAAACGAACTTGAATGGTTACGCTAATAGCATATTTGTCATTTTGTTGTGAGTTAGAATCCTATGTTATTAGGAAGTGTTTATGTTAAGTGTTATTAACTCTTGATGTTGTGTTATAGGTAAAACCCAAGTCAAGATGGTCATGCTTTGCTCGAATCGAACACACTTCATTTTGCCCTTTATATGCTTTCGGAATTTTGTAAAGTTGTTAACGGGTCAAAAATGCTTTTGTTGCAAGTAGCTTATGTTTAGTTGTTAAACTATAGTCAATACTTATGTTATGTCCTTTGTAAATTCTAGTTGGTTTGTAAACGTTTAAAAAATGAATGGTTTTTGTATGTACAACTAAGTTGTTTTTAATGGCGTGTAAAAAGCTTAAATCGGGTCGTAATTTCATTGTTAAAGTATTGACTTTTGACCATTTGGAAATGGGCGTTTCAAGTTAGCAATTAAAAAGGAAGACTACCAATTAATTATCCATCTAAGTTTACCAATATATCATTACACTAATATTAAATACAAAAATTAAATGAAGTAAAATAAAGCATTCTTATCGGTTGAAATTTCTTCTTTTTTATTCTTACAAAATTCTTATCATTTGAACTCTTCACTACAAAACAAATCTAGTAAGACCTCAAATTAATAAAGGATACACGCATATTATTTTTATAATTTTGAAAATACACAAGTAGATTAAAACTTCTATAAAATTAATAAAGTTGGGACCGAGATATTTTATTAATTTAGCGAGATATTATTATATCGATAAATTAATAATTTATTATTTTAAAGTGGTTTTGCGTATGACATTTAGATTTTCAACTCTGATGTACATTCACAAATTAATTGAATTTGTCAGTTGATTGTTTTTAAATACAAAAAGTTAGTTCATGGTACAAAAAATAAATTACAAAAACAAGTTTCAATGCACATTTCTTCTCCAACTTTTTGTTGCAATACGAGAAGACAATGCCCCAACTCTTAAGTGCAATGAGGATATTTGAAGATGAACTCAATACATATTTGAAGTTTGACAAAAAACAATTAACTATAGATTCAATTTTTACTAGACAATTTTAGGATTTGGAATCTTTTAGTAATTATTAATTTATAGTTTCGTTGGGACCAATAGATATATACTGGGATTTCAAAAAAAATATTATCTTATTATTTTATCGATTGGGTCCAATTTTATACTGGTCTCAAGTTGGGACTAAACAAATTATTAATTTTATCAAGATTATTAATTTATCGAGTATTAATTTATAAAGGTTTTACTGTAATTTGTTGAAGTGCTAAATTTTTTAAATCATTTATGTTATATAAAACTCAAACACACAAAATAAGTTTACAGAACTATTTTTTTACTTTTCATATCATACACCGTCTCCGCTTGAATGAAAATCAACAAAGCGGATAAGAAAAACATTTACATATTTACCTAATTAATTTAAGCTAAAAGATGGGTCGTATTATCGGCACACTTTGAAATATTAGATCAACACCACCAATAAGCATCGTATAGGCCTATACGATGCGTATTAGGGTAAATTCAATTTCCAAGGTCAGTCAAAGGTTGACACCGTCTCCTCATGCGAACTAATACAAATCTTATAGGCCTATACGATGCGTATTAGTAATAGGTTGTCTATAAACACCAATAACCAAACCCAAAACACCAAAAACCAAATACAACACACCAAAAAATCAAACCTCAAAAAACCAGGCTTAATACACATCATATAGGCCTATACGATGCGTATAGGCCAGCCGCCAGACAGCCCCTGCACCTATCAGTCTTCCATGTCTTAACTTTATCCAATACCGATCGTATAGGCCTATACGATGCGTATTGAACTGTCAAAGTGTGCGGATAAAAGAGTCGTTGTGCCAATAGAATCCCTCTAAAAGATTTAACATCCTTATTATTTGTTTGTAATAAGGATATGTATAGTAGGACTGAAACGCGTGTACGTGCTCCTTTAGGAGATACCGACTTCTTCTCAGTGGAGGTGGGTTTCCACCAAGGGTCGGCGTTAAGCCCGTTTTTATTGCGGCTGTCCTAGATGAGTTGTCAAAGTCCATCCAGGAGCCAGTTTCATGGTGCATGCTTTTTGCAGATGACATAGTGTTAATTAAAGAGACTAAGGTGCTGTTTGTTTTTGCAGACATAAACTGCATGCAAGCTGATTTCATCTGTTTTCACGTCTGCAACTGAAGATGTGGTCTGAAGCTCTGCAAGCTGAAAATATAAGACTGTTTGTTTTTGCAGATAATCCTAAAAACCTGTTCATGTCGAAAACCTGTTCATCACGTGAAATATCTTCCAATAATTCTAAAAACCTGTTCATACCGAGTCGTCACGGACCGCAAATCATCATCACTTTCAATAGCAGCAAATCTTCATCCGCATCGGCAACAGCAAACCGTCATCATCCTCACAGTAACAATTCATCATCAACAACAACCGAACATCAATTTTTCAAAAAAATAAAAATAAAAGAAACGGGGGAGAGTTTTACCGGAAACTCGTCGGAAACCTAAGAACCCCACCGTCGATGCCGGAGCTTCTGGCCGTTGGCCCGACCGCCCGTCAATGTCTGTCGTCTTTCACTGTCTTTATCATAATCGATCACCGGAAAAGCAGAATGGAGAGGAACGAGGGTGTGGGAAAGAGTTGTGTCGGCCGGTGAGAGAACGATCGGAAACCGGCTCCCCTTCGTGGTTGCTGGACGGATCAGAGAGATGAGAGGGTGATTGTTTGAGTTTAATGCATCTTTGATGAGATGAGGGTTTGGACGTATGAATATATGGGGTTATATGTTTTGTGGACTTTGACAGAATCATGGAGAGGGTTGTTTGTTTTAAGGATTTGTGAAGATGTTTTAAGAAGAAAGTATATAGCTTATTTTTTAAGATAAAAAAAGCTGAGTTCAGATCTGTTTAAAAAAAAAAACAGTCTTCAAGGGTAACGTCTGCGCGCCTGCAGACATCACAGCCCCCTTGAAGATGTTTGAAGAAAAAACAAACACCCCCTAAACAAAGCCTGAATGTAAGGTTGGAGGAGTGGAGAACAACCTTAGAGGGGAGAGGCTTAAGGATTAGTCTCTCAAAGACGGAGTATCTCTATTGTAACTTCAATGGTGCTGGTGACTACGAGGACACTTAGATCACTATTGAAGACCAAGCAGTCCCACAGGTAACTGAGTTTAATTACTTAGGAACGTTTGTTCAAAGGGATGGAGAGATAAATAGTGACGTAGCCCACCGCATCCAGGCTGGCTGGTGTAAGTGGAGAGCAGCTTCTGGGGTGTTGTGTGATAAGCGGTTCCCAACTAAATTAAAAGGGAAATTTTATAGGGTTGTAGTTAGACCTGCTATGTTGTATGGAACAGAGTGTTGGACCATCAAAAAAGCGCAGGCGCGCAAGATGTAGGTTGCAGAGATAAGGATGCTGAGGTGGATGTGTGGACACACAAAACTAGATCGGATAAGAAATAAGGTTTTCAAGGAAAGGGTAGGAGTAGCTAGTATATCGAGAAGATTAAAGAAGGGAGATTGAGATGTTTTGCGCATGTGAAGAGAAGGCAGACTAAAACGCCAGTTAGAGAAGTGGAAAACTTCATTATGGAGTGGAGAAGAAGTAGAGACAGGCCTAAATTAACCTGTGATGAGCGAACTAGACATGATTTTATAGAATTGCATCTCTTTGAGGACATTATAGAGGATAGGGATTCGTGGAGACATAAGATTAAGGTAACGGACTATTAAGGGATGACATATAGGTAGCCTAGTTTTTGGTTAAGGGTGGAATTAGCATATGATTGTCTTTAGGTAATATGCGCATTGGTTGTTTTATGATGCTATAAATGTTTATGTAGTATATGCTCGCTCCTGTTGCTATTTGGTAGTTTTATTTCACTATGGTACCCGTCTTTTCTGCTTGTATCACGTCTGTGTAGTCGTATGCTTTTGTTTTTGAGCCGGGTGTCTTTCTGGAAGCAGACTCTTTACCCCCGAGGGATAGATGTAATGTTTGTCTATATCTCACTCTTCTCTAACCCTACCACTAGCTCTGCTATTGATGAGATAAACTGGGTATGATTGTTATTGTATTATTTGTTTGTAATTGTAATTCCAACAAAAGCTAGACACTACAAAACTAATATATCTTGTGACTGTACCATTCGCACACCCTAAAAGTCAATTCCAACCATACGTTGTTGATTTAAAGTTGAATTCTTACAAACAATTATTTATTCGGTTCATTTCAAAGAAATTGTTTTTGTCAAACTAGAAGTATACTATAGCTAGATTAGCCACCAACTACGAATAGCAGATAAATTAATGACAGCTAGATTACCCACCAACTACGAACAGTAGATAAATTAATGACATTTATACCATACGGTATGGAGAGGTACGAAGAAATACCGTTATTCGACATGTGAACACTACGCCATCTCAATAATCAAGGCTTTTACTACAAAAAAGTTTTTAAAGGTCCGTAATAAGGTTACAAAGAAATTTGGGCGGAAATGTTGATTTTTCCTGCGAAAAATGAGTTTTCCGGCCAAAAACATTTTTCCGGCGATTAACGAAGTCAGGATTCTTTTAGTCAGGTTTCGTTGGAGGCCAATATATTAATAGTTGGGACTGTTAACAATTATTTTTTAAATCAGAATTGTTGACAGAAGAGAGAATAATTAAAATTAATAAAATCCAATATTCCTTTTTAAATATTTCCAAACCAAACCTTTTTTTTAAATAGACTTGGTCCATTAGTCTATATGTAATGTAAGTGTATGTATCAGAGTAAAGGAACCACCACTCTCAGAATTGCAGTAAAAAATGTGCACGTTAGAAAAACGCGGTAACATTTACATCCTAACCCTAACCGGCGACGATGAGCACCGGTTAAACCCCACGCTACTCGACTCAATAACCGCCGCACTCCACCGCATCCGATCCGAAACAACCACCACTCCCTCCGCCCTAATCACCACCGCACACGGCAAATACTTCTCCAACGGATACGACCTCGCGTGGTCCCAATCCGATCCAAACCGCCACATCCTTATGTCCTCCAAACTCCGGTCACTCGTCCGAGACCTAATCTCGCTCCCGATGCCTACAATCGCCGCCGTAACCGGCCACGCTTCCGCCGGTGGCTTTATTCTGGCGCAGGCTCACGATTACGTTCTGATGAGAAAAGATAGAGGGTTTATTTACATGAGCGAGTTGGATATTAAGCTTGTGGTGCCGGATTGGTTCGTGAAGCTGTTGAAGAATAATATCGGATCTCCGGCGGCGTTGCGTGATGTTGTGTTGAGAGCTGAGAAGGTGACGGCGGAGGTGGCGGTGGCGAAGGGGATTATATACTCGGCGCATGATAGCGCGGAGGAGACAGTTGCAGCGGCGGTTAGGGTTGCGGAGGAGTTGGTTAAGAGGAAATGGGATGGAGAGGTGTACGGTCGGAATCGGAGGGTTTTGTATGGTGATGTGTTGCCGGCGTTGGAGTTTGATGAGACGGTTGAGGATGTGAAACATGCGAATATTGGGCCGTCTAGACTTTAGTTAGTTATTCTTATTTGTAATAATAATTAATATTGAAATTGTTCTACTGTTTTATCTTTTTTATTATTGTCATATGTGTTATGTGATATGAATTTGTAGCCTGTGTGGCGACTATTTGTATATGTACTATGGACCATTCCTTGCTTCGCGACGGAACCTCGCTCCGACGACTGAAAGTTCTGTCCTATATCTTCATCCTAAATTTGAATTCAAGTAAAGGTCAGTAATTGTATTGCTTTTGTTACTGTTTAATGCAGCCTAGTAAGGTGTTGGACATGTTTTAATTAAGTTAGGATTTGTTTTTGTTGAATGCAATATTGTAATAGTTTTGATTTCAGTTTTTTTTTTTCTTCACATGTTTTAATTAAGGTGCTGAGAAAAAACCAAACGAAAACAATTCGCTCGATTAAAATTCGAACCGAGCACGAGCAACACTTTTGGTGCTTGGTTTTGCAAAATCGATCCGAACCGATCTGGTCGGTTGTAATTCAATCCGAGCATGAGCAGACACTCGCTCGGATTGGATCGTTTCATGAAAACCCTAACTATGGTGATGAACCACTAGTGTGTTGGTTCTAGATTGAATAATATATGTTGATCTTTCAAAAAAAAAGTCCTATTTCTGTTTTACTGTACTTGAGTCTCTTTATGCCATTTTGTCATTTTGTGACGGGCTATTGACGTTGTGGCATTTTTATGTCACTAAAGGACATTTTTCTTGTGGTTGTTGTATATTTAAGGAGGGTGGAGTTATTCTAAAAAAGACCAAAAGTGTGAGAAAGGTAAGAAAGAATCTCAACCATTAGATCTAAATTAATTGAAAAGGGTAAGATTGTAATTGCATTAACAAATTCAAATATGGTAATCCTTGATTTAAGGATTTGGAGAGAGAAAATCCTTGATTTAAGGAATATAACCGTCCATAACATTATTCAATTTAATTTTTTTTGCATCATTCACAGAATCAGAGCCATGTTCATGACATGGTGTTTTAAAAAATTCATACTTCAATTCATGGTGTTTTTTATGAAAATAATATAACACCATTCAGTAAACAAAAATATAACACCATTCAGTACACAAAATAACACCATTCAATACAAGATATAACACCATTCAGTAAACAAAAAATAACACAATTCAGAAACAAAATAACACCATTCAGAAACAAAATAACACCATTCAGTAAACAAAAATATAACACCATTCAGTACACAAAATAACACCATTCAGTACAAGATATAACACCATTCATTAAACAAAAAATAACACCATTCAGAAACAAAATAACACCATTCAGAACACAAAATAACACCATTCAGAAACAAAAAAAAAAGACTTATAACACTATAAATGACTATAAAAACACTATGAATGGTATATAACACCATATTACCATTTTCTAACTCTGTATAACACTACAACCCATCGTTCCAGTGCCGGCGAAAGACGTCGATGATTCAGAGCGGCAGATTTAATGAATGGTGACTCGCAGTTCGCCGGAGAAGATGACCGGAGTTATGGTGGCTGCCGGAGGTGTGAAGGTGTGAAGAGGACGATGAGATAAAGATGATCGGAGTTACGGAGTTGCGGTGGTTACCGGAGCGATTGAAGAAGACAGACGGTGTACAGAGATGATGAAGGTGGTTACAGTATGTTGGAGTTGAACGAAGATGTTGACTGAAGGCGACGGTGGTGATGACGAAAAACGATGGAGTCTGCCGGAGATGGAGAGTGGTTAACGGTGAGGGTGGTTCGTAAAATTCTGAAAAGAAGAAAGATGATCGAAATTGTAGGATTATGATTTGCAGTTTCCTAAATTCTAGTGGATATAAAAGACTATATTACCCCTACAATTTACAAATTAGTCCAAAAAATAAAAACACATTTTACAATTTGGTCCCTATTATCTCAACCATTAGATCAAAGATCTAATGGCTGAGATTATTTCTTACCTTTCTAACACTTTAGGCCTTTTTTTACCGGATCCTCTACCTATTTAAGGACATGTTTCTTGTGGTGGTTGTATATTTAAGATCATAAATTTATCTAATAAATATTTAATTTGTGTGGATATCAAATCAAACTAAAAAATGATACTGTACTTTAAAAATTAAATATAATAATAATAATGCCTCTAGAATACCTACATTTTCAACATAATTCTTATGGAAGAAAAAAGTAAATCTTAGATTACAGGGAGTCATGAGAGTAAAGGTAAAGCTCCCATCATGTCACGTTAGTGCCACTTAAATCATGTGGGTTTTGCCCTCCACTTTAAAAAACGACATGGAATGGACTTGGGGTATGAAGGGGCTTTGAAAATAAAATCAACTTTCAAAGAAATTAAGGGGCTTCCATCTTCACGCTACCACTTCGTGTGATCTTAGATTTGAATTGTGAGTATTTAACTTGTCTTTTGGATTGGTATATGAGTTTAAATTCCGTATTTTTTTTGTGACAAAACGATTTGAGTTTTTTCTTTTGATGTTAAACATTTCACAATCATATAATGGAGTTATTGACATGTATTGGCGTATTTATAAAATAAAAGCCTTCTTGAATATACAAAAACTGACATTAACACAGGCGTAGTAAACTATTATTTTTTCAATTTCTAGTTTCATCTAGCTTTGATGCATCGATTTATAAGCAAATGTCAAACTCGCGTGTTGTATATTTTCTGTTTCTCCTTGGGAATCGATCTTTTCTTACCATTTGTCTTGATATCGTGTATTTGCGTCATGATCCATTGTAACACCCGGTTTAACTTTGTGATATTATATATACGGAAGTTTTTTTTTTTTTTTTGAACTGTAAATTTCATTAGAACAGGCTAGCCCAAACCGGCAGCCAAACACAACCAAAACCTTACATATTTACAAAACAGTTCCACATACGGAAGTTAAACCTTACATATATACGGAAGTTAATATTTATTTTATTTATATAGCCTAGTTAAAAAGTATACCTAGCTATGAATATAGTTGATTAATGTGGTTATTGATTGAATTATGATACAAACTACCTATACTATATGTGTATGTATATTAAATTAATGTATAAAAAGTTTTTTGTTTTCTTCGATCCCTTTTTATTTCAAACTAGGGTTAAGACCCGCCCGCGTTGCGGTGCGGGTACATCGTAAATATTGAATGGATTAGTCCAAACGTTATATGATGCATTAACCATATGAAAACACATATTTCGACGTATCCAGTTGAACTCAGTGTAACCTGTATAAGCATTGTGATTGGATCAAACGTAAAGTAAATGGAATTCATATCGAACAATCATAACGTATTATATGTGACCCAACTCATACATAGAAAACGTAACAGGTATGAAGGAAAATATGCACATGTAATCGAAAGGGATTAATTAGAGCTTTCGAAAAAAGGGAGAAAAAGAAACCATAATTTGACTCCACTCGGTTCGAAACTAACTTTACGAAACATACATAAAATAAACACGAAAACATATTATATTTGAACTAAATCATTTCCCAAAAAAGTTTACGTCAAAACGTAGAACTTGAATTTATACCAAAACGTACGTAAAAATATGCACGTAAAAATGGTTTCTTTAAACGAAAACGTATTATATTTGACCTGACTCGTCTATAAAAAAAGTTTGCATCGGAATATAGAACAAATCATATTTATACATACCCGTACATAAATATGCACATAAAAAATAGTTTTTAAGTAAAGGAAGAATAGGGGTAAATCGAAAGAAAATATTAGTAAAAATTTAATAGGTTAAAAACGTTCGTAAAAGCGTGCCAAGTAGCACCAATGCTACAACGACATCGACTCTCAACATCGTAAAAATAAAATAGATAAAATGGTAAAAATTACACAGAACGAAAAGGAGACTAAAATCGTTGAACCACGTACACCCGTTACAGTGTCTTAATGCGAAGAAATTAAGCAGAAACGTAAAATGTAGAAAATAATAACTTAGTTGATCTACGACCCGCCCGTTGCGGTGAACTTTTTAAAAGGGGAAAAATGGATGCGTTGTAACGGGTCTGTCAAATATGAAAAAATAGAGCAAAAACGTTGAACCTTACATGCACGCTACGACATGTTAACTCGCAAAATTTAGATCGAAACGTAAAACGAAAAACTTGTGAAAGATAAAAAGTATGAGGGACCAAAGTTGTAAATAGCAAAGTGTTGTGTTAAATTATAAAAGATGGAAAACTTTGAGTTAAAAGTAAAAAAAATTAAAAGGGGTTAAAATGTAAAAGATAAAACTTTTAGGTTGAAAGTGGAAAATTAAGTTTTTTTTTTTTTTTTTGAAAAACTCCCGAAGCATAAGTTACAAGTGCTAATGCACAAAAAAGTTACTAACTTATATATGTAACTAGAATTAGTACCCGCCGCATTTGCGGCGGGGCACGGAAGCTAGCTACATAAGTTGTACAAAAGTTGCTAAATCAAATGCTGTGTTTACACGTTATGTTACTAAAATTTGACCAAAAGCAACAAACAAAACTCAACATGTTGAAGCAAAAATGCATGCTGCAATATTCCGTATTACTGATAAACTTATCATGAAATGGCTAGATATTTTGAAGTCGCATACTTAATTCTTTAAAGCATCCTAACTTGTGTTAACAAATGACGCTCTAAAAGCTTGTTTCTTTGCTTGTCCAACTACAGAAGAAGTATCCTGGGAAAAAAATAGTTATTTGAATATTTAGTAGCAATGGAAAAAATAGTCATATCATGATTTATAGCTTTTATTGAATTTATATATAAGCCAAATTAAGACATTTGTTTAGTTACCCCATGCATTCTTTCTAACATGAAAGATCTTTTCATGTTTCCTAACTCTAGGCTAATTATTGTCACCATCAAGTTAATGTTTCCTATAACTTCTCTTTCCTGGTCATAAGATATATAAATACAATTATAGATGTAATATGTTCATTAGAAGTCAAATCATTCATGGGTACCAGAATTGTTTTGAAACATACCAATTTCCTCCTATTGTTTGTATATGATGAAGTAAAAGTAAATTAGAGACACACTACAAAAGCAGAAGCATCAACATATAGAAGTTGGTAATTTTGACCCATCAACTCATATTCAGGTGAATTCACATTATGCTTTATCTCATAACGCCCTATTATGCTTGGGCCGAAACGGGCAGGTTGGTTTGACGTTGAACGCTAATATTGTTTGTCTATCTTTTTAAAATATTTAGTAAATAAGTAAGGCACACAATACATTTAACCAATTCACCCTAATAACGCCCTAATACTGTTTGTCTATGTTTTTAACACCCTAATACTATTGTCTATCTTTTTAAAATATTTAGTATATAAGTAAATAGCAACCCAATGTTTTAGGAAATTGTATGTGTTTACAAACACTTAAGATCATCTTCAACTCGTTATACCAATTCAGCCGC
Organism: Helianthus tuberosus; assembly: GCA_030545235.1. NCBI lineage: Eukaryota > Viridiplantae > Streptophyta > Magnoliopsida > Asterales > Asteraceae > Helianthus > Helianthus tuberosus. The sequence goes on along the minus strand of CM060430.1, from coordinate 176,086,441 downwards.
AGTTAACATATTTCATTTTTAGAAAATTATTTCATTTGACCCATTTTAGATTACAAAAAAAAAAAAAAAGTGAATAGACTCGTTCATAAGTAAATGGGTAAAGTTTCACCTTCAGTGCATGTGCATATCAAAGGCCAAAAGCGGAAACTTAAAAGAGGAAAAATTGTCACCCCTGGTGCGCGCACATATGCTTAAAGGCCAAGAATGGAAACTTAAAAGAATGATTTCATTAAGGCTAGAATATATCATGTAACAATAAGACTTTCCATTAATAGAAAGTAACAATATTAACAGCCTAAACATGACTTGATAAACAAAATGATTCAAAAAGAATATGCTTACCCCTGTTCTTTGTCGGTTCAACCCACCACTTATGGCAATTAGCAGCTGCATACAATAAATTTAGAGTTCAATGTTGAATACCAAAGATACAATAACTTGAAAATGTTCACTTTAAAAAGGATGAAGTGGAATTCCCAAGTTCGCATGCTAGCGTTAACACTAAAAGACGTGAGGCTGTGGGTGAGATAGGGGTGAGCATACAACCGAATTAACCGAACCGTAACCGAAATAACCGAAAAAACCGAACCGAAATAACCGAAGGGTTGGTTATTTATATTTTTAATAACCGATTTTTGCGGTTCGGTTATGGTTATTCTTATTTTCATAACCGCAAATAACCGAACCGAACCGAATAAATATAGCCAAATCCGTAGCACCATAAGTCTTTAAGTTTGTATTTAAATGCTTAACCATGGCCTAATCAATATGTATCTTTGGTGAAGTATTTGAATGTTTTAACTTTTAACCATGACCCAACTTTGATGAAGATTGCACTACAACTTTTTATGTTTTGATTAAAAAGTGTCGAATTTAAAAACCACTTTGTGTTCTTATGTATGTTTCCACATAACACGTGACTACACGTGTTACTTTTGTTTTGGAATTAGTATGCATATGGTAGTGAAATATAATTGATTAACCGTATATTTATTGTTTGCGCATTAATTTTGCTCGACCCACACATTTAAAGTCCAACATTAGAAACAATGAAAATAACCGACCTATAACCGAACCGAACCCGCATTAACCGCAATAACCGATTAACCGAAACCGCATTAACCGAAACCGAACGGTTATGATTTTTTGATAACCGCAATGCGCGGTTATGGTTTCGGTTATAGGTAATAACCGAACCGAACCGCACCATGCTCACCCCTAGGGTGAGAGGTAAGAACTTCATGTAATGTGCATGTGGCGTTGCTCTATGTGCAACCATAAGCTGCATCTCTATCCTCTCTTTTACATATCACCCATTTATAATAGTTTTAAAAATATCGTTTAGCAAGAAAGCAAGTAGTTACAAAGAAGTCAGTGTGGTTACCTTGAATGGTTTGTTTTGTCTGGTTAATCTTCGGGTTTCTTTAGTTAGAATTTGACAAAACAAATAATCTAATAATCAAATTATTCAACCAATTACTAAATAACTAACACTCAAAAATCTCAAATATAATTTTATAAAACTACGTTCCAATTTACCAATTCCTACACTCAAATGTTTTGCTCTAGTTAACATTTAATTCATCCTCATTTTAATCATTACGCATATCATATTAACAATCATTTTAATCAAATCATCAAGACACATTCATATACCGTTCAACGTAACTGAGGAAACAATCCAATTGAAAACAATGAACCGCAGCAGAATCGTTATTCGTTAATGATAGTATGAACACATACCAGAACCATAATAGATAAAAAAAATCACGAAAAACAAACCGATCGAATAAAAGGCTAACGAATCATAGATCTATAACAGATTGGAGAAACTAACCTTGCAAACGTATGTTGTTTTTGATTTACAACGGCAGGTAGTTCCTTCCAAGTTTTTTCAGCCGATTTCAACAGATAAGGCTCCTAATTCACAATTCAAAACATCAAAATTATATTCATAAACAAAATCAGAACACTTAGCTTCTTTTATTTGAACAATTATTGAGTGGAATTTGAACTTACTGTGTGTAGATTTGGATGCAAAGGCCGAACGAACGAACCTATCGATTCTTCACTGTAACTGTATTTCGAAAACTGCTCACACACTTCTTCACCTCCTCGAGAACGAACCTATATCACGGATGTATTTACAAACAGGCACGTCATACAGAAGTCGCGAGTTGATGCAATTGATCAGATATGGTGAAATTGGAGTTGAATAAAGGAGAATTTGATAGTCAATGCCTGAAACCTATGACTTATGATTGAGAATTGAAATCTGAGATGAAGTAAGGTGCTAAAATGGTAGATCGGAGATGATACGGTGAAGAGAGAGAAGATGCCCGGCGAGTGTAATCCGAAGGAAAATTGTGAATTACAATTGTCGCCGTAGCAACCGTCACCATCACCGCCACCGCGACAGCCACAACCCCCTTTCACCACCACAACCTTTCACCACCGTCATCACACCGCCACCTCCCATCACTCCTCTCTCTTTCTCTTTCTCTCTAGATGGGTTTCTGGGTATTGCGTTTTGACAGAGTATGATACATGATGAGAATGATAATGGTGAATAGATTAGAAGTGAGGTTGTATCCATTGTTGTAACTGTAAACTGGGGACAGGGGATGAAGAAGAAAAATCAAAGTTTTTTTTTTGAAACACTCCCAAAGCATGAGGTACAAGTGATAATGCACATATAACTTGCTAATTTATATAGGTTTTAATAATTTGTGATTGCCCAACCCGTGTTTTCCCAACATCTTGGTCCAATAGCAATTCATGTGGGCTGCTCTGCCGATTTTATTCAAGCCCGCCGTTTGTTCCTTGATTTATTTAGCCCATAATAATCAAATTCTCCAATTATACGACCGCTTAATATCAAGCGGTAGTATAATTTTTTTTGCAAGTTTAACGTTTTTTTCGATTTTGCTGCTCCTATAGAATTTGTTTTTTTTAAACATTACCGCTATAATTATTTTCTAGATCCGCCACTGAACTGACACATACTCTTTTAGATATATACATCAAACGCAAATATTTAGATAAATCTCGCTCAAGATTTACACAATTATTACGAAACACAAAATAATAGTAGTGTGTTTTAGTTGTACAGGAATGTTCTTCATTATCGACTCTTTGACGATCTTAACCAAAATTTAAAATTTTCCATTAAACACCTTGTAGATCTTTAGACCATCTCTTTACCCCTTTTGACTTAAACCACATTTGTTGTTTTCACTTTTCAATTACTCCAGATTCGAGAGTTTCGACACTGGAAAAAGGGAAATACAACATTTTTTAAGAGAGGTTTAAACACTTTTTTAATAAGATGCAAAAACACAAGATGCAAACGATCAAATCTCCTAAAAAAAAAGGGTAATTGCACGGTACCCCCGACATGCAAACGATCAAATCTCCTATAAAATATGTATAACATAAAATTTGAAAAAGATTACAACCAACACAATAACGGTGAAATTACATAAAATACCTACACCATCATTAAAATCAGATATTCCATTCCTCTTAAATAAGTTAGCTATGCTTATAAAATTAACTGAATACTACAACAATCACCTTAAATTTTGTGTGTGTCACTTTTATGTTAAAGTTTGTCATGGTACGAAATCATAATCAAATAAGAGTATAAGACAACTAACTGAATAACTAAAAAGATTTAACAAAAAAATGGTCCAACTTGGTTACCTACCTGACCGACCCATACTCAACCACCAGACGTGCCCTAGCTTCAAGCAAGCTCACCCCATGGACCTTGCTGAATTAAATTGTAGGTTCCATCCGCTTCTAATAGATTTCAATAGAGTCACTGTTAGCTTTTGCTTTTGACAAGATGCCCTAGTCCTTTGGGTAGTGTAAGCATTTTGTAAGCAAAAAATCTAGATATTAAACGCCCAACATTAGTTACAGTGCTCACTATTACGGATCCCACAACGACAGCTCCCGCTGAAGCAATGTTGTTGCAGAGGTACAATTTCCTTTTTTTTTAAATGTGCGGGATTCCTACTCTTAGAAGGCTTCTTCGCCTGTGCCATTCTCAGAGTTTTCATTTACTCCAGTATAAAGTTATATCAAGATCAATAATTTATTTCTGATCACCAATAATATTTTTTGAACTAAGGTTTAGAGTTAAATGCCATTTTAGTCCCTGTGGTTTGGACCATTTTGCCAGTTTAGTCCAAAGGTTTCATTTTTAACCTGTGGGTCCAAAAAGGTTTCACCGTTGCCATTTTAGTCTACTGGGTTAACTCCACCCATTTTTTCTGTTAACAAAAAGACCAATTCGGTCATTTTATATGGCTGAATTGCCCTTTTAGTTAACAGAATTACATACAAAATTACCGAATTGGCCTTCTCGTTAACAGAAAAAATGGATAAAGTTAACCCAGTGGACTAAAACGGCAACTGTGAAACCTTTTTGGACCCACAGGTTAAAAATGAAACCTTTGGACTAAACTGGCAAAATGACCCAAACCACAGAGACTAAAATGACATTTAACTCTAAGGTTTATATAAGTCTGGCACATCATGACTTTTCTGTATATAACATATAGGCAAAACAGTTCTCATCTACCAAACGAAACCATTAGAGTTTATGAATCACAATCCGGTCTTGAAAAGATGACATATGTCGGGGATGTTCTTTTTAGTACAGTAAATATGTTTAAATTTAAGATACTACTAATCGTATAGTTCAATATATACATATTGCATTTTTAATTTTCTAAAAGGTGTTATGTAACATGATAGCTAACATGTAAATAAAACATTTAAAAATGTATATGATATTTTAGGCAGCACTCAAAATTCTAATCTCATTGTATGTGGTCCTAAGGGTATCCGGGGCACTCCCCTAAGAGGGGAGTCCCTTCTCTTACGCACATCCAATCAGGTTATGCCACGTCAACTCCCCTCGCACCCCAATTTGATGGCGGCACTCCCCTCTTAGGGGAATTGTTTTTTTATTCAAAAAAAAAAAAAAAAGTTTTCATTGGTTGAAAATGCGGCTGGCTCCACCATATCATCTCCCCTTCTTCGGTGAACTCCCCCCGACCACCCTCCCCGAATTGGGTCACCGCAGGGATGGCGGCGGTGTTCCCGATCGGGGAATGTGGTCACCGAGCCACTCCCCGCTTGGTGCCCCGGATACCCTAAAATTTTTTTTACTATCCTTTAATCTTAAACTCATTTACCACTGGCAGTCTGGTACCCAATTAAACGAATTTGATGTGACAGAAAACTATGGTTACACTTTTTTTCAAACTTGATTTTACGTGCTTAAAATATATTTATTTATTAGTTTTTACAATATAATAAAAATAAAACAAAAAGGCAACTTTTCTTTGAGAATAAACAGAAGAAAATGAAATGAAATGAAATGAGTGAGAACTTTCCTTTCCGTTGGTAGAAAACCAAACTCGGTTTGTGGGTTAGTTTATGCAGTTGCTGACCAAGGTGGTTACCACGTGGCATGTTCCTATTGGTGAATAATCACACGTACTTTACACGCGGAAAAACCAACTTCTTGAACATCTCTCTTTTATTTTCGGTTTACCCCCTCAATTTTGAAGAGCTTACACAAATTGCCAAGTAGACCTTTTTTCTGTTTAGGAAAATTTACGTTTCACTCCCCTTTATTCATTAAGAATTTAAGACCATTCAAAAGATAAGATTAAGCTCTTAACATATAATAAATAAATTAAAGAAAGTGACTTTCATAAATTAAACAAAGCAGGGACTTTCATAGCTGTTGCGTGCAGACCAATCTATCAACTTGCTCCCTATATAAACATTTTTTTGTACTAATATCTTCACTCACATCGCATTCCGGCAAAAACCTCCGACTAGCTGGCCCCCGGCAAACTCGTAAGAATTAAATCAGATAGTTTTGTTAATTGATTTGTCAACTTTTTACTTGCATTTTGATCCATATATGTAATATGTAGATACATACAGTGATACACACACATTTAGTTTAGTGTGTTGTTTTTGGATTTAGTATATCCTATAAAAATTAACGCTTTAAACTGGTGCAGAATCTATATCTCCTTCCTTCGTCGATTAGATACCCGGTTTGAACAATTCCTCTTTTAATTCTTTTTATTTCAATAAAGCTTATATATGTAGTTTTTTATTTTCTTCCATTTTCTAGTTGTGTAGACCTGGTCTATATATATGACTTGTTTTACATTTGATGATCTGTATATATATGTAGTTTTTTATTTTCATCCATTTTCTAGTTGTGTAGACCTGGTCTATATATATGACTTGTTTTACGCCTCGCTTGCAGTATGCGCATATAATGTATATATGTGTGGGCCATCGGGGGGCAAAAGTAAAAGTGCACTAATTTTAACGTTATTTTACTAATTTCGTGAAAATAACGTTAAAAGTGGAAGACGGTTAATCATGCATCATGTGGTGGCGTTGATAGCTGAAAGACAAAAGGGTACATGCACTAATCGGTCTTTGTCCCGATTGCCGAGTGTTATGTGCCTTATGTCCAAGGCTTGATGCAAAACTACTATCGAGCTGGGGGTCTCACTGGAAGCAGCCTCTCTATTCCTACGGGGTAGAGGTAAGGCTGTCTACATCTTACCCTCCTCAGACCCTACCTTTGCTTTGCTATTGGTGGGATTTACTGAGTATGATGATGATGATGATGATCCATTAATTCATTGTTTATATGATATTAATTGATATGGAATGGGGATAGCAATTCTAATTCATTTATATTATTTGGATGTTTTTTTTTTAAATCTTATGTTGATTAATATCTTTATTGTAATTTCATTAGTCGGTTTGATTTATCTAATAGTTTTAACTAAAACAAGGGGTCCCTTAAAACTAACCATTTCTTAGCTTACATAAATATTTTTGAGACAATAATTTGTGCTATGTTTGGATTGCGATTTTTTTTCCATTTTCAGCAAATATCAACGATGACCATTCCAGCGACAATTGATGTACATATGGATCCATTTTGTAATTGTAAAGGATGCATAGAAAAGGTGAAGAAGACACTTGGTAAGCTTGATGATGTTATATTGTTAGCAATGGATCCCAATATAGGGAAATTTACAATCTTAACTACTAAACACCCTCAACTAATAGAATATGCTCTTAAGCACTCATTTCCTAAAAAGAATATCACTCTATCACAAGAAACCAGCCATGTCCCTCATGTTGATGATATTGCTACAACATTGATGACAATGTCACACATTCAAGGATTAAAGAGCATGGAGTACACGCAATCGAATACTTTCAAGTTTAACTTCACCAATGGCCATAACCAACCAACTCTCTCTGATGTATCACATAAACTCCACAATATTCGAGGTTCTGATGGCGTTCACCTTGAATCATATGATCCACTACCGCCGCCGCCACCACCACAAACTAATGTCACGCCATCTGCTCCGCCTATTCCCACAATTCCAGATCTGGTTTATGGGTACCCTTCAGAGTTTTATGATAACGACATAAATCATCCAGATGGTTGTTACACTGTTCTTTTAGCAATCATAATATGTTTTGTGATTTTCCATTTAGTTACATTTGTATACGAGTCTTTAGCCATTTCATTTTTATGACAGTGTATGTATTTTTAATTTTGTTTGAATAGGGATTAACTTGTTAAACCCAGAAGGTTGTTTGACATCCTTATTAACTTTATATGTAATCGGTTTCTTAATTTTTGTGTGTTTAATCTAGTATACAACGTTGTCGCCTTTGGTGTTGCATTGACATTTTTATTCTGAGCTAACAGATGTGTTCCTTATGATTACGATGATTAAATTACATTTTTTAATAAGAATGAATGTGCTAATTACGTGTAATATAAAATGATTAGCTTTCCTCGGTCACTCGGAATAGTAATCACATAAACATTGTCTCGATTCATCTCACTGTAGATGAAGCTCTTGTAAACGTATACCTGTAACATAGTGCACCTTCTTCGTCTCCAATTTTGCTTTTCCTTCAATGAACAAAGCGTCATATAGAATATGTGACTTCACGTCCTCAATCTTGATTTCAGGCATGTTTAAGAATACACATGCGCCTTCTCTAGTTAACTCCATTTTCTCGAGTTCACAATTAATATTTATCTGCATTCTTTCTGCAATATCCTCCTTATACATTGTAAGCGAACTAAACGGCTGTGGGCATAATTTTTTGAGTAAAGACATTTGAATACACCGCCTAAGAACTGAAATAATTAAGAGCAAACAAGACAGTAGCTTTTTAATGTTATCAAAGAATAATATTTAACAGACAAGGAGGTATCATAGCAAATAAGTTATTTTTGTCATTATTATATATATCAATTTCTATCGCGCCAGGCAAGTTCTTCACTTTTGGCTTTTCTCCACTACAGTTTCGATTCTTTCAATTCCCCCTGCTTTGTCTACGTGGCTTAATATTATAGGCCCATGCCTTGACTTTTTAACCAGCGACCTTCCTCTCACTCCTTTCATTCGCAGAAAAAGAGAACTTTTTAGATCTAGGGTTGGAGAGAGCGAGAGAAACAATGGGCGGCCACCTGATACACTTCCGACGACCTTCTGTTAACGACGGAGACAACAACCAATGCACCCGGCGACCAGGGGTGACGGGGATAACGACACCGTTCATGGGTGACATAGCGACGATGGTGATGCTGGTCCGCGATGGTCAGCGGTCAGCCCTTTGGGTGACGGCTTGGGTTCTGAACGAGGGTTTGTTTCTCCGGATGACGTGAGCAATAGCGATTTTATTTTTCTTTGCTTCTTCATCTTCCACATAAACTTGAAATATTGCAACGATTTTTTTTTGGCAGATTGATTTTTCTGTTGTGCGATTTTGGGATAAGAAGTTTGGGCTGAAATTCGCTTCGACTGCGTCTCTCTCTACTGCAGCTTCTTCGGAGGTTTGTATCGATTGCTTGCGTTATCTTTAATCTCTATTTCCTTAAAGTTTAATCGGTAGAGCCTGACGACGAATTTTGTTAGAAAATTGTTAGGGTGTGAGTGTTTAAAATGTTTGCAAATGAATATTGATGTTGAAAAGAAATACATAGTAGAATTTAATCATTATGTAAGTTGTAGCTGTTTGTAAGTGTAGTTTATTTATTTATGTCAATCAATGCATAAGGATAATTCTTTTGATTATTAACCGCAATGGTATCAACAGAAAGTTGTAATAACATCTTTTTTGGAGATAGTTGAGATTACGATTGTTGTGATGAAGTTTCAAATGATACATTGGGCATATTTATGAGGGGTGTGCTATAGAATTTTATTGTGTATGATGCAAAAATTAAAGCCTAATTTACAAGTTGCTCTTGCATCACTTTTTAATTTGTTGCCACGTTTTGTTTAGTTTCACAGGTCTTCCCACCACCGCTAATATGTGCTACCCCACTTTGCACCTTAAGATTCTAGCCATTTCTTGAATCCTTTTTGGAAATACATAAAAGTGTTTCTTCATCCTTCAAAAGTAATTGATTTTCAAATTTTGAGTTTTTTTGGTCAAAATGTTGTAGTTAGTAAATGTTGCAGTCACTAATTGTAACCTTTTGTGCTATGTTTTGCAAATACAGTTTAGCTGATTCTATTAGCATTTCCGATTAATATGATTAATCGATGGTCACTCTATTTGGAATGGAATGAAGCCATTTTTACCACATAGACTAATATGATTAATTGATGGACAATCCATTTGGAATGAACAATGTAAAAGTAGCAGAGGTGGTGGAATGAAAGATGGAAGTAAGGTTATTGTTGAACAGCATAGACATGAAGCTGTGTTTATTGCTAAAGGTAAAGAAGATGCACTTTGTACTAACAATATGGTGCCTGGTGAAGCTGTGTATAATGAGAAGAAGATATCTGTTCAGGTAGTTTGTTGGTTTTTAAGATTTTGTAAGAAAATGTTAGTGACTGAATTTGATAATTTTTTTTTTTAATTTTTAATTCAGAATGAAGATGGAACAAAGGTTGAGTACAGAGTGTGGAATCCTTTTAGATCAAAGTTGGCTGCTGCAATTCTTGGTGGAGTTGATAATATTTGGATGGTATGATTTTGTTACTAAAGAGCTCGGTTCATTTAACTTATAAGAGCTCGGCTTTTTTAACGCTTGAGTTCAGCTCTCGAGCGGTCAAGCTTGGGTTGATTATAATTTATTAGTTAATTTATATACATTTAGACATTTTTCTTGAAATTGTATAATACATATATAGTGTATATATATATAGATGCCGGTTATCGTGTGATGCGTACGGGAGCATCTCAACCGCACATCGCATCTAATCGAGGCTTTCAATTAAACGCGGTGGCATAATAGTAATAAACTTTGCATAATTACGCACGTTATAATACATAATTATGCATGTTAATTCCATGATTACAAACGTTATAATACATAGTTACGCCCGTTGTTTGCATAATTATGCATGGTTGGGTAAAACTCTAAATACGCATGTTATTTGCATGATTACACATGGGTTGGCTTAACCTTAATTACACTGAAAAAAGAAGTCGGAGTAAGCTTTGTAAGATTAAGATTTTATGTTCGTTTTAGTTGATCCTTTAGTCTTTTGAGTCCAAAAGAAAAAGTAATGATAATCTTTCTTATAATTCTACGTTTAGTTACTTATAGTTTTAAACTTGGTATTTCTTTTAGGCGTACTTTTAGCACGCGGTGAAGAATACTGGAGCGCTTATACTTCTTGACAAGGGACACCAGATGGGGCACATTACTACAGTAGAGATGTCTTTTAAGGTACACAAGCTTAAACACGGGCTTCCTTTAGTTTGTAGTTAGGTTGGTGTTTATTTTTTAATTCTAATTGTGAGTGCACTTTCTAGGGTCAAATTTCTCTACTTGTAAAACTTTAACAAAGCTATCATACAGTCCCTAGACTTTTGTCGTCACACGTTTTAAATATGCTTGATCTACCGCGCAATGCGCGGTTGGGGAACAACTAGTTCTTATTAAATTGGAAGAATGACAAAAGTAAGCCTTGAGGTTTTTGATGATCCAGATTGCTTACATGATGGAGGCGGGTCCCCAAACACTAATTAGTTTACTCTCCTTGTGCTTGGGCTTTTTTTTTTGGTTTTGCGTATGTGTACGTTGAGGACCTAATTCCTAGTGACATGGTTTGTTATAGGCATTGTGCGAGGCCGAATACAAGAAGCCACAAGTTTTCTATGATCTACTAGGTGAGTGCTAATGGAGCTCTATAGTATGGTCAAATAAATTTTATTTCACTGCATAAAAAAGTGCAAAAAATACAAACAGTTGGTTCCCACATAGTGAGAAAGTTTTAATTTTTCCAGTCTTGGTACAGTTCAGTCTTGGAACTATTACACATTGACTTTCTTAATTTTTTTAATTTTCTGATGATGGCCTGCAATCCCAAAGTTTTTTTTTTTTTTTTTTATTTTTTGAATTTTTTTTATTTTTTTTTTGAATTTTTTGAATTTTTTTAACAAAAACCCATCTTGACCTAAACCCATTCTAACCCATCTCTTAATAAACCCTTCTTAACCCAAACCCATTCTAACCCATGCCCATCTTAACCCATTACCCAAACCTACCCAACCCACCCATCTTGCCACCCCTAATAGCAACTACCGGAGGTAACCCAAATATCAAAACGGATTCGGAGAGTAAATATGAAATTAGAGATGAAATTTGCGAATTCTCTGCCTTCACCTTGCGAAGGGTTAACTTGAACATTCCATCTTCCATCTCTCCCCTTAGATCAGTACCGTCAACGTTCTTTGGAAGCTTCATGTGTTTTGCCTTCGATGTTGAGCAAATTGGTTGTTGTAAAAAATACTCCACATCCGCTATTTCTACTCCAGGCATGTATAGGAATACACACAGGGCCTCATCACTCTCCATCTTCTCCAGTCCGGGAACATGCATGTTGTAGTGTTTCCCTTCAACCCTCGAGTATAACAATGAAGGAATTAAGGGCTGCTTGCTCATTTCTTAATAGCCCAGTGGTGTTGGTGAGTTTAGATAGAGCTTAGGATAGGAGAGGTCAGGGGTTCAATCCCCATGGTATGCAACGTTAGCCATTCAAAAAAAAAAAAAAAAAATCCAATGTTTAAACTAATTAAAAAAGTTTTTAAATATAGACAACTAAGGTCATAATATCCACTACTAGAAAAGTTGTCATTTTACTAGGGAGTTTTGCTACAGAAAAAAATGTCACAAATCTGAACAAATTGTGATGCATTTATAACGACAAAAAAATTCCTTATTTTTTAAACTAATTTGCTACACAATAGTGACAAAAACAAAGAAAAAAACAATTAAGAAATGCGTAGGAAATGCGTTGCAAATTTTGCGACACAATATTTTCGTGGGAATTGTGTTAAACTTTACGTAGCAATTGTGTAGTAAATAGTTTCCCAAAGGGGCTTTTTCCAATATCACGTTTTGTTGCAAATGCGTAATAAATCTGAGTTTGCTACGCATTTGTGACGGAAAAGCTTGTTAAAAAACGCCAATTTTCTAGTAGTGATAGATATCAAGAACGTACCATATTTTGGCATTCTCCAACAGCTTCTGATGCCAAACCCATCGAATGTATTAAACTTAGGTGGTAAGAAGGTTTCGTGAAATAAACAACTTGTGAAATTCGTAGAAAATGGTCTTGTATGAATCATGTTCTCCAGGTACGCCCTTGTTCGTAGAAATGAAGAGTCCTGAAGTCTGCTAAGCAAAGGATATACCACAATTCCACGACCCACAGATCTTGTTAAGAGGTTTGAAGCCATTTCGGATCAGAAGCTATTTTTATATCAAGTAAGGGGCTGTTTGTTTACCTCTTAATCAGGCTCTTAATGGTTCAGACTTCTTACTGGTTCAGCACTTAATGGTTCAGACTGTTTGTTTCACGAGCAGATGTCTGAATGGTTCAGACATTTGCCTCTGAATGGTTAAGATTTGTACAGAGTCTGAATGGTTAAGACCTCTAATCTGAATTGGTCAGACATTTGACTCTAAACGGTTAAGCACTATACGGGCTCTTAATGGTTCAGACCTCTTTACTGGTTCAGCACTTAATGGTTCAGACCTCTTACCGGTTCAGCACTTAACCATTCAGATATTGCCAAACAGCGTCTAATTTACGTTTCGTGATGTCATTTTTTATACTTTATCAGATAAAAGAAAGTAAATTTCATAAGAAAGAAAAAGAAATCTGTAAACTTTTTTCTTCTGAAAGCCTCTGATTTCAAACTTGGCGAACATATCAATGCGAGAGATGCTAAAAACATGCAATCATTCACCATCAAATTTGGTAAAACCTATAATTTATAAAATTGGAAATTAAGGACCACGGAACCACCCATCTATTTTTTTTTTTTTTTTTGATAACCGCGGGAACCCGCTTACACGGTAAACCCCCGGGTCCCCCCCAATACCCGACTAACCGAGGGGAACAGGTAAAGCGCGGTGCAAGCACCGGGTCGGTGGCCTTTAGAGAACCGGTGGAAGCAAGTATCGAACTCAAGACCTCTAGGTTATTTGAAACACTCTTTACCACCCTACAGGAAACTAGGTGTGATCAATAACGACTTGTATATTAAAAGGTTGGATTGCACATTATTAGACCAAAGTGATGTTTAGTGATATCATCGGGAATTGAAGTGTAACATCGTAGCTTATATAAGTATAAGTATAACCACACATTGTGTAACCCTAGTTGCATCATTGAACTCTAATACAACATTCTTGAAGATAAAAAAGGGAAAAAAGATTATTGGGTAACAACTATTTTTACACTTTATATAGTTTATACACGCCCAACATGCATAAAACTGAGGTGTAAGGCGGGCAAACACAAGGTATTAGTCGTATACACAACCTTGGCCGGGTATTTTAATTTGTTGTCACGACGAAACCGCCATGACATACCAGAAAAAGATGTCGATCGAAAACTATAACAATGAATACTCGTAAAGGTTTCAGTAGCACCTACATGGGTACCTATAATTACAAATTTTAAGTTAACAAGACTTTAAAAAGAGACCCGGGTTCCACCTTTGCATTTTCACAAAAATAAAACGTTTTACCATTTCTAGCCATTTTCAATCCACCATTCCATGCTCATCATCATCAATAATTTCGAATCATCATTGGTGCACCGATGGAATCCATTTAATTCGGGTAACATCATCGGTGCCTAAGTACTGCATCGATGGAATCCCTTCATGAAGGTTTGCTCGAGTATGAATTAAAGGAAAATAATAGTTAATGATATGATGAGGTAAAGGAAACACAAACCACACCTTATCAATGAGAATCAATAACCGAAGTTATTGCTAATTTTGAATAAAAGGTCATTGAAACCTATGATTTTTTTTTTTAAATTACTTATCTCATAAAATTGTAATCACGTTTAAAATATTATTAAATTTTCACGACATTATCACAACTAGAGGTGCAACCCTAAACCGGGTTAGAAACCAAACTCGACAACCCTACTCGAACCCGGTTTGAACTTGATATATAGCCAACCCAGTTTGGACCCGTTTCTACCTATAGGGTTGGACTCGGTATGGGTATTTCATAGTCAAACCGGTCCCAACCCAACCCGAATCAGTTTCATAGGGTACGGTTCTCTTGTCTCCCAACCGGTTAGAATCCAACCCGGTTTGAGTGCCAAACCGGTTTGAATATTTTTCATCCTAGCCCTAACATAGTTTGAAACCGGTTTGGGCTAAAACCCTAACCGGATTTGCCCACCTCTAATCACAACTTTACAGGGTTTGTTCATTTATATCTAAATCTATTTACCCGTTCCATTCATATGATTTACTTCTTATATATTTTAACTACATCATACTAATTGTTATATATATAAACATACTAATTTGACAAACTTTCTATATATTTTCAAATATATCGTACTAGGGGATGGTTCAAATGAAAACCACTTTTATTACGAAAACTCGAAATCTAACTAAAAAAAGCATAAAAAACACACAAATTTTTTTTTACAATTTTTTATTAAAAATCGATAGTTTTTATATATAAAAAAAGTATTTTTTTTCAAACAAAAAAAAGCTTTTTTTGTAGTGCACATGTGTAATAATTCACATGTGTAGGTAGTACTATTACACATGTGCATTATATAATTTAAATAGCGAAAATTGATATGCAAAAAAAATTGTATGTCTTTTAGCCTTTTTTAGTTAGTTTTCGAGTTTTCGCGATAACTAGTGGTTTGCATTTGAACCTTCCCCTATCGTACTAATATGATTATATATCTAAACTTACACTAATCTACACCAAATGTATGAATATTTAATATTCATATCAATATCAAAATTATCAAAGAAGCAAAGTCATTTGAAATTAGTAAAGCAAATTAAAGTCTAATAAATATTGGAACTCAGATTGTTTTTCAGCGGAAGTAAAATTTACATTCGAATTCGTTTGCATAGTGTATAAAGATTAAGTGCAAAACAGAGTATGAAAGGAACAAACAATTAGTAACAATTTTTGGACAATTTGGGATAATAACGTAATTGTCTTGGTACCGGAATAAGTTTGCCGGTAACTACATATATATACATATCATATTGGCGGTTGAACAACGATGGTTGAACAATGGTGGGAATAACCGTTTATGAAACGGTGCCATGGTTTCAACAAACCATTTCAACTAATGTCACACCTAATCGAAATTACGTACATTATAACATAAACATAACATTAATAAACTACTAGATAATTAAGTTTAATATCTAATATACTCCCCTAAACTTAAATAGGTCTTGGTGGATCTTTGGAGCACACTTTGATTAGCTTCATCCACTGCTTTCGCTGCCTGTTTGAAATCGAAGCGACGCCTCTTCTGCATTTTCTTGATTCCATGCTAATCGTTTCCAGCAAACAAAGCATAATGTTGGAGTGTCTCTTCTTCTTGAGCATTGCCTTCGCTTTTACTCCTTTCTCAGCCGTTAATAGAGGGGCGTTCATCATTTCCTATCATTTCCTTTTCCATAACATTTTCTTGAACAGTTTTGAACTTGTAGTAATATACCGAAACATCCAGATACATAGCATACATAATTCTCATTAATTTCCCATCATTATAATCATAATCCATATCCTTAGCCACCACTGCCTAGAGGTTGTTGTTTGTCACATTCTTATACCCTCCATCATGTTTCACAACCATGTATAAATCAAGCAAATCGATCTTCCTATTATCAGCCGAATAGGGTGGGATTGGTCGAGTTGATATTCCCAGTTTGATCTTTATAAACCATTCTAACATCTCTTCGAACTTGATCTCTAATTCATGCTTATACTTAAACACGAATTCCCCATTATCTAACATATCTAACAGTGATTACAGTTAGTGAAATCATGAAATTCCATTGCTTGAATGATCATGACATTCCAATCAGGTTCAAGTGATGATAAGTGCAGGGTTTCGAAATATGAATTTAGATAATCTGCCTTGTATTCTTCATTTGTGGAACTATGATTAATTACCTTTTGTTTTTCTTTCATTCCTATTTCTTCTTCCTTCGTTAATCCGGTGACTTCATTCATGGTGTTAGAAACAGGAGCACTAAACATCGGATATATCTTACACCTTTCGCCGTTTATCTTAACCGTATATCCTTGTAATACTAACTGATCCATACTTAAGACATTACGATCTAATTCAGGTGTATAAAATACACTTTGAATACGTAATGATTCATTCCCAGACTTAACTTCTACAGCCCCTACACCCCTGATAAATAGAAAGTTATATTCCCCGGTTTTTGTTTCTACCCCAACCATGTGCTTAATTCGTTTAAACACATTCAGATTTCCAGCAAAGTGATGATTAAATAATGTACTTATATACCATATATCACCCCATAATCCGCCTTCGGTACCGGTGACAATCAGTTTCTGTCGGAAATCATCTTCTGCTTCTTGTCTCTAAATACCAGTGTTTATGGCTTGTCGGATTAATTGAGTCACTTCATCGTTTTCCTTCACTTTGCACGAAATGATCCGGTGTCCGGGTTCGTGACAGTAATAACAAAATTTAACGTGTGACTCCTTCTTTTGCTTTTCGATCTTTTCATCGGTGCAGTGATCACATGGCAGTATCGTTGATGTAGATTGCATAAAACCATCTTTCTTAACCGTGGCTCTAATACCACTTTGTTGGAAATCAGATTGTTTTTCAACAGAAGTAAAATTGAGATTCGAATTCGTTTGCATAGTGTATGAAGATTAAGTGCAAAACAGAGTATGAAAGGAACAAACAAGAAGTAGCAGTTTTTGGACAATTTGAGATAATAACGTAATTGTCTTGGTACCGGAATAAGTTTGCCGGTAACTACATATATATACATATCATATTGGCGGTTGAATAACGGTGGTTGAACAATGGCGGGAATAACCGTTTATGAAACGATGCCATGGTTACAACAAATCGTTTCAACTAAATGTCACACCTAATCGAAATTACATACATTATAACATAAACATAACATTAATAAATTAGTAGATAATTAAGTTTAATATCTAATAATAAACACAAATCAAACATCATAACCTCCATCCCACCGTGAACCACCAGGCTACTCCTTTTCCTCCTCTGCACCACCACCGAAAGTAGGGGTCATCACCTTATTCTTGTAGTTGGTGACCAGAACTACAACAAACGGCTTTTTCCAGTCAATCTTCAAGTCATCAAGGGTGTACTACCCTTTCTTTTCCGGCGGCATAACATCAATCACGTCATTCTCTTCACCCCCCGACGATCCTTTCAACGGAGTTCCTGTGATCAACATCCGACCATTTTTTACCTCAAATTTCACTCCTTCTTTCTCAACCTCAGGAAGTGGTACCACATTCCTAGGTGGTTCTCGAAAACCACCACCCCTTTCCTGTACCAAAAACGACACTCTGCACCGATCTGAGTGGGATCGTTGATTTTCTGTTGTTCCCTGTTCCAAGTGTAAGCCTAGAGAGAAGTTTGTTTCCAGCTAGATTCATCTTAACTGTTAATAAGAATTACAGAAATGATTACACAACTTAACTCTTAATAAGAATTACAGAGGATATTTGAAAAAAATAAGAACAGAAAAAGAGTGAAGAAACATACGTCTCCCCCAGTAGTCTCCAATTGTTGCTGTGATTTCAGCCACCCGGTTGCTTACAAACACTTTTAAAGTCTGGAAGCCTTTATCAGCCTTCAACGAAACTAATGAAACAAACATCAAAAATGTTATATCTGTAGAGATTAGGAATAGATACGTAGTAGAACCTTTACCTGACGCAATAAACACATCACGGTGCTTGTTCCAAGAAGCCTTTACAGTCCTGAATCTCGTCTCTTTCTTCATTGTCCCGTTTTCTTGACCGTTTGAGACGTTGGTCCTTCACGTTCGATCTTGCCGGCGGCGTAAGCCTAAACACAGCTGATCTGGTTGCCGGAGTAAACTTTCGGAAAAGGTTCAACATTTTGGTGAGAGAAAATGTTTTCAGAACCGGACCGGAGGTCGACCCGGTCGCCTTACGGGGTGAAAGGTCGGACCGATCCGACCGGATTTAAGACCCGGAATACGTCATAAATTTTTTTACTAATGATTTAAAAAAACATTAGACCTAATTTATATAAAGTTAAAATCATAAAGCAAACTGAATGATACATTATAGAAAAAACAAATAATCAGAACAATAAAAAGAGAAAAACTAAAATTGTATTTATTAAACCAACATGGCCTTTCAAAAAAATTCATTAAACCAATAAACGTTAAAAGATAAGGAAAAAAGGAGTGAGGTACAGGGAAATGTCATATCACTATCATTGTATCACAACTCTAGAAAATGTATAAAATATTACTTTAGTTTTTATATTAACCCAAAAGTCTTTTCCTCTATCTACTTCCTTTTTGTTCTATTCACCTTAAAGTTTACAAGTTCATCGGAGGTCGCCAGAATGATAAGAAGTTGTTGTTTTATGAAGCTCGCATGAAAGCTCTGACCGGCCAGACCCTACGAGATAACCCGCCGGCCCGACCGCCGAGCTGATGCTAAAATGAATTGATGTCGTGAACCGGCCCGGTATAGGCTCCGGATCCCGGCCGGACCAGTCCGACCGGCCAGCCGGTCCGGGTGAAACATTGAGAGAAAGACATATAGGGTTTTAGGGTGTATAAAAGGAAATGGAGAATACTCTTTTTATAGAGAGAAAAAAGTGTACGGACAATGCGTATAGTTTTGTCCATATTTTAGGTTTTATTGTAATTTCAGTGTAAAACCAAAGGGTATTCTTGTAATATAGTTGTGAAACCAAAAAAATATGTTTATGTGTTCTACTTATTATGCTTTATGTGTTCTTCATTTAAAATGAAAATATTAATGTCCAAAAAGTAATATTACGTATCGATTTCTTCTTTATCAACGGATCATACAAAATTTTTTAAATCTACTTTAATACCATACCCATCACATATCCGGTGAAACATAAAAACCTTAATCCAAAGAAACCGAAAATGAAGGAAACCAAAAAATCCTCTTTATTATTGTTCGTTTTGACTTTTTGATTCGAACACTATGCTAGTAGAGAGGTTAGTTCTAATACGAAACTAGTAAGATTTTCCCCGCGCTTCGCGGCGGGAATTCGGTCAGTATCGGTTCGGTTTACTATGGTACCGACAATTGCTATAGTAATCGAACTATAAAACCTTACCGATGTTGGTTAGTTGATATCGGTTAGGTTCATTTGCGTTCTATGTTTATTTTTATTAACAATGTGATATAAATTTACTGAAAACGGATAATATGTCGCTAGCATACCAAACCGAACTGAAAATGACTAACAACATCCGTACCGGTATATATATTTTTATTGTTTTTTGTTTTTTATAAACTAACATTGTATCGTTACCATACCGTACCCAACCGAAATGAATATCAGCACAGTTTTTATCTGATCGTTTGCGTCTTTTATAAAGGATACCGTGTCTCTACTGTAGTGAACCGAACCGAAACCGGAAAAACAACATCTGTTTTGCTATTGATATTTTTAATTGTTTTTATAGACGAACATAGTATCATACCTAACAAAATGGGTACCAAGTACTGGTACAATATGAATTGATCAATACAGTTTCGGTATCGATATTTGTTTTTATCGTTTTCGGTCGATGTAAAACATGTATTGATTTCTATATTGAGTTCATGCAGTATCATACAAGTACTGTAATAAACCGAATCGATACCGATTCAATACTCGCGGTGAAATACCATCACAATGCACATGCAAATAACTTGAAATGTTAAAAATGATAAAACATAGATGTGATTCTATAAATTTTAAAATATTAACAAATGCACGTAATTGCAAAAAAAAAAAAAAAAAACAAATTAAGTAACAAATAAAATATAAAAAAATGAAGTACTGTTCATGAGAAGTCTTAATTAATATGTATAACTAGTAATTTTCTTCCGCACTTCGCGGCGGGAATTCGGTTGGTATATGTTCGATTCGTTACGATACCGACACTCACTATAGTAATCAAAAGAGAAAACCTTACATCAATTGCAAATAACAAAAACGAATATCGATACCGGTACGAATGTTGTTTAGTTGATATTGGTTCACTTGAGTTGCGTTCTATGTTTATTTCAAGATTGTCATATAAACTTTATTGAAAACAGCTATTGTGCCGCTATCGTACCAAACCAAACCGAAATCGACTGAATAACATTTTTATCGGTACCTATATTTATTTTAATTGTTTTTGTTTTCGGTAAACTAAGATCGTATCGCTACTATATCGTACCAAACTGGACAACATCGGTACCAGTATGTAGTAATTTTATGGTTTCCTGGCTGATAACAGATATCATGTCGCCACCTTAGTGAACCGAATTGAAACCGAACGAACAACGTCTGTTCATTATTGGTATTTATATTTATTGTTTTTACTTTCGATAAACTAACATTGTACTCCTATCGTGTTGTACCAAACAACATCGATATCTATACATATACTCATTTTTATAGTTTCCAGTTTCAATAGTTTTTCATTTATACAACTCTGTCTTTGACGTTAATTGAATATCGGTACCAGTATTGTGACAATTCGAATCGAGCTATACCATTCAAACAACATCGGTATGGATATATGGATACTGGTGTCCATTATTATTATTTTCAGTCGATGTAAAACATTTGTTGATTTCTATACTGAGTGCATGAAACGTACCGGTACTCTAACGAACCAAATCGATACTGATCCAATGCCCGAATAACGTGCCATCACGATACACAGACAAATAACTTGGAATGTTAAAAAAATTAATAAACATAGATGCAGATTTAAAGCACTTTTAATAAAAGTTAACGCACGTAAGTAATTATAAAAATTCAAATTGACAGCTAAATAAAATGCTACGAATAAAAAATAAAAAAAGTAAATGTCTAAGAATTATCGGTTACTATTTATTACTAAAAATATCAAATATCAAATGAAGAATAGATAAAAATATTAAAAAAAAAAAACAAATTTAAAAAAGAAATCAGTTACTATCATCACAATTGCTAAATAAAAGATTACTAAAAAATAAAAAAAAACAAATGCCTAATAATTACCAATTACTATTTATTATTAAAAAATCAAATAAATAATAAATAAAATATTATTAAAAAACAAAAATAAATATTAAAATATTTCTAGTTACTATTCATCACAAGTTTGTATTAATATATATAATAGGAAACTCGTGTGAGGGGTACAAAGTTGAGGGTTGTGTTGTAATTGCCTAGGTTGCTGGATTATAATCTAACATGTTTTATCTTTGTGCTATATAATTACTAAGGGACTGTTTGGTAGCCTCTTAATGATCATTCAGATGCTACCTCTTAATGGTTTAAAACTTCCGAATGAATAAAAGGTAACCTCAAGTCTGAATGGTTAAGAGGTAACCTCTGAATGGTAAATCATCACATGTCACATTTTTCTACCTTCTCATTGGTAAAATTCTTAATGGTTCCATTAAGAGGTAGCCTCTTAATGACCATTCAGATGCTACCAAACAGCCCCTAATAACATCGGTGGCTTAGTTATAACATTTAATAACACATGTAATTACAATTACAATTACTTTGCATTACAATATACTAAGAGTTTGCAAACTCAGGTGAATGGTGTTTGTACATGATGTAATATTTGTAACACTTTATAACGTGTGTAACTATGTAATACTTTTGGAAGGAAGATATTAGTGAGTGTGTATATCCAGTATTATAGATATTTACCTTTTATACATAACGTGATAGTTTGTTTACAACATGCGTAACCATATAACATCCTTTCACAATACAAATGTTTTAAGCATAAACAAACATAAAACTACTCTTAAATAACGAAGCATGAAATAACTTACGAAAACCAAAGGAGCTTGAATTCAAACTGAGGTGGCTCGACTCTACTCGAAATCCAAATCAAGTTCAGGCTTAACCGGGCTCGGCTTGGCACAAAATAGCTAGCCAACTGTTTACGAACCAAGTAGACTCATTGGATTTGATTGAAAATTTTATGCTATGACTATGTCTTGTGTTTTTTTATATGTATATGAATATGAATATTAGAGAATTCGAGTTTAAAAACTTAAATTATTATATAATAGATTGATGTTTTTTCTTTCAAATTTTACAAAAAGTGTGAATATATATATACACACACATACATATGTATGTATACAATAACAATTCGGTTCCATCCATTTTCAAGGTCCGAATTCAACTTTTTAACATTATTCGTATTCGAGTCTAGTAATCAAATACAAATTTATGATTTTCAATTCAATTCGATTTAAAATTCGAATTCAATTTAAACAGACATTCTGTATATATGTGTGCGTATATATATCTTCTAAAATTGAGACAAAACATACTATAAAATTGATAACTCAATTATTCATAACCATACCAAACACAAATGCCCAATAACACTTATTTATAAATTCTAAACTAATTTACATTGCTATCCTATCAGTAACCAACCTAACTTTTAAATTTTGGTCTTCTGATATATTGATGGTTTATTAATTGGTAAAGGATCAAATAAAAATAAATTTAACGTACGAAACGTACGCATTGGGGGAAAAGCAAAAAAGTGGCGGTGTCATTTTGGTAATTATCAGCAACTTCAAAATTACTCTAGTAGAGTAATTTTGAGCTTCTGTAGGGTAATTTTGAGCATCTGTAGAGTAATTTTGAGAAATGTAGGGTAATTATCAAATTACTCTAGTAGAGTAATTTTGACTTCTGTAGGGTAATTTTGGAAAATGTCTTGTAGAGTAATTTTGAGCATCTGTAGGGTAATTTCGAGCATCTGTAGAGTAATTTTGGGAAATGTAGGGTAATTATCAAATTACTCTAGTAGAGTAATTTTGACTTCTGTAGGGTAATTTTGGAAAATGTCTTGTAGAGTAATTTTGTTAGCATTTAGTTATGGGGTTTAGCTTTATGGTTTAGTTTTTAGCTTTTAGTTTGGGGGGGGGGGGGGGGGGGTTTAGGTTTTTGGGTGTGTGTCGGGGGGTGGGGGTGGTTTAGTTTTTTTTTAGGTTTTTGGGGGTAGGGGGGGGGGGGTTTAGGTTTTTTTTTTTTTTTTTTGGGGGGGGGGGGGGGTGGTTTAGGTTTTTTTAGGTTTTTGGGGGTGTGGGGGGGGGGGGGGGTGGTTTAGGTTTTTGGGGGTGGGGGGGGGGGGGGTTAGGTTTTTTTTTTTTTTTTTTTTTTGGGGGGGGGGGGGGTGGTTTAGGTTTTTGGGTGTGGGGGGGGGGGGGGGGGGGTTAGTGTAATTTTGATAATTACCCTACAATTTTGATAATTACCCTACACGACCAAAATTACTCTACATGAACATTTCCAAAATTACCCTACAGAAGCTCAAAATTACTCTACTGATAATTACCCTACAATTTTGATAATTACCATACACGACCAAAATTACTCTACATGAACATTTCCAAAATTACCCTACAGAAGCTCAAAATTACTCTACTAGAGTAATTTTGAAGTTGCTGATAATTACCAAAATGCCACCGCCACTTTTTTTGACTTTCTTTCAATTCTTACGTTTCGTACGTTTATTTTATTTTTACGTGAACTTAACTCTTATTAATTTTGTAAATTAGTATTTTTGATGTAATAAATAATCAGTTTGTAGTAGTGTGAAAATAATAATTGAATTAAATCGAAATTTATTCGAAATCGAGTTTCAAATACGAATCGAATCAAATATAGCACATTTGAATCGAATAAAAATTCAGTTAATAAAATAAAAATTCAAAAATTCGATTCAATTAATTTGAAAATTCGTTATTCGATTCGTTGGACACCCTAGCTCGGCTCGGCTCGTTTACCACCAAGCCAATTTCGAGGCGAATTTTTTTTTGAGCGAGCCACGCCTTTTCGAACAGCCCTAGATTGGAGATATTTGTTTCTCGAAATCCATTGCCTAATCTGAGATCTTACTTTCTCGCATTTTTATTAGTGCTTCCATACGTTGGGAATTTGTCCCTTATAGCTAAACAAGCTACCGCTATCATGAATACATAAATTCGTTGAGTTTTATTTTTTCTTTTCTTAAAGATGATCTCAGGTGCATTGTTATTGTTTAAAGCCATTATGGTTTTTGGATTCTTTGTAGTAAAGCTTCTTTTGGTCAAAGTTAGGGTGGGAAGTGCGTAGTGTGGCTTAGATATATTTAAACGTTTACAAGATGATAGTTTTTATTTATTTTATGTTTAAGGAGGATATTCAAAGAGCTAATGATTAGTTTTATATTAGTATATCAAAACCCAGAAATCGGAAGGAAGCATAAGACTGGAAGGTATGGTGTGGGGAGGATGGGCCGCCACGTCACCGCCACGTAAGCGGGTGTGAGGATGGGCCTAAAGGGGATGAACCTAGGGGGTGGGGGATGAACCCCTTTATATATATGTATGTATGTATGTACACTACAAGAAAGTCGATTAATAGCGGCGACTATTGTCGCCGCTAATAGTACTGATCTGCACCACTATTAACTGGAACAAATCCCAGCCGTTGGATGATGAATAGAAACGTGTGGCTAGGGTTTAAAGTGGGACACCGGGTGCGGATAAGGCCAATAGCGGCGACATATTGGCTGTCGCCGCTATTGGTCCTTTTTCTTGTAGTGGTATGTATGTATGTATGTATGTATGTATGTATGTATGTATGTATGTATAGGTGTCTGTGAGGGGATGAGGCCCGGCTTGGGCGGCTGTGGGCGCAGTGGCGGATCTTGCCCGTTGAACGTCCCAGGGCCGAAAGTCACGGGTACTAAAAACATGCCCGTGCCGAACATAATAGGTATAAAGAATTTCGATCGAACCGCGAAAATTAGCACTTCTGGCAGAAAAATGTGCCAGGGCAGTGGCCCAGGCAAGATCCGCCAATGTGTGGGCGGACGATGGGGACGAGGCTGGGACGGTGACGGAGAAAGGGGGTGGAAGGTTTGGGGCGACAGCAAGGGGATGGGCATGGGGACGAGCCCCATACCTTCCGGTCTAAGAGAAATAGAAGGAAGGAGATGAGGCAATTTTCTGATTATATTTCTTGACTTCAAAATGGAAACAATGCACGTAAATAGATAGAACATCAAGTTGCAACTCTTAGGCTTAGTGATTTGTACATTAGGCTGGTGATACTTGTACATAGTGGTGGGGTAGGATCATCCTCCCATACCCTCTAGTTTTGTGGGATGGACCATCCTTGGGAGGACTATGACGTGGCGCTTACGTGGCGGATCATCCTCCCTTAAAGGACCATCACCATACCCTCTAACCTAATGAAATAAACGTGAAGATAGCAACATGCATAATAAAGAAATAAAATAAGGAAATAAAGATGCAGATGTGCTCATGCCCATGCAAACGTTCTCATGCATGCGATGGACATGATAAACGTAGGGATGAGCAAATACCGATCCCGTCCCGATATCGATAATCCCGATCCCGAAATTTCATGAATACTTGATACCGATACCGATACCTAAACATGTCGGTTCGGTACGGTATCGGTATTTTGAGGGTAAAAGTCGGTATTTTACCGATACCGTACCGATACCGATACCGAAAAAACCAAAATGTGGATACCGTATCCAATACCGAAACATGTCGGGATCGGGATTATCGGTATCAGGATCGGGATGAGATCGGGATGGGATCGGTATTTTATACCATTTGCTCATGCCTAGATAAACGTATCATTTTTTATAACTTATAAGAGGGGAAAAGGACAAAGTTCGTTATTATATCACGTATGTTTTTTTATTTACTATATATTTGTCGAGAAAATTACTTTTTAATTCTTCGGGTTTTACATGTGTTACCACTTGAGTTCAAAATCAAAATATCTAATGCTTAAACACTCTTTTTTATAACCCTTTGAGTCTAAACTTTAACACCGTTTGAATTTTTTTTTGTTAACTGTTGTTAAATGACCAAATTAACCCATGGTTAAAAAAATAAAAATAAAAATAAAAGCTAATTTATTATTAGATCTCTCTCTTTAACACCTCCACCATCAACACCACCATCACCAAAATGCCACCCACTACCACCGCTGCATCTCCGTCATTACCACCACACCACCCACAACCACTGCACCACCTCCGACTCCAAGCTATATAAGTCGGTCTGGAATCCTAGCCGCCGCACATGTCACACCCTGGCTTTGCGGAAACGTGGTTAATTTGGTGTGACTTCTTAATACCATAGCTTAACCATAACAAAGCTATATGAAATAAAACCATGCAAGATCATCCATTTAATTAAGTTTTAAAAACCAAATACAACAACATTGCCTCAACGGAAACACATCCTAACGACATAAACATTGTTCAACAAACACAAACGTCAACATAACATAATGATAGTTTAAGGACTGTGACTTGTCCAGGAAAGAGCCACATTCCCTAAACCCCGATGATCTCGTAACTAGTGCAGCGGGAAAACGTGTCATACCGCGCCAGATCCTTTAATTCCCTGAAATACATGTAAGTTGAAAAATCAACAATAATGTTGAGCGAGTTCATGTGTAAGTGAGTAAATAAACCTTTGTATGTATAAAAAATCCTGGTATGTAGCAAATAAGGAAAAAGAGATCACCAATGGTTTGCAAGGCCATTGATATGTGTGAAGTGCAAGTAGGAAGACTCAAACCTAGCAGATTTCGCGTTGGGTACAAAGTCACCCCAAGGTCCGTTCTGTTTGGGCCTGGGATTGGGCTCGCTACACCCAGATAGATCTACCGCTTACGTCCCTCGGTCCTACAATGAGGATTAATGGCCTCCAGTTCCCGCCTACCCACTCACATGATCTAAGTAGTAAACCTCCTTACGCTAACCATACCATGTATAAAGTACTTGTAATCAAAGTAACATGTATTTCACCCCCGCAGTTTAGAAAACTGAAAACAGTTAAGAGAAAAGGGGGACATGAACTCACAGTGGTGCGTCTCTACCAAGTATGCCTCCAAATCAATCAGCTGTGTGACGACCTACACGTACTAATTCTATTAGACGGACGGCCGTGCCTTAGCTTTATGGTTTAAGTTTTTGGGAAATAGTTAGGCAACTATTTCGTGTTTACATTCTGTATATACTTGGTAGTCATTTTCCTTCCCAAGGATGGGGGATTTAATACATGTGTGTTCGAAATATATTATTAAGTCTCACTTAAAATATATTTTATTTCTAACTCCAAAATATAATTATTCTTCTCAAAAATATTATACTTTAATACATGTGATTTTCCCAAAATAATACTTAGTAATATTATTTTTACCCTAAAAATAATATTTACGTAGTTCACAAAATAATCATAAACACTTATACAAGTGATGTTGTGAAAAATATATACTAAATATATATATATGTATCACGTTTTATTTTGTGAAATCCCACCTCCGATATTTTGTAAATAAGTCGTGGCGAAATCTATAATTTGAAAACAAGTCAAAATGTATTTCTAACACTCATAGTGAAAATATTTCTAAGTGTTAGGCTTTTTGGAAAAATTTCGCCAGAGTTTCCTCTGTAACTGGAGGTGGCCACGCTTTCAAGCGTATCATTTTCTTTTATAAACCAAATCAACAATTTCCTTATTTAACCAAAACCATGTCCAAAACAACAAACTAGTAAATAAATATGTATATCGCATAAATTACATGAACTTGCGTTTTATCCGAGAATAGAAAGTAAATTCCATTACTTTTAGTGGATCTTTATATAAATCAATCCGTTTTCGTAAAAACCCCGTTTTTAAAGAAATTCCATCTTTACAACTTCTCGTCATCTTTTTCAAAATAGTTATTTTGTCGAAAGTGTGTGCTACGCAAGTGTTTACACACTTGTGTGTTCTAAAAATCATTCGTGTTAGTGTAAGATCCGTCTTTAGAAAACATGATTTATTTGATACTTGGTTCTTTGAAAATACCGCTTGTAGATACGTAGATCTACTAGTTTTAAATACTATTTCACAAGCAAAGTTGCTTTTACACAAGTTCATGATATGTGTGTGGTAGAGTTTCGTCCTTTAACCCTTGTTACTTCCAAAACAACCTTATGTCATGATCCATGATCATGACCAACCCGGGTTAAATGACGATCCGAGCTACCACAACTTAGATCGGGTCCAAATAATCACACAAATCAAATACTACATGATTTACACAACATATGGGCTTTTAACCAACATTTTTAGTGTTTTAAGTAGACTTTTGTGTGTCATCTTGTATGTTAACGAGTTTTAACCGTTACGAATCATATTAACCACCTCAAAATAGTTCGAGAAGGTGATTTAAGCAACTTACCACTAGCTCGAGGCTAGGGAAGAATCTAAGCGAAAAACGCGTGGATAAAAGCAATGTAGTGAGGTCCTTCGCCTTCCGATTGCACCAAGGTTCCTTATACGCGATCCTTAACACTTGTATGAGCTTGGAATGTGAAGATCAAAACTCGAAAATGGTAGGTGGTAGAGGGGGTGTTCGGCCGAGAGTTGTAGAGAGGGAGAGAGTGTGTGTGTTGTGGTGTGTGTTAAGTGAAGGTTATGGTGGATTTAGTTCATTACTTATAGACAATACTTAAGATAATTATCCAATGGATTATATGTCATCTAGATATTAGGCATGAAAGATTAAAATAATCATTAAAGGACATGAGGTGTCCCCATTGGGGACCGAATTCGTAAAGGGGAGGGGGGGTCTCCTAGTTCAAATCCAACCAATAGTTAGATAATAGTTAAGTTATGTGTAGGTTAACCCGGTTACTAGTGTGTAGTGTGTTATGACGGGTGTTAGGGTATTCAGGGACCCTAACTGGCTCAGAAAAAGATAAACAATGAAAATGACAATATTTTCATGTTCCGGGTAAAATCCGGTTGTTCGGTTGGATGGTAATCCGTTAAAGTGCTTAACAAAGCTTTAAAGTGTCGTTAATACCCTTTTTAGTGACACAACTCATTTCTGACACTTTGGAAAGTGTCTAGTAATATTTTTCTCATGTTTCAGCACTTTATTAGGTAGCTAAAAGCTGAATTATTATGTAAAGTGCTGAATTTTGTGTTTAGAGCACGTTTTAGGCACGTCCAGTCATTGTACTTATTCCTAGAGACGCAGTTCTACAACCCTTATATCCCTACACTCACCACTAGTGTAGTAAAATATTTCTGGCTCATACAGGCCTTAGAGGCAGTGTCTGCCTGATGCTGGCTCTATCAGCATGTTCAATAGGTTATCCGTTTATAGTGCTACTGTGCTTTTGTGCATCATGTTTGTCACTAAGGTTCAACATGTAAATAATGTAGTGACAGCAAGTAAAGTATGATGCAAGTAAGTACATGTATCAGTATTCAAGCAGCAGTTTATTCACAAGTTCAAGCAAGCACAGTAATTAAGCAGTAATTAATTATTAATTAAGTCGTACGGATACCTGGTTTAGTGAGGGTTGTCACATTCTCCCCCCGTTAGAAAATTTTCGTCCCGAAATTTTAAGTTCTGCTTGTAGATGCAGGGTTCTTAGGAAATAGGTGGGGGTATTTCTCTTTCATCCGGTCCTCACGCTCCCAGGTGTATTCAGGACCATGTCTGGCATTCCAACGAACTTTGACAAGCTTGACACTGCTCCGGCGGGTCTTGTTTACTTTCCAATCCGTAACCTCAACCGGTTCTTCAACGAAATGGAGCGTGTCGTCAACATGAATCTCGTCGATGGGAATGGCAATGGTATCTTGAGTTGGACTTTTCTTCAGGTTGGATACATGAAATGTATCGTGAACTGAATGGAGTTCAGCAGGTAAGTCCAGCTTATATGCTACTAGTCCTATTCTTTCCAAAATTCTGAAAGGACCAATGTAGCGCGGGTTTAACTTTCCACGCTTTCCGAAGCGTGCCACACCCTTCCAGGGTGAAACTTTCAATAACACCATTTCTCCCACTTGGAATTCCAAGTGTTTCCGGTTTGGATCTGCATAGGCTTTCTGTCTGTGGCGAGCTGCTTCGATGCGTTTTAGAATCTGCGCAATCTTGTCTGTCGTCTCTTGGAAGATTTTGGGACCAGCAAGCTGCCTATCACCTGCGTCAGCCCAGCATAGGGGTGATCGGCACTTGCGTCCGTAAAGGGCTTCAAATGGCGCGACACCAATACTGGTGTGGTAGCTGTTGTTGTATGAAAATTCGACCAAAGGCAAATGCTTATCCCAGCTACCGCCCAAATCCATAACACACGCTCTCAGCATATCTTCCAAAGTCTGTATCGTTCGCTCGCTTTGACCGTCAGTTTGCGGATGAAACGCAGTGCTCAGATTTAATTGTGAGCCAAAAGCTTCTTGGAAGGATTGCCATATCCTTGACACAAACCTTCCGTCTCTATCAGAGATGATTGAGAGAGGTACTCCATGGCGCGTAACGATCTCTCTCATGTAAATTTCGGCCAACTTGCTCGTATTATCCTTCTCTCTGATAGGTAAGAAGTGTGCTGACTTCGTTAATCGATCCACTATTACCCAAATAGTGTCATGGCCTCTTGGCGTTCTTGGCAACTTTGTAATAAAATCCATGGAGATTTGTTCCCATTTCCACTTGGGAATCTCAGGTTGTTGCAGAAGTCCTGAAGGCTTCTGGTATTCCGCTTTCACCTTAGCACACGTTAAACATTTGCTCACATAAACAGCAACATCGCCTTTCATCCTAGGCCACCAATAATAATCTTTGAGATCCTGGTACATCTTATCCGCTCCAGGGTGGATAGAGTACCGCGACTTGTGAGCTTCATCGAAAATAACCTTCCTTAAACCTCCAAACCAAGGAACCCCAAATCCTTTTCTCAAAACATAACGTTCCTTCCTCGTTTGGTACCAGTAGCTTCTCCATCCCACGGAGATATTCTTCTTCAAGGTTTCCTTCCTTGAGAGCTTCTTTCTGCGCGACACGAATGCGCAAGGAAAGATCGGTTCAGATAATCATTTCCAAAGCCCTAACCCTTATGGACTTGATCCTCTCCTTTCGACTTAGGGCATCGGCGACCACATTCGCCTTCCCTGGATGATACTTTATCTCGCAGTCGTAATCGTTCAGCACTCAACCCATCGTCTTTGCCTCATATTCAGCTCCTTCTGGTTGAATATGTGTTGTAGGCTCTTGTGATCTGTGAAGATTGTACACTTTGTACCATAAAGGTAGTGTCTCCAGATCTTTAATGCAAATACCACTAGATCTTTAATGCAAATACCACTGCGCCAAGTTCCAAATCATGTGTGGTATAGTTCTTTTCATGTACTTACAATTGACGCGATGCGTAAGCAATAACCTTCTGGCGTTGCATCAACACGCAACCCAATCCTTGACATGAGGCGTCACAGTATACCACGAAATCATCTGTACCTTCTGGTAGTGCTAAGATTGGCGCATTGCAGAGCTTATCCTTCAATATCTGGAACGCTTCTTCCTGTTTGATTCCCCAATCAAACTTCTTATCTTTCTGCGTGAGTAGTGTCAAAGGTTGAGCGATTTTTGAAAAATCCTCAATGAACCTTCGATAGTAGCCAGCCAAACCCAAGAATTGTCGAATCTCGGTTGGCGTCTTTGGCGTTTCCCAATTCTTAATCGCTTCGATCTTGGTTGGATCCACATGGATTCCATCTCCATTCACCACATGTCCAAGAAATTGGACTTCACGTAGCCAAAATTCGCACTTTGAGAATTTAGCATACAACTGTTCTTTCTTCAGCAGCTCCAAAATAGCTCTTAGATGCTGTTCGTGCTCAGCCTTTGTTCTTGAATAAATCAAGATGTCGTCGATAAACACAATCACGAACTTGTCCAAGTACGGCTTGCAAACTCTATTCATCAAGTCCATAAAGACTGCAGGTGCGTTTGTTAAACCAAACGTCATAACAAGGAACTCGTAGTGTCCATAACGAGTTCTGAAGGCTGTCTTCGGGATACTCTCCTCTTGTATCCTTAACTGATGGTATCCAGATCGCAAGTCAATCTTTGAATAAAAGCTTGAGCCTTGCAGTTGATCAAACAGATCATCAATCCTTGGCAGAGGATATCTATTCTTGATCGTCAGCTTGTTCAACTCTCGGTAGTCAATGCACATACGAAAACTACCGTCCTTCTTCTTGACAAACAGGACTGGAGCTCCCCAAGGCGAGAAGCTTGGTCGGATAAATCCCTTGTCTAACAACTCTTGAAGTTGTGTTGACAGTTCCTGCATCTCAGACGGAGCAAGTCTATAAGGTGCCTTAGCCACAGGCGCGGCGCCTGGAACTAAGTCAATGCGGAACTCTACTTGTCTCTGAGGTGGCAGTCCAGGTAAGTCCTCTGGGAAGACTTCTGGATATTCCCTCACGACAGGGATGTCTTCTATTCTTGGCTCAGCAGCCTTCTTATCCACAATGTGTGCCAGGAAGGCAACACATCCCTTCTGCAAACACTTTCGCGCTTTCAGGCAGCTGATAATTCTTAACGGCGTATCACGCTTCTCCCCGTGAACCACAATTGTTTCGCCATCTTTGGTTGGGATACGAACGACCTTTTCGTGACAAACTATTTCAGCCTTGTTGCCTGATAACCAATCCATTCCTACTACTACGTCAAAGCTCCCCAGCTGGACTGGTAGTAGATCCAAAGCAAACTCACGCTCTCCCAATTCGATCACACAACCTCTGATCACTTCGTTGGCTTCTACTAACTTCCCATTAGCCAATTCGATCGAGTAGGGAATATCTAACTTATTAGCGGCTAAACCAAGCATATTCTTAAACTCTAACGATACGAAGCTATAATCGGCGCCAGTATCAAATAAAACGGATGCATAGCGTTGGTTTACAGGGAACGTACCAGTAACGACATTGGGGTCCTGGCGTGCTTCCCTTGCTTCGATGTGGAACACTCTTCCACGGGCTTGGTTCAACTCTGGGCAGTTTCTCTTAAAATGCCCAATATCACCGCAGTTAAAGCATCCAAGTCTTTGCCCGTTTCCACCTCCATTTCCAGCTTGGTTGTTGTTTTGGTTCGCATTACCAGCTTGATTCACATTGTTGCCTCGATTCCCGTTTCCTCCATTGTTCCCCTGTGGGCGATTCCCAATACTGCCACGATTATTATTTCTATTCCCAAATCCTCCTTGGCCTCCCCGGCCAACACTAGCCCAACAAGAATCCTTCAAGTGTCCAGTCTTTCCACAAGCTTCACATACTTTTGGCCCGCATCGGCCAGAATGGTGATGCTGGCAGGTGTTGCACTTGGGCTGGGTGCCCATATATCCCTTTCCTTTCTTTCCACTACCAGCTGTAACCTGAGCTGGCGTGCTTGGCTCTCCTTTCTTAACAACCCCACTAGTGCCTTGCTTGAAGTTCGAGAACTTCCGTTTGTTACCTCTTGATGACTCGACGTGAGTCTCTTTCTTCTTATGCTCAGCATCATCGAACTTGTTCAGGCGAATAGCCTCCTCTGTGAGAGCCACGCTCAAATCAATTACCTCAGTAATTGTCGCAGGCTTGGATGAGGTCACCATGCTTATGATTTGAGGAGCTAATCCCCAAATGAAACGTTCAATCCGCTTGAACTCCGGAGTGACCATGTAGGGTACCACATGCGATAAGTCATGGAACCTTTGAACGTATTCTGCGATCTTTGGACCGTCCATTTTCAGATGCCAGAACTCGGTTTCCAATCTTTGGATTTCCGCGCGAGAGCAGTACTTTTTGCGCATAAGTTCCTTCAGTTCGGTCCAGGTTAGCGCGTAGGCAGCAGCTTCACCAAGTGTCTGTACTTGCAAATTCCACCAAGAGAGGGCTCCATCCAAGAATAGCCCCGAGATATAGGTGACTTGCTGATCTAGGGCGCATTTGCTCATGCGAAGAACAGATTCAGTTTTCTCAGCCCAACGAACAAAGGCGACAGCACCTCCTGTGCCATCAAAGTTGACCGGCTTGCAGTCCAGAAATTGCTTGTAGGTGCACCCATGAGGCGGGTTGTTGTTGTTGCCAGTGTTGCTTCCACTAGTCCCTCCTTGAGAGGCGGCGTATTGTGCGATGGCAGCAGCGATAATTTGCTGGAGTTCCGCCTCATTGGTAGGCATCGGCGTTTGACGTCTCGGCAGCATCTTCTAAAAGATGTGTTCACGTCGGTCAGGCCATAGTAAAGATCCCATGTTATAATACATATGCTTTATTATGATAGTAATAGTACATAACATCTCATGTTATAATCATATCAATCACACAACATCCCATGTCACAAACATTAATCACACAACATCCCATGTCATAGAATATAAATAACCAAATCAAGCATCAAATATGATGAGAATACTGCGATTGCCATATATTGAGACCACATAGTAAGCGTACAAGTACATCACAGTGTCATACAACATCAGTCGACTAAGGGCTACATCACCCTAGTCCAAAAACTATATCAAATCAGTGTCAATACATCAAATACATGTCAACAAAAGTCAGAATCAAAATGTAGTCTCCAAAAATGCTGTGCAGTCAAAAGCATTCGCCGTCTTCTCACCAACGTCTACCTATACGGTACTGAAGAGCTCTACACGGATGGCGGTGGAGGAGGGGGAAAGTGAGTGTAGAACAAACGGCGCAAATGGAGCCAGTCCTCCTCCATGGCTCTCTGGGTACGCAAGAATGAAGCAACCTGCTGCTCCAGGGCAAAAAGG
The DNA here is from genome assembly GCA_030545235.1 of Helianthus tuberosus. Classification (NCBI taxonomy): domain Eukaryota; kingdom Viridiplantae; phylum Streptophyta; class Magnoliopsida; order Asterales; family Asteraceae; genus Helianthus; species Helianthus tuberosus. Next base: position 176,051,173 of record CM060430.1, on the reverse strand, counting down.
CGTGCAGCATAGTCTGGTGGTACAGGTCGAGAGGGCTGCAAGGGAGAGTGGGTCTGACCCTGGCACTGACACGGCGGCGGCTGGGCTCTCTCAAGCTCCTGAATGCGCTGCGTGTGTGCCTCGTGCTGGGCGACAAAAGACATCAAAACGTCCTCAATAGTATACCCCATGTGGAAAGAATGGTAGGGGTCAGTCGGTGGCATAGCAGACGGTGATGTCCAAATAAACGGCTCACTGGTGGGATCAAAAGGTGCCACATGAAATGGAGAAACAGGGGGAAAAGTAGCAGACGGTGGTATAGCAGGGATAGATACCGGTACATGTCCAAAAGGGTGAGCCGAAGAACCCTCTCCAGGTCGCGCTGGAGGTGTAAACCGAGGAAATGAAAAAGAGGTATCAATGTGACGGGTATCAGTGATCTGAGGGGGAATAGGTGGGACCTCGTCATCAGCAGGAATCCACCCACACTGGGCGTGCTCATCTCGTGGGTCCACCTGTGCCTCAAAAAGGGCGCGATCGAACTGAACTGGCATAGGATCATGGTGAGGTGCAACAAGAGGGTCAACTGGTGCATCAACAATAAGTGGGGGATCAACATGATCAGCAGCAATGACATGATCGCCCTCCAACAACGGGGCATCTACTGGGTGATCATCAATAGGTGGGTCAGCAATGACAGGCTCAATAATAGGTGCGTCAGCATGAACTGGGTCATGCTCAAACGCAGGGTCTAGAGCGGCTACCTGCTCAGGGGCCATGGCAGGCTCGGGGTCATCAAAGGCCATCTCAAAATTAAACTCAGGGTCGATGGGATCAACTGGGTCAACTGGGTCGACTGGATCCTCCATAGGCTGATCCATGGGTATAAACTCTATATCCTCATCTGGGTCGAATCCTGGGGGAAAGACAGGATCGGAATCCTCCACATCCTCGTGGTCGAAAGTAAAACTAGGAATAGGGGCAACAGAGGATGCCTGGTCGGGATCTGATCCATGTGAGAAGTGCTGCGCACTCTGGGTGTGTGAAGGTGCGGAGGCCACAGACTCGAAAGAGTCTGGGACCGGTGAGTGAGCAGGTGACTCCTCCGCGGGAGCATCTGCGATCAACAAAAGATCTCCAGCAGGAAGAAGGGCCTCGCCCTGAACCTCATCCTCTAAGGGCTCGTCATCAAACAGATCGACGTCGCCATCATCGTCGGCGTCGAGAAGCAAATCGTAAGCAGGATATGAAGCAAGCGGTATGGGAGCAGGGATCTCCACTAACGGTAGGTCCCCGGCCAAAGGGCCATCAGCGAGCTCATCAGCACCATCAGGTAAAGCAAAGGGCTGAAAATCATCCTCGTCTGTGCTAGTAACGTCGGATGTGTGGACCTCGTGCTCTGAAGGCTCTAGGTCATCTGATACTATAGGTCTAGGTCCTGTGGTGTCTGAGTCACCTGTGCCAGAGGTGTCCATGGTGTCTGTCACATAAACACAAACATGCACAAACAGTCAATCATACAATCAAATAATCACATAAGTCACCAAGTAAGCATTCAAATAATTCTCCTAGTCCCACTAGCCTCCCAGCCTCTCAGACTGCTCTTCCTAGTCCCACTAGCCAAATTCTCCCAGCCTCTCAGACTGCTCTTCCTAGTCCCACTAGCCAAATTCTCCCAGCCTCTCAGACTGCTCTTCCTAGTCCCACTAGCCAAATTCTCCTAGTCCCACTAGCCAACTCTCCTAGTCCCACTAGCCAATTCTCCTAGTCCCACTAGCCAACTACCTCGATCTCCCAGACCGAGCCTCGGCCTCCAAGACCGAGCCTCGGCCTCCAAGACAGAGCCTAAAAACAATGAATAAAATGTGCTCAACATTTGTTTGTAAAAAGTTTTGGATCTGGACTTAAATGGTATGCAGTAAAAATGTTTTCGTGAGAGCCCTAGTGATCATAGTCTAGACTCGAGAAAGAATCCTAGTTCGCTATGATCAGAGCTCTGATACCAAGCTGTCACACCCTGGCTTTGCGGAAGCGTGGTTAATTTGGTGTGACTTCTTAATACCATAGCTTAACCATAACAAAGCTATATGAAATAAAACCATGCAAGATCATCCATTTAATTAAGTTTTAAAAACCAAATACAACAACATTGCCTCAACGGAAACACATCCTAACGACATAAACATTGTTCAACAAACACAAACGTCAACATAACATAATGATAGTTTAAGGACTGTGACTTGTCCAGGAAAGAGCCACATTCCCTAAACCCCGATGATCTCGTAACTAGTGCAGCGGGAAAACGTGTCATACCGCGCCAGATCCTTTAATTCCCTGAAATACATGTAAGTTGAAAAATCAACAATAATGTTGAGCGAGTTCATGTGTAAGTGAGTAAATAAACCTTTGTATGTATAAAAAATCCTGGTATGTAGCAAATAAGGAAAAAGAGATCACCAATGGTTTGCAAGGCCATTGATATGTGTGAAGTGCAAGTAGAAAGACTCAAACCTAGCAGATTTCGCGTTGGGTACAAAGTCACCCCAAGGTCCGTTCTGTTTGGGCCTGGGATTGGGCTCGCTACACCCAGATAGATCTACCGCTTACGTCCCTCGGTCCTACAATGAGGATTAATGGCCTCCAGTTCCCGCCTACCCACTCACATGATCTAAGTAGTAAACCTCCTTACGCTAACCATACCATGTATAAAGTACTTGTAATCAAAGTAACATGTATTTCACCCCCGCAGTTTAGAAAACTGAAAACAGTTAAGAGAAAAGGGGGACATGAACTCACAGTGGTGCGTCTCTACCAAGTATGCCTCCAAATCAATCAGCTGTGTGACGACCTACACGTACTAATTCTATTAGACGGACGGCCGTGCCTTAGCTTTATGGTTTAAGTTTTTGGGAAATAGTTAGGCAACTATTTCGTGTTTACATTCTGTATATACTTGGTAGTCATTTTCCTTCCCAAGGATGGGGGATTTAATACATGTGTGTTCGAAATATATTATTAAGTCTCACTTAAAATATATTTTATTTCTAACTCCAAAATATAATTATTCTTCTCAAAAATATTATACTTTAATACATGTGATTTTCCCAAAATAATACTTAGTAATATTATTTTTACCCTAAAAATAATATTTACGTAGTTCACAAAATAATCATAAACACTTATACAAGTGATGTTGTGAAAAATATATACTAAATATATATATATGTATCACGTTTTATTTTGTGAAATCCCACCTCCGATATTTTGTAAATAAGTCGTGGCGAAATCTATAATTTGAAAACAAGTCAAAATGTATTTCTAACACTCATAGTGAAAATATTTCTAAGTGTTAGGCTTTTTGGAAAAATTTCGCCAGAGTTTCCTCTGTAACTGGAGGTGGCCACGCTTTCAAGCGTATCATTTTCTTTTATAAACCAAATCAACAATTTCCTTATTTAACCAAAACCATGTCCAAAACAACAAACTAGTAAATAAATATGTATATCGCATAAATTACATGAACTTGCATTTTATCCGAGAATAGAAAGTAAATTCCATTACTTTTAGTGGATCTTTATATAAATCAATCCGTTTTCGTAAAAACCCCGTTTTTAAAGAAATTCCATCTTTACAACTTCTCGTCATCTTTTTCAAAATAGTTATTTTGTCGAAAGTGTGTGCTACGCAAGTGTTTACACACTTGTGTGTTCTAAAAATCATTCGTGTTAGTGTAAGATCCGTCTTTAGAAAACATGATTTCTTTGATACTTGGTTCTTTGAAAATACCGCTTGTAGATACGTAGATCTACTAGTTTTAAATACTATTTCACAAGCAAAGTCGCTTTTACACAAGTTCATGATATGTGTGTGGTAGAGTTTCGTCCTTTAACACTTGTTACTTCCAAAACAACCTTATGTCATGATCCATGATCGTGACCAACCCGGGTTAAATGACGATCCGAGCTACCACAACTTAGATCGGGTCCAAATAATCACACAAATCAAATACTACATGATTTACACAACATATGAGCTTTTAACCAACATTTTTAGTGTTTTAAGTAGACTTTTGTGTGTCATCTTGTATGTTAACGAGTTTTAACCGTTACGAATCATATTAACCACCTCAAAATAGTTCGAGAAGGTGATTTAAGTAACTTACCACTAGCTCGAGGCTAGGGAAGAATCTAAGCGAAAAACGCGTGGATAAAAGCAATGTAGTGAGGTCCTTCGCCTTCCGATTGCACCAAGGTTCCTTATACGCGATCCTTAACACTTGTATGAGCTTGGAATGTGAAGATCAAAACTCGAAAATGGTGGGTGGTAGAGGGGGTGTTCGGCCGAGAGTTGTAGAGAGGGAGAGAGTGTGTGTGTTGTGGTGTGTGTTAAGTGAAGGTTGTGGTGGATTTAGTTCATTACTTATAGACAATACTTAAGATAATTATCCAATGGATTATATGTCATCTAGATATTAGGCATGAAAGATTAAAATAATCATCAAAGGACATGAGGTGTCCCCATTGGGGACCGAATTCGTAAAGGGGGGGGGGGGGTCTCCTAGTTCAAATCCAACCAATAGTTAGATAATAGTTAAGTTAAGTGTAGGTTAACCCAGTTACTAGTGTGTAGTGTGTTATGATGGGTGTTAGGGTATTCAGGGACCCTAACTGGCTCAGAAAAAGATAAACAATGAAAATGACAATATTTTCATGTTCCGGGTAAAATCCGGTTGTTCGGTTGGATGGTAATCCGTTAAAGTGCTTAACAAAGCTTTAAAGTGTCGTTAATACCTTTTTTAGTGACACAACTCATTTCTGACACTTTGGAAAGTGTCTAGTAATATTTTTCTCATGTTTTAGCACTTTATTAGGTAGCTAAAAGCTGAATTATTATGTAAAGTGCTGAATTTTGTGTTTAGAGCACGTTTTAGGCACGTCCAGTCATTGTACTTATTCCTAGAGACGCAGTTCTACAACCCTTATATCCCTACACTCACCACTAGTGTAGTAAAATATTTCTGGCTCATACAGGCCTTAGAGGCAGTGTCTGCCTGATGCTGGCTCTATCAGCATGTTCAATAGGTTATCCGTTTATAGTGCTACTGTGCTTTTGTGCATCATGTTTGTCACTAAGGTTCAACATGTAAATAATGTAGTGACAGCAAGTAAAGTATGATGCAAGTAAGTACATGTATCAGTATTCAAGCAGCAGTTTATTCACAAGTTCAAGCAAGCACAGTAATTAAGCAGTAATTAATTATCCCGTTTTAGTTTTACACCATTGTGAACCTTACGCCTCTTTTACTCTCTGATCGAGGTTCCCGGCATTGAAAAACTTTCGTAAGCTAAATCACACGTGTATATGTCGACATTTAAGAGATATACAGTCAAGAAAATCAAGAGCAATGGTGATATATATGCGGATTAGACACCAAAAATTAAACACTCCATAAATGGCTACAATTTAAGGAATGTGTTTAGTGACGGTATCAGATTCCTAATTGATGGAGAAATGTGTGGTGGCAATAAAAACTGCTTCCAGGAGGGTGTCAAGTGTTTTCGCTCGACGATTCCATTCTTGGGTGGTTGGTTTGGCCCCTGTTCCTGTAACTAAAATCCTAGCCCGGTATATCCTATTTTAGTTTTACACCATTGTGAACCTTACGCCTCTTTTACTCTCTGATCGAGGTTCTCGGCATTGAAAAATCTTCGTAAGCTAAATCACACGTGTATATGTCGACATTTAAGAGATTTACAGTCAAGAAAATCAAGAGCAATGGTGATATATATGCGGATTAGACACCAAAAAATAAACACTCAAAAAATGCCTAAAATTTAAGGAATGTGTTTAGTGACGGCATCAGATTCCTAATTGATGGAGAAATGTCTGGTAGCAAGAAAAGATGCTTCCAGGAGGGTGTCAAGTGTTTTCGATCGACGATTCCATTCTTGGGTGGTTGGTTTGGCCCTTGTTCCTGTAACTCGAATCCTAGCCTGGTATATCCCGTTTTAGTTTTACACCATTGTGAACCTTACGCCTCTTTTACTCTCTGATCGAGGTTCCCGGCATTGAAAAACTTTCGTAAGCTAAATCACACGTGTATATGTCGACATTTAAGAGATATACAGTCAAGAAAATCAAGAGCAATGGTGATATATATGCGGATTAGACACCAAAAATTAAACACTCCATAAATGGCTACAATTTAAGGAATGTGTTTAGTGATGACATCAGATTCCTAATTGATGGAGAAATGTGTGGTGGTAATAAAAACTGCTTCCAGGAGGGTGTCAAGTGTTTTCGCTCGACGATTCCATTCTTGGGTGGTTGGTTAGGTCCTTGTTCCCGTAACTCGAATCCAAGCCCGATATATCACATTTTAGTTTTACACCATTGTGAACCTTACGCCTTTTTTACTCTCTGATCGAGGTTCTCGGCATTGAAAAATCTTCGTAAGCTAAATCACAAGTGTATAAGTCGACATTTAAGAGATATATAGTCAAGAAAATCAAGAGCAATGGTGATATATATGCGGATAAGACACGAAAAAAATAAACACTCAAAAATAGCTACAATTTAAGGAATGTGTTTAGTGACGGCATCAGATTCCTAATTGATGGAGAAAGGTCTGGTGGCAAGAAAAGCTACTTCCAGGAGGTTGTCAAGTGTTTTTGCTCGACGATTCCATTCTTGGGTGGTTGGTTTTGCCCTTGTTCCTGTAACTCGAATCCTAGCCCAGTATATCTCATTTTAGTTTTACGCTATTGTGAACCTTACGCCTCTTTTACTCTTTGATCGAGGTTTGGCCCTTGTTCGTAAGCTAAATTACAAGTGTATATGTCGACATTTAAGAGATATACTGTCAAGAAAATCAAGAGCAATGGTGATATATATGCGGATTAGACACCAAAAAATAAACACTCAAAAAATGGCTACAATTTAAGGAATGTGTTTAGTTATGGCATCAGATTCCTAATTGATGGAGAAATGTCTGGTAGCAAGAAAAGATGCTTCCAGGAGGGTGTCAAGTGTTTTCGATCGACGATTCCATTCTTGGGTGGTTGGTTTGGCCCTTGTTCCTGTAACTCGAATCCTAGCCTGGTATATCCCGTTTTAGTTTTACACCATTGTGAACCTTACGCCTCTTTTACTCTCTGATCGAGGTTCCAGGAATTGAAAAACTTTCGTAAGCTAAATCACACGTGTATATGTCGACATTTAAGAGATATACAGTCAAGAAAATCAAGAGCAATGGTGATATATATGCGGATTAGACACCAAAAAATAAACACTCCATAAATGGCTATAATTTAAGGAATGTGTTTAGTGACGACATAAGATTCCTAATTGATGGAGAAAGGTCTGCTGGCAAGAAAAGCTGCTTCCAGGAGGGTGTCAAGTGTTTTCGCTCGATGATTCCATTCTTGGGTGGTTGGTTTGGCCTTTGTTCCTGTAACTCGAATCCTAACCCGATATATCCCATTTTAGTTTTACACCATTGTGAACCTTACGCCTCTTTTACTCTCTGATCGAGGTTCTCGGCATTGAAAAATCTTCATAAGCTAAATCACACGTGTATATATCGACATTTAAGAGATATACAGTCAAGAAAATCAAGAGCAATGGTGATATATATGCGGATTAGACACCAAAACATAAACACTCAAAAAATGCCTACAATTTAAGGAATATGTTTAGTGACGGCATCAGATTCCTAATTGATGGAGAAAGGTCTGGTGGCAAGAAAAGCTGTTTCCAGGAGATTGTCAATTATTTTCGCTTGACGATTCCATTCTTGAGTGGTTGGTTTGGCCCTTGTTCCTGTAACTCGAATCCTAACCCGGTATATCCCATTTTAGTTTTACACCATTGTGAACCTTACGCCTCTTTACTCTCTGATCGAGGTTCTCGGCATTGAAAAATCTTCGTAAGCTAAATCACACGTGTATATATCGACATTTAAGAGATATACAGTCAAGAAAATCAAGAGCAACGGTGATATATATGCGAATTAGACACGAAAAAATAAACACTCAAAAAATGGCTACAATTTAAGGAATATGTTTAGTGACGGCATCAGATTCCTAATTGATGGAGAAAGGTCTGGTGGCAAGAAAAGCTGTTTCTAGGAGATTGTCAATTGTTTTCACTCGACGATTCCATTCTTGAGTGGTTGGTTTGGCCCTTGTTCCTGTAATTTAAGCTGATGCCGTCACTAAACACATTTTAGTTTTTAAGCTGCTTCCAGGAGGGTATCAAGTGTTTTCGCTCGACGATTCCATTCTTGGGTGGTTGGTTTGGCCCTTATTCCTGTAACTCGAATCCTAGCTCGGTATATCCCATTTTAGTTTTACACCATTGTGAACCTTAAACATTTTTTACTCTCTGAACGAGGTTCTCAGCATTGAAAAATCTTCGTAAACTAAATCACACGTGTATATGTTGACATTTAAGAGATATACAGCCAAGAAAATCAACAGCAATGGTGAAATATATGCGGATTAGACACGAAAAAAAACACTCAAAAAATGGCTACAATTTAAAGAATGTGTTTAGTGCCGACATCATATTCCTAATTGATGGAGAAAGGTCTGGTGGCAAGAAAAGCTGCTTCATGGAGGGTGTCAAGTGTTTTCGCTCGACGATTCCATTCTTGGGTGGTTGGTTTGGCCCTTGTTCCTGTAACTCGAATCCTAGCCAGTATATCCCATTTTAGTTTTACACCATTGTGAACCTTACGCCTTTTTTTACTATCTGATTGAGGTTCTCAACATTGAAAAATCTTCGTAAACTATATCACACGTGTATATGTTGATATTTAAGAGATATAAGGAATGTGTTCAGTGACGGCATCAGATTCCTAATTGATAGAGAATGGTCTGATGGCAAGAAAAGCTGCTTCCAGGAGCTTGTCATGTGTTTTCGGTCGACGATTCCATTCTTGGGTGGTTTGTTTGGCACTTGTTCCTGTAACTCGAATCCTAGCCCAGTATATCCTATTTTAGTTTTACACCATTGTGAACCTTACGCCTTTTTTACTCTCTGGTCGAGGTTCTCGGCATTGAAAAATCTTCATAAACTAAATCACACGTGTATATGTTGACATTTAAGAGATAAACAGTCAAGAAAATAGAGTAATGGTGATATATATGCGGATTAGACACCAAAAAATAAACACTCAAAAAAGGGCTACAATTTAAGGAATGTGTTTAGTGACGGCATTGGATTCCTAATTGATGGAGAAAGGTCTGGTGGCAAGAAAAGCTGCTTCCAGAAGGTTGTCAAGTGTTTTTGCTCGACGATTCCATTCTTGGGTGGTTGGTTTGGCCCTTGTTCATGTAACTCGAATCCTAGCCCGGTATATCTCATTTTATTTTTACACCATTGTGAATCTTACGCCTCTTTTACCCTCTTATCGAGGTTCTCGGCATTGAAAACTCTTCATAAGCTAAATCACACGTGTATATGTCGACATTTAAAAGATATACAATCAAGAAAATCAAGAGCAATGGTGATATATATGCGGATTAGACACCAAAAAATTAACACTCAAAAAATGGCTACAATTTTAGGAATGTGTTTAGTGATGGCATCAGATTCCTAATTGATGGAGAAAGGTCTGGTGGCAAGAAAAGCTGTTTCCAGGAGGGTGTCAAGTGTTTTCGCACGACGATTCCATTCTTGGGTGGTTGGTTTGGCCCTTGTTCCTGTAACTCGAATCCTAGCCCGGTATATCTCATTTTAATTTTACACCATTGTGAACCGTACGCCTTTTTTATTCTCTGATAGAGGTTCTCGACAATGAAAAATCTTCGTAAACTAAATCAAATGTGTATATGTTGACATTTAAGAGATATACAGTCAAGAAAATTAAGAGCAATGGTGATATATATGCGCAGTAGACACCAAAAAATAAACACTCAAAGAATGGCTACAATTCAAGGAATGTGTTCAGTGACGGCATCAGATTCCTAATTGATGGAGAATGGCTTGGTGGCAAGAAAAGCTGCTTCCAGGAGGTTGTCAAGTGTTTTTGCTCGACGATTCCATTCGTGGGTGGTTGGTTTGGCCCTTGTTCCTGTAACTCGAATCCTACCCCAGTATATCCTATTTTAGTTTTACACCATTGTGAACCTTACGCCTTTTTAACTCTCGGATCGAGGTTCTCGGCATTGAAAAATCTTCGTAAACTAAATCAAACGTGTATATTTTGACATTAAAGAGATATACAGTCAAGAAAGTCAAGAGCAATGGTGATATATATGCGGATTAGACACCAAAAAATAAACACTCAAAAAATGGCTACAATTTAGGGAATGTGTTTAGTGACAGCATCGGATTCCTAAATGATAGAGAAAGGTCTGGTGGCAAGAAAAGCTGCTTCCGGGAGGTTGTCAAGTGTTTTCGCTCGACGATTCCATTCTTGGGTAGTTGGTTTGGCCCTTGTTCATGTAACTCGAATCCTTGCCCGGTATATCCCATTTTAATTTTACAACATTGTGAACCTTACGCCTCTTTTACTCTCTGTTCAAGGTTTTCGGCATTGAAAAATCTTCCTGAGCCAAATCATACATTTATATGTCGACATTTAAGAGATATACAGTCAAGAAAATCAAGAGCAATGGTGATATATATACGGATTAGACACCAAAACATTAACACTAAAAAAATGGGTACAATTTAACGAATGTGTTTAGTGACGGCATCAGATTCCTAATTGATGGAGAAAGGTTTGGTGGCAAGAAAAGCTATTTCCAGGAGGGTGTCAAGTGTTTTCGCTTGACGATTCCATTCTTGGGTGGTTGGTTTGACCCTTGTTCCTGTAACTCGAATACTGGCCCGGTATATCCATTTTAGTTTTACACCATTGTGAACCTTACGCCTCTTTTACTCTCTGATCGAGGTTCTCGGCATTAAAAAATCTTTGTAAACTATATCACACGTGTATATGTGGACATTTAAGAGATATACAGTAAAGAAAATCAAGAGCAATGGAGATATGTATGCGGATTAGACACCAAAAAATAAACACTCAAAAAATGGCTACAATTTATGGAATGTGTTTAGTGACGACATCTGATTCCTAATTGATGGAGAAAGGTCTGGTGGCAAGAAAAGTTGCTTCCAGGAGGTTATCAAGTGTTTTAGCTCGACGATTCCATTCTTGGGGTGGTTGGTTTGGCCCTTTTTCGTGTAACTCGAATCCTAGCCAGGTATATCCCATTTTAGTTTTACACCATTCTAAACCTTACGCCTTTTTTACTCGCCGATCGAGGTTCTTGGCATTGAAAAATCTTAGTAAACTAAATCACACGTCTATATGTCGACATTTAAGAGATATGCAGTCAAGAAAATCAAGAGCAATGGTGATATATATGCGGATTAGACACAAAAAAATAAACACTCAAAAAATGGCTACAATTTAATGAATGTGTTTAGTGACGGCATCAGATTCCTTGTTGATGGAGAAATGTCTGGTGGCAAGAAAAGCTGCTTCCAGGAGGTTGTCAAGTGTTATCGCTCGACGATTCCATTCTTGGCCCTTGTTCCTGTAACTCGAATCCTTGCCCTGTATATCCCATTTTTTTTGTTTTAGAGTATTGTGAAACTTACACCTTTTTTACTCTCTGATCGAGGTTCTCGGCATTGAAAAATCTTCGTAAACTATATCATACGTGTATATGTTGACATTTAAGAGATATACAGTCAAGAAAATCAAGAGTAATGGTGATATATATGCCGATTAGACACCAAAAAATAAACACTAAAAAATGGCTACAATTTATGGAATGTGTTTAGTGACGACATCTGATTCCTAATTGATGGAGAAAGATCTGGTGGCAAGAAAAGTTGCCTCTAGGAGGTTGTCAACTGTTTTAGATCGACGATTCCATTCTTGGGGTGGTTGGTTTGGCCCTTTTTCGTGTAATTCGAATCCTAGCTTGGTATATCCCATTTTAGTTTTACACCATTCTAAACCTTACACCTTTTTTACTCACCGATCGAGGTTCTTGGCATTGAAAAATCTTCGTAAACTAAATCACACGTCTATATGTCAACATTTAAGAGATGTACAGTCAAGAAAAGCAAGAGTAATGGTGATATATATGCAGATTAGACACCAAAAAATAAACACTCAAAAAATGGCTACAATTTAATGAATGTGTTTAGTGACGGCATCAGATTCCTTATTGATGGAGAAATGTCTGGTGGCAAGAAAAGCTGCTTCCAGGAGGTTGTCAAGTGTTATCGCTCGACGATTCCATTCTTGGGTGGTTGGTTTGGCCCTTGTTCCTGTAACTCGAATCCTTGCCCTGTATATCCCATTTTAGTTTTACACCATTGTGAACCTTACGCCTTTTTTACTCTCTGATCGAAGTTCTCGACATTGTAAAATCTTCGCAAACTAAATCACATGTGTATATGTTGACATTTAAGAGATATATAGTCAATAAAACCATGAGCAATGGTGATATATATATGCGGATTAGACACCAAAAAATAAACACTCAAAAAACGGCTACAACTTAAGTAATGTGTTTAGTGACGGCATAATATTCCTAATTGATGGAGAAAGGTCTGGTCGCAAGAAAAGCTGCTTACAGGAGGTTGTCAAGTGTTTTCGCTCGACGAATGAAAGTACCAGCCAAATCAACGCTGTGGTTGATATGAACAACCAACTTATTGTAGCAGAGGAGGATAATGATGGAAAAAAACTTGGTTTGGGAATCGGCCAATTCTTTTTTGATGTTGCAATCCCGTTAGAGGCCGTTAATTTTGTGTATCTCCGGCCCTTAATTGATGAAATTACCAAGCAAGGGTCAGCGGTGGTATTGCCTTCTTATGATGATATGAAGGGTTGGATCTTGAACCGACTCGTTCAAGAAGTTAAAGACGATGTTGACTAGTGTATAAAGAACTGGAGCAAAAGTGGAGTTTCTATCCTATTTGATGAAGATTGATCTCAAAATTGTAAAGTTTGTATCAACTTTTCTCTTTATTTTCTTTAGGGAATTGTTTTTTACAAAACTGTTGATGTAACAAACATAAAGAATTCCGTTGAAGATTTGTTCCTAATTTTCAAAGAAATCATCGATCAAATAGGAACCGATAACATAGTACAGATTGTTAATAAAGATAAAGGAGTGTACATAGGTGTAGGGATGAAAGTAGCTTCAGAGTTTCTTAGAACTTTTTGGACACCATGTTGTCACGATCCGCCTAAATACAAAACTTTCTTCACGAGTTCTGGAAGGTTCCGGAACACTAAAGATGCGTCTAGGGCTGCCCGGAAGTTTCCGGGACAGCCTACAAGTTTCTGGAACATCTTGGCACCATCGGAAGACTCTAGATTAGCCAAAAACATTCTAGAATGACCATGAAAACACTTAGAAGTCATGGATATTTTGAAGGAACTCTTTAGAATTCAGCTCATAAATATCCTAGATATTTGTATGGAATTCTCTAGTTAAGAATTCTCTAGAACTAGTACGAACTAGTATAAATAGGTGATAAATGTCACATTTTGAGATCACCCTACATAACCCCTCATAACTCATTCATAACCCAACTTCTTGTAAACAGTTTGTACTTGTAACTTTGTTTAAGTAATACATAACCATCTTTGTTGTAGTATCGCACTACAAAATCATACTTGTGATCCTCACAAACAAAGACTTCTGTTATTATACATAACCTAACCCAACCAAAAGGTTGAACTTAGAAGTATTCTAAGTGCCGCACGAGAGTTCAAGAATAACTCCGTGACAAGTTGTATCAGAGCCGTGTCAGTTCTTTGGGATGGCAAACAAGAAAAGCAAGAAAAACGTCTCTAGCAAAGAGGAGACACACAATCAAAACCAGAATTAGCGAGACGTTGAAAGCATGTCTATGGATTTGGCCAGATCCTTAGACAAAATGAAGACTAATGTCGAAGCATTGGTCACACAACTTGGAATTCTTGTCAATCGTTCCTTGGAAAAGATAGATGCTTTGGGAACATTGCTAGATGAGTTAAGAGGACTCAAGGAAGACTTCAAAACCGTTATCAACGTCATACACCTCGAGATGCAAGCCGTGATCCAGGAGAAAATAGCAAGGTTGCGGGGTGAGGTAGACGACAAGATCCAAAACCTTCACAAAAACTTTGGTGAGTTAGAAGCAAAAGTGAACAACACCAACAAGGGACACCCAGAAGCATGTCCGGGATCCATGCAAGTAAGGCATCTCAATACCTTAAACACACTAAAGACTCCCAAAACACAGGAAAAACATAACATCAACAAGGGAAAGAAAAGATCCACAACCGCAAAACTAGAAAAGAGGTCGGAAGAAGGACTTCAACTCGTCAACATGGTAGTAAACGACAGACCCGTTATCACACCCCAAAAACAGGTTTTGGTAATCAAACCACGTTAATATTAATGAACCGGTAAAATACCGTTGGTGGTAAATATTAACCAGGTAAATATCAAGATTTAAATAAATAAACCTCATATTATATGAAAAGATAATAAAAGCTTTTGAGTAAATAAAGTTCATAAGAGGCCCGAGTTAACGGGATTTAAAAATAAAACGGGTTATGATTTCCCCAAACCCACTAAGATAACTAGGAATGTTTAACCTAGTTAGTAAAAAAAAAGAGATATTGTTGGAATTTAGTAGGTTGTGGCCTACTTAATAACTAACTAAAAATAGAGGGGCCAAAAGTGACAAAACAGAAAATGGATTTTATAAAATAAAACAATAAAAACCAAAACACACACTAAGTGTGTGTCCTGGTCGTAGAGAACACAGGGGCGAACAAGGACTCTTCCAACCTAACCGTAACTTGAAAAAAAATTGATCAATTGAGAAGCCAAATCAAATCCAAATCAAAATCCAAGTTTAGATTAGTGATCACCTCAGCGAAGGGATCACAAGGTATGCTAAATTTCATCTTCTAGTTACATCTTAGAATTTTGATGAACATAAGAAATCAAAATCTGAACTTGATCTATTGATGTTTAGATGAAATTAGTGATGAAATCATGTCTAGGAGTAAACCCTAGTCAATAGTTTGTTAAATTGAGGTTCATAATTATGAAATTCATGGTCACACATCTAAGTGTTAAATGGGTTTTGTAGAATGATAAAGAACACTAGAAATTTTATTATAAAATGAGTATTATTGATTTACATGAAGTGAATCCAGATGTTAATATGCATACTAAATATAATGAACTTGCAAAAATTGTTTAATTTTGGGTAAATAGTTAGTCATGAACTTGATAATGGATTTTGTAAAACGATGCCCATAAGGTGTTCGTTAAAACGCCTAAGAGAAAGCTAAAATGTAGAATTTTGAACAAAAACGCATATGTGAATAATATGGTGAATTATGCGTTGTATGTTATAATTAGAGTTCTAAACGAATTGATGGTTGAACTCTATAGGCAAGGGAATTGAATCCTCAAGTGGACATACCGGAGCTGATATGCGCTTGAAGGAAAAGCTCTAAAGGTACGTAACTATTAGTTTCATCACATTATACAAAAATGTTTAGTTATAACTTGTTAATAGTATCGTAGTGTGATAAGCGCGTTTGATGTGTCATTGAAGTGACGAAGTTCACTCGATAGATCAAACGGGTCAAATTAAATGATTAGCGTATGTTTGGTAAGCCATAGAAGTGACGAAGTTCACTCGGTAAACCAAACGGGTCAAAATAAATGGTTAAAGTTAATGATTGGAATAAGCCATACGGGTTAAAAAGAACGGTTAGAATCGTCCGGTGTATCATAGAAAACGGGTCCAAATAATGGTTGGAATAAGCTTGGTTTGTCGATGAAGTGAAGGTCCTCACTCGACAACCAAACGGGTCAAAACTATGTTTTAAATCGATGATGTATGAAGCGACTTGGAGGTCACATAATGTGTTGGTGATAGAGTGCGAAATCCATGTAATGGATACGCTAAGTTTGATTTAACGAACCCTTGATATTGTGTCAAAAGTTCAGAAATTAACATGTAGAATTTGCATAAATTGGTATGATTGAAACATTGAAAACAAGCATGACTCTACCGCGTACGCAAGTGTAACACCTCGTAAAATCATGTCCAATAATGTATCGATACGTGTCCCTAATCCTAACTATGTCAAACGATGACTAGGAGGGACTATTATTGCCAAACAGTTAAAACTTTAAATGTGAAAGAACTGAAAGTGTCAACATGCTCAAACTAAGCCTCTGAGTGACATTATACAGTATTTATGCTCTCATAATAAGCCACTTGTTGGATCATCGAAACCGTTTGCAATAAACTCAAAGGTTTCGGCAACGGAGGGTTAAAAGCATCAACATGTTAAATCTTACCTTTGAGTGACCTTTTAACGAATTCGGAGCATTATAATGTTTGATCACACTCTTAGGAATATGTAATAATTGCCGTTTAGGGCTTTGATGCCGTTAAACGATATTACGCACAAGTTTGTGTGTTAAAAGGGTTAAAAGTGTCAATATGTTAATTATTACCTCTGAAAGACCTTTTAACGAACCCGGAGCATCGTGATATTCGTTCCCCGGAGCATCGTGATATTCCTTCATACTCTCGGGAATCCCTAATATAGGCTATATAAGGCTCTTATGTCGTTAAACGACATTATGCACACCTTTGTGCAATAAAAGGACTAAAAGCGTCAACGAGCGAAACTTCATCTTGAAGTGACCGTTGATACGAACCGGGAACTAGGGGTGTGCATGGGTCGGTTTGGTTCGGTTTTTACTATTAACCATAACCATAACCGCTAGTTCGGTTATGGAGTTTTGGTGACCATAACCATAACCAAACTTCGGTTACGGTTAATCGGTTATGAAGTTGGTTATGGTTCGATTTTGGTTAATTTCGGTTAAGTAACCAAGTAAGGTTTAAAATAAATAGGGTTGTGCAAGATTTGAACTTAGCTTGAGCCTATTTTATAAGATAACGGAGACTAAACTTTTTGGTTAAACTACCGATTTAGGATTCTTTTTAATAAGGTAATTCTCAAACAAAAATAATTATGGCCATAACACCTTAGTTCTTTATCAAAATAAATGGCATCTACATCAAGATATTTTGTTACTAATATACTTTTATCTTAGTAAAACCCCCTTTATATGGTTTTGTAAAACACAAATCCATTATATAACGTTAACATCACAAGTTCGGTTCGGTTATATCGGTTAACCAAAGCTTCATAACCATAATCATAACCGATTGAGTGGTTATACAAAGTTTCATAACCATAACCATTGGTTATATTGGTTATCGGTTATTAGTGGTTCGGTTATGTCGGTTATGGTTCGGTTATCGGTTATGGTGGTTAATTTTCTCACCCCTACCGGGAACTACGGGACATTCAGTCGTCCTCCCGGGTGTGCCGAAGTTTGGCCTCTAACACTTTTGTACCTTATATCAATCTTTCAATTTAGATTTATAAACTTTGGTGCCAAAAATGTAACTTTTAAAAGTTATTTTATGACTGAAGAAGTTACAGGGACCTTAACTTCCAAGTTGCCAAACTTCGTTGCTGGGCTGGAGCGAGTGGCGGCCGTGAACGCCTGGGCCACCATTCTGCACAGGCCGCGAGGCCCAGATTTGCAGCAGATATTTTTTTATTTATTCCTTGCTTGTTCTCCAATCCTAACACTTCTAAAATATTAAATCGAAACCATGGACTCATTTCTAGTATTTGACACCTGCCTAACACCTGTAATGATCTATGGAGCCCTCTAAACACACGTGGAATGATCTCAACAATCACCCAAACACTATATATAGGAGTATTATTCAACCAATTCATTTGCACCTCTTCTCACTTATTCTCATTCGCTCATTCTTGGAGACTCCTAACATAAAGGGGACTCCACCTCAGTTTAAGATTCAAGCTAGGACCCTTTGTAAGTGTCCTTAGCCACTAGTTTCCGTTTTATAGGCTTTTAAGCCAAGAGTCAAGTGTTATCGTAATAACGCTTTGACTTTTAGTTAGACCTTAAACGGTCAAGCCATTGTTCACAAAGAACATGGCTACGTGATCGAAATTAGGTAGGCGTTAATCCCTCAAAAGTGCACCTCCTACGAATCACGTTTGCTTGGTCAATTGGCGAGTCAAAGTAATATTAAATTAAAACGTCAACGGGTCATTTTTTAAAATAATTGCGATATGAGTTTAGAAGTGTTCTAAAATATGTTTTATCACTTAAGAAACTCGGTAATAATTATTAGAACATGTGTAAACATGTTCGGCTCGTCAATTCCCGGTTTAGGGTCGGTTCGCAACCAAAAGTCGTGTAGTTTGACTTCAATGTTGACTTTTGGTTATAAACCGAATTAGAATAGTATGCTACTGATTTTAGGTTCTGTTATGATTGTAATATAATGTAGCATAACCCCATAAGGTTATATTACACGATCGGACTAGGAATCCGAGTTTATGCGCAAGTTCCGTTATTATGTCGTACTTTGACTATAATGCCCTTTTGTTTAAAAATGAGGTTTTAAAAGTAAATGATCATGCAAATGAGTTATGTACTGATAAGTAAACATGTTTAGAATATTTTGATGTGTATGACCTGGTCATAAACAGAGTTTACGCGTATAAGCGTAAACTATGCTTTTGAAAGGACTAAAATGCCCTTTTAAGCCTAAATTGAGTTTTAAACATAATTTTAGTATAAAACTCATTACCTACTGATATGATATTATAATTAGGATTATTTGGGATGCTAAGTCAGATTGTAAACTGAGTTTAACTTCAGTTTCGTATACAATGCCGACAAATGACGATAATGCCCTTAAGGCACATAAAATGTGTTTTAAGCATAATATTCAAACCAAACCTTTCGCTTACTGATTTGTTATGACGAATAAAATAATTTAACTATTCAAAGTTAGTCATAACATCAGATTTTATAAATTTTCTCATAAATCGTCATTTAACGACATTAACGTCGTTTAGGCGCGTAGTATGGTTTTAAACCATATGTATGAACCAAGACTTGTTACCTATTGATTTTATAAATAATTTTAAATGTTTTTACAGTAGGTATAATTCATGAACTCAGAATCCCAAATAAATTCTCAAAACTATGTGTGAAATGACCAAAATGCCCCTATGGTGCATAGTTTGGTCTTAAAGCATAAACCACACATATATTTTATATCCTGATATCATAATTTAACCATTTTTATAGAATGTTTATGACCATAACATCAGTTTACTCGCAAGCTCCTTTTATAAGTTGTAAAATTACCAAAATGCCCTTATGAGGCATAGTTTGATTTTAAAACCTTAACGGGCATACAAGTTGATATCCTACTGATATTATAACTTGTTTAAAGTGTATTGGCATATGGAACTTGTTCATGACTCATCCGGTTACACGATATCGCATATACGCGTACTGTTAGACTTACGTAACTAGTTTACATAAGTTTACCGAAAAGGGGTTTAACCTTATCGTTTTGATCTCAAAATCCAGAATGTACAATGTTTACCCATATTATACAAGTCCCAGTACTTGTTGGGTTTAAACCACATTCTATTCGGTATACACTTAATCTAGCGAACCTATTCTTAAGTATCGGGTCATATCTAAAGGAACTACCTTTGGCCCGTATACATTCTAATAGATAATAAATATGTTCATTCCAGACTATAGTACCCCCCAGATAGTCTTCGAGCTCGATTAATTCAAACCCATATGGGTATATATTATATTATATAAATTCGGCAACTCTCGCCATCAATTTCTCCAACGGGAGTACGACAATGATTTTTATTTCATTGATTTTTTAACAACTACGAATGCCAAACTTAGTTTGATAGAAGCACCGTATGATAATTGGCAGTATCTTAGGGTGTCCCATAGATTGCTTTCATGCCTGGCCAGTATGACGGTTTAATGCATGGAACCACTAAGATCTGCCAACGGTCATATTGTACCGATATCGGCTAATAGTAAGCATCTTATATATTTTGGCGATATTACTGCCATAAGAAGAATCATTGATTTTATGGAGCCCATTCTATGATTTTTCCTTCTAATAATATGAAGGTCACATTTATTGCTCCTACCTTATCAAACAGATATCTTGATTGCACGATAGACAAAGGCGAAAAGCACATATTCCCACCAATAAGTGGTTGAAAAAGTGCAAAATTTTCGTCCAAATATGTGACGACATATCCCCAAATTCTCCTAATAAGGAGAGGGGCTTATTTATAAACGGTGTACTTTATTGAGCCGTACCATATGTAGTGTACTTTATTGAGCTGTATCATTTACGTTGTACTTTATTGAGGCGTATCCCCAGTTTTCCCGATAAGGAGAGGGGTATATATTTAAACGGTGTACTTTATTGAGTCGTACCATATACAGTGTATTTTATTGAGCTGTATCATATGCGCTGTACTTTATTGAGGCGTATCCCCAATTCTCCCGATAAGGAGAGGGGTATATATTTAAACGGTGTACTTTATTGAGATGTACCATATACAATGTACTTTATTGAGCTGTATCATATACGCTGTACTTTATTGAGGCGTATCCCCAGTTCTCCCGATAATGAGAGGGGTATATATTTAAACGGTGTACTTTTTTGAGCCGTACCATATACAGTGTACTTTATTGAGTTGTATCATATACGCTGTACTTTATTGAGGCGTATCCCCAATTCTCCCGATAAGGAGAGGGGTATATATTTAAATGGTGTACTTTATTGAGTCGTACCATATACAGTGTACTTTATTGAGCTGTATAATATACGCTGTACTTTATTGAGGCGTATTCCCGAATCTCCCCATAAGGAGAAAAGGTCTATTTTAAACGGTGTACTATATTGAGCCGTATCGTATACACTGTACTATATTGAGGTGTATACCAAATCTCCAACTAAGGAGAAGTGCATATAATTAAAACGTCTAATAAGACGTGTCCTAGAAACTCCAATTAAGGAGAAGGACTAAAAGTGCCAACTATGTTGGGTGAAGACAAATTAGTCGAAGGACTGCTAGCAATCAAGCAAATAAATCTCTTTTGAATTTACTCGGTCTACTAGTTCTTATGTAATTAATACTAGTAAATAAGACCATGATAAAAGACTCTGTCTTAAATTTCCCACCAGTGGTAGTGGTTGAAAAGGTGATAGAAGTGGAAAACTGATTCCCTCACACACATATAGTCTTAAAAATCTTTAAGTGATTCTCGTCCAATTATGGGACGACACTTATCTAAGATCTCCAACTAATTCCCGAATGTGTGGAAAGGAGATAGAAAGTTCATCCATCTATGATGCTAATCGTTCCCGACTCTCCTCATAGGGAGAAAGGGCATATATTTAAACGGTGACTGTATTGAGGCGTATCATATACGTTGTACTATATTGAGGCGTGTTCCAATCTCCCAATAAGGAGAAAGGCATATATTTAAACGGTGACTGTATCGAGCTGTATCATATACGCTGACTGTATTGAGGCGTATCCCCAAATCTCTCAATGTGGAGAGGGACTTATATTTAAACGTCAACTGCGACGTATTCCCAATTATCCCAATGTGGGTAGGGACTTATACTTAAACGTCAACTGCGACGTATTCCCAAATCTCCCAATACGGAAAGGGACTTATATTTTCAACGTCAACTGAGACGCATCTCCGAATGAGGAGAAGAATTCATATCCAAGACGTTGACTGAAACGTATCGTTAAAATCTCTAACTAAATTCCCAACTACGTGGGAAGGAGAAAGATCTCCTCCAACTTTGTGACGATATATGTTCCAAATCTCCAACTAATCCCAACTGTGTGGAGGAGAGGAACCATATAAATACGTTGACTGAAACGTATCACTAAATTTTCAATAAATTCCCAATTGTGTGGAAAGAAGAAAATCTTCGTTAACTTAGTGACGATACTTGTTCCAAATCTCTAACAATCCCAAACTATGTGGAAGATGAGGAATCATAATACTGCATTGTTAGTTAAAACAAAGACAGTTGTGACCTTTATGGTCCCCTGTCTAAGGTAATGAGCTATGCTCAAGCCTAATAGTCTATATGATCAATGCGATCATGACTAATATCATCTAATACGATGAACATATCATTTAACATCCTTAGTGATGTTTTGCCTTCGGGCTATAACATATTATCCATTTGAGACAATGACATTGTGATCTTTATGATCCCTGTCCAAGGTAGTGAGCTATGCTCAAGCCTAATAGTCTATATGATCAATGCGATCATGACTAAAATCATCAATATGATGATTGAATTTAACATCCTTAATGATGTTTTTCCTACAGGCTATATTATATTGTCCAATTGTGACAAGACAATTGTAACCTTTTATGATTCCTTGCCCAAGGGGGTGAGCTATGCTCAAATCTCATAGTCTATATGATCATTGTGATTCTGACTAATATCATCAGTATAATATTAACATCCCTAGTGATGAAGTGCCTACGGGCTATACTTTACTCTATTGTCGATAAGACAATGATAGTGGTGATCTTTATGGTCCCGTGTTCAAAGTGGTGGGTTATACATAAACCGATAGTCTATATAATCAATGCGATCATGACTAACATCATCAACATCATAATCATACTAAACATCTGATGTGTGATTTTTGCAATTAATTTTTATGACCAAGTTTTAAAAGTGGAACTCGCTAAATACACACAACGGCAAGTAAACCGGACGTGAAAGTAGTATAACTAGCAAGACCGAGTATCGAACCGTGGACTCTAGACTGGCATTTATAATAATTAACCCTAATCACAATTCTAGTCCTAAATTGATTTTTAAAATTTGTTTTTTATTTTAGAATTAATTAACTAATATTTTAACTAAATTAACTAACTAACGAACACGAAGGCAACTAAGATTGTGAACTCGACCAGGAGAGATGAACAAACCACTTAGGTAGGAATCACTAATGACACGTGAAGGCAACAATTTGACAAATGACTTAGGTTTCGGATTCTAAGTGACTACTCTCTTGTGAAAGAGAATAAATCCTATAGTAATTAGGTAACGAGGAAAGTGACCCACTAACTCAAGAACCTAAAAACCGACCAATGAAACAACCAAAATGTGTGATGGAGTGCTATAAGGAAACAAGCCTAATTAAAGGTCCTAAATCCCACAAATATTAAATTGCAAAGGATTACCCTTAACCAACCCTCTAGATGTGAAGCAAGCTATAAGATGATACACCAAAATCCTAGGACTGACTGACACACGAATAAGTAGACGAACCCCAAGTTATCAGGTGCTCAAAACTACCAAACATTGCACATAATTACCTAGCAACTTCTAATTATCTTTCGAATCAAAGAAGATGGGTGCACACTAATGTCTAGCTGATTTTATGTTATGACTTGTTACCAAGTTCAAACAATTAGATTGAGAATCGCAAATAAACAACCTAAAAGCGAGTTTTAACGCAACTAGTGGTGACTTATTCCTACCAAAAGCATTAAACTCATCAACAAAATCAATAAATTCAGCAAAACAATAATATACACAATCAATTCTAGCAACAATTTATAACCAATTTACTCCAAAACGTTGTCAAAGTCATATAGTCAAAATAATCATCAAACGCGCATCATTAGATCATCCAAACCTAAGTGGCTTTAAAAGTTGTAGCCTCTAAACATTGTCTCAGATTCAAAACAAAGTCTAAAAGATGAAAACATGTTCATAATTGTTTAAAAATAAAAAGAATCGAAAACAGAACGTTACGATTTGCAATCTTAATCACGAACCACGCTCTTCAATAGCTCGTATGCCTGTGCTGCTCGTTTGTCCACTGGTGATTTGCTGCCGTCAACCCTCTGTTCGTATATTTCTCCCCCCCCCAACAGTAGGTTTTCTCATATATTTATATGGGTTTCCATGTTTGATACGGTATCATAATTGGATGGCAATACAAAAATACGACTTGGGCTTTCATGCACCAATCCAGCGATGTGTTAAGGGATGTAATGGGCCAAACTTCTACACTTGCGTTCATTCCAATTCTATACATTAATTGCCATTCAAACTTTTATCTTCATTTTTTGAGACCTACGAATGAAAGAAAAAGAAAGATTAATGCAACAATTAATTTCAATAGGGTCATGGACCGCTTTAAACCGAATGGGGTAGGGCTGCTGTTTGCAGGTAATTGGAGGAGACAGCCTAGATCAGTTGAAGAATTATCGGAGATGCAGGATCTGGTGCGTCTCTTACACGGGTTTAAACTTACCGATAGAGAAGACAGGTGGGTGTGGATTGATTGGGCTAAGGGTCCTTTCTCGGTGGCCGATTGTAAAAGAATTTTAAAAACTAATGTTCCAGCGGTTAATGGGTTCTCTTTGAAGTGGGAAGCTTGGGTCCCGTTAAAAATCAATCTCCTTTCGTGGCGGGCCGGTAGGTATAAACTGCCTACTCGGGTGGCGTTGATACGACGAAGAGTCAACATTCCAGATTCGCTATGTCCTTTTTGCAGCCTGTGTGACGAAGACGTTAATCACTTGATGGTTGGGTGTGGTCTCGCATACGGCGTGTGGAGTTCGATATGCAAGTGGTGTAAGTTAGACCCATTCTTTGCTTATGATTATGACGATGTGTTGGTTATATAAAAATGTGCATGCTGGCAAGTGGCGGAAAAAGATCGTTAGAGGCATTGTAATGACTACGGCTTGGGCTATTTGGAACGCTAGGAATGAGAAGATATTTCGAAACAAAGGTATCAAAGTGGCGGATGTCGTGGCTGAGGTGAAGTCCAAGACTTTTTTATGGCTAAAGTATAGGTCGAAATATAAAGACATTGTTTGGAAGGATTGGGCTTCCTATCCGTTGTACATGTGTATTTAGTTTTGGCGGTTCTCGGTTTTGAGGGCTTGCCGTTTTTTAATGAAAGTTAATGTTCAAAAAAAAAAAACAAATATTAATGACACAATTTGTTTCACAATTATTTTCAACGTAAGTGTCAAATTTATTTTGATATAAAATATACCCCGTTTTAGCTCGTTTTCTCTTAAAGCCATCAAACTACCAACTTGAGCTAAAAACAAGTTAAATTTAATTCAAACAACCCCAAAAGCTACTCAAAAGTGAAGGAAATATTATATAACAATTATGCATATTTTAGAGTATATCAAATATCCCCACACTTAAACTTTTTTCGTCCCGAAAAAAAAAACTTTGCAATGGAATCATAACTAGGATAATTGGTTTCTAAAATTTTTGATTAATTTATTAAAAGACATAAACACATATAACCACGATTACCGGTATTGTTATCCACCTAAACCCAACCGCCAACTCGTCAAGCCCCTTTCATGCTAGCATTATGTTCAAGTTCACAATCCATCTAAGGGTCTCACACTCAAGGTCCACAAATCCACCTAGTCACATATCAAGCTTATAAGGAAAAGATTAGAAATCTACCACTTTATATAAATAACCCTTATGTATTTAAAATTAAATTTATGATGGAATGATGGATGATGATTATGAGCTTTAGCCATTTTTTCTATGTTCAATTCAGAGGGTATTATCACCAAGTCGCTATTCCAGTGGGAAACACCATGAGCCTCACATTTTTTTTAACTTCCACCTAGCGGGTATACCCCACCCAAGTCACCATCCCAGTGGTTAATACCATAGGCTTCAGTCATCTTTTTTTTAGCTCATATAGATGGATGATGGAATATTTTTTTAGGCGCCACCAGAATCCGGATTTATTCTCATAAAAAGGATAAGGTGTGCCAATTTAATTAAAAATACTTATAGGTTATTTACTTATAGTGGTTCCTTTTATACTATCAACAGTTTCGGCTTTTCTATATCCCCTAAGATGAGAACCCACAAGATTTCACGATTTAAAATTAAGGTAATCTTAAGAACAATCTAGGGAACCCTCTAAGTTGGCTGGGCCTACCAGTACATCCCGGAAAATACGTCTTTTATCTATATTTATCTCATATGTATAATATTTTTGAAAACCAAAAATCCCAATTTTTCTATCATTTTCCATTTATTTGCAAAATTTTCAGGAACATTTTCTATTTTTTCAATTTTTTTTATTTTTTTATTTTTTTTCAAATTTTCTTTTTTTTTTGTATTTTTTTTTTAATTTTTCGACTCAAATCTACCTAAAAAGACGTAGTCTCCCATCCCCACACTTAAATCTCACATTGTCCTCAATGTGAATGGAAAACTAACTAAAAACAAATAAGAAATAAAAACCTAAAATAATATACAAAATAGAAACAACAAGAATTGGAAAAGACTTAGCTGGTTAGGATAACAATCAGTGCCAGCTGTGCGTGTCTTCATTCCAACCAAATATGATCGTATAGTGATGTGTGCAAAATGCAACATATAAATTACATCAATTGTGGCATAAAACTAACCCTTTTTTAGTACTAATGTTGGAAAAAGTGTGCTTTTGTCTTCCTTTTGTATTTTCAGGATTAAATGAGCTCAAATTAACAAAAGAAGCAAAAAGACATCAAAATCTAACATAAATACAAGAAAAGGAACAAGACGTGACATGCCCGACCCCACGACAGTATCTTCCCAAGCAAAACAAGACAACAGAGGACTGAACACGCCCCGTGCTCAGCCAGCACGGGGGCGTGCCCAAGTGTCAGCAGAAAAGACAAAGTGGTAGAAGCTTCTATTGCCCACCACGGGGCCATGCTCAGCGGACACGGAGCCGTGGTCAACTATAAGATTCGCACAATCCAGGCAAATCTTCATAGTACAAAGATTCTTCTACACACGGGGTTGTGCTCAGCGGACACGGGGGCGTGGTCAACTAATAAGACAAGCTGCAATAAATGAAGAAAGAGAAGGATGTGGACACGGGGCCGTGCCCACTGGGCACGGGGCCGTGCCCGAGCTTCTGTTCAGCCTATAAATAGGAGTGCTTGGCTCAAGCTCAAACGATCCCTTGGCACACCACCTCTCTCACACTTCACCCACCACCCACCACCACCATAACACCATCATCCACCACCATCATCCATTGTCCATCGTAGAGTGTGTGAGTCCTCTCGGGATCCAAGATTGATCGTAAGAGTTCTTGACAATCAAGGCCATGTTTGCCTAAGTCTCTTACATCACTTGGTGAAGACAAAGTGTCTAGTGTAATACCTTTTATTTCTAATCTTTTCGCACTTTTTACTTGGTTTTGTATTAATGACTTTAATAACTAGTTGCTTATGTTGAAGGTGATCTTTCCTTATCGTTTGTCCGTGGTGTCTTGGCATTATTTTATTGTCTATATAAAATAAAAGATTTTCACCATTCATATCTCCACGGTCTATATGGAGGTATGTTGGCTACCTGGTCGGGGGTTAAGGGAACGGTTTGGTAAAGGTCTTGCCATTGTTCAGCGTTTAGAGGTCCTGCAATGGACCTGGCTCAAATTTAGTAGGACCTCCTTCAATACTTAACGGTCTTGGATGGCGGGGGTCCAAACTCTTTGATCTACTCATAAGTTAACTACTATTAATACTATAACCCGGCTATTTAGGACTGTATCCCTGCTGACTCAGACTACTTAGTCGAGGGTAACGTCACCTCCAAAAGAGGGGCCTACCATAATTTGCATTAATAACTTAATTAATTATCTTCCAATAATCCACCCTTTTAGGATTGTATCCTTGCTGACTCAAACTACTGGGGTGAGGGTAACGTCACCTTCAAAAGAGGGGCCTACTACAATAACTAAGATAATCTCTTAAATAAGTGCAAAAGTGCGGAAATAATCAAAGGTTACACTAGATACGAGTCGGAACCAAGTGATTCATCTTGTCTATCTGTTTTTTTCTTTTTATTTTTATTTTCAGCATTTTAGTTAATTTTTATTTTTCTTAGTTTGAAACATTTTTTCTAAACTTTTTGATTTGATTAGACGTTGAGGATAAACCGGTACTAAAAGCTCTTGTGTCCTTGGACGACCTCGGTATCTTACCAACACTATACTACGCTCACGATGGGTGCACTTGCCCATATGTGTGTTTAGTGTTAGTAAATATCGTGTTTTATAAATTTAAAACTTGGCTAAAAAAAGTGTTAAAGGGGCTTAAAATATACACCTAAAATATATAACACTTCACACGCATCAAGTTTTTGGCGCCGTTGCCGGGGACACAAGGATTTTAAGAAAGCTTAAAATCGACGGCCGAATCAGTTTTTCAAAACCTTTTTTTAAAACGCGCGCACATTTTTCTGCATTTTAGTTTAGTTCTGCATTTACAGTAACTTGTACACGGGGCTGTGTTCACTGAACACGGGGCCGTGCTGCACATTTTCATAAAAACACCCAGTAACAGTAGCTTGAACACGGGCCGTGCTCACTGAACACGTCCCGTGCTCAACGAAATCAGTAAATTTAATTAAAACGCCCAGATACAGATTCTGAACACGGGGCCGTGTCCACTGAACACGGGGCCGTGTCCAGCCTCTGTTTCCGTTTTTATTTTTGTTTTCTGATCTCGAGACTTGGTTGTGGTCTGCTGAGTGATTCTTATGGATCAATACTCAAGAGGTTACAACTACACCTATGAAGAGGATGATTATAAGAGTAATTATTGCACTAATTGTCGTAACACACACTCGGTTCAAAATAGTCACTCATATCAACCATCCAATTCATACACCTACTATGAGGAGCCCAGGTACGAGCCATCAACTTCATACACATCCTATGAAGACCAAAGGTATGAACCTCCTCCCTCATACTCATATTTTGATGAACCAAGGTATGAGCCTTCATACTCATACTTTGAGGAACCAAGATATGAGCCACCACCTTCGTATACTTACTATGAGGAACCATGGCGTGAACAACCTACCTCATATGAGTATTATGAAGAACAAAATTACGAACCTTATCCATCATATGCTTACAATGAAGGACAATGGTGTGAACCATCTACTTCACATGGGTATTATGAGGAACAAAGGATCGAACAACCGGATTCAAGCTTTGAAAATCCTGATTCTTTTTCTATAACCGAAGTAACCGATAGGATATTAGAACACATTAGAGTTATCGATCGCTGTATAAAAGAATCTCGCGCAAGGGAAGAGGAGTCCCGCGCAAGAGAAGAATTAAAAAATGACGAGATAACTGAAAGTGTAAAAATGGAAGAACAAATAAGTGAAAAACCGACACATGAGTTAAACAACGAAATAGGTGAGTCCGACAAAGTTAAAATTCAAGAAGGGTCTAATTTTGAAGAAATTAATCTCTTGTCACCTTCTTTTGAAAATCATTGTTTAGTACCCACTCATGCTAAGTTTTTAAAAGAGTTAAACACTAACACTAAAATTGACGAAACGGTAAGTGTTAAGTTAACTAATGATCAAACCTCGCTAATAAAAGAAGACCCATTTGAAATTAACATTACACCGGTTCCATGTTTCTTTCAAAATTCATTTATTAGTAATGTCACAATTGATAAAGATCTTTGTATTAACATAATGCCCAACTACATTTTCTAAAAATTAAGTATTAGTAATTTTTCTCCACTTCAAATACCCATTTTTCTATCCAATCGGAAGGTAATAAAATCAATCGGTGTAGTTGAGGATGTCTTGGTCCAAACAAATCAAATGGTAATCCCAACCGACTTTGTCATCCTCGATGACGCTCCTCTAGTGTTGGGACGACCATTTGTAAAAACACACGAAGCTTTGAAAAACCGGAAGTACAACAATCTACCTCTTCAATTAGGGGCATTCAAAAAAAGTGTCGACCTTGAGCGATCAATGAAATATCCATTCGGCAATGACGACCCCCTAATTGAAGATGAGCCAGAACCACCCGATAAGGTGGGTCTAGCCAAGGACCCTTATAAACGTGGCGCACCACGGAGGCATTCCGCGGAACTATCCTTAGTTTTAGATTAGTTTAACTTTTATGTTTTCTAGTTTAGTTTTAATTTTCAGGAATAAAACACACTCGGGATGTGAAGGATGCTAAGGGAAGCTTGAACCAACACCCCATACACAAAAACAGAGCCTCCCGACGATTTTTCTTCATTACAGCAAGTTCAGCACGGGGCCGTGCTCACCCCAACACGCCCCGTGCCCGAGGTTTTGTAGAAAATGCCCAGTTCAGGTACCTGGACACGGGGCCGTGCTCACTGAACACGCCCCTGTGCCCGGCTTTCTGTTTACTTTTGGTACTGGCAGTCTGGACACTGGGCCGTGCTCAGCCAACACCACCCCGTGTTCAGCTACCCAGTAACATAAAATCTTGTTTTTAACCCACTTTTACACATTTTAATCAACCGAAAAACTTATTTTTGGGACACATTGAGGACAATGTGTAATTTAAGTGTACGGGGATGCTAAAACCTTGAATCTTGCAAGTCCTAAATACAAGCCTTACACAAAACTCTATTGGAACCGCTAATCACAATTTTCATTTTTTCACTTGTCTAGGTTTAACTTGGGAATTTCAAGTTCTAAAAAGGTTATATTTTTACGAATTTACAACCGATAGCGTCGTGATAAAAAGAACCAACATAAGAAAATTATGAAAAGGAATGACAAGCTTAGTTAAAATTTAATTATATATACTTGATCACATAAAAACCCATTCCCACAAAAGTGAGTTTTGAGCCTTTATTGAGCATACAATTACATATCTTTAAACTAAATGCTCATTTTTCGTTTCTTGTGTGAATGCGCTTGGTTCTTACGACTCTAGAACTTGCCACGACGATACATTCCCGGTCCTTACCAACTTAAACCCGAGTAAGTAAATGATGGAGGCATTATGACTAACCCTTTTTATTTCTACACCATTATTTTTTCTTTTTTTTTACCACCTACCCAAAATCCTCCTAGTTAGCCCCTTTGAGCCTAAACCTTTTCATTTCATAACCCAAACCAAACACCCTTTTACCCACTAAAACCTTTTTCATTTTTAACCTTTTGTTTTAGTAACTAGCTCGGTTTCTCATATGACTTTCAAAAAAAAAAAAAATTGATGATGATGAAGCAAAAGAAAAATAAACAAACAAGTTTATCAAAAATAACTTTGTTTGAATAATGGCTTCATCAAAATAAAAATCTAAAAAAAAAAAAAAGTCTTACGAAAACCGATACTTGTTACGCTTTTCGCCTTTTTTCTACTAACCACTAACCACTAACCCAACCACCTACCTTTAACCCAAGCCTAACCCTTCACCCACAAAGTCCTCTTGATATTTACAAAGGTATATAAGTTAAAAAGGAGGAGGATTGATTGCTTGGCAAGCCTATGGTAGGAGTAAGTTCCATGCCGCTCTCGAGTGATCCACAAAAATACATTTTCGGCCGAGTGTTGAGTGATCCCCGTGAGGTATGTGAACTTGTATATAAATAGAATTTTAAAGAGGCATGTTATGCCCTAATAAGTAATTTATCTTATGAAAAGTTTTAAATAAATCATGACGAATACGATTGTAAATAAATAAAAATAAAACTAAATAAAAGAATCTTGGAAATCCCGACACTCTATGACAAGCCCAAAAACCTTCTTCTCTACCCATTCCATTTGGGAGTGTAATAGCCACATATTAAAGAGTTTTGCTTGAGGACAAGCAAAGATTCAAGTGTGGGGGTATTTGATGTGTGCAAAATGCAACATATAAATTACATCAATTGTGGCATAAAACTAACCCTTTTTTAGTACTAATGTTGGAAAAAGTGTGCTTTTATCTTGCTTTTGTATTTTCAGGATTAAATGAGCTCAAATTAACAAAAGAAGCAAAAAGACATCAAAATCTAACATAAATACAAGAAAAGGAACAAGACGTGACATGCCCGACCCCACGACAGCATCTTCCCAAGCAAAACAAGACAACAGAGGACTGAACACGCCCCGTGCTCAGCCAGCACGGGAGCGTGCCCAAGTGTCAGCAGAAAAGACAAAGTGGTAGAAGCTTCTATTGCCCACCACGGGGCCGTGCTCAGTGGACACGGGGCCGTGGTCAACTATAAGATTCGCACAATCCAGGCAAATCTTCATAGTACAAAGATTCTTCTGCACACGGGGTTGTGCTCAGCGGACACGGGGGCGTGGTCAACTAATAAGACAAGCTGCAATAAATGAAGAAAGAGAAGGATGTGGACACGGGGCCGTGCCCGAGCTTCTGTTCAGCCTATAAATAGGAGTGCTTGGCTCAAGCTCAAACGATCCCTTGGCACACTACCTCTCTCACACTTCACCCACCACCCACCACCACCATAACACCATCATCCACCACCATCATCCATTGTCCATCGTAGAGTGTGTGAGTCGTCTCGGGATCCAAGATTGATCGTAAGAGTTCTTGACAATCAAGGCCATGTTTGCCTAAGTCTCTTACATCACTTGTTGAAGACAAAGTGTCTAGTGTAATACTTTTTATTTCTAATCTTTTCGCACTTTTTACTTGGTTTTGTATTAATGACTTTAATAACTAGTTGCTTATGTTGAAGGTGATCTTTCCTTATCGTTTGTCCGTGGTGTCTTGGCATTCTTTTACTGTCTATATAAAATAAAAGATTTTCACCATTCATATCTCCACGGTCTATATGGAGGTATGTTGGCTACCTGGTCGGGGGTTAAGGGAACGGTTTGGTAAAGGTCTTGTCATTGTTCAGCGTTTAGAGCTCCTGCAATGGACCTGGGTCAAATTTAGTTGGACCTCCTTCAATACTTAACGGTATTGGATTGCGGGGGTCCAAACTCTTTGATCCCCTCATAAGTTAACTACTATTAATACTATAACCCGGCTATTTAGGACTGTATCCCTGCTGACTCAGACTACTTAGTCGAGGGTAACGTCACCTCCAAAAGAGGGGCCTACCATAATTTGCATTAATAACTTAATTAATTATCTTCCAATAATCCACCCTTTTAGGATTGTATCCTTACTGACTCAAACTACTGGGGTGAGGGTAACGTCACCTTCAAAAGAGGGGCCTACTACAATAACTAAGATAATCTCTTAAATAAGTGCAAAAGTGCGGAAATAATCAAAGGTTACACTAGATACGAGTCAGAACCAAGTGATTCATCTTGTCTATCTGTTTTTTTCTTTTTCTTTTTATTTTTATTTTCAGCATTTTAGTTAATTTTTATTTTTCTTAGTTTGAAACATTTTTTCTAAACTTTTTGATTTGATTAGACGTTGAGGATAAACCGGTACTAAAAGCTCTTGTGTCCTT
Organism: Helianthus tuberosus; assembly: GCA_030545235.1. Classification (NCBI taxonomy): domain Eukaryota; kingdom Viridiplantae; phylum Streptophyta; class Magnoliopsida; order Asterales; family Asteraceae; genus Helianthus; species Helianthus tuberosus. The sequence goes on along the minus strand of CM060430.1, from coordinate 176,017,960 downwards.
GGACGACCTCGGTATCTTACCAACACTATACTACGCTCACGATGGGTGCACTTGCCCATATGTGTGTTTAGTGTTAGTAAATATCGTGTTTTATAAATTTAAAACTTGGCTAAAAAAAGTGTTAAAGGGGCTTAAAATATACACCTAAAATATATAACACTTCACACGCATCATATAGCATTCCATTCGCGATCATCTTTGACAAACTGGTACACTTGGGTTGCCTTTACTAAAAGATTACAGCTCTAAAATCACCACCCGAATGGAGATTGAGTACGGGTGGGTGAAATAAACCTGCACATGATTGAACAAACAAACCCAGGCGTAAAACTGACTCAAAATAAGAGACCGACTCAACAAGACTATAAATGTACAAAAATAAAACAAATCAGCAGCTAGAATGTACAAACTCTACAAACAAACTCTCAGCTCACTCTCAAATACCAACTAATGGGAGGTCAAGCTCCTCCACCAATCTCTCCTCTCCTGGTCCCTCGATATAGTGCTTTAGACGATGACCATTCACCTTAAACGTCTTACCATCCCCACTCTTCAACTCCACCATACCATATGGAAAAGCCTGAACATGTAACACCTCAAAATTTCATGTCCAATATTATAACGACACGTGTCATGAACTTTAAACGTGTAAAGGATTTCTTTAGAAGGACTAACGTTGACAAACAAAGAAAATACGTGAATAAAAGGATTAAAAATGTCAACATGGGATAAATATATCTTTCAATATCCACACATATTGTTTATACCCTTAAACGAATGAATCATGGATCATACGGAGCTAATTGTGAAAGAAAGTGAGGAATTACAAACTACAGGGGTTAAATGTGTCAACATGTTTAAAGTATACCTCTGAGTGACCTTTTAGCAAACCCGAAGCTTTGTAACGATTGATTATGCTCACTAGAATAAGTGATAAAAATTTCACAAGGTTTCGATTCCGTATGAGAAAGTTATGCTATCATTCGTATGCGAGGGGTTAAAAGCATCAACGTTGAAATTTATGACTTTTCAGGTGATAACAAAGTTAATCAAGGACTTAACAAAGTTTGTATATGTCTTGGAACCCTCAAAAGGCAAGTTAGAGGGTCCAAAACGCAATAAATGAAAGTTAAATAAAGATTATATGGACCAGGGACCAAAACAGCAAAATTTGAAAGTTGAAATTCAGTCACAAGGGGCGTCGCGCTACGCGTAGGCTCCTTAAGGAGACCTACGCGTCACGCGAGGGGTCATCTGATGCAGAAAACCTTGACAGGTGCAAGTCCAGCCCGTTTATCCGACTTGTATCACTTGTTTTCAATACCATGGGCTGCACAAACTTGTTCTTAGGCGCTAGGGACACTTGTGTTGATCAGGGAACAATCCTAGACTTGTTTGGCATCATCTTGATCAATCAAGATCACTATATAAAGGCCCTCATTGTGCAGCTTTTGATCATTCATTCCAAACTCAACTTCTGAAGATTTCTGGAGCACAAGAGCATTCCCTAAGCATCATTAGTCGTGCATAGGACCTTGGTAAGCTTCCTTAACCTTCCTTAATCGTGTTTTACTTAGTTAATTAGCTTAAAGTCAAACCGTCGTAATTAAGGTTTGACTTAACGATTAATCACTAATGGTCAAGTGTTTAGTCAAACTAAAAGTAGTTATAAGTTGGTAATTATGTGGGCAATAAACCCTTAAAAGGGCACCCTCTGATTCCCGCTCTAACTAGGTCATTTGTCGGGTCAAAGTTAGTTATAAAAAGTCAACAGAAACTTAAATTTCAAATTAACACATAATTAGCAATGTAGAAGCCATGCAACCTGTTTTATCACTCATATAACTTGGTAATTACTATAAGAACATGTCTAAGCATGTTCAACCCGACAATTTTCTGTTTAGGCTCGGTTCGGAACCGAAAGTCGCATAGTTTGACTTTCGCTTTGACTTTCAGTTCTGACCCATATTAGCATGATTTAGAAATGCCTTAGAGCTTCTTTAGGACCAGCTTGTATGATAGTATAACCCTCTGCGATTATACTACTTGACTCGTTGATTGTCCGATGTTTCCGTTAATTGCTTAATGTTGACCATAATGCCCTTTTGACCATAAAACGAGATTTTTGGAAATATGAGAGGACAATAATCTTTGTTACTGATTTATAAACATGTTCCTAAAATTTCACATTAGTTCGAGGTCTAGATTAGGAGTTATGCTCAATAGCGTAATTATAAAGCTTTTTATTTAATTAAACGGCGCAATTCACATAAAGCCTATCTAAACCCAATTTTTGACACCAAACCTTTTACCCACTGATGTAATATAATATTTTGGGATTTTTGAAGATTTTTAATTATTTTTAAACTGATCATAACATAGGGTTATTGCCTTGATCCGGTTATTGCCGATTATAACCTTTTCGTTTATAAAATGAGTTTTACACGACATTTTGATACCAAATCTTTTGCTACTGATTTTATATCATAAATGAAGTAATTTGAACTTATAAACTGATCAGGAAATTCAGATTTCCTATTTTAACCCGGAAATCGCTTAAAACGACTTTTTACGCGTTTTAAACGTATCGTATGGGTTAAAACCATTCTTGTCATATAAAACTTATCACCTACTGATATAACTTATTAAAATAAGTTATTTTACTGATTACTTCAGACCCGAACATCAAAGTTATAATTAATCTCTTTTATAATCCTTAAAATGACCAAAATACCCCTACTGGGCTTAATGTAAGATTAAACTCGTTTTGGGCATAATGGAAGGTATCCTACTGATATCACAACATATTTAAGGCATATTAACTTAGGAAACCTGTTCATGACTCAGTTGGTTACCCGTTATGCGTTATTCGCGTCCGGTTCGGTTTATGTAACTAGTTTGCATAAATTGACCGAAACGGGTCAAACCTTATCATTTTCACCTCAAAATCCAGAATGTGTTTAGTTTACCCATATTATACAAGTCTTCAAACTTGTCGGGTCTAAATCGCATTCTATTCCGGTCTTCGCTTAATCATGCGTTTGAACCGTATCTTCCTTAAAACTAACCGGTCTATGTTTAGGCTTAATTAAAGACCCGTTAGGAATCTAATAGGTTATTAAAAACCTTTGTTCCAGAATAGGAGACCCGGTAAAAGCTACTGCACTTGCTATTTTTGGTTATTACTTGCAAATGTAAATACTCTTAACTTATTTTCCCTTATACGGGCTTGGGGTACGGTATATAAAATGCCGCTTGGTCGGGCATTGAATTTTTAATCGTATGGAGGTTAATTTATCGAAATGACCCGTTTAAATTGTTTTGTTTGTTTAAAAGCCATTGGGGGGTTAATGACCGTGTCCCGGATATCCTTGGCATCATTCATAGAAATGGCCACGACCTAAGCGCAGGGTGTAGGCGTACTCCCGCCAGTGCATAAATAAATAATAAGATATAACCGCCGGTTTCGAGAATAACTCACCGCGGGACTATATCATGTGGTGTGTCTATTAATCTTTTACCTGGTATTCAGCCCGGGCTACTGAACGTATAACAAACATGTAATTCTTTTACAAGTTTATATATAAATAATTATCCCAAGTTATAAATGTTTTTGTGCCACGTGCATTCAAATCAATCTTTAAACCTTTTCAAAATGAGTCGGTTAATTGTATTTACCAGTGTAAACTGACGTATTTTCCCAAAAAGGTTAAGTGCAGGTACTACTCGAAATAGGCTGGCCTCTCCTTAGCATCAATAAGAGTCTCGAAAGCTTGGATGCATTTAAATCTGTTAAACTACGTTTCCTTTTTATTTGATCCGCCTGTGGATCTGTTTCAACTATTTTGTGATACTTGATATTACAATTTATTCGGTTGAAATAAATTTATCTTTTGCTTCCGCTGTGCATATTAAAATTGTGTTGTTTGACTATGATGATATCAACTACGTCATGATACTCCCCACCGGGCCCACCGGTAAAACATGGAAATATCGGGGTGTGACAGGTTGGTATCAGAGCCAACACTGTGTGAATTAAACACTAGCCTTCTGTGTTTAATCTCAGTTACATAGTTGCACATTCTCGAGTCTAGACAAAGAACTTAGGACGATTCCTAATTTGTTTTATTTTGTCCTTTATTGTTTTTATTGTTTCTTTCTTCTGTTTGACAGGAAATATGCCACCGAGGTTCCGAAGAGGAGGACGAGGCAAGGGGCCAATCAACGCCCCCAACGATCACGAGGCCGGGCCTTCACACCGGCGAACTCCTTCTGCTACCATGAGTACTGGTCCTCAAGGAGACTGGAGGATCTATTCGGAGCCCGCTAGGCGATCTGCCTCGTTTAGCTCAACGCCTCCTTACCGCCATTCCTTTGGGCCGCAATCAGAGAACGAGCCCGAAGATTCACACCACTCCTTCTTGCCTTTTCAGCGGTTAGCCTCACACTGGGCCTTCCAGGACCCGACTCCGTATTTTCAAGGCCGGTTCAACCCGGCAAACTACATTGAAGAACCAGTGGGTTTTAACCCATTGGGCCCGGAAGACCATTTCCCCGAAGCTCAGGGAATGGATATAGATGAAGACACGGATCCGGTTGAACCACCTTCTGGGACACCTACTCATCCCATCGAGATTTCTGATGGGTCATCCTTCCATGGATCACCCTACCGTGGTCCTGACAGCTACCAAGCAAGGTTCAACCAGTATGAATGGTATTTTACACCCTCTCACCATTCATCGCCTCATGAGCAGCAACAGCAGCAGGATCCCTCCGAGGATTCGCGTTTCGTGGTAGTCACGCCATCGCCACCACCACCGCCAGTACAGCTAGCACCTCCAGAACCACCAAGGCGTAGAAGAACAGGCACACGAATGTCCGTGCGAGAAAGGGATTTTTACTTTAGCACCCCCCAACACTCAAGTGGCAATCACTATCCACCACTGCATGAAGACCCACAAATGGGTGGGCCTTCAAATCCAGTTTCAGAGGTAGATTCCGCACCTATTGCGCCACCACCATTGGGTTTTGGTAACCCGATTCCTACATATGCCGGTTCAACGGCGTATAATCCATTTGAGCAGCCGGCTCACACTAACTACAACTATGCTGAAGCCGACCCATACCTTGTAGCGGAAAACTACAATGCCCTTCATCCTGAAGGACCATATGGAGCCCCTTGGGGAGTGGGATACCCAGCTCATGGGTATCAAATACCTGCTCGACCTCCGTTTCAGCACCAGCCGCAGCCACCACGGTTTTCCCCACCGGAACAGGAGGAAATCCTCCAAAGACTAAACAGGGTGGAACGAGAATTTCAAGAAGAGCGTAGGAACAACCGGGGATTTCTCAAGTAGCAAGCTTGTTAAAAGGAAAGAAGAAGAGGGATCATTGAATCCCTATATGTATTGTTGTATTTCCTTATTTCAATCAAGTCCCTGCATGGACATTTATCTATGTACTTAGTCCCTGCGTGGACTTGTCTTTCTTTAGTCCCTGCGTGGACTTGTCTTTTTAGTCCCTGCGTGGGCATCTATCTTAGTAATCAGTCCCTGCGAGGACTTGTATTTCAGTTTAGCCCCTTTGTGGGCAAGTTATTTCTGTTAAAAGTCCTGTTTAGGGCAATGTGTACTCCTTTTAAGATTTAATGGAATGTTAAATTTAAAAAAAAATCATTATATGCATAAATATATTATACATGAAATAAATAAATTAAAAATCGTTCCTCTTAAAATAATCTGCCTATTAAACATTAAATAAGAATCTTAAAGGTATAACCTAGCCTGCATATCATTATAAGACTTGGCCAAGATGGTAAGACCTGTTTAAAAAGATTCGAAATCCATGTTAACATCTGAAAACATGTTAACGCTCCTGGCAGACGTGATTCGTTAAAATCACACACGTCATTCTTATAATTGGATTGTTTAAAGATTCCTAACCTAACTTGATGATCTGTAAATCATGGGTTTAAATCATCAATTAAGATGATCATATATTAAAACACCTATAGGTAATGTAGTGCCTAAGGGCCATACTCATTGTCATATAAGACAAAAGACAGTAGTAGTTTACGACTCCCTGTCAGAAAAAGGTAAAGAACTATGTTCGAACCTTAATGCCTTGATTCTCTGAAATCATGGCTTATGATTTAGAAATGTCCCAGTGACTAGGCCTTTTGTGCCACTAATAATACTGTTATTGTTTTATAATTAGGATAAATTATAATAAAAAAATCCTAAACAAATATGATTAATAAATTAACCAAATATGGTCTATGTTTACCATGGTTAATGAATTGCCATAAAATACAATTCCATAATAAACTCCCAAATAAATTATTGTCAATATCTTATGTAACAGTTCAAACTACATGGCTGACTCGGATGAGGTCAACAGTCGGCCAAAGGAGAATCATGACGCCACCAGGATCAATGTAACTGGTGCAGAGCTCCAAGCATTAATTGACAATGCTGTTACAAAAGCCTTGGATAAGCAGTATAGTGAGTCGAGCGGTACTCGAAGCAGAACCCAATCAGTACCCCATTCCAAACCTAAGACTCATTCAGCGGCTCACAGCAAGCCACCCTCCAAGAAAGAAGAGCCAAAGAAAGACAATGACAATCATCACTCTTCAAATCAGCAAAGTATCTCATCAAAGAAGATCGAGCTTAAGCAGGAACCGCGTGGTAAGCCCTGCACATATAAGTATTTTGTCTCATGCAAACCGAGAGACTTTACTGGAGAAAAAGGAGCTGTCGACTGCATGACTTGGTTAGACGAAATGGACACTGTGGTTGATATCAGTGGGTGCGCTGATAAGGATGTGGTAAAGTTCGTATCTCAGTCATTCAAGGGCGAGGCATTAGCTTGGTGGAGGTCATTAATCCAAGCTACCAGAAAAATCCCATTGTACAATCTGTCATGGGATCAGTTTGTTACGTTGATTAAGGAAAACTACTGCCCTCAGCATGAGGTTGAAAAGATCGAATCTGATTTCTTGTCTTTAGTTATGAAGAACCTGGACTGTCAAGCCTACCTTACCAGCTTCAATACAATGTCAAGGTTGGTTCCTTATCTGGTGACGCCGGAACCCAAGAGAATAGCTCGTTTCATTGGGGGTTTAGCCCCCGAGGTTAAGGCCAGTGTGAAAGCCTCTAGACCAGCTACCTTCCGGTCTGCAGCTGATATAGCACTATTGTAACACCTCGAAAATTCGTGTTCAATGATATAACGACACGTGTCATGTAAGACAAAAAGCGTTGTAAACCCGGATTTAATAAAGATGTTTTGGCAGGATTTAAAAGTGGCGTCATGTTAATTTTCACCTCTGAACGACCTCATTTATAAATCCCAAGACCCAAGTATATATATATCTTAAACATCTAATATATCTTAAATCCAGAAATGTGTTGACAATAATTTAATTCGAAGTGCATGATAGGTTCGTATGGATATTTCTACGGTAAACCTTCTTGTTCGGCACTTTTGAAAAGGATACAAGCAAACATAACATAGTGGTAGGGTATGTAACTGTTAAAGACCCATAATAGAGGCCCCAAACTGACAAAATAATGTCCCAAAGTCGAGATAAGTGGTTGCCCTTTCGAAACACCAAAGAACAACAAGTTTTTGGCTGCTGAGGGAGGCTTGCGCACCGCAAGCATGACCCTTACGGTGCGCAAGCAAGTTGCCAGCGACAGAAATTTTGCTGTTTTAACGCATGGAACTGATTTTAAACGGTTTTCCACATCTTTCTTGACCCCTAAACAACCCCTAAACATCTAGGACACCTGTGGGAATGTTATGGTCAGTAGTAGACTTATTTGTCAACACTTTGTGGTGTCTTGGTTCACTATATAAAGCTCACAAGTGCAACACTTTGATCATTCATTCCTCAACATCTTCTGATCAATTGTGGAGCACAAGAGCATCTTCCAGGCCTTCCTAATCAACCATTAGACACTTGTAAGTTCGCTTAACCTTCTTAAATAGAGTTTAGCTTAGTTATTTAGCTAAAAGTCAAACCGTCGTAATTACGGTTTGACTTCGAGATTAATTAATAATGGCTCAGTCAAATCTCGAATTAAAAGTACCTTTAAGTCGGTAATTATGTGGGTAATAAACCCTCAAAAGGGTTCCCCCTGATTCCCACTCTAACTAGGTCAAATGTCGGGTCAAACTTGTATTTAAAAAGTCAACAGAATGTGCAAATTACAATTTATGCATAATTAATAATGTAGAACACATACAACCTGTTTGATCATTAATATAACTTGGTAATTAGTGTAAGGACATGTCTAAACATGTTCAACCCGACAATTTCCTGTTTAGACCCGGTTCGGAACCGAAAGTCGCATAGTTTGACTTATACTTTGACTTTCAGTTCTGACCCGTTATGGTATGTTTTAGAAATGCCTTAGAGATTTATTTGGTCCAGGTTACATGCTAGTATAACCCTCTGTGATTATACACCTCGGATCATTAGTTATCCAATTAATATGCATGATTCCGTTAATTGCTCATATGTTGACCATTATGCCCTTTTCACCTTAAAACGTGATTTTAGGAAATGTAAAAGAGTAGAAACTTTAATTACTGATATATAAACTTGTATGCAAAGTTTTACATCAGTTTGAGGTATAGATTAAGAGTTATGCTCGTTAGCGCAAAATGAAAGCCTTATGTTTATTAAACGACGTAATTAGCGTATAGCCTAGTTAAGCCTACTTTTTGATATCAAACTTATTACCCACTGATGTAATATATTATTTTGGGATTTTTGAAGATTTTTAATAAATTTTTGGCTGAGCATAACTCATAATCGTAAGCTTAATCCGGTAATTGTCGGTTTTGCCCTTACGGGCCATAAAATGAGTTTTACACATCTAAATGACTCCAAACCTTTTGCTACTGATCACATATGATAAATAAATTATTTTAAGCCTTCTGGAATAATAAAAATATCAGCTTTATGTATCAAACCCGGAAATGGCTTCTAATCGCCTAATTATGAGGTGGAGTTAGCAGATGGCACCCTAGAAACCGTCTCTACTGTGTTAGATGGATGTGTTATATCCATTAAGAAACATTCTTTTCCTCTGTCTCTACTTCCCTTTAAGTTGGCCGGTTTTGACATAGTTCTGGGTAAGGACTGGTTATCTCACAACCAGGCCCAAATCGTCTGCAACAGAAAGCAGGTGGTGATTAAGACTCCGTCTGGTGAATCACTTACCATTCGGGGAGACACCCAGTATGGGCTGCCTGAGCAAGTGACTATGCTCAAGGCTTCAAAATGTTTAAAGAAGGGTTGTGTCATCTACATGGCACAAGTGATTATTGATTAGCCTAAACCGAAGATCGAAGACATCCCCATCATTTCTGAATACCCAGAAGTTTTTCCGGAAGAACTACCTGGTCTGCCACCAGATAGGCAAGTGGAATTCAGGATTGATATCATCCCCGGAGCAGCACCAGTTGCTAGAGAACCCTATAGGTTGGCACCCACGGAAATGAAGGAATTAAGAACACAACTGGATGAATTGCTAGCTAAAGGTTTCATTAAACCTAGTTCGTCTCCTTGTGGAGCGCCAGTCCTGTTTGTCAAGAAGAAGGACGGATCGATGCGTCTGTGCATCGATTATCGTGAGCTTAATAAGGTCACGATCAAGAATAGGTATCCTTTGCCTAGGATCGACGATTTGTTCGATCAATTGCAAGGAGCAAGTTATTTTTCGAAGATTGATTTGAGGTCAGGCTACCATCAACTGAAGGTTAGAGATGAAGACGTGCATAAAACAGCATTTAGGACTCGTTATGGTCATTACGAGTTCCTAGTGATGCCTTTTGGGCTCACTAATGCACCTGCCGCATTCATGGATCTCATGAATCGCGTTTGCAAGCCGTACTTAGATAAATTCGTCATCGTTTTCATCGAAGACATTCTTATCTATTCGAAGAATCAAGCTGACCATGAGAAACACCTTCGATGTATTCTCAAGCTCCTGCATCAGGAGAAGCTCTATGCCAAATTCTCCAAGTGTGAATTTTGGCTTCGAGAAGTCCAATTCCTTGGACACATGGTTAGTGAGCGTGGTATCCAAGTGGATCCCGCTAAGGTTGAAGCAGTTATGAACTGGCAAGAACCAAAGACGCCTACAGAGATTCTTAGCTTCCTGGGATTGGCAGGATATTACCGGCGTTTCATTGAAAATTTTTCAAGGATTGCTGCACCCCTAACTTCCTTGACTAAGAAGAAAGTAAAGTTCATTTGGGGCCCTAAGTAGCAAGAGTCCTTTGATATCCTAAAGCAGAAATTGAGCAACGCCCCTGTTTTGACATTGCCAAATGGAATAGAAGATTTTGTGGTTTACTGCGATGCATATCACACTGGCATGGGGTGTGTGCTTATGCAGAAAGGCAAAGTTATTGCCTATGCTTCAAGACAGTTAAAGGTGCATGAAAAGAATTACACCACCCACGACTTGGAATTGGGTGCCGTTGTGTTCGCACTAAAACTGTGGAGGCATTATCTTTATGGAATCAAGTGTGTGATCTATTCTGATCACAAGAGCCTCCAGCATCTGTTTAATCAGAAGGAATTAAACATGAGGCAACGCCGTTGGATGGAAACTTTAAATGATTATGATTGTGAAATAAGATACCATCCTGGCAAGGCGAATGTAGTCGCCGATGCCTTGAGTCGAAAGGAGAGGGTGAAACCCATCCGAATCAATGCTAAGCGCATGGAGATAAAGAATAATTTGATTGAAAGGTTGTTAGCTGCACAGAAGGAAGCTGTGTTAGAAGCTAACTATCCTAATGAAAAGTTAGGAGTAACTGAGGAGCAGTTAACTCTTAGCAAGGACGGAATTCTAAGATTAAATGGACGAATATGGGTTCCAATTTATGGAGGACTTCGAGATGTCATCCTCCAGGAAGCCCATAGTTCCAAATACTCCATTCATCCTTGAGCTGATAAGATGTACCAGGATCTAAAGGCAAATTATTGGTGGATAGGCTTAAAAAAGTCTGTAGCCACCTATGTAGCTAAATGCTTGACATGTGCGCAAGTCAAAGCCGAGCATCAAAAGCCGTCAGGCTTGCTACAACAGCCTGAACTTCCTACGTGGAAATGGGAAATGGTAACCATGGATTTTATCACCAAGTTACCTAAGACAAGGAAAGGAAATGATACAATATGGGTTATAGTTGACAGACTGACTAAGTCAGCACATTTCCTACCCATCAAGGAGACTTATAGCTCCGACATGTTAGCCCAGTTGTACGTGGATAAGATTGTAGCCTTACATGGCATACCTGTGTCTATTATCTCTGACAGAGATACTAGATACACGTCACATTTTTGGAAGAGTTTCCAACAATCTTTGGGCACACGTTTGAATTTTAGTACGGCTTATCATCCTCAGACTGACGGTCAGAGTGAGCGTACTATTCAAACGTTGGAAGACATGCTACGTGCATGTGCGATCGATTTGGGTGGTAGTTGGGATAAGAACCTACCGTTAATCGAATTCTCCTACAACAATAGCTACCATACCAGCATTAAGGTTGCGCCTTTCGAGGCATTATAGGGTAGAAAGTGTAGAACGCCCGTTTGTTGGGCGGAAGTTGGAGATGTCCAATTATCAGGACCAGAGATAGTCTTTGAAATGACGGACAAGATTGTCCAGATTCGTGACCGTCTCAAAGCTGCCCGAGATAGGCAGAAGAGCTACGCAGATCCGAAGCGTAAAGCTCTTCACTTCGAAGTAGGTGACAAAGTGTTGCTAAAAGTATCACCCTGGAAAGGGGTGATGCGATTTGGTAAGAAAGGCAAGCTAATCCCGAGATACATAGGACCTTTCGAGGTTATCGAACGTGTCAGGTCAGTTGCCTATAAGTTAAACTTACCGGAAGAGCTCAGTGGAATTCACAATGTGTTCCACATCTGCAATCTGAAGAAGTGCTTCGCTGATGAATCACTGGTAATACCGCATTCAGATGTGCATATAGATGAAAGCTTAAAATTTGTGGAAAAACCTTTGTCGATTGAAGATCGACAGGTAAAGAAGCTTCGAAGGAAGCATGTACCTATTGTAAAGGTCAAATGGGATGCCCGTAGAGGTCCCGAATATACGTGGGAGGTTGAATCCACGATGAAAGAAAAGTACCCTTATTTATTTTAGTAAATCTCGGGTCGAGATTTATTTTAAGGGGGTGAGGATGTAACACCTCGAAAATTCGTGTTCAATGATATAACGACACGTGTCATGTAAGACAAAAAGCGTTGTAAACCCGGATTTAATAAAGATGTTTTGGCAGGATTTAAAAGTGGCGTCATGTTAATTTTCACCTCTGAACGACCTCATTTATAAATCCCAAGACCCAAGTATATATATTTCTTAAACATCTAATATATCTTAAATCCAGAAATGTGTTGACAATAATTTAATTTGAAGTGCATGATAGGTTCGTATGGATATTTCTACGGTAAACCTTCTTGTTCGGCACTTTTGAAAAGGATACAAGCAAACATAACATAGTGGTAGGGTATGTAACTGTTAAAGACCCATAATAGAGGCCCCAAACTGACAAAATAATGTCCCAAAGTCGAGATAAGTGGTTGCCCTTTCGAAACACCAAAGAACAACAAGTTTTTGGCTGCTGAGGGAGGCTTGCGCACCGCAAGCATGACCCTTACGGTGCGCAAGCAAGTTGCCAGCGACAGAAATTTTGTTGTTTTAACGCATGGAACTGATTTTAAACGGTTTTCCACATCTTTCTTGACCCCTAAACAACCCCTAAACATCTAGGACACCTGTGGGAATGTTATGGTCAGTAGTAGACTTATTTGTCAACACTTTGTGGTGTCTTGGTTCACTATATAAAGCTCACAAGTGCAACACTTTGATCATTCATTCCTCAACATCTTCTGATCAATTGTGGAGCACAAGAGCATCTTCCAGGCCTTCCTAATCAACCATTAGACACTTGTAAGTTCGCTTAACCTTCTTAAATAGAGTTTAGCTTAGTTATTTAGCTAAAAGTCAAACCGTCGTAATTACGGTTTGACTTCGAGATTAATTAATAATGGCTCAGTCAAATCTCGAATTAAAAGTACCTTTAAGTAGGTAATTATGTGGGTAATAAACCCTCAAAAGGGTTCCCCCTGATTCCCACTCTAACTAGGTCAAATGTCGGGTCAAACTTGTATTTAAAAAGTCAACAGAATGTGCAAATTACAATTTATGCATAATTAGCAATGTAGAACACATACAACCTGTTTGATCATTAATATAACTTGGTAATTAGTGTAAGGACATGTCTAAACATGTTCAACCCGACAATTTCCTGTTTAGACCCGGTTCGGAACCGAAAGTCGCATAGTTTGACTTATACTTTGACTTTCAGTTCTGACCCGTTATGGTATGTTTTAGAAATGTCTTAGAGCTTTATTTGGTCCAGGTTACATGCTAGTATAACCCTCTGTGATTATACACCTCGGATCAATAGTTATCCAATTAATATGCATGATTCCGTTAATTGCTCATATGTTGACCATTATGCCCTTTTCACCTTAAAACGTGATTTTAGGAAATGTAAAAGACTAGAAACTTTAATTACTGATATATAAACTTGTATGGAAAGTTTTACATCAGTTTGAGGTATAGATTAAGAGTTATACTCGTTAGCGCAAAATGAAAGCCTTATGTTTATTAAACGGCGTAATTAGCGTATAGCCTAGTTAAGCCTACTTTTTGATATCAAACTTATTACCCACTGATGTAATATATTATTTTGGGATTTTTGAAGATTTTTAATAAATTTTTGGCTGAGCATAACTCATAATCGTAAGCTTAATCCGGTAATTATCGGTTTTGCCCTCACGGGCCATAAAATGAGTTTTACACATCTAAATGACTCCAAACCTTTTGCTACTGATCACATATGATAAATAAATTATTTTAAGCCTTCTGGAATAATAAAAATATCAGCTTTATGTATCAAACCCGGAAATGGCTTCTAATCGCCTAATTATGAGGTGGAGTTAGCAGATGGCACCCTAGAAACCGTCTCTAATGTGTTAGATGGATGTGTTATATCCATTAAGAAACATTCTTTTCCTCTGTCTCTACTTCCCTTTAACTTGGCCGGTTTTGACATAGTTCTGGGTAAGGACTGGTTATCTCACAACCAGGCCCAAATCGTCTGCAACAGAAAGCAGGTGGTGATTAAGACTCCGTCTGGTGAATCACTTACCATTCGGGGAGACACCCAGTATGGGCTGCCTGAGCAAGTGACTATGCTCAAGGCTTCAAAATGTTTAAAGAAGGGTTGTGTCATCTACATGGCACAAGTGATTATTGATGAGCCTAAACCGAAGATTGAAGACATCCCCATCATTTCTGAGTACCCAGAAGTTTTTCCGGAAGAACTACCTGGTCTGCCACCAGATAGGCAAGTGGAATTCAGGATTGATATCATCCCCGGAGCAGCACCAGTTGCTAGAGCACCCTGTAGGTTGGCACCCATGGAAATGAAGGAATTAAGAACACAACTGGATGAATTGCTAGCTAAAGGTTTCATTAAACCTAGTTCGTCTCCTTGGGGAGCGCCAGTCCTGTTTGTCAAGAAGAAGGACGGATCGATGCGTCTGTGCATCGATTATCGTGAGCTTAATAAGGTCACGATCAAGAATAGGTATCCTTTGCCTAGGATCGACGATTTGTTCGATCAATTGCAAGGAGCAAGTTATTTTTCGAAGATTGATTTGAGGTCAGGCTACCATCAACTGAAGGTTAGAGATGAAGACGTGCATAAAACAGCATTTAGGACTCGTTATGGTCATTACGAGTTCCTAGTGATGCCTTTTGGGCTCACTAATGCACCTGCCGCGTTCATGGATCTCATGAATCGCGTTTGCAAGCCGTACTTAGATAAATTCGTCATCGTTTTCATCGACGACATTCTTATCTATTCGAAGAATCAAGCTGACCATGAGAAACACCTTCGCTGTATTCTCAAGCTCCTGCATCAGGAGAAGCTCTATGCCAAATTCTCCAAGTGTGAATTTTGGCTTCGAGAAGTCCAATTCCTTGGACACGTGGTTTGTGAGCGTGGTATCCAAGTGGATCCCGCTAAGGTTGAAGCAGTTATGAACTGGCAAGAACCAAAGACGCCTACAGAGATTCGTAGCTTCCTGGGATTGGCAGGATATTACCGGCGTTTCATTGAAAAATTTTCAAGGATTGCTGCACCCCTAACTTCCTTGACTAAGAAGAAAGTAAAGTTCATTTGGGGCCCTAAGCAGCAAGAGTCCTTTGATATCCTAAAGCAGAAATTGAGCAACGCCCCTGTTTTGACATTGCCAAATGGAATAGAAGATTTTGTGGTTTACTGCGATGCATATCACACTGGCATGGGGTGTGTGCTTATGCAGAAAGGCAAAGTTATTGCCTATGCTTCAAGACAGTTAAAGGTGCATGAAAAGAATTACACCACCCACGACTTGGAATTGGGTGCCGTTGTGTTCACACTAAAACTGTGGAGGCATTATCTTTATGGAATCAAGTGTGTGATCTATTCTGATCACAAGAGCCTCCAGCATCTGTTTAATCAGAAGGAATTAAACATGAGGCAACGCCGTTGGATGGAAACTTTAAATGATTATGATTGTGAAATAAGATACCATCCCGGCAAGGCGAATATAGTCGCCGATGCCTTGAGTCGAAAGGAGAGGGTGAAACCCATCCGAATCAATGCTAAGCGCATGGAGATAAAGAATAATTTGATTGAAAGGTTGTTAGCTGCACAGAAGGAAGCTGTGTTAGAAGCTAACTATCCTAATGAAAAGTTAGGAGTAACTGAGGAGCAGTTAACTCTTAGCAAGGACGGAATTCTAAGATTAAATGGACGAATATGGGTTCCAATTTATGGAGGACTTCGAGATGTCATCCTCCAGGAAGCCCATAGTTCCAAATACTCCGTTCATCCTGGAGCTGATAAGATGTACCAGGATCTAAAGGCAAATTATTGGTGGATAGGCTTAAAAAAGTCTGTAGCCACCTATGTAGCTAAATGCTTGACATGTGCGCAAGTCAAAGCCGAGCATCAAAAGCCGTCAGGCTTGCTACAACAGCCTGAACTTCCTACGTGGAAGTGGGAAATGGTAACCATGGATTTTATCACCAAGTTACCTAAGACAAGGAAAGGAAATGATACAATATGGGTTATAGTTGATAGACTGACTAAGTCAGCACATTACCTACCCATCAAGGAGACTTATAGCTCCGACATGTTAGCCCAGTTATACGTGGATAAGATTGTAGCCTTACATGGCATACCTGTGTCTATTATCTGTGACAGAGATACTAGATACACGTCACATTTTTGGAAGAGTTTCCAACAATCTTTGGGCACACGTTTGAATTTTAGTACGGCTTATCATCCTCAGACTGACGGTCAGAGTGAGCGTACTATTCAAACGTTGGAAGACATGCTACGTGCATGTGCGATCGATTTGGGTGGTAGTTGGGATAAGAACCTACCGTTAATCGAATTCTCCTACAACAATAGCTACCATACCAGCATTAAGGTTGCGCCTTTCGAGGCATTATAGGGTAGAAAGTGTAGAACGCCCGTTTGTTGGGCGGAAGTTGGAGATGTCCAATTATCAGGACCAGAGATAGTCTTTGAAACGACGGACAAGATTGTCCAGATTCGTGACCGTCTCAAAGCTGCCCGAGATAGGCAGAAGAGCTACGCAGATCCGAAGCGTAAAGCTTTTCACTTTGAAGTAGGTGACAAAGTGTTGCTAAAAGTATCACCCTGGAAAGGGGTGATGCGATTTGGTAAGAAAGGCAAGCTAAGCCCGAGATACATAGGACCTTTCGATGTTATCGAACGTGTCGGGTCAGTTGCCTATAAGTTAAACTTACCGGAAGAGCTCAGTGGAATTCACAATGTGTTCCACATCTGCAATCTGAAGAAGTGCTTCGCTGATGAATCATTGGTAATACCGCATTCAGATGTGCATATAGATGAAAGCTTAAAATTTATGGAAAAACCTTTGTCGATTGAAGATCGACAGGTAAAGAAGCTTCGAAGGAAGCATGTACCTATTGTAAAGGTCAAATGGGATGCCCGTAGAGGTCCCGAATATACGTGGGAGGTTGAATCCACGATGAAAGAAAAGTACCCTTATTTATTTTAGTAAATCTCGGGTCGAGATGTATTTTAAGGGGGTGAGGATGTAACACCTCGAAAATTTGTGTTCAATGATATAACGACACGTGTCATGTAAGACAAAAAGCGTTGTAAACCCGGATTTAATAAAGATGTTTTGGCAGGATTTAAAAGAGGTGTCATGTTAATTTTCACCTCTGAACGACCTCATTTATAAATCCCAAGACCCAAGTATATATATGTCTTAAACATCTAATATATCTTAAATCCAGAAATGTGTTGACAATAATTTAATTCAAAGTGCATGATAGGTTCGTATGGATATTTCTACGGTAAACCTTCTTGTTCGGCACTTTTGAAAAGGATACAAGCAAACATAACATAGTGGTAGGGTATGTAACTGTTAAAGACCCATAATAGAGGCCCCAAACTGACAAAATAATGTCCCAAAGTCGAGATAAGTGGTTGCCCTTTCGAAACACCAAAGAACAACAAGTTTTTGGCTGCTGAGGGAGGCTTGCGCACCGCAAGCATGACCCTTACGGTGCGCAAGCAAGTTGCCAGCGACAGAAATTTTGCTGTTTTAACGCATGGAACTGATTTTAAACGGTTTTCCACATCTTTCTTGACCCCTAAACAACCCCTAAACATCTAGGACACCTGTGGGAATGTTATGGTCAGTAGTAGACTTATTTGTCAACACTTTGTGGTGTCTTGGTTCACTATATAAAGCTCACAAGTGCAACACTTTGATCATTCATTCCTCAACATCTTCTGATCAATTGTGGAGCACAAGAGCATCTTCCAGGCCTTCCTAATCAACCATTAGACACTTGTAAGTTCGCTTAACCTTCTTAAATAGAGTTTAGCTTAGTTATTTAGCTAAAAGTCAAACCGTCGTAATTACGGTTTGACTTCGAGATTAATTAATAATGGCTCAGTCAAATCTCGAATTAAAAGTACCTTTAAGTAGGTAATTATGTGGGTAATAAACCCTCAAAAGGGTTCCCCCTGATTCCCACTCTAACTAGGTCAAATGTCGGGTCAAACTTGTATTTAAAAAGTCAACAGAATGTGTAAATTACAATTTATGCATAATTAGCAATGTAGAACACATACAACCTGTTTGATCATTAATATAACTTGGTAGTTAGTGTAAGGACATGTCTAAACATGTTCAACCCGACAATTTCCTGTTTAGACCCGGTTCGGAACCGAAAGTCGCATAGTTTGACTTATACTTTGACTTTCAGTTCTGACCCGTTATGGTATGTTTTAGAAATGCCTTAGAGCTTTATTTGGTCCAGGTTACATGCTAGTATAACCCTCTGTGATTATACACCTCGGATCATTAGTTATCCAATTAATATGCATGATTCCGTTAATTGCTCATATGTTGACCATTATGCCCTTTTCACCTTAAAACGTGATTTTAGGAAATGTAAAAGAGTAGAAACTTTAATTACTGATATATAAACTTGTATGCAAAGTTTTACATCAGTTTGAGGTATAGATTAAGAGTTATGCTCGTTAGCGCAAAATGAAAGCCTTATGTTTATTAAACGGTGTAATTAGCGTATAGCCTAGTTAAGCCTACTTTTTGATATCAAACTTATTACCCACTGATGTAATATATTATTTTGGGATTTTTGAAGATTTTTAATAAATTTTTGGCTGAGCATAACTCATAATCGTAAGCTTAATCCGGTAATTGTCGGTTTTGCCCTTACGGGCCATAAAATGAGTTTTACACATCTAAATGACTCCAAACCTTTTGCTACTGATCACATATGATAAATAAATTATTTTAAGCCTTCTGGAATAATAAAAATATCAGCTTTATGTATCAAACCCGGAAATGGCTTCTAATCGCCTAATTAAGCGTTTTTAACGCATAGTATGTACTAAAAATATTTTAAACATACCAAGGGTGATACCTACTGATATTTGAGGCAAATTGTAATATTTTAATAGTAAGCAAAAGTTTTTTAACTCAGACTTCAGTTTTGAGCATTTCGGCTTATGTGAAATTACCAAAATACCCCTACGGGGCATAGTTTGGTTATAATTGACAAATTTCACATATATACTTTACCCTACTGTTATAAATCAGTAAACTAAGTATTTTTGCTGATTATATCAGACCTGTAACTCAGGTTAATACTTAAACTCTTTTATAACCTTTTAAATGACCAAACTACCCCTACGGGGCATAGTTTGTGTTTAAATTCACTTCGGGCATAATAAATGATATCTTACTGATGTCACAACATATATGGAGCATATTAACTTAGGAAACCTGTAAATGTCTCTCATTATTACCTGTTACGCATATTACGCGTTCGGTTCGGTTTATGTAACAAGTTTACATAAACTAGCCTAAACGGGTCAAACCTTATCGGTTTTATCTCAAAATCCAGAATGTGTATGAATTACCCATATTAAACAAGTCTCTGAACTTGTCGGGTCTAAATCACATTCTATCCGGTCTTCGCTTAATCGTGCGTACGAACCGTATCTTTAAAACTAACCGGTCTAAGCTTAAGCTTAATTAAAGACCCGTTAGAATTCTAATAGGTTAATATAAACCTTCGTTCCAGATTAGGAGTACCAGTAAAAGCTACTCGCATTTTGCTTATTGTGATTTATACATTGCTCAGGTAAATACTTTTAACTTATTATCCCTATACGGGCTTGGGTTACGGTATATAGAATACCGCTTGATCGGGCATCAAATCTTCCATCGTTGGGTGGTTAATTGAATAATTTGATCGGCCCGTTTAAACAGTCTTGTTACTTAAAGCCTTTGGGGGGTTAATGACCATGTCCCGGATATCCTTGGCATCATTTTACGAAATGGCCACGACTTAAGCGCGGGGTGTAGGCGTACACCCGTCAGTGCACAAAAGAATATTGTGGTGTGTCTATTGATCTTTAACCCGGACAAGATCCGGGCTACTGAACGCACAAGGAACATGTAATTCGTTCACAAGATTATATATTTAAATAATTCTCCCAAGTTAAATAAAATGTTTATGGCACGTGCATCCAAATAAATTTTCAATCATTTTCTAAAATGAGTCAGTTGATTGTATTTACCAGTGTAAACTGACATATTTTCCCAAAAAGATTAAATGCAGGTACTAACCGTAATTGGCTGGGATTTCTCCTTAGCATCACTAGAAGTCTCGCAAGCTTAAGATGCCTAAAGTCTGTTGAACTATTATTTCCATTTTGTTTCCGATCCATCTGTGGATAAACTTCCGAATATTGTGACATTTGATATTACAATATTTAAATTCGGTTGTATTATATCTTTTAAAATGCTTCCGCTGTGCATATTTATATATTGTGTTGTTTGACTATTATGTTGCCAACCACGTCACGATACTCCCCACCGGGCCCACCGGTGACACGTGGAAATCGGGGTGTGACAACTATCTCTTACTCTGGACGCAGTCAGGCAAAGATCGCTGAGAAACACTGATGCTGAGAAAAGGAAGCGTGAGGATGATAACTCACGGCGATCGGATAAGAGACATAGGGGAAACAATGACCACAAAAAAGGTTCTGGATCTAAGAAAGATGGTCATCAGTCGGGTGATAAACCCAAATGTAAGATCTGCAAGAAACATCACTTCGAGAAGTGCAGATATGAGTCGAAATCCCAGTCACAGCCAAGGGCATGTGGGATTTGCAAGTCTTCTTAGCACAAGACCTTAGACTGTAAGAAAATCAAGGATGCTACGTGCTATAGCTGCAATGAAAAAGGGCATATCAAGTCCAACTGCCCAAAACTTGCAAAGAAGACTGAGGATGGGAAAAAGACCAATGCAAGGGTCTTCCGGATGGATGCAAAGGAAGCTATTCAGGACGACAATGTGATCACATGTATCTTCCTCATAAATGATGTTTATGCAAGAGTGCTATTCGATTCAGGAGCTGATAAGTCATTCATAGATAATAAATTTTGTAAGTTATTAAATCTACCTGTTAGAACCCTAAGCATAAAATACGAAGTGGAGTTAGCTGATGGAACCATAGAATCTGCTTCAACCGTATTAGATGGATGATTCATATCCATTAGGAACCACTCTTTTCCATTGTCCTTACTTCCCTTGAAATTAGCCGGTTTCGATATAGTAATAGGCATGGATTGGTTGTCTCGCAACCAAGCCCAGATCGTTTGTACTAAGAAGCAAGTGATTGTCGGAACTCCTCTTGGCGAGCCTTTGACAATCCAAGGAGACACTAAGTACGGAATGCCTGAGCATGTGTCCATGCTCAAAGCATCAAGGTGTTTGAAGAAGGGCTGTGTTATCTACATGGCACAAGTAACTATTGATGAACCAAAGCCTAAGGTCAAAGACATACCTATTATCTCTGAATATCCAGATGTATTCCCTGAAGAACTACCTGGTTTACCCCCAGATAGACAAGTGGAGTTCAAGATCGATATCATTCCTGGTGCGACACCTGTTGCAAGAGCACCTTACCGATTGGCACCGACTGATATGAAGGAATTGAGAACTCAGTGGGATGATTTGTTGGCAAAGGGATTTATTAGACCTAGCTCATCTCCTTGGGGAGCACCAATCCTATTTGTGAAGAAGAAGGATGGCTCGATGCGTCTGTGCATCGATTAGCGCGAACTTAACAAAGTTACTATCAAGAATCGGTATCCATTGCCCAGGATCGATGACTTATTCGATCAACTTCAAGGAGCGAGTTACTTTTCCAAGATCGACTTAAGGTCAGGATAGCATCAACTGAAGGTCAAGGATGAAGATGTACATAAGACTGCATTTAGGACTCGTTATGGTCATTACGAGTTCTTAGTGATGCCTTTTGGACTCACTAATGCACCAGCCGCATTCATGGATCTCTTGAACCGCGTCTGCAAGCCCTACTTGGATAAATTTATCATCGTCTTCATCGATGATATTCTTATTTACTCGAAGAATCAAGCTGACCATGAGAAGCACCTCCATTGCATTTTGAAACTGCTTCATCGAGAAAAGTGTAACGCCCGGCTCTTTTTGTACTTTCCATTTATAGAAAGTTTTGTTCGTATTTCTATTTTTGGAAACCTTGTATTCTTGTAATCGTTCTTTCTTTGTAATCATTGTAAAACCGAGACTTGGATCATTAATGAAACATGTGTTTTGTTACGTTTATGTTATACACACTCTATATATGCTCGTATGTTTGATTTTGTGAATCGATTGATGCTTAAACGATATTCTAGGAAACTATGTGCTAAACTTGTAATTAAACTAAACTTATACATGAAATATGTTTTGAACGTAAACGATACTGGATTATGATACTTATATACTCAATTATACTTGGGTTATGATCGCCATGCTTGATTATGCCTTATACTATGCTTTTATATCAAAACAAGTCCCCAAACTATCAAAAAGGCATCAAAAGGGACTCAAACATAAACTACAGGGACTAAAGTGTAACAAAACGAAACTTGTCAAACATGAGGCGCCGCGTGACGCCAAGCCCCCTCGCGTCACGCTAGGCCCCTGTTTCGACAGACTTGTGTTTCCTTCAGCTGGTTGCACGAAATCCCAAGTTCTAATCTCACCCAATCACCTTTAATCCACCTCCAATCACCTCTAAACTCTTCCACTATAAATACACACCTTCTCCAACCCATTTTACACTTTCACAACTCATTACACTTCACAAATCCACTCTCAATCTGTTGCAAATCAGAGTTCTTGGACAGATTCATACATCTTAACAAAAGTGAGTGTAACTTGCTTGTTTTCACTCCAAATCACTTGATTCTTTCTTCTATTGCTTTGTTATATCCTTGAGTTTGATTCCTTGGTTTCTCCATGGAGAAATCAGACTTGGAATTGCCCTAAAAATGACCAAAACTTTCTGTTTTGTTTTAAGTTATTCAAAAGCTTGCTTAAACTTATCAAACTTGTGTCTAACACATCTCAAACTTATGTAACAATGCCTACAACCCTTCCTATGGTTATTTAGGTATAATAACATGATTGAGACATGTAAAATCAGAGGATAAACCTCAAATACTTTCTGTTTTATTTAGGGTATTTCACCCACAAGTCATGTTCAAGCTTAGGTCTTGATGTAGAGTGATTATGGAACAACTTGGGTTGTCCAAACATACAATCCTCACATGATTTGATGATTTCTCTTTAGTTAGGTCGTTTACATTATTGTACAAATCCTAGTTCGTGACCCTCCTTGGTTGTTTTTACATCAAGTGAAGTGGTGAACATTCAAGGGGTTCCTAAATGGAAGCTTGCTCTTCCTACCCCATACATGACATCCATGATAACTCGAGGTGCCTAAATGAAGATCCTAATCTTCTACCTCCTACATGAATTATTGGACTAAATAATATTTAACCTAGATATATATATATATACTCATTCGAACCTTTAATGTTGAACTTGTGTTTATATGTTAAAGTAGTAGAATATCATCTAAGACTTAGAACCTTGATATGATTCTAATGGGTGTACTACCCATGAAATACTATATAACCCTAGTGGTTACATAGTGTCATATAAGAGTATAAGTTAAAGATGATTATTTTTATATTGTACTTTATGCTATGTTAAATCCGAATCCATAATCTCCCGTTAAACGCCAAACTCACACACCTATGTTTCCTCGTGTAGAAGGACTAGGTGCTCCAAACTAATCCATCCACCAACTTACTCGCGGGATATCAAGTAGGAAAGCTTGCAACCACCGTGAGTATACTCGATCCCTTTTTCCCCTTTTACACTTTGGGATGCAACATGTATAATTATGCAAACAACTTTTAAACTAAACATACTCAATCCTTGATTAAACATGAAACTAATGTGACTTACTTGTTATTCTTGTATGCTATGTGAACGATTTGGAACGTTATATGCTCATTAACTTTGCTCGCCCACCTTAACAATTATAGCGCTATAGGATTAACGCCTCGCCCACTATTCTTTTGGGTATTGTTAAGTTAAACATTACCACCCCGCTAAACTTTTGGGATTAGGCAATGTTATGCGTTGTATTCTAGGGTTTGATCATATTGTACGCCAAAATTGCATACTAGTAATCACATATTATGAATCATGTTGGATTTGAGTTTTTATTCTATTATGCTATGTAAACAAACTTGTATACTCGCCCTTGCTTTTGCATTGAAACTCTATTTTAATACATGTTGCAGGTTAAATTGTTGAAGTATGATGAAAGATGAAACAAGAATAGGGTGGGCTAGATACACACCTATAAATTGTTTATCTTTTAATGTTATGTTATTTGTTAAAACAATGTTGTATTTCGTTTTGATTATTGTATGACAATTTAGCACTTGCAATGAAATTCGAATTTAATTAAATATTGTCACATAGTGTTATGAAGTCTCTTGCAATCTATACACACTTCGTCTCATCCCGATGTTTCCGCCATCGGTTGGGGTGTGACAAAAAGCTCTACGCCAAATTCTCTAAGTGTGAATTTTGGCTTAGTGAAGTGCAATTTCTTGGACATGTGGTTAGTGAACGCGGAATCCAGGTAGATCCCGCTAAGGTTGAAGTTGCCATGAATTGGCAAGAGCCGAAGACGCCCACAGAGATTCGCAGCTTCTTGGGATTGGCAGGATATTACAGGCGTTTTATTGAAAATTTTTCAAGAATTGCTGCACCCCTAACTTCTTTGACTAGGAAGAATATTACGTTCGACTGGGGACTGAAGCAACAAGAATCCTTTGATATTCTTAAGCAGAAGCTAAGCAATGCACCAGTGTTGACATTGCCTGAAGGGATTGAAGAATTTGTGGTATAT
The DNA here is from genome assembly GCA_030545235.1 of Helianthus tuberosus. NCBI lineage: Eukaryota > Viridiplantae > Streptophyta > Magnoliopsida > Asterales > Asteraceae > Helianthus > Helianthus tuberosus. The sequence continues at coordinate 175,992,943 of CM060430.1, read as the reverse complement.
TGTGATGCATCGCACACAGGTATGGGATGTGTGCTTATGCAGAAAGGCAAGGTTATTGCCTATGCTTCTTGACAGTTAAAGGTGCACGAGAAGAACTACACCACCCATGACTTGGAGTTGGGTGCCGTTGTATTTGCACTAAAACTTTGGAGGCACTACTTGTATGGAACTAATTGTGTGATCTATTCTGATCACAAGAGCCTTCAACATATGTTCAATCAGAAGGACTTGAACATGAGGCAGCGACGTTGGATGGAAACTTTGAATGATTATGATTGTGAGATAAGATACCATCCTGGCAAGGCGAATGTAGTCGCCGATGCCTTAAGTCGAAAGGAAAGAGTGAAGCCTATAAGAATCAATGCCAAGAGCATTGAGATAAAGAATAGTTTGAATGAAAGGTTGTTAGCTGCGTAGAAGGAAGCTGTGCTAGAAGCTAACTATCCTGATGAAAAGCTAGGAGTAACTGAAGAACAGTTATCCTATGGCAAGGACGGAATTCTGAGGTTAAATGGACGAATATGGGTTCCAGTTTATGGAGGATGTCGGGATGTTATCCTCCAGGAAGCCCACAGTTCTAAATACTCCATTCATCTTGGAGCTGACAAGATGTACCAGGATCTGAAAGCAAATTTTTGGTGGATAGGCTTGAAGAAGTCTATAGCTGCCTATGTAGCTAAATGTTTGACGTGTGCGCAAGTCAAAGCTGAACACCAGAAGCCGTCAGGTTTGCTACAACAACCTGAACTTCCCACATGGAAGTGGGAAATGGTGACAATGGATTTCATCACCAAGTTGCCAAGGACAATGAAAGGAAATGATACTATATGGGTGATGGTAGATAGACTGACTAAGTCAGCACATTTCCTACCTATTAAGGAGACTTTTAGCTCCGACATGTTAGCCCAATTGTACGTAGATAAGATTGTATCTCTTCATGGCGTACCAGTGTCTATTATCTCTGACAGAGATACTAGATACACGTCGCATTTTTGGAAAAGTTTCCAACAATCTTTGGGCACACGCTTAAATTTTAGTACGGCTTACCATCCTCAGACGGACGGGCAGAGTGAGCGTACCATCCAAACTTTGGAAGACATGCTTCGTGCATGTGTGATTGACTTAGGTGGTAGTTGGGATAACCACCTGCCATTAATCGAGTTCTCGTATAACAATAGCTATCATACAAGCATTAAGGCTGCGCCTTTTGAGGCATTGTATGGTAGGAACTGCAGAACGCCCGTTTGTTGGGCGGAAGTTGGAGATGTCCAACTGACAGGACCTGAAATAGTCCTGGAGACGACAGATAAGATTGTGCAGATACGCGATCGTCTCAAAGCTGCCAGGGATAGGCAGAAAAGCTACGCGGACTTAAGGCGTAAGCCTCTGATGTCACACCCCAACCGATGGCGGAATCATCGGGGCGCGGCACTAGGCGAATCAGATTGCTCAAGAGAATCCATAACAACTATATTGCGATAATATTTAATACACTCGTTATCCCATACTAACAAATAATACAATCACGTAAGTTATCACAGATTTCTTGCCCTCTCGAACAATGCAAATCCGACAACCTAGATTTTAGTTGAGTTTCTAGACTTCCTAGCTTGATTGATAAAGTCTGCGATCTAACCTGCAACATACGTTAAAATATTTGTCAATACAAAAGTATTGGCGAGTATACAGGTTTGATAAGTATAGCATAATAGATTAAAAGTGCTACGAATTTCCACATGCATAAACGTAATACACGACATATATACTCACAAAACTGATACTATCAACTAAGTCCTCGATGCTCGAATGTACGATGGCATAACTAGACCCCGTCGGGCGCAATAGTACTATACTAGTCGTGGTGGGACGTCGCGAGTATAAGCCCTAGCACATATGCAACTAGCATCACGTATATCTATGCATAACAGTTATTCGCAAGTGATAATTCGATTGATTGAATAATTCGCTTGATAAGTTTGATTTGTTAGAAACGTATGTTACACCCAAAATTCGATTAAAAAGGGGTTAAGTATACTCACAGTGCGTATTTAGCGAGATTACAACTTGATTGAGTCGGTTGCGAGTATGTCTGTAATGATCCTTGAAGAATAGAGTAAACGATATACGGTTAAGCAAGATTGCCTTGAAAAGTTACTCATTAGGTTGGATTGTTCTCATCCGTGCGGATTGACAGGTTATCCGTCCGGATGACAAGTCATCCGTCCGGATGACATGTTATCCGTGCGGATAACAGGCGATCCGTGCGGTTGATGTGGTGGTACGAGCGGACGGAGTGTGCGTACGGATGAGTGTGCGTGCGGATTGACATGATCCGTGCGGATGACGGTGCGTGCGGACGACATGATCCGTGCGGATGACAGCTGTGCGTGCGGACTGACATGTCATCCGTGCGGACTGACATGTCATCCGTGCGGACTGACATGTCTGGTTCGCACTCTGATCATTGTTTCCGAGTGTTTAACGGAAGGAATACGTTCGTTTTTACTAGGGTAGTGTAATTTCGTACTAACACTTGAAGTTCCGTCAATTCCGACTCATTCTAATGGCCGGGAATCACCCCGTTCCATCAGATCTGGCCGTTCGTGATGGTTCTTCATGGTTAACTCGAAATCGCACAGATTTAGGTGGGATTTGTCATCAAAACATGTGGAAATCACCCGGATCTGAGTCGTTTATAGTGAGATGAGACCCCAACTTGAAGTTCATAAGAACTCTTGGTGACATCACCTCAAAACGCCTCAAATCCGCGGATTTCACGGTTAGAATTTGAGTTGTGAAAGATAGAATGATGTAGAATCGAGTGTAGATTGTAGAAGTACAAGTTTTAGGTTGAAATCTTACCGGAATCGCGAGGAAATCGAGAGAAAAGGGTCTTGGATCGTGTTTGGTCGAGTAGGAGCTGTCACATCACTGTTCAAGTGATGTGACATGGTATTTATAGGCCACAGAGGAGAAGAAAGGAATTCTGGCCCGGATAGCCCATCCGTGCGGATGGCCCATGCGTGCGGATGGCCCATGCGTGCGGATGGCCCATCCGTGCGCATGCCCATCCGTCCGGATGGCCCATCCGTCCGGATAGCTATCCTGACGCGTTGGACTTCTCCGTTCTTGATCGTTTTGATAGTTTTCGAAGTGCGTACTTTCATAATTAATTTATATTATCATTATATTGTTATTATTATATATATATATCACTAGGGGTCGTATTTACGTATCCATAATCCAAAGTTTCGATAATTAACAATCGGTTTCGATTCGAGTATGCGATTATTAGCGACGTTTCACGGCCATCAATGAGGGTAGTATAGGTCCTTTCTTGATGTCATTGTGAACGTTATTTCGTGTAGTGCCACAAAGACTGACGGGGTACCGTTTACTCGTATTGTCATCATCTTCATGACGACTGGAGCTACAGCACTCACCCGAGGGTCCTTGTTAGCGTTAATTGTTTACGTTCGACACATCACGGCCACTGAGGAGGGTAGAATAGGTCCTCACTCAATGCCTCTGTGAGTGTTAGTGTGATAATAATGTAGTATAGTGATATTGTATTTCGAAAATATGCGATTATCCTTCGAATAGCGATATATATATACGATATGGTTACATTATGATCCGAATCTCTGGTGCTAGGCGTAACGAGTATAACGAGTAGTAACAACGCACAAAAGTGCGGGTTGTTACATCTGAAGTTCGAGGTAGGTGACAAGGTACTACTTAAGGTATCACCCTGGAAAGGGGTAATGCGTTTTGGCAAGAAAGGCAAGTTAAGCCCCAGATACATAGGACCATTCGAGATCATCGAATGTGCTGGATCAGTGGCTTATAAGTTAAATTTTCCTGAAGAGCTCAGTGGTATTCATAACGTATTTCACATCTGCAATCTGAAGAAATGTCTAGCTGATGAATCACTAGTCATACCACATACAGATGTGCACATCGATGAGAGCTTGAAGTTTGTTGAAAAACCTGTGTCGATCGAGGATCGACAGGTTAAGAAGCTTCGAAGGAAGCATGTACCGATCGTAAAAGTAAAATGGGATGCCCGTAGAGGTCCCGAGTACACGTGGGAGGTAGAGTCCACAATGAAAGAAAAATACCCTCATTTATTTCGGTAAATCTCGAGGTCGAGATTTCTTTTAAGGGGGTGAGGATGTAACACCTCGAAATTTCATGTCCAATATTATAACGACACGTGTCATGAACTTTAAACGTGTAAAGGATTTCTTTAGAAGGACTAACGTTGACAAACAAAGAAAATACGTGAATAAATGGATTAAAAATGTCAACATGGGATAAATATATCTTTCAATATCCCCGCATATTGTTTATACCCTTAAACGAATGAATCATGGATCATACGGAGCTAATTGTGAAAGAAAGTGAGGAATTACAAACTACAGGGGTTAAATGTGTCAACATGTTTAAAGTATACCTCTGAGTGACCTTTTAGCAAACCCGAAGCTTTGTAACGATTGATTATGCTCACTAGAATAAGTGATAAAAATTTCACAAGGTTTCGATTCCGTATGAGAAAGTTATGCTATCATTCGTATGCGAGGGGTTAAAAGCATCAACGTTGAAATTTATGACTTTTCGGGTGATAACAAAGTTAACCAAGGACTTAACAAAGTTTGTATATGTCTTGGAACCCTCAAAAGGCAAGTTAGAGGGTCCAAAACGCAATAAATGAAAGTTAAATAGAGATTATATGGACCAGGGACCAAAACAGCAAAATTTGAAAGTTGAAATTCGGTCACAAGGGGCGTCGCGCTACGCGTAGGCTCCTTAAGGAGACCTATGCGCACGCGAGGGGTCATCTGATGCAGAAAACCTTGACAGGTGCAAGTCCAGCCCGTTTAACCGACTTATATCACTTGTTTTCAATACCATGGGCTGCACAAACTTGTTCTTAGGCACTAGGGACACTGTGTTGATCAGGGAACAATCCTAGACTTGTTTGGCATCATCTTGATCAATCAAGATCACTATATAAAGGCCCTCATTGTGCAACTTTTGATCATTCATTCCAAACTCAACTTCTGAAGATTTCTGGAGCACAAGAGCATTCCCTAAGCATCATTAGTCGTGCATAGGACCTTGGTAAGCTTCCTTAACCTTCCTTAATCGTGTTTTACTTAGTTAATTAGCTTAAAGTCAAACCGTCGTAATTAAGGTTTGACTTACGATTAATCACTAATGGTCCAGTGTTTAGTCAAACTAAAAGTAGTTATAAGTTGGTAATTATGTGGGCAATAAACCCTTAAAAAGGCACCCTCTGATTCCGGCTCTAACTAGGTCATTTCTCGGGTCAAAGTTAGTTATAAAAAGTCAACAGAAACTTAAATTTCAGATTAACACATAATTAGCAATGTAGAAGCCATGCAACCTGTTTTATCACTCATATAACTTGGTAATTAGTATAAGAACATGTCTAAGCATGTTCAACCCGACAATTTTCTGTTTAGGCTCGGTTCGGAACCGAAAGTCAAGGCTCGGTTCGGAACCGAAAGTCGCATAGTTTGACTTTTGCTTTGACTTTCAGTTCTGACCCATATTAGCATGATTTAGAAATGCCTTAGAGCTTCTTTAGGACCAGCTTGTATGATATTATAACCCTCTGCGATTATACTACTTGACTCGTTGATTGTCCGATGTTTCCGTTAATTGCTTAATGTTGACCATAATGCCCTTTTGACCATAAAACGAGATTTTTGGAAATATGAGAGGACAATAATCTTTTTTACTGTTTTATAAACATGTTCCTAAAATTTCACATCAGTTCGAGGTCTAGATTAGGAGTTATGCTCAATAGCGTAATTATAAAGCTTTTTATTTAATTAAACGGCGCAATTAGCATAAAGCCTATCTAAACCCAATTTTTGACACCAAACCTTTTACCCACTGATGTAATATAATATTTTGGGATTTTTGAAGATTTTTAATTATTTTTAAACTGATCATAACATAGGGTTATTGCCTTGATCCGGTTATTGCCGATTATACCCTTTTCGTTTATAAAATGAGTTTTACACGACATTTTGATACCAAATCTTTTGCTACTGATTTTATATCATAAATGAAGTAATTTGAACTTATAAACTGATCAGGAAATTCGGATTTCCTATTTTAACCCGGAAATCGCTTAAAACGACTTTTTACGCGTTTTAAACGTATCGTATGGGTTAAAACCATTCTTGTCATATAAAACTTATCACCTATTGATATAACTTATTAAAATAAGTAATTTTACTGATTAGTTCAGACCCGAACATCAGAGTTATAATTAATCTCTTTTATAATCCTTAAAATGACCAAAATACCCCTACGGGGCTTAATGTAAGATTAAACTCGTTTTGGGCATAATGGAAGGTATCCTACTGATATCACAACATATTTAAGGCATATTAACTTAGGAAACCTGTTCATGACTCAGTTGGTTACCCGTTATGCGTTATTCGCGTCCGGTTCGGTTTATGTAACTAGTTTGCATAAATTGACCGAAACGGGTCGAACCTTATCATTTTCACCTCAAAATCTAGAATGTGTTTAGTTTACCCATATTATACAAGTCTTCAAACTTGTCGGGTCTAAATCACATTCTATTCCGGTTTCGCTTAACCATACGTTTGAACCGTATCTTCCTTAAAACTAACTGGTCTATGTTTAGGCTTAATTAAAGACCCGTTAGGAATCTAATAGGTTATTAAAAACCTTTGTTCCAGAATAGGAGACCCGATAAAAGCTACTGCACTTGCTATTTGTGGTTATTACTTGCAAAGGTAAATACTCTTAACTTATTTTCCCTTATACGGGCTTGGGGTACGGTATATAAAATACCGCTTGGTCGGGCATTGAATTTTTAATCGTATGGAGGTTAATTTATTGAAATGGCCTGTTTAAATTGTTTTGTTTGTTTAAAAGCCTTTGGGGGGTTAATGACCATGTCCCGGATATCCTTGGCATCATTCATAGAAATGGCCACGACCTAAGCGCGGGGTGTAGGCGTACTTCCGCCAGTGCATAAATAAATAATAAGGTATAACCGCCGGTTTCGAGAATAACTCGCTGCGGGACTATGTCATGTGTTGTGTCTATTAATCTTTAACCCGGTATTCAGCCCGGGCTACTGAACGTATAACGAACATGTAATTCTTTTACAAGTTTATATATAAATAATTATCCCAAGTTATAAATGTTTTTGTGCCACGTGCATTCAAATCAATCTTTAAACCTTTTCAAAATGAGTCGGTTAATTGTATTTACCAGTGTAAACTGACGTATTTTCCCAAAAAGGTTAAGTGCAGGTACTACTCGAAATAGGCTGGCCTCTCCTTAGCATCAATAAGAGTCTCGCAAGCTTGGATGCATTTAAATATGTTGAACTACGTTTCCTTTTTATTTGATCCGCCTGTGGATCTGTTTCAACTATTTTGTGATACTTGATATTACAATTTATTCGGTTGAAATAAATTTATCTTTTGCTTCCGCTGTGCATATTAAAATTGTGTTGTTTGACTATGATGATATCAACTACGTCACGATACTCCCCACCGGGCCCACCGGTAAAACGTGGAAATATCGGGGTGTGACAGAACAACTATGTACGGTCCTGACCACCTAGACCTAAGTTTACCCGGAAACATTCTTAATCTAGAATTAAAAAGAAGGACTTTGTCTCCCGGGTGAAACTCCTTATTTCCTCTCAGCTTACTATCATGTAGCCTCTTCATCTTTTCCTTATAGCCTAGTGATCTCAAATACGCCTCATCTCTTAACTCCTCTAACTCATGAAACTGGAGAAACCGATGTTTACCCGCACTATCCATATACAGATTAACTGCTTTCAATGCTCAATATGCACGGTGTTCCAACTCCACCGGTAGATGACAAGCCTTCCCATAAACCATCCTAAAAGGTGTAGTACCTATAGGAGTCTTAAATGCAGTCCGGAAAGCCCACAATGCATCATCTAACTTATCGGACCAATCCAGCCGATTATGTCCGACAGTTTTCTCCAAAATCCGCTTAATACCCCGATTAGTGTTCTCCACTTGCCCACTAGTCTGTGGATGATAGGCAGTTGAAAGCCGGTGAGTGACACCATAGCGTTTCAATGCCTTCTCCATCTGGGCATTACAAAAGTGGGTACCTCTATCACTGATAAGCGCCCTTGGGGTACCAAAGCGAGCAAACAATTTCTTCAAAAATCTCACTACAACCCTCGCATCGTTTTTAGGCAAGGCTTGAGCGTCCACCCATTTTGACACATAATCGATAGCAACGAGGATGTATCGGTTCCCTCGAGACATCGGGAACGGACCCATGAAATCAATACCCCATATATCGAAAACCTCCACTCCTGCATAGGATTTTGGGGCATCTCATTCCGGGATGAGATATTACCTACTCTCTGACAAGCATCACAACTCCTAACCAACTCATGAGCATCTCGAAACACTGTCGGCAAATAGAATCCAAAATCCAACACCTTCCTCACGGTGTAAGAAGCTCCATAATGTCCTCCAGTAGGCCCCTCGTGACAATGCCTGAGAACCTGCATACGCTCCTCTCCAGCAATACATCTCCTCACAACCTGATCAACTCCAACACGAAAAAGATGCGGATCATCCCAAAAGTAATACTTCGAGTCCACTATCAGCTTCCTCCTATGATGGAAAGACATCTCCGGCTGTATCACCTTCTCTTTCAAATAATTGACTATATCAGCATACCAAGGCATTCCCTCGTCCTCGGGTTTCACAAACATCAAAGTCTCATGAGGAAAACTATCGCCAATGTCATCCTCATCACTCTCGAGATTCTCAATTCTAGACAAATGATCTGCTGCAGCGTTTTCGGCTCCCTTCGTATCCCGAATCTCAAGATCAAACTCCTGCAAGAGTAGGATCCACCGAATCAAGCACGGTTTCGCGTCTTTCTTCGCGAATAAATGACTCAATGCCGCGTGATCGGTGTAGACGACCACTTTAGAAAGGACCAGGTAGGAATGAAATTTATCCAGAGCAAAGGCCACTGCCAGGAGCTCTTTCTCAGTGGTGGTATAATGCTCCTGGGCGTCATTCAGGGTCTTGCTCGCGTAGTAAATCGGATGAAATCGTCTCTCTTTACGCTGTCCTAGAATAGCTCCAACCGCAAAATCGCTCGCGTCACACATAATCTCAAAAGGAAGACTCCAATCGGGAGCAATAAGAATCGGTGCACTCACTAGTTTCTCCTTAAGAAATTCAAACGCCCTCACACACTCCTCAGAAAAATCGAAAGGAACGTCATTCTCCAACAACCGGGTCATAGGCCTCGGGATCTTAGAAAAATCACGGATGAACCGACGGTAAAATCCCGCGTGGCCTAGAAAACTACGAATAGACTTCACAGAAGTTGGCGGTGGAAGTCTAGAAATCACGTCGATTTTAGCTCTATCGACCTCAATACCCGCCCGTGAATCTTATGACCCAACACTATGCCCTCCTTCACCATGAAGTGACATTTCTCCCAGTTCAGCATCAGATTTGTCTCCTCACATCGAGCCAACATATGATCAAGATTTCGCAAACAAAGATCAAATGAACTCCCAAAAACAGAAAAGTCATCCATAAATACCTCCATCGAGTCCTCGATCATATCATGAAATATCGCCACCATACAACTCTGAAATGTGGCTAGAGCATTACATAACCCTAAAGGCATACGGCGATAAGCAAATGTACCGTACGGGCATGTAAAAGTGGTTTTCTCCTGATCCTCTGGTGCAATGGGGATCTGGAAATAACCTGAGAAGCCATCAAGGAAGCAATATAACTGCTGCCCTGACAGACGCTCCAGCATCTGATCAATGAATGGAAGAGGAAAATGGTCTTTCCTCGTGGCTTCATTAAGTATGCGATAGTCGATGCAGACTCTCCAGCCTGTAACAGTCCTAGTGGGAATCAACTCGTTCCTCTCATTCGGAACCACTGTCATGCCTCCTTTCATAGGCACCACCTGAACTGGACTAACCCATGCAAAATCAGAGATTGGGTAAATCAGGCCTGCATCTAACAATTTTATCACCTCCTTCTTTACCACATCCTGCATGTTTGGGTTTAATCGGCGTTGCGGCTGAACTACAGGCTTAAACTCATCCGCCATCAGAATCTTATGTGTGCAAAACGAAGGGTTGATACCCTTTATGTCAACGAGCTTCCACGCGATCGCCTGCTTATGTGCCTTAAGCACACCCATCAACTTTGTCTTCTCCTCCTCTGTCAACTCTGAAGAAATGATGACAGGTAACTAAGAACCCTCATCCAGAAAGGCATACTCCAGATGAGATGGCAAATCTTTCAGCTCCAGGGATGGGGGACTCTCCACAGATGGCCTCTCCTCAGGCTCCTTCCTCTCAACTACCTCAAAAACCTCAGAATGACTCTCGGACTCCCCATATGATGTAGTAGTCATCTCAACCTTCGGGATAAACGTGTCCAGAATCTGCGTGTCCTAAGCATCACGCCCACAAACCTTACTCAAGCAACGACCCACATGTGACATGGTGGTGTTAACGAAGTAGAGAGTATCGTCGTGCTCTCTAGGATGAGTCATCGACCTATTGATATCAAAAGTGACCATGTCATCTTCTACGCGAAGTGTTAGCTTACCATCATAAACATCAATCAATACTCTCGCGGTAGCTAGGAATGGTCGACCTAGAATCAATGGTACATGAGCATCCTCATCCATGTCTAAGATCATAAAGTCAACAGGGAAGACAAACTTGTCGACTTTCACTAACATGTTCTCCACAATCCCTCGCGGATATTTCACTGACCGATCCGCAAGCTGCAGACTCGTACGAGTAGGAGAAGGCTCTCCTAGGTTGAGCTTAGCAAACACTGCATAGGGCATCAAAATTATGCTAGCTCCCAGGTAGGCCAAAGCATTGCTGACTGATAGATCACCAATCAAGCATGGAATAGTAAAGCTACCTGGATCAGTCATTTTCTTGTGAAGACGATTCTGAAGAACTGTCGAGCACTCTTCACTCAAGGACACATGTGATAACTCCTCTAACTTCTTCTTATTACTAAGAATGTCCTTCAGGAATTTGGCATACTTAGGCATATGCGCTAGAGCCTCCACGAAAGGAAGATTAATATGGAGCTGCTTAAACAAACCTAAGAATCTAGAGAACTGCTCCGCTTCCTTCTCTCTCTTGAATCTTCCCAGAAAAGGAATAGATGAATAATCACGAACGGGCTCCTTCTTCTTCTGCTGAGACTCACTGGATTGTGCGGTACTTGCTGGGGCTAGCCTAGGTTGCACTTTTCCTGTGGGGGTCTCCATCTCTATCTCCTCATCAACTGGCTCTTCATCTACCACCTGTTGATCAACTGTGGCCCCTCTGCCACTCCGAGTCATGACAGCTTTAGCATGAGCATGAGAATTAGGATTAGGAACGGTGTTACCCGGTAATCCTCCGGATGGCCTCTGCTGTAACTGTCTCGCCATCTCCCCCACCTGTCTCTCCAAATTCTGCAACGAAGCTCCCTGATTTTTAAACATACGATCATGCTCCTCGTGTCGCTGATTATTCAAAGTCATATACTTGTTCAGCTGTTGACTTTGAGCAAGTAGAATGTCCTTCAGCTCCTTGAACTCAGTACTAGATGATGATCCACTCGAAGATTGCTGTTGGAACCCTGGCGGGTTTCCTCCCGACCTCCAGTTGGATTGATTTTTCCAACCCGAATTATAAGAATTATTAAATGAAACATTTTGGAAACGGTTATTCGGGTTGGAAATATAGTCTACCTCTTCTTGTGATCTCACAGGGCAATCAGCTGTCTCATGTCCTCCACGACATATCTCACACTTCCAATCCTTCAACTTCATCTCCCTCATCTCCCTTTTCAAAGCCTCTAACTCAGCAGCCAAACTAGTGTCAGGAGTGACCTGATACACACCTCTAGCAGAGGAGGTGGTCCTAGTAGAAGGAATGGAATTCCTCACGGGATAGCTCTGCTGACCGGCCATAGCAAAACTCTCAAACATGTCCTCACACTCAGTTAGGTCCTTTTTGTCCATTATACAACCTCCAGCGGTAGTATTAAACATCAGTTGAGTATCAGGAGTGAGGCCATTATAAAATTTCTCCACTAGAGCCCATTCAGAAAGTCCATGCTGGGGGCACTTGCTATGCAAGGTTTGGAATCGCTCCCATGCCATGTAGTAAGGCTCATCGGGATCCATACGAAACGAATGCATCTGGTCTCGAAGGCGTGCGGCCTTAGATGGAGGGTAGTACTTCTTATAGAATTTTGATTTTAGAATCTCCCAAGTAGTGATAGAATTTTGAGGTAAAGTATCGAGCCAAGTTGCAGCTCGACCAGCAAGGGAAAAGGGAAACAAGCGCAGATAAACTGCATCAGCGGTAACACCATGAAGATTGAAGGTGCTACAGATACGCAAGAATCGGGTGATGTGTCCTGGTGCATCCTCGTCCTCCAGACCGTGGAATTGAGCACTATTAGAAATTGTGGTCATGATATGGGAAGGGATCTGCCAATTCTGGTTAGCGGGTGCTTCGGGTGTCGTGATGGGAGTTCGGCCTCCGGTTCAGCCTTCAGTGGCATGCTGGTTCACAGTGCGTCTAGCAGGATTATCACCCATAGCAACTGTAGGAAAAGGAATAGGAATGAGTACCTTTTTGTCGGTAATCCTACAAATACGCTTCTGATGCTGGCTAAGACGCTTAAACAACTCTCGTTCGGGTTCAGATAAAGCAAAAAATTCGGGTGGTCCCTATGAACGAGTATGGGGCATAAACTGGCGAATAATAAATAAATAAAAACTACGACTACGCTAAAAAAATAATAAAGACGACCTAACACCTAAGGGCACAAATAGCAATTAGCAATCAAAGCAAGGGCACTTCAAGGAAAATAACTAGAAAGCAAATAAAAAGACCAAAAATATGACTCAGGTCGTTCTCAAAAGTGCCTAGAAAAAGTCCCCGGCAACGACGCCAAAAACTTGATGTGTGATTTTAAAAGTGGAACTCGCTAACTACACACAACGGCAAGTGAACCGGACGTGAATGTAGTATAACTAGCAAGACCGAGTATCGAACCGTGGACTCTAGACTGGCATTTATAATAATTAACCCTAATCACAATTCTAGTCCTAAATTGATTTTTAGAATTTGGTTTTTATTTTAGAATTAATTAACTAATATTTTAACTAAATTAGCTAACTTGAGTAACTAACGAACACGAAGGCAACTAAGATTGTGAACTCGACCAGGAGAGATGAACAAACCACTTAGGTAGGAATCACTAATGACACGTGAAGGCAACAATTCGACAAATGACTTAGGTTTCGGTTTCTAACTGACTACTCTTCTTGTGAAAGAGAATAAATCCTATAGTAATTAGGTAACGAGGAAAGTGACCCACTAACTCAGAATCCTAAAAACCAACCAATGAAACAACCAAAACGTGTGATGGAGTGCTATAAGGAAACAAGCCTAATTAAAGGTCCTAAATCCCACAAATATTAAATTGCAAAGGATTACCCTTAACCAACCCTCTAGATGTGAAGCAAGCTATAAGATGATACACCAAAATCCTAGGACTGACTGACACAAGAATAAGTAGACGAACCCCAAGTTATCAGGTGCACAAAACTACCAAACAATGCACAGAATTACCTAGCAACTTCTAATTATCTTTCGAATCAAAGAAGATTGGTGCACACTAATGTCTAGCTGATTTTAAATTGATTTTATGTTATGACTTGTTACCAAGTTCAAACAATTAGATTGAGAATCGCGAATAAACAACATAAAAGTGAGTTTTAACGCAACTAGTGGTGACTTATTCCTACCAAAAGCATTAAACTCATCAACAAAATCAATAAATTCAGCAAAACAATAATATACACAATCAATTCTAGCAACAATTTATAACCAATTTACTCCAAAACGTTGTCAAAGTCTAGTCAAAATAATCATCAAACACGCATCATTAGATCATCCAAACCTAAGTGGCTTTAAAAGTTTTAGCCTCTAAACATTGTCTCAGATTCAAAACAAAGTCTAAAAGATGAAAACATGTTCATAATTGTTTAAAAATAAAAATAATCGAAAACAGAACGTTACGATTTGCAATCTTAATCACGAACCATGCTCTTCAATAGCTCGTATGCCTGTGCTGCTCGTTCGTCCACTGGTGATTTGCTGTCGTCAACCCTCTGTTCGTTTATTTCCCCCCCCCCCCCAAACAGTAGGTTTTCTCATATATTTATATGGGTTTCCATGTTTGATACGGTATCATAATTGGATGGCAATACAAAAATACGACTTGGGCTTTCATGCACCAATCCAGCGATGTGTTAAGGGATGTAATGGGCCAAACTTCTACACTTGCGTTCATTCCAATTCTATACATTAATTGCCATTCAAACTTTTTTTTTTTGAACGGCAAATTTGGATCACTGACGGACCACTGGAGTATCATCATGTCACCAGCGGAACCACCCGATCATATCCATCTCCACTAGGCAATAATGCCCATACACCAATTCAGGACGAAACCCAATAAATCTGGGAAAAAACCCCCTTGTGAGAATCGAACTCATGACCTAATGGTCATAAGCCTTATCCCACCACCAAGATATCACTAGGCTATAATGCCATGGGTGCCATTCAAACTTTTATTTTCATTTTTTGAGACCTACCAATGAAAGAAAAAGAAAGATTAATGCAACAATTAATTTTGATGTTAATTTAAACAAATATTAATGACACAATTAGTTTCACAATTAATTTCAACGTAAGTGTCAGATTTATTTTGATATAAAATATACCCCGTTTTAGCTCGTTTTCTCTTAAAGCCATCAAACTACCAACATGAGCTAAAAATAAGTTATTTTTTTTTCAAGCAACCCCAAAAGCTACTCAAAAGTGAAGGAAATATTATATAACAATTATGCATATTTTAGAGTATATCAACATCCCTAGATGTCTCGTCTACGGGCTACATTATATCGTCCATTTGAGACAATGACAGTTGTGACCATTATGGTTCCCTGTCCAAAGTGGAAAGCTATGCTCAAGTTTCGCAGTCTATATGAACAAATGCGATGATAACTGATATTATCTGTACGATGACCATTAGTTTAACATCCTTTGTGATGTCAAACGAATTGCCTGCGGGCCATATTATATCGTCAATTATGACGACAGTTGCGGTCAATGACTCCTTATCCAAAAGTAATGAACTATGTTCAAACCTTAAAGCCCTTGGATCAAATGAGACCGCGGCTTATATATATCTTAATTGTCCTTCATGACAAGGCTTTAGTGCCATATCATTCAATGTCCTTCATGATGAGGCCTCGTGCCATATTTTTGACAACCTTTCTGACAGGCCCTTGAGCCATGTCTTTCACGTCTTTCATGACAAGCCAATGTGCTATATTTAAATGTCCTTCGTGACAAGCTAATGTGCTATATTTAGATATCCCTTGTGACAAGCCGATGAGTTATACGACTAAGTCCATTACCAATTGTGGTAAGCAGGACTAGTGAAATTGATATATAAACAAATAGATCTGTAAGATCTAATGCAAATAAATTAATTTGCTATTTAGTTCTTGAAGAATTACTGATGGCTTTATTATCTTTCAGATAAACTTATGGCGAGCCTGAGTATTGGCAAATCAAGGAAGAAAAACGGTGGTGACGATTTAGAGCACCAGAACCATAATAACGAGGAGAATCGTCTTTGATCCATCGTTGCCGATGAAGTCGTTAAAGCCCTGGCTGGATTTATGGCCACATTTAAAGGGCCAAAGCCATCAGTACATAAAGAGAACTCCGTTACTAAACCCCGTTCTAATACTCATAAGACTGTAAGGTCTCAATTCTCCTCAACTAAAAGTGAGCAGAATATCAAGAGTATCAAGAAAGCTGAGTCTCGTGACTCTAAGAAGGGGTGTACATATAAATACTTTGTTTCTTGTAAACCCCGTGACTTTACGGGAGAGATTGGAGCAATTGATGCTCTAAAGTGGTTGGATGAAATGGAAACCGTTGTTGATATAAGAGGTTGTGCCGCCAAGGACACTGTTAAATACGTGTCCCAATCCTTCAAGGAGGATGCTCTGACTTGGTGGAAGGCACTGATCCAATCCACTGGCAAGGTTGAAATGTACAACCTTAGTTGGTCAAAGTTCATGGAACTAATCCGCGAGACTTATTTCCCACCTCACGAGGTGGAGAAAGTTGAAACTGACTTTCTAAAGCTGACCATGAAAGGCCTCGAGTGCCGAGCCTATTTATCTGATAAAAACTCCTTATCAAGACTCGTGCCGTACTTAATTACCCCCGAGTCTAAGCGCACTGCGCGATTCATTGGAGGACTCGCTCCAGAAATCAAGGGGATGGTTAAATCCTCCAAACCTGCAACTTTTAAATCCGTTGTGGATCCGGCTCTATCTCTCACTGAACATGAAATAAGAGCAAGGGCGATTAAAGCCGAGGAGGATCATAAGCGAAAGCGTGATGAAACCCCAAGTAAGGATTACAAAAAGGGTAAGACTAGTTCGAATTATAACCAGTCCAAGCCGAATGAGGCAAAACCCGAATGTAAAACCTGCGGAAAGCAACACTTCGGAAAATGTTTTCATGAGAAGACCAAGGGTTGTGGCATCTGTAAGGAGATGGATCACAAGTCTCATGACTGCAAAGACTTGAAAGACGCCACATGCTATGGATGTGGCGAAAAAGGGCATATAAAGACCCGCTGCCCAAAAAGGGTGACTGACGGGAAGAACAAGGCCATTGATGGCAAGAAAGGCAATGTTTGAGCCTTCCAATCTGCTAGAGCAGGAGAAGTTCAAGACATATCTTTACGTATCTGTTTCTCGTAAATGTTCTTATTTACTAGAAACTTATTTTAAACCTTGGAGCTAGTTAAAGCTTCATCGATTGTAAATTTAATAAAATTTAATTCTGCCTTTTCAAGTGTCGCAACCCCCGATCCCTTATCTGTCCCGGGAACGGGCAGACGCGAACTCAGAGTTTCGGTGGTATCAGTTGCGTTAATTTGGCAGCGGAAATTACATCAGGACCGTAGTTAGGAAATGTTTATCAGAGTAAAACCACCATATTTGATATTAATAATCACATGGGTAAAACCCAAGTTTCTTATTACAATACATTTATAGGGATAAACCCTATTTTATTGAATTTAAAACATCGTTTATTAGGTAACTTTTATAGCCACATTTTTCCCAAGCCTTCAGTGCTCTCCAGTTGGCTTTTTACTAATTGGCTGTCACATTGTGTTACCTGAAACGCGTTTTAAAAACATTTATCCGTGGGAAATACTGGTGAGTGAATCCTAGTTTAATCAAGAAACATTTTATCAATTAAAACAGTATTAAGAGCGATCACATTGTTTATTTCTACACAATTACTCCATTAAGTACTGTCAATCCACTGACTTGTGGGTCATATTACACATTGGCTAACTCATTGTCCAATGGTAACGTATTGTCATCCCGACTTACTACTCACAGTATAGTAAATTTTGTATACAAAACCCCAACATACCGGCAGTAATTGAAGAACTAGAAAGACTCAATCACCGCTTAATCACATTGTAAAACATTTAAGGTTTTGTAAAACATTACAAAAAGGTTAACAAAAAGAGGATAAACTCACATTGCTATCTTAGACTTCGCGTAAGGGTTTCCTGGGAATAATCTATAATTTATACAAATGTACATAGGTTAGTATCATAACCCTTTGAAAATATTAATGATACCCTCCCCGAGACGACATTCCAACAACTACGTCGGGCAGAACCACGACAGTTGTTACGGAATCCTAAATCAATCGGGCAGCGTATCTATTATGAAACTGGAGTTATAATACTTACAACGGGGCAGAACCTCGCTAATTAGGGGGTATAATACCAGCTTTCTATGCCTAATATTAGAAATTGTGATTGAGAATTGAGAAATGAACGAACTGAATTGAAGCCCGAGGCCTCCTTTATATAGTTGTTGATCTCGACTCTCACGCGGCCCGCGTGAAAGATAAGCGGGGCTTACGCAGCCCGCGTTGACTCCGGGTCAACGTGTAGCTCGGCCGGATCAGCGTATAGACTCGACACGATGCTGACACGTGTCGGCCTGGGGTGTCTCCGCGTTATTGATCTCTCGCGGCTCGCGTTAACTAAACGGGATCTTACGCGGCCCGCTTGAACTTAAGAAAATCAAGGGAATCCGGTTCTAACCCTTATACCGCCCGCGTAAAGATTGGGGTGGGTCTACGCGGCCTGCCTCAGCCCTAGATTTAAATTTTTATTTAATTTTAATACTATTTCATATATTTCGGGCTCGGTTTTCACATACGGGTTGTATTTTAAGACATGTTGTGTAACAACTCTCATTAAAAAGTCCTATTTATTATTTTAATTGTCCAATAGGAAACTCTAATTGATAAACCCAAGTGATTCTGCATAAACCCTAAAATTTTCAGAATAATCGGAATCAGGATCAGGGCCCCTAAAACTCAGGGGGGGTAAATTCCCGTTAGTATTACCCACACAGTTTTACGTGTGAATTGATTTTGCATGCAAGACCAACTCAGCAAGCCTACAATTACACGGGGCTACCCTATGGTAGGGGGTAACCCCTCGCGCCACGCGACACCCCCTCGCGCCACGCGAGGGGGACGGTTTTTCAGGTATAAGTAGTAGGCTTTGGGACTTGAATTCTGGAACTTGAACGACGTTAAAACTCAAAACTTACGCTGAGATATTGTAGAAACAGTCTCAAAACACACACAATTCACGAAGTGCTGCCGCAACAGGGTATTAACTCGATCGCTGCTACGATTCAATGTCCGATCGATTAAACTATCCAATGGATGTTTAAGTGCTGCCCACATTAGGGTTTATGCTTTGTCATTCGTCGTTAATTCGATGGATGTTTAAGTATCGCACTTTGTCATTCGATGTGAGGGTTTAATCTCGTGAGTTATCGTAAATGCTGTATTAGTTACTAACCTAGTTTGTGTGCATTGTTATTTAAACTAGGTTATCAAGGCTAATCAGTAGGCTAAGCTCTGTTCATATTAAATCTACAAAGTGAGTCATTCTCTTTTTATCAAATTTGATTTCAAAAGCATGTTTATTTTCAAAGTTATAATTACAAGGATTAAGTCTTTGTAGTCACCAAATTACAGCCGGTATGTGGGGTTTTGTATACATTACTTATTTCCCGTCACCATTGGACAACGAGTTAGCCAATGGGTGATCTGACCATAGTCACAGAAACGAGTCGAGTGACAAATATTGTGGGTAGTTGGTTGATATATGGAAACATTGTAATCGCTCTTAATACTGTAAATTATAACAAACGTGTCGTTTTATTAAAAAGAATGATTCACCAGTATTTCCCGCTGACAAAACCTTTTTCAAACATGTTTCAGGTGATCTGTTGTGATCCAGGAAAAGTGCCGTGAAGCACTACAAGCTTAAGGAAGTGGCTCAATATAAAATAAAGAAATATGTTTTGGAAAAATAAAGATTTCTCAGTGAAATCATATGATTGTAAATTAGCGGGGTTTATCCCGAATTGTGAAATAAAATAATCGGGAAATTTTAGTTTTAAAAAGACCCTGATGAAATCTTCCGCTGCTAAACTCTATTAAATAAATACCACGGGATTTTCTGTCCCGCGGCTCCTGAAACGGGTCAAACCAGGTCGGGGGCCGTGACATATTGGGAAAATTTAAAATATAATAAGGTGTCGGAAATATTATGAGGGTGTCGGTTTTACTGAGGGTTGTTACATCCTCCCCACCTTGTTTTAGAGCTCGTCCTCGAGATCTACTGGAATAAGTGCGGATATTTCCCTTGCATCTTTGATTCAAGCTCCCATGTGTATTCAGGTCCTCTTTTGGAGTCCCACTTTACTTTGACCAGAACTAGTCTCTTATGCTTGAGGTTCTTGACTTTCCTGTCTTCAATCAGTAGAGGCCTTTCTACAAACTTGAGTTGTTCATTTACCTCTATATCTTTAAATGGTACTACTAATGATTCCTCAGCTAAACACTTTTTGAGATTAGATACATGAAATACATCATGTATTCCTGCCATTTCCTCTGGCAGTTGTAGCTGATAGGCTACAGGTCCTATTCTTCTAATAATCTCAAAAGGTCCAATATACCTGGGACTTAGCTTTCCTCGTTTGATGAATCTTACTACTCCTTTCCAAGGAGAGACTTTCAACAATACTTTATCTCCTACTTGAAATTCCAATGGTTTGCGTCTGTTATCGGCATAACTCTTCTGTCGATCTCGTGCTGTTCTCGGTCGTTCCTTGACTTGAATAATCTTGTCAGTTGTTTCCTGCACTATCTCTGGTCCAGATAGTTGCTTTTCCTCAATTTCTGCCCAACAGACTGGGGTTCGGCACTTTCGTCCATAAAGTGCTTCGAATGGTGCAGCATTGATACTTGTGTGATAACTATTATTATAAGAAAATTCTATTAAAGGTAAGTGATCGTCCCAATTACCTCCGAAATCAATTACACAAGCTCTAAGCATGTCCTCCATTGTTTGAATTGTCTTTTCGCTTTGTCCGTCCGTTTGAGGATGATAAGTGGTGCTTAGTTTTAACTTGGTTCCCATGGCTTTTTGGAAACTTGACCAAAAATGAGAGGTAAATCGGCTATTTCTATCAGAAACAATTGATAAAGGAATACCATGTAAAGAAACAATTTCATTTACATATAATTTGGCTAATTGTTCCATACTGAAAGTTTCTTTCATTGGTAGGAAATGAGCTGATTTGGTTAACCTATCTACAATCACCCAGATTGTATCATTGCATTTCTTTGTTTTGGGTAATTTAGTAACAAAATCCATTGTTATTAATTCCCATTTCCACACTGGCATTTCTAACTGTTGTAATAGACCTGAGGGTTTCTGGTGTTCAGCTTTGACTTGTGAACAGGTTAAACATTTAGAAACATAAGCTGCTATGTCCTTTTTCATTCCTATCCACCAGAAATTCTTTCTTAAATCCTGGTACATTTTATCATTTCCTGGATGCATCGTATATTTGGACTTATGGGCTTCTTCTAATATACGATGACACAGGTTTCCTAATTTAGGTATCCACATTCTCTTTTTATGGAATCTCCAAATTCCATCTGTTCCTTGTTCTAATTCTTTTAGCATACCTTTTAGTTTTTCAGTATCATCCTTGATTACTGATTCTTGTGCTTTTCTTATTTGATCATTTAAATCTACTTGTAGATTTAATTTAAGAGAACGTACCCTTTTTGGCTTTTCATCATACTTTCGGCTTAAAGCATCTGCCACTACATTTGCTTTTCCTTCATGATACTGGATATCACAATCATAATCACTAAGCATCTCCATCCAGCGTCTTTGTCTCAACTAAGCATCTCCATCCAGCGTCTTTGTCTCATATTCAACTCCTTTTGTTTGAAAATATACCTTAAACTCTTATGATCAGTGAATATGGTAAACTTACTACCATAAAGGTAATGTCTCCAAATCTTAAGACCAAAAATTATAGCTCCTAATTCTAAATCATGGGTTGAATAATTCTCTTCATGATTCTTAAGTTGTCTAGATGCATAAGCTATAACTTTTTGTCGTTACATCAATACACATCCATAACCTAATTTAGAAGCGTCACAATAGACTACAAAATCTTCAGTTCCTTCTGTTAACGCTAATATGGGTGTATGGGTTAATTTATGCTTAAGGATTCTAAAGGCTTCTTCTTGTTTTACTCCCCATTCAAACTTAACAGATTTACAGGTTAGCTTAGTTAAGGGAATGGCTATTCTAGAAAAAATCTTGAATAAACCTTCTATAATTACCGGCCAATCCTAAGAAACTTCTAACCTCGGTTGGTGACTCAGGGGTTTTCCATTTAGTAATCGCCTCGATTTTTGTTGGATCCACATGAATTCCTTCATGATTTACTAGGTGTCTGAGAAATTGTACCTGTTCTAACCAAAATTCGCACTTGGAAACTTTAGCGTAAAGTTTTTCCTTTCTTAATAAACTTAAAAGTGCGTGCAAATGATTTGCATGATCCTCTTTATTCTTAGAGTAAATGAGATTATCATCTATGAAAACAATTATGAATTTATCCAAATATGGCTTACATATTCGGTTCATCATGTCCATAAATGCAGCTGGGGCATTGGTTAAACCAAATCGCATGACAGTAAATTCATAATGGCCATACCTTGTTCTGAACTCGGTTTTAGGAATATCTTCTTCCTGTACCTTTAACTGATGATATCCTGACCTTAAATCGTTTTTAGAGAAAAATCGAGCTCCTTGTAGTTGATCAAACAGATCATCGATTCTCGGTAATGGGTACCGATTCTTAATCGTGGCCTTGTTTAATTCACGGTAGTCAATGCACATACGCATTGATCCGTCCTTCTTTTTAACAAACAGTATCGGCGCTCCCCATGGCGACGAACTTGGCTGTATAAATCCTTTTTCTAACAATTCGTCCAATTGTTTCTTTAATTCTTGCATTTCTGCAGGTGCCAAATGGTAAGGTGCTTTGGCAATCGGTGTTGTTCCTGGTATTAAATTGATTCTGAATTCAACTTCCCTATCTGGAGGTTGCCCTGGCAATTCTTCTGGAAATACATCTGAAAACTGAGATACTACTGGAATATCCTTTAAATCCTTTCCTTTAGTGTTAGTGATTATGGAAATCAAATACACTATAGAACCTTTTCTTATATAACTTGCAGTTTTCATCACAGAGATAAATTTTGTGGATCTAGATGTTTTACCTCCTTTAATTGTGATCATTTTACCTTTTGGTGAATTTACTTGGATTGACTTTTGATCACATAAAATATTAGCTTTATTGGCTATTAACCAATCCATTCCTAAAACAACATTGAATCCTGCCAGATTCATGGGATAAAGGTTTGCAATAAATTTTTGATTTAAAATTTCTATTCTTGCTCCTTGCAAGATTTCAGAAATCCTAATGGTTTCTCCATTAGTTGTCTCTACTAAGCATTCTTGTGGTAGTTTAGTTAATGACTGATTTAGAAATTTGCAAAATGATGTATTAATAAAACTTTGGTTTACACCAGAGTCAAATAATACTTTAGCAAAGACATCATCAACTAAAAACGTACTAGCTATGACATCTGGAATCATTTTGGCTTCATCTGCAGTCAGAACAAATGCTCTAGCATTTTTAGTATTCTTGTTGTTTGTAGCTGGAGCTAATTTCGGACAGTTTGGCCTGATATGATCTTTTTCTCCACAGTTGTAGCATAATCCATTACTGGATTTCTTCCTGCAATTTTCTTCCTTGTGTCCTGGCATCTTGCAATAATTGCAAAGAGTGGAGCATTTTCCCGAATGCTTTTTCTTGCAGACCTTGCAGTATGGTGCAGAGGTAGAACCCATATTCCTACGGTTGTAATTCCCAGAACGGAATTCTTGAGTAAGCCTTTGGGTTAGGTTTCTCCTCTGGTCTTCTTCTCTAGTACGGATTAATTCATCTGTCAAGGTATTGGCTAGTTCTACAGTTTCTTCTATAGTTTGAGGTCTAGCTGCCTTGACTACATGTCTAATCTCTCCAATTAATCCCCAGATATAACGGGAGATTAATATCGGTTCTGGTGATGCAAGGGTTGGTACTATTCTAGCATATTCAAAGAATAACTTCGTGTACCCCTTATTATCCACTCCATTCATCCTAAGATTTAGGAATTTGTTTGCTATTTGTTCCTTTTCATTAGGAGGGCAGAATTTCCTTTCTACCATATTCCTAAATTCTTCCCATTCCATATTATAAACCCTATCACTTCATCTAGACTGAGGGATAGTGTTCCACCATTCTAAGGCTGAATTCTTAAATAGATTGGAAGTAAACATTATCTTGTCCCCTTCTGCACATTTACTTATTTTTAGAACAGCCTTAGTCTTTTCTATCCAGCGTAGAGCTGCAATGGGTTCTTCATTGCCCGAGAATTCTATTGGTTTACAAGACCAGAATTCCTTGTAAGAACGACCGTAAGACACGGTTCTTCTTCTTTTGGGAATGGACATTTGAAGTATGGGTCCATTGTTTACGCTGTTTTCGGGTTCAATGGGTCGCTTACTGCTATGCTTACTTTTATTATTCGCTTCTTGAATAGTTTGAATAATAAATGGCATTGCATCTATAATTCCTTGTGCCACTATGTGTTGAACGACACTATTATCCATTTGGTTTTCATTGTTATTGGTGCTTGGATTTTCATTAACCACATTAATGTTACTCTGGTTATCGTTATTTAGATTTTCTTGATTTCCTTCGTCGGTCATCTGAATTTTAAACATTTATCCCACATTAATATCACAAGATAATATTTAATATAGTTAATCACATGACACGTAATCTAGCCAAAAACGTCGATCATTGCGACTATACTCTATTCATATACTATGTGTCTATTACACACTAGTACTGAAATAAAAATTACAATACCAACAGAAATAGAATCACACTAATAGTACTATGCATCCGTACACACATATTTTATTTTATTTTTATTTTATTATATTATATTATTATTATTACTACTACTACCGTTTCCTCCATTCTCACATTCACTGATATGGATTTATCCAAAAATCCATGTTGCGCTCATCGTATTTCCATACGAGTCGCTCTCCCACCTGTCGCATTCTCTCGCTGCTTTCTAAAATTTCCTCACCAAAAGTCCTAAGTTCTTGGACATTTTCTGCACTCATTGGGGGTGCAGGTTCTAGGACTGGGTTCAGAATCTGGGGTGCGGGTTCCTGATATGGGGGTGAAAGTGACTGAAATCGGTAAGGATCTTCTAAGATCTCCCTAATATATTCTTCATGGTAATAAGGTTCTAAAGGGTCCATACCTGGGTAGGATCCTATGTTCTGTATGGGTGTGTCTTCATGTAGCGGGTAACGTTGCACAAAGTCCCTATCATCGTCCCACCAGGGGTCGTAATTTGGGTCTAGGGGGTTTGGTGCAAGTATCCTAGGGATTTCTTCTGGGTTGAAGTCATGCATCTCCACTTGGTTTTCAGGGTTTTCTATTTCCATGGGTTGTTCTGGGATTTGTGGTTGTGGGGCTACTAGTTATTCCAGACTTGGGTCAGCAGCAGTTGTAGCTAGGATATGGAAATTGGCTAGGCTTCTATTAAGCATATCCTGTGTATGGGCATCTGACTCTCGCTTAACGGCTGCTAAGGCTCTTTGCTGTTTCAACTTTCGCATTCTTTTCCTACGCGCAAACGCTTCCTTACTGAACCATCCTCGTTTCTTATGAGGGAATGGCTCTTCCGCCTGAGCTTTAAAGGCAAACATCTCTTCTTCCTGATCAGCAGTATACCCAGAAAGGGCAGACTGTGAAGAGGTACCTTCACTCTTAGGTGATTCAGACAACTGACGACTCATGTCTGAGGGTCCTTGATCACTCATACTGTAAACTAACAAATAGTCAAATAACACATAACAAATAATTACAGTTATGCACGTATTTTCGTAATTTATTTCCTAACACAAAATTTAGAATTTAAGTGTCAGCAGAACACTTCTTTGGCTTAGACCAGTGGCTAGGCTCTGATACCACCTCCTGTCGCAACCCCCGGTCCCTTATCTGTCCCGGGAACGGGCGGACGCGAACTCAGAGTTTCGGTGGTATCAATTGCGTTAATTTGGCAGCAGAAATTACATCAGGACCGTAGTTAGGAAATGTTTATCAGAGTAAAACCACCATATTTGATATTAATAATCGCATGGGTAAAACCCAAGTTTCTTATTACAATACATTTATAGGGATAAACCCTATTTTATTGAATTTAAAACATCGTTTATGTCACACCCCGATATTTCCACGTATTACCGGTGGGCCCGGTGGGGGAGTATCGTGACGTGGTTGGTAACATTACAGTCGAACAACACAATATTTAAATGCACAGCGGAAGCAAAAGATAGATATATTTCAACCGAATATAATTGTAATATTAAGTATCACAAACAGTTGAAAATAATTCACAGGTGGATAAAAAATAAATAGGAAACATTGTTCAACAGTTTTGACATCCAAGCTTGCGAGACTTATTGTGGACGCTAGGAGAAAGCCAGCCTTGTTCACGTAGTACCTGCACTTAACCTTTTTGGGAAAATACGTCAGTTTACACTGGTAAATACATTCAACCGACTCATTTTGAAAAGGTTTAGAAAATTGATTTGAATGCACGTGGCACAAACTTTTTATAACTTGGGATAATTATTTGAATATAATACTTGTAAAACAATTACATGTTCCTTATGCGTTCAGTAGCCCGATCCGTAGACCGGGTTAAAGATCAATAGACACACCACATTATTTATTTACTGACGGGTGTACGCCTACACCCCGTGCTCAGGTCGTGGCCATCTCGTAAGATGATGCCAAGGATATCCGGGACATGGTCGTTAACCCCCCAAAGGCTTTAAGCAAACAAAACATTTCAAAACGGAGCATATCAATGATTTAACCTCTATTCGATTAATGATTCAATGCCGGACCAAGCGGTATTTTATATAACGTACCCCAAGCCCGTATAGGGAAAATAAGTTAAAAGTATTTACCTTAGCAAGTATCAATCACAATTAGCAAGTGCGTGTAGCTTTTACTGGGTCTCCTATTCTGGAACGAAGGTTTATAATAACCTATTAGAATCCTAACGGGTCTTTAATTAAGCCTAAACTTAGACCGGTTAGTTTTAAGGAAAGATACGGTTCAAACGCATGATTAAGCGAAGACCGAAATAGAATGTGATTTAGACCCGACAAGTTTGAAGACTTGTATAATATGGGTAATCTAAACACATTCTGGATTTTGAGATAAAAACGATAAGGTTTGACCCGTTTCGGCTAGTTTATGCAAACTAGTTACATAAACCGAACCGAACGCGCAAGAGGCGTAACGGGTAATCATGAGAGTCATTTACAGGTTTCCTAAGTTAATATGCCTTAAATAGGTTGTGATATCAGTAGGATACCTTCCATTATGCCCAAAACGAGTTTAACCTTAATTTAAGCCCCGTAGGGGTATTTTGGTCATTTTAAAGATTATAAAGAGATTAAATGAAATTCTGAGATTCGGGTCTGAATAAATCAGTAAAATAACTTAATTTATCAGGTTATATCAGTTGGTGATAAGTCTTATATGTCAAAATGGTTTTAAACCCATACTATGTGTTTAATACGCTTAAAAAGCCATTTTAAGCGATTTCCGGGTTATACAGGAAATCTGAGTTTTCTGATCAGGTTATAAAGTTCAAAATACTTCATTTATTATATAAAATCAGTAGCAATTGGATTGGTGTCAAAATATTATGTAAAACTCATTTTATACACAAAAAGGGTATAATCGGTATTTACCGAATCAAGGCCATAACCTTAGGTTATGAGCAGGTTAAAAATCTTTAAAAATCCCAAAATATTATATTACATCAGTGGGTAAAAGGTTTGGTGTCAAAAATTGGGTTTGGATAGGCTTTATGCTAATTGCGCCGTTTAATTAACAAAAAGCTTTTTAATTGCGCTATTTAGCATAACTCCTATTCTAGACCTCCAATTGATGTGAAAATTTAGGGACATGTTTGTAAATCAGTAACAAAGATTATTGTCCTCTCACATTTCCAAAATTCTCGTTTTATGGTTAAAAGGGCATTATGGCCAACATTAAGCAATTAACGGAAACATGTAAACGAATCCGTCAAACAACGAATCAACCACAGAGGGTTATACTATCATGTAACCTGGTCTTAAGGAAGCTCTAAGGAATTTCCAAATCATACTAAATCGGGTCAGAACTGAAGTCAAAGCAAAAGTCAAAGTTTTGCGACTTTCGGTTCCGAACCGGGTCTAAACAGAAAATTGTCGGGTCGAACATGCTTAGACATGTTCTTACATTTATTACTAAGTTATGTGAGTGGTAAAATAGGTTACATGCCTTCTACATTGCTAATTACATGTTAATTCGCAAATTAAGTTTCTGTTGACTTTTTATAAACAACTTTGACCCGGCATTTGATCTAGTTAGAGCGGGAATCAGAGGGTGCCCTTTTAAGGGTTTATTGCCCACATAAATACCAACTTATAACTACCTTCAATTCGACTAATCACTGGACCATTAATGATTAATCGCTAAGTCAAACGTTAATTACGACGGTTTGACTTTTAAGCTAATAACTAAGTAAAACTCAATTAAGGAAGATCAAGGTTACTTACCAAGGTCTAATGCACGATTAGAGATGCTTGGGGACTGATCTTATGCTCCAGGAAGTTCCACAAATGCAGATGGAAGGTGTGATCAAAATGTTGCAACATGAGGGCCTTTTTATAGTGAATTTGAGGCCTTGTGATCATGACAATTCATGCTACAACTGATCATGGATCATCCACAAGTGTCCCTAAGGTGTAAAAGCATGTAGGGGTCGCCCATGGAGTGGAAAATATCTTTCTAAGTCGGTTAGAACGTTTATACAGGCTGCTGCCAAAGTTACTGTCGCTGGCAAAGGCTTACGGACCGTAAGGGGGTCCTTTACGGTCCGTAAGACCTTTGCAGCAGGCAAAAATTTTGCCCTTTCAAGCATTGAACAGGCACTTAGGAACCACGAATTTTGCTTCTATTATCAGTAGGGGCCTCTTGATCATGCCTTGAATAGTTGTAACCACCTTATCATGTTTTATGATTGTCTTGGGCTTTATCGAAAGGGTCACGAATGAAAGTTTGATGCAAATAATCTCATAGGATCCCATTTCTTGCACTTTGAATCAAATATTGCTAGCATTTACCGGATTTGAGTATATCGGATGTTTATAATATAGATTAGGGTCTTGGGATTTATAATTAGGTCGTTCAGAGGTATTTAATTAACATGTCGACGCTTTTATATCCTACCATACATCCTTGACTAGATCCGGGTTTATAACACTTTGTCTTGCACGACACGTGTCGTTATTTTATTGAACACGAATTTTTCGAGGTGTTACATCCTCACCCCCTTAAAAGAAATCTCGACCTCGAGATTTACTGAAATAAATGAGGGTACTTTTCTTTCATTGTGGACTCAACCTCCCATGTGTACTCGGGACCTCTTCGGGCGTCCCATTTTACCTTTACTATTGGCACATACTTCCTTCGAAGCTTCTTAACCTGTCGATCCTCGATCGACACAGGTTTTTCAACAAACTTCAAGCTCTCTTCTATGTGCACATCTGTATGTGGTATGACTAGTGATTCATCAGCGAAACACTTCTTCAGATTGCAGATGTGGAATACATTGTGAATACCACTGAGCTCTTCAGGTAATTTTAACTTATAAGCAACTGATCCGACACATTCGATGACCTCGAATGGTCCTATGTATCTCGGGCTTAACTTACCTTTCTTACCAAATCGCATCACTCCCTTCCAGGGTGATACTTTAAGCAACACTTTATCACCTACCTCGAATTTCAGAGGTTTACGCTTTAGATCTGCGTAGCTTTTCTGCCTATCCCTGGCAGCTTTTAGGCGGTCACAAATCTGGACAATCTTGTCCGTCGTTTCAAAGACTATTTCCGGTCCTGTCAGTTGGACATCTCCAACTTCCGCCCAACAAACGGGCGTTCTGCACTTTCTACCGTACAAGGCCTCGAAAGGCGCAACCTTGATGCTGGTATGGTAGCTATTGTTATATGAGAACTCGATTAATGGCAGGTGGTTATCCCAACTACCACCTAAGTCGATCACACATGCACGAAGCATGTCTTCCAACGTTTGGATTGTACGCTCACTCTGTCCGTCCGTCTGAGGATGGTAAGCCGTACTGAAATTTAAGCGCGTGCCCAAAGATTGTTGGAAACTTTTCCAAAAATGAGATGTGTATCTAGTATCCCTGTCGGAGATAATAGACACTGATACGCCATGTAGAGATACAATCTTATCCATGTACAATTGGGCTAACATGTCGGAGCTATAGGTCTCCTTAATGGGTAGGAAATGTGCTGACTTAGTCAGTCTATCTACTATCACCCATATCGTATCATTTCCTTTCCTTGTCTTTGGCAACTTGGTGATGAAATCCATCGTCACCATTTCCCACTTCCGCGTGGGAAGTTCAGGCTGTTGTAGCAAACCTGACGGCTTTGATGTTCTGTTTTGACTTGCGCACACGTCAAGCATTTAGCTACATAGGCAGCTACAGACTTCTTCAAGCCTATCCACCAATAATTTTCCTTTAGATCCTGGTACATCTTGTCAGCTCCAGGATGAACGGAGTATTTAGAACTGTGGGCTTCCTGGAGGATAACATCTCGAAGTCCTCCATAAACTGGACCCCATATTCGTCCGTTTAATCTCAGGATTCCATCCTTGCCATAGGATAACTGCTCCTCAGTTACCCCTAGCTTTTCATTAGGATAGTTAGCTTCCAGCACGGCTTCCTTCTGTGCAGCTAACAATCTTTCATTCAAACCATTCTTTACCTCAATGCTCTTGGCATTGATTCGGATGGGTTTCACCCTTTCCTTTCGACTCAAGGCATCAGCGACTACATTCGCCTTGCCAGGATGGTATCTTATCTCACAATCATAATCATTCAAAGTTTCCATCCATCGTCGCTGCCTCATGTTCAAATCCTTTTGGTTAAACAGGTCCTGGAGGCTCTTGTGATCAGAATAGATCACACACTTGATACCATATAAATAGTGCCTCCATAGCTTCAGTGCAAATACAACGGCACCCAACTCCAAGTCATGGGTGGTGTAATTCTTTTCGTGCACCTTTAACTGACGTGATGCATAGGCAATAACTTTGCCTTTCTGCATAAGCACACATCCCATCCCGGTGTGTGATGCATCACAATATACCACAAAATCTTCTATTCCATCAGACAATGTCAACACAGGTGCATTGCTTAGCTTCTGCTTAAGGATATCAACGGATTCTTGCTGCTTAAGGCCCCAATCGAACTTTATTTTCTTCCTAGTCAAAGAAGTTAGGGGTGCAGCAATCCTTGAAAAGTTTTCAATGAAACGCCTATAATATCCTGCCAATCCCAAGAAACTTCGAATTTCTGTGGGCGTCTTCGGCTCTTGCCAATTCATGACAGCTTCAACCTTAGCGGGATCCACCTGGATTCCGCGTTCACTAACCACATGTCCAAGAAATTGGACTTCACGAAGCCAAAATTCACACTTAGAGAATTTGGCGTAGAGCTTCTCCTGCTGGAGTAGTGAAAGAATACATCGAAGATGTTTCTCATGGTCGACCTGATTCTTTGAATAAATCAGAATGTCGTCAATGAAGACGATAACAAGTTTGTCCAAGTATGGTTTGCAGACACGGTTCATGAGATCCATGAATGCCGCTGGTGCATTAGTGAGCCCAAAAGGCATCACTAGGAACTCGTAATGGCCATAACGAGTCCTAAATGTAGTCTTGTGTACATCTTCATCTTTAACCTTCAATTGATGATAGCCTGACCTCAGATCGATCTTAGAGAAGTAACTTGCCCCTTGAAGTTGATCGAACAGATCGTCGATCCTGGGCAACGGGTACCTATTCTTGATAGTGGCCTTATTAAGCTCACGTTAATCGATGCACAGACGCATCGATCCATCCTTCTTCTTGACAAATAAGATTGGCGCTCCCCAAGGAGACGAACTAGGTCTAATGAAACCCTTGGCTAGCACTTCATCTAGTTGTGTTCTCAATTCCTTCATCTCTGTTGGTGCCAACCTATAAGGCGCCCTTGCTACTGGTGCTGCTCCAGGGATGATGTCAATTCTGAATTCCACTTACCTATCTGGTGGTAAACCAGGTAGTTCTTCAGGAAAAACTTCAGGGTATTCAGAAATGACAGGGATATCCTCAATCTTAGGCTTCGGCTCATCAATAGTTACTTGTGCCATGTAGATGACACAACCCTTCTTTAAACACTTAGAGGCCTTGAGCATTGTCACTTGCTTAGGCAGTCCATACTGGGTATCTCCCTTAATGGTAAGTGATTCACCAGATGGAGTCTTGATCACCACTTGCTTCTTATTGCAGACAATCTGGGCCTGGTTATGAGATTTGTCGAAACCGGCTAACTTCAAAGGAAGTAGGGACAAAGGAAAAGAGTGGTTCTTAATGGATATAACACATCCATCTAACACAGTTGAGACGGTTTCTATGGTTCCATCAGCTAATTCCACCTCATACTTCACATTTACGGTTTTTACAGGCAATTTCAACAACTCACAAAACTTATTATCTACAAATGATTTATCAGCTCCTGAATCAAATAGCACTCTCGCATAAACATCATTTATAAGGAAAGTACCTGTGATCACATTGTCGTCCTACACAGCTTCCTTTGCATCCATCCTGAAGACCCTAGCATTGGTCTTCCTCCCTTCCTCAGCTTTCTTTGCATATTTTGGGCAATTTTTCTTAATGTGCCCTTTTTCGTTGCAACTGTAGCACGTTGCGTCCTTCAGTTTCTTGCACTCTAGGGTCTTATGTTCCGAAGATTTGCAAATCCCACATGGCCTCGGCTGAGACTGGGATTTTGACTCAAGTCTGCACCTCCCAAAGTGGTGCTTCTGATAAGTCTTACACTTGGGCTTATCTCCAGATTGATGCCCATCCTTCTTAGAACCAGACCCCTTCTTGTGGTCATTGTTTCCCCGGTGCTTCTTGTCTGACCTTCGTGAATTGTCATCTTTACGCTTCCTCTTCTCGGCATCCGTGTTCCTCAGCGATCTCTGCCTGACCGCGTCCAGTGTGAGAGACAAAGATATATTAGCTACAAATCTGAAAGTAGCTGGCCGAGAGGCTTTTACACTTGCCTTGATCTCTGGGGCTAAACCCCCAATGAAACGAGCTATTCTTTTGGGTTCCGGGGTCACCAGATAAGGAACCAACCTTGACATTGTATTAAAGCTCGTAAGGTAAGCTTGGCAATCCAGATTTTTCATTACCAATGACAGAAAATCCGATTCAATCTTTTCAACCTCATGTTGAGGACAGTAGTTCTCCCTGATCAAAGACACAAACTGTTCCCAAGTCATATTGTACAATGGGATTTTCCCTGTAGCTTGGATCAAAGACCTCCACCAAGCTAATGCTTCACCTTTGAATGACTGGGATACAAACTTTACCACATCCCTATCAGCGCACCCGCTGATATCAACTACGGTGTCCATCTCATCCAACCATGTCATGCAGTCTATAGCTCCTTTTTCCCCAGTGAAATCCCTGGGTTTGCATGAAACGAAGTATTTGTAGGAGCAACCCTTATCACGGGGTCCTTGATTCAGCACGATCCTTTGAGATGGGCCACTTTCCTGATTTGAAGAGTGACGATCGTCATCATCTTTCTTTGGTTCTTCCTTCTTGGAGGGTGGCTTGCTGTGAGCCTCAGAATGAGTCTTAGGCTTGGAATGGGGTAGTGATTGGGCTCTGCTTCGAGTACCGCTTGACTCACTATACTGCCTATCCAAGGCTTTTGTAACAGCATTGTCAATCAATGCTTGGAGCTCTGCACCAGACACATTGAACCTGGTGGCGTCATTATTCTCCCTTGGCCGACTGTTGATTTCATCCGAGCCAGCCATGTATCTTGAACTGTTACATAAGATATCGACAATAATTTATTTGGGAGTTTATTATGGAATTGCCTTTTAGGGCAATTCATTAACCATAGTAAGCATAGACCACATTTGGTTAATTTGTTACTCACATTTATTTAGGATTTCATTATAACCTATCCTAATTATAAAACAATAACAGTATTATGAGCACAAAAGGCCTAGTCACTGGGACATTTTTAAATCATAAGCCATGATTTCAGAGAATCAAGGCATGAAGGTTTGAACATAGTTCTTTACCTTTTTCTGACAGGGAGTCGTAGACTACTACTGTCTTTTGTCTTATATGACATGAGTATGGCCCGTAGGCACTATATTACCAATGTATGGTCAAAATATGATCATCTTAATTGAGGATTTAAACCCATGACTTATAGATCATTAAGTTAGGTTAGGAATCTTTTGAAGAATCCTTATATAAGAATGACGTGTGTGATTTTTAACGAATCACGTCTGCCAGGAGCGTTAACATGTTTTCAGATGTTAACAGGGATCCGAATCTTTTAAACAGGTCTTACCATCTTGACCAAGTCTTATAATGACATGCAGGCTAGGTTATACCTTTAAGATTCTTAGTTAATATTTAAGTAGGCAGATATATTTTAAAAGGAATGATTTTTGATTTATTTATTGCATGTATAATATATTTATGCATATAATGGCAAAAATGAAATTTATAAACTTATCATTCCATTAATATTAAAAGAGTACACATCGCCCTAAACGGGACTTTTAATAGACAAATTACCCACGCAGGGGTTAAACTGAAATACAAGTCCACGCAGGGACCAAATACTAGAATAGATGTCCACGCAGGGACTAAAAAGACAAGTCCACGCAGGGACTAAATACACAGATAAATGTCCACGCAGGGACTTGATTGAAATAGAAAATACAACAGTACATGTGGGGATTTAATGATCCCTCTTCTTCTTCCCCTTTAGCAAGCTTGCCAGGCCTTTGAGGAATCCCCTGTTGTTCCTACGTTCTTCCTGAAACTCATGCTCCACCCGACTTAGTCTTTGGAGGATTTCCTCCTGTTCTGGTGGGGAAAATCATGGTGGCTGCGACTGCTATCGAATCGGTGGTCGAGCAGGTACTTGATATCCATGAGTTGGATATCCCACTCCCCAAGGAGCTCCATACGGTCCTTCCGGGTGTAGGGCGTTGTAGT
This sequence comes from Helianthus tuberosus, assembly GCA_030545235.1. Classification (NCBI taxonomy): domain Eukaryota; kingdom Viridiplantae; phylum Streptophyta; class Magnoliopsida; order Asterales; family Asteraceae; genus Helianthus; species Helianthus tuberosus. Next base: position 175,958,008 of record CM060430.1, on the reverse strand, counting down.
TTGCCGCGACTAGGTACGGGTCAGCTTCAGCATAGTTATAATGAGTGTGAGCCGGCTGCTCAAACGGATTGTACGCCGTTGAACCGGCGTATGCAGGAATCGGGTTATCAAAACCAAATGGTGGTGGCTGTGGTGCAACTGGTGCAGAACTCACCTCTGGAACTGGGGTTGAAGGCCCACCCATTTGTGGGTCCTCATGCAGTGGTGGATAGTGACTGCCACTGGAGTGTCGAGGGGTGCTAAAGTGGAAATCCCCTCCTCGCGCGGATATTCCTGCGCCTGTTCTCCTACGCCTTGGTGGTTCTGGAGGTGCTTGATAAACTGGTGGCGGTGGTGGCGGTGGCGTGACTGCCACGAAATGCAAATCCCCATAGGGATCCTGCTGCTGCTGCTATTGGTGAGGTGATGAATGGTGAGAAGGTGTGAAGTACCATTCATGTTGGTTAAACCTCGCTTGGTAACTGTCTGGACCACCGTAGGGTGATCCGTGGAAGGAAGATCCGTCAGAGATCTCGATGGGATGGTTGGGGTACCGCTTGCAGGTTCGACGGGATCCGTGTCCTCATCCATGTCCATTGCATTGTCTCCTGAGAAGTGGTCCTCTGGTCCCAATGGGTTAAAACCCACTGGTTCTTGAATAAAGTTTGCCGGGTTGAACCGGCACTGAAAGACAGGAGTAGGGTCGCCAAAGGAACGGTGCGAAGCAGATCGCTGCAATGGTAAGAAGGAATGACGGGAGTCTTCGGGCTCGTTTTCCGAGTGCGGCCCAAAAGAGTGACAGTAGGGAGGCGTTGAGCTGTGCGAGACAGACCGTCTAGCGGGCTCCAAATGATTCCTCCAGTTTCCCTGAGGATCGGCACTCATATTGGTAGAAGGAGTTCGCCGGTGCGAAGGCCCGGCTTCGTGATCGTTGGGGGCGCTCATCGGCCCCTTACCTCGTCCTCCTCTTCTAATTCTTGGTGGCATATTTCCTGTCAAAACAAATGAAAGATACAACAAGAAATATAAAGGACAAAGTTAAAATCAAAAACAAATTTGGATTTGTCCTAAGTTCTTTGTCTAGACTCGAAAATTTAGGAATGTGCAATTGTGTCATTGAGATTAAACACAAAAGGCTAGTGTTTAAATCACTCAACGTTGGCTCTGATACCAACCTGTCACACCCCGATATTTCCACGTATTACCGGTGGGCCCGGTGGGGGACTACCGTGACGTGGTTGGTAACATTACAGTCAAACAACACAATATTTAAATGCACAGCGGAAGCAAAAGATAGATATATTTCAACCGAATATAATTGTAATATCAAGTATCACAAACAGTTGAAAATAATTCACAGGTGGATAAAAAATAAATAGGAAACATTGTTCAACAGTTTTGACATCCAAGCTTGCGAGACTTATTGTGGACGCTAGGAGAAAGCCAGCCTAGTTCGCGTAGTACCTGCACTTAACCTTTTTGGGAAAATACGTCAGTTTACACTGGTAAATACATTCAACCGGCTCATTTTGAAAAGGTTTAGAAAATTGATTTGAATGCACGTGGCACAAACTTTTTATAACTTGGGATAATTATTTGAATATAATACTTGTAAAAGAATTACATGTTCCTTATGCGTTCAGTAGCCCGATCCGTAGACCGGGTTAAAGATCAATAGACACACCACATTATTTATTTATGGACTGACGGGTGTACGCCTACACCCCGTGCTCAGGTCGTGGCCATCTCGTAAGATGATGCCAAGGATATCCAGGACATGGTCGTTAACCCCCCCCCCCCCCAAAGGCTTTAAGCAAACAAAACATTTCAAAACGGAGCATATCAATGATTTAACCTCTATTCGATTAAAGATTCAATGCCGGACCAAGCGGTATTTTATAAACCGTACCCCAAGCCCGTATAGGGAAAATAAGTTAAAAGTATTTACCTTAGCAAGTATCAATCACAATTAGCAAGTGCGTGTAGCTTTTACCGGGTCTCCTATTCTGAAACGAAGGTTTATAATAACCTATTAGAATCCTAACGGGTCTTTAATTAAGCCTAAACTTAGACCGGTTAGTTTTAAGGAAAGATACGGTTCAAACGCACGATTAAGCGAAGACCGGAATAGAATGTGATTTAGACCCGACAAGTTTGAAGACTTGTATAATATGGGTAATCTAAACACATTCTGGATTTTGAGATAAAAACGATAAGGTTTGACCCGTTTCGGCTAGTTTATGCAAACTAGTTACATAAACCTAACCGAACGCGCAAGAGGCGTAACGGGTAATCATGAGAGTCATTTACAGGTTTCCTAAGTTAATATGCCTTAAATAGGTTGTGATATCAGTAGGATACCTTCCATTATGCCCAAAACGAGTTTAACCTTAATTTAAGCCCCGTAGGGTGATGTGTCGTAAAACACACACTTTTATTCTATCTATTTTATATAGTCTAGTAATTAACTAGAGTCGTTTGTATTAGTTTTATTATATATTTTATTATTTTAGATTGTTACAGGTCCTGATGCAAAAAAGGAATTGAAACGAGCTTAAACAGACAAACAAACGAAGAATCGGGAGCTGATTAAATTCGAGGAACCAAAATGCAAAAGGCTGAAAGTCGTTTTAAGAATATATATTAAACTTGAAGGAACTAAAGATGTCATATATGAAAAATGGAAAATTGATCATGGAAAGCATTGAATGATGAGGGACTTAGATGAAAGTTTGCAATTAAATCACACATGGGAGCAAAAGAAAAAGAAATCAGTATGTTTCTTTGTTGATTCACGAGGCCATGGGTCCCACTTGACTATAGAATTCGCTGTTGACCGGAAAGGAGGCATGTTGACCGTTTTTATTTATTTATTTGTGATTGGGTTGAGTAAAGTTGCAAGAGATCATGGGCTGCCATTGGGCCAATAAGTGAACCCAGCATGAAGTTTTCGTGAATTATGGGATGTTGGGTTGTGAACAATTAGAAATCATTATTAAAAAAAAAACCCTAATCTACGGAAGAGAACGGGGGGAGACGCAACATCAGGACGAGGAGATCAGAAAACGGGACGCACAAGACATTATTTGGAGAGCTGTTTTGCATGGTTTGAAGTTCCAGAATTATTGGGGAGAAGCTAGGAGCGCAAGAGTTGAAGCTTTGACGGGTTTTACCTTCCTAAATTGTTTCTTTTCTTCGTTCTTAGTTTTGATTCAATGAATTCAGTTTTTAGACTTTATTTATTTGTTTTTAAAACCATGATGCTTGGCTAAATTTATAAACCACCTAGACTTTGATGAATGGATTGATATGAAGTTTTAACCGTTTTCGTTAATCGCATGAATATTATGGGTTAATTGTGATTTGTAAAGAGTTTGTCTTAATGATTTGATGTATATGCATGCTTTGAGTTGGTTTATTGTTATTATTTGCTTCGTATGATTCTTAGTGACGGTCTATATCACAACATAGAGTCATATTAGGGTCTAGGATTTCGGTGAGTGTCTATATCACGTAAGAAAACCTTAACTCTTTAGGGAGAATTGGCCAATAACCCCTAGAAGTAATTGGTAATAATTTACTAAGTCTTAGTGTTCTACTAGTCCTAATACCTAGGAAGTGAGGGGCTATTGGTAGGTCTTACCCGGCGAATTGCTTTAGATAGGCCTTGGGAAAGGTTATGTCTTGGTTTACCTGTCGGTTTTATTAGTCTATCAAGTCAAGTTAATTACTTCAAACTACCCTAGATCTAGGATTGGAAAAGAATAGGTCAACATTAGGGTACTTACACAATAATTAGACAACTGGGAAGGCGTCTAATAACCGGTAGAATTAACGGCCTAGGTAGCTCCACAGGTTTCTCCTTGAGAAGGGTCGAGGGGCTTAGATGGTTCTTAATAGGTTTAGTACTTTACGATCCCGGTTCCATAACTCATGCATTTAACTTAATCGGTAATCTCTTAAAAACAATCCAGGATTCTTGTCTATGTGGTCTCGTTCTCATATTAGAAAAGCCCTTAGTCTTCATTCGTCTATAGTCTAGCTTTAGTTAATTTAGTAGTTTAATATAGATTTCCTTAGTTTTTCCGTAACCCCACCCCCTAAACAATTAAACAAGTTATAGTCGTGTCTGTCAGAGTCTATTAGAATCTAGTTTACGTGATACATAGAGTCTCAGGGTTCGATACTCGGACTTGCTTAGGCTATACTACATCGACCGGTACACTTGCCGGTTGTGTGGTTTAGGTTTTAGAGAGTCCTAGTCTATAAATTTAAAACTTAGAGTGTCTAGTCTAGCGAGTCTAATTTAGTTAATTTTTATAGTCTGTTTAGCACACATCATAGGGGTATTTTGGTCATTTTAAAGATTATAAAGAGATTAAATGAAATTCTAAGATTCGGGTCTGAATAAATCAGTAAAATAACTTAATTTATCAGGTTATATCAGTTGGTGAAAAGTCTTATATGTCAAAATGGTTTTAAACCCATACTATGTGTTTAATACGCTTAAAAAGCCATTTTAAGCGATTTTTGGGTTATACAGGAAATCTGAGTTTTCTGATCAGGTTATAAAGTTCAAAATACTTCATTTATTATATAAAATCAGTAGCAATTGGATTGGTGTCAAAATATTATGTAAAACTCATTTTATACACAAAAAGGGTATAATCGGTATTTACCGAATCAAGGCCATAACCTTAGGTTATGGCAGGTTAAAAATAATTAAAAATCTTTAAAAATCCCAAAATATTATATTACATCATTGGGTAAAAGGTTTGGTGTCAAAAATTGGGTTTGGATAGGCTTTATGCTAATTGCGCCGTTTAATTAACAAAAAGCTTTTTAATTGCGCTATTTAGCATAACTCCTATTCTAGACCTCCAATTGATGTGAAAATTTAGGGACATGTTTATAAATCAGTAACAAAGATTATTGTCCTCTCACATTTCCAAAATTCTCGTTTTATGGTTAAAAGGGCATTATGGCCAACATTAAGCAATTAACGGAAACATGTAAACGAATCCGTCAAACAACGAATCAACCACAGAGGGTTATACTATCATGTAACCTGGTCCTAAGGAAGCTCTAAGGCATTTCCAAATCATACTAAATCGGGTCAGAACTGAAGTCAAAGCAAAAGTCAAAGTTTTGCGACTTTCGGTTCCGAACCGGGTCTAAACAGAAAATTGTCGGGTCGAACATGCTTAGACATGTTCTTACATTTATTACTAAGTTATGTGAGTGGTAAAATAGGTTACATGCCTTCTACATTGCTAATTACATGTTAATTCGCAAATTAAGTTTCTATTGACTTTTTATAAACAACTTTGACCCGACATTTGATCTAGTTAGAGCGGGAATCAGAGGGTGCCCTTTTAAGGGTTTATTGCCCACATAAATACCAACTTATAACTACCTTCAATTCGACTAATCACTGGACCATTAATGATTAATCGCTAAGTCAAACGTTAATTACGACGGTTTGACTTTTAAGCTAATAACTAAGTAAAACTCAATTAAGGAAGATCAAGGTTACTTACCAAGGTCTAATGCACGATTAGAGATGCTTGGGGACTGATCTTATGCTCCAGGAAGTTCCACAAATGCAAATGGAAGGTGTGATCAAAATGTTGCAACATGAGGGCCTTTTTATAGTGAATTTGAGGCCTTGTGATCATGACAATTCATGCTACAACTGATCATGGATCATCCACAAGTGTCCCTAAGGTCTAAAAGCATGTAGGGGTCGCCCATGGAGTGGAAAATATCTTTCTAAGTCGGTTAGAACGTTTATACAGGCTGCTGCCAAAGTTACTGTCGCTGGCAAAGGCTTACGGACCGTAAGGGGGTCCTTTAAGGTCCGTAAGACCTTTGCAGCATGCAAAAATTTTGCCCTTTCAAGCATTGAACAGGCACTTAGGAACCACGAATTTTGCTTCTATTATCAGTAGGGGCCTCTTAATCATGCCTTTAATAGTTGTAACCACCTTATCATGTTTTATGATTGTCTTGGGCTTTATCGAAAGGGTCACGAATGAAAGTTTGATGCAAATAATCTCATAGGATCCCATTTCTTGCACTTTGAATCAAATATTGCTAGCATTTACCGGATTTGAGTATATCGGATGTTTATAATATAGATTAGGGTCTTGGGATTTATAGTTAGGTCGTTCAGAGGTATTTAATTAACATGTCGACGCTTTTACATCCTACCATACATCCTTGACTAGATCCAGGTTTATAACACTTTGTCTTGCACGACACGTGTCGTTATTTTATTGAACACGAATTTTTTGAGGTGTTACAGTTTATTAGGTAACTTTTATAGCCACATTTCCCCAAGCCTTCAGTGCTCTCCAGCTGGCTTTTTACTAATTGGTTGTCACATTGTGTTACCTGAAACGCGTTTTAAAAACATTTGTCAGTGGGAAATACTGGTGAGTGAATCCCAGTTTAATCAAGAAACATTTTATCAATTAAAACAGTATTGAGAGCGATCACATTGTTTATTTCTACACAATTACTCCATTTAGTACTGTCAATCCACTGACTTGTGGGTCATATTACACATTGGCTAACTCATTGTCCAATGGTAACGTATTGTCATCCCGACTTACTACTCACAGTGTAGTTAATTTTGTATACAAAACCCCAACATACCGGCAGTAATTGAAGAACTACAAAGACTCAATCACCGCTTAATCACATTGTAAAACATTTAAGGTTTTGTAAAACATTACAAAAAGGTTAACAAAAAGAGGATAAACTCACATTGCTATCTTAGACTCCGCGTAAGGGTTTCCTGGGAATAATCTATAATTTATACAAATGTACATAGGTTAGTATCATAACCCTTTGAAAATATTAATAATACCCTCCCCGAGACGACATTCCAACAACTACGTCGGGCAGAACCACGACAGTTTTTACGGAATCCTAAATCAATCAGGCAGCATATCTATTACGAAACTGGGGTTATAATACTTACAACGGGGCAGAACCTCGCTAATTAGGGGGTATAATGCCAGCTTTCTATGCCTAATATTAGAAATTGTGATTGAGAATTGAGAAATGAACGAACTGAATTGAAGCCCGAGGCCTCCTTTATATAGTTGCTGATCTCGACTCTCACGCGGCCCGCGTGAAAGATAAGCGGGGCTTACGCGGCCCGCGTGAAAGATAAGCAGGGCTTACGCGGCCCGCGTTGACTCCGGGTCAACGTGTAGCTCGTCCGGATCAGCGTATAGACTCGACACGATGCTGACACGTGTCGGCCTGGGGTGTCTCCGCGTTATTGATCTCTCGCGGACCGCGTTAACTAAACGGGATCTTACGAGGCCCGCTTGAACTTAAGAAAATCAAAGGAATCCGGTTCTAACCCTTATACCGCCCGCGTAAAGATTGGGGTGGGTCTACGCGGCCCGCCTCAGCCCTAGATTTAAATTTTTATTTATTTTTAATACTATTTCATATATTTCGGGCTCGGTTTTCACATACGGGTTGTATTTAAAGACATATTGGGATAATTTAAAATATAATAGGGTGTCGGAAATATTATGAGGGTGTCGGTTTTACTGAGGGTTGTTACCAATCCTAACACTTCTAAACCATTAAATCGAAACCATGGACTCATCTCTAGTATTTGACACCTGCCTAACACCTGTAGTGATCTAAGGAGCCCTCTAAACACATGGAATGATCTCAACAATCACCCAAACACTATATATAGGAGTATTCTTCAACCAATTCATTTGCACCTCTTCTCACTTATTCTCATTCTCTCATTCTTGGAGACTCCTGGCATAAAGGGGACTCCACCTCTTTAAGATTCAAGCTAGGACCCTTTGTAAGTGTCCTTAGCCACTAGTTTCCGTTTTATAGGCTTTTAAGCCAAGAGTCAAGTGTTATCGTAATAACGCTTTGACTTTTAGTTATACCTTAAAGGGTTAAGCCATTGTTTGCAACGAACATGGCTACGTGATCGTAATTAGGTAGGTGTTAATCCCTCAAAAGGGCACATCCTAAGAATCACGTTTGCTTGGTCAATTGGCGAGTCAAAGTAATATTAAATTAAAAAGTCAACGGGTCAGTTTTTAAAATAATTGCGATATGAGTTTAAAAGTGTTCTAAAATATGTTTTATCACTTAAACAACTCAGTAATAATTATTAGAACATGTGTAAACATGTTCGGCTCGTCAATTCCAGTTTTAGGGTCGGTTCGCAACGAAAGTCGCGTAGTTTGACTTCTACGTTGACTTTTGGTTATAAATCGAATTAGACTAGTATACTACTTATTTTAGGTTTTGTTATGATCGTAATATAATGTAGCATAACCCCATAAGGTTATATTACACAATCGGACTAGGAATCCGAGTTTATGCGCATGTTTTGTTATTATATCGTACTTTGACTATAATGCCCTTTTGTTTAAAAATGAGGTTTTAAAAGTAAATGAGCACGCAAATGAGTTATGTACTGATAAGTAAACATGTTTAGAATATATTGATGTGTATGACCTGGTCATAAACTGAGTTTACGCGTATAAGCGTAAACTATGCTTTTAAAAGGACTAAAATGCCCTTTTAAGTCTAAATTGAGTTTTAAACATAATTTTAGTATAAAACTCATTACCTACTGATATGATATTATAATTAGTATTATTTGGGATGCTAAGTCAGATTGTAAACTGAGTTTAACTTCAGTTTTGTATACAATGCCGACAAATGACGATAATGCCCTTAAGGCACATAAAATGTGTTTTAAGCATAATATTCAAACCAAACCTTTTGCTTACTAATTTGTTATGATGAATAAAATATTTTAACTATTCAAAGCTAGTCATAACATCAGATTATATAAAGCTTCGCATAAATCGTCATTTAACGACATTAACGTCGTTTAGGCGCGTAGTATGGTTTTAAACCATATGTATGAACCAAGACTTGTTACCAACTGATTTTATAAATCATTTTAAATGTTTTTACAGTAGGTATAAATCATGAACTCAGAATCCCAATAAATTCTCAAAACTATGTGTGAAATGACCAAAATGCCCCTATGGTGCATAGTTTGGTCTTAAAGCATAAACCACACATATATTTGATATCCTACTGATATGATATCATAATTTAACCAACTTTATAAATGTTTATGACCATAACATCAGTTTACTCGCAAGCTCCTTTTATAAGTTGTAAAATTACCAAAATATCCTTATGAGGCATAGTTTGATTTTAAAACCTTAACGGGCATACTAGTTGATATCCTACTGATATTATAACTTGTTTAAAGTGTATTGGCATATGGAACTTGTTCATGACTCATTCGGTTACCCGATCTCGCATATACGTGTACGGTTAGACTTACGTAACTAGTTTACATAAGTTTACCGAAAAGGGGTTTAACCTTATCGTTTTGATCTCAAAATCCAGAATGTACAATGTTTACCCATATTATACAAGTCCCAGTACTTGTTGGGTTTAAACCACATTCTATTCGGTATACGCTTAATCTAGCGAACCTATTCTTAAGTATCGGGTCATATCTAAAGGAACTACCTTTGGCCCGTATATATTCTAATAGATAATAAATCTGTTCATTCCAGACTATAGTACCCCCCGGATATTCGGACTTGGGTCAATAATACTTAGACTTGCGGCTTATGCCAAATATAGTCTTGTTGATTGGAAGCTAGCAAAAAGGTAAATACTCTTGACTTATTTTAGTGTAAACTTGGGATGACAAATATGCCTCTTGGGACGGTTATTACACAAGTAAGTCGCCTATGATTGCGCAAAAGTGTATGAATACGGTTTTATTCCGTTTACTTGATAATTACTGTTATTGGGGGTTACTTGAAGCTTCCGTCATGATATATTTTGTTTTAGTTAATGCGTGTCGTGTAAACATTTGATGTTATATTATGAATGTTTTAAAACTAGTAGGGATGTTAACCGAATATGTTATCAAGTATGAATGATAATTTTTAAAAGTTTTTGAATGGACGCATTTTCAAGTAAAATGCATTGTTTATTACTATAATCTCGATTAGTTAAGACGGGTATTACACCCGTTAAGGCACTAGTTGACACGAGAGCAAGCCATAACTTCGTTTCAATAGATGAAGCAATAAGACTCGGTGTTCGAGTCACAAAACAAGACGCAATGATAAAGACCACAAATGATATCCAACCAATACTTGGAATGGCATATGGCGTCAAAATCACAATCGGAAAATGGAAAGGTAAGATCGACCTTTCCGTGGTGCCAATGAAAGACCATAACTTTGTGCTTGGATAGGATTTCTTTGAAAAGGAACAGGCCTTTCTTATTCCGTTCGCAAACAAATTTTGCATCATAGACGGAAACCAAGTTCACATAATGAAGACAGAGACGGACACTGGCTGTCAAGGTGTGTCAATAACATCAATACAATTGGAGGTTGGTTCTAAGACAAGATCAACCGGTCATTCATCACAATGAGGCATAACTCGAAATCGCAACAAGGACGTTGCGAATTTAGGTGGGGGAGAATGTCACGATCCGCCTAAATAGAAAACTTTCTTCACGAGTTCTGGAAGGTTCAGGAACACTAAAGATGCGTCTAGGGCTGCCCGGAAGTTTCCGGAATAGCCTACAAGTTGCTGGAACATCTTAGCACCATCGGAAGACTCTAGATCAGCCAAGAACACTCTAGAATGACCAGGAAAACACTTAGAAGTCATGGATATTTTGAAGGAACTCTTTAGAATTCAGCTCATAAATATCCTAGATATTTATATGGAATTCTCTAGTTAAGAATTCTCTAGAACTAGTATGAACTAGTATAAATAGGTGATAAATGTCTCATTTTGAGATCACCCCACGTAACCCCTCAAAACTCATTCATAACCCAACTTCTTGTAAACACTTTGTACTTGTAACTTTGTTCAAGTAATACATAACCATCTTTGTTGTAGTATCGCACTACAAAATCATACTTGTGATCCTCACAAACAAAGACTTCTGTTGTTATACATTACCAAACCCATCCAAAAGGCTGAACTTCGAAGTATTCTAAGTGCCGCACGAGAGTTCAAGAATAACTCTGTGACAATGTGTTGCGCACACAATAGAGTTGATATTAAAAGATTTTATAGAAATTGACTGGATAAGCACTACATTGAAACAGGCTATATCAGTTGTGGAGTTTATTCACAAAAATAATATATATGTAGAGGGTACAACTAGATATTCAACTAATTTTGAAACAGTGAAAGGATTGATAGAAGTCAAAGAGAAACTCGAATCCTTGGTAAACTCAATAGAGTGGCTAGATTCTGCATACTCTCAAAGTAAAGAAGGAAAAACTACTTATACATGCATCAGCAGTAACTCCTTCTGGTTAAGGTGTAGATCGATGATCCTTGTAACAAATCCTGTGATGAAGCTTCTGACAGTAGTGAAGGGGATTAGAATGCCTGGGATAGGATATGCTGTTGCAATGATGTATAAAACAAAACAAGAAATTAAGAAACTTTCAGAGAACAAAGAAGTTGATGCAGATTATAAAGTGTTTTGGAAGATAATCAACGACAGGTGGGAACCTCTTCGTAAACAATGTCTTCATATGGCAGGGTTTTTTTTAAATCCAATGTTCATATATCATGTTGAAAAAGAAGTTCAAGAATAGATGTGATCAGCACTTTATGATTGCTTAGAGAACATAATTGTTGACCCTAATGCCCAAGATGAAGTGGTCATAGGCACAACTTCATATATTAATGCGGATGGGGAATTTAAAAGGGAGATGGCCATTCGAGGCAGAAAAAGCTTGGCTCCTGGTATTTTTTTTATATCTTAATTCATCAAACTGTCTATAATTCAATTAATTTTGTTTTAAATATTTGATTGACAGCTGATTGGTGGGCTGCATATCGAGGTGCATATCCAAGTTTGGTTACTTTAGCAACTCGTATATTGAGCCAAACATGTAGTTTGGTTCAATATAGTGATATTCATGACAAGATAGTAGTAGAAGACCAAATGCAACATGACTGCGAACTTGTTCGAATGCACATGGGTATAAAAAAATGTAAGCTTTGAAATTTTTCACATTTTTGGTTGAAAATAATAATTTTTTTTTTTTGAGGGAAGTAAAATTTATATAAATAATCTTTTTGTATAGGTTTCATAAAAGGGATTCAACCATTGATGAAATAAGTGTATCCGGTGAAGGAACTGCAAATGAACAAAACTTTGAAGGGTTGAAAGAATACTTGTTATAAAATGGTGGAAATGAGGTATAGTTCCATTTTTATTTTTCTTTGTTAGGTTCAGAGCAAACATCATTCTTGTTTGTGTTTTTTACCAAGTGATATTGGTTCAGACCAAACATCATTCTTGTATATATGACATTCTTGTTTGTGTTTTTTACTAAGTGATATTGAATTGTCAATTTGTCATTAGCTAGTTCTTCCATTCCAGGCTTCTTTTAATATATATCAGCAAAACATGATTTAATTTATATTATGGGTAACACACTTTGGTTTCACCATAAAAAAGCTCAAACTTTCAGAAAAAAAAAAAAACCCATTTAGAACCAAACTTTTAGAAAAAACAATCATTTAGAACAATCTAACTCGTTTACATGGTCAAAATGATGGCGTGGCACTGCCAGTAACTTTGACCATAGTCTTTATTCTGACATGGCACCTAAAAATTGGCTAACTTACAAGATTACGCAAACTGAACAACTGTTGAAAATCGGATTTTTTATGGGTGAAAACAAAGTGTGTTACCCAATGCCACTTTTTAAGCAATAACACAAATAACCCGAAAGTAAACAATAATATGAGCGGCAAACAGACAATAAAGTTATGAAAAAAAATATAAACTACTTACGGGTATCTGCATCACCAACTCGGCCCGTATACTAAACATTCAGTAAACACACTAGGTAAATTTATTTAGGATTATTTTGCATTTTTAATGGATTTATTAATTAATTTAAACATTAATAATTCACCAAAAATCCATACAATAACCAAAAATCATCAAAATTTCCACAAAGTATACTAACATGATATATAAAAATACTCTACTTCCAATTTCATCAAAACACAAGTCTAACCTAAAAGTCCCAAAACTTATGAACGAAGAACCCTTATTTCAACAATAATTAAATTCGAATTCAATTACACGTCTATCGTAGAAATTGATAGAGGGCTTTTGTATAGCACGAAAAATTAACGAGGTTAGGCATTTGAAGCATCTGATTTGGATACGAATTGAAGGAGATATCATCGTTTGAATTTACAAGCCCTAGCTTATTCTCTAATTAAATTCGGGTTGTACACTTGATGAAATGATAAATTTCTAATGGTGTTTTTTTATGGTTTTTGTAGAGGATTCGAGCGGTATAGGTCTCATAGATCAATTTTATGTTTTGAGTAAAAACCCAATTTTGTTCAACAAAAGCTTTAATGGTGATCATAACTTGCTTAATATTTTTTTTTTTTTTTTTTGGAACAAACGGAATGATTGAAGACTTGTAACTGATATCCCTTTAATGCGAAATCAATGGAACCAATTTTTTGGATACTAAATTGTGACAACTGTTCGGTTGTGTATTGTTTGTTGCTCGGGTGAAGACACGGGTTCGAATCTGGTCTCTCTCGTTTTTATACAACCCTTCATTTAATTTAAGTTTTAAATGTTACGTTCAGCCCCCTACACATTACTAACCAAGCTAACTATGTTTTAACATAATAAAACTAACTTAGTTAAGTACTTTTGTTATAAAGTTTTAGTTATTCACATAACCAACCCCCTTTAACTTATAACTCTAACTAACTTACAAATACAACCCCGTTAAGGCTTTCGGTTATGTAAAGTTAACCGGCTAACCGAGAAATATTTATACGTTGACCGGTTTTAACCGAATACGATGCGTGATGATAATTAACTAATAAAATATTGAATATAATAGAATTTTTCAAAAACTCTTACTTTTATTTAATTTAAATTGGGTCTGGTTTTATGATTGGAGTCGGATTGTGGAGACCCGATTTTTGACGGATGTTACAGTCTCCCCAACTTTTAGGAATTTCGTCCCGAAATTAGAAGAGAACTGCTCGTAGGGTTGTTCATGAGCCGAGCCGAACCGAGCTGATCTTTGCTCGTGCTTGGCTCATTTACAAACCGAACCGAACCGAGCAGAGCGACTCATTTAAAACTGAGCCTCAAAGCAAACGAGCATTTCCGAGGAATGAAAATTCCAAGCGAGCATCAAACGAACTTCGAGTGATTTTGACAACTCTGTCGCTCGATTTAAATTTGCGGAGGGAGATTGTGACAATGTTGGTCTCAAGTTTTTATGTCTTAAAAAACACACACATTTTTAACAAATTTTTTATTTACGTTTCGGTCTAAGTTTTAAAAGTTAACACGCTGCAACGTGCATGTGTTTCAACGTTTTTATGTCTATTTTTTCTACTAACAACCCCGTTACAATGCATGAAAACTAGGTCAACTTAGTTATTGTTTTTTTTATATTTTACATTGTCAGTTGAATTTTTGCACGTTAACACGCCAACACAGATATCCATAGGTCAACATTTTTAATTTTACTTTTCATTCGATTCACGGGTCCTAAGTGCTAGTTTTGTTTATTAAAATGTTATATCTTAAACATGTTACTTTTTTTTTACACAAAATATATTATCATCAAACATTACACGTGTCCAAAATAAATAATGATACGTGCAAGTAAATGATAACCATTTTCATTTTCTCGATTCTGGAGGGGAGATAATAACAAATAATTCTAGAGAGAGAAATCACACATCACCGGAAAATCAAAAAATCTTGAAAAACCGATGGAAAATTAGCATCTCCGGCCATCACATCCGCCGGAAACTCACCTTCATGCGCCGAATAAGCCGAGCCAAACACGCCGCCGGAGCAACCGCCACGGTGGCTTAGCCGGAGCAGAACCCCCACGCGCCGAGGTACCGCGGCGTTCGAAAGAGACAATGGGGCCGGTATGTCACACCCCAACCGATGGCGGAAACATCGGGGCGGGACGAACAAATCGCTAGAAGCATCATAACGCTACTTGTGTCAATATTGATTAATCAAAATTTCATAATAAGTTCTAAATTGTCTTACAGATTAACCAAAACAAAACTGCATCAAAATTGTACCAAACACCATCAAAATTCAAACATAGTTCAAAATATTGTTTTTCTAAGGTGTGTATCTAAAGTCACCCTAGCTTGATTCTTCATCGTCCAAACTATCAACCTGCAACATGTATTAAAATAAAATCAACAAAATGTTGGCGAGTATACAAGTTTTGATACATAGCATAATAGTTTAAAATGTGAATTCCTCGTATCCAACATGAATAATGAAGAAACAGTGGTTCGAATGACCGGAATCAATCGGACCGGGGGTTTAGTTCTGCATAAAATGGGTTAGTCCTCTCGCTCGATTCGGGGTTTAACTGAGCTTCTTTTCCGGTGATCTCTGCAAAACAGAAAGTCGTTAGACTCGTCACGGGGAAAATGGGGGTTCTTTCCGTGACCACCCTCCGGCGTGAGAATAAGTACAGATCTCGACGAAAAAGAAGTAGTAAAAGTGAAGTGAATGTAACTTGTGAGATCATACATGTCATGACTTATTTATAGCTAGATTTGGGCGGGAAAATTTGTTGACGGAGATAGTAACGGAAAGTACTTTCTGTAGACGGTTATGCCCTTTTCCGTAGATCACTAACGTCACACCTATGCACATGGATCGTGAGTGTGATCGATGGCTGGGGAAATGCCACGTGGAAAGTGGTTTTGTGTGGACCTTTCTCCAAGTTAGTGCCATCATCGTGACCTAGATGATCGTCCAGGACGATGCCACGTCACCATTCGGTTATAACCGAATGGTTGTGCACGATGAGGTCTTCCAGAAGGTTTACAGCTGCCCTTTAGGCCCTTGCCACCTGTCAATTCTGTTACAATAGAAAGAACACTTTTGCCTAAGTCTTGGTTCCAGGCACGCGGAGATGTTCAGGATCTTGACTTCAATTCTAACTATACCTTTGTGCGAGCCCGCGCAGGGGTGTTAGTTGAATGCTAGTTTTATCCTTTCTCTGGCGCACGGTTATAGAAGATTAGTTTCCTCTATATCCTTGTTTAGAACCGCTGCGCAGCCGCGCAGGGTTCTGTTAAGGATGTTTTATGTTATGAGGTTGTGGTACGGTCCTATATGCCTGCGCGAGGTTTTTGGGACCATGCCCCTTCAAATAACATATTACAAGTTCCAACATGCTAAGCTAGCGTAATCAATATGTTAACCTAAGTTTCCAACGCGTTAACTGTGCATTTCCTACATCGTCGCCACGAAGAGGAGGTAAAAGAATAAACTTAACAATACCCCAATACTCAAGGGCGGTGCGTTAATCCTATAGCGCTATAATTGTCAAGGTGGATAAACATAAGATTCAACGTTCACACAGCATAAAAGACTCACAAGTATCATGTTTTCATGTTAAAATGGATAGAGTATGATTATAGACAAGTTTCAAGTGTCGTGTGTTTAAATATAGAATACATGTTGCATCCCAAAGTGTTTAAAGCAAAAAGGGATCGAGTATACTCACAGTGAGTGCTTAGAACCTAAACACAGTCGGGTTGGATCGAAGGGAGCGCTGGATCAGCCTGCGTGTGGGAACAGAGTATAAGTCCTCTAAGTGCTGACCCGGTCGAGAACAGAGTGTCGAATAGTGCAAAAACGAGTTAAGAGTTCGACAGACTTATCCGAGCGGATGGGTTTCATCCGGACGGATGGTCATTCGAAGGGATGGCCATTCGGACGGATGGCCATTCGGTTAGTCCGTGGTTGTTTGTGAACTGTTAAAATTTTCAAAGTTTTGATTAAAAATGTGGCAACAAAATAGACAACGATTATTATCATGACCAGATCACCCGGACGGATGGCCATTCGAGTGGATGGTCTGTGTTTGGGGTTTTGTAAAATTTTCTAAGTAAAAGTTTCAAGTTAACGGAGACGTCGTGACGACGTGTCAAACAACGGAATATACCAGATCCAGTTCATTCAGCCGGATGGGCTCAGCCCTTTCGGAGAAACGCGTTGTTTCCTGATGAACATTCATGTTTGATCCGTTAATCGGTCCATCTCTTTGGTGGAATTCAGTTTCCAAGCCGACTCTTGACTAAGAAACGAGTCGAGAGTCTGTTTGAGTCCGATTTCACCAGTGTTTTGTATAATAACTGAAGAAAAGTTCAAAACAAGTTGTAAAAGTGTTGAAACCCTTCATAATTTAGTTGAAAAGTGTGAAAATCCTTTAGATCTTAGACCAATCTCGATTAAATGGTGCTCCACAACAGTTTGCCTAAGCAAAACGAGTGGAAACCACCTTCGGAAGGTCTAAAATCAGTGTTTTTGAGAAAAAGTTAAGGTGAGTGTGTGATTTTGATGAAGAAGATGGAGTAGAAGTGATTAGAGATGAAGATGGAAGAAGATTTGAGTGAAAACGCTTACAAAATGGCCTTGAATCGTCGTCGAGTGCTTGAGAGCGGATGAGCAGAGTGAAAGGTGAAAATAAAGGCTCAAGTCCACTATTTATAGGTGACAGCGACAGGTCTATCCGACTGGTTACGTTCGGATGGGTTAAGGCGGTGGCGAGTGGCGAGTGGCAGTGTCCGGATGGTTATCCTGACGGATGGCCAACCGGGCGAATGGCCATTCGGACGGCCAGATTCGCGTTTGTTAGTTTTCCAACTTTGGTTCGTTTGTTAAGCGTTGTTAAGTGTTGTGTTGCATATTATTGTGAGTAGCCATTATTATGTTTTATAATATCATTACATCTAAACACATGATTAACATAACTAACATGAGTAAACCCGTGTTTCGTGTTCGTGTTAAATTAGTTTAAGTATCAAAGCATAACAAAGAGTCAAGAATCTAGGATAAACACATCGTTCACATATAAGAAGCGTCACATAGTGTAATAGTTTGTACATAGTTTAACACAGTTATGATTAAAATAGTCTCATTTTCATTATGATCGGTAGTCTCGAGTGTACAGGGTAGGAAGTACGATAAGACTTGCTAAGATAATAAAAGCATCAAAACACTGGGCGTTACACGATACGTCGCCGAGATTCGAGATTCATATAAAAAAGCTAGGGTTTGGTTAGGCACCTGCGTGTGGCTACGACGCAGCCAAAACCAATTTTCCACTTTTACCCCTGCCAGAATACGAAATTACCGATCGTGCCACTCCGCTGTTTTCCGACGACCAGCAGCCTGAGCAGCACCGTGGAGACGGCCAGCTGGTCACGACGGTCAACTCCGCCGACGGTGGTGGTTGGTTACGATGATGGTGCTTGCCGGAGTAACTGTGATTCATCATCGATGGTTGTTGATGACGTGTCCGGTGAGGTTAAGTCAGCGGAGAATAAAACGTTGCCGTTTGATCTTAATCTTCCTCCGGTTATTGATGAATTTGAATTTAAATTTGATGACCCGTTGACCGCATTTTGCTTATGAGTTTCTGGTGATTTTTTATTTAAGATGACTTTATTTGTTTTGAGTTGATCAGTGTAATTTGTGGTTTGAGTAAACTTCTGTTTTGCTCCCTGTGGTTTGGTCATTTTAACGGTTTTGCTCAAATAGTTTAAAAATAGCGATTTTCCTCCTTGATTTTTCTAACATATCTTCATTTTGCTCCCAGCCTCTAACTCCATCAGGGAGGAAACTGGCGACAAACTCGAAAGATTGGGGAGCAAACTGACGACAAACTCGAAAGATCAGGGAGGAAAATTGTTATTTTTAAACTATTGGAGCAAAACCGTTAAAATGACCAAACTGCAGAGAGCAAAACGGAAGTTTACTCTTTTAGTTTTTTATATGATGGTTTTGAATTTTAGCATGAAATTGTGTGGATGATTTTTAGGTTTCTTTAATGTTTTTTTTAATAATTTGACGTGAAATTGCCCGAATTGCATAGATAGTATATGATAAAGACCATGTTAAGATAGGTGGGTTTGGTGAAATTGGGTCGGGATAGTTGTTTAACCATAGTTGTAAATAGCGGTCACTATAGCGAAGAGCGTAGCATATAGGTCGGAGGTCGCTACAGGGAATGTAGCCATAAATAGCGTGATTTCAGTTATTTATTTTTCTTATTTTTTGAAGGAATAATGGATTTTAATAATGACAACTATTGCCCGTTTGCCGGCAACAATCCCAACTTTAAAAATTCCCACTAGCGGTCTCATCTTTTCACATATTGACCTTCAATGGACCCTCACTAACAGAACCCTAACGCCACATATTAAAATCCATTATTTCTTTTTTAAATATAACTAGCGATTAAATATAGCTATAAAACAGCTGGATTTTAGGTTTTGAGTAAACTTCCGTTTTGCTCCCTGTGGTTTGGTCACTTTAACGGTTTTGCCCCAAACCTTTAAAAATAGTCACTTTCCTCCAATAGTTTGTTATGGTTTTTCCATTTTGCTCCCTGCAGAGAGCAAAATGGAAAAACAGACAATTTTGATGGAGTTAGAGGCTAGGAGCAAAATGGAAAAACCATAGCAAACTATTGGAGGAAAATGGCTATTTTTAAATGTTTGGGGCAAAACCGTTAAAGTGACCAAACCACAGGGAGCAAAACGGAAGTTTACTCTTAGGTTTTTGTTAAATATACATGTAAAATAGCGTATATACCAGAGTATTTTGATATAATATACATATATTTTTTTCTAGTGTATCGCGCCCGCTATTTTTCGCTATGTAGCATATAGGTACCTTATCGCTATTCGCCAGTTGAAGGCTCCAGGCGCATTGCGGCGTAGGGTGAGCCTGTACCTAGGTGCAAGATGCTAAAAAAATGCGGAACGAGAGAAGCAAGGCACATATAAAAAAACTTACCAATTTAGGAGGGTAAGACATGTTTTAGGTTTGTTTGGGATAGTTTAGTTGGTTCCCGACCATTTTTGGATGTATCAAACCAGTTTGGGCGGGATATACATGATATGGCTCGAATCTCGCCTAGGTGCACGCCTGGGCGCCTTTGACAAATGTGGGTTCGAGTCAAAATGCCTTTTTGAATCGTTTAGCACATGTTATATTTAGCTGTTCTTTCTTTCAATATACCTGTTTTAACATGTTATCAAACAAATACAACCTAAACTGAATTGGCCTGTTTTATATATACAAGTGGATTGAAAATGCCATGTCTGGTTTTCATCGATTTTCACAGCCTTTTGAATTTGCAGGTACGGGTTGGGTTGGAGATGTGACGACATGCACGTCGTCAGTGGCGGACCCAGGATTTTTTTCATGGGGGTGCGGAATTTTTTTAAAAAATCTTAGGCGTCTAGATATATACATAAAAAACCGGTTCGGTTCGGGTCGGGTCATGTAAAAAAAGAACATCAAACTTAAATTTATATAATCATCAAAAACACGTCAAACATTGTTACAAACATATTTAAAAAGTCGCCCTACGGGTTTTCATTTTTTGAAATCTATCCAAAACATCATCTAGAGGTACTTTCTTAAGCAAGTCTTTCTCTATATAACATATACAACTATCACTTAAATTCTCATCGCCAATCCGATTACGCAAGTCGGTCTTCACATTCTTCATTGCCGAAAAACATCTTTCAACAGTTGCGGTTGCGACGGGTAATACGAGAACAAGCTTCAATAAACGATATACCAATGTAAAAGTTACGTGAATATTTGTTGAAACCATTAACCTTACAAGACTTGACAAACCATCCAAGTTGGCGAATTGTTTATCTTTTTTCACAAAATCAATGTAGTTTCCGAGTTGAACCGGAAGCCTTCGTTTTTCGGCTTCATCGAAATCATATGGATACTTTCCGGCTAACTTTAGTATATTTGGAATGTCAAACGCACTAAAATTATCACACGGACTCAAACAACTCATACAAAGAAGTAGTTCCGATGTTACCTCGTTAAAACGGTTCCCAAATTCTTGAATTTGCAAATCTAGAACCGCATTAAAGCAATCATACTCGTAATAGTGCCGATTTGAGATGTTCGTTTTTCTTCTTGGCCATCTTGGGTTAATATATTCATCATCTAAATTTTTCACCTCAAGTTCATACATGTCACAAAAAGAGTTAACCTTCTCCAAGAACTCATTAAATCATTCCAACCTAAACTTTTCAAGTTGGTTTTTTGTGGAAGAAGCCAATTTAACCGCATTCATCAAATCTTGTTCTTTTCTTTGTAGACATTGGGACAATGTGTGTGTGATGTTTAGAATATGCTCCATCAAGTGTATGTAAAATACAAAGTCGTATTTTTTCATATCCTCTAAAAGTCCGTCCGCTTGTCTACTACAAGGAAGAGTTTGACATGTTTCTACTATACATCCAAGAATTTCCATAATGTTTGAGAAATCGCTTTCCTCTTGTTGAGAAATCGCGCCATAACATCTTTACTCATTGTCCCTATCACATACAAAATAAACAATATTCCTTAATTTCAATTCCTTAGTATTTAATGAAATCAACAATCTTTTATATAAATTCTAACAATCCACTAGTAATTTCGATTCCTTAGTATTTAATGAAATCAACAATCTTTTATATAAATTCTAACAATCCACTAGTAATTTCAATTCCTTAATATTTAATCAACAATCTTACAATCCACTAACTTTTTTATTATTTAAAGTAAACAAGTTGTTGTCGTTGAACCCAATAAATGGCAAATTGCCGACTGCCTTAATTGTACAATACAGCAACCTTATCAACAAGACAACAACCCTATCAAAAAGTCAAAAACCTTATCAAAATTCAAAAATCTTGAAGAATAAAATCAAGGATTCGTACCTCTGGTCGGCTAGTCTGCAGGTTGAATGGCTGATCGATCGAAGCCTGTTGCAGGTTGAATGGTTGATCTTCTGTTTCTTGGTCGCTGCAGCAAGGGGAGGGCGGGAGAGATGAAAGGGCGATTGGCTTTATTTGGGTAATTGGGTTATGTTTTGTTAATTGATTTAGTTATTTCGGTTGGGTTTTACCATAAACTTATTCAATTAGGCTTGATGTTGGGTGATAGGAATACAAGTTTTATTGTGGGCTAACTTGTTTACAAAATTTTTTTATATAAATTCTAACATTTTTTTCTAAGGGGTGCGGTCAGAATTTTCCAAGGGGTGCGGTCGAAATTTTTCAAGGGGTGCGGTCGGGATTTTTCGCGAAAAATAACACTAAATTTTTTTTTTTAAGGGGTGCGGCCGCCCACCCACGGGCATATGTAGGTCCGCCCCTGCACGTCGTAGGCTCAAACGGGGAGCGAATGGAAGTTTTGGGGCAAGCTGAACCAAAAAGGTGGCAACTGAAGTTTCTGAAACAATTCGACTAAATAAGTCGAATGACGCTGTCAGTTCCTGCTTAAGTTGTGGAAAATATACAGTAAATCTGAGATGAAATCTATGTTTGGAGTTTGAAATAATAGATTAGCAGTTACAAGTGTTTTTATGATAAGACCGTGGGGTATGGTGGGGCTTGGGTTGGGGCTTGGGTTGGGCATTGGTTGACACGTGGAATGGAAAAAAAAACCCACGCCCATGGGGTATGGTGGGGCTTGGGTTGGGGGCATGAGTTGACACATAGCCATTGAGAGCCCGCCATGTCACCTTGCTAGCCCGCCCCACGCCCGGCTTAAAAGCCAAGCCCCAAGGGGCCACGCCCAAACCCAAGCCCCAACCCAAGCCCCCGGGGTGGTGGATTGGGCGTTTTCCTCCAACCCACGCCCAAACCCCCGCCCCATACCCCATGGCCTAAGCTGCTTCTATGTGAGGGGAAATTAATACAAGCAGTTTTGATTGTAGCAGGTCTTATTAAGAGGGTGTTATGAAAACCTGTGTTTAAAATGATCATATGGTAACAAATATTTGTGATCAATGTTTGCTATTAAAAAGGTTAATCCACTTGGGTTTTAACTTTTTAAGACAGCTGTGTGTGACTTGACGTTTTGACGTCAGGCATACGTTTTTACCCGGAACTGTAGTCGGAATCTTTCTATAAAAAGAACAAGTTAAATTCCCACCAGTTGTCCCATGACAAACATTCCAGTTTTACCCTACTTTTCAATAGGGATGAGATTTTTTACCGAAATACCGGTACCGTACCGATACCATACTGATACCGTACCGATTATAAACGGTACCGGTATCGGTAATAGATTTTTTGAAATTCGGTATCGGTAAAAAACGGTATCAGTACCGGTATTTTTCGGTAAATACCGGTATTAATACCGAATTTAATAATGACTTCATGTATTTTGCTATTATCTTAGGGGTAAAGATCAAATAGGAAGTTAATTTTCGCTAGGAAGGATAGGAAGCCATAGGATTATGACATGTGGCAAATTTTAAAATAAAGAGAAAGGATATTTTAGTCAATCCAACTCCTTCTTCTTCCTTTTTCAAAACCCAGTAAATTCAAAAACCCACCATTTTCAAAACCCACCATCTTCAACCATTTCTTCACTTTCTATCTCAATAATCACTACATTATAGTGCGATTTTCATCACCAATCAATGATTCAAACACCCGATCAACGTGTTCTTCAGCTTTTTTGAGGAAAACACAGTTTAAATTCATACAAAATCCCGTTTTTTTCCGGTGATTTTGAAGATAATTACTCGATTCGTTCGATTCGAGAGCTGATAAGTGTTTCAATCATTCAAAATTCATCAATTGTTGAAGAAATCACTTCGATCCAGGTAACAAATTCTTTAATTTCATTTTTACGAATTGGGTTTTTGATTTAGTCATTGCGTTTTACGATCTTGGCGGGGGTCCGGGGGCGGCAGCCCCCGGTAGCGGGTCCCAGGGGCGGCATCCCCTGGCGGGGTCCAAGGGGCAGAGCCCCTGGCTGGGGTTGAGCTGCCAGAAAAATTAATTTTCCAGAAATTGGCTCATTTCGAAGACAGTAATTCGTAGACAATTCAGACAGTTCACAGACAATTCACAGACAGTTCTCAGACAGTTTTATGTGTCCATTGCGTTTTAGAAATAAGAGAGTTTTATGTGTTTTCTAGCTATTGTGTTTTAGAAAAAACACATTTTTAAGTGTTTTTAGTTATTGCGTTTTAGGTAAAACACATTTTTGAAGTGTTTTTAGTCATTGCGTTTTAGGTAGAACATATTTTTAGGTGTTTTCAGTCCATTGCGTTTTAGAATGAGTAATTTTTAAGTGTTTTCTGGCCATTGCGTTTTACAAATAAAACATTTCTTTGTGTTTTTTGTGCATTGCGTTTTAGGTAAAACACATTTTTATGTGTTTTTGGTGCATTGCGTTTTAGGTAAAACACATTTTTATGGGTTTTTAGTCCATTGCGTTTTATAAAGTACATTTTCTTTTGAGTTTTTAGGCTATTGCGTTTTAGAAATAAAACATTTCTTTGTGTTTTCTGGCCATTGCGTTTTACAAATAAGTCATTTCTTTGTGTTTTTGATGCATTGCGTTTTAGAAAAATGTCATTTTTAGGGTTTTTTTTCATTGCGTTTTACAATACTGAGGGTTTTTCTATTGCGTTTTACGCAACTGGGTTTTAATTTTTTTTTTCTTCAAAATATAGCAATAGTATACTCGTTTTAAAGATAAAAAAACGCTCGTTTTTTTGGTGCAATTTTTATAAAAAAATAATGTCGTATGAAAGAGTTATGAACGTTTAAAAAATGGGGGGGAATTGGAGGAGAGAGAAACTATTGGCTTACTTGACTAGAATGCCCCTGAAAAAAGTCACGCGCCTCTTTTCTTACTTTCAATTTCCCTGATTTAATCTTAGCCCTTGATTTACTTAATGGATGGTCAATATCACTTCCTAGCCTTCCTAGCCAAATTAACTTCCTATTATATCTCCACCCATTATCTTAGATCTCATTATGAAGTTATATTTTCTTGAACATTGTTTTACAAAAATCAATATCAAATTTCTTTTGTTTAGTTATTTTTAATCAATTATGATGATTTTTTAGACATGTTGGAATTTGGATGTTAAAAGTCGAACTCATGGATGTTTACCTTTTGATTTTTTGACTACTTAATATGTTTACCCTTTGTTTACATTCCACTATATATTACTCTAGTTCAGTTAATAATAGATGGATGGGTTGCACATGAAGTTTTTTTAGGTAAAACAATGGATGACACCAAAGCGGTACCGATGTGGTAAAGTACCGAAATACCGGTACCGAATCTATAAATACGGTATGGTAATCGGTATCCACATTTTCTCAATTTCGGTAACGGTATTTACGGTATCGGTACCGGTACAGTACCGGTATCGTACCGATCTCATCCCTACTTTTTAACCACATATAACCATGCATCTTCACTTCCTCCTTCATTCTGTTGACGTTTGGACGTTTACCGTTAAAGACCGCATCATTTCGATTCCTCCATATCACCCAAATGGCTGCTTGCGTTAACAAAGAGACCGTTTTTTTTTTTCCTCGCTTCGAACCTCTATTTCTTTTGTGAATATTTGCCAAATCTTTCAATTCCAAGATAAAAACGGGGTGAATCCTACACTGATACATTGTTGCAATTTAATAAAGCAAATCCTAATCAATTACATGTAATGAATCAGATGTTGTTAGAAATATTTTGAAAGTGCCTCTCAAGGAATCATTTGAGCATTGTTAATATATATTGTTACAATTTGATCAAGCAAACCCTAAATCGATTACACGTAATGAATCAGATGTGATTATAAAAAAATTTTGATATGTTTTTGCCAATGCGATATTGATATGTTTTTGCTAATGCGGTTAATATTGTACTAATTGTGGTATATTTTTTTTTTTAAATTTATTGTGCCAACCATACATAAGCAAGTCCATAACTTTATATTCGTTTTATATTCAAATTCGTGTAGAGTTTGATCCATCAACCTAACCTACTAGGACGACATGTTTAACGCCCCAACTTAAAAAAAGCTAATTTAAATCCCTTATGACACTATAATATCATAAAAATTGGTTAAAAGCTTAGCTTTCAACTCCATCTCCATATGCAGATAAAAAAATCAAAGAACGCTCTTGTTATTGTTTTAAAAGCAAGTAAACACAAAGGGTCCATAGCTCAGTGGTAGAGCATTTGACTGCAGATCAAGAGGTCACCGGTTCGAACCCAGTTGGGCCCTTTTTCAACTTTTTTTTTTTCCATTTTATTCGAAGTTATTATCATTTCTGAATCAGTATTAAAAAAAATCTCCCGTAAGTTTATTAAATAACAATTTAATGTGCGTTTTATTATTATTGTTTTTAATAAAAAATAAAAGACAAATATGTGGAGTAAGAGAAGCGGAAAAAATAAATTTTGGCTCACGGAGTCACGGAATTGTTATACTAATTTTCTATATCAAATGGAAGTTGCACCAAGAGAACTCTATGGGCTTATGTCATAAGTTGCAAAAACAGAAGTTTATGAAGGAAACCAAAGTCATTTTCAGTCTCTAAAAGTATAGTACATAGTAGAATCATATTCAAAAGTAGGAACACAATAACAACTCCGACGTGCAACTGAAGACCACAGATAAGGTCAAATGACGTGTATGCTGACGTGGACATGGCTCGTATGCACAGCGTCAGCATGGGTCCCATTCTCTACCTGCATCTAAATACAGATTTAAGACAAAGTTTGAAATTAAGTAAAGTAGTGAAGAATGAAACATAGTCCAACAACTTCATGCGTAAATTAACAAAATCAAACATGAAGGCTGAAGCCAGAAATACGTGTGATATTGTGATGTACGAATAACTTCACAATGTAAATAAGTAAATACTTACAGAGTATTCAACTTCTCAAACATTTAGAAAACGTTTAATAAGTTAAGTACTAACTGAGCCTAATCGCAAACCAGAAACTCAATACAAAAACTACCCACGAGTCATGGTCCATAGAACACCGAAGATAAATAAGGTATGCCTTACATGTATATTCACTTGTAAAAATTTGTTAGCGAAATAAGAGTATACTATATCCATCTAGATCTGTGCCTGAATATTACATCTATTTTTGGAATAAAATGACACATTTGAGTATTGGCACTTCAAATCACTGGATATGCATTTTCCAATGACCGCTCGCCAAGAGGATTTCAGATCTCAACTGTCATGGATCCGGATCACCTCTCACCTGCCCTGTATCAGTCTCTAACTTCAATAAAGGCTGCACAAGCACGACGTCGTTCTTCATTCCTCGTTTTCTGATTCCGAAAAAGGAGGACAGAGTTCTTGAAGTTACTTAGATCAGTCTGCCTTAAACAGACGAAATCAAGCCCTAAACGTTCAGCAAACTTAGATCTCGTTTTTCACTAACCCAACTACAACCCGGAGTTTTCTTGACTCCTGATTCGATCATCTTCAACCTCAGGCTTCTTGAATCAGCCCATCGGCCTGATTGCGCATAAATACTCGATAAAACTACATAATGAGCTTGATTTCTCGGCTCTAATCTCACAAGATTATCTAATGCTAACTCTGCTAACTTCACATTACCATGCATTTGACACGCACCCAATAAACTACCCCAAACTCCACCATCAGGTTCCATTTGCATCGACTCAATTAACCGCAACGTTTCATCAAACAAACCCGCTCTTCCTAGCATATCCACCATGCAAGCATAGTGTTCCAACTTTGGCTCGATATTGTGTTTTTCTTTCATTAAGTTAAACACACGCTTGCCCTCTTTAACCAAACCCGCATGTCTACAAGCAGATAACAAGCTTAAGAATGACACAGGATCTATTTCCACAAGATTATCTTGCATACGTGAAAAGAAACCAAAGGCACAATCCACACTCCCGTTTAACGCGTATCCAGCCAGCATTACATTCCAAGAAACAGTATCTTTATCGTTAATTTCGTTAAAAACCGCCTCTGATAAATCAACACGCCCACATTTTGAATACATATCGACTAGACCGTTCAAAATAATGGTATGGGAATGAAAACCCATACGGAATATGGAAGCGTGCAGAGATGTACCTTCTTTTACGGCTGCTAAATAAGCCACTGCAGGAAGTGTGCTCACAAATGTGACTAAACTCGGTCGAAAACCTTCGGATTTCATTCGGTGAAATGTAGAAATGGATTCTTGAGCACACCCGTTTCGCGTATACGCTCCAATCATTACATTCCAAAGTACTTGATCTTGACTTTTGGTCAAACCAAACAATCGTTCAGCAGAGGAAAGGCTTCGGCTTTTGGAATACATGTCGATAAGAGCGTTATTCACATGGAAATCTGATTCAAACCCGTGTTTCATAACTAACGCGTGAACGCTGGCTCCGAGGTTAAGATCGGCTAAGTGAGCCAACGCTGAAACCACACCGACAACGGTCCCAGGGTCGGGGCGCACTTCGGTCAACCGTAATCTACAAAACATCTTCATTGCAAGATTAGCCTCGCCAATTTGAGCATACCGATTAATTAACGCATTCCATGCAACCACCTCTTTGTGAAACATTCTGTCGAAAACAATCATCGCTGATGCGAAATCTTCGAATTTAGCATACATGGATACTAGCGAAGTTTCTAAAGAAATATCGGAAACCATATCTTGTTTAACGGAATAACCATGCACACTCTTTCCTAGTTTCGTGACGCACAACTCTGCACACGCTGGAAGAACGCCAACTAGCGTTATGATACTCGGTTTAAAACCAGCGTACTGCATATCACTAAATAGAGAAATTGCTTCTTCGTGATAACCGGATTGTGCAAATGCTGCAATAACCGCAGACCAAGCCACCATATCTTTTCCAGATAGATTGTGAAATAATCGTTGAGCTTTTTCTAACTCACCGCACTTTGCATACATTGTTATAAGTGGAGTCGATACACGAATGTCGGAATCGAATTTGTTTTTCTTGACACATTCATGAATCATTTTTCCTTTTACTAAATCTTTTGTTTCACCAGCTGCAGATAAAGCGCTCACAACTGATACAATATTAACATTTAGGTTATTGTTTTTCATCTGATCAAATAATTCCAGGACTTCATAGTGACACCCGTTAAGTGCGAATCCTGCCATTAGTGTACCCCATGAAACGTCGTCTGGTTCGTGCATTGACTCAAATATCCTGTAAGCAATATCCATTCTTTTGCACTTGGAGTACACATCGATTAATCCGTTCAAAACCGTGTTTGGGAAATTTCTTCTAGTTACATACCCATGCACACACTTGCATAATCTAACACTTGATAACTTACAGATAGCCGGAAACAAATTTAGCAAGCTGACACTATTCGGCTCGACTCCACCACGCAGCTGCATACTACGAAAAAGCTCAATCGCCTGATCAAAATCCAAACTCTGCGATAACCCAGCAACCATCGCATTCCACACAACCACATCTCTGTCAGGCATTTTATCAAACACCTGGCGTGCGCGAACCAAATGCCCACATTTACAGTACAAATCAACAAGTCCAGTCCCAATAAAAACATCAGATTCCAACCCTCTTTTAGCAATATGTTCATGAAGCAAGACACCCTCCTCAATATCCAAAAGCATAGTACAAGCTTTGAGTATAAAAGTGTAAGTATACTTATCCGGTTGTACGGTAAAAGGGGGTGTTTGGGATTCCTTTTAACTTGTCACTTATCACTTCTTGAGAAGTCATAAGTGAGAAGTAAGAATTTCTTACTTCTCAGTTTCTCCTTCTCAAAGCCATTTGAAGACACAAAAGTCCTTATTTGAGAGTGTTTGGGTTTCCTTTTCAGTTCTCAAAAGTCAATAAGTGAGAAGTTGGGGCAAAATAAGGAACCCCAAACACCACCAAAGAATCATTGGTTATCATTTTATTGTAGATAATTATTGCTTCTTGAGGTTGTTTTGATCTTATGTGCGCTTTAATCATCGAATTCCACAACATAATACTTGGGTTTGGTGTGGCATTGAATACTAATCGAGCAAGATTGATTTTTTTGAACAAAGAGTATGATTCTATGAGGTGGGCGTTGATGAAAGTGTCTTGTGTGAAGCCAGAGGTTATTAATTGGGTGTGGGTTTGAAGAAGATGTGTTAGGGTTTTACAGGTTGAGATGAGGTTGATTAGATGGTGACGACTGTTTGAAGGATAGTTGTTGAATGCCCTGGAAAAGAAATAAAGTGCATGATGATGATGATTCAACATTTGGAAGAGATGTCTCTGATTCATGCTTGTGATTAACAAACTGACTATAAAACTTGACTGAGAAAGTGTTTTTGTACATTTACCAGTAAAATGATTCCCAAAAATGACCCGCGCTACGCTACGGAAACTTGGTTGGTATTTATTGAAACAAAGAAGAGGAAAAGGTCATGATTCCCAAAAAAGTATATGGAAACTTATTTTACATCGATCAAAAACAAAAAAAATAAAGAATATTGGTAATGGTTTCTGTAGAGCTAGCACCGGTACCGACATTGCTCGGTTAGAATGGCAATACCAACGATATTGTGATAGCAAAACATTTGAAAGAATTATTAATATTAAAGGAATATCATGAATTATGTATAAATATATTTAGTTTGAGTTTAAAAAGAAAAAAAAATCTTAAGAAAATAAATGGAAAGTTACCTTCTTAGACCATGTGTAGTGGTAATGTGTTATAATGCCCCCACCATGGGGCATTATCCGACACGTGGCGTCCTAGTCAGCGATGGGGCATTATAGCAAAAGTGGCGTAGTGGGGCATTATGCCAATAACCCCCATATTATTTTTAATAAAAAAAAAAAAAAAAAGCATGTGGGTTAAACATGTCAGACAAGAGGTTTCATCGGTTGTCCCACACTCAGATGGATGGATAGTCAAAGTTGTCAGACAAGTGTTGCCATTTGATTGGTTAAACATGTTTGTTCATGGCGTTTTAATTAAAACGCTCGACCCTTTTTTTTTTCAAATATAACGCCCTATAACGCCTAGTGTAATGGAAGGGGGGGCGTTATGGGGCGTTTTTTTTCAATTTTTTTTAAAAATCACGCCCCACTACACATGGTCTTAGCCGGTTATTGACTTATCTGGTTAAAGATTTTGTGTTATAGCGAGACCCCGCCCGAATCGTGATGTTAGCAACCTTTTCGTTTAAAAAAACTTACGTTCTGACGACGAGGGTCCCCGCTTGGGCTCCTCGTCTGGGCTCATCGCCCTAGATTGGTGACTGGGCTCGAGCCCACTTGTGTCTTTCTCGGTATGCTTAGTTGGTTTGAGTGGGCCATGTCCTGATAAGCCCACTTTTGGACCAGCCCATTAGGGTTATGGCCCAAGTGTCTTATTATAAAAAGGAAACTCATCTTCTAAGAAAAGGCAGACAATATCTCCCACATTTGAGGTTACTACTTCCTCCTCTTCTCTCATATTACTCCTGTCCCTCTAATCTCTCTCTAAATTATACTTGCACTTATAACATCTTTACCACACAAGATACTGACTTGAGTGTCGGAGTGCCCTCGGGGTGAACCCCCTCGGGCCCTCTAACTAGAGTTTCATGTGGATGCAGCCTGAGACCCGACACTCCGCAAAAGGAACCATCACTATGACGACAAGATGACGAACCTGAACCGGAGCTCACCGAATCTAAGGTTAGTACCGCCAAACCCTTCGAACGAGTTCAGGGATTTGGGGATTCGATATTGGCGCCATCCGTGGGACCGAGTACGAGCATGTCTTGGTCTCTTCATACAAACGACTGGATCTACCCTCTCCGTGACGGTTAGATCTGCATTTTGACTCCGGTCACCAGGTTCTTCTCTCTAGCCATCTCCCAAAGTCTATTAAAAGCACATTTCTGTACATGCTAACTGACCTAAGGCTTTTCGGGAAGTTATATGCATTCTTGCCCCCAAATATGTTGCTCCTATTGGAAAAAATTAAGAATAAGTGGGAAGGGCTCATTTGTTTACAGTGACGTGCTTCGTCGTTTCCCAATTGTTGTTTCAAAACTAAGATGACTGTCATTTTTAATGAAAATATGTGAAAAGAATCTTTAAGGCTCACATATACACTTACTGACATAAAACCAAAGGAAACTTTGACATGAAAATGGTTTGGTGCGTTACAAGTATCATAGCATAAAGTACAAAGTTTATGGTGCATAACCTTTAAAAAAAATGAAATGAAATGAAAAGAACAAACAAGCATACACAAAATGCAACTAAATAATACATGACTATGGCATGGATATTCTGATAAGGGTTGAACATCCCCCACTTTTTAATCCATCGATGGCTGTTTGGAAAGTGAAGTTACAAGTTTTAGTATGGAAGGTACAAATGGTTAATGCACGGTTAAACCATGTGCTCATGCCAGAGCCATGATTTTTGTTGAAATATTTTATGTGAAACAAAATTAGTCAATTGATAAAAAGTGGTCATGTCAACTTTTACTGGACATAATGTCAGAAACACATGGCATGTGTCCTTTCTTTTTTATCTTCTACCCTAAGCAAAAGAGTTGCATATAATTAAGAAGCATAATAATTAAAAACAAAGTTACAACTCTTTCTACAAATATTACAACACACTGTCCTTTTTGTCTTATGTGAAAAAGATATTTTTAACAATAATGAAAAAGAGACACACACCTTTTTTACAGTTTGTAGTTACAAAAAAGGTTGTGAGAAGAAATATAGTGCTACTTTTATGCTACATATTGTATGATGGAACATTTTTTTTGAAAAAAGTCAACCCCTTGTCTTCCTAAGGTGATGTGACTTTACTTTTTGAAAAAGAAAAGGAGTAATGATATGTTACTCTTACCAATGTAAAATAATAATATTTTACTAGTACCAGGTCCTTCCCCAGGTCTTTTTGCAGGGTCCTTCCTCAGGCCCTTCCACCTGGCCTTTCCCCAGGTCCTTCCACAGGGTCCTTCCCCGGGTCCTTCCTCAGGCCCTTCCACCTGGCCTCCCAGGTCCTTTTGCAGGGTCCTTCCTCAGGCCCTTCCACCTGGCCTTTCCCCAGATCCTTCCACATGGTCCTTCACCGGGTCCTTCCTCAGGCCCTTCCACCTAGCCTTTCCCCAGGTCCTTTTGCAGGGTCCTCCCTCAGGCCCTTCCACCTGGTCTTTCCCCAGGTCCTTCCACAGGGTCCTTCCCCGGGTCCTTCCTCAGGCCCTTCCACCTGGCCTTTCCCCAGGTCCTTTTGCAGGGTCCTTCCTCAGGCCCTTCCACCTGGCCTTTCCCCAGGTCCTTTCACATGGTCCTTCCCCGGGTCCTTCCTCAGGCCCTTCCACCTGGCCTTTCCCCAGGTCCTTTTGCAGGGTCCTTCCTCAGGCCCTTCCACCTGGCCTTTCCCCAGGTCCTTCCACAGGGTCCTTCCCCGGGTCCTTTCTCAGGCCCTTTTCAAGACCCTAACGCAAAACATTTACGCAAGGCCCCTCTCCGAAGTCTTGCATCATACACCACTTCTAGACACATATTTATTGTTCCCATTACAACGTTGTTAGGGTACGTAGGCTACCCCCATTAACGATATGATGATCACATGTCTTCACAAAATAAAGCGTGGGGCACAAGTACTTGTACACACAACACAACATGTTTAACACATGGGTAAATTGATCTTTGGTATGACTCACCTCTTTGAAAGTGTTTTCGTGGCAAGTATCGAAGCATGAACATGAACAACACAAGAAGCTATTAGTCACGACCTACGAGATAGGTTGACAAAGGCTAATATTGGACTGGATGATGTGCACCAGAGAAACAAGGTATGATCTTTGAAAAGACATTGAAAAATAGTGATCACCTTAAACATCCTTAAACAAGGATATAGCTTCGGGTAGGAGGAAAGTGACACAACATTAGTAAAAGCAAGAAATACCTTTGTGCAACATTAAACTGGGGGACTAATATGTCTAGGGGGATATTGTGGGACAGAGTTTTTGCTAACCGCGGGCTACTCTCATTCAACAAAGAATCATCTGCCGGATACATCTATCGGTTATATCCTTGCGTGCTATCGTGTCTCGGATAAAGACATCACTCATTAGAAGTGATTATGATTTAGAAGACTTCCGATACTCATCAAGAGTAACTATGTTCTTCATTCACAACCAAGGGTCTAGACAGATGGGCTCAATGATAGCCTATTTCCTAAGTTCAGTATTACCAACTACGCTTGACAACACTGAACTGGGGAGCTAGCATGGTATAACACCATTGGGTCCTACATTGAAGACTTCTCGAAAGGATCTTTATTTTTGTATTACCTCCTCCGATAAGGATTAAGCACCTCCATAAGTTCTCATGTTCGAAGATCTCAAAAACAAAAAAAAAAGGGAGGGATGGGGAATGGGCATGAACTGCCTTGCTAACTCCTCCACTGGAAGAAAAGGAAAAGCCAAGGATGTGTATCTGGCTCCTACCCTGAAGGGAAAAAGAATCAGTGGGCTATGTCACTAATCCTTTACTTGAAGAAATGGGAAGCCTGGGCTGCATGTTTGGCTCCTCGCCAGAAGGCGAAACACTCCCTGGACTGCGTTATTAATCCATAAACCGGGACACTCACTCCTTGAAGGAAGGAAGAACCCCCTCCTGCGAGCCGCTAATTCAGTCTCTTCCATGGAGAAAAATAATCCGCACAATAAGTTCCCAACACTTATACTCTATACCTTAGGGGGAAATGAGCTCCTCCCATCAGCTAGCATATACAAAGATTCTACAAGGAAAAAGAAAAAGAGGGAAACCTTAATAAGCATATCTTCGCTTTAAGGGGAAAGTGAAGTCCTTCTACGGTCTTTCGTGCTAAAGAAACCCTGGTCTCCTTGAACAAAACGATATTCTCTCCTAAAGACTAAAGCATTTCGGAAGTCCCTTCCATCAACAAGAAAATCCCTTCTCTTGTGGACAAGGTACCTCAGCAGTCGCTTGCAAGAACAGGAACGTATACTTTCCATGGAACTACGTCCAGGAAAAGTTCCATCCAAGAATATGAAGAATATCCCATTATCTAGGATCAAGTATTTTAGAAGTCCCTTTCGTAAACAGGAACATACCCCTTCCTCAAGACTAAGTCTTGAAGAAACTCCTTCCAAGAATAGGAAGGAACATATCCCTCCAGCGGGATCCAGTCTTAAAGAAGCCCCTTCCAAGAATAAGGAAGGAACACATCCTTCCAGCGGGATCCAATCTTAAAGAAACTCCTTCCAAGAATAGGAAGGAACATATCCCTCCAGCGGGATCCAGTCTTAAAGAAGCCCCTTCCAAGAATAAGAAAGAACACATCCCTCCAACGGGATCCAATCCTAAAGAAACTCATTCCAAGAATAGGAAGGAACATATCCCTCACTCGAGATTCAGCCTTGAAGAAGCTTCTTCCAAGAATATGAAATGAGGAAGTACAGGGGCCGTTCGGTCATTAATCAAAAGTTGAATTGAATGAAAATACAAGAGGAATGCGGGAGGTAAATTAAGTGGGAGTAAATGAGTTGGGGATCCAATGTGTCATTATTTGAAACTTAAATGTGGGAGGTAATTAAAGTGGGAGTTCCACGATGGGGATTAGTATATCTGAGGATTAAGTCTTGGAGGAGCCACCTCCGAAAAAATGAGGATGTCCCCCCTATGTGATTAGGGGTCTCGTAAGTCTCTTCAACGAACAGGAACAAGTTTCTCCCAAGAAAAGGAGGGTATCCCCTCCCATGGGATTAAGTATTGCAGAAGTCTATTCAACGAACAGAAGTGCACCCGGCTACTGGATCAAGTATTGGTAAAGTTTCTTCTAAGGACGGGAAAGCACATCCCTGGGATTTGATATATGAGAAAAAGCCTCCTTGAAATTTCGCACCTGAACAACTTATTCAAAAAGGGGGGGGGGGGGGGGAGCCCCCTTGACAAGGGACTTCGAATCTGAAGAATCCCTTCCTTGAAAAGAAAAGATCTCCGCCACAGGTCTGTGTTTTAGAAAGTATATCTCCAAAGAAGAGGAGCCCCATCTCGGGGTCGCATACGTTTGAAGAAGTCTCTCCAAGAGGAGAGGGTAGCACATTCCATGGGCACCCATTTTTAGAGAACTACAACATCTCTCCAGGGTAGGGAAGAGCCCTTAATAAGGACTCATGGGAAGGCTCCCTCTACATAACAAATGTTTCTAAAGGACTCACAAAACCCCTCTAAAAGGAGAAGATGCCACCCCTTCTCGAAGAACAAAAACCTGAACGGTTTGAGGACCTTGCTAACGGGTCAAACAGGATCATCTAGGCAGACGTGCTGAACGATCTTACAATAAAATGAACATGTACATAGGCATACAGACATGCCGCCTTGATCAAAACAAGGCAAAGCCCGGCCGTGGGGCTAGGACTAAGTCGACTACGTCCAAAAAACGCCGAAGCAGGCATATGAAAATCCAAGTGGCCAAGAGCCATTGGATAACAGGTCCAACAGAAGCTTTAACAACTTAAAACAAGTTACAAAGTGGGCCTAGGCAAAGCCTTTACAACTTGAGCAAGTTACGAAGCAAACTATAGAAAGCTTTGACAACCCAAGCAGGTTACGGAGCAAACTTGTACAAAGCTTTAACAACCCAAGCAGGTTACGAAGCAAACTTGTACAAAGCTTTAACAACCCAAGCAGGTTACGAAGCAAACTTGTACAAAGCTTTAACAACCCAAGCAGGTTACGAAGCAAACTTGTATAAAGCTTTAACAACCCAGGTTATGGAGCAAACTTGTACAAAGCTTTAACAACCCAAGCAGGTTACGAAGCAAACTTGTACAAAGCTTTAACAACCCAAGCAGGGTACGAAGCAAACTTGTACAAAGCTTTAACAACCCAAGCAAGTTACGAAGCAAACTATAGAAAGCTTCAACAACCCAAACACGTTACGAGGCAAACTTATAAGAAAGCTTTAACAACTCAAGCAAGTTGCGAAGCAAACTTATACAAAGTTTTAACAACTCAAACAAGTCACAAAACGGGTCTATACAAAGATTTAACAACTTAAAAAGTTACAAAGCGACCCATAGAAAGCCTTAACGGCTTAAACAGGGTACAAAGAAAATTCATGAGAAAGTTTTAACAGTTCAAGCAAGACAAAAACCCTCATTAGAGGAACACCATACAAAGAGTATAACACGGTAAACAAGACATCCAAGTTAATGCTCTTAAAGAAACTACTCTTGAACGAGTACTTCAATCGAAATGCCCTCAAGGAGGACATGGCAAGACAATCTGAATAGCATAAACGCTATAAAAAAGCACTATCAAACAAGTGCATTGGAAAAAATGCCTTCAAGGAGGCATAGATTAAAGTAAGGTATTATGCTACCCTACTTGAGGGGTCACCTTGCTATTTTGAGTACTAAATACAAAGTTGTCCCAATGATAACTAAACAGATAACTTTGGCATAACGTGCCTTAGACTACATGTACTAGACGGATAGGGGTGACAGTTAAAGGGCGGATAGCGACCCGCCTAGATTTTCAAGGACTGGAACAAGTCCTGCACCCATTCATGAGTAAATAGGCTTGGACTAAGGATGACTTGACGACGAGGGTCCCCGCTTGGGCTCCTCGTCTGGGCTCATCGCCCTAGATTGGTGACTGGGCTCGAGCCCACTTGTGTCTTTCTCGGTATGCTTAGTTGGTTTGAGTGGGCCATGTCCTGATAAGCCCACTCTTGGACCATCCCATTAGGGTTATGGCCCAAGTGTCTTATTATAAAAAGGAAGCTCATCTTCTAAGAAAAGGCAGACAATATCTCCCACCATTTGAGGTTACTACTTCCTCCTCTTCTATCATATTACTCCTGTCCCTCTACTCTCTCTCTAAATTATACTTGCACTTATAACATCTTTACCACACAAGATACTGACTTGAGTGTCGGAGTGCCCTCGGGGTGAACCCCCTCGGGCCCTCTAACTAGAGTTTCATGTGGATGCAGCCTGAGACCCGACACTCCGCAAAAGGAACCATCACTATGACAACAAGATGACGAACCTGAACCGGAGCTCACCGAATCTAAGGTTAGTACCGCCAAACCTTTCGAACGACTTCAGGGATTTGGGGATTCGACACGTTCAAAAACGAATAAAAGAAATTTAACATTACAATATTAAATTTTTAGTAAAATAGTAGAATAAAAGGGATAAAAATAAAAAGTGGAGTAAAAAAAAGCAAAAATTAGGGAAAATGAAAAAGTAAATCTAGTAATTCAAAATTGGAAAAGCAAATCCTAAAAGTTGGGTTTCAGGGAATGGAACTCGAGTAACTTGGTTGATCCGAACGTCCACTTACCAGCTGGACTGTCAATCAACTTTTTTATAGATTCACATGACAACTAATATATAAGGGTGAAGGGAGTGGTTAAACATGTGAAATTGGCAAACTTTAAAATGGACCAATCAGATTGTGCCATGTCAGCAAGTGTGAAGAGTTTAAACTTTGGTGAAAAGTGTTGACAGTGGTTTAGACACTTGAAAGTGGCAAACTTTTTTTTTCTTTTTAAAAAAAAATTATGTGTTAAATAAAAACAAATAAAACATCAAATTAATTAAAAAAACAATTACATTAAAAAACTATTTTTTTTAAGTTAAACGGCATTAATAGCCGTTACCAACAAACAATCATTATTGCCCCCCTCTTTCCCGATCGACAATTGGTTACCGAACATGATACTTTGCCGCGCGGTAAACTTGGAAGGCGGTGGTGTTGCCGCTCGGCATTTGGCTTTGCCGAAGCCTTTGCCGCCCCACTCCCTTCACCCTAAAGAAAATAAAGCGGAAATTAAAAGAAATAAAAGTCGTGGCCGGCTGCCACTAGTCATCCATCTTTTCATTGTAGCTATATAGAATTTTAAAGGTTTCTTTGGAGCTTTTGAGCTTTTTATACTTAGATTAAGTAGTTGTTCTGTGGCGTCTTAATGATTATATTAAAATGCTATCGCTGAACCGCTCAGCATTAAGTGCGTTTGATTCATTAGAAAAATACTTTTTAATGGTTTGGGTTACCTCTTGATGGTGTAGCTGTAAAGACATTCCGAATGAAAAACAATACAACTTTACCCTTTCCCCCACTCACATTTCAGGCTAGCTATCCCTCAAACCTAGCAGATACATTGTCACCTCCCTCACCATCAGACTCGACACCCACATCCATCCTCCGACAGCCGGTTTTGCCTTCCCCTAACGACGACATGTGAAGACTCAAGAACGTGTAACCCGAATGCTAGCAGGGATATGTCTCAAAATAATCGGCTGGAACCTACAAGGTGAACAAGAAACAACATCGTTAGCCCGTTACAGGGAGGGGAGCCTCTTTGTGACCAAGCTCGAGTGTGAGAATAAGTACCAGTTAAGTATAATAGAGTCAATGAGAGAGTATGCGAGAGTCTAGAGTGAGAAAGTACAGATTACCCTTTTTTGGAATGTCAAGTGTGAGATTTATACTTTTGAAGTAGCTGACGTGTCGAAAATGGTACTGGCCGGACCATTCGTTTTCAGGCAGTTATTGGTGCGGGCCCCAAGTTAGTAATGGAAGATTCTCTTGGGCAGAATCGGAGAGGTGAGGTCGGACCAAGTGTCGGATGACTTGGTCTGGAGGTGAATGTCCGAACGATGGACCTAATCCATATGCATAGGTTCGGTTCGGAAACTTGGACATTGCCTCATCAAGTCCCCATAGTCTATGGTGTTGGAACCAACGTTATGGACTAAATGTCCGACTCCAGGATTTGTAGGGTCAACTCAGAGGTGGCTTTTGAATTTTTTACCGTCATTTAACATACATGACTGTCGGGTGACCTTTGAATCCCCCTACAGGATGTGACATTTCGCATACGTCGTCTGATGACGTGTCATTGGCTGACTGGCTCATTTAAGACGGGGATAGTTGTCTTCCTCTATCTTTCCAAGTAGTATAAAAAGCAGATCTTAGCACGGTGAGCCTTTATCATTTTACCTTTTACTTTCTTGCGTTTTATCTTCTCTTTTCTGGGTCCGACGAATAGTTATTATCGGAAGTGCCATTCACTTTTTTCGGTTCAGGTTTATATTCTTTTCCCTCTAATATGGCAAACAAAATCAATCTGAGTACCAGTTATAACCTGCTTACTATGGAGAAATTTGAGGAAGTTTTAGAGATGTATCGAATCCTTAGGGATCTCAATCTTGTGTTGCCCAAGTCGGATGAACCAATTTATCCCTTTAGGACTCGGAAAATTTCTTTGTACACCAAAGTTTTTGAATATTGTAACTATCGGATCCCGTTTACCATCTTCTTAACGAGGGTCCTTACTTTAATAAAGTCCATATATCGCAAGTGAACCCTTTTGGATGATTCGGATGGTCATGAATATAAGTATGAATACCTAAACAACAATCTAATATGCTAAGTAACCAAGTGAGTGTTAACCAAGACGAGTGCTTCCAATATTGTATCATTGGAGACTTTGTATGGTTTCATCACTTTCCTGGCTTGAAGATTACTTAGAGTCTAGCATGAGGAGGCATATGAGCCTCATGTTTTTGGAATAAACCTTAACACAAGTCCCTCAATATAGAGATTAGTTGGTGACTTGGTTTGGTGTCAAAAAGTTTCAAGAAAACAAGGTAAAGTAAGAAGTTTAAAAAGTTAAACAGAATCCTCACTTGGACCTCAAAAACGGTGACATACCAACTTAGTTTACCTTGGTAAACATGTGATAATGCTCTTAGAGGTTATCCAAGGAAGAGTTAGCCTTCTTAAATCCACCCAAAAGTCATTGATTTCATCAAACAATGTGGTCTGGGTGGGCCAAACTAGGATAAGAAACATTGTATGTATCCATCCCCCCTAAAAATCTTGATAATAGCCTAACAACCAAATATAGGAGGGGTTTCCAAGGACTTAGTTTGTTAAAGTCAGTCAGATTTAAATCAAACAAGTCCAAATCTCTAGCAATAGGCTAGTAGCCAATGCTAATTATCTGAATAAATTATTGGGTAGTGTTGAAATTGGTAGCCTCAGTTTTGCTCATAATTGGATGCTAATATTGAAGGAGTATGGATCATAGAATGGAATTATATTGATCAAAACCCTTGACATATATATACCTATTGAATTGGTTGGAAGTGATTCCTTCTAAATTGTTTCATGGCATGGAAATAGTTGCTTCATTATGTAAATATATATACAAAGGTTAGAGCTTTATGGTTCCACTTGATAGAATCTGTCACTAAAATGTAAGTTGCTCTGAAATTTTTCATGGTTTAACTTAGGTTATTCAGATAGCAGAATTTTGAAAGAGAAGCTGTTGAAGAACACTTTTTTCAGTTCTTGCTCTTACTGGGGCGAGGTTTCATATCGTGATTTAAATTTTGTACCTCATCTATATAACCTATACACAATCAGATGACTCTTTTAAGAAATTTTGTGTTATATGTTGTGTGATCCAACAAAATGTTAATTATTGGTAACTCTTATAGTTGATGATTTCTGAAAATTACACGACTATACAAGTACCAACATCTCTTTTGTGCTAAAATCGATAGAAATGATTCAAAAAGGGCACTAGCACTAGCAGATTAGTAGTTTCTGGGTATAAAATAATCTAGGCTGTTGATCTGAGGACTTGATATTGGAACCAAACAAAGGCCTTTATCTCTTAAGCTGGCTTCTTCCTCCTTGTTATCCTGTTTAAGACGCAGGATTAGTCTTTTGCACTAATTCAAGCTGAAACCTGATAATGTAACAAACATATTTGACCTGTGATTGGAGTGATCCTTCGTTGATCCTTGAAATCTGCGTATTCTGTATCAACTTCTGTTCAGCGTATAAAACTCTTAGTCTTACTGGAAT
The DNA here is from genome assembly GCA_030545235.1 of Helianthus tuberosus. Taxonomy (NCBI): domain Eukaryota; kingdom Viridiplantae; phylum Streptophyta; class Magnoliopsida; order Asterales; family Asteraceae; genus Helianthus; species Helianthus tuberosus. Next base: position 175,916,199 of record CM060430.1, on the reverse strand, counting down.
CAATAATCTGTAACGGTCTTGTCTAGAGGTGGCAAAATGGGTAGATCGGGTAAAGGTTCAGGTCAAAGATATGAAACGAGTGATCATCGGTTCAGGACTTCAAGTGGACTTGGGTTGACTCAAAACACTTCTTTTTCATCATTTCAAACTTTTTTATTATGTATATTTGCATCGCCAAATCTGACAACAGTAACTATTTTATTTCAATACTAGATATTTTTTTAATAAATTGATTATGAGGTTTTATGCATTAAAAACACGTTGGACGATCGTCTACCCATTTAACCACCTTTTGTTATTTTATTTTACTATTTAGAAATAAAATATAGCCCTTTCAGAAAATGAATGTACCTTAATCTGTTCATGAAGGAGATTGATGGAGATATGAGCTTCTTGAAGCACAGAAGCCGTGTCCGTCTGCAGTTATTGTTCAAAACTCGGTTATTTAGCGGTCAAAACTTGATTATTTATCCCAGTTTTGACTTCGTTTCATGATAACAGGACCCACAAAATAGAATGAAAAACGAAAGGAAACGGACGAAGAAAATAGAACCATTTTGGTAAACAACCACCTTGCCGTAAGGAGAGACAAGCTTTTGAAGGGCCGTAATTTTGTCCGCTAGCTTCTGGCTTCTTCTCACAGGCACCTGTTCCACATATCAACTAACTTGATCTGTTAACTGCTAAAAACCTTTTGAACCTTAAAGCCCAAAGGCCTCATTAGTCATTAGTTCATTACCCTTTCTCTTATGCATCCCATTTCTTGCATTCTCTCTGCGTGTGCGAGTTTCTTGTTCGCAACATTTTGACCACAAACATTTGAATTCAAACGTTTCTTAGGATTCTCGGGTACTTGGAAACTCTAAATAATCAACAATGTTATGAAAATGCCATTCATGTTCATAAACATAAGACCAAATTACCATAATAAACACACCTGTTGATATCTCCTATCAGAAACGTCCATTCTCGGAGGAAACGGTCTTTTCTGTAAAATAGGACTATGATTATCGTTCACGCCTGTAGATTGATAGTCAATCATCAAGGGGCATTGAAGAGGAACACCGATGTCTCTATGATCAGGCTGCTGGTAGTAGTTGTACTCTTCTGGTTCAACTTGGAAGTTGTTGCTATAAAAAGTTCTGTTAATATATGCAAATATACTTCATAAGTAGCCCCACAACAAACAATGACCCATGCTTAGAAGAACTATACATGTTTATAACTTTATATACTTACGATTTATCGGCTTCTATTATGTCTGCAAGTTCTTGAGGGAAGGTGGTGGAGGATGATGCTTGATTCATGTTTCCTGATGAACATTGCCAAATATTTACAGCCTTGATACATAATAATACATATATTATCTAAACTGAGCTCATATATTAAAGATGCTGAAACTATACATACCAAAGTTATATAACTGAGATGAAAACAATGATAAGGTATTGTAACTCATTAGGCTACTGTAAACAACAGTGATGGTCTTGACCAATGGTTAGCCTGTAAAGGGAACATTTAACATTATCAAAGGTCTTAGAGACGACGACGACGGTCTTGACCAATAGTTAGCCTGTAAAGGGAACATTTAACAGTGTATACCAGCCAGGAAATTGAGGGATGATTATTTGGATGGAGATTGGGGAGTTGAATGGCCATTTAAAGATGTGTGTGTTAAGGGCGGCTGACCAGGTGAAGATATTAGTTTAATCAAGGTTGACTTGTTTAATTTAGTTGACTAATAAACTAACATAAAAACCGTCCTTGGGTTTATTTTACTCAATTATTATTTTTTTAGAATTTAACAGGGACTTGTATAGATTAAAGGGACAAGTCAGCTGCATGGTGATGTTATCTGCTGGTAGGTATTTTCAGTTTTTGTTTTTTAAACTGGCTGTTTCGTATATATGCATTTGTTAAAGGTTTGAAGAAGGAAAATGCTCCAAAAATTTTATAAATCCTTGATTGCATGAAAAAGAATAACTTACATGTTTTATCTTAAATTTAAAGATAAAAATGAATAAAAGACACTTGTTACTTATAAATATTTCCTACATTTCATACAAAAAAAACTTTTTCATTTTATATATTTTGTACCTTTACACATGTCACAGTTCCGTGAGGCCAATATACTTTCTCCCGCTTCTCTTATTTCACCCCTTCATATTCTAGCGCCTATATTTATAATACACAGGTTTCAAACCTAACATGTGTGTGTATATATATTTATATGCACTTATGTATAATCTTACTCTGGTTTATTAGCTCTTTGTTTGGCGTGTGGTTTTGAACTGGCCTCTACTCGTTCGGCTTTGGTTAGGAGGAATATACCGGTGGCCTCGGAGAGTCGTGTCTTATGTGAAGACGGTTCGGAGATTGTAGATCATGTCTTCATGGTGCCTGACAACGACAGCGGTGTGGCAATTCATTAGCGCTTGGTGTATGTTACCTCTTATCTATGCATTCTCTTTTAAAGATTTAATAGAGTGTCATAAGGTCTATTATATTGAAAAGGATAAGGAAAAAGTGGTCCACAAGATTATTATTGTGTGTTGGAGCATATGAAAAGCTAGTAATGAGAAGCACTTTTCGATTCAAAGGTGTAGAGTTGAAGACATTGTTGGTATAATCAAGGCAATGGGCTTTTTATGGTTTAAATATAGGTCTAAGTGTAACGATCTCTGTTGGCGAGATTGGTGTTTGTACCCCATGTATATGTATGAGTTGTAGATAGTGTGGCTCCTCCACCCCCTTCTTCCACTGATTTTTCCCTTAGTAGTGTATAATTAACTGAAAATTTTATATGTATCGAGCCTTACCCTTCAAAAAATTATGAAAACAATCATCAAGATCTGCCACTAAGTGTGTTGTTGACTTATTGCCCATGTTGTTTTGGTCAGGGGAGGTTTTGAATGAAAGTTTCCTTAAAACAGAAAAGAAAAATGCTTGTAATTAAATTAAAAAAATGCTAAATGTTCTATTTGTAGCTGGCTAGTTGGTGAAAAGGCTTTGTCTATCTTGCATGGTGTTTTGCGGCTTGTCACTACCCAAGTATAACATATTTGACCTCTTTGATTATTATAGTTGACCCCGTTGCTTAGATTCCATTTGAATTTGTGTTTACTTCTTAATAAACGAATATAAAATATTTTATTTCGGATAATTTCAAATAACATATTGTATTTCACTTACAGTTATATAATATATAAAATTAAAATAATATTATAAATGTCCATTTAAATATGCAGTCCTTATTTTTTTAACTGCAACTTTGAGAATCAATTTGAATTTGGTTGTGTTTATACAAACACGAACTTCACATCTCATAACTTATATTATAACTTAACTTAATTTTTTTAATTTTCAAACACAACTTTTCATAGTTTTGCTTGTTCTATAAAAAATGTTAAAACAAAAGAAGTAAGTTTTTATATTTAAATAGTTTTTCTTATTAAGAGAAACGGATAACTAGTAATGTAAGAAGATATTGTAAAGATATATTATCTGTCAAACTTGATGTTCCTTCAAAACTTTATATTATTCAAATTAATTTATAAAAAATAAACAGCAAACATATATAAAAGTATAAAACTAGCCAGCTTGACAAGCGTAATCATGAAAACCGTTTAGACCCTAAGGCCGGAGGGTGTGGGGGCGCCACCCCCGTCAGGTCACCTTCTATAGCGCCCCGGGGCGCTATTACACCACACCCTCAAATTCAATTGGGATTTGGGGGCGCTATGGGCTGGGCTTTATCATGGTAACGCCAAGGTTGAAAGGTTCAGGTGGGGCCCACTTGTGTTTGCACCAATGAAATCTTTTTTTTTTTTTTGTTTAATATGAGGCTTCATCCACACCATGCAAATTAAAGAGGGATCCATGGCTGAGGTGGATTCTAGGTGGCGTTGACGTGGCTTGATAAAGCCCATGTGGGGCTCCAACCACACCCTCCAGCCTAATCATATAAAAAAAAACCATGCGATTTGAGTTATTTTTGACTTTGACTGAATCGAACACCAAAGCTACTGGACTTAGTGTATGTTACAAACAGAAGTCCTACGGAAAAAGTCAAAGCATGGTTAATGTCATGATAATTGCTACTTATTTTATAATTTATGTAATTAAATAAATAGAAAGAATTAAATAAATGGACAAATGGTCAACGAGATGACTTGTTTTACAGTGAAGGATTGGTTCAATTCTCATGCATGCAGGCCATAAGTGAGTGATTCCACCTACTTCCTGGTTTTATTTATGTTGTTGCCAGTCTTTAAAAGAAGGTAAATAAACTATACTTTCTATTTCTACTTAATTCTTTGCTAACATACTTTAATAATTATCGTTTAAGAACGTATAATTCAGTTTATAATTAAAGCAGGTCTCATTACAAGGTATAACACTCTTAAATGTGTCACTCTAAGGGTGCGCCAAACACCGTGCTGAAGGAGCGTCAAGGGCTTGGGGTGAGTGGTATAACAGCTGTGAAAGGGGGAAGCATGGGGTGTTTGTAGGGGTTTTCATCAGGTTTTGTTTTCATGTCGGGTTGTTCGGGTTTTTTGTTAGGAAAAAGTGACCCAATACCCGACTCATTTAAAGTTCGGGTTGATCGGGTTTGAGTTACTTGGGTTTGGTTTATTTCAGGTCGGGTTGTTCAGCTTTTTCGGGTTTAGATGTAAAATGAATGTAGATGTTTTTTTTTACAAAAAAATATCATCAAAATTCATATTACTACTCAAATAATATCATGAAAATTCAAACATCATTTGACATATATGATATTATAATGTTCAAAAGTCCCAAAACTTAAGACTCATTCTATTCCCACATCCTTAAAGTCTTATTCCCACACCATTTTCACTCTATCTCTCTATATATCATTATCATCATCATCATCATCATACTCAGTATATCCCACCAATAGCAAAGCTAAGGTAGGGTCTGAGGAGGGTGAGATGTAGACAGCCTTACCTCTACCCCGTAGAAATAGAGAGGCTGCTTCCAATGAGACCCCCGGCTCGATAGTAGTTTTGCATGAAGCAATTGAGACAAACGCCGATTAGTGCATGTACCCCTTGTCTTTCGGCTATCAAAGCCACCACATGATGCATGATTAACCATCCCCCTTTTTAACGTTATTTTCATGAAATTAGTAAAATAACGTTAAAATTAGTGGACTTTCACTTTTGCCCCCCGAGCGCCCACACATGTATACATTATATGTGCATATCGCAAGCGGGGCATACTCTATCTCTCTCTATATATCTATGTATATATATAAAGAGAGAGATAGAGGTGAGTGATGTGTGAATATTAACACCCAAGCTTGGTGTTGTTTGGTTTTTAAGAGGTAAAATGTCTGCAGTATGCGGACCACACTTGCATACATCTGTAGAAAAAGAGGTGGACCAAACATTTGCAGTCTGCAAGAAGAAGGTTGTTTGTTTTTTAACGTACGCAAACTTCTAAAATAAACTTGTGGTGGTGTACAGACGATGGTGGTGGGTGGTGCTGGACAGTGATGGTGGTAGACGGTAGTGGTGGGTGGTGGTGGTGATGGATGGTAGTGGATGGTGGTGGTGGTGATGGACGGTGGTGGGTGGTGGGTGGTGGTGGTGGACGGTGGACGGTAGTGGTGGCGGTGATGGACGGTGGTGGTGGTGGTGTTAGGTGGTGGTGGTGGTGACTGGTGGGTGGTGGTGTTAAACCTTCTTTAGACCTTAGAAGATATTAGAAGTGGTTGGGTCAAGTCTGCATCAAGAAGAGCTCGCGCAAATGTTTTTTAATGAAACATCTTCAGAGAAACAAACAGTCTGCGCTTGGTCTGCGCGACGAAGACAGAAGAGCCTGCGCAGAACTTTTCAGAAAAACAAACAGCACCTTAATGTGCCAAAATACTAGAGACTCCAAACCAAAACACATCTATAAAATAGACAATAAATGTTCAGGTTTCTTTTTCGGGTTTCATGTTTCGGGTTTTTCGAGTCAGGCTATTTGGGTTTTTTCTAGGAAAAAGTGATCTGGTAACCGACGGGTTAGTACCCGAATTAAGGTTTCGGATAGGATAGAAATGAACAAACCTATATGTGTGGATTTCTTTTGAAACCAATTAAAACCTTCCATTTTGAATGTAGGTGGGGGGATGAGCCCACTACAAGCAAGTAGGCTTAACATGTAATATCTTTAAAAAGTATTTTATTATACATTTACAAACGTGTCTTAATATATTGAATTTGAAAGTATTTTAGTAATCACTCTTTTCAGGTATGAAAAGTTACTAAATTATTATTAATCTCTATTAATAAAAGAAGTGAAATGAACAGTGTTCCGAATACATGGTTTAAATTGATTGGGTCTTCTTGGGCGGTGGCGGCCTCATCACCAAAGAGACACGTGTGGCTTCATCTGCAGGGGCGGTGTAATGTCTGTAAAACACCGCCCAACTTTGTCACACTCTCACTTTCTAGAATCCAGATGAGGGTGAAGGGAGTGGTGCGGGAAACCACTCGGCAAAGGAGAAAGCCGAGCGGTAACACCGCCGCCCTCCCTTGTTTACCGCGCGACAAACTTCAAGTGCGGTATATGGCCACCGATCAACAAAGAGGGGACAAAACTTCATGTTGCAGTGATGTGTGTGTACTTTAACACATATATATTTTTTTTAAATGAAAATAAAAAAAGTTTACCACTTTCAAGTGTTTAACCAATGCCAACACTTTTCACTAAAGTTTAAACTCTTTACACCTGCTGACATGGCATACTCTGATTGGTCCTTTTTAAAGTTTGCCACTTTCACCTGTTTAACCACTCCCTTCACCCTGAGAGGGCTTTTTTAGAGAGAGAAAAGGCTGTTCACTTGCTCTTACCGGTGATTTTCCGGTCTTCCATGAAGGCAGCGGATCTGTGTAACAAAAAGGGTGTTCACCTGCTGTTACCGGTGATTTTCCGGCCGTCAAAACGATTCTGGTCGCCCTGGGGAGGACAATAGTGATGGTGTTTCCACCGGAATCACGAACGGTGAATCCCCAATCCTCCCGAATGCGGCCATAACCAGATCTACATCAATGGTGAAACAAGGTCAGTTTTTAGGTTAAAGTTCAATATTAATGGTGAAACAAGGTCAGTTTTTAGGTTAAAGTTCAATACAGCAAGGGTTTTGAATTGTTATTACGTTGTTCTTAATTTGTTGCTAAATAAGGTCAGGGAGATGAGTGACTGATGTATGAGGTGTTATGTTTTGTTGTTTGAACTTTTTTGAGAGAGATGATATATGGTGAGTGAGATTTGTTGATTGTTAAGGTGCATCAGGGTGGAGAGGCTGTGAATGTGTACTTTTTTCGGTTGATGGGGTTTCGGGTCATAAATTGCATCTTAATGATGTTGTGAAGCAAAGGGAGTAGCTTCAACATTTTTATACACAAAAGCCCAAAGTTTCTGTATTTTTTTATAATGGAATACTGATTTTCAACATACCTTCTATTCATATTCTGACGCTTTCTGTTCTATACATTTTTAGGTTCATCGTCGGTTGATAGCATGTGATTTTATAGATTTTTTTTGTGTTATACTTACGGTTTTAAGTAGTGTACTAATTTGAAGGGTTAATCAGTTGTTAATTAGTTATATTCTAATGCGGTGTTTAACGCTTCACGCAATAAATTAGTATGGTGCACGTTCATGTTATATATCTAATGAATGTGTAGGGTTGGTTGCGGTGATACGAGATGGTGTTGGCGATGGTGGATTTTCAAAATCCGCTTCTTGGAGAAACAAGTTGCGGGACGTTGTTGCACCGGTTGCAAGTGATATACTTTTTCTAAGACTGTTGTAGTTTTTTTGTTATTAAGTTTGTGGTCGGGGTAATGAAGTTATTGAAATTTTGTGTACTTTTGTAGAAATTTGGGATGAGGTCGGTGAAAGTGACGAGGAAAGAGATAAGATGCTTCTTCAGATAGAGCAAGAATGTGTAGACACATAGAAGAGGAAAGTGGACCAAGCCACATGTCTAGGGCACATCTTCTTCAGGCGCTTGCAGATGCTAAACTTGAACTATCCACTTTGCTTGCATCACCTGTAGAAAAAAATGTTTGCTGGGATTGTAAGTAATATGCTACTTATGTGTTGTAGAATGAAATTTGGGTGCTTATTTGTTTCTTATGTTATGATATGCAGCCTGAGAAGACTTCGGGAACCATCAAAGAACAACTTGCTGCTATTGCACCGGATTTGGAACAGTTCTGAAAGAAGAAACTTGAACGGATAAAGGAGATATCGGATGTGCAGAAATACATAAAATATGTGGAGAAAATGTAGGGAGTAATGCGGGAAATCAAGCTGTTAATGTTGATGTGTCTGATTTATCCATGAAGAAGTTGGATAATCAACTGCAAGAACTTTGGGTAGAAAAGGTAAAAACTCAACTCACTCTCTAACGAGGACTATTACAAGATAGGTGATTTTGACTTTTGTTTGACCTTTGACTTTACAGAGTGATCCAAAAAATGTGGAGAAAGGTTTTTATATGACGCCTGTTTGGATTAATGTGAACATGGCATGTGGTCGTGGACAAAAAGATGCAACTATATATAATTTCGTTCAAGATTAGGATTTTAGGTATTTGATGCCGCGTCATTGGCATATTAACTGCACTAACTTAGGATTTTTAAATGTTTCATTTATAGATTAGTTTGCATAACATATTTTCTGAATAAAAGCATGATGTAATCTGTTGGAAGATCCGATCTTATGCAGGCGCAATACCGAACTCCTGGATCAACCGAGCTCACCGTCACTAATGTGTTAAACCCAGATACGAAACCATAAGACGCTGTAGCAACTGCACCGCCAGCAACCACGGCAGCAAAAAGGAGTCCTAGAGCCGACATATATCAAGCATTTTAGGCAAAATGACCAAGGTAATTCACACTCAACTTAGCGCAAGTGACCTATCAGATTTACACTCTGCATTCATGGTTATTGAAATAATTGATTTAGTAGGGGAAGAGAGGCACATTAGTAAAATTAACATGGTGGGGTATGTTTAACACAAACCAAAGAAATAGAGAATGTGTTTGTATTAATGTGGCTGGGTTCTTTGTCAGCATCGGTGTCATTTCTGTTGGGTATGCTTTTATTGTTATTTCTTCACGGGTCAAGAACTTGAAGAACGGGTCATTTCTGGTGGGTCAAGAATTTCTTCACGGGTCCTTTTCAAGTTACTCAACTATGAATTCATTCTAGCACTTCTTTAAATTTTGCTAATTGTATATTTTTATTCCTTTTTTTTGGTACAAGAAAATTCATCCACTTTTTCTAAACTGATAAATTGCAAATAATTTGGAAATAGATCATGAACGCTCTTTTGGTTTCTTTAACATCCGTTCTTTTGGAAGACCAAATTTAAAATGGACCGAGGTCTGTACCCTTTTTTCATACTTGCTAATATATTAACATATTTGCTCCTTTTGCACTTATTTATGCTTTAATCATATGATTATATGTTAGGTTCAGAATTGGTTCCCTTATACCAAGCCCTCTCACTGAACGCTAAAGAATAACTTTAGTGTTTACCCCACGGAAATGAGTCAAGGTGAGAAACATTGAACATACCCAGCTTGGAGAATACTGGGCCAATCCATAACATCCGGTATGAGCCACATGCTCTCGCTACTCACCGACGATACACCTCCGCCGGCCACAGCGGCACAGCCGCCACCGCTCCTGCTTTCAATTCTTGTGTTGATAGTTTAGTATATGGATCTGAATGAGTAGTTAATTTATGAAGAATGGAGTTATTAGATAATGTGGTGTTTAAATTTATTTTAATTGCAGGAGTTGTGTTTGGATACTAGGAAGATTGCACTTGTATGAAAATCAATAGGATGACCCAAGATATGCAACTCAAGGTTTCAACTTGGACGTCAGGTTGTAAACATAACAAGCAAGTTAAATGATTTGGTCATAGGCAAGGTAGGTGGTGTTTCATAAAGGAGTTGCTAACAATTTATAAGCTATTGTATTTGTAACAATTTATAAGTTATTGTATTTATAACAATTTATAAGTTATTGTATTTGTAACAATTTAATTAATAGATTTGTACAATACATATATTTTTTGAATTTTACAAGTGTCTATACCAACAGTCCGCCACAAATCACGATGACTCGAATCGAAACCCCGCTTATCCCAGGCGCAACGCGTCGGGTTGATAACGCTAGTTTATTTCAAATATAAGTCTTTGTGAACATAACTAAAATACAGTATTTGTGAACATACTTAAAATATTATATTGTTACAAATGAAAGCGGCTATAATTTGAGAATAAAAATTGTTACAAATGAAGCAGCTAGAAATTGAGAATAAAACTGATAAAGATATTTCTTTTTGTCATACAAGACCTTATAAACTTTATTTAAAACCATAAAAACATTATGAGATAATTTCTCATCTTAGCAAAAGAGGCTATACAATGTTGGCGCAATAAAAAATTCGCCACATAGCAACCACATTATGACTGTGTTAGTAACTGACGTTTACAATAGATTTCACATATTGAGTATATTAAACAAGTTACCGGAACCTTTATGACATGACTGGCCTCATTAGTTAGCACAACATTCATAGCGTCTATGAGTTTTCTATTAACGGGGCTTCTATTCATGGTTGAGAAAACGAAGACATTTTAATATATAGATCGAAGACGTTCTTACAAAAATACATAAATAGTTTATTTATTTATCATATCATTGGAAGTTTGGACTTTAAAACTTAGAATATGGATTTAGGTTCAGTATAGCCCATACTATAAATTTGGATGGTATTTGTATGTAGCGAACAATTCAATGCGGATCCCTTATTCCAGTTGAGTTTCCACTTTAAACCTGTTCATAATTCACACAAATACCATTGAAATGATCTGACTAGTCACGTTTTATACTTGTTTATCAATCTGGGAATGATTCTTTTCATGATTTGGATTAACCACACACAAAAACACAACTGAAAGCAATTAATAGCATAAGATATAACGTGGTCCGGTCTAAACTAACTTACATCCACGGGTGGCAACTAGGGTTGTTCTTTATTGAGTGATAATTTTGATTACAAGAACATGTCATATACCAATAATGTCTTCAACTCTAGGGTTAATACTTAATAACCTTGTGATTAAGAAATCACTAAACGGGCTGGGCTTAGAATAGGGCCGTCTGCCCTGCATTCCCTCTTCTCTCTTGCGCACCACATGTGGTGGCCCGAAAGTAGGCTAGGCCTACAAACCCAACATTTAGCTGTCATTGCACTTATTTTCACACACAAATCCATTATGAAACATCTATATTGTGGTAAAGGATCCTGTACAAAGTCCAACTTTTGTAAGAAGTGTGAGAAATAATGTGAGAATGACAAGTGTCCCTAATCTTAATTAATTCAAAAGGGTATATTAGTAATTGTCTATTCTTATCAATTAATTGATTTCCTAGATAATTGCTAAAAAAAAAATAACCGCTGATGAGTTTTTTTAGGATGGTGATCGTAAATTCTCATCATAAAATCGCCATTAATTCTCAGATCATCTTCTCCGACCACCGTCTGCATCTCCGACCACCGTCACCAATTTCTTTCGTCTCCACAAATCATTCACCGTCATCGTCTTTCATCTTCGTCATTCTCATTTCTGATCGTGACTTGAATCATAGTCATGGTGTTTTAAAATCTGGGAATGTTTTGTATTTTGATTGCCCAGATGTTAAAACACCATGACTTGAATCATAGTCATGGTGTTTAAAAATATGGGAATGTTTTTGTATTTATAAAACACCACGCCATGAATAATGTCTCCTGATAAAACACCATGACTTGAATCATAGTCATGGTTTTTAAAATATGGTAATGTTTTTGTATTGATAAAACACCACGCCATGAATAATGTCTCCTGATAAAACACCACACTATGAACAAGGTCTCCAGATAAAACACCATGACTTGAATCCTAGTCATGGTGTTTTAAAATCTGGGAATGTTTTGTATTGATAAAACACTACGCCATGAACAATGTCTCCAGATAAAACACCACGCCATCAACAATGTCTCCAGATAAAACACCATGACTTGAATCTGCGATTACGTTTTAAAAATATGGGAATGTTTTAAAGTATGAAGAAATTCGCTGATTTTTTTTGGAGATTGATGGCGGTTACCATATAATTCGCTGATTTTTAGGAGTTTGATGGGTGGTTTTGAAACGGTTACCATATTTGAAATGTTGGAAAAGTCACTATTGCCCTTCAATTTTTACATAAGGTCCTTCTAATTAAAACACAATTTACATTTTATACCCTATTGATCTCAACCATTAGATCAAATATCCAATGGTTTAAAACACTTCTTACCCTTCTTACATTTTAGACACTTTTTACCATATCCCTACCCTCTATATTGTATACTATCTTAAAAACCAAAGTCGGTGGAATTTTCCACCGGCTTTGGTTGGCCCTTCAACTTTTGGATTCGGCAATTTTACTCTTTTTCTCATTTTTAATATCCTCTACGTTAGCAATTGGCATTTTTAGCCCCTAGTTTTTTACTAAATTAATTTTCTTTAAATAACTTTCGTTCGTTAATCTCTTTTGTTAATTACTTTTTTCATTAATATTTTTATGTACGTGTCGGTATAAATTTGAGTGTGTCTATGTTTCGACAACCAAAGTCGGTGGAATTTTCCACCGGCTTTGGTTGGCCCTTCAACTTTTGGACTTGGCAATTTTAGTCCTTTCCTCATTTTTAATATCCTCTACTTTAGCAATTGGCTTTGGTTGACTCTTCAACTTTTGGACTTGGCAATTTTAGTCCTTTCCTTATTTTTAATATCCTCTACTTTAGCAATTGGCATTTTTAGCCCCCAGCTTTTTACTAAATTAATTTTCTCTAAATAACTTTCGTTCGTTAATCTCTTTTGTTAATTACTTTTTAACATTCATATTTTTATGACGTGTCAGTATAAATTTTAGTATGTCTATGTTTCGACGTAAATTGTTTGAGGAAACAAGTCAGGTCAAATATAATTGTTAGTCCCGAAGAACCCGTGATATCACTCTAGGATTAATCGAATGCGGAAAATAAAATCAATCCATAAGAACAAAAAGAAAATATTCATTACAAATCAAAGTGTCGCCGCTTAGATCGCACACAGTCTCAAAGACTGTCTGGTACGATCTCCGAGAACCTTGCACACAATCTCTAGGATTGTCGGATACAAGGTTCTCCTTTGGGAGGTTACATGATGACACAAATGAGAGCTCTACTACAATAACCTAGATAAGACTATTTATAGGAGCCTCTACCCTATTGGCCCACATGGCCTAGCCCAAGCCCAAAACATAATTTAAAACCAAATAATTATAAAAGACCGTAATAAAGATAAACTTAAAACTCTGGACCTAACAATCTCCCCCTAGTTTTATGCTATCTTTATAACGGTTGAAATATTCTCCAATCTTGCGTCTCGGATGATGTCGGATACGAAGAAGTTGATCCGAGATGATATCGTTGGTTGATATCGGCTGTTGATGATGAAGGAGCAGATCCAAGATGGTTTCGGATAATATGATGCGATCCGAGATGGTAATGATTGAATGAAGGATGTCTTGGATCAATAAATATTATGATGACAGTTGATCTCGGATGCATTGAAATTTACCTCGGATGTATCACGGATCGAATCTGGGCTAAAGAAAACTGTTGGGCTTACATCACTTGGATCAACAACATCTGGGCTTCTTTCTATTTGGCTTAAACAAAAACAGTGGACCCGAGTACAATCCATCGAAGCTTCTCGGCTGAAAATATTGGCCCCACAGAAAGTTGCACAACATTATTCTTCATCTTTGACCATTGATTATTCACTTCATCTAACGGTCAGCAATCATTAGGGTTGTTAAATTCCATGATGTGACATTATGTGCAGCCGTCAAAAGAAAACATTCTTTTGCTGACCATGCGTGACATCATCATCGTTCATCATTGTTCTCACCTTCTCCGATCATCCTCTCCGACATCGTTCATTTCGAACCACCGTGCATATCTATCGTCGGCTCTCCACAACCACCACCTCCGATTTCATTTGACCTCGACTTCAACTCCGTCATCATCGACAAATACACCGATCATCTTTCATCAACTTTCATCATTCACAGTAATCATCAACTCAATATCTTCATATCATTATTCAAAACATAAACTTTTCGAGTTACTGTTTGTCATCTATTCTCCGTTCATCCTCAACACCGATAATCACGACAACCTGCAACCTCTTCAATCACCAACTCCGGCGGTCACCCCCATCATCGTCTGTCCTCCGATCAACGTATCATCCATCTTGACCGGCGACTGTACCATCACCCTTCTCTTCTCCGACATGGCACTCGCTTCATCTCCGTCTCCATTTTACACCATAACAGTCTCCGATCATCTTCAACGTTCTCCGACAACCGTACGACAAACATCACCATCTGCAACTTAACATCGTTCCACCATTGTTGTTTTTCACCATCATTCACCGATTTCAACAGTTACCAACCACCGTGTGACACCAGCTCCAGCCGCCACTTCTGTTTTCCTTTCTCTCTTCTCAGCTCTCTTTAGATCTGGTCTCTGTTTTACGTCTCTGGAAATCCCGAAACTCAAAGTGAATCAGATTCCGAAACTCAAAGTGAATCGGCGACACTGCGCAAAACTTCTTCTCGTTCTTCGAGCGATATCAAAACCGAGCCTTTGAAAGACTTCAATGGCTCTGATACCACTTGTTAGTCCCGAAGAACCCGTGATATCACTCTAGGATTAATCGAATGCGGAAAATAAAATCAATCCATAAGAACAAAAAGAAAATATTCATTACAAATCAAAGTGTCGCCGCTTAGATCGCACACAGTCTCAAAGACTGTCTGGTACGATCTCCGAGAACCTTGCACACAATCTCTAGGATTGTCGGATACAAGGTTCTCCTTTGGGAGGTTACATGATGACACAAATGAGAGCTCTACTACAATAACCTAGATAAGACTATTTATAGGAGCCTCTACCCTATTGGCCCACATGGCCTAGCCCAAGCCCAAAACATAATTTAAAACCAAATAATTATAAAAGACCGTAATAAAGATAAACTTAAAACTCTGGACCTAACAATAATACATGTTCATTTAGAAAAACCATTTTACGTGCATATTTTTATATATGTGTTTTTATTAATTCGAGTTGTTCTACGTTTCGACGTATTTTTTTTGGGGGAAACGAACCAGGTCAAATATAATACATTTTCATGCTTATTTTATGTACCTTTCGTAAATTGTGTTCCGAACTGAGCGGAGTCAAATTGTGGTTTTTCTCCTTTTTAAAAAAACCCTAATTAATACCATATAATACGTTATGATTTTACAGTATAAATTCGATTTACTTTACGTTTTGATTCAATCTGAATGCTTATATAGGTTACATTGAGTTCAATCATATACGTTGAAATGCATGTTCATATGGTTAACGCATCACATAACGCTTGGACTAATTCATTCAATTTTTGCGTTGTACCCGCGCCGCAACGCGCGCGGGCCTTATTACTAGTTAATCTTAAAAGTATACTCTTAGACCTGTACTTAGGGTTGTAAACGAACCGCATGTTCAGCGAACGGTTTGTTTATGTTCGTTCGATTAGCTTAACGAATGAACACAAACAAAAAATCTCGTTTGGTTAGCTTAGCGAACGAACACGACCAAAGGTCTCGTTCGTTCGATTGCCTTCGTGAACGTTCCGGTAACATGTTCGGTTATGTTTATTCATGTTTGTTCCTTTACGTTCGTTCGTGTTCGTTTGTTTATATTTAAAAAAAAATTAAACAATAAACATTTTATCTAAACATATCGAAAACTTAAAACCCTGTATTTTTCTAAGTTAGCTAAAATTTTGAAATTCAAGACATTTTTTGGGATAATTATGTCTAAGCTAGATAAACTTAATTCATTGTTTGGTGGTTGTAGCAGACTTCTTGTATTTTGATTTATCATTTAATAGTTATATTTAACTACTTATGTCCAATGTGTAAGGTTAACAATGCTTTTATTTTTTATTTTCAAGTTAAATATTCGTTTACGTTCATTATAATTTGTCTATGTTCGTTTGTGTTCGAGACCAATGTTCACGAACAACTAAATTTCCTAACGAACGGACACAAACATAAACTTATCTTTGGTATGCGTTTGTGAACAATTCATGAACATGTTAATTTTCTTAACGAACAAAACACGAACATAGCCTTATTCTTGTTTGTTCGGTTCAATTACAACCCTACCTGTACTTAGTGCATGTTTGGGGTTCCTTATTTTGAAGAAAAAAAGTCCTTTTACATGCCCAAAAGTCCTTTTTTTTTTTGGGTGTTTGCCTTTCCTTTTTTAGCTCAAAAGTCCTTCTCCAAAGGCAAAAGTCATGTTTTCCTGACTTTTTGTTTCCAAAAGGACTTTTCCAAAAGTTGAAAATAAGTTAAGCCAAACATGCCCTTAAAGTACTTCTTATTGCCGAAATGCTCTTTCATGAATCCCTGTCTTACTTGCAAAATTAGCTTTACGATTTCAAGTTCTTATTGCACTAATCTTCTTTCATGAATCCTCTATCAAATGGTTACTTTAAGCTTTGTGTCCGGATGGGTATTCTTTTTATACTAGATGGGTTAAGTTAGGTTAACATGAATTGTTAGAGGGTCAAATGGGTAGCTTTAAAAATAACAAATTAGCAATGACGGCTTTGTTTGGGTAACCCTAACCAACCTCTATTCCGACCACCATCAACCACCGCAAGCTCACGACCATCGCCGCCGCCTTCGTTTCAGTCCAATTGTAAGTTGAAAGAGTATGATTTCCTCTCTGTTTTTTGTGTTTTTGTGATTTTACATTTTTTCTGAACTTGGATCGAGTGGGTAGAGTTTCTGGTTTGATTGACGATAACAAACCCATCAATTTTAGCTTTTCTAGTAAGATGACGATACAACTGTGGTCAATTACTGGTTTCTATCGAGTGATTTTTATTTTATATTTGGTATTTTAATTCTAGTTTATGTAAAATATTAATAATTGAAGAGTGTTTGATTTGATATAGGGGAATGGCTTTCGGTTTATTGTTTATTTGGCAGTTAAATTATTGTACTTAAACTGCCAGCTGATCCACACTTACTTTCATATGATGATGAAGTCTTTTAAGGGTATTATTGTTTTCTTTTTAAGGGTATTACTATTTACAATCTGTAAGCACACAACGTAAAGAAAAGTTGCAAACAAAGAGGAGTAATGAAGCTTGATGTGAATGTTTTGCGCTACCTCTCGAAAGATGACTTTAGGGTCTTGACTGCAGTCGAGATGGGAATGCGCAATGTAAGTCGCCTTTACTTTATTAATTACGCTGCCAGTCGCTTATAAAAACATGTCTTGCGTTCTTTCCAGCACGAAATTGTACCCGCAGAGCTCATCGAACGCATTGCTTCACTCAGGTTCACCTCTACCGCTACAGCTATATGGCTATTAGTTAATATATATTTATCTTCTGTTTCTTACTTGCTAACACTTTACTATAGTACGAGTTTCTTAAGCAGTTATCTATGGTTTTTGTTACATATGTTTTTTGGTTGTATATAGGCACGGAGGGACTTATAAGGTGTTAAAAAATTTGCTGAAGCACAAGTTGTTGCATCACGACTCTTCAAAGTGTGAGTAGTTTAGAACACGGTGGCCAGAGCTTTTATCTGAGGGGCTTTATTTATTTATTTATTTATTATTATTATTATTTTCGGTGTAGATGATGGTTTTCGACTTACATACCTTGGTTATGATTTTCTTGCTATAAAGACTTTGGTTAACCGTGGTGTATTTTCATCTGTGGGACGTCAAATTGGTGTGGGAAAAGAATCTGGTAATACTTTTTCATTTGATTTGAATATTTGATACTTCTTTTCCTCATCGAACATTCTAACCTGGCCTGCGTTTTGAAGATATTTTTGAGGTTGCAAATGAAGACGGTACAATCATGGCTATGAAGTTACATAGACTGGGTAGAACCTCATTCCGAGCCGTCAAGTCTAAGCGTGACTACTTAAAGCACCGAAGCAGCTTCAGTTGGCTGTATTTATCTCGCCTCGCTGCTCTTAAAGAATTTGCTTTCATGAAGGTATCTGTGTAAATCCACAATTTTGAATTTTGTAAGTAGATGTGGCAAGTTGGGATGGGACGGGTAACAAGTTCGGGTTGGAACAGGTCATTTCTAGTATGGGCCAAAATGGCCTGGATTGGGTTGACTGTGAATGTTTTTTGTTTCATTTTAGAGGAAATTGGCGTTTTCGTTCCAAATGTTTCGCTAGTTTTGCGACTTTCGTCCAAAGGTTTGTTTTTCCGCATCTGGATCTAAAAGGTTTGAAATTTTGCCATTTTCATCCGGCTCGTTAACTCCATCCATTTTTCTCCGATAAGTCAGGGGTATTTCCAATCCATCTCATTTGTTAACTTAAAGAGCAATTCGGTCCAAACCTTTGGACGATAGTCGCAAAACTGTCCAAACCTCAGGGACGAAAATGACAATTTTACTCTTCTTTTTTTTTTAATAACTATTACTTCAAATTTTTAGTTGGTAGTTAGTTACGTACTCAGCTTATACATTTGTTTGAACTGTTTTAGGTAGGATAAGTTCAATTCGTAAGTATTCGGGTTGAGATTGTTAAGTACCGAGTAAGGATCTTGTTCTCGGTTGATCTCAATTTTTTTTTGTTGCGTAGGCCTTGCAAGAACATGGGTTTCCGGTCCCTAATGCTGTGGATTGCAATCGCCATTGTGTAATTATGTCACTTGTACAAGGCTATCCATTGTAAGTATGCTGTTACAAACGCATTTGAATGTACTACTTGCTTTTTTGTTGCTGAAGTATTTGCACAAAAGATAGATTTTGTAGGCATATAAGCATTTGAATATCATATTTATAGTGTGCAGGTTAAGCAGCTGCAAAATCCTGAAACCGTCTTTGAAAAGATCATAGGAATCGTTGTTCGTCTTGCGGAGCATGGGCTTATTCACTGCGACTTTAACGAATTTAACATAATGGTATGCGTTTCGAATCACTTCAATTTTCAACATTCATTTTTATTTTTCTTTTAACGTTATAACTCGCTTTTGATTTTGTATCTCATCATTAGAAAACTTTTTATGGTGGTTTATTATATATATATTATTATTGTTGCAGATAGACGATGATGAAAATATTACGATCATTGATTTTCCTCAAATGGTATCTGTATCTCATCGAAATGCAGAAATGTATGGTTAAATCTTATAATTTATTTTCTTGACTATGTTCTAATTTATTTTCCTTCGAAGTAACTTTGATTTGATTTAAAACTTGATTTTAGGTACTTTGATCGTGATGTTGAATGCATTATCAAGTTTTTCAGCAAGAGGTTCTTTTAATAAATTTGTACTATTATGATACACCATATAAGGATATAATGTAATCGTAAGATTTAATTAAATAGATATCTTGTGGTTCAGGTTTAACCTCTCTTTTGAAGCAAATGCTGATGATTCAGATTCAGATGCCGAATCAGATGCCGTAAAGCCTCGGTTTTCTTCAATAAAGAAAGCTTCTGGTTTCCTTGATAAGGAACTTTATGCGAGTGGTTTCAGCAGGAAAGAACAAGATGATATCGAAAAAGTATGAAGCATTGTTTATAATTTTAAATACTTGTGTTCATATTTTTACTATTTGTCTAAAGGGTTGCATTTTTTATATATTGTAGTTCACTGAGAAGATACATGGTTCTGATGATGAAGAAATAGAAGATGACGAAGAAACAGAAGACGATGAAGATCACGATTCTTCTAAATTAAATGCATCAGATATCCAAAGTTTCGATACTTTATGTTCATTGACCAAGGTATGTGACATAATTTTCTATATTTTACACGTTATATAAATCATATAAAAAGGGTTTTTAGGACATGTAAGCATCTGAATACATGTTAGGTGCTTTTGACTAACCCAGTTAACCTCTTTGATGCATTTGATCCAGTTTTTTTTAAGTATATTTTACGCGTTTATATAAATTTCAAGTGTACAACTTAAATTATCCCTTTCCATACAATTGTGTCAAAATGGCCACTTCTATTGTTGTTTTTAAGCCTATCGTCCAATGGTCGTGTGAGGAGGTTATTGAAAGCCTTATATGCTTATGTTTATTTATTAGTGTTCGAAAATAATGCAATTTTGCATCATTTAATATGTTTATCACCTTATAAAGGATGAAGATGATAAGCAATCTGGCGATATTGGTGATGTAGTAGAGGATCAACAAAACTCTGAAGAGAAGCATGAAGATGCAAGCGATAAGGTATATGTTCCCTTTCATGTTTGGTGGTCAAGGTATCTTTAACTATCGTCAACTATCTTAACTACCCTTTGTACAAAAAGCCGGACCAGTTACACAACCCGTCTAGCCCTCGTTGTGCTTGTAGTCTTTGTTTTGTGTGTCATTTAATGACGGAAAATTGAATTTTCAGGTGGAAGACGACGAGCAGGATGATAATCCTGAACTTGAACAACGTTTAGCCAAGCAGCGAAGACGTGCCATCCAAGCGGCTCGTGCCGGAAGAAAGACAAATGCTTCAAGAAATTCTTATAAAGACAAAGGTGGCAAATCCTCCCATAATTCAAAGATTCAGAAGAGTAACTGGTGATCTCATCTTTTTATATACTGTGGGTACCATGAGATCTGAGTTTTATTTATGTTAGCCAAGCCATTTCACATTTAATTATAATAGATATTTATATTTTTACTAAAGATGCCATCTAAGAAAAAGTATTGTAGAACTCGTTAGGCGCTAGTCGGCCGGTGGTGTACCGACTCACAATTAATTGGATCGGAATTTTACATGTACTTTTAGTTTTATCTATATGTAATATATACAACAACAACCATACCCAGTATATCCCACAAATAGCAGAACTATTCGCAGGGTCTGGGGGAGGTGGGATGTAGGCAAACCTTTCCTCTATCATACGAAAAGAGAGGCTCCCCGACTCCAAAACAACCAACAGGTAGATATATGAAAGATGGATAATTAAATAGCATAGCAGTAGTCAGATAGATCATTAGCATGCACACATAGGCATAGATACAAGAAAATCATCATATGTTAACCTATCTAAAGTGTAAAAGAAAAGTAACCCCCCTTCCCAAGGCAAAGCTAGGGCACGTCTATACCCTCACCTATAAGTCCTTAACTTTAATCCTACGTCTCCACGAACTCCTATCCTGAACCATGTCCTCAGAGAGGTGTAACTCTACCAAATCTTTATATGTAATATATATACACCCTAAATAGTAAAAACCTTTCTATTTGAAATCCACCAAAGCCCATTTTTATTCCTACTAATAACATTTGTTAGGCCCACTAGCTCACAGTTGCCCATTTAAAAAGCCCTAAAACAAAAGATGGTGAATCTCCTACTCCATTTTTATGGTTCAAGCCTCCCAAAAATTTCCCAGCAACAGATCAACAAGAATAGGAAAGATGATCATTTATGCAGCATGAAATACGCCAGTCCTCCCACTTTCCCAAAGTCCGGTTGACGATATGATAAACGTGTCATCAGAATTCGAGATTGTCATCAGAATTTGTGCATTCTACGGATCTCGCTGTTGGAAATTGCTTCAATTAGGATGATTTGGACCGCCTAGGTTTGACTAGGCCTGTCTTGACCGACTACCATTATTGGTCCGATTTGTTGAAATTTAATTAATAGAGGACCACTTAACGATTAGTCATTGATTAATTGCGATCTTTACAACACTGCTAAGAATGGATAGCAACTCTGTCTCTCTACAGGTTGACCGCCAAAGTTTTTTTCATATACTAATCTCAAGTTTCATTAAATCTACACAATAAATCCCTTTTTCTTTTTTACTTTCATTTTCACCTCTTATATTATTCTTAACTCAACTTTTATTTTAATCAATTTTCTATAACATGCCTTCGTTAACTTTTAAACAGAACTTGGATATTCGTGCTCCAATATAAATTTTACTGAAAATACAATTTTAATCACTATATGAGTGTCTATACCATAACGAACAAAACTAATTATGATTGAACATCGGTACCTGTATCTGTATTATTAGGACTAGTACTGCTATTCGTTATATATGCCTTTAACATATTTGGTTTTTATTGAACTTGCTTTTTCTCTATTAACTTGATTGCTATTTTCTTGTAAAAATACGCAGTTGTGTTTAATTTTTATTCCTCAACATTTCAGCACAAATTTGTATTCAAAATAGAGTATCTCTTTTTGTATCATAAGCATGTAGCCGGTGTCGTACTAGTACCATTACAAACCAAACCAAACCGATCGATTTGATCGAACATCGATACCAATATCGGCATCATCGGAAAATATACATGTGTTCGTTTTAATGGATATCTTTTAGATCCACATAAAGCACGATCTTAGTTAGGTTACATGTTCACATATGACCACATAAACGTTTTATTGAGGGCCAACAAAGCAAAACCTTGACAACATCATCAATTTATGTTAAACTTATAGGCTATAGCGTTATAAAATACTAGTTAAAAATGCGTTTGCTGCAGTTCCAAAAAAAAAAAAAAAAAAGTTAAAAATGCGTGTGACTAAGATCGTTAATCCAACGTATATACTAAGATATTAAATGGCGGCCATTGGCACCATTTGACATAGAAGGAAATTGAGGACTAGACTACATCATCCCAAGTTTATTCACTAAACCCGTGTTTTCCCGGCTAATGTTTTATAATTACCAGGATGCATCGATATATAATCCTTTAAGGTTTTCTGTTAGAAATTATTTTATCTCTAGTTTGAATATTACGTTAGTTATTTATAATTTATGTTTCATGATGATCTCAAATCTTGTAATTGGTTACATCTCTCTATTTAAAATAAGTGAATCATGGTTGATGAAATGTAAAAAAACCCTTGAGTTCTTTTATTCAACTGTGAAAAGGTTATAAAGAACATAAAAAGACGTAGCAAACAAAGGCTTTATTTAAGTAAATAGTAAACAACACAAGCATGCATGAAAACCAGACATATAATTATGATCAAATGTGAAATTACCACATTTATTTCCTCTACAAAACTCAACTTCTTGTGAACACTTTGCCAAAGGTCTTAGTTGCCCTAATGGTGTATCAAAACCATTATGACCGCCACTAACAATACTTGATATCATCTTCATCTTCATCTTCATCGTCATTGCAGCCGCCGCCTTCCGCCGCTTCTGCGTCCATTTTGGAGAGACCAGGGAGCTGTAAAGACGTATGAAAGCTTAGATGGGTGGGTTTTGTTGATGGCTTTTGAAGTGAGGTGTGGGTGGGTGAGAGAGGATCTTCCCTAGCATATACTTTCAACTTTAACTTTTTTTTAAAACACACACTCTCTCTCTCTTAACACATAATATATACATATACATATACACACACATTATTAGGACATGATGCACACACCACTTGGTGGGGTGATGTTTTTCTCATCATGTGTGCGCTTGTCTCCTTACCTTGTGTCAAATTTTAAGATAAGAGGGAGTTAACCTTAATATTGCTCAAGTAGTTAGGCCTCTAATTATAATAATACAACGTATTCGTCAGCTATAGCTTTATATTTAGTGACTGAACAGTTCCAAAAGTTTTATTTTATTTTAATTTTGATTATACACATGCTACAACTTTCTTGACTACGTTATAAATAATAGGTACGTACCTTTTTGCTTGTATTGGAAATTAATTGTATTACATTAATTTTATGCGATTTATCACTGAGTCTGAAAATGAAAATTTGGAAAAGCATTAGAAAACTTTATCCGGCGGTATTATATATTTTAAAACTTACAAAAGTCGAAAATCTTTTAATTTTGTTTTCATCGGTCCAAGTTTATTTTTTAAGAACGGAACATAAGACCATATGTTGTCGTTTGCTCTTTCGCAAGAAAGACTTGGATGCAGGTCAATTTTTGGTGCTAGTAGCGATCTTCAACTTGGTCCAAGAGGCCTTACAGTACCTAGATACATGAGTAATGCATGTCATAAACGGATTAAACCGGTTTAGGCTTGTTTTTAATTGTATAATTAACGTGCCGATATGTTTATGACCCGTGCATGTTTATCCCAAACACGGTTTACCTTCATAAAGTCATATAGTGTTAATGGGCGTGTTATAAACTGCTATCCCTAAATTTAATGGCTTAAATTGAACAATTATCTCCTACTTCTGAATAAACTTGAAAATAATAATCAATTTAAATAACCAAATCTTATATTTATTTCATTTAAACCACTTAAATTTTAGAAAAAAGAAATTGATAAATAAATAATAATTAGTCTATAGTAACCAAATCTTATATTTACTTCATTAAAACAACCTAAATTTTATAAAAGAGAAATTGATAAATAAATATTATTAAGTATTTAATGATACCATAATCAAATGTGTAAGATCACACGGTATGAGGCGTAGAGAGGGGAGGGCAAAGCCCCTCCACACCACCCACATCACCTCACCATCCACGCCATAATGGCTTGCTTCCAAGTGGGAATTCCCACAGGCATTGCATCTTTTTTTTAGAAAAAAAAAATGATTTTATTTTATTTTAATTAAAGTTTCATCAGGCAACGACTATTTTTTGTCAGACCCCGATATTTCCACATATTACCGGTGGGCCCGGCGGGTAGTATCGTAACGTAGTTGATATCATCATAGTCAATACACACACACAATATAATAGCACAGCGGAAGGCTTGGTGAATAATTACTATTACAAACCATAGTGTCTGAGTGTCCAAATGAAAGAATATACAGACTTGGTTGTAAGAAAGATCCACAGACGGATCATAAAATAAAATACAAGAAAACTGAAATAACAGACTACAGGTATCTAGGGATTTGCAAGATCCTCTTATTGGACACCTAGTAGCTCCAGCCTATTTACGTGAGGTACCTGTCAATTAGTCTTTGGAAAATACGTCAGTTTACACTGGTAAATACAACTAACCGACTCGTTTTAAAAGAGTTTAATAAAATTGATTTAAGTGCACAAAGCACAAATAATTTATACTTGGGATAATTATTTAAAATAATTTTGTATACCGTTTTACATGTTTGTCATACATATGGGCCCGGTTTGGAAGCCGGTCATGATTAACCGACTCACCACTATAAAACCCACAAAGGAGTTATCCCCATCGTGTGGGTTATTTAGCATTTGCATCTGTCAGGTGTATGCCTACACCCCGTGCATAGGTCGTGGTCATTTACAAATGAAATGAGCCAAGGATATCCAGGACACGGTCGTATTAACCCCCAATATTTATGTTAGCAAACAAAACATATTAAAACGGGTTATGTAAATTTATTAATCACAATCCGATTAAATGACTTCATACCCGACCAAGTGGTATTATTATAATACCGTATCCCAAGCCCGTATAACGGAAAATAAGTTAAAAGTATTTACCTGAGCTAGATGGAAGAAGTAACTCAGCCGTATATTTCTAAAGCCTTATGAAAGTACCTTCTACCAAAGCTACTCAATCTGTATAGAAGGTTTATTAACCTATTAGGATACTAACGGGTCTTTATTTAAGTCAAATACTTAGACCGGTTAGCTTGAAAGATAATCAACGGTTCTAAATGCTAGATTAAGCGGAGACCGGAATAGAATGTAATTCAGACCCGACAAGTTTGGATACTTGTATAATATGGGCAAACTATACACATTCTGGAATTTGAGGATTTAATGACAAGGTTAAACCCGTTTCGGCTATTTTATGTAAACTAGTCACATAAACCGATCCGAACGCATAAATGCGTAACGGGTAACCAAATGAATTATATATAGGCCTCATTTGTTATTATGCTTAAAATATGTTAATACATCAGTAAGATGTCAACATTTATGCCCAATAAGTATTTAAAATCAATTTAAGTCCCGTAGGGGCGTTTTGGTCATTTTAATCTTTATAAAAGAGATTTTATAATAATCTGAGGTTCTGGTCTAAAACATTCAGTGAAACTATTTATTTTAGCATATTATATCAGTAAGATATCATGCATATGTGAGGTTTACCATTTATGACCAAACTATGCCCCGAAAGGGTATTTTGGTCATTTCACATATGCTTTTAAGGACATTTTTGGAAGTCTGAGTTCATGACTTATACTTACTGTAATAATATTAAAATTATTTAAAAATTCAGTAGGTAACAAGTCTTAGGTGTTAAATATGGTTTAAATCCATACTATGCACCTAATTAGCGTAAAATCGCTAATTGATGATAACTTAAGTGTTTTATGGAAATCTGAGATTTTGATCAGTTTTAATTGTTCAAAATAATTTATTTAATGTATGAAATTAGTAGGAAAAGGTTTGGCATTCGAATCATTTGTAAATCTCATTTTATGCATAAAAAGGGTATTATCGTCATTTACCGAATTATACAAGAACTCCATGTTTTGATCAGTTTATAATCTGACCAAAAATCCCAAAAATCCCTAAAAATAATATCTTAACAGTAGGTAATGAGATTTGGGTCAAAACCTATGCTTAAATATGACTTATGCAAGATATCGCAATTTAATTAATAAAAAGCTTCAATTTACGATATCGAGCATAACTTCTGTTTGAGACCAAGAACTGATGTCAAATTTTTGGGACATACTTATATATCAGTAACAAAGATTTTTGTCCACTCACATTTTTAAAAATCTTATTTATATGTCAAAAGGGCAAAAACGATATTTATAAGCATAATAACAAACATGAACATATAATTCAAAGTACTAAGGACCATGTAATATAACTCCAGGGGTTATACTACAATATAAAGTGTCCTAATGAAAGCTTAAAACATGGAAGGATTAAGCTTAATCGGGTCAGAACTGAAAGTCAAAGCAAAAGTTAAGCTTTTGCGAATTTCGGTTGTGAACCGACCCTAAACTGATAATTGTCGGGTTGAACATGCTTAGACATGTTCTAATACTAATTACCAAGTTATTAGAATGATAAAATATGATTTATAACCTCTGTATTGTTAGTTATAATTATCATTTAAAATTCTAGTCAGTTTGACTTTTTGACTTATTAGTTTGACCCGACAATTAACTAGTCAAACGAAATAATTAGGAGGTGCCCTTTTAAGGGTTAATCACCTACCTCAATATGGTCAGATAACCACTTTTAATTCGGACAGTGGTTGGACCATTTGTGATTAAACCGAAAGTCAAATTCAATTTATGATATTTTTGACTTTTCGGTTTTTAAACTCATAAACTGAACTAAGAGAGGGCTAAGACACTTACATAGGGTCCTAGCTATCTTTTCTACAATCTTGAACTTCCTTCTTGGCCAGGAGACTCCAGATGAGGTTGTAGTGAAAGTTACGAGTGAATGAGCAAATGTCCACAACAACTTAGGTGCCTTTATATACAAACTTGCCATGCATTTGGATCATAGCAGGTGTTTTGGAGGCATCTAGGATCACCCCAGGTGTCCTAGTGGTATTACAAGTCCGTTAAACAGCCCCTGGTATTGATTAGAATGAGTTAAAGTCGCATCTGAGCTGAAACCTGCAGCTGGCATGATTTTTCTGCGCTGGGCACTTTTACGCGGGCCGCGTAAGACTCAAAGGGAGTCTACGCGGGCCGCGACAACCTCCTGTTTAGGTGAAACTTGTTTCAAGCTTGGCAGATTCAGTCCCTGGTCCTTATAAACTTTATATAACCTTATTTTTGGCATATAAGGCCCTTGTAGTTAGTTTATAGAGGTTTTAAGGGAGTGTAACCAAACTTCGTTAGGCCCGGTTTCGTTAAAAGATCACCATAAACATAAGTTTCCATACATTGACGCTTTTAACCCAAAGTCTTGAAAACTTGCATAACGATCTCGAAACCACGTGAAATTTATATCACTTATTCTTGAGAGTATATTTGAATATTTCAAAGCCTCGGGTTCGTTAAAAGGTCACTCAGAGGTAAGAATTTAACATGTTGACACGTTTAACCCTTGTAGTTTATAATCTGTCGATTATTTTCATAAACGGTTTCTTATATCCAATTAATCACTAGTTTAAGAATATATTCTTCATGTACATTCAGAGGCACAAGTTTGGCATGTTGACACTTTTAGTCCCTTTGGTTTCATATTTTCATCGTTTGTCAACTTTTAGTCCTTCAAACTCAATCTTTCACATGATTAGGGTTTAGGACATGTGTCTTCACATAATTGGACACGTTTTTACGTGGTGTTACATCCTCACCCCCTTAAAAGAAATCTCGACCCCGAGATTTTACTAGAACAAGTGAGGGTACTTCTGTCGCATAGTGGACTCAACTTCCCACGTATATTCAGGGCCTCTACGAGCATCCCATTTAACTTTTACTATAGGCACGTGCTTCCTTTGGAGCTTTTTAACCTGTCGATCTTCGATCGATATAGGTCTTTCAACAAACCTCAGGCTTTCATCAATCTGTACATCTTTATGAGACATTGCTAGCGATTCATCAGCTAGACATTTCTTTAGATTATAGATGTGGAACACATTATGAATTCCACTCAGCCCCTCAGGAAAGTTTAGCTTATAAGCTACACTGCCGACACATTCAATAATCTCGAATGGTCCAATATATCTCGGGCTCAACTTACCCTTCTTACCAAAACGCATCACTCCTTTCCACGGTGATACTTTTAGTAAGACTTTATCGCCCATTTCAAACTTTAGAGGTTTCCGCCTCTTATCAGCATAACTTTTCTGCCTATCCCTGACAGCTTTTAGGCGATCACGAATTTGGACAATCTTGTCCGTCGTTTCGAGGACTATATCAGGTCCTGATAACTGAGCTTCTCCTACTTCCGCCCAACAAACAGGCGTTCTGCATTTTCTTCCATACAATGCTTCAAAAGGCGCAGCCTGAATGCTAGTATGGTAACTATTATTATATGAGAACTCAATCAAAGGTAGGTGGTCATCCCAGCTACCTCCCAAATCAATAACACATGCTCGAAGCATGTCTTCCAAAGTTTGAATTGTTCGCTCATTTTGTCCATCTGTTTGAGGATGGTAAGCAGTACTAAAATTCAAACGAGTGCCTAATGATTGTTGGAAACTTTTCCAAAAGTGAGAGGTGTATCTAGTATCTCTATCAGATATAATAGATATCGGCACTCCGTGGAGAGATACAATCTTATCCACGTACAGTTGAGCTAGCTTGTCGGAGCTATGAGTCTCCTTGATGGGTAAGAAATGTGTTGACTTAGTCAGTCTATCAGCTATAACCCATATGGTATCATTTCCATGCCTTGTTTTAGGTAACTTGGTTATAAAATCCATAGTTACCATTTCCCACTTCCATATGGGAAGCTCTGGCTGTTGTAGCAGACCTGAAGGCTTTTGATGTTCAGCTTTAATCTGGGCACAGGTCAGACACTTAGCTACATGTGTGGCAATAGATTTCTTCAAACCTATCCACCAGTAATTAGCTTTCAAATCTTGATAAATCTTGTCACCTCCAGGGTGAACTGAGTATTTGGAACTGTGAGCTTCTTGGAGGATTATATCTCGAAGCCCTCCATGAATAGGAACCCAGATTCTACCATTCATTCTGAGGATTCCGTCCTTCCCAGGTGCTAACTGTTCAGCAGTTACACCTAACTTCTCATTTGGAATGTTAGCTTCTAAAACAGCTTCTTTCTGAGCAGCTAATAATCTTTCATTCAGGCTGTTCTTAAGTTCTATGCTTTTGGCATTAGTCCTTATAGGTTTGACTCTTTCCTTTCGGCTT
Organism: Helianthus tuberosus; assembly: GCA_030545235.1. Lineage (NCBI taxonomy): Eukaryota > Viridiplantae > Streptophyta > Magnoliopsida > Asterales > Asteraceae > Helianthus > Helianthus tuberosus. The sequence goes on along the minus strand of CM060430.1, from coordinate 175,886,314 downwards.
AGAGCATCAGCGACTACATTCTCTTTGCCAGGATGGTAGCGAATTTCACAATCGTAGTCATTTAGAATCTCCATCCAACGACGTTGTCTCATATTAAGCTCTTTTTGATTGAATAGGCGTTGGAGACTTTTGTGATCTGAATAGATCACACATTTAGTTCCATATAAATAATGTCTCCATAACTTAAGTGCAAAGACAACGACACCCAATTCTAAATCGTGGGTAGTGTAATTCTTTTCATGCACTTTTAACTGTCGTGATGCATAGGCAATCACCTTGCCCCTCTGCATAAGTACACAACCCATACCGGTGTGTGACGCATCACAATACACGACAAACTCTTCTATTCCTTCGGGTAATGCCAATACCGGAGCATTTCTCAATTTCTGTTTAAGAATCTCAAATGATTCTTGCTGTTTCGGACCCCAATCAAACTTCACATTCTTGCGGGTCAGAGTAGTCAATGGTGCAGCTATCCTCGAGAAGTTCTCAATGAATCTTCTATAATAACCAGCTAAACCCAAAAAGCTGTGAATTTCGGTTGGAGTCTTTGGTGCTTCCCAATTCATTATGGCTTCTATCTTAGCGGGATCTACTTGGATACCTCGCTCACTGACAACATGTCCAAGGAATTGGACTTCGCGAAGCCAGAATTCGCATTTTGAAAACTTAGCATACAGTTTCTCCTTTTGTAGCAATCCTAAGATACACCGAAGGTGTTTCTCGTGGTCGACTTGGCTACGGGAATAAATAAGTATGTCGTCTATAAAGACGATAACAAACTTATCTAAGTATGGCTTGCAGACTCAATTCATGAGATCCATGAATGATACGGGTGCATTAGTGGGCCCGAAAGGCATCACTAAGAACTCTTAATGTCCATACCTTGTTCTGAACGCTGTCTTAGGTACATATTCAGTTCTAACTTTGAGTTGATGATACCCAGATCTTTGAGAAGAAGCTTGCCCCTTGGAGTTGGTCGAATAAGTCGTCGATCCTGGGAAAAGGATAACGATTCTTGATCGTCACCTTATTTAATTCACGATAATCAATGCATAATCGCATTGATCCATCCTTCTTTTTCACAAACAATATTGGAGCTCCCAAGCCGAAGAGCTGGGTTGTATGAAACCTTTTTCTAATAAATCGTCCAATTGAGTCATGAGCTCTTTCATTTCAGTAGGCGCTAGACGGTAAGGAGCTCGTGCAATTGGCGCAGATCCTGGCAGAATGTCTATCCTGAATTCAATTTTCCTCTCAGGAGGTAATCCAGGTAATTCATCAGGAAAGACATCAGGATATTCAGAAATAATTGGAATATCTTCGATCTTGGGTTTCGGGTCATTCACTGCCACTTGTGCCATGTAAATGACACATCCGTTCTTCAGACACTTCGATACCTTGAGAATAGACACATTGTTGGGCAGACCATATTGTGTATCTCCTTGAATAGTGACGGATTCACCAACAGGGGTTTTGATGTTAACTAGCTTTTTATCGCAGGCAATTTGGGCTTGGTTATGCGATAAGCAATCCATGCCTAAAACTACATCAAACACAGTCAATTTCATTAGTAAAGGGGATAGCGGGATAGAATGATTCTTAATGGATATAGCGCATCCATCAAGAAGAGTTGAAGCAGTTTCTAAGGTACCATCTGCGAGTTCTACCTCATATTTTATGTCTAGAGTTTTAATAGGCAGATTCAGTAACTTACTAAACTTATGGTCTACAAACGACTTATCAGCACCTGAATCAAATAAAACTCTAGCATAAATATCATTAATGAGGAAGGTACCTGTTATAACGTTATTGTCGTTCACTGCCTCCCTGGCGTTCATCTGAAAGACCCTTGCATTGTTCTTCTTTGCCTCTTCAGGCTTCTTAGCACTCTTAGGGCAATTAGTCTTAATGTGCCCCTTCTCGTTGCAACCATAGCAGGTCACATCCTTAATGTTTCGGTACTCCACAGTCTTGTGCCCTTTCTTCTTGCAAATCCCATAAGGTTTTGCTTGTGGTTCTTGGTTGCATTTTCCAAAGTGCCTCTTGTTACACGTCTTACATCTGGGCTTTTCATCTGACTGTCCCTTTTTGAAACCAGAGTTTCCTTTCTTCTTTTTGTTTGAGTGATGGGACTGATCATCCTCTTTTTTTCTCTTCCCTTCCTCGGTGGTTTTCTTTACCCTACTCCTTACAACATCGAGAGTAAGGGACAAAGATAGATCTAAAGCAGACCTATAAGTAGCTGGCTTAGAAGCCTTAACGTTTCCTTTAACCTCTGGGGCTAAACCACCGATAAAACGCGTAATGCGTTTGGGTTCAGGGTGACCAAATACGGTACAAGTCTTGACATGGAATTAAAATTGGTCACATAAGACCTGCAATCCAAATCCTTCATCACCAGAGTGAGGAAGTCAATCTCTATCCTTTCCACTTCATGTTGAGGATAGTAAGTGTCCTTCATAAGATCAACAAATTTGCTCCAGGAAAGGTTATACAGAGAAACCTTCCCAGTGGATTGCACCAAGGCTTTCCACCAAGTTAGGGCGTCACCCTTGAAGGACTGAGATACAAACTTGACGATGTCCTCCCTTGCACACCCACTGATATCAATCACCGTTTCCATTTCATCTAACCACTTCATACAATCTATCCCTCCCATTTCTCCTGTGAAGTCTCTTGGCTTACACGAGACGAAGTATTTGTAGGTACAACCTTTGTTGTACTTGGGAGTCTGGTTCAACACAACCTTCTGAGATTCAGATGGTTAGAGGAATGCTGAGATTCATCCTTTTTCGATGCATGCGAATGTGATAAAGGTTTTGTATGAGTTTTGGACCGCACATGACTCGATTCGTTGAATATTTTATCCACAGCTTGAGCAACTGCTGTGTCAATCATTGCTTGTAACTCAGCATTTGTAATTTATCCTTGCTTCATTATTATTCCCTTCTCTCGGATGACTGTTTGCTTCGTCAGAGCCAGCCATGATTTGGGTACTAAAATTTAACAATAATGATTTATTTAGATTATAAAATGAATCATCATGTTGATGATTAGATGGCCATGGTATTAATAAACCATATAGACCATTTTAAATAACAAGTCAAGATTTGCCTAGGCTACAATCGAACCATTATAAGCAATCAATAGGATATAATCCTGCATATTTATTTGACAGAGGACATAAATCACATCTGTCAATGTCATAGAGACATTTTTCATATAGCACAAGGCTCGTCTCGAAGGACATTTAGATGGCACAAAAGGCCTTGCCACAAGGATGATTAAATCATGATCTCTTGGATCAGTGATCTTTAAGGGTCGAGCATTAATTCATCGTCCTTCTGACAGAAATTTATGAAATAAACTATTACTGTCATGAATACACCTTCGCCCAAAGGCTTACATCTTAATTAGATGTTTTATACATCATATTGATGTTTAATAGCCATGATTCGTATCGATCATATAGGCTATGAAGGTGGCTTGGAAGAATCCAAGTATCTTTAGAAGCTAGTGTGATCTCTCAAGTCACATAGCCAAGAATGTTAACATAATTTCTGATGTTAACAAGGAATCATTTTCTTAAAAAGGTTGTACCATCATAGCCATTAATATTGGCTAGGTTATACCTTTAAGAATTTCTTTTGGTATTGCTTTTGGCAGATCAATGTAAATTGAAATGATATTAATAAGAAGATGTAATAAAATACATATATAAATTTTCCAAAAGAACTCTATTGAAAAACTAAACGATTACAAGATATGCCCTAAACGGGTCTTGAAAATAACAACTGTCCACGAAGGGACTACAGAAAAGGAAACAAGTCCTCACAGGGACCAAGTACAGAAATAAAAATGTCCTCACATGGACTTGATTGAAAAGACAATACAAAATGAAATAAATAAACTTCTACTTCTTTTTGCCTTTTATGAGGTTCGCAAGGCCCTTCAGAAATTTGTTATGCTTTTTGTTTGTTTCATCCGCTTGATGTTCAACCCGATCCAACCCCTATGCAGAATTTCTTGTGTTTGCATTTGTGAAGGTGGGGGTTGTTGCTGGTGAGGAGGGTATTGATACCCATGCACTGGATACCCCGTTGAGTATGATGGAGAAAAGGGTGAAGGGTAAAGTGCATTAAACTGAGCTGCCTCAAGATATGGATCTTGGGCAGGGGCCTGATATCCATAACCCGTAGGATTTAGATATTCAAATGGGTTATACCCAGATGAACCTTGGTAAGTCAGTATGGGGTTATCATAACCTACTGGCGGTGGCGGTGGGGCAAGTGTAACTGGCGGGGGATTATTTTCCGGCACCGTATGAGAGGGTCCACCCATTTGTGGATCCTCAGGGATTGGGGGTATGTGCTCGAAGCTTGAGGGGAACTGAACCTAGGTCCCCCTTGCACGGACATTCGTGCGTTCCTCCTTCGCCTAGGTGGCTCAGGAGGTGGTTGAGGTGGTTGTTGAGGTGGTTCCTCAACAGGTAAAGGTGGTGGAGAAACCGCTTGAAGGTATAGTTCTTCCAATGGAAGTTGTGGAGAATTATGAAAAGAAGGAGTGAATTCCCATTCAAACTTGTTCCACCATTCGGCCCATGGGTCGGGGCCTTGGTATGGCGATCCTTGGTAAGGAGAACCGCAGGAGATGCTGATAGGATGAGTTGGTGTCCCGGTTGGCGGCGCTGGGTCGGGGTCACCGTCCATTTCCATGTCTTGGGAGAAATGGTCCTCGGGTCCTAAAGGATTATAACCTTGAGGTTCGTTAAGATAGTCGTTCGGGTTAAATTAACCCGGGGAATAAAGATCATTAGAACTAGAATGGTGAAAGGAATGAGAATGCAAAGAGTGATGTGAATGATGGGATTGATGGGAATGGTGCGAATGTTGGGGCTCGTCCTGAATAGGTAGCCCAAAATATGCAGGATCTGAAGGTGAGGAACCTAGCGAAACAGAGTGTCTCGCCGGTTCAAAAGAATGTCTCCAGTGATCCCGAGAATCGAAGCTAGAGAAAGATGCTGACGGAGTGCGCCTATGGGAGGGTCCTGCACTACTTGATGGTCCTCCTCGCATCGGACCTTTTCCCTTACCTCGTACGCGCGGTGGCATTTTAATTAACCTGTCAAAACAATAAAACAACATATAAACGACAAAAGGAAAGATTAAGAATAATTCCTAGGTCATATGCCTAGACTCGGAAGTCTAAGGAATGTGCTTATTGTGTCATTGAGATTAAACACAAAAGGTTAGTGTTTAATTCACTCAATGTTGGCTCTGATACCAACCTGTCACACCCTGATATTTCCACATATTACCGGTGGGCCCGGCGAGGAGTATCGTGACGTAGTTGATATCATCATAGTCAATACACAATATAATAGCACAGCGGAAGGCTTAGTGAATAATTACTATTACAAACCATAGTGTCTGAGTGTCCAAATGAAAGAATATACAGACTTGGTTGTAATAAAGATCCACAGGCGGATCATAAAATAAAATACAAGAAAACTGAAATAACAGACTCTAGGTATCTAGGGATTTGCAAGATCCTCTTATTCAACACCTATTAGCTCCAGCCTATTTACGTGAAGTACCTGTCAATTAGTCTTTGGAAAATACGTCAGTTTACACTGGTAAATACAATTAACCGACTCGTTTTAAAAGAGTTTAATAAAATTGATTTAAGTGCACAAAGCACAAATCTTGTATACCGTTTTACATGTTTGTCATACATATGGGGCCGGTTTGGAAGCTGGTCCTGATTAACCGACTCACTACTATAAAACCCACAAAGGAGTTATCCCCATCGTGTGGGTTATTTAGCATTTGCATATGTCAGGTGTATGCCTACACCCCGTACATAGGTCGTGGTCATTTACAAATGAAATGAGCCAAGGATATCCAGGACACGGTCGTATTAACCCTCAATGTTTATGTTATCAAACAAAACAGATTAAAGCGGGTTATGCAAATTTATTAATCACAATCCGATTAAATGATTTCATACCCGACCAAGCGGTATTATTATAATACCGTATCCCAAGCCCGTATAACGAAAAATAAGTTAAAAGTATTTACCTGAGCTAGATGGAAGAAGTAACTTAGACGTATATTCCTAAATCCTTATGAAAGTACCTTCTACCAAAGCTACTCAATCTGTATAGAAGGTTTATTAACCTATTAGGATACTAACGGGTCTTTATTTAAGTCAAAGACTTAGACCGGTTAGCTTGAAAGATACTTAACGGTTCTAAACGCTAGATTAAGCGGAGACCGGAATAGAATGTGATTCAGACCCGACAAGTTTGGATACTTGTATAATATGGGCAAACTATACACATTCTGGAATTTGAGGATTTAATGACAAGGTTAAACCCGTTTCGGCTATTTTATGTAAACTAGTCACATAAACCGATCCGAACGCATAAATGCGTAACGGGTAACCAAATGAATTATATAGAGGCCTCATGTGTTATTATGCTTAAAATATGTTAATACATCAGTAAGATGTCAACATTTATGCCCAAGAAGTATTTAAAATCAATTTAAGTCCCGTAGGGGCGTTTTGGTCATTTTATTGTTTATAAAAGAGATTTTATAATAATCTGAGGTTCTGGTCTAAAACATTCAGTAAAAGTATTTATTTTAGCATATCATATCAGTAAGATATCATGCATATGTGCGGTTTACCATTTATGACCAAACTATGCCCCGAAAGGGTATTTTGGTCATTTCATATATGCTTTTAAGGACATTTTTGGAAGTCTGAGTTCATGACTTATACTTACTGTAATAATATTAAAATTATTTAAAAATTCAGTAGGTAACAAGTCTTAGGTGTTAAATATGGTTTAAATCCATACTATGCACCTAATTAGCGTAAAATCGCTAATTGATGATAACTTAAGTGTTTTATGGAAATCTGAGATTTTGATCAGTTTTAATTGTTCAAAATAATTTATTTAATGTATTAAATCAGTAGGAAAAGGTTTGGCATTCGAATCATTTGTAAATCTCATTTTATGCATAAAAAAGGGTATTATCGTCATTTACCGAATTATACAAGAACTCCATGTTTTGATCAGTTTATAATCTGACCAAAAATCCCAAAAATCCCTAAAAATAATATCTTAACAGTACGTAATGAGATTTGGGTCAAAACCTGTGCTTAAATATGACTTATGAAAGATATCGCAATTTAATTAATAAAAAGCTTCAATTTACGATATCGAGCATAACTTCTGTTTGAGACCAAGAACTGATGTCAAATTTTCGGGACATACTTATATATCAGTAACAAAGGTTTTTGTCCACCCACATTTCTAAAAATCTGATTTATATGTCAAAAGGGCAAAAACGATATTTATAAGCATAATAACAAACATGAGCATATAATTCAAAGTACTAAGGGCCAAGTAATATAACTCCAGGGGTTATACTACAATATAAAGTGTCCTAATGAAAGCTTTAAACATGGAAGGATTAAGCTTAATCGGGTCAGAACTGAAAGTCAAAGCAAAAGTCAAGCTTTTGCGAATTTCGGTTGTGAACCGACCCTAAACTGATAATTGCCGGGTTGAACATGCTTAGACATGTTCTAATACTAATTACCAAGTTATTAGAATGATAAAATATGATTTATAAACTTTGTATTGTTAGTTATAATTATCATTTAAAATTCTAGTCAGTTTGACTTTTTGACTTATTAGTTTGACCCGACAATTAACTAGTCAAACGAAATAATTAGGAAGTGCCCTTTTAAGGGTTAATCACCTACCTTAATAACATAACCACTTTTAATTCGGACAGTGGTTGGATCATTTGTGATTCAACCGAAAGTCAAAGTCAATTTACGATATTTTTTACTTTTCGGTTTTTAAACTAATAAACTGAACTAAGAGAGGGCTAAGACACTTACATAGGGTCCTAGCTATCTTTTCTACAATCTTGAACTTCCTTCTTGGCCAGGAGACTCCAGATGAGGTTGTAGTGAAAGTTATGAGTGAATGAGCAAATGTCCACAACAACTTAGGTGCCTTTATTTACAAACTTGCCATGCATTTGGATCATAGCAGGTGTTTTGGAGGCATCTAGGATCACCCCAGGTGTCCTAGTGGTATTACAAGTCCGTTAAACAGCCCCTGGTATTGATTAGAATGAGTTAAAGTCGGTTCTGAGCTGAAACCTGCAGCTGGCATGATTTTTCTGCGCTGGGCACTTTTACGCGGGCCGCGTAAGACTCAAAGGGAGTCTACGCGGGCCGCGACAATCTCCTGTTCAGGTGAAACTTGTTTCAAGCTTGGCAGATTCAGTCCCTGGTCCTTATAAACTTTATATAACCTTATTTTTGGCATATAAGGCCCTTGTAGTTAGTTTGTAGAGGTTTTAAGGGAGTGTAACCAAACTTCGTTAGGCCCGGTTTTGTTAAAAGATCACCATAAACATAAGTTTCCATACATTGACGCTTTTAACCCAAAGTCTTGAAAACTTGCATAACGATCTCGAAACCACGTGAAATTTATATCACTTATTCTTGAGAGTATATTTGAATATTTCGAAGCCTCGGGTTCGTTAAAAGGTCACTCAGAGGTAAGAATTTAACATGTTGACACGTTTAACCCTTGTAGTTTATAATCTTTCGATTATTTTCATAAACGGCTTCTTGTATCCAATTAATCAGCCGTTTAAGAATATATTCTTCATGTATGGTCATTCAGAGGCACAAGTTTGGCATGTTGACACTTTTAGTCCCTTTGGTTTCATATTTTCATCCTTTGTCAACTTTTAGTCCTTCAAACTCAATCTTTCATATGATTAGGGTTTAGGACACGTGTCTTCACATAATTGGACACGTTTTTACGTGGTGTTACATTTTTTTTATATAAAGTTTTTTAATTTAAATTATTTACTCCATTTTACACTATAAAATTACCACTCTATCACACTCATCCTCACATTACTCTACTTTTCTCTCAATCTGTTATAAAAAATTTCAATTTCTATATATATAAATATATATAAAAGAAAATTGAACACACACAACCGTTCTTTCGATTCAAACAACCTGTTTTGTCGACCCGAAACCCCGACTACGTACCCCACAAAATCCTAGCCCACAACAAAACCCGAGTATGCAAGTTCCGGTTGCTACACCCGAGTTTGTGGCGTACACATCTTTTTTAACGGGCATGTTGTATCCGAGATTTCCTTACGGCAACGCTTCCTTGTCGCAAGCTCCGCTGCCAAACATCCCTCACCAACAACAACTTCATATATCCCAACGGACCCCACTCCCGATATCGTTCTGGAAACCCAACTGCAAAATTTAGGTGAACCGTCGGCTCCGAGGGTTAAAAAGAGAAGCCACAAGAGGGACCCATAAGAAAAACTCACAAGCGGAAGTCAAGTTGCTATAAAACGGACGATGAATGAAGAAGTGTTTTAACCAAATCTTGGATTTTCGTATCGAAGGACCCGGTGATCAGTACATTCTTTATCGTTTTTTAGCTTTATTTCTTTTATTGATGGTTTTGTTTTAAATAAAATATTATTAATATGTAGCTTTATTTTTTTAAGTGGAAAGCTCAAAAAGAGGAAAAATTTGGGATCGAGTTTGTGAAATATTTCATGAAACCTTGAAGCGAGATGTATATCGGTTCAACGATAGTCACTCATCACGACCTTCCACGGTTACGTCAACAACGCCAAAATAATGCAAAAAACGGTGAAAATAAAGCCAACTTCATGGCGAGAGACTTTAGTGAATACAAAGAACAAGAACGCTCATGGCAGGTGACACGTCACCACAACAAATAGACGAAAATACCGCTCATGGCCCAATCTTCAAAAAGAAGCAAAACAAGCTCGTCTACTCGTTTCGATGCTAGTAACGAAGTTGATCTCAACTTAAGTGACGATAATGTTGAAGTTGAACCTAATCATCCACCCGTATTAGTACATTTAACAATATTCAACAAGAAAATTTCGAGGAAAAAAGAAGTATATATGCGCTATTTAAAAAATAAATAAATTTGTAAAAGGAGAAAGAAATGATATCAGACCCGAAAGACAAATGTATGAGGTAATGAAAAAACAAATTAGGGAAAAATATAGTCTTTAGTTAGTTAATGTCTATTGTATCGTGTGTGTGTTTTTAATTTCTTTTAATTTTATGCAATGTATTATTTATTAAATTATTGCTATTGTTTTAATTAATAGAAATGTCTTTTTCATTTAATTGTTTTTTTAAATATGAATAAATAAATGATTTAATTAAAAAAAATATGAGGCTTTGCCCTTAGCCTTGACCATCTCATGTTTTTTTTGATGTGGGGGACGAAACCCACGTAATCTATTTGGCGCCTACATCATAGGGTGGAGGCTTTGTCCTTGGTCTTTCTCTCATGGTCATTTGTTGTTTTTTCTTTGTTCCATTCGTTTCCTTATAATTGATGGGTTTTATAGCCTCGTTCAACCCATTGTCAGTGGCAGAGCTTGACCAAAAGTTTCGAGTGGGCGTAAAGTGATGGGACCTAAATTTTTTTTCATATCGTTATGTTTCGGGTCGGGTCGGGTTGGCTATTCGATTCAAGTCGGGTCAAATAATAATAGTTCCAAATAAAATAAAGGAGTAAACTACATTTTTGGCCCCTGTGGTTATATCACTTTTACTATATTAGCCCAAAATAATAATTTTTAACATATCTGCCCCCATGGTCTCTATAACTAACCATTTTGGCCCCCATGATCTCTAGACTTAGGGGTTAAAATGGTTAGTTATAGAGACCATGGGGGCAGATATGTTAAAAATTCTTATTTTAGGCTAATATAGTAAAAGTGATATAACTACAGGGCCCAAAAACGTAATTTACTCTAAAATAAAGTGTATATTTACCAAACTACCCATCATTTATATACAAACTTTATAAATATTCATGATATACAATTTAGGAAAAATAATCCGGGGGGGGGGGGGGTGATCCTATATAATTTTGAAAATTTTCGAACGGAAAATCAGAACTTATACATTTCTAACCGAAACATTAAGGTGAGCGGGTGCACCCTTAGCACCCACAATACATCGCCCCTGCACATTACCTACATATACATTTACAAGGTCAGGGAATAGTGCCAGACACCTTGCTTGGTACTTCCCTATTGGACCAACCTATTTTTTATTTAATTTTATTTCCTGTTTAAAATTATGCTTTCGTCCTTTGTTTGAAATGACGTTTTTGCCCCCAGCTCAAAATAAATTTATAATTTTGCCCCTATCTCAAAATTACGCTTTTGCTCCCGGTTCAAAAACTATATACATTTACAAGGTCAGGGAATAGTGTCAGGCACCTTGCCTGGCACTTCCCTATTGAACCAACCTATTTTTTATTTAATTTTATTTTCAGTTTAAAATTGTGCTTTCGTCTTTCGTTTGAAATTACGTTTATGCCCACAGCTCAAAATAAATTTATAATTTTGCCCCTAGCTCAAAATTACGCTTTTGCTCCCGGTTCAAAAACTCATTTTTTATTTTGTTCCCAGTTTAAAATTACGATTTCGCCATCCGTTTAAAATTACGTTTTTGCCCTCAGTTCAAAATAAAATGTTGTTTTTTCCTCTAACTCAAAACTACGCTTCTGCCCTCAGCTCAAAATTACGTTTGCCTGACACTTCCCTATTAGACCAACCCATTTTTATTTTAATTTTATTCCCAGTTTAAAATTACGCTTTCGTCATTCGTTTAAAATTACGTTTTTGCCCCCAGCTCAAAATAAAATTATAATTTTGCCCCTAGCTCAAAATTACGCCTTTGCCCTCGGTTCAAAAACTCATTTTTAATTTTGTTCCCAGTTTAAAATTACGGTTTCGCCTTCCGTTTAAAATTACGTTTTTGCCCACAGTTCAAAATAAAATGTTGTTTTCTCCTCTAGCTCAAAATTACGTTTTTTTCCCACAGTTCAAAATAAAATTATGTTTTCCCCCCTAGCTCAAAATTATGATTTTGCTCTCAGTTTAAAATTATGATTTCGCTTCCGGTTCAAAATATAATTACGATCTTACTCTCTGTGCAGACATACATGTTATGAGAGAGAAATATTCGGCCTATTGCCCCGCAACGCGAGCGGGGCAAAAACTAGTTGTTCTATATATCATAGAATTTTCCATCGTTAAAAATAAAACTTATTCTAAACACAAATTTGACAGAATGACGTCATGGAAACACCATAACTAAATGGCATATAGCTCTGACGAGTTAGCTATCCCTCTCAACATTCACGACAATCTTGTCGCCAAACAATCAAATTAGGTAATGTAATATGACACGTGCCTTACCTACAGTTAGGTGATCTTGTTTATTAAAATATACCGTTTAGCCCTTTCACAAATATGATTGGCAAAAAGACCCTCTTCATTCGTTATTAATTTATTATATTTATCATAAGCATCACTACAAACTGGCTTCATGTTTTCACAAGAAGTGAAAAGAAGTAGGCAAGTTAAACGGGTTTAAACTTTATGAAATTCTAGACCGTATCATGAAACGTGATTTTACATGGTACAAAATGTTTGTTGAAATGTCTTAATAGGATTTTTATACCAAGATAAATAGAGAAGGAAATAATAAAAAATGTACACTAATTTAAAGGGAAGTGAAATCTAATGTTAGGGCGATTTTAATTGACGAAGTTACGAATATAAACTGTAAAACGATTGTTACTAAACAAAGTTGGGTAAATACTGAAATAAGTATCAAGTTCTTAGCTCGATATCCTCGACAAACCCATCAAATTGTCAGTCTATCACTATAAAGTGTTTTCTTGTTGATTTTAGGGATAATGTACGTAGTTGTCGTTGAAAAAAAAAACTATATGTGTATTTATTTGTAAAGTATTTTTATAAATAATTTTATGGTTTTTGGAGTAAATTGCTAAAATTGTCCCTGAGGTTTGGGCAAATTGTCAGTACAATCCAAAAAAATTTCTTTTTTGCAATTGGACCCTTGAGGTTGCATTTTGTTGCCATTTCTATTCAAATGACTAATCCCTCTTAAGTCAAGGGTAAATTGGACATTGTACATGTAAAAATTTGATTTATATAAGAGTCTCTTAGACCGTGGGGTATGGTGGGCGGGGGTTTGGGGCATGGGTTGACACATGGCTTGGGTGGGCTTCGCTGGGTTGACCCACATTGAAGACGGTATGGTGGGGCGGGGGTTTAGGGCGTGGCCAGCCCAAACTATATTTTTTATAAACAAAATTTATATTTTTTTAATAATGTTTTTTAAATAAAAACCGATTACATTTTAAAATAAAGGAAATTACATAAAAAAATTCTAGTGCTTGGAATATTTTTTTTTTATCTCTTCTCTCGTCTCCAACATTAGTTCCAACTCTTCACCTGATAGGTGATCGATGGGCTGGGCTAGAAATTTCATATCATCTCGTCTTTGTTTCAAGGCATCCCTAGCTTCTTTGTTCTTCAGAATTTCGGCCCTTTGTTGTTGGAATACGTTAAATGTATCTAACTTGCATGTAATGTCTTCCAACTGATCGCTGTATACTCCCCTACGCAAGCCCGAACTCCCAACTGAAGGCGATGGCGTACCCGATCTTGATTTTTTAGCGCGCCTTTTTGCGGCATCTCTTCCGTATTCTGGCCGGTTTGGCGAATCATCCACATCGTCCTCCAACTCTAGATCTCATGCATCCGATTGGGCTTGGGACGAGGGTATCCTTAACCTTTTGGAAGACGTGTTGGTTTCGCTACCACTGGGGATATTCGCTACCAACAATGCATGGAACGGAAGCCGCTCCCCACATTCGTTTTGTATGTAACCAATGCATTTGTAACAAAGTCGGCTTCGGTTTCACCACTTTTTGGGTTTTGCTTTGCCTTATGTAAATAACCACTAAATTTGGTGAGTTTCGCTTATCTCGGTCCACTTCGAGGATAAGCTATCATTTTCACGATAAAGCTCCCTTTCCATTTCTTCGTGAAATGCTTTACTGACCGCGTCCCACAAATGGTTTCTATGTTGAGGATTTCCTATTTTAATAAAAACAACATTTAATATATTACAAAGTTATATAATAAAAAACATAAATATTAAAATAAGGGCTACAAAATTTTTAAAAATACCTAAAGTTGGATGTAGAGATTTCTGAACCCAAGCCCTCGCCAATGCAACTTCTTCTTTAAGGACCCATCTTTGTTGTTTTCGTTTGGCGCTTTTATGTGCTTTCTCGGCCTCGGTTTTTTTCTTGTGACTTCTCTTCTTGATGGATTTGGATGCGGATGGACCATCGATGGGGGGTTGAGTTTCGGGGACGGTTTCAGTTTGGGAAGGTTGATTGACGTTTCTGAAAGGTTGATGGGCGTTTGTGGAATCGGGCTAGGTATAGAATCGTCAGTGTGAGGGAAGTTAGTATACAAACGATTCGAGAGAAACGATGCGTAACCCGCCATATCGGGCATAGTGGAGTGTATTAAAAAAGGAGCAATTGGACGATTGGGTGGTGGGCTAGGTGTTTCTTGTAATGCCCACGGATTGTTCGGGTCAAAACCACGTGTAACAACTCTCATTAAAAGTCCTATTTATTTTATTATTTCATCCAATAGGAAACCCTAATTGAGACACCCAAGTGATTCTACACAAACCCTAAAATTTTCAGAATCATCAGAAACAGGATCAGGGCCCCTAAAACTCAGGGGGGGGGGGGGGGGGGGGTAAAACCCTAGTTACGATTATCTAAATAACTTGCTGTCAAAATTGAATTTTACGAATCCGTCGACTCAGCAAGCCTACAAATACACGTAGCTACCCTATGGTAAATAGGTGACCCTTGCGCTACGCGACGCCCAAGGGGTGACCCGTCGCGCTACGCGACGGGGTCAAATTTCATGTATAAATAGGGTTGTTTGGGACTTGAAATTTGGCACTTGAACGACGTAAAAATTCGAAGTATACACTGAGTTACGCTCTGTTTACTATCAAAACACACACGAATCACAAATCGTTGCCGCAATACAGGGTAATAACTCGATCGCTGATACGATTCAATGTCCGATCGATTAAACTATCCAATGGATGTTTAAGTGCTGCCCACATTAGGGTTTATGCTTTGTCATTCGTCGTTAACTCGATGGATGTTTAAGTATCACACTTTGTCATTCGATGTGAGGGTTTAATCTTGTGAGTTATCGTAAATGCTGTATTAAGTTACTAACCGAGTTGTGTGCATGTTATTAAATTTAGGTTAAAAAGGCTAATCAGTAGGCTAGGCTCTGCTCAATTAAATCTGCAATGTGAGTCATTCTCTTTTTATCAAATTACTTTCAAAAGCATGTTTATTTTCAAAGTTATAATTACAGGGATTAAGTCTTTGTAATCACCAAGTTACAGCCGGTATGTGGGGTTTTGTATACATTACTTTATAACCGTCACCATTGGACAACGAGGCCTAGCGGTAATCATACTAATCACGATAATAATCCACGGCAGACTCCGCTCCCTAAGAAAATGAAAGCTGCAACACCTGGTTGCACTTACAAAGAATTTCTTGCTTGTAAACCATCCGAGTTTGCTGGTAATGAAGGAGCAACTGCGACACTGCGTTGGTTAGAGAAAACCAAGGCAATGATTACAATAAGTAAATGTGTCAAGGACGATCAGGTCATGTACGCGTCAAATCTTTTTAAAGAAGTAGCACTCGAATGGTGGAACACAGTACTTCAAGCCAAAGGAAGAAATGTGGCTTATGCCATGAACTGGGAAGAATTTAAGAGTCTTGTAGAAAGAAAATTCTGTCCCGAATATGAAAAAGATCAAATGGCGAATAAGTTCCTAAATCATCGAATGATGGGTGTAGATTGTCGCGGTTATACTTCGACATTCTTTGAATATGCTAGAGTGGTACCAACACTGGCTTCGCCAGAACCGGTACTCATTTCTCGCTATATTTGGGGACTAATTAGTGAAATCCGTAACATCGTTAAAGCTGCGAGACCTCGTACTATTGACGATGCTGTGGAATTAGCTAATACCCTAACTGATGAATTGGTTCGCACAAGAGATGATAATAGGAAAAAGGAACCGGCTCAGAAAATTACCCAAGGATTTCGTACGGGTAATAATAATAGCTTCAAGAGAAGAGGAACAGGGCAATCTTCAACTCCGTCGTTCTGCAGGAATTGCAGAAAGAAGCATTATGGAAGATGCAATGTAATCTGTAACTTTTGCAAAACTGGAGGACATCGCGAAGAAGATTGCAGAAAGAAAACTAGGATCTGCTATAATTGTGGAGAAAATGGGCATTTCAAGACAGAATGCCCTAAATTGGTCAAACCAACAGACAACAAAGTCAAGACAGCTGACGAAGCTACTAGGAAGAATGTTCGCGCCTTTCAGTTAACAACTCAAGAAGCAGAACTCATTCCAGATGTGATAGCGGGTACGTTCTTAGTTCACAACGTGTATGCAAAAGTATTATTTGACTCTGGTGCAAACCAAAGTTTTATCAATACTTTATTCTGCCAAGCTCTTAAATTACCCTTAACCAACCTTAGGCAGATTTTTACAGTCGAAACGGCAGACGGAAATTCTGTTAGCATAGATAAAGTTTTGCAAAAAGAAAATATAGAACTCTCAGGTCATAAATTCTTTGCAAACCTATTACCTATGAAATTAGCCGAGTTTGATGTTGTGTTAGGAATGGATTGGTTAGTAGCCAACCATGCTCGAATCCTTTGTGACCAGAACTCCATAGAAATTCAGGCACCCACCGGAGAAGTAATTATGATTACAGGAGATAAACCACGTAAGCCCATGAAATTCATCTCAGTAATGAAAGTTGCTAGTTATGAACGAAAGAAGGGAATAGTATATATGATTTCAGTAATCATTAGTACTAAGGGTAAAGAACTTAAGGAGATTCCTGTAGTCTCAGAATACCCAGATATATTCCCATAAGAGTTACCAGGATTACCACCAGATAGTGAGGTAGAATTTAGAATTCATCTAATTCCAGGAACTATACCGATAGCCAAGGCACCTTATCGGTTAGCACCTACAGAGATGTTAGAACTGAAAAAGCAATTAGATGAATTACTAAGTAAAGGTTTCATACAACCTAGTTCATCCCCGTGGGGAGCGCCAGTGTTATTTGTAAAGAAAAAGGATGGTTCAATGAGAATGTGTATTGATTATAGAGAATTGAATAAGGTTACAATTAAGAATCGATACCCATTACCTAGGATTGATGATCTTTTTGATCAACTTCATGGAGCTGGATATTTTTCTAAGATTGATTTACGCTCCGGATATCATCAATTGAAAGTACAAGAAGAAGACATACCTAAGACTGCTTTCAGAACTAGGTATGGTCATTACGAGTTTACAGTCATGCCCTTCGGATTAACGAATGCACCTGCAGCATTCATGGACATGATGAATAGGATCTGTAAACCGTATTTGGATAAATTTGTAATTGTTTTCATCGACGATATACTTATTTATTCCAAAAGTCAGGACAAGCATTGTCAGCACTTACATGCACTCTTAACTTTGTTAAGAAAAGAAAAGCTTTACGCCAAATTCTCGAAGTGTGAATTTTAGTTGCAAGAAGTGCAATTCTTAGGTCACATGGTGAATCATGAAGGCATTCAGGTAGATCCTGCTAAGATAGAGGCGATTATCAAATGGAAGGTTCCGCAATCTGTAATGGAAATTAGAAGTTTTATAGGTTTAGCTGGATATTATAGATGGTTTATTAAGGATTTTTCCAAAATAGTTGTACCATTAACTAAGCTAACCTGTAAAGCAGTTAAGTTTGAATGGGGACCTAAACAAGAAGAAGCCTTTAGGATCTTGAAACAGAAATTAACCAATGCTCCAATCTTAGCTTTACCAGAAGGAACTGAAGATTTTGAAGTATATTGTGATGCTTCAAAACTAGGATTAGGATGTGTGTTAATGCAATGCAAGAAGGTGATTACGTATGCCTCAAGACAATTGAAAAAGCACGAAGAAAATTATACGACTCATGACTTAGAATTAGGAGCCGTAATTTTTGCCCTGAAAATCTGGAGACATTATCTATACGGAAGTAAGTTTACTATCTTTACGGATCATAAAAGTTTAAAGTACATATTTGGGCAAAAAGAGTTAAACACGAGACAAAGGAGATGGATGGAAATCCTAAGTGACTACGACTGTGATATTCAATATCATGAAGGAAAGGCAAATGTAGTTGCAGATGACTTAAGTCGTAAGTACCATGAGAAACAACGACGAGTTCGTGCTCTTAGGTTAAATCTACAGTTAGATTTAAGGGAACAAATCAAGAATGTTCAGGAGACAGCAATCAAGGATGATGCTGAAGGAATGAAAGGACGAATAAAAGAGTTAGAGCAAGGAGCTGATGGAATTTTGATGATTCCACAAAAGAAGAATTTGGGTACCTAAGCAAGGAGAATTAAGAAATCAGATTTTAGAAGAAGCTCATAAATCTAGGTATACCATGCACCCGGGAAACAATAAGATGTACCAAGATTTAAGAAATAACTTTTGGTGGATAGGCATGAAGAAAGATATAGCTAAATATGTTTCTAAGTGTCTTACTTGTTCACAAGTTAAGGCAGAACATCAGAAACCATCAGGTCTACTACAACAATTAGAAATGCCTGTATGGAAATGGGAACTCATAACAATGGATTTTGTTACTAAGTTACCCAAAACCAGAAAAGGTAATGACGCGATTTGGGTAATTGTGGATCGATTAACCAAATCAGCTCATTTTCTACCTATGAAAGAAACCTTTAGCATGGAAAGATTGGCAAAGTTGTATGTAGATGAAGTTGTATCCCTACATGGAGTTCCACTCTCCATTGTATCAGATAGGGATAGTCGTTTCACTTCTCATTTTTGGACAAGTTTCCAAGAAGCAATGGGAACTCGACTAAATCTGAGTACTGCATATCATCCACAAACAGACGGGCAAAGTGAAAGGACGATACAAACTCTAGAAGACATGCTCCGAGCATGTGTGATAGATTTTGGTGGAAATTGGGACGATCACTTGCCTCTGATCGAATTCTCCTATAACAATATTTATCATTCAAGTATTGAAACTGCCCCATTCGAGGCATTATATGGAAGAAAATGCAGAACTCCAGTTTGTTGGGCAGAAATATGAGAAAGTCAATTGTCAGGTCCTGAAATAGTACAAGAGACAACTGACAAGATTACACAAATCAAAGAAAGACTAAAAACGGCTCGAGATCGTCAGAAGAGTTATGCAGACAATAGACGAAAGCCGTTAGAGTTTCAAGTTGGAGACAAAGTACTGTTGAAAGTTTCTCCTTGGAAAGGAGTTGTTCGATTCGGTAAGAAAGGAAAGTTGAGTCCAAGGTACGTAGGACCATTTTCAGTGATTCAACGTATAGGACCAGTTGCTTATCGTTTACAACTACCAGAGGAGTTAGCTGGACTACATGATGTATTTCATGTATCCAATCTCAAGAAATGCCTATCAGACGAATCTTTGGTAGTACCTCTCCAAGATATAGAGGTAAAGGAAAAGTTAAAATTTGTTGAGAAACCTCTTCAGATAGAAGACAGAAAAGTGAAGTTTCTCAAGCACAAACTACTAGTGCTAGTTAAAGTAAAGTGGGATTCAAAGAGGGGAGCTGAATACACTTGGGAGCTGGAATCAGAGATGAAGCGAAAGTATCCTCAATTATTCCAGTAAATCTCGAGGACGAGATTTTTATTAAGGTAGGGAGAATGTAGTAACTCTCATTAAAAGTCCTATTTATTTTATTATTTCATCCAATGGGAAACCCTAATTGAGACACCCAAGTGATTCTACACAAACCCTAAAATTTTCAGAATCATCAGAAACAGGATCAGGGCCCCTAAAACTCAGGGGGGGGGGGGGTAAAACCCTAGTTACGATTATCTAAATAACTTGCTGTCAAAATTGAATTTTACGAATCCGTCGACTCAGCAAGCCTACAAATACACGTAGCTACCCTATGGTAAATAGGTGACCCTCGCGCTACGCGACGCCCAAGAGGTGACCCGTCGCGCTACGCGACGGGGTCAAATTTCATGTATAAATAGGGTTGTTTGGGACTTGAAATTTGGCACTTGAACGACGTAAAAATTCGAAGTATACACTGAGTTACGCTCTGTTTACTATCAAAACACACACGAATCACAAATCGTTGCCGCAATACAGGTTAATAACTCGATCGCTGATACGATTCAATGTCCGATCGATTAAACTATCCAATGGATGTTTAAGTGTTGCCCACATTAGGGTTTATGCTTTGTCATTCGTCGTTAACTCGATGGATGTTTAAGTATCGCACTTTGTCATTCGATGTGAGGGTTTAATCTCGTGAGTTATCGTAAATGCTGTATTAAGTTACTAACCGAGTTGTGTGCATGTTATTAAATTTAGGTTAAAAAGGCTAATCAGTAGGCTAGGCTCTGCTCAATTAAATCTGCAATGTGAGTCATTCTCTTTTTATCAAATTACTTTCAAAAGCATGTTTATTTTCAAAGTTATAATTACAGGGATTAAGTCTTTGTAATCACCAAGTTACAGCCGGTATGTGGGGTTTTGTATACATTACTTTATAACCGTCACCATTGGACAACGGGGCCAAGGGGTGATATGACCATAGTCACAGACACCATCGGGCTCAGAGGCTACCGATGAATGTTGAGTGACAAGTACTGTGGGTAGTTGGTTGATATCTGGAAACATTGTAATCGCTCTTAATACTGTAAATTATAATAAACGCGTCGTTTTTATAAAAAGAATGATTCACCAGTATTTCCCGCTGACAAAACCTTTTTCAAACATGTTTCAGGTGATCTGTTGTGATCAAGTAAAAGTGTCGTGAAGCACTACAAGCTTAAGGAAGTGGCTCAATATAAAATAAAGAAACATGTTTTATAAAGATTTCTCCGTGAAATCTTATGATTGTAAATTACCGGGTTTTTATCCCGAATTGTGAAATAAAATAATCGGGAAAATTGCAGTTTTAAAAAGATCCTGAAGAAAACTTCTGCTGTTAAATAAATACCACGGGATTTTCTGTTCCACGGCTCCTGAAACGGGTCAGACCGGGTCGGGGGCCGTGACACCACGATTATGAGGATTCATTTTATGTATTGTGGTTGGATGAGATTTTTTTTTTAAATAAGATAGGGATGATTATAGAAGATGTGAAGTAGTTGTGGTAAAAAAATGTATTGAAGTATGAATATTTATAGTGAAAAAATAATTTTTTTTAAAAAAAACATAGCCGTTGGCCAATGGCTAGCCTAAACGACTAGTTTTCTTGGCCAATGAGATCCCGCCATATCAACTTGATAGCCCCGCCCAACGCCCGGGCTGAAAACCCCGCCCAAGGGGCCACACCGAAACCCAAGCCCACCCGGGGTGGTGACTTGGGCGTTTGTACCCAACCCACCCCCCAACCCCGCCCCATACCCCATAGTCTTAGCTCTCTCTTCACCCTCATCTTTCTCTCTCTTTCTCCATCACCAGCCACCATCACTAACACCATTACCATCGACTCCAAACCGCTAGCGAGTATCACCACCAATAAGTATATGTGGCTCAGCCGCTGCTTTTATTCTTTCAAGCTTTTCGATCTTTATCATCTTCTTCTTTTACTAGGTAATGTTTAGTATTTGAGTTAAAGATCCTTTGAAAAGAAGATACGTATCATGATGTTTAATCTCTCGGTTAATTTCCAAAATGGGCCAAGTCTTGGATTTATATTGCAAGAGACAAAACTCACAAAGTGGACAGAGAGTCGGTAATCGACCATCATATTTAAATTTTTTTTTTTTTTTTTGGTTTTGGATGTTTTTGATAAGTGAGTTGTAGCTATCAAAGATTTTTTGAGTTTATCAGTCACTAATTAAAGCGATATATAACTCTCTTTTATTTGAATGAATAATTTCAACACTTTTAGAATATTACACACATATAAATTATGTCATTGACTCACTACTAGTTGCCTTATTACAAAATGTTGACTGGTGTATCCAGACATACTGGTTGTCTAGATACATATACTTTTAAAGCATTAATATTATATAAAAATCTTTTACATTTTCATAAAGTTTTCACTAGTTTTATAAAAGTATTTATAAAAGGATCACACTCTCACTTTTGATATTTTTTTTGAAAACTACTCTCATTTTTTATATAGAAACACTTTTTTAGGACTTAGAACTATATCCATCTCTCTTTATTTTCACTAGTTTTATAACAAAAGTATTTATAAAAGGATCAAACTCTCACTTTGATATATAAACACTTTTTTAGGACTTAGAAACCACCTAACATTTTTGTAAAGTTATCAATAGTTTTGTTAAACTATTTATAAATACATCTAAGTTCCAAATTTAAATAATAAATATTTGAGTTAATTACACGGATGCTCGGTGTATTTTACACTGATTTCATAAATGCCCCTAATGTAACATGATGATCTAAGTTCCAAATTTAATAAATAGATATTTGAGTTAATTATACGGATGGTCTCTGTGTTTTACACTGATTTCATAAATGCCTCCAATTTAACCTAATGATCCTTCACATTTACAAACTATGATGATCCTTCGCATTGATAGCCATCTATTTTCTCTGTTAAGTAAATGTAAATGTATATTTTTGAGTATGGATGGTGATTTTTGACACCATAGAAAAATAATCCGGTTCCAAGTAGTTATATTTTAGGTAGTTATATTTAATTCGATTAAAACATGTCATGATTGATCTGCTTAATTACACGGGTCGTGTTCGTGCTAACATGTTTAATTCGTTTAGTTAGACAGATCAACACGCTAACCTGGTTAATTAAACATGTCAACTCATTAACCTGTCTATGGCACATTTAACTCGTTTTTACATCCCACCAACCCGATTAACAAGTTTATGACTTGATGTTACCCGCCAACCCATTTGATACGTGTGGATAAATGGGTTAAAGCGTACGTGTTCAAGTTACACGATTATAAGTATGAGTGGTTAGGGTTGAACAATTCAACATGTCATCCTGACACGATTTACACCTCTAGGATTTGGTAGTCGGCTGGCGAATTGGATTTAAAATACCAAGATAAATAGAGAAGGAAATAATAAAAAAATGTACATTAATTTTATGGGAAGTGAAATCTAATGATAGGGGACGAAGTTGCGAATATAAACTGTAAAGCGATTGTTACTAAACAAAGCTGGGTAAATACTAAAATAAGTATCAAGTTCTTAGCTCGATATCCCCGACAAACCCATCAAATTGTCAATCTATCACTACAAAGTGTTTTCTTTTTGATTATAGGGATAATGTACGTAGTGGTCGTTGAAAAAAAAAACTATACGTGTATTTATTTATAAAGCATTTTTATAAATAACTGTATGTTTTTTAGAGTAAATTGCTAAAATTGTCCATGAGGTTTGGGCAAATTTGTCGGTTCAATCCAAAAAGTTTTCTTTTTTTGCAATTGGACCCTTGAGGTTTGTATTTTGTTACCATTTCTATCCAACTGACTAACCACTGTTAAGTCAAGGGTAAATTGGACATTGTACATGTAAAAAATTGATTTATTTAACACTCTCTTAGCTCTCTCTTCTCCCTCATCTCTCGCTCTCTCCATCACCAGCCACCATCATTAACACCATTACCATCGACTCCAAACCGCTAGCGAGTATCACCACCACTGCCACCCCACACCCACCACCGCCAAGGAGCCCCACCACCAGCATCGCAGATCTGAACACCACCAACACCAACTACCAGCAGCTGCTGCCACCACCTTCCTTAGCAAACGAAACTATAGTCGTCTTCATCTGCATCATCTTCGCAAACCCCCAAATCGGAGCTCACCGCCCAAATCAATTCTAACCCCTAAATCGGAGCTCACCACCCCTTCTCAGATTTCACGCGGTGACTGAGAGAGAGTGTGTGTGGTGGGTGGTGACGTGTTTTAAAAATATGAAGGCGTTGATGATGCAGGTGGCAGCGACAATAAGCTTCCTATGGTCTTTCTCTTGTTGATTTGTAGTAGTGATGTGGTGGTGGTGATGGGTTTGCGACGATGCTCATGATGGCTAGTGTGGTGGTGGCTGGTTTGAAATGATGGTGGTGATGGTTGTAAGTGACGGATTTGAGACGATGGTGGTGATGGCTGGTGTGGTGTTTGCAGTGGTGGTGGTTCTATTTAGGTGGATGTGGTGGTGGCGACTAGTGGTAAAATGTCTAAAATAACCTTCAGTTACATAGAAAAAAAGTCAAAATTCTCTCAATTAATGTTACCTTTAAACGGGGTTAACCAATTAGATGGAATTGACAATAAAATGCAAACCTCAAATGTCCTGTTGAAAAAAATAAAAAAAAATTAAGAAAAAAAACTTTCTTTTGATAGCATAGACAAATCTGCCCGAACACCAAAGATGATTTTGACAATTTACTCTTGTTTTTTTAATTAAAAACAGTTTTAATGTTAAGCATAACATTTGACAATTTACTCTTGTTTTTTAATTAAAAACACTTTTAACGTTAAGCATAATATTTAATGTACTTAATGTAACGCCCTGCGTTTTCATACTTGCTATATTTGGAAACCATTGCTTGAAATTCTATTTTTGGAAACCTTGTGCCATTGTAATCATTCTTTCTTTATAACCGCTGGGGAATCTGAGATTTGGATCATAAATAAAACTTGTATTTTGTTAATTACATGTTTTACATACTTTATAAATGCTCATACATTCAATTTCGTGAAACAATTGACGCTTATTCGTAATTTTTGGAAACTAGGTGCTAAACTTGTAAAAATGTGAAACTTGTGCATAGAACGTATTACGAACGTATCCGATACTTAAATACGACCTTCATACGCTTAATTATACTTTGATTATGTTCCTCATACTTGAATCGACCTTGAACTATGCTTAAATGGCGAAACAAGTCCCTAAAAGCCCTAAATAACAAACTATAGGGGCCAAAGTGTAATAAATGGAAACTTTAGCCCACACCCTTGGCACGGGCCATGTGAGCTTAGCCCATGGGCTTACGCGGGCCGTCTGGCCATCCCTAGATCAGAAAAATGTTTCAGCTCGCGAATTTGAGCGGGATTGATTAGTTTTTGAGTTTCTAAGCGGGATTTGGGCATTAAATACACCTCTAAACCAACCCTAAACTCATCCCCTATAAATACACACCTCCTCCAAGCCATTATACACTTTCACAACTCTCAAATCTCTCCAAAATCACTCTCAAAGCTCTTGCAAAGCAGAAATTCGGGCAGATTCATATCTCCTTACAAAAGTGAGCATAACTTGCTCAAAACTCAACCAAATCACTTGATTCTTCTTTCTAAATGCTTGGATAATCTTTGGGCTTGATTCCTTGACCTCTCCTTGGAAAAATCAGACCTGGAAATGCCCTAAAAGTGTCCATAAACTTTCTGTTATGTTTTAAACTTTCTTAAATTCTTGCATACTTCAAACAAACTTGTGTTCTTATGCTTCTAGTCTATTGTATGATTAGTAAAGCTAAATCAAGGTTGTTTTACACTTAATAGGAGTGTCTAAACACTCTAAACTTTCTGTTTTAACCGAGTTCTTAACTCACAAGTGGTGTCAAGTCTTGAACTTGAAGATGGTGTGACTACTTGTTTAGCCTAGGCTAACCTACATACAAGTCCACACATCACTTGATGTTTTGCTTAGTATAGTTGTATCATTTCTTGTACATATCTAAGAGGTTCCTAAATGGAAGATTCGTCTTCCTACCTCCTACATGACCTATATGTTAACATATCATTCGAGGTACCAAAGTGGAGGGTTCCACCTCCCACCTCCCACCTCCTACTTGACTTGTATGACACCAAGAGGCACCAAAGTGGAAGGTTCAACCTCCCGCCTCCTACATGACTAAATATATTATTATGTATAATAATCCTTAAAACCGAACCCTTGATAGTGATTATATAAATCCTCTACCAAGTTAATAACTTTATCACTATGTGTGTAGTTCCTTGTCACGATTCTAATAGGTCTTGAACCTATGAAATCACATACAATCCTTAGGGATTACTATAGTGTCAAGACAAGTGCTAATACCATAGTGAATATTTTCATAATACATACTTTGTTATTCTTTGAATCTTAATTCCGAATCTCGACTCTAAATATACCTTGAACCTTAACCCTTATACATTCGGACTCCAAACCTCTTTACTCGTCAACAATTGGATAATCGGAAAGCATATGCAAATTTTGTGAGTACACTCGACCCATTTACATTTTAAACCACTTTTGGGTTGTAACATGTTACCATACAAAAATCACACTTGCACACACTTAAACATACATTGTGAACTCAATCCGATATACATGCTACTTGTTATGCTAGATAATACATGCTTTATGCCATTACTATGTTATGCCCTCGCTTAACAATTATAGCGCTATAGGAGTAGCGCACCACCCGTCGGGGGTTTGTTAAGTCAATATACTAAACGGTCTCGTCACTTTTGTGGCGGGGGATGCTAAATACTAGTGGACACTTTGGGTTAGACGTAATGTTATGCATGCTAGTTACCTTGTATACAAATCGCCATGTGGATTCGAGTAAAATACTTTATACTTATGTTATACTACTTAAACCTTGTGTACGCGTCTTTGCTTTTGCATTGAACTTTATTTTAACATGTTACAGGTTGATGACGATGATGCTAGGAAATGAAGTAGCGTTGATGCCTAGATACACATATAGACGTTTAGGTTTAAATGATGTATAAATTTTGCTTATGATTGTTATGTATTTCTTTTGAACTTGTTGTTATTTGAATTCCTTGTAATGTTGACAATTTACTTATTGAAATGAAATCGGTTTATAAAAAATATTGACACAAATAGTGTTATGAAGTCTCTAGCAATCTTCACACTTCGTCTCATCCCGATGTTTCCGCCATTGGTTGGGGTGTGACACTTAATATTGAGAAAAAGAAAAATGAATAGAGCTTCTTGGACGTTTCAATAAAACAAAACTTGAAATGCATGGTGGACCCAAAATCATTTAACCACCAGTGGATCAGAGATCCTTGCAGGGGGGAGAACTCACTTAATTTTTTTCTTTTTTTATATACAACATTAAAACAATTAATCTTATTAATAGAACTCAAGTAATTTGTTGTAACTCCATTTTAGCTAATCTATGTAAGGCTAAAGAGTGTGTGGGTTATGGTTGGAACATTATGTTGGTTCAGTTCTGTTTATACATGAGAGAAAACATGAAAACATACCTTTGATTGCATCAGACAGGCCAGCAGTAGTGTTTGACATGATTGTCAGCTTGATCTGGTTCCTCCTTAGGGTGCTAACTGATGATGGTGACTGATTAAACCGAAAAGGGGTATCGGCTTAGGAGAGGAGGTCGAATCATGATGTTATGACTAATGGGGTGTGTCTAATTGTGTAACTGAGTAACCCTTTAACCTCCACATAATTCTCCTTATATAAGCACCCAGGAGGAAACCTAATTAGTTAATAAGGGTAATATGGTCCATCAACAATTACCAACTAATTATTTAATAGGTTATTATATATTTTGATCTTTATTATGTAAATGATTATAATGGCTATAGATTAAATATTGTTACATAATATATTTAATCTTACACATTATTCATTATGTAGGAATATGAATGAAAGACTACACCATCTCCTTGCATGATCCACTTTGGTTTGTATAGATTAAACCATGACAACCATGGTCATTCTTTCCATTTTTTCAATAAATCATTTTCTTTTTCTTTAGACAAAGATAAATTATAATAAATAAGGGGATAATGGTTTGGGTCATTACCACACCCTTAGAGTATTGGTTTTGGATGGTGCATTCGAGGTGGGTGACATGACACTGACATGGAGGATCATGGTGGTCATGAGGGTCATGAACACACCCTATAGCCTAATAAAGTAATAAACAAGCACTACGTTTTCTACTTTTAAATAACTAGTATTCAGCCCTCGCGTTGCGTGGAGGCGTAAAACCGAGCCAAATAGCACCAATACCACACCACCGCCAGCAACCACTAACACTAAAGTTGTTGCGTGTTAATACGAAGAAATCAAAGTTAGTAGGCTTTTAAACCTAGATGACCTCCTGAGTTGATTATTGGGTTCATTAGAAGTTTCAATTTTATGGATTAGCTCTTGGTTAGGTTGCTATCATTTTCATTCTAAGTTTGTAAGAGTTGGTGCAGTATGGTGTACAAGAGGTGTAATCGGAGTTAAATTCGGAGTGAAATTTAATGACACTCTTCCCCCCGCCTCTTGTATTCCCTGCAAGTCATAATAAGGACTTTGACTGCTCCCACTGACCTTAGAAATCTTTAGGAACTCAGCATGCTTAGGGTCAATATGTAACGACCAACAAATTCTAATAGAGAAACACAAATTAATGACGTTAGTCGTTGTGATTTCTCTTGTTGAGGATTATGTTAGTTCAGGTAAGAAATCTAAGTGTGCCCACAATTAAGCAACAATGAAACTTTTGTAAGAGTAACATTAGATTTAAGGAGATAAGTTATGATAGAACAGTGTCATAATGGAGCAGTGTCTTGTACAAGAGGTGTAAATTTTGGGTACTGTAAAATTTTCACTCCCCCACCTCTTGCAACTATTGCAAATTATTATGAAGACACTTAATGCTCCCACTGATCTTTGATATCTCTAGAAATGCTACGAGAGAAGTGTCAATGAGCTACGTGACGTGGGAATCTATCATATATACGTTAGACTTTATTTGATTTCTTTAATGTCTAGTTATCATAAGAAACTTAGGGACATATTTAATAGAAATCTTATTAAGTATATATATGAATAGATTTCTTATAAGACTGTGAGCCATATGCGACAAAATTTAGATACAAGTTGATAGCCTTTTAAATGATAAATAAATTATGTCTGAATATTCCATTTGGAATAAGTTCCACGAATGTCAATGAATGACTTATGATGGACCCATACTTATTCCTTAAGCCAGGTTATATTTTAGGGCTTTAACGTCATGATTTGAAATCACTTAGAATGAGATTAGATAAAAATCATCCTCATTAACCATGTCATGATTTCTCATGAATTTCAGTTATAATGGATGAAATTTGTAAGTCTCATTTTCCTTTTGTCAAATTCTCATTTGCATGATGACAAAAGTTGTGAAAGTGTAAGGTATCATCTAGTTTTATCTAAGTAATGTTTCAATCCAGATATTTAGAACAAATAAAATGAGAGTTTAAGGTAAGTATGACTTTATGTTGACTATGCAAACCTCACAATCTTCATAACATTGCTTAATTATGATACTATATTCTGATTAATCTTCAGAATATATAAGGTATCGAAAAGCATTGTTAGAAGACTGCTTATTATGGTTCTTATAGCCTTAACATTTAATTTTGTCACTAACTCTCGTGTTAGTTATTTGTCGAGTTCTGGTAAGGAAACGTATGGAACTAGAGTCAACTGATCATGTGTTAATTGGAATATTAAAAATTATCAGACTTAAATATCATAAGTAAGTGACTATCTAATTAATTTATCCAACTGTTCTTTAGAATAATGGATAGTCTCGTTGCTTATGCCTAGTTTAATGACATAATTATGCATTGAGATTTTCCCTTTAAGAACCTTAAAGTTGGAATTAGCACTTGTAATTTGTCTATGGACCTTAGAACAATCCTCTTTTAAACTATTAGTGGTTGTAAGGTGAATAACAGCTTATTTTCCAGCTTCAAACATTTATTTCTTTGTACATATGTTGCTTATCAACACACTCATTATACTTTGGTACTTTTGAGTGTTATAGTTGATTTATAATGCATCAATTTGTACAAGTGAAAATCTTAGTATGTAATGTACTGGAAAAATGTACTTATTTCCATGCGTAAGCCCTTAACTTTATGGGTCATGGTATTGTACATTATTATGTATTCACATATACCACTTAGCTTTATAGTTTATAATTTTAAAAGAAGGCATGCATCTTTAGGAGTTCTTGTGATTATTCCACAATTATAGATTAGTCTTAGGAAAGACTTAATCTGGAATAACCTTTTAGTGACAGCACTTATTCTTGATTATCATGAGAGACATCATGTTCGATTTATCCTAATCATCATGCTCTACTTTTCTTCTGTAGTGCTTTATCAGAAGAGAGCAATAGGATTATCGTGTCTTAAGAGATAATCAAGGATGTAATTTAAGAGCTAATTCTAATAGAAACTTTAAGCAAAACATATTAGATTTAGGAATTAGAGTGGATGAGATATAAACTTATAGAAGAAAATTATAGTGAGTAAAATTATGGGTACTAAGAATAAGGCAGACGAAATGATCATAAAACTTAATTAAGGATCATTATGTGAAGAGATTGTGATATGTCTATTACTAACATCAAAATAATAGACTTAGCTAAAAATTCTACTTAAACAAAGACAAAACAGCTTTGGCCAGAAGTGTAATCATCTAAGCATGTGTGCAAAGTGGTTGTAACAAATCAGCTTTGGCCAGAAATTGAGACAATCACTTTAGTTATGCACTCGTTAATTATGCCATCTATGAAGGAATTAAATCAGCTTTGGCCAGATATTAAGACATTCATGTTTATGATGCACACTTAACATAGCTTTCGTAATACTTGAACGATAAGTAGATGTATCAAGTCAGCTTTGGCCAGAAATGACACATCAAAAGCTCATTCAAGTTAAGCTATTTTGGTTTTGTAAAGCATTATTTGATCCTTATTAATTAACTAAGTATTTACAAAAACCAGTTGTTTAATAGCAAACCACCCGTTAGACAGGCCAGCAGTAGTGTTTGACATGATTGTCAGCTTGATCTGGTTCCTCCTTAGGGTGCTAACTGATGATGGTGACTGATTAAACCGAAAAGGGGTATCGGCTTAGGAGAGGAGGTCGAATCATGATGTTATGACTAATGGGGTGTGTCTAATTGTGTAACTGAGTAACCCTTTAACCTCCACATAATTCTCCTTATATAAGCACCCAGGAGGAAACCTAATTAGTTAATAAGGGTAATATGGTCCATCAACAATTACCAACTAATTATTTAATAGGTTATTATATATTTTGATCTTTATTATGTAAATGATTATAATGGCTATAGATTAAATATTGTTACATAATATATTTAATCTTACACATTATTCATTATGTAGGAATATGAATGAAAGACTACACCATCTCCTTGCATGATCCACTTTGGTTTGTATAGATTAAACCATGACAACCATGGTCATTCTTTCCATTTTTTCAATAAATCATTTTCTTTTTCTTTAGACAAAGATAAATTATAATAAATAAGGGGATAATGGTTTGGGTCATTACCACACCCTTAGAGTATTGGTTTTGGATGGTGCATTCGAGGTGGGTGACATGACACTGACATGGAGGGTCATGGTGGTCATGAGGGTCATGAACACACCCTATAGCCTAATAAAGTAATAAACAAGCACTACGTTTTCTACTTTTAAATAACTAGTATTCAGCCCTCGCGTTGCGTGGAGGCGTAAAACCGAGCCAAATAGCACCAATACCACACCACCGCCAGCAACCACTAACACTAAAGTTGTTGCGTGTTAATACGAAGAAATCAGACTGAATGTAAAACACAGAAAACAATCACTTAAGTCAATTTAGGACTCGTGCGTTGCGATGAAGCTATCAAATGGTGAAAAATAGACCATGTAAAAACGTTGAACCACACACGCATGTCGCGCTGTGTTAACTCGCAAAATTTAGAACGAAACGTAAAAACATTAAACCACAAACATACGTTGCGCGATGATAACTCGAAAATTATGAAAAGTATAAGGCACCGAAGTAGAAAGTAAAAAAGTTATGAAGTTAAATTGCAAAAGATGAACACTTTTTTGTTAAAGTAAAAAAATCAAATACTTTTAAGCTAAAAGTGTATTATCATTTTTTAAAAACCCCCTAAACATTAGGTACGACACCTCTATACACAGAAATGTTGTAAGTTTATGGTATGTAAATTCATCAATTTGGAAAAGCTAAATAAAAAGTTCTTACTTTTCGCATGTACCAAACCACATTGATCACTTGGCTAGTTACTTGAATTCTGCTTCCGGGGGTTCCGTTGTTTCCTGATCTAAAAGGTAGCGGGATATAGATTTTTCCTGATTTGTTTTGTCTAACCGAAGAAAATTTTTGTATTCGACACTGCATGGCACTATTTTTTTTACAATGGCAATAGATAAGTTATATTAGTGTAAAGCGTTTAGGTGTAATTGGATCGAATTGGTCGTGAGCTATTTTAGACCAACTCCTTAAGAGTCGAATCAAAGTTTTGCTTAAACGAGGTCGAGGCTTATTAAATTAAAACTTTTTTAATAAGCGAACTCGAGATCGGGTTTCATATACCAAGCTTAATAAAGCCCACTAGAATATACACACATACTATATATATATAGGTTCGGGATTTAGAGAAAACGGTAGAAAGTGTGAGAACGCTTATCGATCGTCCGATCAAAACAATCTATGGACTAGATTGGCACGGTGGCGTTTTCGTAAATAACATCAATTTTATTACGTGGACGCGCTTCATTAAGGGTAAAAGGGTCTTTTAACTTCTCCACACAAAACGCCATCTCATGAAATAAAACGCCAAAAACAAAAATCACAGACCATTCTAAGTAAAAACGCCATTAGATATAAAACGCCAAACTTAATTATAGTAAAATCACGCCTAAAAAACCCGCAAAAAAAATCCTATATATACATCTCAGACCTTCAATTAAAAACACACACAAAAACTCAAACGCCATATTTGATATATCACATTCGCCATAGAAACGCCAAAAAACCCAAACATCAAATATCTTCTAACCCAAAACGTTTTTTTGAAATTCAGTTTGGTTGTCTGTAAGATTTCGCTCAATGAAATGGACAACATCCTTAAGTGAGGATATTGTCCATTTCATTGAGTAAAATCTTATTGACTTATCCTCAACTTCCATCTAATTTATAACGCCAAAACATACAAAAACATTATCGAGGTTTGTTGTCAATAAAGTTTAGCTGTATGGGGTAGACAACATTGTCAGTTATATTTCTTAACCGAGGATTAACAATGTTGTCCATCTCATACAGCAAAATATTATTAATTTTAGCATGATCAAATTTTGAGGTTTAAGGTGCTCTTATTTCGTGGCGTTCTTTTTATCGGTAAAACGCCAAAAAAGTTAAAAAAATCAAACATCATTCATTGTAAAATTCAAGATTGTTGGCTGAAGGGTCTAAACTCAATAACATTTTGCTGCATGAGATGGACAAATCTTCAAGAAAAAGATGCTGATGTTAGACTGTGTGCTTCCAAACAGCCACACAAAAAACTACTTGAAAAACAAAAAAACAAAATGAATCATACGAAAGTCGAACCAGCCAGTTAACATGATTCAAAAAAGAAGAAAAAGACTGGTGACAGTGAAGATTTGGAAGATCAATTGTTTATGTATTCTTTTTTTTATTTTCCTTTTCAGTTAATTGTTATATAATAAAAACGCCAAAACAGGCAAAATGCTTGTTTAATCGATATCATCCCGTTAAACGCCCCCAAAAACTCCCAAACTATAATAAAATTACTTTGAAAATGTATTATAAAAACCTAAAAAAATAATAAAAAGCAAACTTGAAAATGTAACTAGAAACAGTAAATACAAATCAGTAATACTAAAGATAGGGGAAATTTATTATATTAGAATCTAAAACGCCAAACTTGAAAGATGGGACGTGTTACAGACTTCAGAAATAAAGCTTATCAAAAACAATAATTACAAACAGTAACTGAAAAGAAGAATACTTTATTATAATAATGCACCGCCTAACTTAGGCGCTAAAAAGACATCCTATAAAATGATACGTCTCAGCAACTTCCATTTGATCAAACCAAAAAAGCAAACGCTAATACTACTAAATACCACTCACTGTAAAACGCCAAAAAATAAAAAAATCAAAGATGGCTAATATGCTTTCCTGTATATTCAGAATTGTTTTTCGTGAAGTTTCACTGAATGAATTGTTATCAGAGGGGAGTAACTCAGAAAGATTTTGCTGTATGAGATGGACAAAAATTCAAGAAAAAGATACTGATGCTAGTCATATGGCATTTTGTATTTTTTGTTCTTGAAGAAGGTTTGGATGAGGAGAAGAGATCAATGACACTGAAGAGTGGGTTGATTATAAAGATAAAGATCAAGATAAAGAAAAAACGAAAAACTCACTCACACGTCATAGATCTATGTCCCCAAACATACACAAAAAAACCAGTTCAACAGACAAGCATGCAAAATAATCAAACCGATTGGTTTGTTAAGTTTTACATAAAACTCCATATATTTGGTGACAGTTCTTGTACTATTAAAGAAGAGAGAGACTGATGAGATTGAAGATTGTGAAGAGAGATCCGATTAGGTTTTTTAATTTATATTCTTAGCGTGTATTTTTTTTTCTTGTGGTTGAAATATAATCTAACAATAGTAAAACGCCAAGATACCACAAACGCCAAAATTTTTATAAAAAATAATAGAACAATTTTAAACGCCTTGAAAAACGTCATTCAATTAGATTTCCTGATCCCCTAGGTTCCAATGGCATACGATTTGAATCAACGCCAAAATGTTAATACAATGAAACCATTAAAACGCCATTAATTATTGAATTTGGTTAACGCCAAAAATCTTAAAAACCAAAAATTAAAACAATATTGGGAAAAGCGGAACTGGAAAAGCAGAAGATACAAGGACAAAAAAGCTCCTCCGCCCTTTTCTAAGCAGCGTGACACGTGTTGGGCCATGAAGCGTCTCACCGTTCTCAGACTTTTGAGCGTTTTCTCCTGATCTCGTTTCTCTATATATATATATATATATATATATATATTACTAGTCTAAGTTCCCGTGTGTTACACGGGTGGCTAAACAGGAAAACTAAGTCCTTTAAAACTGTAAAGTAAAAATTGTAATATTATATACGTTGAATTATTAACGAAAATGTTAGAGAGTGCAAGAAATAATTGAAATACATGAATACGACAAAAAAAAAATCACAACTCATTGAAGATTTCTTTATAAACAACTTGTTGAATTATTAACCATGTTGTGTTTTTATACTATTTATAATGTGTTATTAAACAACTTGTAGATTCAAAAACAGTTTTATAAAAAAAAACTTTAAAGAATATAAAGGTGTGTGTATGCATAAGCAGTTTAAAACATAATATTAAACTATTGGTCTAAGTACCCTTGTGTTACACGAGTTACTCAAAGTAAATTATATCATTTAATAGACGTTGATAAAGCGATATACAACTGGCCATAGGTGAAAACTAATTATTTATCTTTTTATGAGATTAATCATGTTAACTCAATATATAAAAAGAGAAAGGATTGTATAAAGTAAATGCTTCTTGTAATTGAGATTACATACATGTAATAATAATGAAAAATTAAAAGTTGCTATTATAGTACACAACAAAATTTCAAAGTGTTTTATAAGGGGAAAAACTTGGTTGTTAAAAAAAGAAACTCCAATTATTAAAAGTTCAATATTATTACTATTATTATTATTGCGTTATAGATCAAGCATACCAAGCATACGCACTATTAATGGAATATGATCCCAACCAAAAACATATTTCTCATACAAGCCTTGAAAAAAAAGCCGATATAGAAGAACAAAAGACACTGCAAAATAAATAGAACTCCAAATATAAGTACAAATATTATAATTTTTTTTGCAAGGTTGTCTGTCTTTATTTAACCAAAAAAGGGAAACTTGGGGTGACCCAGCAAGCAACCGAGACTCGCCCCAAGCTACATACAGCAAAAAGAAAAAAACTAAGGTGCCGAAAAAACAACATAACAAAAGTCAAACTTCTAAGCTAAACTCTCCATTATTGAATTGAGAACTTTGTATGGTTCACCAGCCACATCAATGTCGAGTCCTTAATATCGTCCAACACCTTTTAAGTGACACCAGCTTCCCATTAAGGACTCTCATTTCCGGAAGACACAATCCAAAAGCAGGTATAAACTATAGTTAGAATGATCTTTATTCCATTTGCAGAGCAACCCCATTCATTAAAAAAATTAAAGCACATAACTCACCTCCATGTTCGGCCAAAGGGATGGATTTTAAAAAATTAGAGCATTCACATCCATTCCATTATATTTTCACCATAAATTACACTAAAACACTACATTTTCTTTCTCCTTTTCAATTAAATAATAATTTTTTATACCTTTATCTTTATCTTTATCTTTTCTCTCTCCTTCACTCACAACCTATTCCAAAATATATTAAAAAATTATAGGGGGTGACAGTCTCACCCTAAATATACATATGAACAGTAACATTTTCTCTCTCCTCCACTCACAACCACTTTTTATACTATTTATATTATAAAAACACCACTCACACCATTTGGTGGAATGGACGCGTTCTACTCAACAACATTTAACTGCTAATCTCTAATAAGGGAAAAAATCAAACTAATAATTTGTTAATAGACGCGTCCTACTCAACAACATTTAACCTATCAAAGTTGTGCATATATCATAGTTTACCAATCAAGAATAGCTGTAGCTGAAAACAATAATCAACCCATAGAGTTCGATGCACCAGCCTTGTCACCTGCGTGTAAGGAAAGTTTTTAGATGGACCAGTCTTGTCCAAATTTAATTACTCACAAATAACTGACAAATTAGGCTATAGACATTGTTACAAAAGGAAATTCAAAACCAAACTTCGACACATAAACTCAAGAATATTAATAGTATTATAACAGGTGAATTAAAGACCTTTTGATACCAGCATGTAAAACCTCAGTAGAGTGATGCACATTAATATTAAAACCATCGACATTAGCAATCTTTGACTGGTCGAAAGAAAAATAGAAAAAATTGCAATCAACTAACCTTAAGCTCGTGACAACACGTACCTACATTAACAATCCACAAACTTAAAACCATAAACAACAAATGATAACCAAACAGAACATAAGGTTGCAAATATTAACTCCAAAGTCCAAACCAAGCATCTAAATTTTATCAGCGCGGATACATCAACCTACATACCTTGCCAAGCCGCTCGAATTAATTGTAGACGAATCTAAAGTCACATTTTTTCCATAATTTTGGCTCTGGTGTAACACTCAATATCATAAGAATCATAATCACCTCCGACAATATTTAACTTATTACTTGCTCAACCACCAGGCTGGGCTTTGACATAGGCCATCCATGTGCAGCAAATACAAAATATCAACACATGAGTTGTTCATGTCATACAGTGTAAATTGTATTAAACACGCTACAAAATTTGAAGTTCTACAACTTTAAGAAAAAAATGTCTCAAGTCAACTTAACCCATGCCAAAAAGTTATAAGTTCTTCCTCATTCAGGTGTTCTTACCACTCTAATATCAAATGAACTAAACACTGATTAGTATCCATCTAAAGAAATACATATCACATACTAAACTTCATCTGTTACGAAGTCTAAAAAGGTCTCTCCATTATTATCCGTTTTCTCAAATGCAGTTCCAACTTCTAACATACATGTATACATGACTACAACATGAAAAAAAGGCTATGAATAAAATGGCCAACAATTATAAGATATATTTGCAATGCAATCATCTAACATGCATATTGTATTAAAAAAAGTTAACAATCTGTTAGGAAAGAACCCATGTTCTTGCCCTAAATTACTGATGCAAACTAATTTTTAGTGCAAGTGTATCGTTCACTCCATCACCAATCATACATATATGCTTTCATGCTTCTAATCGTTTTACAG
Organism: Helianthus tuberosus; assembly: GCA_030545235.1. Classification (NCBI taxonomy): domain Eukaryota; kingdom Viridiplantae; phylum Streptophyta; class Magnoliopsida; order Asterales; family Asteraceae; genus Helianthus; species Helianthus tuberosus. The sequence continues at coordinate 175,848,380 of CM060430.1, read as the reverse complement.
TTTCCTATTTATGCTATATATCATATCCACAAATATAATACCAATTCAACTAATTGATAACCAAAAAGGTATACATTATGTTAATGATTATCTTTATCTTGTTAATTACGAAGTTGTTAGAAATTAAAAGAGAAAAACAAATAAAAGAAGTTGAAATTAGTATAAATGAGAGGATTACCATAAAAATAGAGCCCTTATTTTCTTATTATCTTTGCCATAAAACCAGTAGAGATTGGATTTTGACCCGCTACCTGACCCAGCCATTTAGCCACAGCTGTACCTGTTATGACCACATTACATAACCCACCTATGTTACCACTCATATTTATAATTTAGAGAATGAAAAAATCAAAGCCAAATGACTATCCAATCCCAATTTCTCATCTTACAATTATCACTTCACAGCAAATTGATCTACAATTATATGGTGGTAAGTAAACGATAATAATCAATATCAAATTACATTGAACCTAAGTCTATCAAGATCTATCATGTATGCAAAGTGGACCTGTAAAAGCAAACCATGGTAATCAGATACGCTTAGGTTTTCCTATTAGTAAAGTTGGGAAGTCAAGATAATGCCTTACCGGAACTGATTTCGAGCCTTGAACCATGAGCTTTGTATCACTCTGAGTGATCTTTATTTGTGTGAGACTGCAATGTTAAACAAAATTTTAATTAAATACATAATTATGCGAATATTCTTATAAATGTGTGTATACAAATAAACTAATAAGACAATAGTGATCAGATTGTTTAGTGGGTTGAACTTTTTATGATTGAACTTGTTTCTTACTCTATTTGGCCAGTTTATCAATAGCGCATAACATGAACAGACTTTTTTTTAATACATGAGTTGAGATAGCCATTAATTTTAAAATAAATTTTACATAACTAAAGTTAAAAAAACTCACAGATTAATAAGAAGTTTCTTCACTGCCACTGGATTCCAAATTACCAATCTCCCATGATATACAACTCCATCTCCACTCTCTGCAATAGCATTCTCTTTTGAAAACCGATTTATTGCAAGTTCAAGATCGCGTAAAGTTAACCAATGACCCCAACCCACATGCGAAAACTCAGGCAAACTCACAAAAGGAGAAGGTGCATTAATCAGATCAGAAGCTGAAGACGATGGGTTATACAAATGGATATTATTTATTAGAATATGATTATTCTCAATTGAATAAAAAAATCCGATAAAAATAATTAATAACTAATAAAAACATGTTACAAAAACTGTTTCAGATTATAAATACAAAGATTTTTACCTGAGTGTGAGCCTGGACCTTGATAACGGTTGCATTTTTCTTCATTTTCTCCAGCTGGGATTGAATATCTCCCTCATCGGATTCAAACTTCTTCCAATGTTTAGTGAATGCCTTCTTCTTGGACTTGCACCGGTTCTTGTAAAGTATCCTCTTCACATCTTTGCTCCTCTTCACATTTTCGCTCAGATGCTGGGCCAAATAGTGTTCAAAGCCCATGTGGCGTCTTGACATAGGCCAGCATACCGACGACTACCATTGGATGTGTCTCAATGACAGTCACAACCTCACATGTTTCTTTCTTATGAAGCTCTACGTATAAAAACCCATCATAAGCATTTAAAAAAAAATATTGTAACACAACTAAAAAAAGTTTCTAAACATTGAAAAAGGCTTATTGGTCAGTAATGTTTCTAAAAATCGAAAAAGTCTTATTGATTAGTAATGTTTCTAAACATTGAAAAAGGCTTACTGAAGAAAGACTTTGAGGTTGCAAATTCAACCAAGTTACCCAACCCGCCCAACTTTCCATCAAATTAATGAACTAAGTAATTTTTATAATTGAACGAAATATGTAACATAATATTTTTTTTTTAATTATGAAGATTAAAACAAACACTAACTGACCCCAAAACCTCCTGAGAAAAAAATGTGAGATTAATAGACAGCACAGTTGATCTGCTTAAGCTCGATGATGTTCGAGAGGATTAGGCACTCGCGAATGAGTTGTTGTGTCCGGTGTGAGTTCAGTTTTGGGCAATCATGGTACAATCTTTCCAAAGCTTCGACTTCTTCCGGTGTGTACCGAACATAGTTTCAATTTGTATCATGGAAGTCACTACCATTCTTATTTTGCCTACTGGAAATCACAGAACAATTAAGAAGCGCAAAAAAGGCAGAATAGCCCACCCGAACTCCGGCAATGATCGTCGCTGTCCCTCGCCAGCTGGTGTGGCCGACATTCGTCGCCGGACATGTTCCATCACCGAAAATATTGATTCTGATCAGTAACTACATATCACTTATAAACTAAGATAGCAATCACCTAATTCCACTAAGATATGTTGTTTGAACATCATAATTAATAAATAATTATAGAAAAAATACCAGTGGCATATTTGTCTGTGGGCGCAAAATAATGCCTCTTCCTACCAGATTTCTAGTGACCAGAGCTCTCATTAGTCATTTCATCATCAAAACCCCCGCGATGATAATTTCACTAAAATTGTAGTCCTGGAAACAAACAATAATCACACTACACACTACAAATAAGATTTCTAGATACAAAAGTTCAATAATCACATGAAACCTAATAAAATGAAAACAGTTCAATAATCACTATTGCAACCTAAATTTTGAGCATAAAAAAGAAAGAAAGCTTAGTGTTTGCATCAGATCAACAATTAAGTCTATGATGGATCTGATACTACAGATCTAATGTTGTTAAACCATCGCCGTCCCTAGAAGCGGTGGTTTCATAATCATCGCCACCACAAAACCCTACCCACTACTCGTTGTTAGACCATCCCCGTTCTTAGACTCACCAAGAACTTTTTTAGTCATCACATCACGGACGGCTGAACAAAGAGAAATAGATGAAGATTTCACACTAATGAAAAAGAAACTGATATAAATCCTACACTCACAATTAATTTCACAACTCCCACAAATCTATATGCATATCAATGATTAGTTCCACATATACATACATACATACATGGACAAAATGAAAAAAACGAACAGAAAAATATTGTAGAATCAAAGAATTTTAAGAGTAAACATACATGGAGCAGATTCGACTGGTTTTGAATTAGGGTTTATGAGAATTGCCTGGATGAGAATCGGACAAAGACGCCATCTGAACAGAAGTAATCAGAAAATATGCAATTGAAGATTTCGAATGAAAATGAGAATCGGCCGATGCTCTAATCGGATTACATCATAAAAATCAAAGAAAACATACCTAGATGAGAGTTCGAATGATTGAGTTTTAGGGATTTCTGAAGTGGGTATGGCCAGGTACAATCGCTAAAGATGAAGCCGTAGATGAGATTTAGGGTTTGTAAAATTGAATGTGGGTGAAAGATGATAGCCTGCAGAAATCAATTTGATTAGGTTTTGAGATTTAAAGAGAAATCAATTTGCCTTCAATTGATTGAGATAATTGATTAGGTTACCAAATTGAAGAAAGCGTAGATAGGAAGAAGGAAAATGCCGCCCAAAATCCCCAATTATCTGGCCAAAGAGAATAGCCACATCATGGTCAAATAGTCAACCATTATTTTGCTTTAGTATATGAATAGATGTTAATAAGTAATATTAAGTATACTTATCATGTAAACCTTATATTTTCCATGCATTTTTTACTTGAAACCTTTTTGCCCAAACCATATTTTGACACTTGCACTACAAGGATTTGACTCTATAGTGGCGACATGTCGTTATAAGTCCCGAGTCTGTAGATTTATGGCTATAGGTTCTCCAAATTGCCACTATAAGTGTTGTCGCTACTCGCTATAAATGACCTTGTAGCTACGGCAAGTTATCGCTACGTGATAAAAATAACTACAAAATAAATAAAATTGTTTACTTTATTATATTAATTTTTACTAACTAAAAAATATTTATTAATTTACTTTTTGACTTATAACAATGATGTTTCATCGCTATAGAGTTGTTGTAAAAAAAAATTAACAAATAAATATCAAAACAATTCGTTAAACCTGGAAGCCCTATAGTGAACACAAATCGTCGCTATAGTGCTTAAATTTTAAAACCGGGGGTCTAACACGTATATACATAATTTTTTTTTTTTAAAACTGGGGGGTCTAACAAGTATATCCCTAAAAATTTCTATACGAAAAACACATACGTAACACTACTAACCGAAAAGTTCGGAGGGACGGGCGACCCCCCCCCCGCCCCTCACATGCTGCGCCCCTAGCTGCGACCAACCACCAACGCCACTCGCCGCCGCCTACCACCATCGTCGACGCCACCACCACCGCCACCACCAACCTCCGCCACTGCCACCCACCACCAACGGCCACCTTTGCTGCCACCCACCACCAACGGCCACCTTGTCGCAACCACCACTCGTCGTCACCGCCGCACCGTCACTCGTCGCCACCACCACCACCCATCGCCGCCGCCGACACCCACCACCGCCACCTATAACCACCCACAATCACTACCACCGACCACCACCACCACTCACCGCTAATTTTATTACTCCGTTTTTCTTGCCTAACGAACGATACACAATAATAATTCATTCCATTCACACGGTAACCAAACAAGACATGGAATGGTAATGATCTATTGCATTCCCTCGTCCATTCCATTACCTATTGCATTCCCTCGTCCATTCCATTACCTCGTCCATTCCATTCATTCGTCCATTCCATTACCCCATACCAAACAGACCCTTACAACCTTTAAGATATGATATTTATAATATTTTACCCAGGGTCAATACCAATGTACAAATCATCGAAATCGAGTGTAACAAATTTTAATACCCCTTGTGATTGCTATGAACTTTTTTTTAAGTTTCCGTTTCACGATTACTCTCATTCTTATGGTTTTCAATCGATATAGTGAGTGCCGATACCAAATAGATTTACACCGAAAAAGTACCGACCGAATTTCTTCCGCGTCCCCTCCGCACCAAGTGGTTTCGTCCACCTGTTGAAATTATAAAATTATAAAAGAATAGTTACACATAAGTTAAAATGATTAGTAAGACCATGAGTAATGGACATTATAGGGGCGTCAAGAGACTTGATAACGCCCCCAACACTGCCCCTTGGGCGTTATAGGGGCATTAAAAGGGAAAGACACTTCTAGTATAATGCCAAATGAGGATAAAAAAATAGTGGAAACTAACGAGTGAAAAGACGTTAAGGGAGATTAATGATCACACATTTTTGAAAAGTCGTTAAGATGCTGATTTGTCGAAAAATGCCCCTTAAGGAGCATCAACCATTATGAATGGTCTAAGAACAAATGGGCACCTAATTCATTAGTGTGATTTAGATGTGATATTTTGGAAAGTGCTTATTGAGACCTATTTGCCATAATTATAACAAGTTTTACCAAAACCAATACTTAAAACTAATCACAATAAAAAGAATATGGTAATCGTGAAGAGACAAGAGGTAATTACGCTCAAGAGCCGAAGCAAACATGTTTCAGCAAGTTTAAATTTCCTCGGCATCGTGACTTGCACATTTAGAGCCAAGGATCGTGTGATCTTTATTCAACAAACTTCATCTTTTACTCGATTCATCATTTTCTTTTTATAGTTATGAAAGTTTGTCTAATACCAGGGGAGGCTTTAACCTATTTTAGGATATATAATTTCAGCTATTTCTTATATAAACAGTATGTAATGTAATTAGTTTCTTCTAATAGATATTCTAAAAATTAACCTTACAGCTTGGTGCCTGATTAAAAATGTAAACTTCAAATAATTTAAAAAAAAACTTGTCATTTCACGTTGATGAAAAAAGAAATTATTTAAAAAAAAAAATCTTACCACAACATTCACATTAGAACTTTTATTTCTATTATTTCTTTATAATATAGAGGAAAAAATAGAGAACACAACTAAGAGCATTCACATCCTAACCATCAAATTATACATACATTCCACTAAAAAACAACTCCTATATCAATATATTTCCACTAAAAACAAATACTTTTTCTCTCTCCTTTCAATTAAATAATATTATCATTACATTTTTCTCTCACTTCCACTAACAACCACTTTCAAAATATATTAAAAAATTATAACGGGTGAACAGTGTTCCCCCAAATATACAGATGAACAGTAACATTTTCTCTCTCCTCTACTCACAACCACTTTTTATACCCTTTATAATATAAAAACCCCTGCTCACATAATTTGATGGTTAGGATGTGAATGCTCTAAGGGGCTGTTTGGTAGCCTCTTAATGACCATTCAGATGCTACCTCTTAATGGTTTAAAACCTCTGAATGAATAAGAGGTAACTTCAAGTCTGAATGGTTAAGAGGTAACCTCTGAATGGTAAATCATCACATGTCACATTCTTCTACCTTCTCATTGGTAAAATTGTTAATGGTTCCATTAAAAGGTAGCCTCTTAATGACCATTCAGAGGCTACCAAACAGCTCCTAAGAGCATTGGAACCTCGATATTAGTACATTCTATGTAATATAAAGGAAGAAATAGAGAAAACAACAAAAACATCACTATATTGAAATCTCTATAATAGAGAAAGTTTTATAGATATTAAATTATAGGCAAATTGGATTTAAATAATCTCAACTCACTGTTATTGGCCAATAATAATCCCAACTCATTTAATCACCAATAATAATCCGAACTATTCACTTTTGTTTGTAAAATACTCCCAGTTAAAAAAACACTAACTAGGTTAAAAAATTGCTGATGTGGCAGGTGACGTGGCATGCCACATCAGCAATTTTGCTGACGTGGCAGTTGATGTGGCATTTTTTGATGACGTGGCAGCTGATGTGGCAGTCTACGTGGCATTTTTGATGACGTGGCAACTGATGTGGCAGGTGACGTGGCATGCCACATCAGCAATTTTTAACCTAGTTAGTGTTTTTTTTAACTGGGAGTATTTTACAAACAAAAGTGAATAGTTCGGATTATTATTGGTGATTAAATGAGTTGGGATTATTATTGGCCAATAACAGTGAGTTGGGATTATTTAAATCCAATTTGCCTAAATTATATAGATTAACTTGATACTATATAATAATTTACATCGAGATAGTTGGTAAACGGACAAAAAGTTGCGCCGCTATATATATGGAGAGAGAGAGGCTCCAATGTGGATGCTCTAAACTAAAACATTACTACATTAGAGTCTCTACAATAGAGAATAACTTAGAAAACACAACTAAATTAAAACATTACTACATTAGAGTCTCAATAAAAGAGAATAACTTAGAGAAAACTAAAGTAAAGGGAAAATGATATTAAAATAAGTGTTTGTGAGTATGATAGCCCTAAAGATAAAGAGTTAGATGTTGAAAGTTTTTTCTAAATAAATAAAATTAAAAAAAAAGGTGTTTTTTGTTAACTTATAGGCAAATTGGAAAATAATAATCCCATCTTTCTGAAATTGGCCGTTAATAATCCAAAGTCAGTTATTAGCCAATAATAATCCGACCTCATCCAATTTTTTTGTAAAATAGTCTGCCGTTAAAATAAGCTTAACGGAGTTGAGTGTTTTTCCGAATTACAAACCGATGTTTTAGGGCTTTTGATCAGAACGAGGATATAAGTCGATTGATGTAAAACTTACCTCGAAATTGTGTTCGAAATGGCTTGAATTTTGTTAATTGAAAGTTAAACACCCGAATTGAATCACCATTTTCGTGATTTGGGGGCAGTATTTCGAGGTAAGTTTTACATCAATCGACTCGTATCCTCGTTCTGATCAAAATCCCTAAAACATAGGTTTGTGATTCGGAAAAACACTTAACTCCGTTAAGCTATTTTAACGGCGGACTATTTTACAAAAAAAAAAAATTGGACGAGGTCGGATTATTATTGGCTAATAACTGACTTGGGATTATTATCAGACAATTTTAGAAAGATGAGATTATTATTTTCAAATTTGCCTAAATTATATAGATGAAGATAAATTTTAAAACTCTAAAACAAACACCTCTGTCCACTTTGGTGAATAGGAAAAAAACGGCTCATTCTATACACACCCCCTCTTCCTGATTACACCCCCTCCCCCCTTGTGAGAGGAAAACTGTCGGTCCCATGCAGGCCCCACCTGTAAGTATGTGAGAGGAGAAGGGTGAAAAAAGTAAATAGGGGGGGTGTAGCCAGTAGCACCCAAAAAAACATATACTTCAAAGCATTTTAATAAATGCATGTGAGATCTCATGTTGGTTGTTAAATCGATCGTCTTATAAGTCTATTGATCAGATAAGTTTAAAAAACATAACGACTATATAATTTAAATATACATGTCACATATATATAACTAATTCTAAAAAAATACATAACAATTTTATCATTAACGTGTATTTTTAGTGTCAATAAAAATATAATGAATGAAATTGTAAATTATAAGTAAATAGAGATGAACAGCTAAGCAACTTATATTTCATAAGGCTAGAGGGTGTGGTATAAATTCCCTAGGTGCTTCGTCACGCTATATCAGCGTCACGTAAGATCCATGTTATATAGGGGGCTTTAAAGCCCCTCCCTTTAATTTGAATGCAATGGTTTAAAGCCCCCATTTACTATATATATATATAGAAACGGGATCAGGAGAAAACGGCAAAAAGTGTGAGAACGGTGTGAATGCATCATGGCCGAACACGTGGCGCGGGGCATGATCAAGGTCCGAGGGGTTTTTTGTCTTTTTAGTATTCTTCTCCTTTTACGATTTTCGTGTTTGACATGCTGCTTTATTTTTTACGTGCAAGATAATTTTGGCGTTATGTTGAATTATTAATTATTTGGCGTTTTACTGTTTTTTCTCAGATTTCTTCTCGTTGAATTAATTATTTTTGTGTCACATAGTTAATTATTTGGGGTTATGGCTTTTTCCATGTCATTTTTGGCGTTTTGTATCTTTTTGTTAATAATTGATTACCATAGATTAATATTTTATAAAACTACAATAACACGAAAATCAAAATAAACTAATAGTCTTCCGTAGGTGGGATTACATCAGAGATGTACCCATCGCTTTGTTCATCACTTTCTTCAGATTGTTCATCATCAAATTTCATTTTTGCGTATAACGCCATTAACTCATCTCTTCTTTGCTGCAGCCTATTCTTGAATATCACTGCATCCTTGGATTTTGGATCGTTTGAAGGTGTTAAATCACAGAGTTGTTCAATGATAGATCGCAACCCTGTCTTCAACATTTCTTCCATTGGCTTTGAATATTGCACCCCGTTTTTATAAGTCACTTCAAGTGTTCATTCTTCCACATGCAATACCCAACTGCTAAGTTTTTGTATATGAGTATCTTCAATATCATCATCATCTTCATCATCTTCTGCCGGAAATTTTCTCTTCAGTCTTTTTATTACAGTTTCTCGTTCTTTCACAATCGTTGTCTATTGGAACCCCAAGGGCCAGGATATCCTTCTGAACATTTTCATTCATTCCAAGCATGGCTTTGATTGTCTTTACCTTTACCCTTCTCCTATCAGAGAACTTTATGATGAATCATTTCTCTTTCCTTTCAAACCTCCATACAATAACCTTAGCCATTTTTAATTTTTTTGGCGTTTTGAACAATATTTGGCGTTTTAGTCAAAATTTTTGGCGTGTTTGAGCTTGGGTTTTCATGGTCTTCTTTTATATTGACTTTTTTCCCTCGTATTACAGGTAATTATGGCGTTTTGAGAAAGATAATAAAATATAGTAAATGTTAGTAATTATGTTTTCCGTCGTTTCATTTTACTGTTTTTTGCAGTTTACCGTGTTTTGTTTTCAGACTCAACTGTTTTAATGGTGTAACACGTCAAATCTTTGACGACTGTAATTATGGCGTTTTGTTTTCCAATGGCGGTTAGATAACTATTGGACTTCTTTTGTTTTATATTCTTTGCACATTGTTTCACGCTTTTTTTTATAATTAGTTGTTCAAATTAATTTTATTATAGTTTGGTAGTTTTTTTTGGGCGTTTTTTTGGCATTATGGCGTTTTACACGCATTTGCTAATTTTGACGTTTTATTATATTTTTCATTATAACATTAATATTCTTTTGTTGTTTATTAACTGACATTACAAAACAAACAATAAATAAAGAAGATTAAAAAAAACAAAGTAGAAACAATTTATGATTTTAAATCTTCAGTGTCATCAGTCTCTTTTTTCTTTTGAAACTACAAGAAATGTGACAAATAAATGGCGTTTTGGGTTTGGCGTTGTTTATTTTCTTTGTTCATGTGTTGAAGTGTCTTTGTGGATGTTGGAGACATAGATCGACCCCGTGTGGGTGGATGTTATATGCCTGTCGTCTTCATTATAATCATCGAGGCCAAAGTAGCATTTACACTGGTATAGGTCTCTTCTTATCATCCAAACCTTATTTAGGAACAAAGATGACAGTGTGACATATGGGTGTCATCAGTCCCTCTTTTTTCAATTTTATCCATCTCATGCAGCAAAATCTTACTACAGTCACGTAACAAATCATTAAATGAAGCTTCATGCAGAACATTACCGATGATCAAAGAAAAGATGTTTGCCGTCGTATTTTTTGGCGTTTTACATTGAGTTGTAAATTTTTTTAGCAACAACTGTGTGTTTTTATTGGTCTGATAAACGGAAGGTGGTGATACGTTTCTATTTATAGAATTTTTTGGCGCGTAGTTTAGGCGGGATGTTATTTTTATAACAAAAAATGTAATTAACATTTATCCGGATGTAAGCTTTGGCGTTATATATAATGGCGTTTCATATTTTTTGGCCTTTTTTGTAGCCCGAGAGCTTAAATAAAAACACAGAAAAAAGTACGCAGTGATAAAATTGGCGTTTTGTATTTATTTGGCGTTTTATTTTTCAATTGTGTTTTATGTGAGAAATGGTTTTTTACTTTTTTACCCTTAATGAAGCGCGTCCACGTAATAAAATTGGTGTTATTTACTAAAATGTCACAGCGCCAATCTAGTCCATAGATTGTTTTGATCGGACAATCAATAAGCGTTCTCACCGTTCTCACACTTTCTACCGTTTTCTCTAAATCCTGACCCTATATATATATATATATATATATATATATATATAAGAAGAAATCTGATTGGCTGAAAAGAATGGGCCCCACCTGCACAAACTACTAATGCTCGTTACTGTGATAAAGCCTTCTCCACAGCGCCCCCTGGTTAACTGTGGGGGTGGTTGATGGCGTCCCAGGGCGTTAAAAAGGGTGACATGGCGGGGTGGCGCTAAGCCACACCCTGTGGCCTAACCGACATGTTATCGAACAGCGTAGCGAATCGGTTAAAAATGGAACGCGTATTTTTATTTTTAATGTCAACAAAATATAAAGAATGAAATAGTATATTATCAGTAAATACAGCTGAAAAGCTAAGCAACTTATATTTCATTAATGTCAACAAAATATAAGGAATGAAATAGTATATCACCAGTAAATTCAGATGAAAAGCTAAGCAACTTATATTTCATAACCGACGTGTTATCAAACAAGCGCGGCGAATCTATCAAATAAGCATGGCGAATCGGTTCAAAACTGTTGGCGTCATAAATAATATAAGGAATACTGGATTTAATAATCCTAACTATTCGTCATTGGCCGTCAACAGTCCCAACTTCAAAATTAACTACCGGCAGTCCAAACTATTGACATATTGGCCACCAAAGGACCCTAACTAACAGAACCCTAACGTCGTTAGTCTCCGGTCGCCGGAAAACCGTTTTCGGCCAGAAAAAGGTTTCTAAATGTCTAATCTAAGGTTGCAAAGAGGTTTGGGAAGAAAATGTTGAGTTTTCGGCCAAAAATGAGTTTTCCGCTCAAAAAGGTTTTTCTGGCAACCGGAGACTAACGGTGCTAGGGTTTTGTTAGTCAGGATCCATTTGAGGCCAATATGTTAATAGTTGGGACTGCCAGTGGTTATTTTTGAAGTTGGGACTGTTGGCGGCCAACGACGAATATTTGGGATTATTAAGATCCATATTCCATAATATAATTATTAAAAGCATATCTACATATAGGTTTAGGTTCCTATAAAAAATACATTTTTCATAAAAAGTGTGGGAAGGCATATAAATTGACATGTAGACATAATACTTTGGACTAAGGCATGATGTTTTTTGGGTTATTTTGGTAAGAAAAACACCAAACATAACAATTTAAGACACAATGCAATGAATTCTATGCTTAAAATTTAAAACACCATGCTAATAACATTAAGTAGGGTGTTTTAGTTGTTTTTATTTTGTTGAAATTTCATGCCTATAATGCGTTGCATTGTGTTTTAAATTGTTATGTTTGGTGTTTTTCTTGCCAAAAACAACAAAAAACATCTTGTCTAAGTCCAAAACGTCTATGCCTACATGTCAATTCCTATGCTTTCTCACACTTCTTACGAAAAATGTCTTTTTCTAAAGGAACATCACCCTCAACGTATAACTAATTTAAAAGATAGTATATAATTACTTTATCATTTAGTGTGAATATATAATTTTAGCAAAAAACAAAGACGGTAATCGTAATAAAAACAGTAACTAGTCGATTCATGTTAGTATCAATCGGATAGATTATGTAGTCGGTTCTCAAGCCCATTAAATACACACACAAATTTGGGTTATACCCCTTTGTTTAAACACTACATCTCCTAACCAAATGCAAATGATGATACACATCATCCATTCAAATGATACAACGCACCCTTTCAGTTTCACCCTCTCATACCATAGGCCACACCCTTTTCAGATTTCATCACCATTTTCATTCTTCTGTCGCCGATTCTCTCTTGCTTTATTATCGATCATCATATCATTTTAGAGCGTCACTGTTTTGCGCCATATGCCATTTTAAATTTTGATTCCGGTATCATTAAAATTGACCTAATCTTCCAACTTTACCCTAATTGCAATTCAAGAAAGGAAAAAATAAACAAAAAAACGGAAAATGAATCAATCTATTTAACAAGGTGTATCAATGTTACCTTTGTTGTTGAGCGTAAATGATGACTCGGTTTCGCGAAGGGATTTCTATGGATTGATATGGTTGCCGATGTTGGAATAGAGTTTGATGGAAAGAGCAAAGGATGCGGAGATATAGTAGGATTTGGAGATTTAGTCAATTGAAACGATTGCTTACATGTATAAATAAAAAGAAACTATATACGAACCAGTGTGATGGTTGCATATGACGCTTCAAATCCAATAGTTCATGCCAAGCCGCAACATTTCATAAATAACTATAATATTCAAGTAATACATCGCTTCAATTAATTCAACCTTCAAGTGTTTTAAGTGGACATATGCAGCAAAATGAAAGAACGTTTGGCATAAGCTTAAAAGTTTTTGCATCTAATAGTGATACTAAAGACATTTATAATCAACATCTCACCACAACGCGCGGATTGACGTCAACTCGTTCTAAACAAAATACAAAACAACTTTATCATTTACGTGTATTTGCAATGTCAACAAAATACAAAGAATGAAATAGAAAATTATCAATAAATAGAGATTGAAACCTAAGCAAATTATGTTTTCATAACTGGCATCTTATCAAACCACCGGAGCAGATCAGTTTTAAGAACGACGAAGACGTCATAAATAATATAATTGTTAAAAAAATATCCATATATATCTAAGGGTTATTGGATTTAATCACCCCCAACTATTGGCCGCTGCCACCCTCAACTATCACTTTGACGCCCGTCACCCCCAACTTAGCACTTAATGTGTTCTGTCACCACGTCGTTAACTGATCACTAACTTTTGATGTTGTTTTTATACTTTTGGGGGTGTCATAGGGATCCTAGGGAGGTTTTAGGAATCTTTGGACACCCCCAAAAGTATAGTAACAATCTCAAAAGTTAGTGATCAGTTAACGACGTGGTGATATAACAAAGTGTTAAGTTGGGGGATGGCGGGCGTCAAAGTGATAGCTGGGGGTGACAGCGGCTAATAGCCAATAGTTGGTGGTGATTAAATCCAATAACCCTATATCTAATTTAAAGCAAAAGTTATAAGCCCTTCAACTTTATGTGTGAATATAATTTTTAATAAAATATAAAGAGGACAATGGTAAAAAGAACGTTAACCGGTCTCTTCAGTAAGCATTAATTAGATAGATAGATTATGTAGCCTATTCTCAATCCCATTAGATCTTTCTTTTAAGGGTTATTGGATTTTAATAATCTTAAGTTTCACCAATTGGCCGATAATAATCCCAACTAATAAAAATTCTCTTCAATAATCCCAACTTGTAAAAGTTTGGCCGCCATCGATCCTTTTCAAACATATAAGAATTTGGTCTCCTCAATAGATTCAATTACACCTAGAGTCTCCTTAATTGATTTAAGTGCACATATGTTAGACAAGGATCAATGGCGGCCAAACTTTTACAAGTTTGGATTATTGGAGAGAATTTTTAAAGTTGGGATTATTATCGGCCAACTGGTGAAACTTATGATTATTAAAATCGAATAACCCTTCTTTTAATGAAAAATTTGGATCACTGACAAACCATTAGAGTATAATCGTGACACCAGCGGAACCACCCGATCATATCCATCTTTACTAGGCAATAAAGCCTATACACAAATTCAGGAGAAAACCCAATAAATAAATCTGGGAAAAACTCCCTTGTGGAAATCAAACCTAGAACCTAATGGTCCCTAAGTTTTATCTCACTTCTAAGATGCAATTAGACTATAATGTCATAGGCAATTAGATCTAAATATATATAGTAAAATATATATAGTAAGAACTAATGAGTGACGAAATTATTTAATATGTCAATCCTTTTTAGGGTTTTCTATTAAAAGGTAGTCATATGTTCACATGTCCATAAATAGTAGTGCTAATTCAAGACGATATGTCAGGCTTTGGTGAGATAAATGGATACGTAAACGCACATATCTTTTTAGCGGTGGTAGTGTCGTGGAATATCTCCATGTCCAAGTGTCACATGTGACATATCCTAGCAAGAAACTTGTTTTTTTTTTGTTCTACATATAATCCATCCTTTCTATTACATTTATAAACATTTTCATAACAACAAAATAATCGAAATGACAGATATCAGAATTAATTCTAGTATAGACAACCATTCTCTGTCGGGTTAAGAAAAAGAAATTGTCCATTTCGTAACATAAAAGCAATATAAAAGTAACATAATAAGGTGAGACATTGTACTTGGAACATTTCTTCACATCTTTAACCCATGCTTTAATAAGGTTGTAACAAGAAGTCATTATTACTACCCTTAAATATCAATCCTTATCTGCATGCATATGCATATTTAAACCCCTATACACCACCCCCTCTCACTCAACAAGTTTGATCAATCAATTAACCACACACCGCATATCGATCCATCATCGATATGTCGCGAGATCGATGGGTGGATCAAGGGAAGATCTACCTTGGTGTGCTTTTTCTTCAAGTGGGATATGCTATCAATGGAGTTATAGTCAAGTCTGCCCTAAACAAAGGTTTAAACCCTTGCACGTTTTCGGTTTATCGAAATATTGCTGCAGTCGTTGTTTTCGGTCCTTTCGCTTACTATTTCGAAAGGTAGGTCGATCGATTGATCACAAATATTTTTTTTTTTTAATTATAGTTTATACTGTTACATGTGAAAATTTAAAACTATAGATTATGCATGGTGATTAAATTGTAAAAAATAATTAAAAAACACAACATTTTGCAGGAGAATGAGGCCTAAGATGACGTTATCGGTGTTCTTGAAAATAATGTTGCTTGCACAATTGGAGTATGCAATATTAATTATGTTATAACTTTAGTTATTTTTTTCATTATGTGTTTTAATTAAGGTGACACTTAAATTAATACTTTTGAAATGAATGAATTAATTAGGCCTGTAATGGACCAAATATTGTATTATACTGGAATGAAGTACACCACTGCAACATTTGCTATAGCAATGTGTAACATTATCCCAGCTTTGACGTTTTTCATGGCATGGATATTCAGGTACGTACATGCAACTAAATACTTAAATAATAATAATATATGCAGTGGCGGATCTTGCCCGTTGAACCTGCCAGGGCCGAAAGACACGGGCACTAAAATTAGCACTACGGCCGAAAAACTTGCCAGGGCCGAACATAGTATATATACAAAAATTCGATCGAAATGCGGAAAATTAGCACTACGGCCGAAAAACTTGCCAGGGCCGTGGCCCTGCCACGGCTCCACTAAGATCCGCCCCTGAATATATGTTTGGGGTATAATAATATTAATATGAATAATAGGTTGGAGAAGGTGAACATAAAGAAAAGGCATAGTCAAGCGAAGATAATAGGAACCCTGGTGACAGTAGGTGGAGCCATGATCATGACCCTGGTGAATGGAGTACCGATCCCATTGCCATGGACCCATATGAGCAGGGTGCACCCACCTGTAGCACCTGTTGCACTCTCTTATGAAGACCACCGGAACATGATCAAGGGTGCCATCATGATCACTATTGGTTGCTTCTTTTGGGCTGGTTTTTTCATACTTCAGGTTATCTCAACTTTCACTTTTTTCATTCCATGTTTTCAAACAAATAGTTATAGTAAAAAAATTGGGTTTGGTTCATTTCAGAACTCTAAATATTACAGAACTTTCAGAACCACTAATAAACAATTATTTTATTTATATATTTTTATATTTAACATTATTTAAGGATATATTATATATATTTATATGATTACATATATGAAAAAACAGATTCTTTATGTGTAATAACTAATTTACATATATGTAAAGGAACTAGTTTACATATGTGTAAATGAATCAATTTACGTATATGTAATCCTAAAATTACATATTAAAAAATGATAAAACAACTCTTAACACGTATGGAATCATAATAAATGATAAAAAATACCCTTAAACAATGTTAAATATACAAAGATATTAGTAGAATGATTGTTTATTAGGAGTTTTATAAGTTCTGTAATTATTTAGAGTTCTAAAATGATCCTGACCCAATAAATATATGTGTATTTTTTATGAAATTTTTGTATATATACACTATGAATTCGAATACTAGGGCTGAATAGGTCTGAAAATTACAAATTCGAATTTTATTCAAAACTGGATTTCAGAATTCGGTTTAAATGCTAACAAGAACTGAATTCGAATATTTGAATTCAAGAACCGGTTCGGTTCAATAAGGAACTTGTTACAACTACACAAATCTAGACTTTGAAAAACATATCTATAAATTAGAAGAAACTTTATTATTAGTTATTGTACAACAATGAGATAATCTTTTACTGAATGGATAAGTTGACATTCACACTTGTTACAACTAGACAAATTTAGAGTGTGTGTCTGTGGTCCTATATTCATGAATTACTACAACTTTGGATTTCTAATTTTCAGGCTGTGACATTGAAGAGTTATCCTGCTCAATTGTCTCTTACTAGCCTCATATGTATGATGGGTGCTTTGCAAGGCACTGTCACTACTCTTGTTATTGAGAGGGCCAGAAGAGATATTTGGTCAATAAACTGGGACGCTAAACTATTCGCCACTCTATATAGTGTAAGAACATATATATATTAATTATTTTTATTACTTACTTATTTATTTATTTATTGTTATTTTTTTTTTCTTATCTTTTCTGGATTGACACAGGGGATAGTTCGATCGGGAGCAAGCTATTATGTGTCGGGCCTCATTATGAAAATAAAGGGACCTTTCTTTGTGACGGCCTTCAATCCTTTCGGCATGGTCATGGTTGTGATTATGAGCTCATTTACTCTAGGCGAACAAATAAACGTCGGAAGGTACTTATATTTAGCCTTGAGTTAACGGGTTGGATATATACCGTCTAACATGACACTTTTAATAAGGGTCAAGACGGGTTAGGTTGTATAAATAATTACGTATAAAATATGATTACTTAAACTATAATACTACAACAATATATATACTAGTTTATCATGACATAATTTAGGAGATTGAATTATTTAAACACAATTTGGGCCTTTGGGTGTTTAATTCATGTTTAAATGTGATTGAATCACTACAATATTTTCAGGATTGTTGGAGCAATAATCATCGTTATCGGACTGTACTTAATAATATGGGGAAAAAGCAAAGATCCAGGTCTTCCAGACTCAAGAAGCAACGAGGTGGAAATGATTGATGAAGAAAAGAATCAAGAATCGGATGTTGTTGCTGGTGTGATTAAAGAAGACCGCCATGTTGAATCTCCGGTCTGATTCGTTGTGTTTAACCAAAAGGAAGAATGACTGTCAAAATGCTCAATCTTTTGTTCACTAGCTAGCTAGTACTAGAAATGGTTTAGATGATATTCAAACCGGTATCGGTTTGATTCGGAAACTTATTTGGTGTCTTTGTTCTTGTTTAATCAAAGTAGTAGTTTTGTAAAAATCGTTATAGAATCGATCCATATAGAAGCCTCCAATATAAGATAGGACCCCTAAGTATTTGATTTATAGTTTTACTCAAGTTATGCTAGATGGTGAATGGTTGGTTGGTTATACAACCTATTTTTTTGTTTAATGTCATTAATAAAACTTTTATGGTTTTTATGTTCACATTTATCATTAAATAATTAATATAGAGTAAATACTTAAATTGTGAAGATGCTATAAATACATTATTACGCCTACTTGACAGTATTTTTTCTCACTTTTCATCCCACAACAACGTCGTGTTTCCATGCCCACATCGTGTCGTCTTAGTACTAAACATCACTACCATACACCATAAGTAGTAAGTAGTAAGGCATCAATACTTTCTTGCATGTAAGTTCCAACTGACCAACCTCATTACTGCTAGCTACACAAGTTCATGTTAAACTACTACTACTATTCCACATCATTTGGCAACCAAGAACTTTAGCTATTAGAACTAGGTTCCAACAATAAGGGGGTGGGGGTGGTCACTGGTGATAGAATTCCATCACTCATAATATCCAATCATGTTCCGCCATGTCAGCAACCATTTTTCCATCACTCTCAACCTTTTTTAGTGGCGGTGGTCATCACTCACCACCACACCCAACAGTTTCCCCCCAACCAACAACTACCCTCACAACCAACAACTATCACGCCGTGAAAAAAATCACGGAATCGGCCCACGTTAAACTATCACGCGTGAAATTGAGAGGTGGCGGTGGGAATTTTTGTTTTCCACGCGTTGATTTTGTTCCGCCCCCAGTGGCCTAATAATCGATTATAGCATGTAACACAGAAAAATGATATGCATATCAAAGTTATAAACCACTATTATTAAACATGGCCTATAACAGATTGTTATTAAAGACTTTATTAATAAAAGAACTTCCTGCCCAACCCATGAATGAGAAACAAATACCTATGTTCAATGAAATGGACTACCGTCTAACAAATTTGTTAAGTGTCTAAAATGATTACGGTAACAAACCAGAAAGCAATAAAATTCTTGTTCGGTTAACTGACCCAAAAACAAAAAAGTTGTTCCATTGTAAAAATCGGTTAATGATAAAAAAAATTGTCCCCACATACTCACTCTCCAATACCATACTCTACATCCATCCTGGCCTCCCTCTCGTTACAACTCCATTTCATTGCTGCCCCCACAATGGGTTTAAATTTAGGCTATCTAACGGGTATAGTTGATTAAGCAATTGGGTATAGTTTTCTAACTTATATGGGCAATTAGGATGCCTAATGGGTTAGGGATGGCAATCGAACCCGAAACCAGACATTTTTGGGACGGGTTTGAGATCAGTTAATCGAGTTTGGGACAGGTTTGGGACTAGTTTTTATTGTTTTCGCGGATTTGGGACTAGTTTTTATTGTTTTCATGGGTTTGGGATTTGGTGATGTACCCGTTTACCCGACTCGTTTACCTGATAAGGTATTCTCATTTACATGATTGTATACCCGATAATTTCTTTTATATTTTTAAATATGTACATATATGATACTTCCATTTCTTTTATATTCTTATAGTGATAATATTAATGTAACTAATTAGTAGTTACCTGATAAATACCCGACTGGTTTCGGGTTGGATATACCCAACGGGTAATTTTTTAAATTAACGGGGTTACCCGAAATCTGCGGGCATACCCAATACCCGATGGGTTATCCGCTAGAAACTCGACGGGTATTGGGACGAGTTTGAGACAAACTTATCTAACCGGGTTTGGGATTACCTAAACCCGAACTAAACCCGGCTCATTGCCATCTCTATAATGGTTATAGTTAGTTTTTAAATTTATTGCGGTTTGGGTTTAATTTTCTAGTTATATGGGCTATTGGGATGCCTAATGGGTATGGTTAGTTTTTAAATTTATTGTGCTTTGGATTTGGATGCCTAATGGGTGTAGTTAGTTTTTAAATTTATTGTCCTTAAATTTTTAATTTAACTAGTAAGATTCTCTGCACTATCCGGCGGAAATTCGACCGATATCAGTTTAGCTCATTATGATACTAACACTCACTGTAGTAGCTGAAGGAAAAAGAACCTAAATAATAAAGCCGTGATATTCTTTAGATTTAATAATATACATAATATTAGATTAAATCAATATTAACATGCGATTATATTAATCACTAATGAAAAGGTTCATGTCGTATTGTTACAAATCTTAATCCACTATCAGAGGGTCAAAGCTAATTTCTTTAAATAATTTACTTTTTAGTCTAAAATGTTAGTAAACCTAGCAAAGTGTTAGATTAATACAAACACTATTGTAAATCTCGCAAAGTTTTCAATTAATACAAAAGCTTTAGAAAAAAATAAATGGTAGAGCCCAAGCCCACCAATCAGATGAAAGCACCAACATGGTGTTTTAATAGATTATAGAATTCCTACAAAAAGAAATATACAAATTTAAAATGTCAAAGACTAAAATCAAAAAGTAAAACATTGTCTCCAAAATTCAAAAGTAAAAAACTCTATTATAGCTAACAACTTGTTGTTTCACACATATATATATATAATAAGTTTGAACGCCTAAAACTTAAATTTGGTTGACTTTTATCTTTTTTTTTTAACGGGGGATTTTATTAGAAGCCAACTAGCAAGAAGCTAGCCAAAATTACAAACATAACATTACATTACAAGAAATTGAAATTGCACCAGTTTGCCCATTCTAAATCCTGCATTTTCGCTCTATGTTTGATCCATAGAAAGCTTTTTGCTTTTATATCTGCCACTAATCTTGACATATCCATTCTCCTGCCCGAGAAAATGACTTCGTTACGTAGATTTCATAGACTCCAACATGTTGTTAGGATGATAGCGTGTATCATTTTCTTAGTAGTAGACGTCTTGTTTGAATGCTTGTGAACCTGAAGGAGATCCGGGATAGTGAAAGCATAAATTGGCGAGATAGAGAGCCACCTGGACACCAAATGCCATATCACAGAGCTAACATAGCATGATCCAAAAATGTGCTCAGCCGTTTCATCTATTTCACTGCATAGCGGACAAGTAACCGAAGCCAAAGTGATGTTTCTTCTTGCCAAAGCTGTCTTGGTAGGTAAGCGATCTAGATTCATTCTCCACCCGAAAATGTTTACCTTGCGCGGAACCCACCGGTTCCAATCGAATCTATCGGGATTTTCTGGTAAGTTGTTGTTTTGAAGCATTTTTTTGATTTCCTTCACCGAGAACTCGTTAGAATGATCCGACAACCAACCCCACTTATCCGTAGTGTTAGTTATATTTACCTAGGAGATGATGTTGTTGAGTTCATCCAATTCCGCTAATTCCTGATGCGACGATGGTTCCCGAGCCCACTCCCACTTTGGTCCAATTAACAGCCCATTATCTCTAGCTTCCAACCTTTCTCGAACACTGCACCCTTTAAAATTTTCCAGCCCAAAAAGAGCAGAAAATCTCGATTTGAGAGGCAAGCCGGTAACCCAGGAATCGGTCCAAAACTGGGTATTACAGCCGTTTCCAATGTTACTTACAATGAGTTTGCATAGATGAATATTTTTGCCGATGAGAAGGGATTCTTTTTTAACGATGTTATGCCATACACCCGAAAGTCCTTTCCTGATAGGTAGAAAGTTCCCATGTTTTCGGTTGTAATGGATAGACAAGACAACTTTCCTCCATAGTCTTTCGGGTTCCGATTTGAAGCGCCAAGCCCATTTTGACAGGAGACTGTGGTTTGCATCCTGAAGCAAGTTAAGGCCGAGACCCCCCATTGAGACTGGTTTGGTGACAATTTCCCATTTTACCCAATGCATTTTACTTCGAATGTCGGTGTCACCCCACAAAAACCTTCTCCTAAGTTTCTCAAGTTTGTCAATCACATTCATTGGGGCTTGATATAAAGAAAATTAATACAATGGCAACGAGTCAAGAACAGACTTAATGAGGGTTAGTCTACCTCCAATAGATAGGGAATTTGCTTTCCAAAGGGAGAGCCGTTTTTGAAAGGTTTCTATGACGGGTAACCAATTATGATAACGGTTCATGTTACTGCCTACCTTGAGACCAAGATACACGAAAGGTAATGACCCATTGCTGCACCCGACGAGATTTGCCATATGATTGTTTTCTTCCGGTGTGGTGCTGATACCATAGAGACATGACTTGTGGAGGTTGATTTTAAGGCCCGAAACAAGAAAAAAGCATCTCATTAGCCGATTTATGTTGATGACGCTCTCTTCCTCCCAGGTACCAAGTAACATTACATCATCTGCAAAAATTAGATGTGATACGACTGGGCCCTCATTCGGCAATGGAATACCTTTAATAAGACCTGCTGCTGAAGCACTCATCATAAAACTGGATAATGCTTCCATGGCGAGGATAAAGATGAAAGGAGAAATAGGATCTCCTTGTCTGACACCCCTGAAACATTGGAATTCCTGTGTCAGTGACCCATTGACAAGAACCGAGGCTCGAGAAGAGGCGAAGATTCCTTTGATCCAAAGCCGCCAAATGAAGGGGAAGTTCATTTGTTGGAAAACCATATCAATAAAGCTCCAGCTGATACTATCAAAGGCTTTTTCAAAGTCTATTTTGTAGAAGAAAGCCTTTAATTTTCTTTTCTTGACCCATGAGATAATCTCGTTTGTGATTAGAGGCCCGTCTAAAATGTTCCTATCCGAGAGATAGGCAGATTGTTCTTCCGAGATGACTGAGTTAATGACCCGCTTTAGTCGGTTGGCAAGGACCTTGGAAATGACCTCTTGCTGATACAACCGATCAAGCTAATAGGCCGAAAATCGTTTAAACTAGTTGGGTCGTCAACCTTGGGAATGAGAGTAATAAAGGATGAACTGCATCCTTTAGAAATGGTCCCCAAAGAGTGAAACCTGGTCATAATTCTGAAGAAATCTTCCCCGAATAAATCCCAATATTGCTTGATGAAGGTGAAGTTAAACCCATCGGGACCCGGTGCTTTGTCACCACAGCAATCCCAAACGGCAGTTTTGACTTCCTCAGAAGTAAAAGGGGAGATTAGAGAGGTACCTTGTTCGTTCGAAAGTTTCTTTATGTGATGACAGATGAAGCTTGGCCTGTGATTGATCGGCTCCATGAATTTGTTCTCGAAAAAGACACGAACTTCTTCTTTTACTTTTGTGGGGTCTGTGCACCACTCTTCGTTGATCATCAACCCATTTATACGGCTTTTCGAAACCTTGCAGTTAATGAAACCATGGAAGAAATGTCACACCCCGATATTTCCACGTTTGACCGGTGGGGGAGTATCGTGACGTGGTTGGTAACGTTACAGTCAAACAACACAATATTTAAATGCACAACGGAAGCAAAAGATAGATATGTTTCAACCGAATATAATTGTAATATCAAGTATCACAAATAGTCGAAATTAATTCACAGGTGGATCAAAATAAAATGGAAACATTGTTCAATAGTTTTGACATCCAAGCTTGCGAGACTTATTGTGGACGCTAGGAGAAAGCCAGCCTAGTTCGCGTAGTACCTGCACTTAACCATTTTGGGAAAATACGTCAGTTTACACTGGTAAATACGATTAACTGACTCATTTGAAAAGGTTTAATAAAATTGATTTGAATGCACGTGGCACAAACTCTTTATAACTTGGGATAATTATTTGAATATAATCTTGTAAAAGAATTACATGTTTCTTATGCGTTCAGTAGCCCGATCTGTAGACCGGGTTAAAGATCAATAGACACACCACATTATTCATTTATTTTGGCACTGACGGGTGTACGCCTACACCCCGTGCTTAGGTCGTGGCCATTTCGTAAAATGATGCCAAGGATTTCCGGGACATGGTCATTAACCCCCCAAAGGCTTTAAGCAAACAAAACATTTCAAAATGGAGCATATCAATGATTTAACATCTATTCGATTAAAGATTCAATGCCCGAACCAAGCGGTATTTTATATACCATACCCCAAGCCCGTATAGGGAAAATAAGTTAAAAGTATTTACCTTTGCAAGTATCAATCACAAATAGCAAGTGCGTGTAGCTTTTACCGGGTCTCCTATTCTGGAACGAAGGTTTATAATAACCTATTAGAATCCTAACGGGTATTTAATTAAGCCTAAGCCTAGATCGGTTAGTTATAAAGAAAGATACGGTTCGAACGCATGATTAAGCGAATACCGGAACAGAATGTGATTTAGACCCGACAAGTTTGAATACTTGTTTAATATGGGTAATTTAAACACATTCTGGATTTTGAGATAAAAACGATAAGGTTTGACCCGTTTCGGCTAATTCATGCAAACTAGTTACATAAACCGAACCGAACGCGCAAGAGGCGTAACGGGTAACCATGAGAGTCATTTACAGGTTTCCTAAGTTAATATGCCTTAAATAGGTTGTGATATCAGTGGGATACCTTCCATTTTGCTCAAAACGAGTTTAATCTCAATATAAGCCCCGTAGGGGTATTTTGGTCATTTTAAATATTATAAAAGGGATTAATTATACTTCTGTGATTCGGGTCTGAATACATCAGTAAAATAACTTAATTTATCAGGTTATATCATTTGGTAATAAGTCTTTTATGACAAAATGGTTTTAGACCCAAACTATGCGTTTAATACGTTTAAAAAGCCATTTTAAGCGATTTCCGGGTTATACAGGAAATCTGAGTTTTTCTGAACAGGTTACAAAGTTCAAAATACTTTATTTATTATATAAAATCAGTAGCAATCGGATTGGTGTCAAAATATTTTGTAGAACTCATTTTATGACCGAAAAGGGTATAATCGGTATTAACCGAATCAACGCCATAACCTTAGGTTATGAGCAGGTTAAAAATGATTAAAAATCTTTATAAATCTCAAAATATTATATTACATCAGTGGCCAAAAGGTTTGGTGCCAAAAATTGGGTTTAGATAGGCTTTATGCTAATTGCGCCGTTTAATTAACAAAAAGCTTCTTAATTGCGCTATTTAGCATAACTCCTATTCTGGACCTCGAACTGATATGAAACTTTAGGGACATGCTTATAATTCAGCGACAAAGATTATTGTCCTCTCACATATCCAAGATTCTCGTTTTATGGTAAAAAGGGCATTATGGTCAACTTTAAGCATTTAACGGAAACGTGTAAACGAATCGGGTAATCCACGAACCAACCACAGAGGGTTATATCAACATGTAGCCTGGTCCTAAGGAAGTCCTAAGGCATTTCCAAACTCTACTAAAATGGGTCAGAACTGAAGTAAAAGTTTTGCGACTTTCGGTTCCGAACCGGGTCTAAACAGAAAATTGTCGGATCAAACAAGCTTAGACCGGTTCTTATACTTATTACCAAGTTATATGAGTGATAAAATAGGTTACATGCCTTCTACATTGCTAATTACATGTTAAATCGCAAATTAAGATTCTGTTGACTTTTTCTAATCAACTTTGACCCGACAAATGGTCTAGTTAGAGTGGGAATCAGAGGGTGCCCTTTTAAAGGTTTAATGCCCACATAATTACCAACTTATAACTACCTTCAATTCGACTAATCACTGGATCATTAATGATTAATCACTAAGTCAAATGGTAATTACGACGGTTTGACTTTTAAGCTAAAACTAAGTAAAAACTCAATTAAGAAAGGTCAAGGGTACTTACCAAAGTCCTATGCACGACTAGGGATGACTTGGGTCTGCTTTGGAGCTCCAGAAGTCTTCAAGAATGCAGATGGAATGTGTGATCAAAGTTGTAACCAATGGCCCTTTATATAGTGCTTTAATCTCACTAGATTATTGACAACTAAGTCTACCATTGGTCATGGATCATCCACAGATGTTCCCTAAGGTCTAAAAAGCATGTAGGGGTTGCCCATGGAGTGGAAATATCTGTTTTAAGTCGGTTATGCGCTTAAACAGGCTGTTGTCTCACTTTTCTACATCTGGGGATCGGACGCGGCCCGCGTAAGCTTCTGTTAAGGCTTACGCGGCCCGCCTGAGTCATGCTGTCAGGTTAAGAATTTTTCTAGTTGTTGCATTTTGACTCTTGGTCTTTCGAAAGGGCATTTCACTTTATTTCTTGCATTATGAGCCCTCCAAATTTACATATAAGGGCTCTAAGACTTATACCCACTTTGTTAAGTCCTTGGTCACATTATGTTTACCCGAAAGGTCATAATTTTCAACGTTGACGCTTTAACCCCTCGCATACGAATTTGATCATAACTTTCTCATACGGTAACGAAACTTTATGAAATTTTTATCGTGAATTCTAGTGAGTATATTTAATCGTTACAAAGCTTCGGGTTTGCTAAAAGGCCACTCAGAGGTATAACTTAAACATGTTGACACATTTAACCCCTGTAGTTTGTATTTTCTCACTTTCTCTCACAGTTAGCTTCGTATGATCCATGATTCATTCGTTTAAGGGTATAAACATCATGTAGGGTTATTGTAATGTATATTTATTCATTATTGACATTTTGAACCCTTGTATTCACATACTTTTCATGTTTGTCAAATTTAGTCCTTCCATAGTATTCTTTCACACGTTCAAACTTATGACACGTGTCAATACATTATAGGACGTGAATTTTCGAGGTGTTACAAGAAAGTTGAATTCTCGTCGCCATCAATGGCCCATTTGACATGAAACTTCTATTTAAGTTCACTGATTTTAGCTTCTCTAATTTCAGATACAATGTGCTTATGATGAGCGTAATCGGCTACTTCGGCATCCGTGAGGTCGCGGAGTTCACAGATGGCGTCTAGATCTTTTAAAACATCTGAAGAGGCCCGGAGAGCAGTGTCTTCATTTCTTTTGCAGGTTTTGTGCCAGGCCTTGATAGCCTGTTTAATACATTTAAGTTTCCCAGCTAGAGCTACATCAGGAGGCCCCCCAATGGTGAGATTGGCCACGGCCGAACGAACCACACCGTCGAACCCAGGTTTAGAGAGCCATGTGTTGAAAAATTTGAAGGGAATATGTCCAAAGTCATAGGGGGTGGTATTCAAAATGACTGGACAATGGTCGGAAAGGTTCCTAGGCAAGGCCCGGAGTGTAGCTGAAGGCCATAGATTCAAGAAAGTGCTGCAAACCAACATACGATCCAACTTGCTAAGTTTGTTACCCCCGTCAAGCCATCGAGTAAATTCCGACCCATTCATAGCATATTCTGAAAGTTCAGCTTCGTATATGAAGGAGTTGAAATCCGAAGCTGAGCACGGGTCAAAATGGCAGTTTCTTTTCTCCTCAGGAAATCTTACCTGGTTGAAATCACCAAGAATGATCCACATACCTTCTTTGCTGGACATTAGCTCTTTGATGTTATCCCAAAGAGATCTTTTTGCTTGGGCCGATTAAGGAGCATAGACATTCAATATGTTCAATCTTTCTTCAAATCCCCTGATCGCTCCGCTGAGATGAAGAAAATGTATGTGCTTGGTAGATTCACTCCTCATAAATATTGCCGGATCCCAGATACAAGCAATCCCCCCAGATCTTCCTTCCGAATTGACCCAGTCCGTTTCAATTGGTGAATTACCCCAAAAATTTGTAAAATTAATCCTTGAGCCATCCGCAATCATCATTTCCTGGATGGCTATAAAGTTTATACCATTTTCTTTTTTGAGTCTTTTGATCCAAGTTGCTTTGTCAGCATTGCCGACACCCCTGATATTAATTGTCATGTAATTCATTGATTACCTCTGTTTTCTCCATCACCCCTGATCAATTTTCCGATGTGAGCTGAGTTATTCTCGACATCCATACCTGCAATACTACCGATTTTGATTGTGGCGAAGATTTCTCCATTAAAGTCACCGACAGGGTTGTCCGAAGTTTGTCTGTCATTTTCACGAGCCCCATTGATGGCGATTGCAGGGTTTGCTTTGTCATTATTTGGGATAGGAGGATTAGGAGGTGGAGGGGGAGCATCAGTGGGGCGGAGACTATCAGGGTAGGGTGGAAGGGGGAAAAAGAAAGGTGAGGGATTGGGCTCTGGATCGATGTATCTAGATCTTTTACACGCCGGTTGTCTGGGGCTAACAGAAGGCCCGGTAGAGGTGCCATTGGGCCTGGAATGGCGAGGCCCAGAACTTGATTTTCGACTTTTATTGATGGTAGATTTGGCATGTGGAGCCCCACCAGCATTAAACCCCATATGTTTATCTCTCTCCTTGTCAGCCGAAATGTTAGGAATGTTTTCCTGGGGAGTGGTGCCGAGAGAGGGTTCCAAGGTATTAATTGTACTGGTTTTGCACGTGCCACCATCCATGTTTGATTGTTCAGATTCCCGATAGAACTTTCCGTCTCCCATCTCTCTGCTGGCACCGGTGTTTGCCATTCCGGTAGCCGGAGCTTCGTGTACCTCTGTTTCCGGCATGACGTCATTAGATTTTGCACCTTCCTTCTCAAGTGAGCGTTTTGGAGTACCAGAACCTCCAATGAGAAAGTCTGGAATCCATTCCCTCAATACTTCTGAAATCCATATTTTGTGCACTACTCCATTCCATGTGATAGTCATCTCCTCTTTTACCTCTCTTCCGGAGTTTACTAGAATGCCAACCATTTCATATGAAAGGTTACAATCCTTGACCGTTGCTTCAGAAGGAGAGATTACAACACCAAAAGTTCTTGCAATCATATCGAAAGTATCTTTGTCCCATGCATGAATTGGGACCCCCTCGATACGTAACCATGCGATGCGATCGACGAAGCCTTTGATGCCCAGCCATGGCCTAATCGAGGAGAACCATTTGGACTGCCGTTCCTGATAATGGTTGAGGAAAGCTTCGCAATGTTTTTGGAGAGTGAAGGTCAAAAGAACCCTAAGACCCCCCCCCCCCCATGTACCTTAGTCCAGATAGAAACTGGTGCATATTGCCAATGATGTCTGTCAGATTACAAAGGATCTCAAAGTTCTTGGTTTCCACCATTAGAGCTGTTCCTTCCCATGCACGTATTGTTTTTGAATTACAGTTTTGGAATTCAACCACTTTCTGCTTACCGGAGCCACCACCCGTTAGTACCTCCGAGTAGGATCCGGTACCCCCATACTCCGTGAAGCACTGGTTTGCGTTAATGTGGGTTTCCCGATGGAATGGTGTGCGAGCTGGCAGTGGATTGTTCCCCGTTTGCTTATCAGTGAAGAAAGGCAACCCATCCCTTCTGTACCTAGCCATGTCTACCAATAGCTTTGCACCCTTTATTTTGATCTTGTTTAACACCTCAAGCAGTTTACTGTTATATATAGTCTATAGATATGAGTTAGGATCAAACAGACTCCGATTGACCTCATTTAAGTGGCATTGAAACCGTCTTATCGAACTCTGCAATATGAGATTTTAGGTTTTTGCTTTTAGATATTTAACTTGTGCATTTTAGAATGTTTGTATACATCATTTTGTCTTTTTATTTATCGTTGTGTCTTTTCCATATTTGTGTCATTGTGTCCTTTTTGTGACTCATTGTGTCTTTTTTCCTTGACATTGTGTTATATTTTTCGGTATTGTGATATATTTGCTCAAAATTGTGTTATGTTTTGCGATTTATTGTGTCTTTGTACACTTATTTTTAGAAGCCTTTATAAAATAACCTTATCTATATAGATATATAAATAAGTTTTTAACAGTTTTCGATTCTCAAGAGAGCGATCCATGAACGGTCGCCCACCTTATTCCTTGCCAATGCCGACCAGCCCTGTACTCCTTTACCACCATTCCTTTTTTTTTTTTGAACGGCAAACAACTCTTTATATATATATAAAGGGCCAGCAAGAAGCTGAGAAAACAACAAAGGAACAAAGAAACCGAAACAGACAATCACATTACAACAAGTCTGAAATAGCAAAAGAACTCCAATTCCTAAACCCTCCCTTTGCCACAATAGTTGAAACTAGCAACAAAGATAACAAATTTAGGGAATTCCAAGATCCATCCTTTTAAAAGCCCAAAAATTTTATATGGAAAACCCCACCAGTTTTTTTTTTTTTTTTTGGTTATAATTATCCATATATATTATATACAAGAAATGATATTTTTTGTTGTAATATCTATCTATCTATATGTATAAGATAAACCAAATCTATAATGTATATTAAAACAAAACATTTTGGTGCCACTTGGCATAAATTTAATCCACTAATTGCCACCTGGCATTCTCTTAACCCTTATTGAAACAAATTGATCGGGATTGCACCACACCATTCATCCCTCTTTTTGCTTGACCGTGATTGATAAGAGATTGATGGACTTTCCATATTGTTGAAATCAGTTTCCTTCCAATCTTAATTGCAATCACAATAACCACGCTCAATAGGCCATTCAGAAAACCCTAAATCTCAAACACAAAAATTATCATCAGGTATGTTTATCTCTATCTTTGATGTTGTAATCCGACAATTTTTTGATTCTTTCGCTTTAATTGATCTCTAATCTATTATTTACAATCTCCAGACCCCAAGATTTCTTCATCTTCAATCGCGATTGAAAGCAACCAGTCTTTATGGAGAAATTGATTGAAAACCAAATTGAATGCCAACGACGAGTTGCAGTGATCAGGTAAGTCGTGTATATCTATTATCTAATCTTAATTCCTCTTTTTCCTGTAACAACACATCATCGTTGTGTTTTTGTCGGGATTACAGTAGATTTTTGCAATGAAATTTATACTGAAGCATGGTAAAAGCAAAATGGACATTCAAAATTTGAGGCAACATGTGTTGAGATGTAACTTATTGGGCGCTTAATTTTTTTTGTAGATCTTGAGAAAACTAAACATGAAAGTATTGTTCAAATGTTAAACAAAAGACTTACCTGGTAACGACAAGTATATTAATATTAACTTACTTGAGTCAGATCGTCAGAATGGACTCTTTTAGTAGCTGGTTGTTGGTTTTCAGTTGACTTTTCAGAATGTATCCTTATATATATATATATATATATATATATATATATATATATATATATATATATATATATATTCAAATGTAGATCATGGTCTTGAAGATGATACTGAAGAAGAACCTACATTTGAATGTTTGAGGTTTGTATTTAAAATATGTTATAATTCCTCTACGTCATTCATCGGTTAGTTTATTTTTATGTCTTTTGTGTTTAGTTTGGTTTGGTTGAGTTATTGTTCATTCTTTGTTGTTCTTTGAGCATAATCCATGCCATTTTTGTAACTTATTGTTGTTTTGTTGTTATTTCAGCTCATGGCGTACATTGTCTGCAATTCCTCTACGTCGTTCATCAGTTAGTTCATTTTTCTATCTTTTGTGTTTAGTTTGGTTTGGTTGAGCTATTGTTCATTCTTTGTTCTTGGATTATAATCCATGCCGTTTGTTTTAATTAAGTCTCTTGAAATGTGGAAGGATGTCAGAATTGTGTTGATAGTATAATCCATGCCGTTTGTCAGCAACCTTCCACTATCAATTTTATTAGTTGGAGTTGATGATGGGCCGTGGGACACAATGAAGGAATTAAATGATAATATCCCTTCTCGCTGCTTTGATGGCTCTTGCAGTTATGTAGTGGATTGGGATTCCTTTTTTTTTTTGCAACTGGATTGATTGTTACTCTGATTGACAACACTTCTAAGATACCATTTGTAAGTCATTTGATTGGGATACCATGTGTAATATGATAGAGCTTTAAAAGGTTATGTATTATTTCTAAGGAATCTCTGTAGCTTGAGTTACTTTAGGTTCTTACATTAATTATTTCTAACGAATCTCAGCTTCTAAATCTGAATTTCGAAGAATAGTTGGAACTGAGGATTCTTGCCGAGACTGCACGTCCTCGACTTCAGTGGAAACGTGGACAGGTTTGTTAAGTCCTAAAGTCAGTATTTATTTAAAGAAATAAAATTTAAGACATTGTTTTATGAGTATTATACAAGTTTAGGGTGCAATGTGTTATGGTTGTGTTTTGTTTATGAGTATTAATACGACTTATTTGACCTATATCAAACATAGCTGATATAGACCTGCAACCACTTTTCATACATAATTTTTTTTACATAGACCACCAGCATCAGCAGTCGATATAAAACAAGCTACAGTTTACAACAGTGGTCGTTATGTAAACGTCCAGGTTGACCCCTTTAACCCGTTTGATGAAACAGGCTGACCACTTTAAACTGTTTAATGCTAACCAGTTTAAATCATTTGATGAGACAGGCCGACCCGTTTAAACAGTTTGGTGAAACAGGATGAGCGTTTAAGCCGTTTGATGAAACAGGCTGACCCATTCAAAGTGTCAATCGATCATGGAACTATTTTCATGATTGTTACCTAAGTTCTCGGCTTCTGCAGATTTGTTGGTGTTAGACAGCTTGAATAGTGCATACAACTGATGCAACGGTTTGGTACCATGTTCACGTACCAAGGTTTCAATTTGTTGTTGATTAGGGATTCAAGAGTTGGTAAAAGTTATATTCTTTTGAGTAAACTACCATTGAAGTTCTTTATCCTACAATTGGTTAGAAGTTGAAGCTTGCAGTGTGGGATCCGGTAACCATTTTCTTTGCTCTGATTTTAATTAATTAGTTTATCTTTTTTAATTAGATTACATGTGTTGGACCGTTCTACGACCTTGAAACGTCAGTTAAGGCAGTTCATCTTTGAGTACGAAGGCGGAATCAACGTAAACAAAGTCATAACAGCTAGTTTCCTTTTAATCTTTCTTTTCTGATTGATTTACGTGCTTGTACAATGTATTCTGATACAAAACCGGCATCACTTCGTCTCACACACAATGACCAAGTCTCTTACAAATGACACACACATCATCTATATATAGCCATGTTGATTTCGCTTGAGCCCATTTCAAGCGAAATCTTCTGTTGTTGATTTCGCTTGAACCATACATAACCACTCTCAAGCGAAATCTACTACATAAACATGTAAAAACCCTAATTTAAACCCTATTGTGTGTTCATTCAACCTATCTAGACACAAGACTTGATTAAGATGTAATCAACAGACATTCAATGCACCAACAGACTCCCCCTTGGATGTTGATGAAGTCTTTGGCTTCAAGTCTTTGTCTTTATCATTCTTCAAACATTGTAAAAACTTTATTCAATCTTTATCTTCAAACTTTAAACTTCAATCTTCCCTTTGACCGTTTATCCAGACTCCCCCTTTCACAGACTCCCCCTCTCGATATGCTAGAATCTGAGATATCTGGTTCAAGCTTTGACAATTAGCTTCCGTTGGGAATAATGAAGTCCAATCCTGTTACTCAACCAACAAACATTACAATTCTATCTTTTCAACATTAAATCACATACTCAATCAGTTTTAACAATCCACTCAAGTATTCAGGTCCAAGTTAATGACCCTGATCACTTAATTAATCTACCAAGTCCAAATTAATGACCTTGGTTGATCTTTTGACGAAACAATACTGATTTTAAAAACAACAATTTCAAACATTTTCTGAAAATAACAAGTATCAAATTAATGAACTTGTTTTTGACTTTTCAAACAATCAGACTCCATCAAGATAAGCTCTCCTCATTCTTCAGTCCGGAATCTCCTGCATCTGCTTCAAACATCTAAGAATCCAACAATCAACTCTCCACTTTGGTTTGTCAGAAAATAAAGCAGAAATAAAATCTTTTTGGATTTTATCAAAGTGTTCTAGACTAAGAAATGAAATACAGAAAACTTAAATTGCTGAAAGTAAACAAAGTAAACTATTTACAAACATATTTTTGGCGAGCGTGTTAGGGAATCATATCAGCTTTCTGACAAATCACAAGTACCGTTAAGCTTCATTTCATACTCAGACTTAAACAATTCACCTCGATTGTCGATATACTGATCCATCTTAAATTCCCACATAAATTTCAATTTACTCAGGATACGATTTAGATGAATTATGAACTTAGCTCATTCATGTGTCCCACCTCTTGAATATACTCCCGTATCCAGAATCCCAATAATCACTCTTATAGGTGAGTATACTACAATGATATCTGTATATAAATTAGGTATGCGAGGGCCGAGGGATCTCAGGTCGATACTTCCGTATACGCAGAGAGATATCAGCTTCGACTTTACGGTATGTCCCCTTTAGAGGATCTTTTTGCTTACAACAGCAGCGACTATCAATTTTATTGTTTCATCGGCATGCTGAGGGTTTAATGTTGTGTTTCAAGCATTGCAGAAAGCATTATCCAAGGACTAGGTCAGAACCACCGTTCAGCAGAAGTCCCGGAATAATACCCCAGACATCATTGAGTATAAAGACCTAGTAGATCAGATTATGAGACCTTTCAAACAAGATTTCAGGGGTTACCTATATATCCAAGTAGTGTTCCCCACGAATTCACAAGTTTGAATTTAGGTTTATATCCCGAATAAATCTACTAAATGTGCGAAAACCTATCGACACATCATTAGTGAGACTGTTTAACTCATTTATACTTTACAAATCTTTAGCATACTGTAATCGTCTAGCCGATGTACTATCATTTTCCCTATATACACAAGCTCTTTTTCAGATTTTATCATGTTTTTGTATATTTTTTTTATTTTTTACAGTTTTTGTATTTTCTGAAAATATAAACTATATACAAATATCTACTCCCCCTAAATACCAAAACAAGTAAAAAATCGACAAACCATTGCAGATTGTTTCTCGTCTTCATCCGCAACAGTACTTTCATCAACGCCCACAATTCCATCCGACACCGAAAGAAGCTTCATACCATTCAGTTTTAACAAATATTTAAACCGATTTTTATCAAAAGCTTTGGTATGTAAATCAGCTTTCTGTTCGTCAGTGTGGATTTTCTCAATTCGTATCAACTTTTTCTCAAAACAATCACGAATAAAGTGATGACGAATTTCTATGTGTTTAGTTTTAGCGTGATGTACTGGATTCTTTGTTATATTTATAGCGGCCTCATTATCAACAAAAAGAAGTGTGTTAAGAAACTTCAAACCGTAGTCGCGCATCTGTTGCTGTATCCACAAGATCTGAGAGCAGCAACTGCTAGCAGAAACATACTCCGCTTCACATGTAGATAACGCCACAGACGTTTGTTTCTTACACTGCCAGGTAACCAATCTAGGACCAAAGAACTGGCATCCTACAGTTGTTGATTTTGAATTGACTTTGCAGCATCCGAAATCCGAATCGGAATACCCTTCGAGCGTAAAGTCGCCTTTCCTAGGATACCACAACCTGACGTGATTGTCGTGGGTCACGCAAATTTAATCCCAAAAACAACTATAGATAGTGGCAAGTGGGTATCGAACACAGGGAGTTTGTGGAAAGTGTGTTGATTTTATAGCTTTGCAATTAAACTACAATTAACCTAATTTGCAGAAAATTAAGATCAATGAATTGGATTGTTGTTTTAGAATATTAAATTAAAAACTAATTGCAAATCAAATGTTGGTTCTAAAACAGATTAGGAGAGAACAATGACCATCTTAGGTTTC
Organism: Helianthus tuberosus; assembly: GCA_030545235.1. Lineage (NCBI taxonomy): Eukaryota > Viridiplantae > Streptophyta > Magnoliopsida > Asterales > Asteraceae > Helianthus > Helianthus tuberosus. Next base: position 175,812,532 of record CM060430.1, on the reverse strand, counting down.
AGTTTCTTTAAACAATTGTGTGTAATTCCAACTAGAAAGAGTTACATAGACATAACTCGTGTATAGATAATTGAAGTGATAAAAGGGAACAAAGTACTCGGATTATATAAACGCGAGGTTGTTTCCCGATGACCAATTAATCAATTAATCAACCCTAACCCTTCCCGTGATATCTCGATTGCCAACGGCACCAAGAACGTACGATTGAGACTAGAAATTGCAATATCGATTAACAAGTTACAAGCAATTAAACATACACCATGATATTCAAGCAACGCAAGTTATCATTCTAGAAATTCAGAATTAAACACACAAAAGTTCAAGAGAAACCTTCACCTAAGATGATCACCGAAAGGTTTAGCCACACATAGCTTGGTGAATCATCATAACAAGCAATTCAATGTTCATACAAATCAAAAACACAAACCGAATGTTAGGAATTGTCCAAAACCAAGCAAGAACAAGCCAATGAAGGAGTTCCTTTCAGGTAGCGCAATATCCTCTTCACAATGATCAAATGCGATGCTCTCGGGTTAGACTGAAATCTTGTTGCGAGGCACGTTGGGTACATTATATCAGGACGTGAAGCAGTTAGGTACATTAAAGAACCTATCATGGAACGGTAAAACGTTTCATCAGCCCTGTCTCCGGTGAGATCTGGGTGAATCCCATGATTTGTTGCAAGTGGGGTAGCAGCTGGAGTAGAACTTGACATCCCAAATTTCTCTAGAATATCATGAACGTACTTCGTCTGATGAATGAAAATTCCCTCAGGAAGTTGTTCAACTTGTAAACCCAGAAAGAATTTCATCTCCCCCATTGATGACATTTCAAACTTTTGCTTCATCACTGATTCAAAATCTTTACATAGATTTTCATTTGTCGACCCAAAGATTATATCGTCCACATAAATCTGAACTATCAGAAGATGACCATCGACCTCTTTAGTGAAAAGAGTAGCATCCACTTTTCCACGAATGAACTTGTTGGCTAGTAGGTGTTGAGACAAAGTATCGTACCAAGCTCTCGGGGCCTGGTGTAAACCATACAGCGCTTTGTCCAATAAGTAGACCTTGTTTTTGTGGATTGGATCGGTGAAGCCCGGTGGCTGACCGACATAAACCTCCTCTTTAACCTTCCCATAAAGAAACGCCGATTTAACATCCAACTGATAAACTTTGAAGTTCTTCCAAGACGCAAACGCTAGGAAAATTCTGATTGCCTCTAGTCGTGCTACAGGAGTATAGACTTCGGTAAAATCAATCCCCTCCTGTTGACTAAATCCCTGAACAACGAGTCGAGCTTTGTTCCTTACAACAACTCCTCTATCGTCCCTCTTACACTTAAACACCCACTTGGTGTTAATCTTTCTCTGACCATCCGGCAAATCAACTAGCTTCCACACTCCCAATTTCTCGAATTGACTAAGTTCCTCCTGCATTGTATTGACCCAAGAGTCTTCAGTAAGCACCTCTTTGTAAGTTCTTGGCTCAACCTGCGAGATAAAACAACTCAATGAGAATTCAGTTTGCAAAGGAGCAACTTTTGTATAAAAACATGTAAGCCCTTTATCAATCTGATTTCGAGTGCGAACGCCAGTCTGCAATTCTCCTATGATCAACTCCTCTGGATGATATGAAAAAGTTCGCGGCATCACTTCACTTGGAACATCTACATTTCCCTCCAGATTAGTAACATTCTGCTCTGCATCTTGTTTACCAACTTGGTTTGTTTGACTTGAAATCTGAATTTGCTCCCCCTCAGAATCTGAATCACCATGATCAAATACTGGCATGTTTTCAGCTTCTAGATTATCATTCTGAGCCGACTGATTATCCTGAGCAACTTCATTCTGTTGGACATCATCATGTTCACCAGCATTACTTGGACCTGCTTCATCGTCATTTGAAGTTTCCCGTGGTCTCCTCAAATACTCAGCTGGGAACCTTAGTTGCGACTCATATTCACGCAAAATATCCAACTCATTAAAGAAATCTTCATCATCCTCTGATTCTTCTCTCATGTCAAACGAATCCCAAAGTTTGTCATAATGATAACGCCATGAATCACTAGGATTCTGTGGCGGCATAGTATAACCTTGACATTCGACGTTTGCAGCTTCAATAATCCGCTTCTCAGTTGGAACGAAGACACGTCGCATCGGATTTGCATAACCAACAAAAATTCCCTCAATGCTCTTCGGACCAAACTTTCCATGAGGCTCTATAACCATACAGGGTGACCCAAACGGTTCTAGATACTTCAAATTCGGTTTGCGATTATTGATTAGCTCAAAACATGTTTTATTGAACTTTTTGACAGTGAGAACCCTGTTGAGCGTATAGCATGCGGCGGAAACAGCTTCAGCCCAAAAATTAATTGGTAACTTTGAATCTGCGAGCATAGTTCTAGCCGTCTAGATTAGCGTCCGGTTTTTGCGTTCTGCGACTCCATTCTGCTGCGGAGTGTACAGAGCACTAAACTCATGCAATATACCTCTTTCATCACAAAATTCTTCCATCTTACTGTTCTTGAATTCAGTACCATTATCACTTCGAATTCTCTTAATTCGCCTTTGGTACAGATTCTCAATCTTCCTGAACAGCCCCATCAAACTGTCAAATGTTTCATCTTTCGTCTTCAAGAAAGAAACCCACGAAAATCTGGAATAATCATCAGTAACGACCAAACAGTAGTAATCTCCTGTAATACTTTTGACATTCACCGGACCAAATAAATCCATGTGAAGTCTTTCCAGAGGTCTCGAAACTGAATTGACTTGCTTTGTAGGGTGTGACTTTTTCTTCTGCTTGCCTTTGATGCAGCTAATGCACTCCCCTTCCAGATGAAAACCTTTGATATTAACACCCAAAACCAAATCATCATGCACCAAATGATTCATTTTTCTAAGATGAATATGCCCCATCTTGCGGTGCCACAATCTTGATTCTTTCTCAGTTGCTCTAGACACAAAACAATGTGCTTGACCAGTAGTTGTAGTTGCTACACTCATATCTAACACATATAAATCATTCACTCTAGGTGCCCTCATGATAATCCATTCTTCAGGAACAACAAATCCAGGTTTCAAAATCAAACATTCTTTATCAGTGAAGTGAGTAGTATACATATTGTCACAAATCTGCGAGATACTAAGCAGATTGTTCTCCAGCTCAGTGATGTAGTTAACTCTCTCAAACGTCACAATCCCATTGGATAACGTTCCTTCACCAACAATTCTACCACCTTCATGACCTGCAAATCCCACATAACCACCATTTATATTCCTTACATCATACAGCAATGCAGTTTTTCCTGTCATATGTCGAGATGCACCACTATCCATGATCCATCTTGAAATGGCTCTTGGAAGATCCTGCACATACCACAAGTTGATTTCAAAACATTTCAATAAAGATGCCGATTCATGCTTCGCGATCAAGGAAGCTCCGGCAATTCAAACTGCTTATTCAAACATGGTGTCCACCCAGGCCTCATCAGCCTTAGGTGTAACCTTGACTCTCGCAATTTGAATTTTGAAATTTTCAGCCTTCAAAGGTGGAAAATTTGCATCATAATCAACCGAAATTGATTCTTCAGCCTTTTTCACTTCAGAAGTTGAAATTTTCATTTCAGTTTTTGGTTTCCAAACTTGTTGAGATAAAGTAACCCTTTTATAAAACTTGTCGCTTTTAGTTACCACTTTCTTTATGGGTTCATTTTTCATTTTGATGTTGTCATTTTTCTCATTCTTTTTCTCAACAATGATTGGTGCTTTACCCTTCTCATCAACTTTCTTCTTTTGTCTGTCAACAACTTCAGTCTTAGGCTTGGAGTTGGTGCAATTTCTTGCAATGTGACCAACTTTGTTACATCTAAAACATGTACGAGTATCAACAACTCGACTTGTGCCTTCAGACTGAGGTTGTGAAACCCTCTTCTCAAAGAACTCTTTATTTGATTTTGAAAAATTTTCATTTTCCTCATCAGAAAGTGAACTTGAACTGTTCACAAACACCTTCTTTTCAGCAAACCTTTTGTTTTGAACATTCTTTCTCTGATAATTCCAACCACCCTGATAACCACCCGACCAGTTATTTCGATTGTTATTATAAAAACGTGATGGATTAACAGATTTCTTGTAATATGATTTATCTTTCTCAAAACTCATTTTTCTCTTTGTTTGACTGAACTTGTTCACTTCTGACAACTCAACTTCAATCAATTTGAACACATTTGTCAACTTTTTCACATTAACATTCTCAATAGGAAACTCAGAATCCGAATACAACTTATCAGATCCAGCCATCTTGTACATCACAAGACCCGGTTCATCACTTAAGTTGTTTTTGGATTTTGATTTACGACTTGTCCAAGAAACACCCATCTTCCTCAGTAGTGTCACTATCCATTTTTAGCACATTTTCAACAACACCTTTTACAATATCATTTTGGACACTATCGTCATTGGAAGATGTGAACGTGACATCAATGTTCTCTGGAAGTTTAACTTCACTTTCTTCCTCAATTTCAACCAACCCAGACTGCTTTTTAGTGTAATTATCAAGAACAGGTGGTGGAACTTGATGAAACCCCACCCCAGTTCCATCACAATACACATCTTCGCCCGCTTTGTCTTTCCCAATGGGTTTGGGAATGATGTGTTGCAAAACAAAACTTGCGGAGCTGTAACTGTTAAGCTTCAACTGGATTCGCTCGTTTTCGATTACAGCCTCTTGAACTTTAAGTTTCAGTTTAGCGATTTCATCCAGTTGTTGGTTGATTGATTCTTCTTTGACTCTAAGCACTGCTTTTAGATGTTCATTCTCTTTAAAAGTTTTACCATTTCGATCATCACAATCTTTCATTGTGCTTTTGAGTTTTTCAAATTTTTCAGAAATCTGACGGTTTTCAAGAATCAACTTTTCATTTTCTTGTTTAATTTTGTCATGATCAATTTTATCATTTTCAATTTGTCTAGTTAATTCTCTTATCTGTTCAGTTGAAGCTTTAACTGTTTTGTCACGATCAAGGATCTGATTCTCAACGCTTCTGACCTTCGCTGTCAGATCATCAACTTTCTTCCCGTTGAGATACGTGACTGTGCTACAAAATTTGCACTCTTTGTTGCAATTTTTGCAATCAGCATTTCCATCGATTTTCTTACCTGACACATTTGTTGACACATCTGAACTGACCTGGCTTTTTGACTCAGACACGGAGTTAGAGTCTACCTCAAGTGCCTTAGCAGCCAGCACTTTGTCAGCCATATTTCCCAAGTTCTCAGCATTCAACTCCTGAGTTGTGTCAATAATTCCAGTATCAATCTTCTTTGATTTTTCCTGCTCTTCTTTCTCTTTTCTCTCTTTCTCTTCTTCTTTCATTTTCTCGATTGGAGTTCCCCACCATTTGTGTTGCCAATACTCATCCTCATCTTTGTACTGCTGGATTATGGCTTCAATATCAAGCGTACTATCATCGATTGCAATATTTCCATACTCATCAAGATAACACTCTCTGTCTGGATCCCATCTATTGGCTCTCCTCGCTTCCAGAAAAATACGAGATATTCTAATGATTTTGTTTTCAGCTATCATTTTTCTGTATCTATACTTTTGCTCTTCAGTTCGATCGTCTTTCCACGGAATAGGATCGTCATTTTTCGCCATGAATGCGTAACTAACCGCATCTTCTTCTGGTAGAACCTCTTGACTCCAATCATAACCCTCATCATCGTAAATCACTGCAAGAGCTCTAGATTTCTCTTTGTTGTCTTCAACCTGTTTCAATCTAGGCGGCTCGTATTTATTCTGATGATAAATTGCCTTCTTGTAGTAATCATCTCTGAAAGGGTTCTCTGACTCATCAGCATAAGCGTTTCTGCATTCTCGTTTGAAGTGACCTTTCTGCTTACACTTGAAGCATGTCACCTTGGACTTATCAAACCCCAGCTTGGTAGATGCACCACCAATTGTTTTCCGGCCAGTAATTTCCATGAAACGTTGTGCTCGACGAACAGCACTTGCCATAGCCCAACGAATATCGATCAGTTCCATTTCTTCCGGATCAATCTGATCATAATCTTCTTTCGTCAGATTGGTGTTGCCTATCTTCCCAGCTACTAGACCTTCATACGATTCCAACACCGATGCTAGGAAGATCATCTGCTGCTTTGCCGACTCCTCATCAAAATTCTGAGCATTCTTCAAGTCTATTGCGATGTTACATTGAAAACGATTCTTTGCATCTAGATGATTTCCAGAAGATGAAGATCCACTGTGATACCCACTGTGACTTCCACTGCTTTGACTGCTTTGACTTTCTTTGCCAGCTGTCGACACATTTTCAGCAGAAAACGCAGTCTTGGGAGAAGTTGCTTTTGGCATCATGCTCTTTGGATAATACAAATCCAAATTCTGCTGGTAAGATGAGTGATTGACTTTGTATGTCTTCTTCAACTCCAACTCGTGACTCTCGAGTTTCTCAATCAGCAAATCTAATGTCAACTTTTCTGGTTCTTTGATAGTATTCTTCAGCATCAGCGCATAATATCTCCAATCCATCTCATCAGGTAACGAATCGAACAATTTGTCGATAAGATCTTCTTCAGGAATTCTGATATCATGTCTTACTAATTCCAGCTTCAGATGACCAAAGCTTTCTATCATTTTACAAACTGACTCGTTCTTTAAACATCCAAACAGATCAAACTCTTTTCTAAGAAGTTTCTTTTTGTTTTTCACGATTTCAGTACTTCCTAAACATTTCTTTTCTAACTTTGCCCAAAGGTCTTTTGCATTTGAATAATCGATCAATGAAATAATGTCTTCCCGGACGGACTGAAATAACAATGCCACACACTTTTGTTCAGCTACAAACGAATCAATCTCCTCAGCCACTCTTAAAGTTTCACCATATTTATTTCCATGTTCATAACCGTTTTTCAAACTCTTCCAGCTGGGAAATGCGAATGCCATCAACCAGTCCTCAAACTTTCTTGACCACCGACTGTATTCCTCAATAGCCATTAGCTTTGGAGGTTTATTGAATGTTCCGAAGGCACTTTCTGATTCCCAAGCTTCCTTTTTCTTCTCTTTTGGAGGGTTATCATTGTTGTTGCTCATAGATGAATCGTCTCCTGAATTTCCAGCAAACGCGTACATGTCGCTAAACGGGTTCATGAAAATATCATCCATTTTGAATATACCTGAAAAATCAGCAAACACTTAGAAAATTTTTAGGTTTTGAAAAATCAGCAAGTTCAAGCGAAATTCCTTGAAGTGAAATCACTTCAAGCGAAATCAACACTTTAAACTGTTCAAGCGAAATCACAAAATTACACTCAAGCGAAATCTGATCCAAACTGTTTTCAAGCGAAATCTACTATTTCGCTTGTACTGTTCAAGATATTCAAGCGAAATCCAACAGATCAATTTCGCTTGAACTTGTCAAGCGAAATCCTCTAATACAAATCCAATGATTCAAGCGAAATCCAGCCAATCAATTTCGCTTGAACTGTTCAAGCGAAATCCTTTGATTTCAAGCGAAATTGATCTTATACTTCGAACTCTTTCAAGCGAAATCTGGTTTTAGTACATTTTTCACAAGTTTTAATCTGAATTTTAATCCGAATCTTTGTAGGTGTCACAACCCCGATCCCTAATCTGTCCCGGGAACGGGCGGACGTGAACTCAGAGTGTGGTGGTATCAGTTTGTTTAGTCTCACAGCGGAATTTACATCAGGACCGTAGTTAGGAAATATTTTATCAGAGTAAAACCACCATATTTGATATTCATAAACACATGGGCAAAACCCAAGTTTCTTGTTACAATACACTTATAGGGACAAAACCCTATTTTATTGAATTTAAAACATCTTGTTTTAGATAACTTTTATAGCAACTTATTTTCCAAGCCGTCAGTGCTCTCGAGCTGGCTTTTTCCCAGGTGGCTTTCACATTGTGTTACCTGAAACATGTTTTAAAAATATTTTGTCAGCGGGAAATACTGGTGAGTGAATCCCAATTTAATCAAAACAAGTTTTATCAATTACCACAGTATTGAGAGCGATTACAATGTTTATATCTACACAATTACCCATTCAGTACTTGCCACTCGACCGTATCTATGGCTATGGTCATATCACACATTGGCTACTCGTCGTCCAATTGTGAAGGTTATCAAGTAATGTATACAAAACCCCATAATACCGGCGATAACTGAAGAATTACATGACTCACATACTGGCAATATGATATAAACAATTGAGGTTTTATAAAACAGTTGACACAAAAAGGAGATTACTCACATTGCTGTCTTAGGCTTCTCGTAAGGGTTTCCTGGATATAATCTATAATTTATACAAATGTATATTGGTTAGTATCATAACCCTTTAAAGAATATAAATGATACCCTCCCCGAGACGGCATTCCAACAACTACGTCGGGCAGAACCACGACAGTTGTTACGGAACCCTAAATCAATCGGGCAGCATAACTATTATGAAACCGGGGTTATAATACTTACAACGGAGCAGAACCTCGCTAATTAGGGGTATAGTACCCAAAATATTATGCCTATACTTTCAGAATTCGTGAATGAGATTTGAGAATGAGCGACGGAAACTGAAAACTGATGCCTGCTATTTATAGTTGTGAAATTGGGTTTCCACGCGGCCCGCGTAAGATACAGGCCAAGGTTACGCGGCCCGCGTCAACCTTGGTCAACGCAGTAGCTTAGCTGGGTCATCAGTAGGCTTGACACGATTACGACACGTGTCGGCCTCTGGTGCAATCGCGTGTTATGAGTCCGCGCGGCCCGCATGAACTTGAGGTGGGATCTTACGCGGCCCGCCTCAGTTCTAATTTCAGATTTTTATTTTATTTTTATAAACTATAACATATTTCGGGCTCAGTTTTCACATACGGGGTATAATATAAGACGTATTGGGATAATTTAAGATATAATAGAGGGTCGGAAAATATTCGAGGGTGTCGGTTTTCTTGAGGGTTGTTACAGTAGGCTTTGTTAAAACTATGTTTTACACGATATACTCGAAAATCAGACCATTTCGACCGTTGGAACTCGTTCAGATCAGAAAAGTATAAAAAGAAATGAGTAGAAAGAAGAGAATCCAGTAATATCAAGCTGCTATGGTATGAACTCCTCGTCCTGAGCTCTGATACCACTTGTTGGACCATTCCACGACCTTGAAACGTCAGTTAAGGCAGTTCATCTTTGAGTACGAAGGCGGAATCAACGTAAACAAAGTCATAACAGCTAGTTTCCTTTTAATCTTTCTTTTCTGATTGATTTACGTGCTTGTACAATGTATTCTGATACAAAACCGGCAGCACTTCGTCTCACACACAATGACCAAGTCTCTTACAAATGACACACACATCATCTATATATAGCCATGTTGATTTCGCTTGAACCATACATAACCACTCTCAAGCGAAATCTACTAGATAAACATGTAAAAACCCTAATTTAAACCATATTGTGTGTTCATTCAACCTATCTAGACACAAGACTTGATTAACAACATGTATGATTTTCATCGGATTGGGACACTGGTTAATGATCTGACGATGTGGAATGATGCAGCAAAATCAACACTTTGGTTCGGGTTAGGGTCACTTTGTTTCCTACCATTCTGTTTTACAACTGAATAGCTTCGGGTAATTCATCCTCTTTCCCCTGTTTCGATTCTTACAAAGTTATCAAACTCATTTTCTGCCTACGGTCAGCCGACCTGTTCAGATTATGAAGAGAGAGAACAGAGGAGGTGGTTTTGGTTGTAGACAAGATAATGATGGTGGTGCACGGGGTGGAAGATGGTGGTGGTTTGTGATTGTTCCGGTTGCAGCAGGTTGCAAAGCTGGTGTCCTAGGGTCTCGATGATGCCGGTTGTGGTAATCATGTTAATTAATATTAAGCGGTCAAGATGTTGAAAGAGGTGCTTTCAGTCACATGAATTCTGTTGTGCATGATCAAGAAACAGGGGAGCGTTACTGTCCGTTGGATCATGTATTGATGAATCAACACCAGTAAACCGTAAGCAACAGGTCAATGCATTTCTGTATAAACATCTATACATGATTTCTTATATTTTTTTGTTTACATTTTTCTTGATGCTTATATGATGATATAAAGTTCTTTTTCGGAGTTTGGTGTGTTGTGCTTTGAGTTGGGCTATTCAATGGAAAACCGTAATTAACTGGTATTGTGGCAAGCTCAGTTTGGTGATTTTTTCCAATGGGCCCAAGTTATATTTGATCAATTCTTGAGTAGTAATGAGGCTAAGTGGCTGCTAGACTGGGTTAGTTGTGTTGCTACCTCATGGTTAAGATGGTCAAGGGCTCGAACACTCCAGTGCAAGACTTGAGTGTTTTCTTCAGGTATTACAAGTTTCAAGGCTCCCTTTATAAATTTCTCATTGTTTACTCAAGTTTACTTTGTAAAATGTGATAACAGATGAGTGATGATAATCCGTTTGTTATACATGAGATGGAACCAACACTAAGCAATCAAATTCAAACATGCAATATGCAGATTGTTTATGTTACGACGCTAACAAATTATTTCCATGTGTTACGTCGGCATGTGCGTTCATCAAACTTATTTTTTTTTTTAAGTTTTAACGCTTACATTTTATTGTTGTTTTCAGCTGCATAGGGAGTTCCATAAGCCGCTTATCATAATGTCTTCTAAAAATTTGCTTCTTCACAAAGACTATAAGTTGAATCTATTTGAGTTCGATGATGTTTTCAAGGATATCAACCCTGGGTATATTAATAATAAATAAGAATTTAGATATTGAAGTTTATATAAACTTGATGTCAATCAAAATATGAAAACCATGACCTTTCGTTGATCTATTAAAGGTTCGTTGGTATGTAACAGGTTTTTGGAGAGGGAAGTGATCACTCGGTTCTTTATGGGTTTGTACCTGTTAGCGTCGTGTATTGTCTGTCTGGGACCTGTTTCAACCCTTAGACGTGAAGCCTAAGTTTGGAAAGGCCTAGAACAAAAGTGATGATCTACATGGGCTTCAATGTCAGTAGATATTATATGTTTGTGTTAACCCGCGAAACTCGCGGGATCTTAGGCTAGTTGTAAAATAAATACACAATCTGACTCGAGTTTTATTCGAGACAAAGTTAAACTTCAAATCGTTAAGGGTATTTAAACCGAGGCGGCTTGTTTAACTTCGAACTCCAGCTCGACTAGGTCGACTCGCTCATTAAGTAGACGTACTTCTAGAGTTCTTCTGTCCAAATTTCAGATTTCCAATTACCGTTGCCTAAAATTTGTCTACTCGGCTGACATTTTTTTAAAGGCCCACCATGGTCCAAGTTGGCCTGTTATGGGCCTCCAAAGTCACATATGGATAGTTGCACACTTGAACAGTTGAACGACTAAAATCATGTCTACTATTAAAAAAGAGTTGAAAGATTTGGGTCACATGTGAGTTACCTAAGACTCGGGGTGTTGGGAACCGTCAAACAAAAACTTGGAAAAGGGGTTTTGATTAAAAGAAGTATTAAATTATAAATGTTTTGAGGCGGGATTAGCGGTAGTTTGAAGTGTACTTGTGGTTCCAGTTGTGCATAGAAACCTTTACATTTTAGAAGAAAAAAAAACTTGCTTCTTTTATCCATTACTCTTTTAACATGACAATTAAGAGGCTGTTTGTTTACCTCTTAATGAGGCTCTTAATAGTTCAGATCTCTTACTGGTTTAGCACTTAATGATTCAGACTGTTTGTTTCGTGAGTAGATGTCTGAATGGTTCAGACATTTGCCTCTGAATGGTTAAGTTTTATACAGAGTCTGAATGGTTAAGACCTCTAATCTGAATTGGTCAGACATTTGCCTCTGAAGGATTAAGCATTATACTATCTCTTAATGGTTCAGAACTCTTACTGGTTCAGCACTTAATGGTTCAGACCTCTTACTGGTTCAGTACTGAACCATTCAGAAGTTGTCAAACAGCCCCTAAGTATTAACACACTTCGTTAAGGAATTAAAATAAAAATGTTACATATTTAACAATTATAGGAAATGGCAGACGTACTCTAGGATCACACGAGTACACAAATAAGAGCATTCACAATGAATTTCTTAAATTTATGTGAGTGAGTTAGTTATGTTATGTTATAATGAATGGTTTTGAGTGATTTTGAGTGGTTGTAAGTGAAGGAGAGATAAAATATTATTGTTTATCTGTAAATATACGAAAACACTGTCTACTCCTTATAAATTTTTTAATATATTTAAAAGTGGTTTTAAGTGGAGCAGAGAAAAAATATAATGATAAAGGTATAAAATGTATAAAATGTATTATTTAATTAAAAATGAGAGAGAAAAAGTAGTGATTTTTAGTCTAATTAAACAGATAGAGATAAAGAATTCATTGTGAATGTTTTAAAAATATTACATCTTTTACAGTTTTATGAACTGAGCGGCCGGAGCACAGCTGCAATCAATAAGGGTTGCTTGATGATCAAGTAATATTATATAAGTAACTAATGTACATGATCCAATCATTATTAACCTAAATAGTCTATTCTGGATCATGAAAAGTTGTTACATATTAGCTAATTGTTTACAGCAAGACAAATTCACCAATCGATCAATATTCTTGTCAAAACAAGTTTTCGTACATATTACGATTTACAAGTTTACAACAATAACTGAAAAATTAAGACTTTGAAGCTGTATTTATTTAATGTTATTAAATCCCAATATCCCATTTCAAGCAAGGTGTAACAACGAATATAAATAAACTGTTTATAAAGTTTGAACATAATGTTCTTTATGCTATAGATGACACAATATGAACACACGAATAAAAAAGTAGAAAAAATATCCTTTTTTTTCGTAAACTGCGATTATCCTTAGATGCAATAAAAAATAAAAAAAATATGAATTAGGTACGCATTTAAATCTTTTAAAAACAGTTGCCCTTTTTTCAACTTCTTGTTGCACTCCATCTGGTGGATCTGATTTGGCTGTCCAGATACACTTCATCCTCCACAATCTCCGTTATCAAACTCTCCCTATACTTCCACCCAAAAAACATTCTCGCACAAAGTGCGCGTGTTATAACTAGCGGTGAATCCAGAAATTTTCTTTATCCGTAGTCTTCGAATATTTCACAACTTTTACGTGGTCAGGTCACCAATATTCGGGCCGTTGTCTAACTATCAAACTCGTCATAATATAAAACTCAGTATTTTATTTTGGATTCATGAAACAAGAATTAAAAATAATCAGAACAGATTTTATGTCATGTATAATTAAATTTTAATGATTACAATGATATTTCTGTCTACCTTTGAAAATTACAATCTACTCTAAAATAATAAACTCCCAAGGGAAAAAAAAATAATGTAAAAACAGTCTCAACAATAATAATGCATCAAACTCCAATTATAAGAAAAAGTCAACGGTGATTGGAGTCACCTTCTCATCATCATCTCTAAACCCGGGATCATTCTCTAACGGTGTCAAGTTCAAATCCAAACTGAAAACCCGTCTACTATTCACTTTCTTCACCACCGGCAATGACAATTCAATCGACGGGGGAGTTTGGTCATCGGTGGTGCTCAAAGCGGCCCTATGCCGCCTCATATGTCCCCCCAACGCTTGTCCTATAGCAAACTCGAGCCCACAAATCGAGCACTTGTGAGATTTCGGCTTAGATGGTAACATCTCGTCATGGTGACTTGCCACGTGGTCACCATCAACAAGCCTAGGCCTTTTGTGGCTAGCCCTATGGCCTCCAAGTGCTTGAAAAGACGTGAACTGACGGTTACACGTCTTGCACTCAAAAACTCGGGTAACTGGATCAACTTCATAAGATTCAGTGCCTGTGCCAGTGCCCCTTGAAAGAAGCATCAAGTAATTTGCCATGTTAGTTATGGTCGTGTCGTACGCATCTTCTCTTGATCTCTTCATCGGTAAACACACCATCTTTTTATCTTTTTTTGCTATGTTTGGTTTGGTTTGATGTTGGTTTTATGCAACTATTGGATTGAATGAAGGAAATTGTTGATTGTGGAGATGGTATTTATAGGTGCCAAATTAGTGCTGACTTGTTTTAGTTTGACCAAGTGTGTGAAAGACGAAAATGACCTTTTCTGCTTGTGGGCCAGTGCAAAGAGTTGAAGTTTGAAAACAACTATATGGATGGATTTGATAGAATTAAATAAGGCCTGTTCTATTCGCACACGTCATTTGTCTTTTTGCACATCCAAAGCGCCGCGCTTAGGCCAAAGCGGGGCGCTTTGGGATAAGTCAACAGACAAATGGCCAGTGGAGATGAGTTTGTGTTGTTTTTTTTTTTGAAATAGGTGGGATGTGGGTTAGTTTGGTAGTGTTTTTTGGAGGAAAAAATTGTATTTGAGTTTTATTATTATTATAAAATATTAGTATTACATATAATTCATAGTTGTTTTACAATTACGTTTTTTTACGTCATTATTTTTATAGAACGTATAAAATATAAGTGCGTCTTTATAAACTGTTAACCTAGTTTATTTTGTTAAATTAAACGAACACGTTAAATAAAATGTACAGAAAGCCATAAGAATTAAACGTAAACAATCCAAAACCAACGTGATGTAAATAGAAGATTAACTGCAATATATATATATATATATATATCAGTTTGTACATACAAAACAAAAAGGTACAACTGAGTACATAATACATAACAAAACACTAAACAAACAAACTAAAGTACTAATTCTCGTGCGGTGGGGACGGTGGGAGGGGAAGTGGAGGCAACCTAGCTAGCTCTCGTAGAGCAACGAGCGTCTCGACGATCCAGTCAATGCGTGCGCCCTGGCGTCTGAGGCGCCGGTCGAAGTCCCGAGCCACCTCACGCGCTGCCGGAGGCAGGTCAGCGTAAACGTGCTGCGGGTACTGTGGCGGCTCAGGAGCTGGCTGAACTGGTGGTACCGGGATCTCCTCGACATGCTCCTCCTGAGCCGGATCCTCGAATACAGGTTGAGCCTGAGCCTGAGGCTGTGCCTGAGGCTGGCCCGGGTACTGATCGAGGCCCAGAGCCTGTAGCTGAGCCTGCCGAGCGGCTTCCTGAACATGAGGAGGGGCTAACACTCCAAGCCTCACCTCAATAACAACCGGGATGACCTCCGGCAACACCTCCGGATGCCAAATCAGCCCGTCACGGCCCTTAAACCTCAGACCAACATCAAAGGTACGGGTGATCTGCATGCTAGATACTGACGCGCGGCCCAACGTAGTCGATGGGATCGGCGCGAACAGCTCCGGATCACTCTCGGGCACGATCCCTAGTGAGCGTGCAATGGCGGTGATGTATGAGCCACCGTGCAGCTTCCCGCGGAGCTGCCGGTGGTATGCTGTGGCAAAGTAATCTGCCAGGCAGCCTGCTAGATCGCAGGTCTGGCCGCAAAGTAGGCAGTATACAAAGAAAAGGTCACTGAGGTTGACCTTCTCCCTGCTGGTACCCCGCGGCACGATAGATGACGCGATAACATGGTGCAGGTATCGGTACAAGGGGTCTCTAATGGTGGTGGCCTTTTGCCAGGATTTCCCAAAGGGAACCCTGGAAATGGCCCTCCAGAAACTAATAAGCGTCTGCCTGTCCATCGCCCTAACCCCCTGCGTATATAAATCAGTATCAAGCTCGGGCTCTATGTACAAACCCGTATGGACAACAAACTCCCGCACACTCATCTCAAACTGCTGACCGGCGAGACGGAATGTAACCTCGTGGACTGGAATAGGCGCGACCAAGGAGTATCTAGTCCAACTATATCACGCGTCCGCGCGGCCTCTCCCACGGTCTCCAGCAGGTCCCAGTCTATCTCTACATACCCCCCAATCTCTATGGTGCGCAACCTAGCGCATCTCCTCCTCTCCCGTGACCCCTGTGGAAACTGCAGTAACGGACATGCCTCCTGTCCCTCCTCTCCCACATCTCCCACCTCTCCCTCAGCGTCCACCTCTCCCTCAGCGTCCATATGCTCAATCTCGTCATCGGAATCCATCCCTGCACGTTTAAAAGATAATAAACAAATAATATTATTAAACAATTTAAATAAAAGATAATAAACAAATAATATTGTTAAACAATTTAAATAAAAGATAATAAACAAATAATATTATTAAACAATTTAAAAAAAGATAATAAACAAATAATATTAAATAAAAGATAATAAACAAATAATATTAAATAAAAAATAATAAACAAATACTATTATTAAACAATTTAAATAAATAATAAACAAATAATATTAAACAATAGAAAAAAAAATTAAACATGAACCAAAGCGCCCCGCTTTGGCCTCCGCGCGGCGCTTTGGTTCTTCGTTCTCAAAAACAGAACCCAGCCACCGATCGAAACCCCCCAAATCAAAACAAATTCAAACATAATAATTGAACCAAAACAATAAATGAAGTTCGATCGTACCTAATAGCGTTTGAAATCTGGAAAAACACGATCGCGAGTTGAGTGTGTGTAATCGCACCTTTTGTGTGTGTGTTTGTGTTTTGTGTTGAAATGGGGGAGAAGCCACCCCGCTTCAGGTTAAACGAGGGACCAAAGCGCCCCGCTTTGGCCATCGTCACCGAGGTCCGAATAGACTTGATGTTCAAAGCTCTGTTGACAACCTTAACTGTGATTTGGATAACACTCCTGCTGTACAAAGCTGTGCTCGCCACCGTAACCGAAATTCGAATAACCTTGTTGTGCGTAAGGGTCCTCCACAGGGGTATTCAAATCCAGCGTCACCGTGTTATCACGATAACGAATGCCAGATACAACCTCTGCCTCCTTCAAGTTGGACGAGACCGGTTTCTCATACGAGTCAGAAATAGCGGTCCCCTCGTAAGAATCAGGAACAACTGACTCGTCAGAATATGGACCGAAAAGATAGATGCTTAACCACGACATCGTTTTTTCAAGACACGTAACTAATACAGCAAAACCGCGCGTTATTTTGAAGAAACACAAGTAATTTGGAAATCGACAAACAACAAAACCCCCGTATGTTTGTAAACAACATATTGAGTGCAATATATATCAAACATTAAAGGTACTGTCTCAGAGGTTGCTTTTATAAGGGAAAATTTGGGGTCGAAGCGCCGCGCTATGGCCAAAGCGCGGCGCTTAGGGTTAACGACAAACCTCGTAATCAGCTTCATGTCTCTCAAACAGTAACTCATGTCTCAAACGTCAATCAAGTCACCTTTTGTCGAGCTAAGCGCCGCGCTATGGCCAAAGCGCGGCGCTTTGAGGTGTGAAAATAATTTTGGCCGTGTGTAAATAGCATGACCCTTAAATAATAAAAAAAAAAAAAAAAAAAAGCAAGGGGGTAAAGTGAAACAAGTGGAGAAGGAGGGTGTGAAGTGAAAATAGTGGGTAGCCGTCATGAAAGACGTAAGCCTGACCGAGTGAGTTGAGTCGTGAGTGGCGAGCAAGAATGTTCCAAGTGTTTCTGGAAAGCTTCAACTTAAAGACTTGCACCCAAAAGACCAACACAATACTTTGAATTCCAAGTTTATATACATAATATTATATTCTGAATTTTGGAATTACTCTAAAATTTCATAACACCCTTCCAAAACAAAGGATATGGAAGTGTATGATGTCTTTTTTTTTTTTTTCTATGAAATATTTTATGTGATTGTAATTTGGTATTAAATTAAAGTAGTTTAAGTTTTATTACTACCTTTGTTCCGTTATGTACGGGTCATATATGAGTTTTGGAACCATGTTATATCATATGCAGTGCATTGACTTTTCTTTTATAAAAAAGAAAAATACTTCACTCAGTAATTTTTTTCAACAATTCATTTATCATTCTCACCTTTTATCTACATTACCACCACTTTTACATTTAATTTTGAGAACCAAGTTACCAGTTATAAAAAAAAATTCAAATGTTTATTTAGTATATATATATATATATATATATTTTTTGTTTAAATAAATCAAACAAAAAAGTTCAAAAACATAATAAAAATAATTATTTTTTTACCAAATTGTAAATTTACTAGTTTATTTTTAATGTTTAATGAGTTTAAATCTTTATAATTTTATGGACGTTTATTTTTTTTTAAATATAAACTTATTATAAACTAATAAGTTTATAGAATTAAATTTATTTCATTAATGTTAATTTAAATTTATATATTTATCTTCTATAAATCTAAAGAAATAAAAGAATTTTATTGGTGGTGTCGTCAGATTCACCCATGAGTATCCGTCCACACGAACGCAAAACAAATGAATATCTACCAAAATAGACGTTTGTTATCGTCCAAAGAACCCTCATTGAGATTGTTTTTAGTTCATGTTATGTCATGTATTTCTAGGTCACCAGTTTTGTATAATACTTTAATATTTATAACAAAAAATGAATTTTATTAGGCTATGGGGTGTGCTCTCGATCCCTTCCCCCATCCTTCATGTCATCATACCTCGTTTCATCCTCATCAAGAGAGGTGGTGTTCCCGTTCTCCTTCAACTACAGGCTTCCATATCATCAAGATCATCAAAAGAACACTCAGGGAGCTCGGGGGAATTTCACCGATTGCACCGAAAATTAATTGGGGGGGGGGGGGAGGGGTTGTTTACGCTATCGGTGCCGACGCCACATCACCTCCCGACCCCTTCCCGCATCCCACAGCCTAAATTCAAATATGTAATCCTTAAATAAAAAACTTTTTGAATTTTAAACAAAGATAACATTTTATACTTTTTATATCACAAACCCTTTATAAAAAGAAACAATAATTGTAACTAGATAGGTGGCCAAACGTAGTCTATTATACCGAAAATAATTATATCAACATAACACATAAAATGCTATTACATACTTGTTCAAATTTCAAATAAATTTAGTAGTTAGATATAAAAGTTTAAATTATGAGTCTTCTTAAATTAAAGCGCTAGGTTAATCAAAAGGTCTTTACCAACGAACAACCATAAATTCTTGAACGTGTAACTATTAAACTAAGTTATTACCAATATAAATCAAAAGACTTTCACCAATCCGTCGGTTATCTCTCGATGAAGTTGGGAACCCTAGGTAAAATTCTGTGGGGGAATGACATACAAAAACACATCATCAACGGATCACCTAGAGCATGCTCACAAACAGATCACCGAAGGAGAATATTGTCAGATCTTTGAAACAGTATCATCGATGGATTAATAACAAATATTTAGAAACAGATTAGCTGGTAATATATATTTTACCGACAGATTAAATTGTTATTATTTATCTACGGACCATACTTTAAATAAAGGGTGCTACTTTCTACACCCCCTACTTACTTTTCACACCCCCCTCCTCTTACATACTTACAGGTGGGGCCTACGTGGGACCGACAGTTTTCCTCTCACAAGGGGGGTATAATCAGAAGGGGGTGTAAATAGAATGAGCCTAAATAAAGTGTAGAAAGAGATTTATCGTCTTTTGGGTTTTTTGTTTCTTATATTTTTGTATTTGAATTAAAATCGTGTACATCAAAAATGCAAACTAACATTAGTCGTTCATCTATAGTTTGATCATCAAAGTTATTGTAGCTTAGCGTTATTAAGGTGTGATATTGAAAAGGTGTCCATTCCTATGGCTATGAGATTAAAGGTCCTAATATCATGAGAAATAAATGTGCGGATTTAAAAGTAGGATTAAGGTGTTTATGCATTTGTTCATGAAAACAGTCATATTTAAATCTACAACTTCTATTCCACAATAGATTGCAGGGGAAGGATCCACTAAAAAGTGGATTTTGCCTAAGTAGCCTAAGAAGGATTGTGATGATGACATGTGGCACTCCTAATAATTAGGAATCAAGGGCATTTTGGTCCTTATAAATATGAGTGAAAATGACATCTGCCACCCCTTTTGTTTTTTAAAAATACAAAAAAAAATCTAGTACAAAAAAATCTAGCACAAAAAATCTAGTACAAAAAATATAACACAAAAAATCTAGTACAAAAAATATAGCACAAAAAATGTAGTACAAAAAAAAAATATAGCACAAAAAAATCTAGTACAAAAAATATAGCACAAAAAATTTAGCAAAAAAATGTAGTACAAAAAAATCCAGCACAAAAAATTGAGAAAAAAAAAATTTAAGACAAAAAAAATCAACACAAAAATTTTAGTACAAAAATATAGTACAAAAATCCAGCACAAAAAAATGTTATACAACATAGAAATACAACACATTTTAGTGGGTTTTTTTAGTCTTCGTATTTTATATAGCAATATGGTACTCAAATTAAAGATAAAAAGACGCTCGATTTTATGGTGAAATTTTTATGAAAAAATAATGTCGTATAAAAAAGTTATGAACGTTTAAAAAATGGGGGTGAAATATGCATGTGTCTTGCATGTGGAGAGAGAAAGTCCATAAATAGGATTTTCCCAATATACCCTTGCACTCCTCCTTTCTCCTACACTTTCATCTTAACCATTGATTTAAAAAATGAATGGTTAAGATTCCTTCTCATCCTACTTAGGCAAAATAAACTTTTTATTTGATCTTACCCCATAGATTGTATTCTATTTACACCATATTTGTTACATTTTAACGCATTTAGTTTGGGTCAAAATATCTCTAAGGCCGTGGGGTATGGGGCGGGGGTTTGGGCGTGGGTTGGGGTAAAACGCTCAAGGCACCACCCCGGGTGGGCTTGTGTTGGGGCGTGGCCCCTTGGGGCTTGGGTTTCAAGCCGGGCGTGGGGCGGGGGGACATGCTAGCTGGCTTGCTCTTATTGGCTTGCTCTTTTTGTATTATTTTTTTATTTTAACAATCTTCCACGCGGTGCACCCAACCCAAGCCCAACCCCAACCCAAGCCCCACCATACCCCATGGGCGTGGGTTTTGGTGGTGGGGGGGCTCTCATTCCACGTGTCAACAAATGCCCCAACCCAAGCCCCCCATACCCCACGGTCTAATATTATTTTTCGGAATTGGAATTTACAGTTCTAAAATATAACATGTAATATGCTTTTTATATGGTCATCGTAATAACTATATTTATATCCACAAATAATATTCCACACTCACTTTTAAAAGAATGGTTTTTGAGTCTTGACATCTAAATATATAAAATTTAAGAAATATTCTGTTTACACCATATTTGTTACATCTTGAAGCATTCGATTTGAGTAGAAATTCTCTAATTTTCAGTTTGGCTGGATGTTTAATTTTCAGTCGGATTTAGTTTTGTTTTCTCATTTTAATTTGACATTATTGTATGTCTCTAATTTATTATTATTATTATTATTATTATTATTATTATTATTATTATTATTATTTTAATACTATTTAATATTCGATACTCGTTTTTTATATTTAGTTTAAAATGAGTAACACCTATTTGAAAAGTGACATTGATTAAAAAAAGTACTGATTTGCCACTTAACCAAAGGACACATACATAGGTTTTTATATTTAGAAATAATTACACATATAGCCGAAATTTGATACAATGAGTAGTGAAATTAAAAGTGTGTGAGTTAGCCAGTAAAAAAATAATTATTGAATTTAAATTTATATTAATTATTCATATTGTTCCAACATGATGATTAGTGGATAATTCGACAATGTAATGGATCAGGATGCGAGCAGCGTCAGAGCCACATGTATGGCGAGGGTTCGATTTCCATCCAAGGTAATGAAGGGTTCTTGATCCAATGCTTAACGTGTAGGTATTCAGTTTGATTTTCAAGTTTACTTTTTAAAATTTACTAAATTTAGCCCATTTTATCAATAAAAAAGTTCTCTTATATTATTGTTATCATTTATAACTAAGGGGGGTCGGTACGATATCGGTGACTCCTTCGGGGAGTTGGTTTCACCGAGCGGTGAATTGGCGCCGGCAAGATTTCGGTGAGCGGGGAGTGGGTAATTCGATGTATAGTCATCGATGTAGGAAGAGGAGGGAAGGAAGAGAGAGGGGGGTTTAATGGTGGATCCCAACCCCTTTCAACCAATCATAATTTTTTTTAAAAAAAATTTACCACTCTCCAGACGTTTGAATCACTGCCAGTAATTGAGTGCAAAATGGGGAGCGGAATGGGGACTTGAAATAGCATGATATTATTGGCTAGACAGTAACTCAAACACCCTAAAGTGATTGAATGATACCCTTCACCCTAAGAGTTAAATGTCAAAATGGTTCCTAAGATTTGGTCATTTTTTCCACATTAGTCCAAAATTGAAACCTTTTGAATCTGGGTCCTTATGGTTTCAATTTTGTTGTCATTTTCATCCAAAATCCAAATTAGGTCTGATTTTTCAGCTAACCACATGTTTTTTGTCGTTTTCCTCCCTTTTAATGAAGGGCAAAATGGTCTTTTAATGTATTATTATAACATATTAAAAAAATAAGATTGACCTTATAAATAGAAACGTATAACACAGTCAATGAACATCCATCTTCTTGATTTCCCCCGAAGTCCTGCGATTGAACCCTAACACAATCCATGGATGATTACAATGATTTGAACTGGTTATCGTCCATGGACAGTTCATGGATTGTGTTAGGGTTCAATATCAGGACTTTGGAGGAAAATCAGGAAGATGAATGTTCGTTGACTGTGTTATACGTTTCTATTTATAAGGTCAATCTTATTTTTATTTTATTTTTTCATTTTTCAACATGTTATAATAATACCTTAAAAAACCATTTTGCCCTTCATTAAAAGAGATGAAAACAACAAAAAGGCATGTGGTTAACTGAAAAATCAAACCTAGTTTGAATTTTGGATGAAAATGACAACAAAATTGAAACTATAAGGACCTAGATTTAAAAGGTTTTAATTTTGGACTAAAGTGACCAAACCTCAGGAAATATTTTAGCATTTAACTCTATAACTAAAGATAAAAGTATCGTTTGTAATCTATGTAATCGATAACTGACAAATTTAATGGTTTCTAAGTCTTATCCCACCGCAAAATGTCACTAGCCTACAATGTCATGTGCATTGATATCACAAATATAATATTAAAAAGAGTAAATTACAAAACTCGTCCTTTATGTATGCTAGTTATTACAAACTATGTCCTTTATCTTTAATAACTTCAAAAACTGTACTCGATGTTTGCAAACCTTTACACATTATGTCCTTTAGCCCTAACTCTGTTATTTTTCATGGTTAAATCAGACCAAGTGTACCTCACATAAGGGTATTTTGGTAATTTTATTAATTTATTATATCACATTTTTACATCTCTCTCTGACCCTTCCCTACCACCACCACCACCACCTACTCCCACCGTCTCCCACCACCTCCCCCAACCACAAGTCCACCGTAACCACCATCCACCTGCCATCTGACATAACCACACCTCCACCTTAACTCCACCACCATCTACCACTGCCACCCCACTTCCACCACCACCACCACCACCGCCGCCACCTTAACTCCACCTCCACCACCACCCACCTAACATAACTACACATCAACAACCAAAACACATACACAAATCAACAATCTCTCTAATCAAACACTCAATTCACTAAAACAAACACAGTTTATCCTCAGATCCACTACAATTACGCTTACAAAATCAAAAAACACCTCAATCGTAAACAAATTACCAAATGAACAAGCGCTTTGATGCGTTTAACAACCGTCGGTGTGCACTGACACGCTCTAACCTCATGCTTATGATGCCGCTTGATGTAATCACTCTCCGTCAAGCTCGTACCGCCGCCGTCGCCGGTGCCGGAGATCGCCATAGTAATCAACGATGAGAATGAAATATTGAAATCTGACCGTCCAGCTCACCCGTGTCGGAACCCTAGACGATGATTTCTTCTCAGGGGATGAACTTGACCAAAGATTCTTTGGGAATGTTGAGAACACCCAATTGAATAATACCCAGATCATTCTTGATTCCTTTCATCCCCAATTGGGTTTTTCTGATTTTGTTACAGATAATGGGATTAAGGTTTTTGAAATTGTAGAGAGAGAGAGTTGGCCCCTGATTGTAGAGAGAGAGAGGGGGAGTTGGGAAGGAGAGAGAGTTTTGAAAGAGATGGAAAAATGGGTTTTTGATTATTTATTTATTTTTAGGGTAAAATGACCAAAATATCCTTATGTGGGGTACACTTGGTCTGATTTAACCATGAAAAATAACAGAGTTAGGGCTAAAGGACATAATGTGTAAAGGTTTGCAAACATCGAGTACGGTTTTTGAAGTTATTAAAGATAAAGGACATAGTTTGTAATAACTAGCATACATAAAGGACGAGTTTTGTAATTTACTCTATTAAAAATATTTGACTAAATATAAAAATGAAAAGAATCTTATATTTTTTATGTTGTTTTAAATTTAAATTTAATGGTCTGATTATTGAATAATATGAACTTACGATGAATATGAACTTATTTTGCTGGTGCCACATGCCACGAACTAATTGCGGATTCAACACGTTATTTGCCTAGCCGCCCATGCAACAAACCTCATGGAAAGTGGTTGCCTTGCCTCTATTTTCATTGTTTTCATTTTCCTAATTCATTTATTAATTGTATTGATAACATGTAGGGTTTCATAAGGAAACAAATAATACATCAATACTTGCGCATTGTTTCATTACTGTAAAATATTTTTTAACAATCACTAAATAATTACTTTTTACTTGAAAAGAATAATTAACACATCGCAACGACATACTTGAAATTTCGTAAAATATTATATCTTAGAAGTTATAAGCGAAAGACGCAAATGTAATTATAAGAATAAAACATTACATTAATAAATAACAAATGAATTTTAAATAATAGTGCACAAATTAAAAGTGAACATAATAAAGTATGCACACACTCAATGACTCAATCCTTCTTGCAATTTCAATTTACAATGGTTAAAATAGAAAAACCTAAAATTTTAGTGTAAAAATTGAGAAAAAAAAAAAAAAAGCAAATGTAGCATCAAAGCTGTATTCTAAAAAAAATACAATTATAATACCATATTTTATGTATAATATGTATACTAAAAACAACAGCTTTTATTATAAAACAAAAAGGGACGAAGAAATGCTATCTATATATAATGATAAAGTTAATTCTACTAAAATAAATTACGAAAATTAGTAGGAAATGCGTAATAATTTCTAACACCCTTTTTTCGTCGGAAATGAGTAGGAAAATGCATAAGAAATATGTAAAAACCAGTTTCCTACGAGGGGTTTTGCTACATGTGTATTTTGTAGCAAATTTGTCGGAAATCGTGTTTTGTGACGCATTTCCTACAAAAAATAGTATTAGAAATTTTTTTTCTAGTAGAATCTAAACATTACGTTTTAAAATACAAAATAGAAACCTAATGTATGTGCCGCATTGCTGCTTTGGATAAATCATGTTCACTTGAACCGCTAATTCATATATGTTTTTGGATGAATTATGATGTATTAGACTTGTTCGTTTGTGTTCGTTTGTGTTAGTAAATATTTATTCAGATATATTCAATTGCGTTCATTTAGTTTTTTAACAAGTGAACTTCAACAAAGACGAAAATGTCCGTTTTCTTGATGAACGGTAATGAACAAAAAATATGTGCGTTATGATTATATGTTTGCATTCGATTATATTCAAATGAACAAACACGAATATACTCTTGTTCATGTTCATTTTATTTGTTTACAGGCCTACAATGTCACATAGTTTACTCTAGACATGTTAGTAGTTATTATGATGACATCATTCAGGGATAACGTTAGCTTTGTAAATGCATAGTTCCAACATTTTATATTCTATATTTTAACTAAAAATCATAAATTTCAAAATTTACCTCTAATTTCAAAAAAATAATAATAATAAATAAAAAAAACCTATTACATCCAATCCATCATTTTTATAGGGTTTGTTACTCACAAACATTTTTATTGTTACATTTTTCGTGTTTATACACTAACAATAATTTGATGGAGGATAAATATATAGTAATTGGGGATAGACGTGGTTGTTCCGATGTGGAGTAAAAAAAAGATGATTTTTAAACATTTATCTTAAATTTAAAAAATGAGGAGAGATACGAGGGAGCTATTATCAACAGTGAACCACCAACAAACAATAGTTGTGCCAAGTCAAAATCGAGTTATTAGAGAAAAAGGTAAAGGGTACAATAGGAGGAGTTATGCCCTAACTGAGGGGCCGTTGTGAGATCTCAATGGACGATTGGTCGATTTGTAACCTGGTGACACAATTTATTGGTTGATAAAGACATGGGAAGAGCTCGTCAACCCTCATATTAGGTCCGCCAGTGGGCTATGGCAACATTGTTTTAAACACACTTAAATCATGTTTACCGACGGTTTGAAATTTTAGCATTTTTTTCTTTAAGATTTTTTATTTTAAACTAAAAATATTAATCCTCAACTCAAAAGAAATAAAATAGTATAAAGTTCTTCAACAACCATGATCATTGACATACCAGTTTTTGCAACAAACTGATTTTACAAGGCTAAACATTTTACACCATATAATAATATCCCATCATAAATAAAAGAAAAAAATTGTAATTAGTCAATTTTTAAGTGTTATCTCGTCCGTGTTTTTTCCGTGTGTGGAAGGTATGGATGACGGAACTCAATTATATTATTATAAATAAATCCCTTCGTTCAAATTCTTTTGTGTAATTTCAAATTTTCGATCCCAAGTTGATCCACTAGCATATCATCATGAGGTAATCAGATAATAATATTATTAAGGGCGAGATATTTCATGTAAACATCGTGAGTCAATAACTGAAAAGGTATTTGGAAGTCACATAGAGGCAACTTACAAGATGCAAAGCTGGCCAAATGTATAAAACTTTAAAACAAAATCGTTATAAACATAACTAGGTTAGAACCCCGTGTATTACAGGTTAAATAAATGTAATTTTATATATACTAAATAAAAAAACATTATATTTTTTAAAACCTCATTTATTACACGTGTTGAGTAAATATAATTTTATATATTAAATAATAAAAAAATTATATCTTTAAGAACCCCGTTTATTGTGCGAGTTCAATAAATGTAATTTTATATACCACACAATAAAAAAGTTATATTTAAAAAAAACCCCGTGTATTCACAGGTGGAAGAAATATAATTTTATATACTAAATAATAAAAATTTATATTTTAAAAAACTCCGTGTATTGTACAGGTTGAATAAATCTAATTTTATATAGCAAATAATAAAAAATGATACATTTTTAAAAACCCTGTGTGTTACACGAGTTTATCTATTGTTAAAAAAATCTTTAAAATTATATCT
This sequence comes from Helianthus tuberosus, assembly GCA_030545235.1. Taxonomy (NCBI): domain Eukaryota; kingdom Viridiplantae; phylum Streptophyta; class Magnoliopsida; order Asterales; family Asteraceae; genus Helianthus; species Helianthus tuberosus. The sequence continues at coordinate 175,785,240 of CM060430.1, read as the reverse complement.
TTAAGAACCTCGTTTGTTGTGCGGGTTGAATAAATGTAAATTTATATACCAAACAATAAAAAAGTTATATTTAAAAAAAAAACCTTGTGTATTCACGTGTTGAATAAATGGAATTATATACTAAATAATACAAAAGTTATATTTTAAAAAAAAACTCCGTGTATTGTACGGGTTTAATAAATCTAATTTTATATGCAAATAATAAAAAATGTTATATATTTAAAAACCCTGTGTATTACACGGGTTTATCTATTGTTAAAAAAATATTTCTAAATCAAAATGAATTTTTTTTTTATTTTTTAAATTAGGTTAATACTATTTTAAATTTTTTGTTTGATTAATAAGTTGTTTAATATAATTTCTCATAGTTAACAATAATAACATTAACAATAAATAATATGCATGTTTATCTACTGTTAAATGAAACAATGCTTTTTGGTTTAGATAAGATTTTACGATTTGAAGTTAAGTTTATGCCAATAATTTAGGGTTGATAAGATTTATATTAATTTAATTGATATTTAATAATTTAAATTAAATAATAATTATATACAATTAAGGATGATCTAGAATAATGACAAGTGTCCCAAAATTGATTTCTTTTATTATATAGCAAGTATAGATAGATTTTTTGATAAATGGGTTATAAACATGTGTCGTCAACCTATTTAACACATTTAGTTATGTCATAAACTACTTAACCTGATTAAACCTATCTAGACACGTTTTTACTTGTGTCATTAGCATGTTGACCAATTTATGACCTGTTAGGGGATCGTGTAAGCATATCATGTTATAAGTTGTGAAACTCTAAGACCATGCGTAGTGGGGCAATATTCTCCTTTGGGCGTTTTGTGCCATGTGGCAGCCCAGTCAGCAATGGAGCATTATTGGGCGTTTTATAAAACGGGTGTAGTGGGGATGGGGCATTATTGGGTAATATGTTTTGTAGTAAAATAAAATAAAAAAACACCTAAAAATCTTATTGGCCAAGCAAATGGAATCTCTAATGTGATTGGCCAACCTTTTCCCCATTCGGCGTTTTTCAAACCACGCCAAGGAGCATTTTTTGCAAGATAACGCCCAGGTGTAGTGGGGAAGGGGCGTTATTGGGCAATTTAAAAAAAAAACGCCCCACTACGCATGGTCTAACTAAATGTCATTAGGGTTTTAAATATATATATATATATATATATATATATATTTCAAACAATACAAGAAAGAGTAACCATGGCAAATGCACATTGACCGTCTAATATTTTTTTTTTTTTGTAAAAAACAAACACAATATTTACGTGAAAACAAAGTGTAATTAATATCTCAAACAGAAAAGAATGTATAATACAATATTGTGTTTTACATTATTTCGCTAATTTCATATAAATTCAATATTTGGTATTTAAATCAGGTAAATCCAATTTTAATTTCGCAGTTACATACATAGAATTAATTTTTTTACTTTTTTATTTTCTTTTTTGTTAGAAGATATTATATAACTCGCAATATAAACGACCTTATCGGTTATTATTTAAAATTTAAGTGGCTCATGTAGAGTTGGTTTGAATTTTTGACCAGCCCCTTGAGGAGTTGAAGGTGTGATAGCTAGCTCCTTTAGTTACTTAAAAGGGCCAATGCTTCTACATGATTAGAATTTAAAAAAAGTTAAAACCAACAACATTTTGTACTAGGAAAGTAACACTTTAATTGATATACAATATAATTAATAATATAACTGCAAAGATTAATTATCAAAACTTGATAAAGACAAATACAATATAACTGTAATTGGGATTTAGGTGTACACAAGCCAAATCGAGTTTGAACCCGATAAAACTCGAGTTTGAGTTTCTCATGTTTTAAACTCTATATCTAAAGCTCAATCTCGACTTGGTTGGTTTATTATTGTTTAATTCATTTGTAGCTGCATAAGTTAGTTATATATACATTTTATCAGAGTTGTAATATAATTATATTATATATAACTATATAGGTAATGGATTAGTATAGACTTGTGACGATATTCTAAGATCCGTATACAAAAGTCATGCTTGAACTTGTTTATATTTACTAAAATTAAGTTTTTAGTTAAGCGATCTTAATATCTTGCGACTTTCTTTTATTCCATATTTCCACATAAATCTCGAAACTTTAATAAATATCACAATCAAGGGAGTGGAAATTGGCACTCATAAGGTGACTTTTAGCTAGAGAAGTAGTTGCGTGTGCATAGGATTATCTAATAAAAAAAATCACCAACACTTTCTTTTGCAATGTGAAAAAGAATTATTTATGTAGGGAGAGTTTTGTACAATTTATCACACCAATTTAAATCGTAATTAATAGTTATTTATAAGAATTTAAGGGTAAAAAAAGTATATACCATTCTTCACTTTCTTTGGATTAAATCTAATTTCACTAAGCTTTTTTAATCAAATAACTTTTATATGTCTTATTATTCTAAAAAGGTTATACCACAAAGTAGAGAATTTTATAACGTTTAATTTGAGTATAGTATTGCTATATTTTTTTAAGACGGTACGTAATTATGTAAGTGACACATAATTATATTTAGTGTCTCTTTAAACAATTATATGTGTGATTACATATGAGCATTTATGCCCTTTGCCTAAATGCATGTATTATGTTTTGGTGGCTCCTTACCTTTATACAGAAATAGGCCTTTTTAAAGGAAAAGTCATATATACATATACATACATAGCTACATACACACACATATAGAAAATTTCAAAAGAGAACTTGTATATTTCGTGAGAACCACATGAACTCGATTAAAATTAATAAAAAAAACTCATTACCATTATTGTTAAAATACAACATCAAAAAAATAATTACATGTACTCGAAAAAAAATACACATGTGTAAAAAACATGTGAAGAGTAATTTAGCGATGATAAATGAATCAATTGAAGAGTTGTTTTTTTATTAGTGTTATATTGCAATAATAATCGTAGTGGAAGTTTTTGGATTTTATTTGGTTCTTGACTAAGTTCTCACACTTTTTATAAATATATGTCTTCTCAATTGAACTCACCATATATATATACATGTGTGTGTGAATCTCTTATATGACTTTTGAGTAAGTTAGTTAGATAGTAGTAATGTAAAACTAGTTGTGTGTGTATTCGGTTAGAAAATGAAGAGAAATCAGTTTGTTTGCATTGTAGATTAATAGGCTTGTGGTTGGGACGTAGAAAATAAATACGTTGGAAAAGGACTCATTGATACATGTTTGGCTGCAATGACCCCACGCAATATTAGTTGAACTTTTTTTTAAATCAATTTGTATTTATTGCGATGGTTCCACGTTTTTATTTATAAGTTTTATATGTATAGTTGGAGTGTTGGACGATAATTTAAAATGTAATGATTAAGTTTAAAAAATATTTATGTACCTAACAGATAAAATTTAGATAATATATTGTACGTAGAAGGAAAGAAATTGCATTGCTCTTTTTTAAAATGAAATTTTGTAGGGGATTGTGTTTAGTGTTTATCTATTTATTCAGAATTGCAACACGAAGTCACGAATCTATTTCTCGAATAATTGGTAAACACCTTAACATTTGCATGAGAGATATTAAGTTCAAATATTATAAATTAAAAAATCAGCCGGTAGTGGAGTGGTAAGAGAGAGACTTTGTGTTCTAAGTGACCCAGGTTTGATTTCTGCCCCCATCATTTAGTTTCGGTGGCTCCTGGTGATGATGGGAGACTAGGCGAGTAGGTGGCGATCTCTAGTCCGATCCTTGAACTGAGCAGGTTTTATCTCACCGCACTATCGTGCCTTCGGGTGAGTGTTCACAGGCTTCGACCCTAGGTGAGGGTTTTCCCTAGTTCGGATGCGAGTGTATCCCGATGTAGTGAATTCACCTGTAGCCCATTTGAAAGATTCGTTGGTCATTCAATAAAAATTGTTAAAAACATTTTGTTTTCAAAGTTAATCACCAAACCGGTTCATTGGTTGAAACATCACTCGCATGGCCGGCCCTTAGGGTGGGCGGGGAGGACCACCGGCCAGGGCCCGATACTTCGAAGGGCGCGTTATTTAAAAAAAAATCCGATATGTAAATGTAAAAATAAATAAATTAATAGGGTATACTCATACAAACACCAACATTGGGCCACTTACAAAACTATAAGGGGCTAGAGGTTTAAAACTTTAATGAGCCCAATACCCAATTTCGTTAAGGTCTAAGGACACGTTTTTTCGAGCTCGAACAGGGTACATGAATTCTCAGGGCCGGCCTTATCACTCGTTAAAACCCATATCACCCCGTTTATTGCTCTGTTTTGTAGTAGTGATATGAGACGCTGATGCGGATGGAAAAGATAGTTACAAGCTTAGGGATGTTATGGATGTCAAAGAGAGGACTTCTAACCCCTTATAGTTATCCTAATTCCTAGCAGCCTGGGTTGGCATGACACATAATATAATCCAAATTACTTTAGTCAAAATAGTGTTAATTACCGTTGACATGATGCTTTTATTATTGGTTTGAAATTGTTTAATGATCCCTTTCAAACGCCATGACACACTCCTTTCCTTCAGTATTAAGAAATTTTGTATATATAGTTATTGCCAAAATTAGAAGTCATTTTTAAACCACTGCCAAGTCATAGAGGTGTCGACACTACAATAAATACAAAACTTTATATAAATATATTAAATAAAAATGAATTATTTGCTATCTTTTCACTATTCTCGGATTAGTTTCTCTTCTGAAATGAGCCTTCATCTATATAGGTTTGTATGAAGTCTTTAACAACGACACGCTACAAACCCTTTGGTAAATACAAGACTTCAGTAAACAACATTTATAAACGATCTCATTAGCATAACACGTATATAAAAAACAATAATGTCAATAACAAAATATCACGCAATTTTCTATGACAAATCTAAATTCTATAGACCTGTGCAACAAACAATATCCACCGTATGAGATATTATATACTCTTTATTTGTGATTTAATACGGGAAGTTAGCAAGATGTGAGTGAAAGCATGAGAGAGTCCAAAACCGATTTGGTTGGTGGCTAATATGAACATCATTAGAAAAAATCATTAAACAAAGACACTCTAATATGATTACTTAACTAATGATATTAATATTAGTAACTTATTCGAATCGTGAGAGGCGTGGTCAATGGTCATGGAACTAAAATGGGAGAAATAATATGAAAAAAAGTGTATTATACAAAACAATAATTTTCAAGAATAAAAAAATATGAAGGTGGCCGGTGGCGTGAATAAGGTGGCTTATAATTCTCTTTATCTAGAATAAGGTGGCTTATAATTCTCTTTATCTAGAAATAATATGAAAAAAAAAAGTGTATTATACAAAACAATAATTGTTTTATAACAAGTTTTCTTCTTTATCTAGAATTCTTTGGACATAGCTTTAATTCTCCTTGGTTTTAATTCATTCTAAATATACAAGTAATACATTTTAAATAACATATTATGAAAAACGTATAAATATACGTACCTGTAGTTTCATAGGTTAAGTTATTATACAATGAGTCAAAGACTCTAAAAAATAAGATGTATACAAAGACACAATAGATTGCACAAAATGACACAATGTGGAGCAAAATATAACATAATGCCGAAAAACGCAAAATATAACACAATGCCGAAAAATATTACACAATGTGAATGAAAAAAGACACAATGAGTCGCAAAAAAACATAATGACGCAAATATAACAAGACACAATGATAAATAAAAGACACAATCGGAGTTCGTTTAATACCCTTTGTACGACTTCTTATTTTTATGAGACTTTGTATTTCATCATAAAACGTAGTTGCATATCTACTTGTAGTTTTAGTTGTGATACACAATACATATAACATACATAACCGCCTCTTTTCCTCTCTCCCACTAAGTATTGGTTAAGACTACATACAAATGCGTAGTAGTTAATGGGTTTTCTACTTAAATTGATTTTATACTGAATGTGCCCGTATGCGTATAATCAATCGCGGTTCAATATTTAATAAAACTTTTTTCTTGTTTGTTTAAATTTCTTTGAAATTTCATGGTTTATAAAGGCAGAGATTGTTATCAGTAGTATCTTTCCCATGATCACAAAAGTCAGCACATTGTTTGTACCTTCATATGTACCTCCAAACTTGTAAAAGGAGTCAGTCAAACTTTACGATGGAAACTTGCAGACACGTGGTTCAATTTTCTGGAATGAAACATAACATACATAACATGGTGGGAACCTTGGACTGCAACTGCTCCAATAGCGGTTTATAACAACCATTTCGGGCTCATGGTCCCGTGATATAAACAAGTGTGTGCTTAAGACTGATGTTGAAGTATAAGACAACCCCCTCAAAAAAAAAAAAAAAAAAAAAAAAAAAGAGTTGAAGTTTAGAAAATGATATTTTCTTTATTAGAAAATGTTGAGGTTTATGACAAATCGAAATAAATAGAGATGTATTTCAACTGCAAGAGACAACCCCCCAGAGCTTGAAAAGCCGATTGAACATATGTGGCAACAAGTTTAACCAGACTACCCTAAATCTTGCAAGTGAAATAAGTACTAAGATGATCAACTGCATCGCTTCAGTACGTTTGGTTCGCGGAATGTTTTGGAATTGGAATTGTATAGGAATTAAAATGTGAAGGAATTGGATTTGAAATTCAAAAATTCCAACTGAAATTGGAATTGGAAATTGTTGGAATTGGAATCTCAATTTCATTTTTGATGTGTTTGGTTGTCAAATGAATTGGAATCCATCACCCACCACCCCCGGTTCGGGTGGGAACGGTACGGGTCGAAATGCCGAAACGGTTCACGTCGAAATTGTTCGGGTCAAAAAGATTAGCGTCGAAACGGTTCGGGTCGAAAAGATTCACGTCGAAACGGTTCGGGTCGAAGTAGTTCGGTTCCAAACGATTCGCGTCAAAACGGTGCGGGTCGAAACGATTCGCGTTGAAATGGTTGGCGTCGAAATGCTTCGCGTCAAAGCAGTTCGGTTCCAAATAGTTCGTGTCAAAACGATTCGAGTCGAAACGGTTTGGGTGAAAACGTTACGAGTCAAAATGGTTCGGTTCCAAACGGGTCGCGTCAAACGGTTCAAATCGAAAAGGTTCGGGTTGAAACAGCTCGCGTCAAAGTAGTTCGGTTCCAAACGGTTCGCGTCAAAACGGTTCGGGTGGAAACAGTCTGCGTTGAAAGCGTTTGATCCGTTCGGGTCGAAATTGTTCGCGTCGAAACGGTTCGCGTCAAAGCAGTTCGGTTCCAAACATTTCGCGTCAAAGCAGTACGGGTCGAAATGGTACGGGTCAAAACGGTTTGCCTAAAAACGGTTCAAGCGCAAACAGTTCAGGTCGAAACGGTTCAGTTCCAAACGTTTCGCGTCGAAACGTTGCGCGTTGAAACCGTTCGTGTTCATATGGTGCGGGTCGAAACAGTCGAAGATTCGCATGAATTTACTTTAATTCCTTCACATGTAGGAATGATTCTAAATTCCTTTAAGTAAAGAATTCATGCCCAATTTCAATTCTCATGTCAATCAAATACATGAAGATTGGAATTAAGATTCCAATTCCAAAAAATTATGTGAACCAAACATTTTAAAAGATGAAATTCAGATTCTAATTCCCTTAAATTTCATCGAATTTCTGCGAACCAAACGCCCCAAATGTTATGCAAATATCATAATGGAGCATCTTTATGATTAGAGAAAAGTGCCCGGATAGTCCCTGTGGTTTATCCTTTTCACCTTTAGTCCCTAACTTTCTAAAATTACAGCTATAGTCCACAACTTTTACAAATTCGTTCTCGGATAGTCCCTAGCGTGGATGAAGGTTAGTTTGTCCAATTAAATGGATATGAAACTGTTAAATTAATAACTAAAAAATTAAAATAAATATAATTAATATTTAAAGATTTATGTGGGACCCACCACTTCGTCTTCCTCAACCTTCACCACCACCACCACCATCCACCTTTCACCACCATAAGACTTTGGGGTATGGGGCGTGGGTTGGCTGAAAACGCCCAAGCCACCACCCCGGGTGGGCTTGGTGTCACACCCCGAATTCCACGTATCACCGGTGGGCCTGGTGGGGAGTATCGTGACGTGGTTGGCAACATAATAGTCAAACAACACAATATTTAATATGCACAGCGGAAGCAAATGAAAGATTATATTTCAACCGAATATAATATTGTAATATCGTGTATCACAAACAGTTGAAAGAATCCACAGAAGGATCAAAAATAAATGGAAACAGTAGTTCAACAGACTTTAGGCATCTTAAGCTTGCGAGACTTCTATTGATGCTAAGGAGAAATCCAGCCTATTACGCTTAGTACCTGCATTTAATCTTTTTGGGAAAATACGTCAGTTTACACTGGTAAATACAATCAACTGACTCATTTTAAAAATTATTGAAAATTGATTTGGATGCACGTGGCATAAACATCTTTTATAACTTGGGATAATTATTTAAATATATAAACTTGTAAAAGAATTACATGTTCCTTATGCGTTCAGTAGCCCGGATCGTGCCGGGTTAAAGATCAATAGACTCACCACATTAACTATTTATGCACTGACGAGTGTACGCCTACACTCCGCGCTTAGGTCGTGGCCATTTCGTAAAATGATGCCAAGGATATCCGGGACATGGTCATTAACCCCCCAAAGGCTTTAAGCAAACAAAACATATTTAAACGGGCCGATTAAATTATCAATTAACCACCATATGATGGAAGATTTAATGCCCGACCAAGCGGTATTTTATATACCGTACCCCAAGCCCGTATAGGGAAAATAAGTTAAAAGTATTTACCTGAGCAAAGTAATAATCACAATAAGCAAATGCAAGTAGCTTTTACTGGTCTCCTATTCTGGAACAAAGGTTTATAATAACCTATTAGAATCCTAACGGCCTTTAGTTAAGCTTAAGCTTAGACCGGTTAGTTTTAAAGATACGGTTCGTACGTACGATTAAGCGAAGACCGGATAGAATGGGATTTAGACCCGACAAGTTTGAAGACTTGATTAATATGGGTATATTATACACATTCTGGATTTTGATATAAAACCGATAAGGTTTGACCCGTTTCGGCCAATTTATGCAAACTAGTTACATAAACCGAACCGAACGCGTAATAAGCGTAACGGGTAAACATAAGAGCCATATACAGGTTTCCTAAGTTAATATGCCTCAAATATGTTGTGACATCAGTAGGATGTCTTTTATTATGCCCGAAACGAATTTAAACACAAACTATGCCCCGTAGGGGTAGTTTGGTCATTTACAAGGTTATAAAAGAGTTTAAGTATTAACCTGAGTTACAGGTCTGATATAATCAGCAAAAATACTCAATTTAATAAGTTATAACAGTAGGGTAAAGTATATATGTGAAATTTATCAATTATAACCAAACTATGCACCGAATGGGGCATTTTGGTAATTTCACATAAGCCGAAAAGCTCAAAACTGAAGTCTGAGTTAAACAACTTTTGCTTACTATTAAAATATTATAATTTACCTCAAATATCAGTAGGTATCAACCTTTGTATGTTTAAAATAGTTCTAGTACATACTATGCGTTAAAAACGCTTAAAAAGGCGATTAGAAGCCGTTTCCGGGTTCTATATAGAAAGATGATATTTTTATTATTCCAGAAGGCTTAAAATAATTTATTTATCATATGAAATCAGTAGCAAAAGGTTTGGGGTCAAAAAGATATGTAAAACTCATTTTATAGACCGAAAGGGCAAAACCGACAATTACCGGATTAAGCCTATGACCCTAAGTTATGCTCAGCCTAAAATTAATTAAAAATCTTCAAAAATACCAAAATAATATATTACATCAGTGGGTAAAGAGTTTGATATCAAAAAGTAGGTTTAAATAGGCTATACGCTAATTATGTCGTTTAATCGCTAAAAAGCTTTCTAATTACGCTAACGAGCATAACTCTCAATCTACACCTCAAACTGATGTCAAATTTTGGGTGCAAGTATATAAATCAGTGACTAAGGTTTCTACTCTTTTATATTTTCAAAAATCACATTTTATGGTGAAAAGGGCATAATGGTCAACATATAGGCAATTAACGGAATCATGCATATTAATCGGATAACTAATGAACCGAGGTGTATAATCACAGAGGGTTATACTAGCATGTAACCTGGTCCAATTAAAGCTCTAAGGCATTTCTAAAACATGCTTAAACGGGTCAGAACTGAAAGTCAAAGCAAAAGTCAAACTATGCGACTTTCGGTTCCGAACCGGGTCTAAACAGAAAATTGTCGGGTTGAACATGTTTAGACATGTTCTTACATTCATTACCAAGTTATATTAATGATCAAACAGGTTGTATGGGTTCTACATTGCTAATTATGCATAAATTAGAAATTAAGCATTCTGTTGACTTTTTAATAACAAGTTTGACCCGACATTTGACCTAGTTAGAGTGGGAATCAGAGAGTGCCCTTTTAAGGGTTTATTGCCCACATAATTACCAACTTATAACTACTTTCAATTCGACTAATCACTGGACCAACAATGATTAATTGTTAAGTCAACCGTTAATTACGACGGTTTGACTTTTAAGCTAAAACTAAGCAAAAACTTAACTAAGAAAGGTTAAGCAAACTTACTGAAGTCCTATACACGATTTGTGATCACTTGAGTCTGCTTTGGAGCTCCAGAAATGATCAGGAATGCAAGAGAAAGGTGTGAAGAAATGGTTGCTACCTTTTGGCCTTTTATAGTGCTTTAATCACCTTAGATCCTTGACAAATCATGCTATCAATGGCCATGGATCATCAACAGATGTCCCTAAGTGCCTAGGACTGTTTAGGGGTCGCCCATATAGTGAAAATATCTGATTAAAGTCGGTTATGCGCGAAAACAGGCTGCTGTTCCAACTTTTCTGATACTGGGCATCTAAGGCGGCCCGCGTAAGGGTCTTCAAGGGGTTACGCGGCCCGCTTGGGCCTTCAGTTCAGGATTAAACATTTTCAAGTTGTTGCATATTGTCCCTTGGCCTTTCGAAAGGTCAACCAAGTTTATTTCTTGCAATTTGACCCCTTCATATTTACTTACAAGGGCTTTAAGGCTTTTACCTACTTTATTTAGTCCTTGATCACTTTGTTATTACCCGAAAAGTCATAACTTTCAACGTTGACGCTTTAACCCCTTGTATACGAATTTGATCATAACTTTCTCATACGATAACGAAACTTTATGAAATTTATATCGTGCATTCTAGTGAGCATAATTAACCGTTACAAAGCTTCGGGTTTGTTAAAAGGTCACTCAGAGGTATAACTTAAACATGTTGACACATTTAACCCCTGTGGTTTGTAATCTCTCACTTTCTTTCATATTTAGCTTCGTATGATCCATGATTTATTCGTTTGAAGGTATGAGCATCATGTAGGGTTATTATAAAGTATATTTATTCACTGTTGACATTTTGAACTCGTATATTCACATACTTTCCATGATTGTCAACTTTAGTCCTTCTAGAACATTCTTTCACACGTTCAAACATATGACACATGTCAATACATTATAGGACGTGAATTTTCGAGGTGTTACATCCTCACCCCCTTAAAAGAAATCTCGACCTCGAGATTTATTGAAACAAATGAGGGTACTTTTCTTTCATTGTGGATTCAACCTCCCACGTATACTCGGGACCTCTACGGGCATCCCATTTAACCTTTACAATAGGTACATGCTTCCTCCGAAGCTTCTTAACCTGTCGATCCTCGATCGACACAGGTTTTTCAACAAATTTTAAGCTCTCTTCTATATGCACATCTGTATGTGGTATTACCAGTGATTCATCAGCGAAACACTTCTTCATATTGCAGATGTGGAATACATTGTGGATACCACTGAGCTCTTCTGGTAAGTTTAACTTATAGGCAACTGATCCGACACGTTCGATGACCTCGAACGGTCCTATCTATCTCGGGCTTAGCTTGCCTTTCTTACCAAATCGCATCACTCCTTTCCAGGGTGATACTTTAAGCAACACCTTGTCACCTACTTCGAAGTTAAAAGGTTTACGCTTCAAATCAGCGTAGCTTTTCTGCCTATCTCGGGCAGCTTTGAGACGGTCACGAATCTGGATAATCTTGTCCGTCGTTTCAAAGACTATCTCTGGTCCTGATAATTGGACATCTCCAACTTCCGCCCAACAGACGGGCGTTCTACACTTTCTACCGTATATTGCCTCGAAAGGCGCAACCTTAATGCTGGTATGGTAGCTATTGTTGTAGGAGAATTCGATCAATGGTAGGTGGTTATCCCAACTACCACCTAAGTCGATCACGCATGCTCGAAGCATGTCTTCCAAAGTTTGAATAGTACGCTCACTCTGGCCGTCAGTCTGAGGATGGTAAGCCGTACTAAAATTCAAACGCGTGCCCAGCGATTGTTGGAAACTTTTCCAAAAATGCGACGTGTATCTAGTATCTCTGTCAGAGACAATAGTCACAGGTACGCCATGTAGAGCTACAACCTTATCAACGTATAATTGGGCTAACATGTCGGAGCTATAAGTCTCCTTGATGGGTAAGAAATGTGCTGACTTAGTCAGTCTATCAACTATCACCCATATTGTGTCATTGCCTTTCCTGTTCTTGGGCAACTTGGTGATGAAATCCATCGTCACCATTTCCCACTTCCATGTGGGAAGTTCAGGTTGTTGTAGCAAACCTGACGGCTTTTGATGTTCGGCTTTGACTTGTGCACATGTCAAGCATTTAGCCACATAGGTGGCTATAGACTTCTTCAAGCCTATCCACCAAAAATTTGCCTTCAGATCCTGGTACATCTTCTCGAAGTCCCCCATAAATTGGAACCCATATTCGTCCATTTAATCTCAGCATTCCATCCTTGCCAAGAGATAACTGCTCCTCAGTTACCCCTAGCTTTTCATTTGGGTAGTTAGCTTCCAACACAGCTTCCTTCTGTGCAGCTAACAACCTTTCATTCAAACTGTTCTTTACCTCAATGCTCTTGGCATTGATTCGGATGGGTTTCACCCTTTCCTTTCTACTCAAGGCGTCGGCGACTACATTCGCCTTGCCTGGATGGTATCTGATTTCACAATCATAATCATTCAACGTCTCCATCCATCGGCGTTGCCTCATGTTTAAATCCTTCTGATTAAACAGGTGCTGGAGGCTCTTGTGATCAGAATAGATCACACACTTGATACCATATAAATAGTGCCTCCATAGCTTTAGTGCAAATACAACAGCACCCAACTCCAAGCCATGGGTGGTGTAATTCTTTTCATGCACTTTTAATTGTCTTGAAGCATAGGCAATAACCTTGCCTTTCTGCATAAGCACACACCCCATGCCAGTGTGTGATGCATCGCAGTAAACTACGAAATCTTCGGTACCTTCGGGCAATGTCAGTACAGGAGCGTTGCTCAACTTTTGCTTCTGAATATCAAAAGATTCTTGCTGCTTAGGGCCCCAATCAAACTTAATCTTCTTCCTAGTCAAGGAAGTTAGGGGTGCAGCAATCCTTGAAAAATTTTCGATAAATCGCCTATAGTAACCTGCCAATCCCAAGAAACTGCGAATTTCTGTGGGCGTCTTCGGCTCTTGCCAGTTCATAACTGCTTCCACTTTAGCGGGATCCACTTGGATACCACGCTCACTAACCACGTGTCCAAGGAATTGGACTTCTCGAAGCCAAAATTCACACTTTGAAAATTTGGCGTAGAGTTTCTCACGATGTAGAAGTTTAAGAATACAGCGAAGGTGTTTCTCATGGTCAGCTTGGTTCTTCGAGTAAATGAGAATGTCTTCGATGAAGACGATGACGAATTTATCTAAGTACGGCTTGCAAACGCGATTCATGAGATCCATGAACGCGGCCGGTGCATTAGTGAGCCCAAAAGGCATCACTAGGAACTCGTAATGACCATAACGAGTCCTAAATGCAGTTTTGTGTACGTCTTCATCTCTAACCTTCAGTTGATGGTAGCCTGACCTCAAGTCAATCTTCGAGAAATAACTTGCCCCTTGCAGTTGATCGAACAAATCATCGATCCTGGGCAAAGGATACCTATTCTTTATAGTGACCTTATTAAGCTCACGGTAATCGATGCACAGACGCATCGATCCATCCTTCTTTTTGACAAACAAGACTGGCGCTCCCCAAGGAGACGAACTAAGTTTAATGAAACCCTTAGCTAGCAATTCATCTAGTTGTGCTCTCAATTCCTTCATCTCTGTTGGTACCAGCCTGTAGGGTGCTCTAGCAACAGGTGCTGCTCCAGGGATGATGTCAATTCTGAATTCCACTTGCCTATCTGGTGGTAAACCAGGTAGTTCTTCAGGAAAAACTTCGGGATATTCAGAAATGACGGGGATGTCTTCCATCTTAGGTTTCGGCTCATCAATAGTAACCTGTGCCATGTAGATCACACAACCCTTCTTCAAACATCTCGAGGCCTTGAGCATAGTCACTTGCTCAGGCAGTCCATACCGGGTATCTCCCTGAATGGTAAGTGGTTCACCAGACGGAGTCTTGATCACCACTTGCTTCTTATTGCAGACTATTTGGGCCTGGTTATGAGATAACCAGTCCATGCCTAAAACGATGTCAAAACCGGCTAACTTCAAAGGAAGTAGGGACAAAGGAAAAGAGTGGTTCTTAATGGATATGAAACATCCATCTAATATGGTTGAGGCGGTTTCTATGGTGCCATCAGCTAACTCCACCTCATACTTTACGCTTAAGGTTTTAACAGGTAAGTTCAGCAATTTACAAAACTTATTATCTACGAAAGACTTATCAGCGCCTGAATCAAAAAGTACTCTTGCATAGACATCATTTATGAGGAATGTACCTGTTATCACATTGTCATCCAGTACTGCTTCCTTTGCATCCATTCTGAAGACCCTAGCATTGGTCTTCTTTCCTTCATCAGTCTTCTTTGCGAGTTTTGGGCAGTTAGTCTTGATATGCCCCTTCTCGTTGCAACTGTAACACGTTGCATCCTTCAACTTTTTGCAATCCAAGGTCTTGTGTTCCTTGGACTTGCATATACCACAAGCAAAAGTTCTCGACTGAGTCTGCGAGTTCGATTCTAACCTGCACTTCCCGTAGTGCTGTTTCTTGCAGATCTTGCACTTGGGCTTATCCCCAGACTGATGCCCATCCTTCTTTGAATCAGACCCTTTCTTGTGGTCATTGCTCCCTCGATGCTTCTTGTTTGGCCTACGTGAATTGTCATCTTCACGTTTCCTTTTCTCAGCATCCTTATTCCTCAGCGATCTTTGTCTGACCGCATCAAGTGTGAGTGACAAGGATATGTCAGCTACAGATCTAAAAGTAGCTGGCCGAGAGGCCTTCACGCTTGCCTTTATTTCTGGGGCTAAACCCCCGATGAAACGAGCTATTCTTTTTGGTTCCGGAGTCACCAGATACGGGACCAATCGGGACATTGTGTTAAAGCTCGTGAGGTAAGCTTGGCAGTCAAGGTTCTGCATAACCAACGATAGGAAATCAGACTCAATCTTTTCAACCTCGTGTTGAGGGCAGTAGTTTTCCCTGATAAGGGCAACAAATTGTTCCCATGACATGTTGTACAATGGGATCTTCCCAGTGGCTTGAATCAGTGATCTCCACCAGGCTAAGGCTTCGCCTTTAAACGATTGTGACACAAACTTGACTATATCCCTCTCAGCGCACCCGCTGATATCCACTACTGTGTCCATCTCATCTAACCACGTCATGCAGTCAATGGCTCCTTTCTCCCCAGTAAAATCCCTGGGTTTGCAAGAAACAAAGTATTTGTAGGAGCAACCCTTAGTACGGGGTTCTTGATTTAGTACAATCTGTTGAGATGGAGCACTGTGGTGGTTTGAGGAGAGTCGATCATCATTTTTCTTGGGTTCATCCTTCTTGGAAGGTGGCTTCGAATGCGGTGTAGATAGGGTCCTACTTCGAGTCCCACTATACTCTTCGTACTGCCGCTCCAAGGCCTTTGTAACAGCGTCGTCTACTAATGCTTTCAGTTCAGCACCCGTTATATTAATTCGGGCGTTATCATTATTCTCCACTGGGTGACTATTAATTTCATCTGAGTCAGCCATTTTAATTGAACTGTTACATAAAACAAGGACAATAGTTTACTTGGGAGTTTATTATGGAATTGTCTTTTATGGCAATTCATTAACCATGGTAAACATAGACCATATTTGGTTAATTTATTAATCATATTTATTTAGGATTTCTATTATAATTTATCCTAATTATAAAACAATAACAGTTTTATTAATAGCACAAAAGGCCTAGTCACAAGGACAATTTTAAATTATAAGCCATGATTTCAGAGAATCAAGGCATGAAGGTTTGAACATAGTTCTTTACCTTTTTCAGACAGGGTCACATACTATTACTGTCTTTTGTCTCATATGGAAATGAGAAAGGCCCATAGGCACTATATTACCAATGTATGGTCAAAATATGATCATCTTAATTGATGATTTAACCCATGATTCATAGATCATTAAGTTGGGTTAGGAATCTTTGGAAAGATCCTTATATAAAAATGACGTGTGTGATTTTTAACAAATCACGTCTGCCAGGAGTGTTAACATGTTTTCAGATGTTAACAGGAATTTGAATCTTTTAAATAGGCCTTACCATCTTGGCCCGGTCTTTTAATGACACAGAGGCTAGGTTATACCATTAAGATTCTTAATTAACATTTAAAGTAGGCAGATTATTTTTTTAAAAGGAATGATTTTAATTTATTTATTTCATATATAATTTATTTATGCACATAATGGCAAACATGAAATTTATAAACTTATATTCCATTAATTTATTAAAAGATTACATATCGCCCTAAACGGGACTTTTTGATAGACAAATCACCCACGCAGGGGTTTAAGCAAAGACTTACCCACGCAGGGGCTTAACAACATACTAGTCCACGCAGGGACTTAAACAAATAACATACCCACGTAGGGGTCAATACAGCAAGACAGGCCCACGCAGGGGCTCAACTGATACAAGGAAATTACAACAACAGTGGAAGGATTCAATGGTCCTTCTTGCTCTTCCCTTTTATTAGGCTTGTCAATCCTTGGAAGAAACTTTGTCGCTCCCTGCGGTCTCTGTGAAAGTCTCGCTCGACTTGGTCCAGCCTTTGCAGAATTTCTTCACGCTCTGGTGGGGAGAACCTTGGCGGCTGCGATTATTGCCGAATAATAGGTCTATTAGGTATTTGGTACCCATGTGTGGGGTACCATACTCCCCATGGAGCTCCATACTGTCCTTCAGGATGAAGGGCGTTATAATTGGCCGCTACCATGTATGGGTCGGCTTCAGCGTAGTTATAGTGGGTGTGAGCCGGCGGCTCAAACGGGTTGTACGCCATAGAACCAGTGTAAGCAGGAATCGGGTTATCAAACCCCATCGGTGGTGGCTGTTGTGCAGCTGGGTTTGAAGGCCCACCCATTTGTGGATCTTCTTGAAGTGGTGGATAATGACTGCCACTTGATTGTCGAGGAGAGCTAAAATGAAAGTCCCCTCCTCGTGCAGACATACGTGCTCCGGATCTCCTACGCCTCGGCGGTTCTGGAGGTGCCGGCTGAACTGGCGGCGGTGGAGGTGGTGGCGTGACTGCCACGAATCGTGAATCCCCAGAGGGATCCTGCTGCTGCTGCTGGTGGTGAGGCGACGAATGATGCGAGGGTTTGAAATACCACTCGAACTGATTAAATCGTGCCTGGTAGCTGTCCGGACCATGGTAGGGTGATCCATGAAAAGACGAACCATCAGAGACCTCGATGGGATGGTTGGGAGTTCCGGTTGCGGGCTCGACGGGATCCGTGTCCTCGTCCATGTCTTCTGCGTGATCGCCGGAGAAATGATCCTCTGGCCCCAGTGGGTTAAAACCCACTGGTTCTTGTATGTAGTTGGCCGGGTTAAACCGGCCCCGGAAGACAGGTGTGGGGTCTCCAAAAGAATTGTGCGATAAGGATCGCTGAAGAGGTATGTAAGAAGGTTGAGGGTTATTGGGCTCATTTTCCGAATGTGGCCCATAAGAGTTTTGAAAAGGAGGTGTCGATATAACATAAGATAACGACAAGAATATATAAAATAAAGGACAACAAAACCAAACAACGTAGAATTTGTCCTATGTTATTTGTCTAGACTCGAAAGTTTAGAAATATGCAATTGTGTCATTGAGATTAAACACAAAAGGCTAGTGTTTAATTCACTCAATGTTGGCTCTGATACCAACCTGTCACACCCCGAATTCCACGTATCACCGGTGGGCCCGGTGGGGAGTATCGTGACGTGGTTGGCAACATAATAGTCAAACAACACAATATTTAATATGCACAGCGGAAGCAAATGAAAGATTATATTTCAACCGAATATAATATTGTAATATCGTGTATCACAAACAGTTGAAAGAATCCACAGAAGGATAAAAAATAAATGGAAACAGTAGTTCAACAGACTTTAGGCATCTTAAGCTTGCGAGACTTCTATTGATGCTAAGGAGAAATCCAGCCTATTACACTTAGTACCTGCATTTAATCTTTTTGGGAAAATACGTCAGTTTACACTAGTAAATACAATCAATTGACTCATTTTAAAAATGATTGAAAATTGATTTGGATGCTCGTGGCATAAACATCTTTTATAACTTGGGATAATTATTTAAATATATAAACTTGTAAAAGAATTACATGTTCCTTATGCGTTCAGTAGCCCAGATCGTGCCGGGTTAAAGATCAATAGACTCACCACATTAACTATTTATGCACTGACGAGTGTACGCCTACACTCCGCGCTTAGGTCGTGGCCATTTCGTAAAATGATGCCAAGGATATCTGGGACATGGTCATTAACCCCCCAAAGGCTTTAAGCAAACAAAACATATTTAAATGGGCCGATTAAATTATCAATTAACCACCATATGATAACAGATTTAATGCCCGACCAAGCGGTATTTTATATATCGTACCCCAAGCCCGTATAGGGAAAATAAGTTAAAAGTATTTACCTGAGCAAAGTAATAATCACAATAAGCAAATGCAAGTAGCTTTTACTGGTCTCCTATTCTGGAACAAAGGTTTATAATAACCTATTAGAATCCTAACGGCCTTTAGTTAAGCTTAAGCTTAGACCGGTTAGTTTTAAAGATACGGTTCGTACGCACGATTAAGCGAAGACAGGATAGAATGGGATTTAGACCCGACAATTTTGAAGACTTGCTTAATATGGGTATATTATACACATTCTGGATTTTGATATAAAACCGAAAAGGTTTGACCCGTTTCTGCCAATTTATGCAAACTAGTTACATAAACCGAACCGAACGCCTAATAAGCGTAACGGGTAAACATAAGAGCCATATACAGGTTTCCTAAGTTAATATGCCTCAAATATGTTGTGACATCAGTAGGATGTCTTTTATTATGCCCGAAACGAATTTAAACACAAACTATGCCCCGTAGGGGTAGTTTGGTCATTTACAAGGTTATAAAAGAGTTTAAGTATTAACCTGAGTTACAGGTCTGATATAATCAGCAAAAATACTCAATTTAATAAGTTATAACAGTAGGGTAAAGTATATATGTGAAATTTATCAATTATAACCAAACTATGCACCGAAGGGGCATTTTGGTAATTTCACATAAGCCGAAAAGCTCAAAACTGAAGTCTGAGTTAAACAACTTTTGCTTACTGTTAAAATATTATAATTTACCTCAAATATCAGTAGGTATCAACCTTTGTATGTTTAAAATAGTTCTAGTACATACTATGCGTTAAAAACGCTTAAAAATGCGATTAGAAGCCGTTTCCGGGTTCTATATAGAAAGCTGATATTTTTATTATTCCAGAAGGCTTAAAATAATTTATTTATCATATGAAATAAGTAGCAAAAGGTTTGGGGTCAAAAAGATATGTAAAACTCATTTTATAGACCGAAAGGGCAAAACCGACAATTACCGGATTAAGCCTATGACCCTAAGTTATGCTCAGCCTAAAATTAATTAAAAATCTTCAAAAATCCCAAAATAATATATTAAATCAGTGGGTAAAGATTTTGATATCAAAAAGTAGGTTTAAATAGGCTATACGCTAATTATGTCGTTTAATCGCTAAAAAGCTTTCTAATTACGCTAACGAGCATAACTCTCAATCTACACCTCAAACTGATGTCAAATTTTGGGTGCAAGTTTATAAATTAGTGACTAAGGTTTCTACTCTTTTATATTTTCAAAAATCACGTTTTATGGTGAAAAGGGCATAATGGTCAACATATAGGCAATTAACGGAATCATGCATATTAATCGGATAACTAATGAACTGAGGTGTATAATCACAGAGGGTTATACTAGCATGTAACCTGGTCCAATTAAAGCTCTAAGGAATTTCTAAAACATGCTTAAATGGGTCAGAACTGAAAGTCAAAGCAAAAGTCAAACTATGCGACTTTCGGTTCCGAACCGGGTCTAAACAGAAAATTGTCGGGTTGAACATGTTTAGACATGTTCTTACATTCATTACCAAGTTATATTATTGATCAAACAGGTTGTATGGGTTCTACATTGCTAATTATGCATAAATTAGAAATTAAGCATTCTGTTGACTTTTTAATAACAAGTTTGACCCGACATTTGACCTAGTTAGAGTGGGAATCAGAGGGTGCCCTTTTCAGGGTTTATTGCCCACATAATTACCAACTTATAACTACTTTCAATTCGACTAATCACTGAACCAACAATGATTAATCGTTAAGTCAACCGTTAATTACGACGGTTTGACTTTTAAGCTAAAACTAAGCAAAAACTTAACTAAGAAAGGTTAAGCAAACTTACTGAAGTCCTATGCACGATTTGTGATCACTTGAGTCTGCTTTGGAGCTCCAGAAATGATCAGGAATGCAAGATAAAGGTGTGAAGAAATGGTTGCAACCTTGTGGCCTTTTATAGTGCTTTAATCACCTTAGATCCTTGACAAATCATGCTATCAATGGCCATAGATCATCAACAGATGTCCCTAAGTGCCTAGGACTGTTTAGGGGTCGCCCATATAGTGAAAATATCTGATTAAAGTCGGTTATGCGCGAAAACAGGCTGCAGTTCCAACTTTTCTGATACTGGGCATCTAAGGCGGCCCGCGTAAGGGTCTTCAAGGGGTTACGCGGCCCGCTTGGGCCTTCAGTTCAAGATTAAACATTTTCAAGTTGTTGCATATTGTCCCTTGGCCTTTCGAAAGGTCAACCAAGTTTATTTCTTGCAATTTGACCCCTTCATATTTACTTACAAGGGCTTTAAGGCTTTTACCTACTTTATTTAGTCCTTGATCACTTTGTTATTACCCGAAAAGTCATAACTTTCAACGTTGACGCTTTAATCCCTTGTATACGAATTTGATCATAACTTTCTCATACGATAACGAAACTTTATGAAATTTATATCGTGCATTCTAGTGAGCATAATTAACCGTTACAAAGCTTCGGGTTTGTTAAAAGGTCACTCAGAGGTATAACTTAAACATGTTGACACATTTAACCCCTGTGGTTTGTAATCTCTCACTTTCTTTCATATTTAGCTTCGTATGATCCATGATTTATTCGTTTGAAGGTATGAGCATCATGTAGGGTTATTATAAAGTATATTTATTCACTGTTGACATTTTGAACTCGTATATTCACATACTTTCCATGATTGTCAACTTTAGTCCTTCTAGAACATTCTTTCACACGTTCAAACATATGACACGTGTCAATACATTATAGGACGTGAATTTTCGAGGTGTTACACTTGGGTTGGGGCGTGCCCCAAGGGGCAGGAGTTTAAAGCAGGGTGTGGGGCGGGCTAATGATCCTATGTGGCCGCCTCCTATTCGCTTGTTGGCCATGTCATAGCGGGGCATTTAAAATGTAACCGTTTGGCCAAGCCAGGCGGTCACCCCAACCCAACAATCAACATCACTATAAATAAAACCCCAACCCCACCGGCTACCCCAACCCAAACAATCTTGTTGGCTTTCCACCGCTACCCCAACCAAAACCCACTTGATCGAACCCGCTACCCCAACCCCACCGGCTACCTCAACCCAAACAATCTTGTTGGCTGTCCACCGCTACCCCAACCAAAACCCACTTGATCGAACCCGCTACCCCAACCCACTTGATCGATGGCCTCTTGGACACACGAAGAAGAGCTAGCTCTCGTCACGAGCGTCGTTGACGCAATGAAGGGGCGACAACCAGGTCAAAAGTCGATATTGGCCGAAAGCCTTTGCAAGCTACCGACATAACGTCGTACACGACCGGCACAACTTAAACGCGTGCCAACATAAATGGCGCGAGCTACGGCCGAAGCTTGATCGTTTCAAAGCCTACTACGAAGCCGTTCCGAGCGGTGAGTTAAGCCACGAGGACCGGGTGGCGGTGGCGAACATTGAGTTTCGGGGTAAGGAGCGAAAGTCGTTCGACAAGCTCGCGCTTTTTGAAATTTACCTAACACTCTAGTGTTTTTTTTTAATCGTTTTTAGTTTTTTTTGTAATTTTTAGGAATTATGTAATTTTTAAGAATTTAATAAAATTTTAGGCTTTTTTTTAATGTTGTGTGTATTTTTTTAATTTTTTGTATTTTTTTTAATAAACTGCCAAGCCACGCGGTTCACCCACGCCCCGCCATACCCCACGGACACGTCACTCACCAGTGGAAGGGCTCGAACTCCACGTGTCAACACATGCCCCCAACCCCCGCCCCACCATACCCCATGGTCTAACTAAACCCCCAACCCCACCTTCCCTCCTCTGTAGACAAACCCCACCTTCCATATCATCAATCTGAAAATGTTAAACCAAAGAGAAGGATTACTAATGGGAAAATTACCAAAATGTCTGTTGACCAAGTGCTTTTGCAAAATTGTCACCTTCATGCGTCTTTGGAAGGTCCTCACAGCCTCGGAAGCGTCCGTGTTTGATGTTGATGCGTCCATTCCATACAAGCTGACACGTGTCTCACACGTGTCCGACAATGTTCAAGCGTCGGTGGCCGACGCATCATAACAAAAAAGTATATTGATGCGTCCGGCTTTGTGTTTCGCTGACGCATCATCTCTTCCTAAAAGTTTTGGCTCCCAGACGCTTCGAACGGCTTGACGACGCTTCCTCCGATGGCTTCCTCGACGCTTCCAATGGCTTGGCCGACTCTTTGAATTTGTTTGGCTCGGCTGATTTCTCTAATATATATTTTTTTTGTTTTTTTATTCTATTAAACATAAATTTTTCCAATGTAAAAATATTACAACCTAAAGATATTAGTTAAATATAAGTTTTTAAATTTTTAGCCTATATATACTGGCCCACGTTGTCCATTAGTGTGTATGAGCATGATGGCAACCGGGAGGCGTTCCAGTAACATACCGGAATCAGTAGAAAACACTATCTGGGTCAATGATAAGCAACAACATGAAACTTGGTCTCCAAATGTTCTTGAGTTTTATTATGAGGGTGATTGTTCTTCCTGTTGTTCCAGCTATATTGGGAGCCAACCTCTAGATAAACACTGGTGGGGTGGCCTATTAGGTTTTTGTGGAAACGGTTTTATTCTACAAATGGTAATTGTGTAATATATTTAAGTGTTATATTAATTAAAAGGTTAAAATATGAAAATTTTGTACACAGCATGTCGGAGCATGGTGTAACTGGCTCGTGCAGTCGAAGAAAAATGAAAATCCCAGAATTACGACTTCATCAGTTAGTTATCGATGGACGGTGCTCCCACCTCAATTTCTCAATCTCCTTGTAGAACAACATCATGATGCTTACGGATATGTAAATGGCTCTAGCGGAATATATCCTGCGTTGTGGGAAGTCGATACGATAAAAAAAAGGACCTAAAAATAATAGTAATTTTTTTCCCGAAACTACAATATTAATGTTAACTTAACGTTTGTCAGGTATATATACCGGTGTCAGCAGACGAAGAAAATTGGATCCTTATTAAGATTGAAATGCCGTCACTAACTATAACTGTTTATTATACAAACAATTGCGATGCAATTAATTGTGGTGATTCGTTTTGCGTCCACCAGAGAATATACCAAACTCTTATTGAATTCGAGTCGGCATTCCTATGGTTTCTAGAACGTATAGGTTACTGGGAAAAAATTGGACTCAGCGAGGTTGACGCATTAGAATATGCTGGGGATGTTGTATGGCCTACGTGTGTTAGTCACGTTCGGCGAAATTCTGGGGTTATCGTATGTATATTACTACAAAATCTGGTTGAAAACCGTTCACTGAAATGGGAAGAAGGAAACATTCAAGATGCTTGTATGAGATATAGAAGATTTATGGCTGATCAACTGTATGCTGGCCGCTATGTTTAGCAAATGTTAACAAAAATAAATAATATAATTGATGTGTGTGTTAGTGTTGGGTTGGACACGGTAGGCACGGGGGTTCGAGTCCCGCTGCCATCATTTTTTTGATGTTTTACTTTCAATTAAGTTTAACATAAAAAATTCAAAAAAAAGTAAAAAATTAAATTAATGAGTCGGCGGACGCTTGGGAATTTGTCAGGCTTCGGAGGCGTCTTTCGTCAGACGGACGCGTGGCAACATATTTTTTCAAATTATTTGATTTTTATACTTTGTTATAATTTTCAGTATATAAATACCCTTGGAAATCAGATGTTTTCTTTCCAAGCAGCGTTATACAATGCATATGTTAATTTCTTTTGATAGTCTACAAATAGAAACAAAGGCGTTTACATGTTTTGAAAATGACGTTTTATCGGTGTTGATGAAAACCGGTAGCAGGGAAGAACTCATCTTCAAAGGACACATGAAAACCGGTGTTGATGAAAAAGGGTTAGTGAACTTCTCAAAAATGGGAAGAACTCATCTTCAAAGAACACATAGAATCACACTGTGTTATCGGTATGGTCTTCCACCTCCTGAAGAAGTCACTTACAGAGGGGGTTATTTGATGTGTAATAAAATTTAGTGGTATGATGTGTAATTTTTAGTGATATGATGTGTAATTTTACTTGTATAATAAAATTTAGTGGTATGATGTGTAATTTTTATTGTATTTGGTGTTTTTTTAATTTAGAGTTATGTTTTATGAATTACCATTAAAAGCAACTTACATTCTTCAAACCTAAGAACCAATTGAAATTCATATAAATAAATAAGAAAAATAATTTAGATAGTGCATGTTTTTTCAGTTGTTATGTTTACTGAATGCATGTTTTAAGTTACATGACTTTAATTTTTTTGGAATGGATAATTTTCTTAGCATTAAAGATAATAGAAAATTAAAGGAAAATTAAAGATTAACTTTAAAAGTGGAAAAACTAAAAAAAAAAAGTAAATAATTATCGAGTCAGGCAGACGCACAGGAATGGTCCGGCGGACGCAATGGACGGACTCGTCGGCGGACGCTTGGGAAAGTGTCAGACGGACTCCTCGAGGTTGACGAGATGGCAGTAGTTTTTTTGCGTCGGGGAGACGCTTCGGAGGCGTCCTGCGTCAGACGGACGCTTGGCAACATATCTTTTTCAAATTGTATGCTCACATAAACACTTCCACGTGAGCCGTTTACCACTTTCCTAACGTAAAGCTTTCACCAAACCTAATTAACAAACAATGGCAAATAACCCCTGGACAGCCGAGGAAGATCTCGCCCTCTGCGAGTCATTTGTCGAGGCAGTATGTACTCCTCAAAGCCATAGACAAGGCGGTTTATGGAGGAGGGTAATGCAAGATTTCACAGCACATACGGGGGCACACAACCGAACCGTGGATGCTTTGTCCTCACGATTTAGGGTGATACGTTCAGATTGTCTGCGGTTTGAGCATATCCACAACGAGGTTGAGTACCTGGGTGGTGACATCGATGAGGACGTCACCTTACAAGTCGCTCTCATCAACTATCAGCACTAGGTTGGGCGGGATTTCAAACGTGTCTCGGAGTGGGAGATCTTAAGGCTATTTTTAGTAGATTAGGTGCTTTGTATGGTATTAATGTAGTTTATGAAATAAACTTTTAATTAGATGTCATCTTTTAATTAGATGTCACCTTTTAATTAGATGTCACATTTTTTCAACGGCCAGAAAATTAGTATTATTAATAAAAAAACAGCCGAAACCATTACTAAAAAAAGACACTAAATTGAGTATTACAGTAAATACTACACACCCATATATTATTAAATCGGTTAGCTCGGGATCAGCCAGCAAAATTATCAATTTTTACTAAAAAAAATAATTTTTATAACACATTGTATATAAATAAAAATTGAGATAGTCATGTGTAATTTGACTGAATTTTTATATCATTTTTATAAATTTTTTTGAAGAATTTCTGCATATTACTAAAGTTAAAAAAATAAAAAAATAAACCATATTTTTTTGTATTGTGTGTTCTAGATTAATGTTTGCTGAAAAAATAAAAGAAAATTAAAGATTAACTTAAATCAAAAGGGAAAAACACAAAATACCCAAATAGGTACGAAGTTAATAAATAGGACTAATTAAATACAAACACAAAGTAAATTATGGCATTTTTGGACGGGGTAAACACCGCCAAAAATACATGTTATCAGCCATGAACCTCCTGTAAGCTAAAAACTTTTGTTGAATATCGCCTGCTAGATTAATTGGTTTATCCGTAACCAGATGCTCCATCAGCATACAAACGTACACAGCTTCGTTACCTGCCAGTGATCCGTTAGACACTAAATAATCATCGTTAAGCTCGAATGTGTTGCATTTTTCTTGTTGACCAGTTTTTTTCAGTATCGCATGTTTACCAAAACTGCTCCAAAATATACAGCGACCTTTCTTAACAGAGGGTGAATGACAGTCCTGTATTTTGGACCGGCACAAACGTTCTCCCATGGGTAAATTAGCAGTTGTTGGGTCTCCAACTCTACTCTTATAAGCAACCATTCTTTATTGTTGAGCGGTATTGGGAAGAAAACATAATCAACATCAAAAAAAGATGGAAACAGGCTTAATTTACCATTGCAATAGCTAGCCACGTTTTTTGGAACGGACTGTAACAAGCTTTCATAAAACTTTGGTGGTAGAATCGTCCAACGCATATTTAACAAGGGGTCTTTTTGTAGTTCTACTTCTCCAGTTCATCAATCTTCCAACCCAGCCTTCAATATGATGTTAAAAAAATTTAAAATTATAAGTTTTTTATTAAGAAATAAATTTGTATAAAAAAAATACTTAATAATTCTTACTGTTTCGGTGAGATTACAGTTTAAACGTTTGCCCAACAAAGTTCCCCAAAAATTTTTGTCAAGTTCTACAGTCCTTGAAAAAACGGCTGAGAAACAAAACGGAGAATCCCCATTATTATAGAATTCGAAAACATCTTTAGACCAATTTGTTGTTTCGTCGTCTGGTATAGCCCATCTACCGTTGTTGTACTAGTGTACGCTTTGCCGATTGTGTATAAACTGATCTTCATCCGGAGCGGGTTGATTTGCATTTTCGTTTAATGATGATGTCTTGCTTACATTCATCGGACGCCTCCACCTACTTAAGATCCAACTAGAAGATTTCTTAGCTGGTTGGGAACAGTATTCGTCATTAGCTAAGCTTTTCCCACGACGATCAGACATAATTTAGCTTGACACAGGAAAATCAATTAAACAGTATTTTGTGTTCTCAAAATTTTGCCATACAAAAAAAATAATAGAACAAACAATTATTGGTATTGCCTTATATTATAATATTAAATTGATTTAATAACTAAGCCGATGCTTGTGTTGCGTCCGCAGACGCTTTCAAAATTCAAGGCGTTTTGCGTCTGCCATCCTTATTGCGTCTGCCATAATTATTGTGTCTGCCCCCTTATTGCGTCGCCCGATTATAATATTAGAGAACATTAATTATTATATTTAATGGCGCCTGCCCCCTTATTGCGTCTTCCCCCTTATTGCGTCTGCCATCCTTTAACCTCGTGCGTCCGCCATTAAAATGTGAAGCGTCCGACGACGTTTGCCATGCCTACACGTGTTCTCTTCTAGCGTCTGCCAGAAGCACCATAGTGGACGAACCACATCTCCACCTCATTCCCTAACGCCATTGACGCTAAACCAGGGACCACCACGAGACCCGACCCGTTTCCGGTGCCAAACGCTCACAAAAAAAATTGACCCGATCCGTTTGTCGGTGCCAATCACGTGGTCCCGGCCGACATGGACTTTTGGAATGTAGATTTCAACCAACCAGGGTACAACGGTAATGTCGGAAATAGGGTTTTCGGTAACTTGGGACAAGACCCAGGTATCGGATTCGGAAACATTGGTGAGATCGGAGAGAATGGATTCGGAAACGTTGGTGGTAACGCCGGAAACACTAACTTACAAAATGTTGCCAACACCGGAAACTTAAACCTCGAAAACATTGGTGAGATCGGAGAGAGTGGATTCGTAAACGTTGGTGGTAACGCCGGAAACACTGACTTACAAAACGTTGCCAACGCCGGATACCAAGCTGTGATTTAGTTCCCACCAGCGAAGAGTCGGATACCATGTGGTTCGGCTCGAGTTTGCAACACGTAGTCAGTTTTGGTTTAATGAAACCGGCCTCAGAAAAAATGCAACCGTCTTTTGAACGACATGTGTTTGAAAATATGGAGGTAGATGATGGAGACAATGATTGTTTATAGGGTTTTGATGGCAAGGTTGATGGAGGCAACGATGGAGGCAATGATGGTGGGTGTAATCTTGATGATGAAACCGGTTCGGAAGGTCATTATAACTTGAATGCATCCACACATTCAAGAAAAAAAAAGAAGTGGAAAACCGCTCGGTGGGTGTAATCTTGATGTTGAAACACAAAACAATTTGATACAACAATTTCAAAAACTTCTAGACGATCGGTTTGAGGAAAACTACCAGAGGTTGGCTAAGCTAGTGAAGCCGGAGGTAACACTAATCCACTTATTTCTTTATCAAACAATTCTGACATACTATATCTTATATTGTAATGTTTTTTACAATCGACAATTTCTAAGGGAGCAGATGGAGCATCTAACGCTACTGAAAGGGTAACTTTGAATAACATAGAAATAATGTTTTCATTGGTAAAAACAATTTTTTATTTTAGGTTGATGCGGTCTCGTGTGGTGCAAATGACAATTGTAGCGATTATCATGTGAAGACCGACAAGTTGCATCCGAGTAGTGAAAAAATGAGTAACTTTTATATGTAAAATATCAACAAGTAAAAATTCTGAAAATGATTTATAACGAGGTATTATTTTTTGCAGCAGATAGAGGACATTGAAGTGGCCGAGACTAGAAAATCCGATAGGTTATCAAAGTCGAGCTCCTGGTTGCTCTC
The DNA here is from genome assembly GCA_030545235.1 of Helianthus tuberosus. Classification (NCBI taxonomy): domain Eukaryota; kingdom Viridiplantae; phylum Streptophyta; class Magnoliopsida; order Asterales; family Asteraceae; genus Helianthus; species Helianthus tuberosus. Next base: position 175,755,832 of record CM060430.1, on the reverse strand, counting down.
ACCTTTCGTTGTGATGAACAAAGTGGCGGGTAGGAAAAAGCGGAAAGAAGTTAAAGAAGTTCCGCCGAAAAAAAAAAACAAATAAAGGAGTGGGCCGAAAAGGAGCAAGCAGCAGTTGATAAAGGTGAGGAGAGGGTTCGAAAACTTGGCCTTACAATTGGCACACAAGTTGGCCCAGACTTTTGGCTTTGTTTGCTAGGCGTACAGCGGAGCGGTTGGTTAGACGATGATGTAAGAACCAACTTTGTTACGTAAAATAACATTTATATTCTAATTTGTATTATATTTAACACTCTATTGTTTTACAGCACATCTATGCTTGCATGATAGACTTGTATAACTCGAGACAGAAAACCGACCGTTGGTGTATTTTACCACCTCATTTCCAATGGTCTCTTTTTTACTCAAGGACGAAGAATGTTTTTAAGTATTATTTTGATGGATCATTGGAGCCCTTGCCACGAATTGACCAAGTTGACGAGGTAACAAAAAAATTAATTTTTAGTTATGAGTATTTTCTTTGTTTTATTTTTTATTCAGTTTGTCGAATATATGTAGGTTTATGTTTCGTTGAACGTACTAAACAAGCATTGGTTCTTGGGAGTTTTCCACCTGCACGACAAAACGTTAACAATATATGATAGGTTAGTGTGATTTATCTTTTTAAGTGTTGTAGGTGATGTTTAGTAATCCTTTGATTTTTTTTAAACCTACAGTTTTCTCGATTGGCCTTCAATAGACAAAGAGAGAACACAAGTCATATGTCATATCAATTTTGCATTTGACTCGTGGTTGCGAATGAACGATTACTATGATAACAAAGGATGGTCATTGTCATTCCCGTTCAAGGTTGTTTACACAGATAATGTCCCTCAACAATTCGGATCCTTAGGTGATTGTGGCGTTTGGGTATGTATTTTCATGGAGAGGTTGATTAACAATCAACCTCTGTTACATCAACATGAACAACCAAAAGAAACCGCAATGCAAATGCGACACAAGCTCGCGATCAAATTGTATGATAGTATTTTGGAAGACAATTTTGATATGGCGTCTACTAGCCAAATGATAGTCGATGAGGCTAACAAAAATTTATTTCCGGATTAAGGTATTGTATTTCTAGTCTTTTTGATATAACATCTACAAGCCGTTTATTAGGAGTTTTTTAATTATTAGTTTGTCATATGTTGTGCGTTTTTTTTTTTTTTTTTGTATAATCACCCCTCGGAAGCCACTTCGCAATCCTGTTTTTGCCAGCCCCGAGTGTTGATGGGCAAACGGACCGGGCCGAGATGAAAACCTCAAGTGGGACTTTCATTCCATTAAATGATACGGGGCGGGCTACACCGGGAAGTCCCGTTTTAGCAGTGTTAAAATAACTGTTTTTGAGTATCAAAATATGTGTTTTAAGGTTACATCTAAGAAGCTAAAACATGCATTTTCATTGATTCTAATGCATTTCCATTAAATGTAAGAAGCAATATAAACGTAAACATAAACATAAAATTAACATATTATCCGTAACCTCAAACATAAACATTAACATAAACAATACATAAACATTAACATAAACACTTATACATTAACATAAACATAAACGATAAGTAAAACATGAAAACACAAATTTAAAAGTAAATTTCGTCTTCAGATTTGATCTTTGATAATTTCCCAAGCATCCGCGTGTTCGAACACCTCATCGTATTTCTCGGCGTAGTCAAAGCACGCATCTTTGATAAGTTCACTTTTAGAACGATCATTATCAGGATTTGGAACCTTGTTGTAAATCGAAGAAAACAAGGAACATCTTAAGTAGAGTAAAGTACCCCGCCTCTTAACTTCATCCAATTGACGGGTTTTCTGCACAATATTACGAAAAAAATGATGGTAAACCCGCTCCCAAAATGCCTCGTTCATGGTAGCATATAAAGCTAAATCAGCCACTTCGGCGTAAGACGTCGTCAATTCTACGTCTTCTTCTTTGGACCAATTTTCGGATGAGGTGGACATTTTTCTTGAATGAATTCGTTTTGGTATTCAACACTTAAAAGGCTTTGTTTGATATGAACAAACTTGAATGGTTCTATGCATGCATATGTATATATATGAGTGAATGTGAATGGTTTGTAGTAAATTAATTAATAAATAATTTAATGTATTAAATAAACATTAAAAGTCACTAAGATTATATGATGGATAGGTATTTTGAAATACATATTCCTGGAACTCTTCTGGTTCAACTTGAACAACCTCAGGATTGGTAGACGATTTTTTTCTTTGAACCTCGACGCGAAGAATTCTGGGAAGGCATGGGGAGTGTGCAAGTGTCACGATGATGGTCGTACGTTTTACACCTACTACAATATAAACGAGTGGGTTCTTCTCCGATAGATAAGATTCTTTTCCCCTCCTTTGGACGACCCGCTTGACGTTTAGTAATGCGTGGTGGCAGAAGATTAATAAGGTCATCAGGTGCTTCCCATTCAGATTTATGCGGCAGTGGATATACCGCTTCCTCATACGTTCTCTTGTAAACCTCATTGCTATAACAAGAAAACGCATATTGACTGCAACTCGTTTCACCTAGAAATCTGGAAACGGAAATCACATGGCCACACGGAAACCCAGATACCTGCCACACCCGACAACTGCATGTTTGGTTCGAGAAGTCGACAAGGCCCCTTTTTTTCCCGTCTTCAACGTCAAAAGTATTTTTTCCAATGCCATCAACCGTCCACGTCCTAGACTTGCATATCTTTTTTTCTATTTTTTTCTCAGCCCATTCTGTAAGCAATTGCTTACCAGTTACCATGGATACCCTGATTTCGGCGATCATAAAACCAACCTTGTACAGAGTGTCGAAAAAATTCGACCAGTTGGGTTATTGGCATTTTCCTCTGGTGTCTAGATAGAGCATTCATAGACTCCGCACTGTTAGATGTCATATAATGATATCTTTTGCCAGTACAGTGTGCTCTAGACCATTTATGAAAACCAATGCTTATAAGAGTCTGTCGAATTCTCGGTACAGCTGCACAAAGCGCGTCGAACGATTCTTCGAAATCGGACATCCTATAGGATTTACAACTCTTCCACCAGAGGCTCTCGTGTTCCTTTTTCTTGTTGGACGGTAAACGAAGATTAACCATCAAATGCCGGCAACACAGGCCGGGAAAGGCTTCTGGAAAAACATCACGTACGGCTAAGTGAATGGAGTTTGCACGATCATATATGATGGCCAACTCCGGATGAACACCGATACACTCTCTTAATTTGGACAAGAACCAGGTCCAGGACTGCCCGTCCTCAGATTTACCAATGTCGTAGCTGATAGGCAAAATCTGATTGTTTCCATCCATGGCAACTGCCAAAAACATTGTGCCTTTAAACTCCCCTTTCAAATGAGTCGCGTCTATGATAACAACAGGTCTTAAGTTGTTAATAAAAGTCCGAACCTGAAAGATAAAAAAATATAAATATCTAGCAAAAATTATATCAAAATTTTTTTTATGTACATTTAGGACCAAAATTACCGCAGCACCAATGGCGACAAATAACATTTCAAAACGACTCTCGTTGTCTGTCAATATATGTGTCACTGTTCCTGGATTTGCCTTCTTCAAATTGTGACAATATAATGGAAGTTCGGCAAAAGAATTTTCCAATGTTCCTTGCAGATTTTGTAACGCGTTACATTTACCCCGCCAAGCTTGCATGTAAGATAAATTCACTTGAAAATTTTGTCTAAAATCTTTAACGATATCAGTAGCTCGGTAAATGCGACCGCCTTCCTTCAATTGTTCTTTTACATAACTTCCAATAACACTCGGGTTTGCTTGACGCAGACGTGGATGCGTCTGCGTCTTAGAACATGTATGTTTGTTGTTAAAATATTTTATATAAAATACATCACTAGATTGACGACTACAAGCTCTAAAAAGCCACTCGCAGTCGTCATTTACACATGATGCGACATAATTTGTTTTTTATGACCTTTTTACTTTATATTCGAAACATTCTTCAAGACATAATCTTCCTAGTTCGATTTTCATCTCTTCTTTGTTTCTAAAAAGATACCCTTCTTTTAACCGACAATGTGACCCAACTTTTTCTATAACATTAAAAGAAACAGGTGATTGCTTTTCAGAATCAAAATTACCTTGATCACAATCATTAAACTCATTAGTTTCAAAAACATTATCGTTTAAATCGGGGCATTTGAAATTAGTGCGTTGACTTCCAGAAGACGAACCAACGCCAATTTCTTGAACTACATATAATTTAAAAAGCTCATAGGGATTTTTTTCAATATGCTGGAAAAAAAGGAAAGATCATAATCATTAGTTAAATCAATGGGATCAGTAAAAGATGACATTTTGTATGATAAACGTGTGATATTTTGAACACCAAAAATCTCATAAAGATATCTTACAAATTCAGTATACGAAATATTACTGTTCGGGATTTCTAAAAGACGTCTTACTGATTGACAATCAACAACATATTCCATGTTGTTATTAATAACTTTCCAGTTTCCACCAAGGTATACAACAAATCTAAAACCCATAATTGAGAGTAAAATCACACGTGATGTCTCTTGTTTATTTTTTTTTACTAGTAATACTTCCTGGGTCCCAACACTGCCTATTTAAAAGAATCAAATGTTTGTGAAATCCGTATACAATCTAAAGCGTCCACATGTGATTTATCCGTCCTTCGTACGATTTAAAAGCGTCCATCAGGTTGCGTCAGGCCGTACGGTACGTTGACGCCTTTTGCGTCGGCGTGACTTCCCTTCTGCGTCGGCGGGACTTCCTACTGCGTCGGCGGGACTTTCTTTTGCGTCGGCGGGCCTTCTCTATTGCGTCAGCGGGACTTCTCGATTGCGTCAGGTAGACCGTTCCCGTTTTTCAATGTTAATTAATGGAGATGGTCAGAATTTTGTCTTTAATTTATAAAATAATTCCCTAAAATAATTATTATATAAGAAAATTATTTATTTTTTCCAATATTTTAATACTTATCGGCCTATAAATACTACTCTAAATAAATAATAGTTTGGATTTTAGTTAATATGGGGGGTTAAATGAATATTTAATGTAACTTTAAATGAATATATTATTTTAAATGGCTGTTAAAACGACGTTAAGTTCAATATTATATAATTTTTTTGATTGAATTTTACTACAATTAAATTAAAACATAAATCAGTAAACTTTATAACTTTATTATTATTCAATACAAAGTACATAAAAAACATAACACAAAAAAATACAAACATAATCATTTGAACTAGAATACACCAAACCGCTACTTCCAACTGGGTAGGAGATCCGGATTCTGAATCCGAAATTTGCATCAAAACACCTAGCAATGATAAAGATGGGTCGTGAACTGGTAAGTTCCATCAACCCACCTTTATATTGGCCTAGGTGATATGTAACGGGTTGTTCACATTTTCTTCAACGGTTCGCCAGCTTCAGTGATATTTGGAGACCTGGCTAACACATTGGTGAACAACCCGTTTGGACTCTTCACGTGTCCGTTGTAGATGAGTTCTTGAACCCGATCGACCCCGCAGAGCACGTGGAAGAGGATATCTGATCACATCCGATGAAATCGGAGGAGATTTGTGTCCGTTGTAGATGACTTCTTAAACCCGTTTGTTGAATCCGTTTGTTGAATTCGAAAAAATATTTTCAGGGGGTCTACCTATTTTTTGAAGAAGCTGTGAACTATGAACACTAATGGGGGGTTAGAGGATATGGTGATCAAAAGATTGAATGTATATAAACAGCGTTGAACTTCAAAAAATTTAAACTTTTAAAAATTACACACGTTCACACTTTTTAAAGCGTGGGCCAATGCTCAAGCGTCCGCCACACCTTTTTAAAGCGTCGGCAAAAGATAAAGTATCCGTTCAGACTATTTAAAGCGTCATCCAGACCCTTTTTAAAGCGTCCATGGGCCTTTTCTATTGCGTAAACGGGACTTCTCGTTTGCGTCAGCCAGACCGTTCTCGATTGTACAGCACGTTTGATGATTAATTTATATTTTAATTTAATTTTCTATTTGAAAATTTATGTTATAAAAATAATAAATAAAGTTGTACGAGATCTATTTGTTGGTTTAATAATGTTGGGATTTTGCCAAACAGTCAGATCGGTTAAACAACAAAATAATTTTACTTTTCTACGTTTACAGACAAAACCATTTTATATTAACATAAAACCTAAACGAAAAAACGAAAAAAATATAACCTAAAAACATATATTTATTACAAGACGTGTTTCAAATCAAGTGCTACAAACAAACATAAACTACGCCGAATTGCTATTTCCAACTGAATTAAATAGTCTTTAAATAACTTCGTCAAACTGTTAATTCCTTCTGGGTAGAAGATCCGGACAGAAATATTAAATTAAGAATGAATTTATTTCTGCTTCCGGAATTCGCATCAAAACACCGACCAAAGATAAACGATGTATCTTGAAATGGTAAGTTCCATCGACACATTGTTTACACTTTGGCGGAAGTGATATGGGACGGGTTGTTCGCAGTTTCTTCACCGCCATGTGCCAAACAACCCGTTTGATGCATCACGTGTTCTTTGTAGATGAGCTCTTGAACACTTTGTAGTGATCAGAGGAAGAGGACGAGGAAATCGGCTGACACCCGTGCCATCAGACAAGTATTGTCGATTACAAAAAACGACAACTCTAAAGCTTAGGAAAACGTCATCTTCAATTAAAAGAACTTCACACAAATCAATTTCAGGGGGTCTAATCATATTTGGAAGGTGTGAAATCTACGGGGGTAAAGGAAATTATCATGAGATGTTCAATGCAAAATAAGGATTTTATGAAGAACTGGTGATATATACAGGGGAAGAAATCTTGAAACGGTTTAACAATAAATTGTTATATGTTAATAATTAAATGGGGAGATCATAAATATGTCAAAACCAAACCGTTTAACAAACAATAAATTTAACTTCAAAAAATTTAAAAATGAGTTCCTTAAAAATTGAACACGTTCAGACTTTCTAAAGCGTCCGCCAGAAATTTTTAAAGTGTCGGCCGCTAAAGCGTTTGCCTATCATTTTAAAATCGTCGGCCAATCATTTTTAAAGCGTCGGCCAGACCATTACGGTGCGTCAGCGGGACACTTGGGTAAAGCGTCAGCCGGACCATTGCGGTACTTTAGCCGGACCATTACGGTGCGTCAGCCAAATACATCGTCAGCCGCTTTAAAAACGATATGAAACCAGGGACGCAAGCCGTGGAATCATTGCGTCACCGACGCATAAACAATAATCAAGAGACGCTTGAACATATTGTACACGTGTCGGACACGTGTCAGCTTGTATGAAATGGACGCATCAACATGATAGACGGACGCTTCCGAGGCTGTGAGGACCTTCCAAATACGCAGGAAGGTGACAAATTTGCAAATGCACTTGATCAACAGACATTTTGGTAATTTTCCCATTACTAATTTATTTATTTTCAAAACTTTTTATTTTAATAAAATAGATAAATTACCATTAAATCATTAATTATGAAGGGTGGAGATACAATAGGAAGTTTATTTGGCTAGGAAGGCTAGGAAGTGATCTTGACCATCCATTAAGTTAATCAAGGGCTAAGATTAAATCAGGAAAATTGAAAGGAAGAAAAGAGGCGCGTGAGTTTGTTCAAGGGCATTCTAGTCAATCCAAGCCAATAGTTTCTCTCTCCTCCAATTCCCCCCCATTTTTTAAACGTTAATAACTCTTTCATACGACATTATTTTTTTATAAAAATTGCACCAAAAAAACGAGCGTTTTTTTATCTTTAAAACGAGTATACTATTGCTATATTTAAAAAAAAAAATTGTAAACCCAGTTGTGTAAAACGCAATTAAAAAAGCCACCAGTTACGTAAAACGCAATGAAAAAAAACCCTAAAAAATGACATTTTTCTAAAACGCAATGCACCAAAAACACAAAGAAATGACTTATTTGTAAAACGCAATGGCCAGAAAACACAAAGAAATGTCTTATTTCTAAAACGCAATGGACTGAAAACACATAAAAATGTGTTTTACCTAAAACGCAATGCACAAAAAACATAAAGAAATGTGTTATTTGTAAAACGCAATGGCCAGAAAACACAAAGAAATGTTTTATTTGTAAAACGCAATGGCCAGAAAACACTTAAAAATGTCTCATTTCTAAAACGCAATGACCTAAAAAAACAAAAGAAAGTGTTCTCTGTAAAACGCAATGGACTGAAAACACCTAAAAATGTGTTTTACCTAAAACGCAATGACTAAAAACACTTCAAAAATGTGTTTTACCTAAAACGCAATGACTAAAGATACTTAAAAATGTGTTTTTTCTAAAACACAATAGCCATAAAACACATAAAACTCTCTTATTTCTAATACGCAGCTCAACCCCAGCCAGGGGCTCTGCCCCTTGGACCCCGCCAGGGGCTGCCGCCCCCGGACCCCCGCCAAGATCGTAAAACGCAATGACTAAATAAAAACCCAGATCGTAAAAATGAAATTAAAGAATTTCTTACATGGATCGAAGCCGGTTTCTTCATTAATTGACGAAATTTGAAATGATAGAAACACTTATCAGCGATTGAATCGAACAAATCGAGTGATTATCTTCAAAATCACCAGAAAAAACGAGATTTTGAATGAAATTAAACTGGGTTTTCTTCGAAAAAAGCTGAAGAACACGTTGATCGGGTGGTTTAATCATTGATTGATGACGAAAATCACACTATAATGTAGTGATTATTGAGATAGTAAGTGAAGAAAAGGTTGGAGATGGTGGGTTTTGAAAATGGTGGGTTTTGAAGTAACTGGGGAGAAGAAGGAAGAAGAAATGATGAGATTGACTAAAATACCCTTTCTCTTTATTTTAAAATTTGTCACATGTCATAATCGTATGGCTTCCTATCCTTCCTAGCCAAAATTAACTTCCTATTTGATCTTTTCCCTAATTATGAATACATAAGTTATCCAGACTTACAGGAACGGGGAGCTGGTCTCCGGCTAGAGACACAAAGTCATCGGCGGTTGAAACTGATGCAAATGGCTCTTCCGACGAACTGCTATCATTTTCCGACAAAGAAACCGATGCAAATAGCTATTCGGATGATTCTTCATACGAATCACCATCAACTGAGGTCGGAGAGGTATAACAAATTGTCAACGTAAAAATCATCAGCGAGACATTAACGACAATAAGGGCAGTGTGAAGCTAAAATTACCATGTAAGTTTGGAGGTAATATGTATGTTAATAAGGGAAAAAAAGAAACAAACCTCTTGACATCAGATATAGATAATGCTTGATGGGGAATGAAAATCGGAGGTTAATTTGGATGGAAGATCGCCGGAGAGGTTGTAGGTCACCGGAGTTCGCTGGAACTGATTATGACGACCGGAGAAGGTGATACGTCACAGGGTGTTTTTGTCGGTGAAGGGGAGGGGGTGGACGACGTCTGTGGTGGTTATGGTGGAGGTGGCTGTACGGTTGAAACCTGCAGTTGATGCCGGATGTTTTTGCCGGTGAAGAGAAGAATGGTGCAGCTGCATATGGTGAAGAGGAGGTGTGGGTGGGGCCCATAAGGGTTTTTTTAATTAATTTGTTATTATTTTTAGAGCATCACAGTAAACAATATTTAGGAGATGTTTTTAAGGTACCATATGGCACCTGCCCATAAATTTCTCTCTGGCCCTCTCACAAACAAAATACCTATCAAATATTTATCTTCTCTCTCCTCTCTCCTACATCACACTCACATATCTTTCTTCCATCCATTTTTTCTATTTTTTTTCTCACATACACCACTACACTATCTCTCCTCCACATCATACCCTCTCTCCTTAAAAACACCAAAAAATGTCTCTATCGTGGATGCTCTTAGGTTTTATTTAATTAATGGTGGACCTTACTTCAGTTTATATTTTAAGACTAAGGGCATGTTAGTAATTTCACACTCACTTAACAGCAAAAATTAATCCCCATCCACACCAGAGACTATCCGGGAACAAAATTATAAAAGTTGAGGACTATAGCTGTAATTTTAGAAAATTATGGACTAAAGGTGAAAAAATGACAAACCACAGGGACTATCCGGACATTTAACTCTTTTGATTATATTATGACACAAACGCGTAAGCCGTAATATACGGGTTATGTGTAAAAATTAGCAATCAAAATTGTAAAAGAACACAAAAGGAACACATCTCCATAAAACCACCATCTACGTAGGACATTAATTTACCCAAGAAAACTAGTCTTTTTTGTTAGGGTGTAAGGAGTGGTTAAACACTTTGGAGTGGCAAACCAAAAAACCGACCAATTAGAATTCGCCATGTCAATCAGTCAAAAGTGTTTAAATTTTGGTGAAAAGTGTTGGCAATGGTTTAGACACTTGGTGAAGTGGTAAACTATTTAAAAAAAAAAAAAGTTGTGATTGGTTGAGATAGGAATGGACCCCACCCACAATACCCTCTCTCTCTCTCAATCACCTTCCTCGCATCGGCAAGCCATCCCCGCACCACAACCTTCGCCGCGTCGGCAAAACCTCGGCGGCGGTGTTTGCCGCTCGGCAAAGAGGTTTGCCGACGTTTGCCGCATCCCGCTCCGCACACCCTTAAGTAGTGTATTACCCACAACACAAGAAGATGGTTGTAATGTCCATATAATCTTTAGATTCTTCCATCTTAGCTTCCTTCCGCCTTCATGTGCACAGAATCAATCATAAATGTTACACAAAAAAAGGAAACATGTTGCCAAAACAAATCATCGACATAATACACTCTAGACAATTCCCGCTATAGATATATGCATCGCGAGATTGTGTTAAAACTTGATATAACATCTTAAAACTGGCATCGTCGTGTAAGGATATTAGGTACACGTAAACTAACATAAACTTTTGCATTTTGTTAATCGTCATACATTATTTTTGAACCATTATGAGTTCAGCTAGAATTCGCCTACAAATCCCATTCCTTTGATCTAATTTTGTGAGGAAAGTGAAACTCTCACATTATTTCAAACATGTCAAGAACTAAAGGTTTAATGAATTGAAACCTTGGCACATTTTGTAATTCACAATGATTAAAACCATCCAGATACATGAAAAAAAAAACCAGTAGATTGCTAAAAAAATTCATGTAATAAAATATTACAAAATTACAACACTTCAGTATAAGACTGAATTCGTTACCTGATTATATACTTTTATCTCCTGTGGTTAGAAGTTTTACTCTTGTCGCAACCCCCGATCCCTGATCCCCGGGAACGGGCGGACGCGATCACAGAGTTTCGGTGGTATCAGGGATATTAAGTCTCGCAGCGGAAATTACATCAGGACCGTAGTTAGGAAATATTTATCAGAGTAAAACCACCTCATTAAATATTAATAATCACATGGGTAAAACCCAAGTTTCTTATTACAATACATTTATAGGGACAAACCCTATTTTTATTGAATTTAAAACATCGTTTATTTGGTAACTTTTATAGCCACATTATCCCCAAGCCTTCAGTGCTCTCCAGCTGGCTTTTTATTAATTGGCTGTCACATTGGGTTACCTGAAACGCGTTTTAAAAACATTTGTCAGTCGGAAATACTGGTGAGTAAATCCCAATTTAATAAAGAAATGTTTTATTGATTAAAACAGTATCGAGGACGATTACAATGTTTATGTCTACACAATTACTCCATTTGGTACTATCAATCCACTGACTTGTGGGTCATATTACACATTGGCTAACTCATTGTCCAATGGTAACGTACTGTCAACCTTGACTTACTACTCACAGTGTAGTACATTTTGTATACAAAACCCCAACATACCGGCAGTAATTGAAGAACTACAAAGACTCAATCACCGCTTAATCACATTGTAAAATAATTAAGGTTTTGTAAATTATTCCAAAAATGTTAACAAAAAGAGGATAAACTCACAAAAAGGTTTACACAAAAAGAAGGATTACTCACATTGTTGTCTTAGGCTTTTCGTAAGGGTTTCCTGGGTATAATCTATAATTTATACAAATGTACATTGGTTAGTATCATAACCCTTTGAAAATATTAATAATACCTTCCCCGAGACGGCATTCCAACAACTACGTCGGGCAGAACCACGACAGTTGTTACGGAACCCTAAATCAATCGGGCAGCGTAACTATTACGAAACTGGGGTTATAATACTTACAACGGAGCAGAACCTCGCTAATTAGGGGTATAATACCCGTGTATTATAACTTCTCTACAGAATTTGTGATTTAGAATTGAGATTGTGAGCGACGAAAAACGTAAACTGATGCTATCTATTTATAGTTGTGATATTGAGTCCTGTCGCGGCCCGCGTGAGACACAGGCCAAGGTTACGCGGCCCGCGTCAACCTTGGTCAACACAATAGCTTAGCCCGGTCATCCAATAGACTCGACACGATGTCGACACGTGTCAGCACCGGATGCTTCCGCGTTTCATGATCTGTCGCGGCCCGCGTTAACTGTCGTGAACACTTACGCGGCCCGCCTCAACTAAAGAAATTAGCGCAGTCAATTCCAGTCTTGATACGGCCCGCGTGAGCTTGAGGTGGGATCCTACGCGGCCCGCCTCAGCTCAGAATTCAGATTTTTATTTTATTTTTATAAACTATAACGTATTTCGGGCTCGGTTTTCACATACGGGGTGTAATATAAGACATATAAGAATATTTTAACATATAACAGGGTGTTGGAAATATTATGAGAGTGTTGGTTTTACCGAGGCTTGTTACAACTTTTGAAAATATTTAAAAGTTCGTTACCCTTTAGTGATAAGACCGAATTCGTGACCCATTTATTTTAAAAAAAAATTAAGTTTGTTACCAATGGCGGACCCAAGAATTTTTCCATGGGGGTGCGGAATATTTTTAAAAATTTTAGGCGACTAGATATATAAATAAAAAATTCGGTTCGGGTCAGGTTCGGATCGGGTCATGTAGAAACAAAAGAACAGCAAACTAAAAAATTCGGTTCAAAATAAACAATGATCTTCGATTGTTCAACCATTAATATTCCTTAATTTTCAAGATTATTCACCTCAACACATTTTGAATTTCAACTTTTCAAACGCTATACTAGAATCATATAATCAATTAGAGATTAAGAGACAACAAATCCATCCTATAAAGACTAGAACAACCCAAAAATACCTCAAAACGCATAAAAGTTTAAACCTTTTTAACCCATCCTACTATCTCTTGAGTCTTGTACAAAATCACATAAACATCAAAAATAACTAAAAACAAAACATGTACCTGTCTAATATTTGCGATTACAAGCTGTTGGTGGCCGAAATTTTGCAGTCGTCGAATGGGGCTGGGTGTCGAAGTCCCTGGCAGAAGCAGAGGGAGGGCATGAGTCACGCACAGTGCTGGCATCGGATTGGGTTTGTTGTTTTGTGGACTGATTTTGTTTAATTAAAGTAGTATTTTGATTGGGCTTGAATTGATATTAACTTATTGGGCTTGATGTTTGGTTACAAAAATGAATACAAGTTTAATTAAAGGGATTAGTGGGCTAACTTATTTACATAATTTGGTCAGGCTCAATCCGTGCTCACAATTTTTTTATATAAATTCCTAACATTTTTTTCTAAGGGGTGCGGACGAAAATTTCCAAGAGGTGCGGTCGGAATTTTCCAAGGGGTGCGGTCGGGATTTTTCACGGAAAATAGTAAAGTGTTATGGTATTTCCTTCAATGCTCAATAATACAACATATGGGAGTATATATAGAGATACAACTACAAAGTAATTCTCCTAATAATCTGCACATGATTGTGGTTTCCTAAATTATGTGATATGCACAATATGCTTCGCTAATACCCCCCTCAGTTTGAGCGGTAGTGTTGACAGACGATCAAACTGGAACGGAAACTCTCGAACAACTGTCAGGACATCCCTTTGGTGAAGATGTCTGCATACTGGTAGGAGGATGGCACATGTAAAACACGAACCTGACCCAGGCGAACTTTTTCACGAACAAAATGAATATCTAGCTCACCATGTTTAGTCCTATGATGCTGAACCGGGTTTTCGGATAGATACACTGCGGAAATATTGTCACAATAGACAATAGTGGCCTGGCGAAGTGGAATATGTAGTTCAAGTAGTAAATTACGCAACCAAGTGGTTTCAGCGACTGCATTGGCAACACCATGGTATTCAGCTTCAGCACTAGAACGGGAGACCGTGGGTTGCCTTTTAGAGGACCATGATAACAGATTGTTACCCATATAAACACAGTATCCAGATGTTGAACGCCTGGAGTCGGGGCATCCAGCCCAGTCCGCATCAGAATAAGCAGTAAGTGATGTTGTCGGACTAGGTGTTAATCGTAAGCCCAAGTCTAGAGTGCCCTGAATGTATCGCAAAATCCTTTTTAGGAAAACAAAATGCGGTTCTTGAGGAGCATGCATGAACAAACAAATTTGTTGTACCGCATAGGTTATATCGGGGTGAGTGAAAGTCAGATATTGAAGAGCTCCTGCAAGACTGCGGTATAATGTCCCGTCGGGAAGTGGATCTCCTTCAGAAGCACTTAGCGAGGAGGACGTATCCACCGGTGTGGCACAAGCTTTGCATGAAGACATATTAGCATGGTGTAATATGTCTCGTGCATATTGAGACTGAGACATGAATAATCCGTTAGCATCCCGTTGCACTATGATACCCAAACAATGGTGTAAAGATCCCAAATCTGACATAGCAAATTCCCTCGAGAGGAGAGTGGTAATGGACTGTAGTAACTCTGTGGATGAAGCTGTAAGAATGATATCATCCACATATAATAGCAAATAAGCAATTTTATCACCGTGGCGATAGATAAACAGGGACGTGTCACATAAGCTGCCTCTGAAGCCGTGAGAAACAATGAAGCTAGAGAACCGACTGAACCAAGCGCGCGGTGCCTGTTTGAGTCCGTACAAGGACTTGCGTAAACGACAGACATAATTAGGCCGAGATACATCTGTAAAGCCCGGTGGTTGGTGCATAAAAACAGTTTCTTGCAAGTTACCATGTAAAAAAGCATTTTTAACATCCAATTGATTTATTTGCCAACCCTTGGTGACTGCAAGTGAGAGAACCGTTCTGATCATAGCCGGTTTAACAACCGGACTAAACGTGTCTTCACAGTCAATCCCAACCGTTTGTGACTTTCCATTAACAACAAGTCGTGCTTTGTACCGCTCTAATGTCCCATCAGCTTTAAATTTGTGGCGATACAACCACATACAACGAATAACAGGATGGGATTGAGGGCGTGGAACCAGTTCCCAAGTATCATTATATATTAATGCTTTGTACTCGCAGTGCATGGTGTCTCGCCAATTTGTGTCAGATAATGCTTTCACATGGGAGTTAGGTAGAGGGGATATAGTGGTCGTGGTGGTATGGAGATTATATTTCGGGTTTGGCTTTGTGATACCGTGTTTTCCCCTAGTGGTCATGTTGTGAGTATTAGAGGCAGGTGGTGGATGGGATGCGGTATGTGTAGGTGGGGGCATGAGGGTGAGCCATATGTTAAGGAGTGGGGGGTGAAGGTGGGGCCGGTGCTTGGGGAGGGGTCAGTGGTGTTGGGGATGAGTGGGGTGGCAGATGTGGTGTGTGGGGCACGACAGGGCTGGGCGTTTTGGGTGGAAAGCTAAAATGGTTTTTGTTTAATGGTTCATCATCAAGAAATTGGTAGGCGGTTTCGGGTAAGGGGTGGGCAAACGGGAAAGAGTCCTCGTCAAAATCAACATGACGTGAGATGTGAACCTTTCCGGTCAAGGGGTCAAGACAACGATAGCCACGAAAGTTGGGTGGGTAGGCAAGGAAGATGCACCAGTGAGAGCGTGGGAGAAGTTTGTTCGGTTGAGTGGCAGACTCGTTTGGATAGCAAGCACATCCGAACACTTTAAGATGATCATAAGTTGGGTGGCAAAGGTATAGAGCAAAGGTGGGTGTGTTATAATTAAGCTGTTTCGTGGGAAGGATGTTATGTAAGTAAGCAGCGGTGTGGAGGGCTTCGACCCAAAAGTTAGGAGGAATGTGAGCATGGATGAGAAGGGCGCGAATGATATCGTTCAAACTACGTATCATACGCTCCGAGCGGCCGTTTTGGGAAGAGGTTTGAGGGCAAGAAAACCAAAAGGTGAGGTCGTTTGTGTTTGCAAAATTGTGAAAGGCATGATTGTCAAATTCTCCCCCTAAGTCACATTGGAAAGCTTTAATGTTTTTGTGAAACTGGGTTTGTATAAATTTATGAAATTTGACAAAAGTTGCAAACGTTTCGGACTTAAACTTGAGGGGATACACCCAAACCTAATTTGAATAATTATCAATAAGGACCATGTAATACTTATACGAAGAATTGCTAAGTACTGGAGATGTCCACAAATCACAGTGGATTATATCAAAAAGTGCATATGTAAAAGAAGTAGATTCAACAAACGGAAGTCGTTTACTATTGGACAAATGACACGAATGACAAAAACCAAGAGAAGTCTTATTACATGAAATATTAAAATGACTAGAAAGAAAATGCATGACTTGTGTTCCAGGATGCCCCAAACGATCATGCCACTTATTTGGTGAAGTTGTCAAAAGTACTTGAGTTGGTGGAGTGAATGGGTATAAGTCAAATTTGATAGAAACAAGGTTATCATGGGTAAATTTACGCACAGATATAAGGTTTTTAACTACAGTGGGTGCATAAAGTATATTTTTAAGGACATAAGAGTGGTTATTGGTTTTGTGAAAGCCATGTCCCGAACCCAAAATTGGTAAAGACTGTCCATTACCTACAAGTATATTAGTATTAACAGATTTAGATAAATGGGAAGCGTTCTTACCCTGATCTGCAGTCACATGTGAAGATGCACCTGTGTCCATATTCCAGTTCGGATCAGCCTGATTCAAGGTGAGAGTGGACAAAGCAGCCCTGAGCTCGGTTGGTTGAAGAGGGTCGACCGGTGGGGTGGGGTAGGCTGGAGGTGGGCCGTATGGGAAACTGGTGGGTGGTGGTTGTTGTTGGCCCGTGAGTCCATAGCCGGGATAAGGCTGCTGGGCTGATGGCGGAGGGGAAGCAGGGTTTGGTGGTGTGGCTTGCGGCCTGGACCAGGAAGGAGTCCAAGGCGACTGAGCTGGGTGTGGGCAGGCTGGAGGAGTAGGCCACCAGCCGTAAGTTTGTTGGGTCGGGTTTGGGTTGTAGTAGGGGTAGGTACCGGGTTGTTGTGAGTAGTTATGGGTGTAGTTGGGGTTGCGGCCACGGCTACGGCCTCCGCGATAGTTGTTTCGACCACGACCGCGTCCACGGGATGGAGGGCGTTGTTGGTACAGGTCATAGTGTTGGGCAGGATTGTAAGAGGGTGGTGGGTTCAGCTGTGGTGCAGGTGGTTGAGAGCCGGTGGAAGGTTAGTTACCACGAGGGACGGTGAGGGTGGCTTGTCGGGCGTCATCCCATGAAGTGTTGGTTTGATTAATGAGTGACGCCGTAGTATCATATTCAGGCGGAAGGCCTTGAACCATTTGCAGGACCAAGCGAGACTCCGTGACCGGCTGATCGACATCATTAAGTTGTTCTGCAATATCTTTTAGTTTCTGAAAATAATCATTTAAAGAAGAACAAGTGGCAAGGGTTGTAGTAGTAAAGGCTGTTAGCAAGGAGGAAGCACAAGAATTCTTATTGTTTTGAAATATAGCTTGCAATCGGTTCCAAGCTTTTTGTGCAGTAGTTTGGTCATCAAGAATTCTTCCCAAAAGATCATCGGATAAAGTGCCATAAATCCATTGCAAAACAATGGAGTCTACCTTGGCCCAAGAGTCGTAACTCTCGTCCGATTCGTCCGGAGGGCCGGTTCCGTCAATGTGTTTCAACATGCCGTACCCCTTTGCATGAAGCTTGAAGAGTTTCACCCAAGCGGTGTAGGTGACTTTCTCTCTGTCCAGAGTGCGGACTTTATTCTGAATATTCATGACAGAATAAACAGGGTGAAGATGTTTGTTGTTATCGGTCGAAACCGATTTAGAAGAGGTTGTGTCTTTTTCTGTCATGGCTGCCGTAGAGCAAACAGTAGGGTGAAGCAAAGGAGTGGCGACACAAGGAGGTTAGGGTTTTTTTTTTTTTTTTGAAAAATATGCTCTGATACCATAAAGTGTTATGGTATTTCCTTCAATGCTCAATAATACAACATATGGGAGTATATATAGAGATACAGCTACAAAGTAATTCTCCTAATAATCTGCACATGATTGTGGTTTCCTAAATTATGTGATATGCACAATATGTTTCGCTAATAAATAGCGCTAAATTTTTTTTCAAGGGGTGCGGCCGCCCACCCACGCCATAAGGTGGGTCTGCCCCTATTTGTTACCCTTATCAAGAGTAAAGACACCAACTTGGTTTCGAGTTTCAAACACTTACGATTTTGATCGGTGCATTCTAGATACACTCTATTTTATATCAATAATAATAAAATGCATCGATATTGTTATAAAAGATATTACTTTAATTAGTTTTATATTTTGTCGTCTAGAGAAGAAAAACGAGTTAAAACAATTCAACTAGTCGATGAAATAAATGTGATTCGACCATCTTGTGTCACTTCCATGTATAATTAGCTCAAACCTTTTGAATTTACAATAAAGAAACAAAGTCGTAAAAAGTAAAAATATGAAGGTTTGGTAGCTATAAGTTTCAAACGAAAATACATGGTGAGATTGGTTACATATTAATTAATTGATTGTAATATATGGGCTTATGTGATCGTGAAGAGGTATGGTCCCAATTCCACATCTACATGGCAGGGATCACACCACTTTTCTGTCTACATGGCGCCTACATCAGCAAATAAACCCAGAAGCTTCTAGAAGCTTCTGGAAGACGTCAAGGTGACACCAAAGATGCTCCTTCCGACAGAAAGGACGACATGTGTCACCAATGAACGAGCGCAATATAGACCTGCAACAGATCCTGGGAGCAGACCGACAAGTGTTGCACGATTTCTCCAGCGTGGACGAATATAGGCGCGCCACGTGTACCACCAGCCTGACCACAGCAGAGGGGACCAAGAGGATATTCCTCTTGGTCGGACAGCTGGCGCCCTATAGCAGCTGGCAAGGTTGCTCCTCCCTCCTTCACCCTCCGGCTATAAATAGGACCCTTCATCATTCAGGTTAATTCTATTCCATTCTCCACACTCTCATACTCAACACACACTGTTTTCTCCCTCAGAACAGTACTTATTCTCACGCCGGAGCCCGGTTAAGAGGGAACCCCCCATATTCCCCTCTTAACGAGCTAACGGTGTTGCTGTTTTGCAGGACTCAGTCACTTGGCGAGTTAGGAAGGAGATATAACCCACAGAAGAGACAACCCAGCTAGTTAACCTTGGTGTTAACCAGTGTTTCATCATTGGCGCCCACCGTGGGGCTCGAACCCACGACCACAAGGTTAAGAGCCACATATCTTATTGTTGTTTCATCAGATCGTGTGATGTGATTAATTATATTGTTGATAATTTCATACAACACAGTTGAAGCACATGGATGGAAAAAAGGCTAGAGAAATAATGGAAGTCAAATTTGCAAAACATATATGTTGCATCATGATTATTGAATTTAGTTGGGCTGTGATTTGGAGTTATGGGTTTAAAAGTTTGTGAGAAGTTGAGGCCACGTATCTTATTGTTGTTTTTGAGTGACACCTTGGGCCAAGCCCATTCTAGATACAGGAGGCGGCGAACACAAGACGAAAAAAAGGATAGGCTGCTCCATATATATTGATGATTGTTTTCTTTTGGAGGGGAGTTGGACGGCAGGATATTGTTGAGTTTAGGCATAGAGAGGCACGGAAAGGCACGGCTGTGTACGGTTCAAGGCATGAATGTTTAGGTGGCTTTCTTTAAGCGTACGGTTCATAGGGTTTGATAAATTTCTTAATTTTATTTATGATTGGATTTGTTTTTGACATTGACAACCTTGTTAAACATTTTGATGTGTTGGTTTCTTCGAACTATTTTTATGTGTTTTGAGTTCTTACTTTACAACTTGCTCGGTTGGGTGACATAGAGTAGGTTGACTCACACTAGTAGATAGGGTAATTGAACTGTAAAAGATCTGATGACAAAGACCTATTTTTTATTACCACTTAAATTAACCGACTTTTCAGCACCATGTCTATGTGGTGTCCAATTAATGATTAAATTGAGTTTTGTGTAAACCTAAAATCTGAAACTTGGAGGACATTACCTTTATCTTTTTGCTTGTGGCTTCTGCCCGGATGAACGATTACTTTGTTTTTCATTAAACTTTGTTTGCGGATTCTTTTTAACTGGTAAAGCTTGACCACTTGTGTTGAATTCTTGGTAAACGTTTTTTATATTTGAATTATTTGTCGTTTATCAAGCGTATTGGCGATATACTTGCATCGTTAGCGGGTTGGTAAATTGGTGGGTAGTTGATATAAATAAATGGATTATTAGTTTGTATGGTGAGTCTTAAAAACTATCCCTAATAATTAATCAAATTCATTAATTCCGAGGCCATGTCTATCTGGTGTTTTGAATCGGTAAACATGTTTTCGTGTTAAACTTGCAATCGGGATTCTGGGTGGGAGTTGCTTTCCTTTAATATATAATAATTCTCTAGTTAAACACTAACCACATATTCCCTGTGGATACGATACCCTACTTACGCTATCTACGTAGTTTAGTTAGGTTTTTGATTGACTCTGATGACGGGGTCGGGATTTTTCACGGAAAATAGCACTAAATTTTTTTTCAAGGGGTGCGGCCGCCCACCCACACCATAAGGTGGGTATGCCCCTGTTTGTTACCCTTATCAAGAGTAAAGACACCAAGTTGGTTTTGAGTTTCAGACACTTACGATTTGGACAACATAAAGGATCTAGATTCAAGTACTAAGAGTGACAAATGTTAAGCAACTCAATAATTCGTTAAGACTCGTTTAGCAAATTAACATTTAACTAGTATTAAGCACCCCCATGTTGCGGCGGGGGCGAGCACTAATGCCACACTACTGTCAGCGACCACCGACACTGAAGTTGCGGTGTTAATGCGAATAAATTAAACTGAAACGTAAAACATAGAATAAAATAACTAAGTTGATCTAGGACTCGCGCGTTACGATGAACCTGCGTTTATTTTTTTCCGTTTGACATGTTCATCGTAATCTATATATAATATATATCATTACCACTACACAAACCATAATGCATACATTACAACAACCATTGCATCAATATGTTGCAAATTATATTCATACAAGATTTTGGCTAAATTAGTTAGATTATTATAAATAATAATAATTTACAAATAAAACAACACAACTTTGAATGGATCAAACTGATTGAATATGGTAAGATAATGAAACCATTATTTGATTAGGGTACAACCACTTAAGCACAATTTACAACCATACATGCATACAAAACATATTGAATTTGGTAAGGTAATGAAACCATTATTATTCGATTAAGGTACAACCACTTAAGCATAACTTACAACCTATATTTGATTAAGGTACAATCATTTAAGCACAACTTACAACCTAAGATGCACACAAATGTTTCAAATTAATAGTATATAAATGGGTCAACCAAAAACATAACATGATTTCAACTTTTCAAGTATGTCCAACACGGCACGAATAAAATACGGGTTAGGTCCGGGTTCACCTATTTAACCTGACACAACTAATACCCCCTGCTATTTACCGTGGAACAATTTCAATCATCGTTTCCCCCAAGTCAATTGATCGAGAAAAACTAGCTTATCTTTTACACCTAGAAAGAACTTAGTTAAGTATCGGAGTAAATTGCCACTTTAGTCGGTTTGACCAAAATTGCCACTTTAGTCCAAATAGTTTTTTTCTTGCCATTTTAGTCCAAATAGTTTTGTTTTCTGCCATTTTAGTCCTGACTTTGTTATTTTTTTGCCATTTTCATCCAACCCACTAACTCCGTTCAAAAAATTTAGTTAACTTAGGTGATGATGACGTGGGTAGCTCAAGCTTAATAAACTAACAATAAGTGAGATTAGATTAAAGGGTTAAAGGGTTCAAGTAAGCCACCAGCTGTAGTGAACAGCAAAATACATTACATAGTGTCTTGTCCCATCACACTTTACTTGTAACTTCTCTCACTCAGCCGCAAAAGGGGCACGTGAGAAGAGACAGTCTTTCACCCGCACGTTCGAAGCCTTTAACCTACCAAAATGGGCAACTCCCTTACTGCATCACCGGATCACTAGTCAAAGGTTTCTACTCTTGGCTTCCTCTTTCCCTATAAATGACCGCCTTTGGTCATTCAGCCAAACATTCCGAAATCTCACACACTCTCTCTAGAACTTGCACATTGCATGTTCTATTCTTCACATTCAATAACACTATCATGTTGCATGCACCAGACCTGGGTTGAATCTTCTTCAAGCTAGAATTCAAAGCAATTGATAGTAGAGTGATCCGACCCTACGTATTGCATACGTAGGGGGACCCGCGACCTACGTTTGGCAAAGTCGGAATCTTGATGCCTTTTATCTTACCAGTCTATCCACTATCCTTGGTCTCATATTTGTTGTAGCAACAAGTTGGCGCCCACCGTGGGGCTACGCCACTAAGTTTATCTTTGAAGACCAGTAGTGTAGCTCCAACTTCGTCAAAACCACCATGTCTGAAAGCGAATCTCCGGGTGAGGTGAATCAAGTACCACGTACTTTGACACTTAGTGCTAGCCAAATTCCACCGGCTATACCCGCCTCATTCTCAACTCCGGAGAACACCCCAACATGAGCCACGTATCTTGAATTCTCCTTCTTTCAGACACCAACCCCATCTCGTTCAGGGGTTCCATCCCCTCATGTCGGTGCAACAGGCACACTAACACGTATCGACCTAACACCTGATGGGGTAGCAAGCAACTTTCTACAGTTAAGGTCTCTCCGTAACCAGTACGTGAACAGAGAAAGGGACAAAAGAGTAAGAATCAGGCTAGATTACGACGAGCCTGAGCCCTCATTGTCACCTGGGCCACCTCTACCTCCTTTTGTGAGCTCACAACCTACCATGTCCAGAAATGAAGTTGGTCCAAGTCACCCACCACAAAATCCAAGCCCATATGCAGTTGCAAGACCAGATCCAACCATCTTCCCTTTACTCTCCTCTCAACCAGTGGCAACTGGTGCACCGTTGGTGCATGAGTTAACTTTGGATCAATTGTTACATTCACCAGCTTCAAGCCTTCCCCCTCCTATGTCCACAACATGGGAACAAGCTTTATCCGTTCTTCCCTTGGCACGAAGTGCAGCTTTGAGCACCCCCATGGGGATGAACTACATGTCTACACTCGAAAGCCTTAAAGGCTTCAACCTGATGCCATAAATGATGGCTCAAATGATGGCAAACTTCCTGTGGCAACACTTCATTAACCAGGTGCTGCCCACTCAAGGGAATGCAAGCAACAACACGGTCTCAAGAGCAGAAGAAGATCTTACCAAACATCACAAGCCTAGCAATTTGTCTTGTTTTTTCTCAACAAATTGCCGATTATGATTTTCATTAAGATGCCATCTCACATAAGAACGTATGACGGAACTGAAGATCCCGAAGACCACCTTCAAATCTTTACAGGAGTTGCTATAACAACTCTCCCGAAACCCTTAAACATGTCCCTATATGTCCTAAAATACACCCCGTATACGAAAAGTGGGCCCCAAATACTTTAATTTTATAAAAATTAAATAAAAACAAATTTTAATAGTCTCTGGCGGGGCGCGACAGACCCCTTAGTATCTGTCGTGGGGCGCGAGCGATGGGTCAAGTGGCGCAGCCCTGAGCTGCCACGTGTCCTGCCATTCGTCGAAGCTATACCGGTGACTACTCAACCCTAAGCCCTACACCCCTAGCTCGCGGGCCGCGGAGGCCCTTGTGGTCTCTTTTGCGGGGCGCCAGGGACTCCCTAGACAACCCTATATATAGAGGCGATCGGCATTTCATTTTCGTCGTTCAAATCTCATGCTTCTCTCTCAATTTCTGAATTATAGAATTAATATCGGGTATAATACCCCCTAATTAGCGAAGCTCTGCCTCGTTGTAAGTATTTTAACCCCCGGTTACGTATTAGATACGCTGCCCGTCTGATCTAGTGCTCCGTAACGCATGTCGAGGCTCTGCCTGACTCAATTGTTGGAGTTTCTGTCTCGGGGAGGGTATAACTAATGTAAATTTGGGTTATTATACTAACGCGTGTGCATTATTTAAATTTGATAGATTATAATCAGGAAGTCACAGGGAAAAACCTAAAATAGCAATGTGAGTAATCCTTCTTTTTGTAAATTGTTTTCACAAAACCTCAATTGTTTTTATATTATAATTAACAGTGATTGAGTATTTGTATTCTACAATTATCATAGGTATGTTGGTGTTTTGTATACAAAATTTGTTACTACACTGTGAGTAGTAACATGACCATAAGTCCGGTTGACAGTACCGTGGGTGGTAATTAAGGTAGAAATATAAACAAATGTAATTGCGAGATCGCCCTCAATGCTGTACAATGATAAAACCTGTTTTAATTAAACTGGGATTCACTCGCCAGTATTTCTTGCTGATAAAATGTTTTTAAACGCGTTTCAGGTAACAAAATGTGAAAGCCAAATAGAAGCCAGTTGGACAGCACTTAAAGCTTGGAAAAGTGGCTATAAAAGTTACCTAAATAAAGAAGATGTTTTATTTCAATAAATTAGGGTTTATCCCTATAAACATGTTTGTAATGGAGACTTGGGTTTTATCCCAATATATTTATTATTATAAAAATGTGGTGTTTTACTCTGATAAAATATTTCTAACTACGCTCATGATGAAATTTCCGCTGCCAAATTAATGATAAACACAGTTACCACCATCTCTGAGTAGGCCGCGGCCACCTACCTCCCGGGGCAGGGGTCAGGGTTGCGACAGAAGGTGGTATCAGAGCTACAACCACTGATTTCAGCCACAGAAGTGTCCTGCTGACACATAAATTATATCTATTATGTTAGGAAATTATCTACGGGATTACGTGCATATTTTATTGTTTTGTGTTATTTGACAATTTGTTAGTTTATAGTATGAGTGATCAAGGACCATCAGACGCTTATCGTCAACTGTCTAGTTCTCGTAAGGACGAAGGAACTTCTTCCCAGCCTACCCCCTCGGGGTACTCAGCTGACACAGAAGAGGGATCTTTATATTTAAGGCACAGTCCTAAGAACCATTCCCTACCAAAAAGAGAGGATGGTTCAGTCGGGGAGCACACGAGCGTAGGAAAAGAATGAGGAAATTACAGCAACAGCGGGCCTTAGCAGCAGCGAATAGAGAAATGAATGCCCAAACTCAATATATACTCAATAGGAGATTAGCTAATTTTCACATATTAGCTACCACTGCCGCATACCCAAATTTAGAACAAATCCCCGCACCACAGCCACTACCGTTGTTTCCTACTCAACCTATGGAAATTGAACCAAACTCAGTAGACCATATTCCTGTACCCGCATTTGACCCAAATGAAATCCCTAGAGTCCCAGCACCAAACCCTCCAGCTTATGATCCATGGAATGACGACCACAGTGATTACCAAGAACTTTACCCACTGGAGGAACCCATACAAAACCCAGTAGCACCCTATCCCAACCTTGACCCCCTAGATCCTTATTGGGATAACGACCAGTATATTCGAGAAATCCTAGAAAACCCATACCCATACGAAGAACCGATGCCCCAGTTCCCTGACCGATACCAGCACCAGCACCACCCATGAGTACCGAAAATGTGCAGGAACTCCGTACCTTTGGTGAGGAGTTGTTAGATGAAAGTGAAAGAATCAGGCAAATAGGAGAGAGGCTCGTTTGGAAGTACGACGAGCGTAACATGCAGTATTGGATGAACCCCCACTAGTAGTAGTAATAATAATAATAATAAAATATATATATGTGAGTAGTTTAAAAAACCCCAACTAAAATAGATAATCCAATAGCTACTGATGCATACTAGTATTGTATTTTAAATTCCAGATGCAGTTTCTAATAGATATAGATATCTAAAAAATAGAGTAAATGTCGCAATGCACGTCGATTTTGATCAATGTGTTGTTTGTGTGATTGTTCGCATTAAATCCTGTTTTGTGATATTAATACGTGGTAAATGTTTATAATCCAGATGGACAACGAAGTGAATCAAGAAAACCCGAATAATGATAATAACGGGAATCAAGTAGATAACAGTGCCATCCAACACATAGTAGCACAAGGGATTATAGACGTTATGCCATATATTATTAAAACGTTTAAGGAAGCGAAAAATAATAAAAGTAACAGTGGAAGTAAACGACCACCTACTGAACCCGGTCACAGCGTAAACAATGGACCATTACTTCAATTGCCAATTCCAAAAAGAAGAAGAACCATGTCTTATGGTTGTTCTTATAAAGAATTCTGGTCTTGTAAACCAATAGAATTCTCTGGCAATGAAGAAGCCATTGCAGCTCTACGCTGGATAGAAAAGACTAAGGCAGTCTTAAAAATAAGCAAGTGCG
The DNA here is from genome assembly GCA_030545235.1 of Helianthus tuberosus. Classification (NCBI taxonomy): domain Eukaryota; kingdom Viridiplantae; phylum Streptophyta; class Magnoliopsida; order Asterales; family Asteraceae; genus Helianthus; species Helianthus tuberosus. Next base: position 175,729,194 of record CM060430.1, on the reverse strand, counting down.
CAGAGGAAGATAAAATCATGTTTGCTTCCAATCTTTTTAAGAATGCAGCCCTAGAATGGTGGAACACTATTCTCCAGTCTAGGGGAAGTGACAGAGTCTATAATATGGAATGAGTTTAAGAACATGGTTGAAAGGAAATTTTGTCCTCCCAATGAAAAGGAACAGATAGCTAATAAATCCTTAAACCATAGAATGACTGGAGTAGACTGTAAGGGTTACACTACCATATTCTTCGAATATGCTAGAATAGTGCCAACTCTAGCATCACCAGAACCAGTATTAATCTCCCGTTGCATCTGGGGATTAATCAGTGAGATTAGACATGTAGTCAAGGCAGCTAGACCACAAACTATAGAAGAAGCTGTAGAACTATCAAATACATGTACACAAGAAGAAAACCAAAGGAAGAACCTAGCTCAAAGGCTTACCCAGGAATTTCGCTACGGTAATTCCAACCGTGGGAAAAATATAGGTTCTACCTCTACACCTTACTTTAAAGCCTGTAAGAAGAAACATTCAGGGAGATGTTCTACATACTGCAATTTCTGCAAGATACCAAGACACAAGGAAGAAGATTGCAGAAAGAAACCCAGTAATGGAGTGTGCTTCAATTGTGGAGAAAAAGGTCATATCAAGCCGAACTGTCCGAAACTAGCTCCATCCATGAACAACAAGACTACTAAGAAGGCTAGAGCATTTGTTCTGACTGCAGAAGAAGCCAAGATGATTCCGGACGTGATTGCCGGTACGTTTTTAGTTAATGATGTTTTTGCTAAAGTATTATTTGACTCTGGTGCGAACCAAAGTTTTATTAATACTTCATTTTGCAAACTTCTCAATCAACCATTAACTAAACTTCAACAAGAATGTCTAGTAGAGACAGCAAATGGAGAATCTATTAAGATCGCTGAAATCTTGCAGGGAGCAAGAATAGAAATTTTAAACCATAATTTTGTTGCAAATCTTTACCCAATGAATCTGGCAGGATTTGTTATTGTATTAGAAATGGAGTGGTTAGTAGCCAATAAAGCCAGTATTCTATGTGATCAAAAGTCAATACAAGTAAATTCACCAAAAGGTGAAAAGATCACAATTAAAGGAGATAAGCCAACTCGATCCACGAAATTCATCTCGGTGATGAAAACAGCAAGTTGTGCAAGAGAAGGGTCACTAGTGTATATGATTTTCATAATCATTAACACTAACGGAAAGGAATTGAAAGATATTCCTATAGTGTCTCAATTTTCAGATATTTTCCCAGAAGAATTACTAGGACTACCGCCGGACAGGGAAGTCGAATTCAGAATTCACCTGCTACCAGGGATAGCACCAATTGCCAAAGCACCTTACCGTTTGGCACCAGCAGAAATGCAAGAATTGAAGAAACAATTAGACGAACTTCTGGAGAAAGGATTCATACAGCCAAGTTCATCGCCATGGGGAGCACCAATTTTGTTTGTCAAGAAGAAGGACGGGTCAATGCATATGTGCATTGATTACCGAGAATTGAACAAAGTCACGATTAAAAATCGGTACCCATTACCGAGAATCGATGATTTGTTTGATCAATTGCAAGGAGCTCGATTCTTTTCTAAGATAGACTTACGCTTAGGATATCATCAATTGAAGGTACAGGAAGAGGACATTCCTAAAACTGCATTTAGGACAAGGTATGGCTATTATGAATTTACTGTCATGCCATTTGGTTTAACCAATGCCCCAACCGCATTTATGGACATGATGAACAGAATATGTAAGCCATATCTGGATAAATTCATAATTGTTTTTATAGATGATATTCTCATTTACTCTAAGAGTAAAGAGGAACATGCAGTACATTTGCATGCACTCCTTACATTATTGAGAAAAGAAAAGCTTTACGCTAAATTCTCAAAGTGTGAGTTTTGGTTAGAAGAAGTACAATTCCTTGGACATCTAGTTAATCATGAAGGAATTCATGTAGATCCCACAAAGATTGAGGCGATCACTAAATGGAAAGCCCCTGAGTCGCCAACAGAAGTAAGAAGTTTTCTAGGACTAGCTGGTTATTATAGACGGTTTATCCGAGATTTTTCTAGAATAGCCATTCCCTTAACTAAACTGGCCTGTAAATTTTCACAAGTTTGAATGGGGACCAAAACAAGACGAAGCCTTTAGAATTCTTAAGCAAAGATTAACTAACGCACCCATATTAGTGTTACCAGAAGGCACTGAAGACTTTGTAGTCTATTGTGACGCTTCTAAGTTAGGTTATGGATGTGTGTTGATGCAACGTCAAAAGTTTATAGCCTATGCCTCTAGACAACTTAAGAATCATGAAGAAAATTATACAACACGTGACCTAGAATTATGAGCCATAATTTTTTCCCTTAAAATTTGGAGACATTACCTTTACGGTAGTAAGTTCACCATTTTCACCGATCATAAGAGTTTAAGATATGTTTTTGGGCAGAAGGAGTTAAATATGAGACAAATACGCAGGATGGAAATTCTTAGTGATTATGATTGTAATATCCAGTATCACGCAGGAAAGGCTAATGTAGTAGCCGATGCTCTAAGTCGAAAGTATCATGAAAAGCCAAAAAGAGTACGTTCTCTTAGTTTAAATCTGCGGATAGATTTAAATGATCAGATTAGAGAAGTACAGGAATCGGTAATCAAGGATGATACTGAAAAAATAAAAGGAATGATTAAGGAATTAGAACAAGGAACATATGGAATTTGGAGATTCCATAATAAAAGAATTTGGATACCTAAACGAGGAAACCTACGCCACCGAATTTTAGAAGAAGCCCATAAGTCTAAGTATACGATATATCCTGGAAGTGATAAAATGTATCAAGACTTAAGAAGGAATTTCTGGTGGATAGGAATGAAAAAGGATATAGCAGCTTATGTTGCCAAATGTCTAACATGTTCCCAAGTCAAAGCTGAACATCAGAAACCTTCAGGTTTACTGCAGCAACTAGAAATACCAATATGGAAATGAGAATTGATAACAATGGACTTTGTTACTAAATTACCCAAGACACGAAAAGGTAATGATACAATCTGGGTAATTGTAGATAGATTAGATAAATCTGCTCATTTCTTACCGACGAAGGAAACTTTCAGTATGGAACAACTAGCCAAGTTATATGTAAATGAAATAGTTTCATTACATGGAATTCCTTTATCTATTGTTTCTGATAGAGATAGCCGTTTTACTTCTCATTTTTTGACTAGTTTCTAAAAAGCAATGGGAACCAAGTTAAATCTAAGCACGACTTATCATCCTCAAACGGATGGACAAAGCGAAAGGACAATTCAGACAATGGAAGACATGCTTAGAGCTTGTGTAATTGATTTCGGAGGAAATTGGGACGATCATTTACCATTAATAGAATTTTCTTACAATAACAGCTATCATACCAGTATCAATGTTGCACCATTTGAAGCACTTTATGGACGAAAGTGCCGAACTCCAGTCTGTTTGGCAGAAATTGGGGAAAAGCAACTACCCGGACCCAAGATAGTACAAGAAACAACAGACAAGATTATTCATGTCAAGGATAGATTGAAAGCAGCCGTGATCGTCAGAAGAGTTATGCTGATAATAGGCGAAAGTCGTTGGAATTCCAAGTAGGGGATAAGGTATTGTTAAAAGTTTCTCCACGGAAAGAAGTAGTCAGATTCATCAAAAGGGGAAAGCTAAGCCCCAAGTATGTTGGACCCTTTGAGATTATTAGAAGAATAGGACCAGTAGCTTATCAGCTACAACTACCAGAGGAAATGGCAGGAATACATGATGTGTTCCATGTATGTAATCTCAAAAGGTGCTTAGCAGATGAGTCATTAGTAGTACCTCTTAAGGATATAGAGGTAAACGAAAAGCTTAAGTTTGTAGAGAAGCCTCTACAGATTGAAGACAGGAAGATTAAGAATCTCAAACACAAGAGACTAGTCCTAGTCAAAGTGAAATGGGATTCCAAGAGAGGACTAGAGTTCACTTGGGAGCTTGAATAAGAGATGAAGAGAAAATATCCACACCTATTCCGGTAGACCTCGAGGACGAGTTCTAAAACATGGTGGGGAGGATATAACAACTCTCCCGAAACCCTTAAACATGTCCCTATACGTCCTAAAATACACCCCGTATACGAAAAGTGGGCTCCAAATACTTTAATTTTATAAAAATTAAATAAAAACAAATTTTAATGGTCTCTGGCGGGGCGCGACAGACCCCTTAGGATCTGTCGCGGGGCACGAGCGACGGGTCAAGTGGCGCAGCCCTGAGCTGCCATGTGTCCTGCCATCCGTCGAAGCTGTACCGGTGACTACTCAACCCTAGGCCCTACACCCCTAGCTCGCGGGCCGCGAAGGCCATTGTGGTCTCTTTCGCGGGGCGCCAGGGACTCCTTGGACAACCCTATATATAGAGGCGATCGACATTTCATTTTCGTCGTTCAAATCTCGTGCTTCTCTCTCAATTTCTGAATTATAGAATTAATATTGGGTATAATACCCCCTAATTAGCGAAGCTCTGCCTCGTTGTAAGTATTTTAACCCCCGGTTACGTATTAGATACGCTACCCGATTGATCTAGTGCTCCGTAACGCATGTCGAGGCTCTGCCTGACTTAGTCGTTGGAGTTTCTGTCTCGGGGAGGGTATAACTAATGTAAATTAGGGTTATTATACTAACGCGTGTGCATTATTTAAATTTGATAGATTATAATTAGGAAGTCACAGGGAAAAGCCTAAAATAGCAATGTGAGTAATCCTTCTTTTTGTAAATTGTTTTCACAAAACCTCAATTGTTTTTATATTATAATTAACAGTGATTGAGTATTTGTATTCTACAATTATCGTCGGTATGTTGGGGTTTTGTATACAAAATTTGTTACTACACTGTGAGTAGTAACATGACCACAAGTCGGGTTGACAGTACCGTGGGTGGTAATTAAGGTAGAAATACAAACAAATGTAATTGCGAGATCGCCCTCAATGCTGTACAATGATAAAACCTGTTTTGATTAAACTGGGATTCACTCGCCAGTATTTCTTGTTGATAAAATGTTTTTAACCGCGTTTCAGGTAACAAAATGTGAAAGCCAAATAGAAGCCAGCTGGACAACACTGAAGGCTTGGAAAAGTGGCTATAAAAGTTATATAAATAAAGAAGATGTTTTATTTCAATAAATTAGGGTTTATCCCTATAAACATGTTTGTAATGGAAACTTGGGTTTTATCCCAATATATTTATTATTATAAAAATGTGGTGTTTTACTCTGATAAAATAATTCCTAACTACGGTCCTGATGAAATTTCCGATGTCAAATTAATGATAAACACCGATACCACCATCTCTAAGTAGGCCACGGCCGCCCGCCTCCCGGGGCAGGGGTCCGGGGGTTGCGACAGCTGCAAGGATTTAAAATTGGTCCAATGTCGAGTCCTGCCTTATGTTCATGCAAACCCTTGTAGGGTCTGCCCGGATTTGGTTCAGTGACTTGCTTGACAAAAGCATTCGAACCTTCGATGATCTAAGCAAAGGTTTCTTGGCCAACTTTTGGCAGCAAAGGAGGTATGTTAAGGATGCGACCGTAATTTTCCAGATCAAGCAAAGAGACTATGAAAGCCTTAGGGATTTCATTGAAAGGTACAAGAAAGAAGGGTTAACATACGTAGGTGCTGACGAAAAGATGAGAGTTGCAGGCTTCGTGAATGCAATCACCTCCAAGTAACTCACCAGGGACTTTAACAAGTGCCTACCCAAAACCCTTGAAGGAGCCCTTTAAAGGGCTGAAGCTCACATCCGGGGGTGGGGGGAGCTGTTGATATCAAGGAATAAAGAAAAAGGGGTCCAAGTTGGAGGAGTAACAACCCTAATAGAAAAAGAAGCAATTATGGTTCTTATGACAACGTTCCAGGAATTCAGATCCACGAAGGTCAGAAGGCAGGAACCCTTCAAGTTCAAGCAAGGAAAAGACTGTAAACTTTACAGGTTTAACAAAAACCCCACAAGAGATCCTTGCCACTGAAGAGGTAAGACATAGCTTCCGACCACCCTGACCTTTGCCTAAGAGCAAAAGGAATGAAAACTCCACTCAATATTGTGAGTTTCATGAGGAAAAAGGTCATCACACCAACGACTGTTTTCAACTCAATAAGAGAATTGAGGAAGCTGTTAAGTCTGGAGAACTTGCCCACTTGGTTAAAGGGGTAAAGGAAAAAATGGCTGATGGAAAAGGTAAAGAGGTAAACATTGATGGAGAAACTTCCCACAAACGGCAACACTTGGAGGCTTGGGAGCTTCAATGTGTATGCTTCCCGCCACCAGAAAAAAGGGCCTTCTGTCGAACCCTTTGGTGGTAGAAGCCACTGTGGGAACCATCAAAACAAGTAGGGCTTACATTTATACAGGGGCAGCAACTGAGATAATGTTTGAGAAATGTTTCAACCGTCTCAGCAACGATGAACGTTCGAGGCTTCAACCAACTGAGTCCTCTATTAAAGGTATTGTTGACATCCCCATTAAGCTTTTGGGCCAACTAACACTTGATGTTTGCTTCAGATAAGTAAAAATGGAAAGGACCAAACCGCTCACCTTTGTGGTGATCAACATGCCTTCCAACTATGACGTTATCATAGGAAGGCCGGGGCAGAGTGAGTTTGGTATGGCTTGTCACACCCCAACCGATGGCGGAATCATCGGGGCGCGGCACTGAGCGAAACAGATTGTCCATAAGTTTCCATAATAACTGTTAGGGCATGAGTTTTATGCTAAGGATCATCTATCCTGAGACTAGGCATGGATCACGGATCCTTAATGGATGATGCAGACAGTCTGAGGATCCAGAGTCTGAGGATCCAGAGTCTGAGGATCACGCGTCTGAGGATCACGACTCTGAGGATCAGGATCCTTAACAGAACTTATGTTTTGCACGTTTTTAATGTGTAAATGCAGGTAATGGACGTAGTGGACCACTTCTCTGCTGGAATCTCGTGGAATATGCTTTTAGGCACGTGCATATTGAGAAGATAACCGTTAGTGGTGGTCATGGGTGACTTCCACCTTTTTCGGGAAGTTAGTTAGTTGTTTTTTCTTATCTTTTTAAGGGGAAACAAGCTCAAAAAAGGCATAAGTCGTGTACACCACCGAAAATACACACAAAACACGAATTCTCTGCAAACACTTAGCAAAAACACACACTTACACTAGAAATTCATTGTATTGAGCTTGTTTTCTTCCGAAGTTGTACAAGGATCACTGTTGTTTTTGCAATATAGTTGGTGATCGGTAGTTTCCATCACCCGAGGTTTTTTATGCCGGAGATCTTCTAAAGATCAAGGGCTTTTTCCTCGTATAAATCTCGGTGTTCATCGTTGATTTCATATACTTTTCGTTCATACAATTAACCAAGCATCATACCCCGTAACAAAGAGTTTGGTTGCATTATCCTCGTCTGATTTTTGACCAAAACAGTTTGGCACCCACCGTGGGGCAATTGGTGCTTCAATTCTGAGAAATTTTGTTCATTTCATTCATTTCGGTTCATTATCTTCAACCACATGGCTTCTCAGGGAAAACTACTCCAAGTTCTATGCCGACGGTCACTTTTTCACAGGGCATTCGGCCTTTGCATCATCTCCCCCTTGCATTCCAGAGGAATGCTGAGAATTCTCCGAAAAAGACAACCCCCGTTTTCACAAAACCAACTGTTGTTTCTTCCTCTACACTTACTAACAGTGATTTTTATGCTTTGATTGTGCAGATGAAGGATCACATGCAGCAGGTCAAAACTAATGGCAGGATCCTTCGCGAAATTGATAAAATCAGCAGAGGATCACAACCCTTTGATGTCGAGGTCGCTGAATTTCGACACTCCGGTCATAACTTCCCAGCACTTTGCAGCTCCACATGTCCAATACCAGGGTGGATCAACAGGAATACGTTCTGGATCATCGGCAATGTCTCAGGCTCGAGGATCCTCTTTCCAGCCTTCAGGATCCTCATTTCAGCATCAGGGATTCTTCACCAGTTTAGGAGGATGCATGGGGACGCAGCCAATTCAGGGATCCTCCTCTCAGGTTCAAGGATCCTCTCAGGTTCAAGGATCCTCTCAGGTTCAGGGATCCTCCTCCCAGGTTCAAGGATCCTCTCAGGTTCAAGGATCCTCTCAGGTTCAAGGATCCTCTCAGGTTCAAGGATCCTCTCAGGATCAGGGATCCTCCTCCCAGGCTCAAGGATCCTCTATCCTCTCAGGTTTAAGGATCCTCTCAGGTTCAAGGTTCCTCCTTCCAGGTTCAAGGATCTTCATCTCAGGTTTCCGGATCCATGGATTATCCTCCAAGACCTACATTCACAGCACTTCAAGGGTCCAACATCTTCCAGGATCAAAGATACTTAAGGAGTGTGCAACCCGGAAGTTCAGATGTTTATCTAGGAGACTTCATACCAATGCAGACCATTGCTTCCTCTGGTCCCTCGGTTATGCCAGAATCCCGCCAACATGGATTCACATTTGGAATTCCAAACTTGAATCATTCAGGAGGTAACACTTTGAATAATTTTTGCAATGCTAACCATGGCTTTGTGCAGGATACAGGTATCAACCAAGCTATGGCTGAGGAATTGCAGAAACATTGGGATATAATATCCAACGTTCCAGGAGTGGTTAAGCCCATTCCTGAAATTCCTGATGAAAGCCACAAGATATCTCGGTTTGCACCACCTATTTGTGATGCAGAGATACCGAAGAGGTTTCAGACACCAAATCTGGTTGCTTGTGCAAGGGCTTTGGATCCACACTTACCGGATCAACATTAAAATGGCTGCTAAGTCTTCCTCCTTACTCTATTACTTCATTTGCTAATCTAGTTAATTTGTTTAATAGCCAATTTTCATGTAGTAGAAAATTTGAACGATTAACTAGTGATCTATATAGGGTAACACAAGGTCAAAATGCATCACTTAGAGATTACATCACTAAGTTTAGTAAAGAATCCTTAGATATCCCTAATTTGGATATAGCTACAGCTCTAGAAGCCTTTAAAATGGGTTTGCTTAGGGATTCAATGTTCTATGATGATCTTGTCATGACCCCTTGCAGGAACTTAGATGAAAAAAGAAACAGGGCCCTTAGGTTCATCCGTTTAGAGGATGACAAAAGGATCCACGAGAGATTTTCAGGATCCTCAAAGCAAGACAAATAAGGATCCTATCTCAAGGATAACTGATCCAAGCAATACTCCAAGCATGACAACCAGAGTGTGCATGTTGTGGAACAAGATGAAGATGATCAGGATTATCCTCCTATTTCTGAATATTGTTTTTCTGCTGATAATAATGAACTAATCCTTTCTATGCAGAGTTTAGGTGACAAGGTTAGGTGGCCAAGGAAGAATGACAAACCGCCTACCACCAAAGATGAATCAAAATGGTGTGCTTACTATGGGGATTCTGGTCATCTCACAGATGAGTGCATAGCATTAAGGAAGGAGATAGGTTATCTTTTGAGCAAGGGATACTTGAAGGAATTGCTTGGAAGGAAAAAGTCAAGGATCAAGTATCCTGAGAAAGTTCCTGAAAAAGCTCCTCTTCCACCATCCGATGCTCAAATCATCCATTTCATCTTCGGAGGTTCTCAGCAGCTAAGAGACGTGCAGAGGAAACAAAGATGGAGAATGGGGGCAGACCTGTTCGGACCTCCATCCTTTCCCATCAGAAAGTGATATCATATGATGAGGATAACTGTGCGGACATTCAGGATCCTCATCACGACGGTGTAGTTATTACATTATTTGTATCTAACCATTTTGTTCGCAGGATTCTCATTGATGGGAAAAGCTCAGTGAACATAATCCAGTTGGATGTCCTCAATAGAATGGACATCCTTGAATCCGATAATGTCCAAAGATCATCTGTCCTTGTGGGATTCAGTGGAGAGACAAAGATTACATTGGGGGATATCAAACTTCCTATCTATATAGAGGGAGTGAATTATGTTAAAAAAATCTATGTTATTGATTGCTTGTCTTGCTGTAATGTTATCTTTGACAGGCCATGGATACACGATATGAAGGCAGTCCCCCTCAACATATCATCAATGTGTCAAGCTCCTAACTCTATGAGATATGGTGAAGATAGAAAGTGATCAGCAGGAGGCAAAGAACTGTTACACTTCTTCAATGAAGCCAGCCTCTAAGGAGCAAGACGTCATGGAGGCAAAAGAGCAAGACGTCAAGGATATTCTGTTGAACCCAGAGGATCCTGAATCCAAAATTTTTATAGGATCCGGGATCCTAGACAGTATTGAGCAGGATTTAGTATCCTTCTTGGAAAGAAGAAAATCTACCTTTGCTTGGAAACATGAAGATATGACAGGTATATCTAAGAATGTTATTACTCACAAACTTGGTATTGACAGGTCTTTCAAGCCAATACCCCAAAAAAGGAGAAAGTTTACACTTGAAAGGAATGTCATTGTCCAAGAAGAGGTAGACAAATTGCTCAAGGCAAGTTTGAGTGAACTGATAAGCATGAAGCTGCACTCAAGGTTCTTAAGGATTATCTATCCTCAACACCAGCCCTGATGAAACCAGAAAATGGAGAATCGTTATCCTTATACTTAGCTATTTCAGTTAAATCAGTAAGTGTGATCCTAGTTAAGGATCATGAAGGCTCTCAACATCCGGTATACTATGTAAGTAAAATTCTACTTGATGCTGAGGCCAGGTATTCTCATTTAGAGAAATTAATTCTTGATTTAATTATGGCTTCTGCTAAACATAGACATTATTTAGAAACTCACACTATTATTATGAAAGCTAACTTTCCTATTAAGAATGTTCCCAGAAAAACTGAAATGGCAGGTGTTAGGGCATGAATTTTATGCTAAGGATCATCTATCCTGAGACTAGGCATGGATCACGGATGCTTAATGGCTGATGCAGAGAGTCTGAGGATCCAGAGTCTGAGGATCCAGAGTCTGAGGATCACGCGTCTGAGGATCACGAGTCTGAGGATCAGGATCCTTTATGTTTTGCACGTTTTTAATGTGTAAATGCAGGTAATGGACGTAGTGGACCACTTCTTTGCTGGAATCTCGTGGAATATGCTTTTAGGCACGTGCATATTGAAGAAATAACCGTTGGTGGTGGTCATGGGTGACTTCCACCTTTTTCGGGAAGTTAGTTAGTTGTTTTTTCTTATCTTTTTTAAGGGGAAACAAGCTCATTATAGACATAAGTCGTGCACACCACAGAAAATACACACAATACACGAATTCTCTGCAAACACTTAGCAAAAAACACACACTTTCACTAGAAATTCATTGTATCGAGCTTGTTTTCTTCCGAAGTTGTACAAGGATCACTATTGTTTTTGCAATATAGTTGGTGATCGGTAGTTTCCATCACCCGAGGTTTTTTATGCCGGAGATCTTCTAAAGATCAAGGGCTTTTTCCTCGTATAAATCTCGGTGTTCATCGTTGATTTCATACACTGGTCGTTCATTCAATTAACCAAGCATCATTCCTCACAAAATCAGATTTGGTTGCATTATCCTTGTGTGATTTTTGACCAAAACAGTTTGGCGCCCACCGTGGGGCAATTGGTGCTTCAATTCTGAGAAATTGTGTTCATTTCATTCATTTCGGTTCATTACCTTCAACCGCATGGCTTCTCAGGGAAAACTACTCCAAGTTCTATGTCGGCGGTCACTTTTTCACAGGGCATTCCGCCTTTGGATCATCTCCCCCTTGCATTCTAGAAGAATGCTGAGAATTCTCCGAAGAAGACAACCCCCGATTTCACAAAACCAACTGTTGTTTCTTCCTCTACACTTACTAACAGTGATTTTTATGCTTTGATTGTGCAGATGAAGGATCACATGCAGCAGCAGGTCAAGACTAATGGCAGGATCCTTCGCGAAATTGATAAAATCAGCAGAGGATCACTCCCCTTTGATGTCGAGGTCGCTGAATTTCGACACTCCGGCCATAACTTCCCAGCACTTTGCAGCTCCACATGTCCAATACCAGGGTGGATCAACAGGAATACGTTCTGGATCATCGGCAATGTCTCAGGCTCAAGGATCCTCTTTCCAGCCTTCAGGATCCTCATTTCAGCATCAGGGATTCTTCACCAGTTTAGGAGAATGCATGGAGACGCAGCCAATTCAAGGATCCTCTCAGGTTCAAGGATCCTCTCAGGTTCAAGGATCCTCGCAGATTCAAGGATCCTCTCAGGTTCAAGGATCCTCACAGGTTTAAGGATCCTCTCAGGTTCAAGGATCCTCTCAGGTTCAAGGATCCTCGCAGATTCAAGGATCCTCTCAGGTTCAAGGATCCTCGCAGGTTCAAGGATCCTCTCAGGTTCAAGGATCCTCTCAGGTTCAAGGATCCTCACAGGTTCAAGGATCCTCTCAGGTTCAAGGATCCTCGCAGGTTCAAGGATCCTCGCAGGTTTAAGGATCCTCTCAGGTTCAAGGATCCTCACAGGTTCAAGGATCCTCTCAGGTTCAAGGATCCTCCTTCCAGGTTCAAGGATCCTCATCTCAGGTTTCCGGATCCATGGATTATCCTCCAAGACCCCCATTCACAGCACATCAAGGATCCAACATCTTTCAGAATCAAGGATCCTTAGGGAGTCAACAACCCGGAAGTTCAAATGTTCATCAAGGAGACTTCATTCCAATGCAGACCATTGCTTCCTCTGATCCCTCGGTTATGCCAGAATCCCGCCAACATGGATTCACATCTGGAATTCCAAACTTGAATAATTCAAGAGGTAAAACTTTGAATAATTTTTGCAATGCTAACCATGGATTTGTGCAGGATACAGGTATCAACCAAGCCATGGCTAAGGAGTTGCAGAAACTCAAAGATATGATTTCCAGCGTTCCGAGAGTGGTTAAGCCCATTCCTGAAATTCCAGATGGAAGTCACAAGGGAAAGAATGGAGATCAATCCCATTCCTGAGAGGTTAAAAGAAGCATGTCTATGCAAGGGTTTTGGATCCACACTCACAGGATATGCTCTTAAATGGCTGCTAAGTCTTCCCCCTTACTCTATTACTCCATTTGCTAATTTAGTTAATCTGTTTAATAGACAATTCTCATGCAGTAGGAGATTTGAACGATTAACTAGTGATTTATATAGGGTAACTCAAGGTCATAATGAATCACTTAGAGATTACATAATTAAATTCAGTAAAGGATCCTTAGAAATCCCTAACTTAGATATTGCTACAGCTCTAGAAGCCTTTAAAATGGGTTTGCTTAGGGATTCAATGTTCTATGATGATCTTGTCATGACCCCTTGCAGGAACTTAGATGAAAAAAGAAACAGGGCCCTTAGGTTCATCCGTTTAGAGGATGACAAAAGGATCCACGAGAGATTGTCAGGATCCTCAAAGCAAGACAAATAAGGATCCTATCTCAAGGATAACTGATCCAAGCAATACTCCAAGCATGACAACCAGAGTGTGCATGTTGTGGAACAAGAGGAAGATGATCAGGATTATCCTCCTATTTCTGAATATTGTTTTTCTGCTGATAATAATGAACTAATCCTTTCTATGCAGAGTTTAGGTGACAAGGTTAGGTGGCCAAGGAAGAATGACAAACCGCCTGCCACCAAAGACGAATCGAAATGGTGTGCTTACCATGGGGATTCTGGTCATCTCACAGATGAGTGCATAGCATTAAGGAAGGAGATAGGTTATCTTTTGAGCAAAGGATACTTGAAGGAATTGCTCGGAAGGAAAAAGTCAAGGATCAAGTATCCTGAGAAAGTTCCTGAAAAAGCTCCTCCTCCACCATCCGATGCTCAAATCATCCATTTCATCTCCGGAGGTTCTCAGCAGCTAAGAGACGTGCAAAGGAAACAAAGATGGAGAATGGGGGCAGACCTGTTCGGACCTCCCTCCTTACCCAGCAGAAAGTGATATCATATGATGAGGATAACTGTGCGGACATTCAGGATCCTCATCACGACGGTGTAGTTATTACATTATTTGTATCTAACCATTTTGTTCGCAGGATTCTCATTGATCGGAAAAGCTCAGTGAACATAATCCAGTTGGATGTCCTCAATAGAATGGACATCCTTGAATCCGATATTGTCCAAAGATCATTTGTCCTTGTGGGATTCAGTGGGGAGACAAAGATTACATTGGGGGACATCAAACTTCCTATTTACATAGAGGGAGTTAATTCTTTTCAAAAATTCTATGTTATTGATTGCTTATCTTGCTGTAATGTTATCTTTGGCAGGCCATGGATACACAAATTTGAAGGCAGTCCCCCTCAACATATCATCAATGTGTCAAGGTCCCAACTCTATGAGACATGGTGAAGATAGAAAGTGATCAGCAGGAGGTAAAGAACTGCTACACTTCTTCAATGAAGCCAGCCTCCAAGGAGCAAGACGTCATGGAGGCAAGAGAGCAAGACGTCAAGGATATTCTGTTGAACCCAGAGGATCCTGAATCCAAAATTTTTATAGGATCCGGGATCCTAGACAGTATTGAGCAGGATTTAGTATCCTTCTTGGAAAGATGAAAGTCTACCTTCGCTTGGAAACATGAAGATATGACAGGAGAAAGTTTGCACTCGAAAGAATGCCATTATCCAAGAAGAGCACCAGCCCTGATGAAACCAGAAAATGGAGAATCGTTATCCTTATACTTAGCTATTTCAGCTAAAGCAGTAAGTGTGATCCTAGTTAAGGATCATGAAGGCTCTCAACATCCGGTATACTATGTAAGTAATATTCTACTTGATGCTGAGGCCAGGTACTCTCATTTAGAGAAAATTAATTCTTGATTTAATTATGGCTTCTGCTAAACATAGACATTATTTCAAAACTCACACCATTATTGTGAAAACTAACCTCCCTGTCAAGAATGTTCTCAGGAAACTTTAAATTTCAGGAAAAATGGCAAAGTGGGCAATCAAGCTTATTGCATATGACATTAAGTATGAACCCAGGACTGCCATCAAGTCCCAAGCTTTAGCTAACTTTGTGGCTGATTTCAGTAGTGATCTACAAAGGGAAGCTGAATTAGAAGTTCAACAACTTGAGAAGACCAAGGATCCTTAGACACTCCTCACGGATGGAGCTTCAGATGTTAAAGGAACTAGACAAAGCACACTACTAAAATCGCCACAGGGGGACATTATACCCCGATCCATTGCATGTGAATTCCAAACCACTAATCATGAGACAGCGTATGAGGCCTTGATAGCAGGTTTGCAATTAGCTAATAATATGAGGATCAGGTATCTTCAAGTATATGTAGATTTTCTATCAATTACTAATCATTATAACAGTTCTTACACTGTCAAATGTGAAAAGCTAATCAAGTACTTAGAAATAGTCAGGAAACTGGCAGATTCTTTTGCTTTTTTCAGTCTACCACAGGTACCCAGGGAAGAAAATGCAGAAGCTGACGCTTTAACTAACCTTGGATCATTCCTAAGGATGCCAGAAGATGTGAAAAATACTCATCGCCCATGTTTTAACTCCTGCAATTGAGGATCACGTAGCCATGGAGATAGTGGAGGATTCTGCAATCATACCTGGTGATCCTGCACAGTCGAATTTAGGATCCTGGATCCTTCCAATCCTAAGATATATACAACATGGAGAGATCCCTACAGGACAAAATCCTAAAGCTTTCAAAGTCAAGGAGACTGTGGAAACGACACTGGGGGCAGAGCACTATTCTCAAGGATTCTTAGAAGAACATACTATAGGCCTACCACGAAGAAGGATGTTGTGGATTATGCAAAGAAGTGTGATGCTTGTCAAAGACACAGTACTATTCTACACCAACCAACATAACATCTGCATCCTAAGAAGAAGCTTTTGCTCAAAGTCAGAAAAAAGGAAATGGCCAGTTATCAACAAAGAATGGCTGGAGCATACAACAAGAATGTCAGGATTAGAAGATTTCAATTTGGTGATTTTGTGCTAAGAAAAGCATTCCAGAACACTACAAATCCTTCTGATGGCAAGCTAGCACCAAAGTGGGAAGACCCCTATCTAATTGAAGCTGAATCAGGAAAGGGGGCATATCACTTGTTAACAATGGATGATGATCTCCTACCAAGAGCTTGGAATGCTGTTCATCTCAAAAAATACTTTAAGTAAGAAGGATCAAGGATCCTCAGCGATACCGGTATTCTGATTAAGGATCCAGGATCCTCAAAGGATATATGATTCTACATTTGGTAACACATTACTTTCATTTTCATTTTCATTCATTTTATACTTATTACTTATCATAAGTTAAAGATGTTAATCAGTTAACATCTATTTTCACAAAGTTTAAGCTTTTGCAGAGTTGTTATCATTTTACAGAAGATCAAAGTGGTTGGCCAACTCTCCAAAGTTTTGGGCTTGTCCCCAGTTTGGGCCTGTCCCCAGTTTCGCCAGTAGCGCACGATGATCCTGGTGCAGTTCAAGGCAGTGCGACCAGTACTCGTTTTAGGGGCTGACAATTTCATTGTACTGGCTGTACCCAGGATCCTACGTATAATGGTAGACGTACCATACATCCGTTCCTAAGGTTTCTAACGTTTTCATGTTAGCTAAGGTTTCGGCATTTTCATGTCGCTCAAGTTTGGATAGTCGCCAGTGAGGGCCATACTCCAGTTTACACAAGTTATATGGGCTTGACCCCAGTTTACATCCGTTTATATGGGCTTGACCCCAGTTTACATCCGTTTATATGGGCTTGACCCCAGTTTACATCCGTTTATTTGGGCTTGTCCCCAGTTTGTTGGGCTTGTCCCCAGTTACTAACTCTTATCTTATATTGGCTTAGTCCCAAGTTGTATCCTATTTCAGGTTTTTGGAGACAAACGACCAAGGATCCTTGATCCTTACCTTCCATTAAGGTTTGTCTTATGGTTATCCTGTTTATAATGATAAAGGTTAGGATCCTAACTTGGATTCTCAGGTATGATCCTTAACTATTTTGATTTTATTCATTATTCATTTGAATAACCCTTATACTTTGACAACTGAACTTATGATCCTTAAAATATATTAGTTTTCGGAACTTTTCGACTATAGGATATTTGATCCTGGATCATATCCTAAAATTCTTAAACTTAATTTGTTAAACGTTTTTTTTCAAACAAATGTATATCACAACAATTGAAAACTAAAGGATACATAAGGATAACAACACGGGAGATAGCCAAAAAGTTAAAGTTATTTTATTCACAAAATGTTCAACCCCTTAAGGTTGTCAAAATTGCCAACCCACGTTTCTACCAGCAAAACGTGGCCCGTCCACATGGGTTGGCAAAGAGTATCCACTGTTTACGGGTCTTTGTAGTGCAGAAAATAAAAGACGGAAGGATAACGAGTGGCTTCATCCCCCAAACAGAGGATCCATCCACCACCCATTATCCTGCCTATTGTTCAAGGATCCATGATCCTTCATCCTAGAAACTACTGTCTAAAGTTATACAAGTTCTGACGATAAGGATCCTTGATCCTAGAAGTTTTACTTTTCATAGTTTGCTTATTCAGCAATAATTTACAAGGATATAGAATCCTAACTTGGATTCTCTGGTATGTTATATTCTAACTTTTTCTAAACTGTAAGTTGTCTCTTATCCTTTTTGGTTAAGGATCATTGATCCACATTTGTTCGAACACTTCAAGTTTTCTGTTAAAAGTTTAACATTATCATCAGATTTCCAATAACTTTCCAGTTGTTTGGCGATGATATCTTTGAAAATAGAAAGCGTACATGAAAAAAAAAAACAACAGTTGTAGCTAAAAATGTTTAATGTCATTACCCATTCATTATGTATCAAATCATCTGGCCTGGATTCTACCAGCAAAACCGTGGACCATCCACCCAGGCCGGATAAGGCTATCTAACAGTTAAAGTGTCTATGCAGAAATTAAAGTGCAGGAAGGTTAATAGCAAACTGTGTAGAAGGATTCATTCTCCATGAACGGAAGGATCTTCTGATCTGTAAAGGCACTTGAGGAGTTATCTCTAACTCTATATTTTGCAATGATGATTATAGCAGGTCTTATCAGTGATGACAGGCAGTGTAACCACTAGTTACCAGCAGCAACGGCTAGTCCGCTTCTGACGGAAATATGACAGCTGTGAATCCTTATCACGACTGCCATATTGGGGGCAATTGTTAGGGCATGAATTTTATGCTAAGGATCATCTATCCTGAGACTAGGCATGGATCACGGATGCTTAATGGCTGATGCAGAGAGTCTGAGGATCCAGAGTCTGAGGATCCAGAGTCTGAGGATCACGCGTCTGAGGATCACGAGTCTGAGGATCAGGATCCTTTATGTTTTGCACGTTTTTAATGTGTAAATGCAGGTAATGGACGTAGTGGACCACTTCTTTGCTGGAATCTCGTGGAATATGCTTTTAGGCACGTGCATATTGAATAAATAACCGTTGGTGGTGGTCATGGGTGACTTCCACCTTTTTCGGGAAGTTAGTTAGTTGTTTTTTCTTATCTTTTTTAAGGGGAAACAAGCTCATTATAGACATAAGTCGTGCACACCACAGAAAATACACACAATACACGAATTCTCTGCAAACACTTAGCAAAAAACACACACTTTCACTAGAAATTCATTGTATCGAGCTTGTTTTCTTCCGAAGTTGTACAAGGATCACTATTGTTTTTGCAATATAGTTGGTGATCGGTAGTTTCCATCACCCGAGGTTTTTTATGCCGAAGATCTTCTAAAGATCAAGGGCTTTTTCCTCGTATAAATCTCGGTGTTCATCGTTGATTTCATACACTGGTCGTTCATTCAATTAACCAAGCATCATTCCTCACAAAATCAGATTTGGTTGCATTATCCTTGTGTGATTTTTGACCAAAACAGCAGGTAGAATGGCAAAGTGGATAGTCAAGCATTGAGTATGAACCCAGGACTGCCATCAAGTCCCAAGCCTTAGCTGACTTTGTGGCTGATTTCAGTAGTGATCTACAAAGGAAAGCTGAATTAGAAGTTCAACAACTTGAGAAGACAAAGGATCCTTGGACACTCTTCACGGATGGAGCTTCAAATGTTAAAGGAACTTGACAAGGCACACTACTAAAATCGCCACAGGGGGACATTATACCCCAATCCATTGCATGTGAATTCCAAACCACTAATCATGAGGCAGAGTAGGAGGCCTTGATAGCAGGTTTGCAATTAGCTAACAATATGAGGATCATGTATCTTCAAGTATTCGTAGATTCCCTATTAATTACTAACTACTTTAATGGTTCTTATGCTATTAAAGGTGAAATACTAATCGAGTACTTAGAAATAGTCAAGAAATTGGCAGATTCTTTTGCTTTTTTCAGTCTAACACAGGTATCCAGAGAAGAGAATGCAGAAGCAGACGCTTTAACTAACCTTGGATCATTCCTAAAGATGCCAGAAGATGTGAAAAATACTCATCACCCATGTTTTAACTCCTGCAATTGAGGATCACGTAGCCATGGAGATAGTGGAGGATTCTGCAATCATACCTGGTGATCCTGCACAGTCGAATTCAGGATCCTGGATCCTTCCAATCCTAAGATATATACAACATGGAGAGATCCCTACAGGACAAAATCCTAAAGCTTTCAAAGTCAAGGAGACTGTGGAAACCACACTGGGGGCAGAGCACTATTCTTAAGGATCCTTAGAACAGGATACTATTGGCCTACCATGAAGATGTATGTTGTGGATTATGTAAAGAAGTGTGATACTTGTCAAAGACACAGTACTATTCTACACCAACCAACATAACATCTGCATCCTAAGAAGAAGCTTTTTCTCAAAGTCAGAAAAAAGGAAATGGCCAGTTATCAACAAAGAATGGCTGGAGCATACAACAAGAATGTCAGGATTAGAAGATTTCAAGTTGGTGATTTTGTGCTAAGAAAAGCATTCCAGAACACTACAAATCCTTCTGATGGCAAGCTAGCACCAAAGTGGGAAGACCCCTATCTAATTGATGCTGAATCAGGAAAGGGGGCATATCACTTGTTAACAATGGATGATGATCTCCTACCAAGAGCTTGGAATGTTGTTCATCTCAAAAAATACTAAGTAAGAAGGATCAGGGGACCTCAGCGATACCGGTATTCTGATTAAGGATCCAGGATCCTCAAAGGATATATGATTCTACATTTGGTAACACATTACTTTCATTTTCATTTTCATTCATTTTATACTTATTACTTATCATAAGTTAAAGATGTTAATCAGTTAACATCTATTTTCACAAAGTTTAAGCTTTTGCAGAGTTGTTATCATTTTACAGAAGATCAAAGTGGTTGGCCAACTCTCCAAAGTTTATGGGCTTGTCCCCAGTTTGGGCCTGTCCCCAGTTCCGCCTGTAGCGCATGATGATCCTGGTATAGTTCAAGGCAGTGGGACCAGTACTCGCTTTAGGGGCTGATAATTCCATTGTACTGGCTATACCTAGGATCCTACGTATAATGGTAGACGTACCATACATCCGTTCCTAAGGTTTCTAACGTTTTCACGTTAGCTAAGGTTTCTAACGTTTTCACGTTAGCTAAGGTTTTGGCATTTTCATGTCACTAAGTTTGGATAGTCGCCAGTTAGGGCCATACTCCAGTTTACATCCGTTTATATGGGCTTGACCCCAGTTTACATCCGTTTATATGGGCTTGACCCCAGTTTACATCCGTTTATTTGGGCTTGTCCCCAGTTTATTTGGGCTTGTCCCCAGTTTGTTGGGCTTGTCCCCAGTTACTAACTCTTATCTTATATTGGCTTAGTCCCAAGGTGTATCCTATTTCAGGTTTTTGGAGACAAACGACCAAGGATCCTTGATCCTTACCTTCCATTAAGGTTTGTCTTATGGTTATCCTGTTTATAATGATAAAGGTTAGGATCCTAACTTGGATTCTCAGGTATGATCCTTAACTATTTTGATTTTATTCATTATTCATTTGAATAACCCTTATACTTGACAACTGAACTTGTGATTCTTAAACTATATCACTTTTTAGAACTTATCGGTTATGGGATATGTGATCTTTGATCATATCCTAAACTTTTTGGATATCTTTTTTAATTTTTCAAGGCTTGATAAGTATAAACAGAATGAACATTACAACAGTTGGAAAGTAAGATATTAACAAGGATATCAACACAAAATAAGCCAAAAAGTTCAAGTTATTTTATTCACAAAAGGTTAAACCATTTACGGTTGTCAAAATTGCCAACCCACGTTTCTACCAGCAAAACGTGGCCCGTCCACATGGGTTGGCAAAGGGTGTCCATTGTTTACGGGTCTTTGTAGTGCAGAAAATAAAAGACGGAAGGATAACGAGTGGCTTCATCCCCCAAACAGAGGATCCATCCACCACCCATTATCCTGCCTATTGTTCAAGGATCCCTGATCCTTCACCCTAGAAACTACTGTCTAAAGATATACAAGTTCTGACGATAAGGATCCTTGATCCTAGAAGCTTTACTTTTCATAGTTTGCTTATTTTGCAATAATTTACAAGGATATAGAATCCTAACTTGGATTCTCTGGTATGTTATATTCTAACTTTTTCTAAGCTGTAAGTTGTCTCTTATCCTTTTTGGTTAGGGATCATTGATCCACATTTGTTCGAACACTTCAAGTTTTCTGTTAAAAGTTTTACATTATCATCAAAATTTCAATAACTTTCCAGTTGTTTGGTGATGATATTTTTGAAAATAGAAAGCATACATGAAAAATAAAAAAGGAAGAAACAACAATAGATGTAGCTAAAAAAGTTTAATGTTATTACCCATTCATTATGTATCAAATCATCTGGCCTGGATTTCACCAGCAAAACCGTGGACCATCCACCCAGGCCGGATAAGGCTATCTAACAGTTAAAGTGTCTATGCAGAAATTAAAGTGCAGGAAGGTTAATAGCAAACTCTGTAGAAGGATTCATTCTCCACGAATGGAAGGATCTTCTGATCTGTAAAGGCACTAGAGGAGTTATCTCTAACTCTATATTCTGCAATGATGATTATAGCAGGTCTTATCAGTGACGACAGGCAGTGTAACAACTAGTTACCAGTAGCAACGGCTAGTCCGCTTCTGACGGAAATATGACAGCTGTGAATCCTTATCACAACTGCCATATTGGGGGCAATTGTTAGGGCATGAGTTTTATGCTAAGGATCATCTATCTTGAGACTAGGCATGGATCACGGATCCTTAATGGATGATGTAGACAGTCTGAGGATCCAGAGTCTGAGGATCCAGAGTCTGAGGATCACGCGTCTGAGGATCACGACTCTGAGGATCAGGATCCTTAACAGAACTTATGTTTTGCACGTTTTTAATGTGTAAATGCAGGTAATGGACGTAGTGGACCACTTCTCTGCTGGAATCTCGTGGAATATGCTTTTAGGCACGTGCATATTGAGAAGATAACCGTTAGTGGTGGTCATGGGTGACTTCCACCTTTTTCGGGAAGTTAGTTAGTTGTTTTTTCTTATCAAAAAAGGCATAAGTCGTGTACACCACCGAAAATACACACAAAACACGAATTCTCTGCAAACACTTAGCAAAAACACACACTTACACTAGAAATTCATTGTATTGAGCTTGTTTTCTTCCGAAGTTGTACAAGGATCACTGTTGTTTTTGCAATATAGTTGGTGATCGGTAGTTTCCATCACCCGAGGTTTTTTATGCCGGAGATCTTCTAAAGATCAAGGGCTTTTTCCTCGTATAAATCTCGGTGTTCATCGTTGATTTCATATACTTTTCGTTCATACAATTAACCAAGCATCATACCCCGTAACAAAGAGTTTGGTTGCATTATCCTCGTCTGATTTTTGACCAAAACAATAACTATAATGACCAATTATTTAAAGCAACATGTCCCATACCATGTCATAAAAGATAACATAATTATTACAGACAAGATCTAGTCAAATTGTTTTGTTCCGACAACTCAGATTTCAATTACAGACAATTGTTTATTTATTTCTAGACCTTTCCTAGCCTCGATTTCACAGCAAGCCAAGCATATAAACATCCTAAGCACCTGTCACATACGTTAAAGTAAAAGTCAATACACATAGTGCAAAGGTGAGCATACAAGTCTAATAGATATAATAGAGTTCGAAATCGTTACGCATAACCAGCACGTACACAGTGTAAAATGAGGCATGTTAGTTATCGACATGAACCTATCGATACCAATGACTGCGGGTTGACTGCCCAAGGCAGTTCGTAATACACACTCACCACTGTGAGCCATGTAACAAATTGTCCTTAACAACCCCTGAGTGAACAGGTGCTGAGTCCAAACTATAGTACTATCGTTGCTAAGGCAGGTAGACAACATTCCATGTGTAAACATAACAAACAAGCATTCATTAAGCCACGTATAACATGAGGTAACGGTTAGCGTTTAAGTATTGCGTAGTGTGTTCGATGTGATTTCGAATAAGTAACGTATGTAACACCCAAAAGTGCGTAAAGCAAAAAGGGATCGACTATACTCACAGCGATTGTTGGATTGAAGGGAGCGTTAGAGAGTAAGTTAGCCTGATCAGAACGATAGCATAACGATAAGCGACGCGTAAAACGAAGCAAGTGTCAGTGGGTCGATCGGCAATCCGATCGGATGGCGATCTGATCGGGTGGCCGGTCGGTCGGTCGGGTGACAATCCGTTCGGACGGTCATCCAATCGGGTGACCATACGATTGGATTGTTACCTCGTTTGGAATGGATGTGTTTATGTATGATGGTTTGTCTTTTGAAGTTTTCGTTGTAGCATTTTGAAAATAGAGAAGTATATCTACCTTTCAGGTCGGTCGACCAGACGGTAGTCCGATCGGACAGCAATCCGATTGGCGAGGCTTCTCAGGTTGAGAACAAGTTCACCGCAGGACGGTCACTCGATCGGATGGCAATCCGATCGGGTGGCAACCCTTGTGCATTGAACATGTTGAAAATTGTTTAAGTGTTGAAGTCAGAACATCTCATGGTCGAGTGGTAATCGGATCGGGTGGTAGTCCGATCGGACAACATTTCGTTCAATGTTCAACCTCAAAAGTTTAAAAAATAAAAGTTACGTGTGGGTCCCAAGGTGCAATCCGATCGGGTGGCAGTCCGGTCGGGTGGCAATCCGATCGGATGACAATCCGATCGGACGGCAGTCCGTCCCAGATAACCTGACCGTCTTTTTCCTTGGTTGTTTTGATAGTTTGTCGTTTTCTCGAGATGATTTGATAACGTGTTAGACAACAGAAACCCCGTCATTTATTTAGTAACCTGATCAGACAGGAATCACCCAAATCCGACCAGTTAACTGTTCGAGACGGTGTTCCATGTTTAACCTGAAATCGGTAATCACATGGATAGAATCCAGATCTTTAACCAACACAGCTCCGATTCTATCGGTTTTGAGTGCATTAAGTGTAAAAGAGTTGAAAGAAAGTTGGAAAACCATCTTTCAATCCTTTTCACCACGAATATGTTCAGCTATATGAAAGATCTTTGTTCATTTGTGTGGAGATCATTCAGATCTAAGTTGTTCTTGGTGGATTGAAGCCAAAACATGAAGTTCCTAAGAACACCATGATGATATCATCCTAGAACACCTCAAATCTAGTGATTTAACGGTTAAAAGTTAAGATTCAAAAGATAGAAAGGTGTAGGAGTGCGTGTAGATCAAGAAAGTACAAGATTTAGATGGAAAACTTACAAGAATCGTGAGAAATCTGAGGAAAAGTGGGCAAGAAGGCTGGTCGGACGAGAGGTGCAGAATAGGTAAGTTTGTGATGTTGACAGGGGTATTTATAGGGTTTCCATAAAAGGAAAGGGGAAAGGAGGGCTGGTCGATCGAGTGGCTACCCTGGTCGGGTGGCAGCCCGATCGAGTGGCACCTCGATCGGGTGGCAGCCCGATCGGGTGGCAGCCCGATCGGGTGGTAGCTCGATCGGCTGGCCACTCGATTGGAGTGAACGGCGCGACGAGATTTGCGATTTCGATTCGCGTGTTGAGCGTTGCGATGCGATAGAGTCTCCTATTCAAATTACTTTTAATCCCAACTACTATATCAACATACAATCATCCTTATTTAACTTGCGTTTAGCGTTTGCGATTCGATTGCGATTGAGTTTCGATTGCGTTTAGATTAATCACCACAACCTAAACATAAATAACATGCACAAGTAACACATAAGGCACACACACATGTAAAACAATATCCAGAACGCGTAATTCGAGTTGCGAGCGCGATTGCGATAAAGCGATAAAGCGATCAAATATGCGATAAAACATGCGATATACATCAAATAACCTCGATTATTAATAAGTACTTCACATAATACAACTAACGTAAAGCATAAATTAGACTATCTGTGAGTCAAAGAAGTCAAAACAGGAATCGAGCAAGGAGTGACTGATCACAATTAGCAATCTTATCTCCCTTTGACTTCAATCTTGACTTTGACTTTTGAAACACGGGGTGTTACAGCCTCCCCTAGTTGAGGGAATTTCGTCCCGAAATTAGGCCGAAGCCGTAACAAACAACTGTGGGTACTTCGCCTTCATGTCGCTTTCAAGTTCCCAAGTGAACTCTGCGCCTCGTTTGCCTTCCCATCGAATCTTTACAATGGGAATGCGTGAGCATCTGAGCTGCTTGGTTTGGCGATCCATGATCTCAACAGGCTTCTCCACGAAATGTAGTGTTTCGTTTATTTGGAGATCATCAAGAGGTACAATTAAATCATGCTCAGCCAGGCACTTTCGGAGGTTCGAAACATGGAAAGTCAGGAGGACGTTGCTAAGTTCCTCCGGTAGTTCGAGTCTGTAGGCGACTTTTCCGATCCTTTCCAGAATCTTAAAAGGTCCAACATATCGAGGCGCTAGTTTCCCTTTCTTGCCGAATCTGACCACACCCTTCCAAGGTGATACCTTTAGGAGTACGTAGTTGCCAACGTCAAATTCAAGGGGCTTGCGTCGTCTATCGGCGTAACTTTTCTGACGACTCCGAGCTTTTAGCAGGTTGTCTCGAATTTGGAGGTCTTTGTCAGTCGTTTCTTGCAATAGCTCAGGCCCGGTTAATTGCGAGTGCCCGATCTCGTGCCATACAATAGGCGATCGACATTTTCTTCCGTATAAAGCCTCAAATGGTGCCATTTGAATGCTGGAATGATAACTGTTATTGTAAGAGAATTCGACTAACGGCAGGTAAACGTCCCAATTACCACCAAAATCTATGACACACGAACGGAGCATGTCTTCAAAGGTACGAATCGTTTTCTCAGTCTGACCGTCGGTTTGAGGGTGGAATGCGGTACTCAGATTAAGCGTAGCACCGAGAGCCGCTTGAAACATTTCCCACAGTTGCGAGGTAAACCGAGCATCACGGTCAGAGATGATGTCGTGAGGCGTCCCATGTCGACAAATGATCTCATCGGTGTAGATTCGGGCTAATCGTTCTACCTTGTAGTCTTCCCGTATTGGCAGAAAATGAGCAGATTTGGTCAATCGGTCAATGACAACCCAGATGCTGTCGTGACTTGATGGCGTGCACGGAAGCTTCATTATGAAGTCCATAGCTATACTCTCCCACTTCCACATAGGGATAGGGGGTTGTTCGAGTAAGCCAGAGGGTCTTTAGTGTTCAACCTTAACTTTCGAGCAAGTCAGGCACTTCCCAACATAGAGAGTGATATCCCTCTTCATGCCCGGCCACCAGTACTTGTAGCGAAGGTCCTGGTACATTTTATCGGCACCGGGATGAATAGAATACCGAGATTTATGGGCTTCGTCCATTAAAATCTGTCGCAAATCGGTCCGCTTAGGGATCCAAATTCGGTCCAGATTGTGGAATATCCCGTTCGACTTATTAACAAGTTGGGCTCCATCGTGGTAGATTATTTCCTTCTTCAAAGTACGTTCGGTAAAGCACGCATGCTGGGCTTCGCGAATGAGGGTTTCGAGAAGATGATGGGCTGGAACATTACAAGCGCTATGCAAATAGCTTCGTCGGCTTAGAGCGTCGGCAACGACATTTGCTTTCCCTGGGTGATAACGTATCTCACAGTCGTAATCGTTGAGAAGTTCTACCCATCGGCGTTGATGCATATTGAGATCTTTTTTGATCAAAGATATGTTGTAGGCTCCTATGATTGGTGAAGATCGTACACTTGGTACCATAAAGGTAGTGCGCCAAATCTTTAACGCAAAAACAACTGGGCCTAGCTCGAGGTCGTGGGTTGTATAGTTCTTCTCGTGGATCTTGAGTTGTCAAGATGCATAAGCAATAACCTTGTCTCGGTGCATGAGAACACAACCAAGACCAAGGTTCGAGGCATCGCAATAGACGATAAAGTCGTCGTTTCCATCGGGTAAAGTGAGGATAGGGGCATTGCAAAGCATGTGCTTTTGGAAAGCAGACTCTTGTTCAGTTCCCCAAACAAAAGGCTTGTCTTTATGCATGAGAGCGGTAAGCGGCATAGCGATTTTAGAGAATCCTTCGATAAATCGTCGATAATAGCCCACTAGTCCGAGAAAAGAACGGACTTCAGACGGGTTCTTTGGTGTAACCCAACTTCCAACTGCTTCAATCTTCGCGGGATCGACATGAATACCTTGACTATTGACAATGTGACCGAGGAATTGAACCTCCTCCAGCCAAAATTCACACTTGGAGAACTTGGCATAGAGTCGATTCCCTTGGAGTAGCTCGAGAACCAAACGTAGATGTTGCGCGTGTTCGGCTTTCTACTTGGAATAGATCCGGATATCATCGATGAACACGATGACGAAGCGGTCAAGAAATGGTTTACACACCCGATTCATCAGATCCATGAAAACCGCGGGTGCGTTGGTTAAACCAAAAGGCATAACAACGAACTCATAGTGGCCGTATCGAGTGCGGAAAGCGGTTTTGGGTATATCCTCCTCTTGAATGCGTAGTTGGTGATAGCCTGAGCATAGATCGATCTTCAAGAAACGTGTAACACCTTGTAGCTGATTAAACAAATCATCAATTCAAGGCAGGGGATAGCAATTCTTGATTGTCAATTTATTCAACTCCCGTTAGTCGATGCATATCCTGAACGACCCATCCTTCTTTTTGACGAAAAGGACTGGTGCACCCCATGGAGAGGTGCTCGGTCGAATGAAGCCTTTATCAAGTAATTCCTGGAGCTGACTCAAAAGTTCACGCATTTCGGACAGAGCGTGTCGATAAGGAGCTTTAGCAACAGGGTTGGCTCCAGGAATGAGGTCGATACGAAAGTCGATATCACGACTTGGTGGTAGACCAGGAAGATCATCAGGAAAAACGTTGGGGAATTCGTGTAACACCACGTAAAAACGTGTCCAATTATGTATAGACACGTGTCCTAAACTCTAATTATGTGAAAGATTGAGTTTGAAGGACTAAAGTTGACAAACGGTGAAATTATGTATGCGAAGGGACTAAAAGTGACAACATGCCAAACTTGAGCCTCTGAATGACAGTACGCGGAGAATATATTCTTAATCGAATGATTAATTGAATATAACAAGCCGTTTGTGAATATAATCGAAAGATTATAAAGCTACAGGGATTAAACGTGTCAACATGTTAATTCTACCTCTGAGTGACCTTTTAATGTTCCCAAAGCTTTGTAAATTATAAAATACACCCTTATGAATATCTGATAAAGAATTCATAAATATTCGGCTGAATTTGTGATGAATTGTTCAACTTTCAAGAAATAAAGTCTCATGTGCAAAAACCGACAATTCAAGGGCCATCTCAAAAGAACCCAAGGAAAACACAAATGCATGGCAATATATTCTGAACCATGCAGGTCTGATCATGTGGACTAGTTCTGCTGAAAAATGGCTAAAGATTCGAGTTTAAAAGTGCATGATCAAATATATAAAAATCCTCAAATTTTTGTCTTCTGGTCATCGGATACGGACCATATGGTCCTAGGCTTACGGTCCACAAGGCTATAACTGGGCGATGCAGTTCAGGTTTGGTTACGGACCGCATCCATTTGGACTTACAGTCTGTAAGGGGTGGATACAGACCGCAAGAGTTTTTGCTTACGGTCCGTAAGCTCGTCTATTCTCAAGGTATCGCAGTGTTTGAAGAGCGGATGTGTCATCTACATGGCACAAGTGATTGTGAATGATCTGAAACCTAAGATTGGGGACATCCCAATCATCTCTGAATATCCTGATGTCTTTCCTGATGAGTTACCTGGATTACCTCCTGAGAGGCAAGTAGAGTTCAGGATAGACATTCTGCCAGGATCTGCGCCTATTGTACGAGCTCCTTATCGTCTAGCGCCTACTGAAATGAAAGAGCTCAGGACTCAATTAGATGACTTACTGGAAAAAGGTTTCATTCAACCCAGCTCTTCGCCTTGGGGAGCCCCAATACTGTTTGTGAAAAAGAAGGATGGATCAATGCGCTTATGCATTGATTATCGTGAATTAAATAAGGTAACGATCAAGAATCGTTATCCTTTGCCCAGGATCGACGATTTATTTGATCAACTCCAAGGGGCGAGCTATTTCTCGAATATTGATTTGAGATCTGGGTATCATCAACTTAAGGTCAGAACTGAAGATGTACCAAAGACAGCATTCAGAACAAGGTATGGACACTACGAGTTTTTAGTGATGCCTTTTGGGCTCACTAATGCACCAGCAGCATTCATGGACATCATGAATAGAGTCTGCAAGCCATACTTAGATAAGTTTGTCATCGTCTTTATAAATGACATACTTATCTATTCTCGTAGCCAAGTTGATCACGAGAAGCACCTTCGATGTATCTTAGGGTTGCTTCAACAAGAGAAGTTGTATGCTAAATTCTCCAAGTGCGAGTTCTAGCTTCACGAAGTCCTATTCCTTGGACATGTTGTTAGTGAGCTAGGCATCCAAGTTGATCCCGCCAAAATAGAAGCCATTATGAATTGGGAAGCACCGAAGACACCAACAGAAATTCGTAGCTTTCTGGGTTTAGCTGGATATTATAGAAGATTCATTGAGAACTTCTCAAGAATAGCTGCACCATTAACTTCTTTGACCCGCAAGAATGTAAAATTTGATTGGGGTTCAAAACAACAAGAATCTTTTGAGATTCTTAAACAAAAGTTGAGCAATGCTCCGGTATTATCCTTACCCGAAGGAGTTGAAGAGTTTGTTGTATATTGTGATGCTTCACACACCAGAATGGGTTGTGTACTTATGCAGCGAGGCAAGGTGATTGCCTATGCATCACGACAACTGAAAGTGCATGAAAAGAATTACACCACCCCCGATCTGGAATTGGGTGTCGTTGTATTCGCACTTAAGTTATGGAGACATTATTTGTATGGAACTAAATGTGTGATCTATTCGGATCACAAAAGTCTCCAACACTTATTCAATCAAAAGGATCTCAATATGAGACAGCGCCGTTGGATGGAAACTTTAAATGACTATGATTGCGAAATTCGCTACCATCCAGGTAAAGCGAATGTGGTCGCCGATGCTCTAAGCCGAAAGGAAAGAGTCAAACCCATCAGAATTAATGCCAAGAGCATTGAATTGAAGAATAGTCTGAATGAAAGGCTATTAGCTGCACAGAAAGAAGCTATTTTGGAAGCTAATCTTCCGAATGAAAAGTTAGGTATAACTCTTGAACAGTTAGCACCTGGTAAGGATGGAATCCTCAGACTGAATGGAAGGATTTGGGTTCCTATTCATAGAGGGCTTCAAGATGTAATTCTCCAAGAAGCACACAACTCCAAATACTCAGTTCACCCTGGAGGTGACAAAATGTATCAGGATTTGAAGGCTAATTATTGGTGGATAGGTTTGAAGAAATTTATTGCCACACATGTAGATAAGTGCCTGACTTGTGCTCAGATTAAAGCTGAACATCAAAAGCCATCAGGTCTGTTACAACAGCCAAAACTTCCCACATGGAAGTGGGAGATGGTAACCATGGATTTTATAACCAAGTTACCTAAAACAAAGCATGGAAATGATACCATATGGGTTATAGTTGATAGACTGACTAAGTCGGCACATTTCTTGCCCATCAAGGAGACTCATAGCTCCGATAAGTTAGCCCAGTTGTACGTAGATAAGATTGTATCTCTTCATGGCGTACCGGTGTCTATTATCTCTGATAGAGATACTAGATACACCTCTCACTTTTGGAAAAGTTTCCAACAATCTTTGGGCACATGTTTAAATTTTAGTACTGCTTACCATCCTCAGACAGATGGACAGAGTGAGCGTACGATTCAAACATTGGAAGACATGCTTCGTGCATGTGTTATTGATTTGGGAGGTAGTTGGGATGACCACCTACCCTTAATTGAGTTCTCCTATAACAATAGCTACCATACAAGCATTTAGGCTGCGCCTTTTGAGGCATTATATGGTAGGAAATGCAGAACGCCTGTTTGTTGGGTAGAAGTAGGAGAAGCTCAGTTATCAGGACCAGATATAGTCCTTGAAACGACGGACAAGATTGTCCAGATTCGTGATCGCCTGAAAGCTGCCAGGGATAGGCAGAAAAGCTATGCTGATGAGAGGCGAAAACCTCTAAAGTTTGAGGTTGGTGATAAAGTCTTACTAAAAGTATCACCCTGGAAAGGTGTGATGCGTTTTGGTAAGAAGGGCAAGTTAAGCCCTAGGTATATTGGACCATTCGAGATTATCGAATGTGTCGGCAGTGTAGCTTATAAGCTAAACTTGCCTAAGGAGCTGAGTGGAATTCATAATGTGTTCCACATCTGTAATCTCAAGAAATGTCTAGCCGATGAATCGCTAGCTATGTCTCATAAAGACGTACAGATTGATGAAAGCCTGAGGTTTGTTGAAAGACCTATATCGATCGAGGATCGTCAGGTTAAAAAGCTCCGAAGAAAGCATTTGCCTATAGTGAAGGTCAAATGGGATGCCCGTAGAGGTCCAGAATATACGTGGGAAGTTGAGTCCACTATGCGACAGAAGTACCCTCACTTATTCCAGTAAATCTCAGGGTTGAGATTTCTTTTAAGGGGGTAAGGATGTAACACCACGTAAAAACGTGTCCAATTATGTATAGACACGTGTCCTAAACTCTAATTATGTGAAAGATTGAGTTTGAAGGACTAAAGTTGACAAACGGTGAAATTATGTATGCGAAGGGACTAAAAGTGTCAACATGCCAAACTTGAGCCTCTGAATGACTGTACGCGAAGAATATATTCTTAATCGAATGATTACTTGAATATAACAAGCCGTTTGTGAATACAATCGAAAGATTATAAAGCTACAGGGATTAAACGTGTCAACATGTTAATTCTACCTCTGAGTGACCTTTTAATGTTCCCAAAGCTTCGTAAAATATAAAATACACCCTTATGAATATCTGATAAAGAATTCATAAACATTCGGCTGAATTTGTGAATAATTGTTCAACATTCAAGAAATAAAGTCTCATGTGCAAAAACCGACAATTCAAGGGCCATCTCAAAAGAACCCAAGGAAAACAAAAATGCATGGCAATGTATTCTGAACCATGTAGGTCTGATCATGTGGACTAGTTCTGCTGAAAAATGGCTAAAGATTCGAGTTTAAAAGTGCATGATCAAATATATAAAAATCCTCAAATTTTTGTCTTCTGGTCATCGGATACGGACCGTATGGTCCTAGGCTTACGGTCCGCAAGGCTATAACTGGGCGATGTAGTTCAGGTTTGGTTACGGACCGCATCCATTTGGACTTACGGTCCGAAAGGGGTGGATACGGACCGCAAGAGTTTTTTTCTCACGGTCCGTTAGCTCGTCGCTAGGCAGAAGTTTTGGACAGATGTATGTTCAGCTGCATAACCGACTTAAACTCATTCTATTCGAAACCTTGGACTGTTGGACGGTTTTAATAAACCACTAGGACACCTGGGGTGATCCTAGGGACTCCTATAACAGCTGCAAGTGATCCATGAAGTTGGAAATTAGTATATAAGCAACACTAGTTCATGTTTTATGAACTCACATTTGCAACAGCTTTCTAAACAACAATATCTGGAGCTTGCAAGGATTAGGAGAAGAATTACAAGTGTAGAAAAGATAGAAAGGACCATTAGTAAGAGTCTTAATCCCTGCTTAGTCGTTTTAATTAGCTTTAAAACCGAAAAGTCAAACATATCATAATTAAGGTTTGACTTTCGGTTTAGTCACAAATGGTCCAGCCACTGATCAAGACAAAAGTGGTTATGGAACCATATTAAGGTAGGTGATTACCCCTTAAAAGGGCACCTCCTAATTATTTCGTTTGACTAGTTAATTGTCGGGTCAAACTAGTTTGACAAAAAGTCAAACTGGACAGAAAGTTTAAAAATGAATTAAATTAATAAAACAGAGGTTCTAAATTATATTTTAACATACCAATGACTTGGTAATTAATATTAGAACATGTTTTATCAGTCCTAACCCGACAATTATCAGTCTAAGGTCAGTTTATAACCGAAAGTCGCAAAAGCTTGACATTTGCTTTGACTTTCAGTTCTGACCCGTTCAAGCTTAATTATCCCATGTTTTAAGCTTCCATTTGGACCACATTACTCAGTAGTATAACCCCCTGGAGTTATAGTGCATGGTTCTTAGTGGTTTGAATTATATGCTCTTGATCGTTAATATGCTTAAAAATGCCATAAATGCCCTTTTGAGACACAAATGACATTTTTAGAAATGTGAGTGGACAAAAACCTTTGCTACTGATATATAAGCTTGTCCCGAAAATTTGACATCAGTTCTTGGTCCCAAATAGAAGTTATGCTCGATATCGTAATTAGAAGCTTTTTATTAATTAATTTGCGATATCTTGCATAATGTACCTTTAAACTTGGATTTTAAACCAAAAATCATTACCTACTGTTAAGATATTATTTTTAAGGAATTTTAAGATTTTTGGTCAGATTATAACCTGTTTAAAACATAGAGTTCTTGTTCAATTCGGTTAATAACGATAATACCCTTTTTAGGCATAAAATGAGATTAACAATTGATTTAAATGCCAAACTTTTTCCTACTGATTTCATACAATGAATAAATTATTTTGAGCATTTAAAACTGATCAAAACCTCAGAATTACATAAACATCTTGATTATCGTCAACTAGCGAGTTTTACACTAGTTAGGTGCATAGTATGGTTTAAAACCATATTTAACATCTAAGGGGCTGTTTGGTAGCCTCTGAATGGTCATTAAGAGGCTACCTCTTAATGGAACCATTAAGAATTTTACCAATAAGAATGTAGAAGAATGTGACATGTGATGATTTACCATTCAGAGGTTACCTCTTAATCATTCAGACTTGAGGTTACCTCTTATTCATTCAGAGGTTTTAAACCATTAAGAGGTAGCATCTGAATGGTCATTAAGAGGCTACCAAACAGCCCCTAAGACTTGTTACCTACTGAATTTTTAAACAAATTTAAATATTTGTATAGTAGGTATAAGTTATGAACTCAGGTTTCCAAAAATGCCCTTAAAAGCCTATGTGAAATGACCAAAATGCCCTTTCGGGACATAGTTTGGTCATAAATAGTAAACTTCACATATATATAATATTTTACTGATGTAATGAGATAAATTAAATATTTTTACTAATTTCAAAAGACCAGAACTTTAGTTTGTTATAAAATCTCTTTTGTAAGTATTAAAATTACCAAAATGCCCTTATGGAACTTAACCTGGTTTAAATTACTTTTTGGGCATATATGTTAACATCCTACTGATGTATTAACATATTTCAAGCATAATAACAATTAAGACCTGTATATAATTCATTTGGTTACCCGTTACGCGTTTATGCGTTCGGATCGGTTTATGTGACTAGTTTACGTAAAATAGCCGAAACGGGTTTAACCTTATCATTAAATCCTCAAATTCCAGAATGTGATTAGTTTACCCATATTGTACAAGTATCCAAGCTTGTCGGGTCTAAACCACATTCTATTCCGGTCTCCGCTTAATCTAGCGTTTAGAACCGTAAGGTTTCTTTCTAGCTAGCCGGTCTAAGTCTTTGACTTAACTAAAGACCCGTTAGCATCCTAATAGGTTATTAAACCTTCTATACATATTAAATAGCATCCAGTAGAAGGTACCATCATACAGCTTAGGATTATACTGCTGAGTTACCTTTCACATTAGCTCAGGTAAATACTTTTAACTTATTTTCCCTTATACGGGCTTGGGATATAGTATTATAATAATACCACTTGGTCGGGTATGAAATCATTTAATCGGATTGTGATTAATAAATTACATAACCTGTTTTAATCTGTCTTGTTTGATAACATAAACATTGGGGTTAATTCGACCGTGTCCTGGATATCCTCGGCTCATTTCATTTTAAAATGGCCACGACCTATGCACGGGGTGTAGGCATACACCTGACACATGCTAATGCTAAAATATAAACCCACATGTTGGGGATAACTCCTTTGTGGGTTCTATAAGTGGTGAGTCGGTTAATCATGACCGGCTTCCAACCGGCCCCAATTGTATGACAAACATGTAAATCTGTATACAAGATTATCTTTAAATAATTGTCCCAAGTTATAAATGATTTGTGCCATGTGCACTTAAATCAACTTTCATAAATGTTTTCAAAAGAGTCAGTTAATTGTATTTACCAGTGTAAACTGACGTATTTTCTAAAGACTGATTACAGGTACCTCTCGTAATAGGCTGGAGCTATTAGGTGTCGTATAAAAGGATCTTGCAAATCCCTAAGATACCTGAAGTCTGTTATTTTGTTTCTTTGTAATTATTTATGATCCGCCTGTGGATCTTATTACATTCCAGTCTGTATATTCTTTCACTCGGACACTCAGACATTATGGTTTGTAATAGTTTAGTTACCAAGCCTTCCGCTGTGCTATTATATTCTGTGTATTGACAATGATGATATCAACTACGTCACGATACTCCCCGCCGGGCCCACCGGTAATATGTGGAAATATCGGGGTGTGACAGGTTGGTATCAGAGCCAACATTGAGTGAATTAAACACTAACCTTTTATGTTTAATCTCAATGACATAATAAGCACATTGCTTAGACTTCCGAGTCTAGGCCAATGACCTAGGATTTATTCTTAACTTTCCTTTGCTGTTTATATTTTATTTTGTTTTGTTTTACTTGTTTTGACAGGATTATTCATCAACAATGCCGCCAAGAGTGAGAGGCAAAGGAAAGGGTCCCATGTGAGGTGGACCATCAGCAGGACCTTCCCATCGGCGCACTTCGTCTGCGTCGTTTTCTAGTTCTGACTCCCGCGACCATTGGGGTCACTCTTTCGAACCAGCGAGACACTCTGTCTCTTTGAGCTCATCCCCCTCTTTCCATCCATCATTCGGGCCGCCTGTTCCAGACGAGCCCCAACATTCACAACACTCCCATGACTCCCACCATTCCCATCAATCTTACCATTCGCTGCATTCTCATTCCTTTCATCATTCGGATTGTACCTACTCTCCAGCCCAGTTTAATCCCAATGACTACGTCAACGACTTTTTGGGCTACAACCCTTTGGGACCCGAGGATCACTTTCCTCATGAAATGGAGATGGATGACGACTCGGACCCTGAAATGCAGACAGGAACACCGGGCCACCCAATTAGCATCTCGAGCGGTTCTCCATTTCAGGGATCGCCGTACCAAGGGCCCGATTCATTTCAAGAGAGGATGGCCATGTGATGCGTGGTTGAAAACCGGTGACTATAATCGTATAACTTGATGATTTTATGTACGTTTTAAGTTCGGATAGCCTACTTTTAATCTAAAATATGTTTTGTAGGTTTGACAAATTTAAGGAGCTTTTTGGGAGCTTTACGAGTCATCGGGTCAAAGAACGGTGCACCGGAACGCATTACAGATCAACCGGGAACGCAAAACGCGAAAAACCAAAAACACCATCAGGAGAGCCCGTCGGCGACGGGCAGGGACCCCGTCGGCGACGGGCACCAGAAAACCATTCCGGAAACTCTTTTTCTTGGATGCTGTTTAATGATTGGAACTTTGACTTCTTGAAGAACTCCGGGTTTTGAGCAATTGGGAGGCCAAGAACATCTAAGTTGAAGACTTTTGTGAGCAATAAAGCTAGACCAAAATTAATGGGCATTGAGGGTTCACATGGAGAATTATTATCAAGATCATCAAAAGTCTTCAAGCTCCAAGTTATTTCCATGGCTATAAATGAAGAAGATCATCAAGGAAGAAAGCAACACACCTCCATATCCAAGTGCATCTCCGGTAACTCACAACCACGTACTTCTCCAACATGACTTCCGTCAAAGTTCATTTATCCGGTGATCAAGCTCCGTCAACCATGAGTGGCTAATCACCTCGGTTTCACCCCGGTGTAGGTAGTTGTTTAATTTATGGTTTTGAATTGTTCTTGCTTCACTTTGTGACAATTTGTGTATGATTTTAGAAACCTTTGACAATAGCTTGCATTTGTTTCGTATTCATAAATTGTCGAGCGATGTTAAAAGTTATGACTTTATGAAATGGTTATGTGTAATATGCGTTGTCTTGGTTAGGATTTACTTGTGTTGATTACAAAGTGTATTCTTGTCCGTTCATTGAAACGTTGATAGTTATTAGCACCTAAGTCACGGTACACTAAATCCGTTAATTGTATGTATTTGAGTTGAAGTCTAAAACTTGTAGAAACCATAAGTTAGCAATTACTGAAACCGGGTGTGATTCCTTTTACTTTTTATTGTTTAGTAACCAATTTTTCATTACAATTGTTAACTAGAAGTTGTTATCCAAGGAAACCAATTCATTTAGTTAAATTCATATCTTTCATCAAAAACAAAAATACAAGAATATCATAGCAAGCTTCATAATTTGTGATAACCATTTTAGTTCTAGTAAATCCATTCGCAAACCACATACTCTTCGTGGATCGACCCCTTGCTACCATTAGCTACTTGTTAAGGGTAATTTGGGCTTATAAATATTATCTTTGACCGGAGCGCGGCAATCCGATCAAATTTTGGCGCCGTTGCCGGGGAGTTCGTGCGCTTTGTGTTTGGATAATTGTTAGAGTTTAGTAAATATCTTTTGAAGTTGTTTATTTTCTTTTTGTATTTCTTCTTTTTCCTTGTTACGCGGGTGTGTTACTTGTGCAGGATACAAGTAGTATATGCATACGCGGAATTCCGAGAGGACTTCACCGTTAGTCTTCGAACCAGAGATCGAAAGAGTAGCAAGAAGAAATCTAGCAAGCCGGTTGGAAGCAACACTTGCTTTTAGCCAAGCCTCTCAAACACCACATCGTACACCATCCATTGAAACCGAGTCAATGGCAAACCAAAATCCACACCAATTTCAATACCAAGGCAATTTCAATCCCACTCCAAATATTCAACATATGCCTCAAGAACAACCGGGTGGTAACAACAATACCGGACCACCCACACCACCTTTCCAAACCCAAAATCCCAACAACAACCAAAGAACACCCCAACAACAACAAAACCCTTACCACGAAGACCCATTTTTCAACTTAGACAATTTACGGAACGCCATTCCCGATGACGCACCACATAGTGTTCCCGGTTATCAATCACCGGAGCATGTGAGTCTTCATACGGAAAATTCGAATGATGGAAGCTACTATGATGATCGGGTCAACAATAACGAAGATTGGGGGTACGTGAATCGGGGGAATATTTACAATAATCCCGGATTTGAAGGTGAGGAGTTTGGCTATCCAAATGCCAATTATGTGGGGATGAATGACGGTTACGGGAATAATCGCCAACCACGAAACAACAATAACAACAATGGTAATCCTAACCGGATTCCTCGTTTCGTGGGGGGAGGTTATCAAATGGGAGACCAAGGTGGAAATCGAAGAGATGATAGAAGAGGTGATAGAAGGGATAATCGAAGACCGGTCAACCAAGAAGTTAACGGTCCACAACGTCAACAACAACCTCCAAGGGGAGTAAATGACCGTTTTCGACCGGTAGTTACCGACAATGATTCTCCTATTGTGTGCGAAAGAAGGATGTTTGATTGCAAGCCTCACTACATCAATATACTTCCCCATTTCAATGGGAGGTCTAATGATGAGCCATACACGCACTTGACTGAATTTTCATCCATATGTAATACTATCGGTGGGCACAATTTTGCATTGGAAGAGGTCAAACTTCGCTTGTTCCAATTTTCGTTGAAAGACAAGGCAAAGCAATGGTTTCTCACACTTCCCGCGAATAGCATCCGAACATGTGAAGAAATGCAACAAGTCTTTCTAGATGAATACTATTCGATGTCGAAGACCGATGATGCACGGGATGAAATAAGATCATTTCGACAACTATCGAGTGAACCGTTACATGAAGCATTCACTCGATTCAAAGAGTTGATGCGGAATTGCCCACATCACCAAATAGAAAAGTGGGAATTAGTGAAGTGCTTTGTACGTGGGTTGGATGATGCTACATGGAATCGCCTCGAGTCAACAAGCAACGGGACTCTTTTGAGCAATCATGAAGATGACGATTGGGAATTTCTTGAGCGTATGAGCAAACGGTCAAAGGAAAAGGAATCGGCCGATAGAGCAAAGAAACATCCCGTTTCCCATTCGCTTCCCTATTTTGATTCTAAGGATAGGATTTCTACCTTAGAACGGGAATTGGCTCGTATGAAAAAGAAGGAGGTGAATGCGGTCCAATTCGTGGTGTGTGAAGATTGTGGAGAAATTGGCCATAGGGCTGATCAATGTCCAACGGGACCAAGTGAGTACACCGAGGAGGTCAATCAAGTGTTCGGGGACAGAAAAAATAATGACATGAATTCGAACACTTACCACCCGGGTTTGAGAAACCATCCCAACTTCCGATATGGGAACGCCGCAAATCAAATGAACCCGAATTTTCAACCGGGTAATCAAAGCGGGTCATCATATCCAAATCGCCAAGGTGGTGACCAAGGGGGTTATCAACGTCCTTACAACCAAGGATACCAACGTAGAGATAATAATTATCAAAGTGGGTATCAAAGAAATTACAACAACCAAGGCAGTAATGAAAGTGGGTCAAACAACCAAGGAGGTGGCAATGATTTGAATACAAAGATGGATGCCATGCTTTCGATGATGCAAGAGTCCAAGAAGGAGAAAGAGATTCTGGAAAAGGCACATGAGCTATTGGCAAAACAAGTAGGCCAACTCGCGGAGGAAATGGCTCAAGTTAGAGGAAGCTCGGGAAGGCTTCCAAGTGACACCACAATGAACCCGAAGCATCAAGGTTCTAGCACAAGCAACTTGAGGAATGCACGCATTAGCGCAGTAAGTATTCTTCCAAATGATGAAAATTGTAATGTTGAAAGCATTCCACCACCACAATTCGTTGATGGTGTAGTGGAAAATATAAATGATGAGCCGAAAATTGAAAATAAACAAGAAACGACTTCACAAAGTAAAATTGAAAATGTAACTAAAAAATCTTTTTGTGAAAATTGTTTAAATCAACTTAACCCGATTAATGCATCAAAATTTGAAGAACGGTGCCCACCAAAGGACGAGAGGTGGGAAAATTTTAAACAAGCAAAAATTAATTTACCGTTACTCGATGACATTAAAAAGATTCCGGCTCATGTGGAATGCTTAAAAGAGTTGAGCATTGAAAAACGGCACAATAAATTACCCGAAACGGTTGAATTGGTATCACATGTTAGTGCCGTTTTATCAAGTGCGCTCCCCCAAAAAGCTCAAGATCCGGGAGATCCTCTTATTCCAATTCAAATTGGAACCTTAAAAATTGAGAGGGCGCTCCTTGATCTTGGAGCTTGTGTGAGCATTTTGCCTGGGAGTTTGTATGACCAATATGATTTTGGTCCATTGAAAAAGTTTGATACTCCCGTGGTATTGGCCGATCAAACTCCCACGCATCCAAGGGGGATGGTAGAGGATGTGATTGTTAAGGTGGATGATTGCTACTACCCAGTTGACTTTTTGGTAGTAGACTATGTTGGGTGTGTTGAGGACACCCAACCGGTAGTTATTTTGGGTAGACCGTTCCTTGCAACAGCTAATGCCATAATAAATTGTGCAACGGGAACGGTAAGCATGAAGTTTGGGGACCGGGAATTAACTTTAAATGTTTTTCCAAATTTCACTAACCCGCTCGGTGAGGATAAGTGTCCTGAAAAGGACATAAATCCAAACAAAAATGTGTGTGCTATGGTTGGTAGGTTTGGAGAAACAAAGAAGAAAACGGTCAAGAAGAAGAAGGCAAAGAAGTCACCTCTAGAAAAAAATGAGGAAGATGAGGTGAGGAAGTTTGGACCGTTTGGCAACAAATGGTACGAATCACCGGTGGGTGATTTCGAGGAGTTCGTGGACGGCAAGCACGCCATTCGACCACCATGAGGTGTTAAAGGAACGTTGTGGGTGTGTTCCCTATATAACCCTCACGAGACCTCTCGTCCTCCTAAGCTATTGGGAGGTTTAAAAAGGACTTGTAACATTTTAGTCAGAATTGTGTATAGTTTTAAATTGTTTGAGTAATTTAGATATAATCGTTTTCGTTTCCTACTAACCTTATTTGATTATGTGAAGTCCGGAAATCATAAACGGCATTTTGAAGACGTAAGGTATGTTTTTAGAATTTGTTTGTGCATTGAGGACAATACACGTTTTTTTTAGGGGGTGGTAGAACCGTTAACGGTTCGTGTTTTTAAAAATTTAATTTTATAAAAATGTGTAAAAAAATAAAAATAAAAAAAAAAATAAAAAAAAAGATTTTTAATAATTTTTAGGAATTTTATAAGTATATAGTCCCTTTATTAAAAGTTCTCATTTTTAAACGTATTTTTCAAAAAAAAAAGGGTAGCCGTCGGCGACGGGGCTTCAAGCCGTCGCCGACGGGCTTCAAAAAAGGTCGTCGCCCACAAATTCCCGTAGACAGGCTCTTCAGCCGTCGGAGATTTTTGCAAAATCCACTACCCGTCGGCGACGGGTTGGGACCCCGTCGGCGACGGGCTTCCGTTTGTCACTCCGGGTTGTTTCGTTTGTTGATGCCAAGACTCGAACCCAAAGTCATTTTTCCCATTCTAAACATCTAAAAACCGGGTTTTTAACACCTTGTATGACCAAAAATTGAGCACATACACCATATTACACCAACAAAA
The DNA here is from genome assembly GCA_030545235.1 of Helianthus tuberosus. Classification (NCBI taxonomy): domain Eukaryota; kingdom Viridiplantae; phylum Streptophyta; class Magnoliopsida; order Asterales; family Asteraceae; genus Helianthus; species Helianthus tuberosus. The sequence goes on along the minus strand of CM060430.1, from coordinate 175,687,025 downwards.
CCTAATCAAATCAGTTTTTACCATCTTCATCTTCACCAAGAACACCAAGAACTCTTCAAACCTTCATAACTCCTTCAATCTTCCACCAAATCATCCGATTCTTGGGTCCATTTTGTGTAATTTTTCGAGAGGAACAAAACCCCCAACACGGTTTGCATCAATTCTTGCTAGTTTGCAAGATCTCTGGACGTGTAACTTAGGGTTTTTGAAAGAGTGTTCATCAAATTTCTTGCTTTTCATCTTTTCTTAGTTCCTTGTATCCACAACATCAAAGGTTTGGTATGTCTGTTTTTGTTTATATTGGTTATTTTATTTTGTGTGCTTTATTTTTATTTCGTCTTTTATTTGTTTTTCCACATAAATAAAGGTAAAATAATGCATGGCTTGGTAATAATTTCATAAAAATGGTAGAACTAGGTAACTAACAAATTTTAATGGTTATGAGAAGCATGCTTCTACACAAGGGTTAGAATTTGTAGGTACATGATGATTCGTGAGACAACCGTTTTTATGAAGAGAAGAAGATATGGGCTTCAAGCGAAAAAAAAAAATCAGGTGCATGCGTTTCCACTTTACTTTGATTGTTAGTGTGATAATAAGTGGATTGTATTTCGTATTTTGTATTATCCGGGGTGAAATTTTGGAAGGTTAATCGTGTCGCATCCCTTGTGCGTTTTAAAACTCTAGTTCTTACACATTTAGGACAATGTTTACCTCAAGTGTGGGGATGGGGGAGTAATAAAAGTTTTCGATTTTGACCCGTTCATTTAAATACTATACATTGAGGACAATGTTTACCTCAAGTGTGGGGATGGGGGAAAATTTCAAATTTTTTTCAAAAGTTTCTTGTTTCAAAAGCAATCTTAAAAGCACAAGTAGCCAAGTCAACGAGGGATGGCACAACCCATTTGGTCTTTTGTCATGGTCAAGTTCAAATTAATAGCATGAAGGGTATTTAGCGGGTGGTTATTTGGGAATAATTCGCCTAAGGAAACTAACATTTGATGCATATCACATATCATACCCTTATACGTGAGGTTTTGAGCCACTTCTATATCATAAAAATTACATGTTTCATTGTTTGAGTGGACCATTAGTCACGTATTGTAGAACTTGCAACTTTAGATACGTTCAAGACTATAGACCGAATACGAGCACGAGAATGATTAAGGCATTAGGTGAACCTTTTTCCTTTTACACCATTCTTATACCCTTACCCAAAAATTATCCCCTAGTAGCCAATATTGAGCCTAAACCTGCGTTTGACAACCCACTTAGCCAACAACTATAAGCCTTTTTGTTTAAACCCGAGTGATGGAAATTCGATTATTTAGCAAAGTTTGTATAGTGTATTTGTTTGTTTGCATAAAAAAAAAATTGAGAAAAGAACAAAAATATGTGTTCTAGTGTTGAATAAAAGGTGAAAAATCATTGCCTTATAGTTGATGTTTGTAGTTTACTTAAGTTGGAATAGTTGTGTTGTAATAAAAATTGAATTTTTTCATCACCTTAGCCACTTAAAAATATCCTATTTCCTACCCTTAACCCTAGCCCCGTTACAACCCTTTCAAAGACCTTATGACTTGTGCTTAGTATTCGTGATCGATGGTGGAGAATGATTGAGTTGCAAGCCTATGCGGGTATGTGTTCTAATCGGTTTTGAGCGATTAATTGTCAAAGTGCTAATACATCACATATTAGCCAAATGTTAAGCCGAGTGGAGAGAACATTGTGAGGGATATGTATGATTTGTTAGTTTTATGGGCGAGTTAATCTTGGGTAACCATTTGTGTATGTGAAATCACATTACCATTAGATATTTCGAATTGTAAAGAGCTTGAACTTTTGTATGACAATAAACCTTAACCTTTGTCTCGGGAATGGGAAGTGTGTTCATTGTTCGACCCATGCGAAAATGAAAAAACAGATTTGCTTGAGGGCAAGCAAAAGACAAGTGTGGGGATGTGATGCGTGGTTGAAAACCGGTGACTATAATCGTATAACTTGATGATTTTATGTACGTTTTAAGTTCGGATAGCCTACTTTTAATCTAAAATATGTTTTGTAGGTTTGACAAATTTAAGGAGCTTTTTGGGAGCTTTACGAGTCATCGGGTCAAAGAACGGTGCACCGGAACGCATTACAGATCAACCGGGAACGCAAAACGCGAAAAACCAAAAACACCATCAGGAGAGCCCGTCGGCGACGGGCAGGGACCCCGTCGGCGACGGGCACCAGAAAACCATTCCGGAAACTCTTTTTCTTGGATGCTGTTTAATGATTGGAACTTTGACTTCTTGAAAGAACTCCGGGTTTTGAGCAATTGGGAGGCCAAGAACATCTAAGTTGAAGACTTTTGTGAGCAATAAAGCTAGACCAAAATTAATGGGCATTGAGGGTTCACATGGAGAATTATTATCAAGATCATCAAAAGTCTTCAAGCTCCAAGTTATTTCCATGGCTATAAATGAAGAAGATCATCAAGGAAGAAAGCAACACACCTCCATATCCAAGTGCATCTCCGGTAACTCACAACCACGTACTTCTCCAACATGACTTCCGTCAAAGTTCATTTATCCGGTGATCAAGCTCCGTCAACCATGAGTGGCTAATCACCTCGGTTTCACCCCGGTGTAGGTAGTTGTTTAATTTATGGTTTTGAATTGTTCTTGCTTCACTTTGTGACAATTTGTGTATGATTTTAGAAACCTTTGACAATAGCTTGCATTTGTTTCGTATTCATAAATTGTCGAGCGATGTTAAAAGTTATGACTTTATGAAATGGTTATGTGTAATATGCGTTGTCTTGGTTAGGATTTACTTGTGGTGATTACAAAGTGTATTCTTGTCCGTTCATTGAAACGTTGATAGTTATTAGCACCTAAGTCACGGTACACTAAATCCGTTAATTGTATGTATTTGAGTTGAAGTCTAAAACTTGTAGAAACCATAAGTTAGCAATTACTGAAACCGGGTGTGATTCCTTTTACTTTTTATTGTTTAGTAGCCAATTTTTCATTACAATTGTTAACTAGAAGTTGTTATCCAAGTAAACCAATTCATTTAGTTAAATTCATATCTTTCATCAAAAACAAAAATACAAGAATATCATAGCAAGCTTCATAATTTGTGACAACCATTTTAGTTCTAGTAAATCTATTCGCAAACCACATACTCTTCGTGGATCGACCCCTTGCTACCATTAGCTACTTGTTAAGGGTAATTTGGGCTTATAAATATTATCTTTGACCGGAGCGCGACAATCCGATCACCATGTATGATTGGTACTTTACTCTTTCGTATCATAACTCTCCTGCTCAACCTCCTTTGGTTGAACCACAGCTTCAAGCAGTTTCACCTCCACCACTTCCTGTTGAGGAGCCGCCTCAACAGCCACCTCCCGAGCCTCCGAGGCGAAGGAGGAATGCACGAATATCTGTGCGAGGAGGACCTCGGTTCAGTTCTCCTCAGGGTTCAAGTTCTTACCCTCCTATCCCCGAGGACCCCCAAATGGGTGGACCCTCACACGCGGTGCCGGAGAACGATCCTCCGCTGGTTTATTATGCGCCTCCGCCACCGCCAGCGGGTTTCGACAACCCGATCCCGACTTACCCAGGTTCGTCTGGGTATAACCCATCAGGATACCCATCGGATTATGGAACCCATGATCCATATCTCACTGCTGCACAGTACAATTCACTTTATCCTTCTTCTTACCCTCCAGTTTACCCAACTGGATATCCGGTGCAGGGGTATCAATACCCCCCATACCAGCAACCTCATCCTTCTCATCAGGAGCAAACCCAAGAAATCCTGCAAAGGTTAGACAGGGTTGAACAGGAAGCAAATGAAACCAAGAAGAAGCATAATAGCTTTCTCAAGGGCCTTGCGAGCCTTATTAAAGGCAAGAAGAAGTAGGAAGTTATTTTATCTTGTACTGTTCTTTTAATCAAGTCCCTGCGAGGACATTAATTTTATTTTCTGTACCAAGTCCCTGCGTGGACTTATTTTCCATTCTGTAGCCCCTGCGTGGGCAGTATGTTCTTTTAAGACCCATTTAGGGCACCTTGTATGAGTTTAATGATTAATGAAATTTCTTTGGATTTTAATTATGTACTTTATTACATCGTCATGCTTTATCATTTCAATTTTTAATTGATCTGCCAAAGAAATTCTTAGAGGTATAACCTAGCCAAAATATTAAATGGCTATGATGGTACAACCTTTTTAAGACAATAAATCCATGTTCACATCTGAAAAACATGTTAACATTCCTGGTTGTGCGGTACGCAAAACCACAGACAACTTTCAAATGTACTTGGATCTTTTCAAGTCACTATCATAGCCTATATGATCAATGTGAATCATGGCTAATGAACATCAATATGATGTGTACACTAAAACATCCATTAGAGATGTATGCTTATAAGCAAAGGTGTAATAATGGCAATGATAGTTTTATTTATAAACTTCTTGTCAAAAAGGCGATGAACTATGTTCGACCCTTAAAAGATCAATGATCCAAGAGATTATTGGTTATGTTTTGATCGCCCTTGTGACAGGGCCTTTGTGCCATCTAAATGTCCTTCGAGATGAGCCTTGTGCTAAATAAAAATGTCTTTCATGACATTGACAGTTGTGATTTATATCCCCTGTCTAATAAATATAAAGGACTATGTCCTATTAATTGCTTATTATGGTTCGGTTGTAGCCTAGGCAAATCATGATTTGATTAATTTATTTAAAAATGGTCTATATGGTTTAATAATACCATGACCATCTGATCATCAATGCGATGATTCACTATATAATTTAAATATCATCATTGTTTGATATAGTACACGAATTATGGCTGGCTCTGATAAAGCAAACAGTCATCCCGTGGAAGACAACAACAATACCAGGATCAATATCACTGGTGCTGAATTGCAAGCGATGATCACCGCAGCAGTTGCTCAGGCTGTGAATGATAAGTTCAAGGAGCCGAGTATTGTTCGGTCCAAAACTCATTCAAAGTTCCATTCTTATTCACATACACTGAAGAAAGATGAGTCTCAACACTCGTCTAATCAGAGGAGTGAACCTCAGAAGCAGATTGTTCTTGAACCGACTCCCAGGTACACTAAGGGTTGTACCTATAAATACTTCGTCTCCTGTAAACCAAGGGATTTTGATGTGTGCGGTGTGTTATAGGTTTTTAATGTATATTTTAAGCACTTTTACACTTTTTAGCCAAGTTTTAAATTTATAAAACACGATATTTACTAACACTAAACACACATATGGGCAAGTGCACCCATCGTGAGCGTAGTATAGTGTTGGTAAGATACCGAGGTCGTCCAAGGACACAAGAGCTTTTAATACCGGTTTATCCTCAATGTCTAATCAAATCAAAAGTTAGAAAAAAAAATTTAAACAAGAAAAATAAAACTAACTAAAATGATGAAAAGTAAAATAAAATAAAAACAGATAGACAAGATGAATCACTTGGATCCGACTCGTGTGTAGTGTAACCTTTGATTATTTCCGCACTTTTGCACTTTTTAAGAGATTATCTTAGTTATTGTAGTAGGCCCCTCTTTTGAAGGTGACGTTACCCTCAACCCAGTAGTTTGAGTCAGCAAGGATACAATCCTAAAGGGTCGGATTATTGAAAGATAATTAATTAAGTTATTAATGCATAATGTGGTAGGCCCCTCTTTTGAAGGTGACGTTACCCTCGGCTAAGTAGTCTGAGTCAGCAGGGATACAGTCCTAAGTAGCCGGGTTAAAGTATTAATAGTAGCTTACATATGAGGGGATCAAAGAGTTTGGACCCCCGCCATCTAATACCGGTGGGTATTGAAGGAGGTCCTACTAAATTTGACCCAGGTCCTTACAGGATCTATACACTGAACAAGGCAAGACTCTTACCAAATCGTTCCCTTAACCCCCGACCAGGTAGCCAACATACCTCCATATAGACCGTGGAGATATGAATGGTGAAAATCTTTTATTTTATATAGACAGTAAAATAATGCCAAGACACCACGGATAAACGATAAGGAAGAATCACCTTCAACATAAGAAACTAGTTATTAAAGTCATTAATACATAACCAAATAAAAAGTGCGAAAAGATTAAAAATAAAAAGTATTACACTAGACACTTGTCTTCACCAAGTGATGTAAGAGACTTAGGCAAACATGGCCTTTGATTGTCAAGAACTCTTACGATCAATCTTGGATCCCGAGACGACTCACACACTCTATAATGGATGATGGATGATGGTGGTGGATGATGGTGTTATGGTGGTGGTGGAGTGTGGGTGAAGTGTGAGAGAGGTGGTGTGCCAAGGGATGGTTTGCAAATGAGCCAAGCACCCCTAATTATAGTCTGAACAGCAACTCGGGCATGGCCCCGTGTCCATTGGGCACGGCCCCGTGTCCACCCTCCTTCTCTTTCTTCATTAATTGCAGTTTGTCTGCATTAGTTGACCACGCCCCCGTGTCCTCTGGGCACGACCCCGTGTGCAGAAGCGTATCTGTACTATCAAGATTTCCTTAGATTCTGCGAATCTTAGAGTTGACCACGGCCCCGTGTCCGCTGGGCACGCCCCCGTGGTGGGTGATAGAAGCTTCTACAACTTTGTCTTTCTGCTGACACTTGGGCACGCCCACGTGCTCATTGAGCACGGGGCGTGTTCAGCCTTCTGTTCTGTTGTTTTTGCTTGGGAAGATGCTGTCGGGGGGTCGGGCATGCCATGTTTATCCCTTTTCTTGTATTTATGTTAGATTTAGCTGCCTTTTTACTTCTTTTGTTCATTTGAGCTCATTTAATCCTGAAAATACAAAAGGAAGACAAAAACACACTTTTTCCAACATTAGTACTAAAAAAGGGTTAGTTTTATGCCACATTTGATGTAATTTATATGTTGCATTTTGCACACATCAGATTTCACAGGAGAAAAGGGAGCGATTGATTGCATGAAATGGTTAGACGAAATGGAGACCGTGATAGACATCAGTGGATGTGCTAAGGAAGAAATAGTGAAGTTTGTGTCTCAATCTTTTAAGGGCGACGCCCTCACCTGGTGGAAAGCATTAGTGCAAGCCACTGGAAAGGTCCCTTTGTACAACCTTTCATGGAGCAAGTTTGTTGATTTGGTGAAGGACACTAATTGTCCTCAACATGAAGTCAAGAGGATAGAGACTGACTTCCTCACTTTGGTAATGAAGGATCTAGATTGTAGATCATATGTGACTAGCTTCAACTCGATGTCAAGGCTTGTACCATACTTAGTCACCCCTGAACCCAAACGCATTGCGCGTTTCATCGGTGGCTTGGCCCCTGAAGTGAAAGGGAATGTTAAGGCTTCTAAGCCAGCCACATATAGATCCGCTGTGGATTTATTCTTGTCCCTTACTCTAGATGTTGTGAGGAGTAGGGCGAAGAAAGTTACCGATGATGGGAAGAGGAAGAGGGAGGAAGACAAGTCTCCACAAACAAACAAGAAGGGCAAAGGAAACTTTGGTTCCAAGAAGGGGCAGTCAAATGACAAGCCCAGATGCAAAACCTGCAATAAAAGGCACTTTGGAAAGTGCAACCAAGACCCACAAGCTAAACCATGTGGGATTTGTAAAAAGAAAGGGCATAAGTCTGTAGATTGCCAGAATATCAAAGATGCAACCTGCTATGGTTGCAATGAAAAGGGGCACATCAAGACCAATTGCCCCAGGAATCTAAGAAGCCAGAGGAGGCGAAGAAAAACAATGCGAGAGTTTTTCAGATGAATGCTAGGGAAGCGGTGAACGACGAGAATGTCATAACAGGTACCTTCCTCATTAATAATAACTATGCTAGAGTCTTATTTGATTCTGGGGCTGATAAGTCTTTTGTAGACCATAAGTTCTGTAAGTTATTGAATTTGCCTATTAAGACTCTAGACATAAAATATGAGGTAGAGCTTGCCGATGGTACCTTAGAAACAGCTTCCACTCTCCTTGATGGATGCTTTATATCCATTAAGAATCATTCTATCCCGCTATCCCTCTTGCCAATGAAATTGGCTGGGTTTAATATAGTTTTAGGCATGGATTGGTTGTCGCATAACCAAGCCCAAATTGCATATGATAAAAAGCTAGTTATTATCAAAATCCCTTCTGGTGAATCAGTCACTATTCAGGGAGATACACAATATGGATTGCCCAACAATGTGTCTATTCTCAAGGTATCGCAGTGTTTGAAGAGCGGATGTGTCATCTACATGGCACAAGTGACTGTGAATGATCCGAAACCTAAGATTGAGGACATCCCAATCATCTCTGAATAACCTGATGTCTTTCCTGATGAGTTACCTGGATTACCTCCTGAGAGGCAAGTAGAGTTCATGATAGACATTCTGCCAGGATCTGCGCCTATTGCACGAGCTCCTTATCGTCTAGCGCCTACTGAAATGAAAGAGCTCAGGACTCAATTAGATGACTTACTGGAAAAAGGCTTCATTTGTAACATCCCGAAAATACAAGACTTTATATTAGAATTATAAAGTGTAAAATAAACAAGAATAAGCTAACTAGGATAAATAACCCAGTTAGTTAGGAGTCTTGTAGTAACACATGAAAGAGTTAAAAGGCCAAAGATATAAACTAAATAAGAGTGGAGGGACTTAGGTTGTTAAAATTGAAACTTAAATTACTAATATTAGTAAAATAAAAATCCAAACACTCCATTTTGGAGTTCCTGGATCGATCAAGGCAGGAGAGGGCGACCCCCACTCTCAAAAACCCTAACTTCCACTAAAACTCTCAATTGAAGGCCTAAATCAAGCTAAAATCGAAATCTGAACATGGTATCGTGATCACCTCGTCAAGGGGATCATAAGGTATGTTGAATTAGGTCATTTTCATTCGATTCAAAGTTCATGCATGTGATTGAAATCGAGTGTAGAGCTTGATTATGTGTTGTAAACATGAAATTGGAAGTAATATAAGGTTTAGGGACAAACCCTAGACGATTTCTTGTCAAATTCTTGCATGATAATTGTATAGATCAAAATCACCATAGTGGGTGATTAGTATGTTAGTAAAACTTGATGAACACTAGGATTAAAACTCTTGTTCTAGTGTAAACTGAAATTATGAGGAAAACTCTAAGTTGTTGATGTTAACATATAGACATGTAGGCTAATTGAAGTTAATTAGGGTGATAAACTCAAGTCATGAACTTGGTTTAGATCATGTAAAAAATCTGACCCGCTAGGTGTTTGATAAAATGCCTAAAAGAGGGTTAAATTGTTAAAAGTTGGGTAAACGCAGATTTGAATATGTTAAGAAATAATGCGTTAAAGCTTATGAAAGAGTTCTAATCTTGTTATGAATTGAACTCTTTAGGCAAGGAATCCGGAACGTCAAGTGGACACGCCGGAAGTGATAACCGCGGAAAAGGTGTGCTTTGAAGGTACGTGGCTAAAGCCCCGTTAAATTATGTGTAAATATTTAGTTTTGTTGTGTGAATGATGTTGTAGTGTAATGGATGCGTTTGATGCGTTGTTAAAGTGGCGAAGTACACTCGACCATCAAACGGGTCAAAGTAAAGACTTGGAATTTAGTTTTGCTAGTCAATGAAGTGATGGTTTTCACTAAATAGCCAAACGGGTCAAAATGATGTTTTTAAAAGAATCACGAGAGTAGAGACTTGAAAGTCTTATACCTCGTTAAATGATGAATTGTACCATACCAATGATTTGGTGGTATTAATCTAAGTAAAAGAACCCGGAATATGGGTCAAACAATAGATGTTAAATGAAAAAGGGTTGTTTGAAACGGAATTCTTGAATTCCGAATAAACAAGTATTTAGCCCTGAAGGAAATGCAAATCCATGGAATTGGCGCGAATACACCAAGTATGTGAGCCCGGGAAATTGGGTAATTATGTCTAAAAGGTCTTAAGAATGAAAAAGAGGTGCTATGCACTTACACTAATGGGTTGGATAATTGAAATAAGGAAATTGTGAACCGACTGTCGGTATCTCGGATTCCGCGATGCGAAATTTACATGGTTGGATCCGTAATTTTATTACGGACTCATAGGAAAAAGAATCGGTTAAAACGGACTAGCGAGCGAAAAGTTATGACCTTTTAAAGTTAGAATTTTTACAATTTTCGGAGCTGGGCAGAAATGCAGGTTTTAAACCTGCACCTGCTGAAATTAGTGTTCCCCCGCGCCACGCGGAGGAACCTTTGGAAACCCCCGCGACACGCGGAAGACGTCGCGTGTTGCGACGTATGTTATGGTTTCTTCCGCGACACGCGGAGGAACCAAAGTTGGAAATTTTATTTTCTTTTATTGATTTGATGTTGGAACTTGTTTACACGTATTATGTCAATGCCAAAACTAATGTTTTTAGTGGTTTTGACCTTAGGTGACTATGGTGGGCTTCCGGATGGCGGTCAAGCAATGTAGAAGAACCGAACACGTATTTTGAAGCTTCCGCGTTAACTTAACTTTGTTTAGACAATGATCTTGATGTAAATGAATTGTTAACCATGTTTTGAAGGTTTAAACTAGTCGGTAGTTGACTAGTAGATGTTACTTTAAAACTTGTTTTTGTATTTAATATGAATATGTTTGGTATCTAAACTTGAAAAGTTTTTGTAAATTCAGATTTTAGAATAAATTCATGTAATTTATTTGATAATTCTATTATCATAAAAAGGGTGTTACAAGTTGGTAATCAGAGCTCAAGGTTGTTAACAAGTGTGTTCGGTTCAAGCTTGATCAAACATCCGGTAAGAGTTAATTGTTCTTAGTAGAGTTATTAAGTATAAAGAGGGAATAATGAATAGATATGCATGGGAAGAGTGTGTTAACACACTCAAACCTGGAAAGTGCATTAAATAAGAACGGTGAAAACAAGTCACGAACTTGAATAAACCGAAGTAAATAAATCACATGTTATAGATGAAATGTTAACGCTCGATGTAAACATTTCAGTTAAAAATGGCGAATAAAGGTAATGATGATGCGGTGCGAAGAGTCACCGAGCAAACGAGAGAAGTGATTGCTGAGGAGGTAGGAAAAGCAATCGAAAAGAGTTTGTCGGGTTTTATCGACAAAATCCAAAACACGGTATTATCAGTGGTGGAAGAAAGGATCAAGAAATTGGAGGATAATACCAATTTAGCAAAGGAGAAGTCGGGAGGACGAAAATCTTGTTCTTATAAAGAGTTCATGGCGTGTAAACCGCCAATCTACAATGGGGAGGTTGACCCGATAATATGCCAACGGTGGCTAAGTGATATGGAGGGAGTATTTGAAAGGACCCATTGCGATGAGGATGACTTCGTGGCTTATGGCACGGGTCAGTTAAGGGGTCAGGCGAAAGATTGGTGGGATAACAAGAAGAAAGAGATCGGAAGTGAAGCGGCTAAGGCTATGATATGGGACGAGTTTAAGACGCCGTTTCTTAAACATCATAGTCCCAAGGCAATCATTAACAAAATCAAGGAAGAATTTATGCAGCTTCGACACAAGGGTGAATCTATCGATAAAATCACAGGAACGTTCATGGATAAAATGAAGTTTTGTGATGATCTCATAACGAATGAAGAGCAGAAAATATATTATTATTATTATTATAATATGCTGAGCGCCGAGTATAGGGAGTTTATGACTCCTTCGAAGTATGAGACTCTCACCGAGATTATAAACGTTGCTCGGGAACGGGAGATAGTGTTGAAGAAACAAATAGAAAGAGGCGAAAGAAGGGCACAGGTAGTCAACCCAAGCCCGACGAAAAAGGCACGTCCGAACGAATCCTCAAAGAAACAAGAAGGAAAAAGCGAGTCATCAAGCTGCAAGATATGCGGGAAAGGGCACAAGGGTGAGTACCGGTTTAAGGACAAGCCGTGTCCTATTTGTGGGAAAACCGAGCACACAGCTGCGTTGTGCTCGGGGAAGGTGTCGGTGTGTTACAAATGTTATCAGCCGGGTCACAAGAAATCGGAGTGTCCGAAATTGATCGGGAAGAAAGATGACAAGGATACACGTACCGAGACACCAAGAGCAAAAGCAAGATCCTTCCAGTTAACGGCAGCCGAGGCAAAGGTGGAACCCGATGTGGTTTCAGGTATATTTGCTATAAACTCGATTCCCGCACATGTGTTATTTGATACGGGTGCGAATAAATCCTTTGTTTCACATGGATTTATTCGACATCCTTCTTTTGTACTAACGAAACTGCCTATGCCATTAGAGGTAGAAATAGGTGATAACAAAAGTTTTCTTGTATGTGATGTATGTCGAGACTGCAAAATAAACATTGATGATGAGGAATATTTAATAGACTTGATCCCTATGTCAATGGGAGAATTCCAAGTAGTGGTCGGGATGGATTGGTTATCTCGACATCATGCAGAAGTGATATGTTTCCGCAAGGAGATAAAATTGACATCTCCAAGCAGAAAGCAAGTTACCATCTATGGCGAAAAAGGGGGCAGTCCCGTTATGTGCTCAATACTAAAAGCTCATAAGCTTATGAGGCGCGGATGTAAAGCATTTATGATATACGCAAACGAACCTGATAAAGAGACGCCGAAGATTAAAGACGTACCAGTGGTACGCGAATACGCTGATGTATTTCCGGAAGATTTACCGGGAATACCGCCAGAACGGGAGGTAGAGTTCGGAATTGAATTGATTCCGGGCGCGAAACCTGTGGCTAAGGCGCCGTATCGGTTAGCGCCATCAGAATTGCAAGAATTGATGTCCCAAATCCAAGAATTGCTCGACAAGGGATTTATTCGGCCAAGTGTGTCTCCATGGGGCGCACCAGTATTATTCGTGAGAAAGAAGGACGGGAGCATGCGTATGTGCATTGATTACCGAGAGTTGAATAAACTCACGGTAAAGAATCGATATCCGCTTCCAAGAATTGATGACCTATTTGACCAATTACAAGGTGCAAGTTGGTTCTCAAAAATCGACCTCAGATCGGGGTATCATCAGTTAAAAGTCAAAGAGGAGGATGTACCGAAAACGGCTTTCCGTACAAGGTACGGACATTACGAGTTTCTCGTGATGTCCTTTGGGTTAACTAATGCACCCGCGGCTTTCATGGATCTCATGAACCGGGTTTGCAAACCCATGCTAGACAAGTCAGTGATAGTGTTTATTGATGACATCTTGATATACTCCAAGAATGAAGCAGAACACGCAAGTCATTTGCGTGAAGTGTTGGAGACGCTCAGGAAAGAGAAATTGTATGCAAAATTCTCAAAATGTGCCTTCTGGTTACGAGAGGAGCAATTTCTTGGGCACATCATTAGTGCAAACGGGGTGTTAGTAGATCCGTCAAAGATAGAAGCTGTGTCAAGATGGACTCCACCAAAGAATCCTTCGGAAATCAGAAGCTTCTTGGGGCTTGCGGGTTATTATCGGAGATTCATACAAGATTTCTCCAAAATTGCTATGCCGTTGACCAAACTAACCCGTAAGGATGAAAAGTTTATTTGGACCGAGGATCAAGAAAGGGCGTTCCAAACGCTCAAGGAAAAATTGACCCATGCACCGGTATTGACATTACCGGACGGAACGGAGGATATGGTAGTTTACTCGGATGCATCGCATTCGGGACTTGGCTGCGTTTTGATGCAGCAGGGCAAGGTTATAGCCTATGCCTCGAGGCAGCTAAAGACTCATGAGAAGAGATATCCTACCCATGACCTCGAGTTGGCAGTAGTGGTGTTCGCCTTGAAGATATGGAGGCATTACTTGTATGTGGTGAAGTGCACTATCTTTACCAACCACAAAAGCTTAAAGTATTTCTTCAATCAGAAGGAATTAAATATGAGGCAGAGGCGGTGGTTAGAAACTGTCAAAGACTTTGATTGTGAAATACATTACCACCCCGGGAAGGCTAATGTAGTGGCAGACGCGTTGAGCCGAAAGACAGATTATACGCCTATTCGGGTACGATCGATGCAACTAATTGTGACATCGGGTTTGCTTGAACAAATCCGGAAATCTCAAATTGAAGCAATCAAGGAAGAAAATGTGAAGAGGGAAAGGATAGTTGGGCAGCTAAAAGACCTGGAGGATGATAACCAAGGATTGAAAACTCGATTTGGGAGAATTTGGGTTCCAAATACGTGTGGGGCCAAGGTGCGTCTACTTGACGAGGCCCATAAATCTCATTATTCAATTCATCCGGGGGCGACCAAAATGTATAATGACTTAAAACAAAACTATTGGTGGGCTGGAATGAAAAGAGATATTGTGAAATATGTGGAGAAGTGTCTGACTTGTTTACAAGTCAAAGCGGAGCACCAAAAGCCATATGGTAAGTTGCAACCGCTGGATATCCCAATTTGGAAATGGGAACAAATCACGATGGATTTGTTAACCAAATTGCCCAAAACCAATCGCGGATTTGATGCTATATGGGTAGTCGTGGATAGATTGACAAAGAGTGCTCACTTTATTCCGATTCGTGAGACTTATACATCCGAGAAGATGTCGGAAGTGTACACCAATGAAATCATAGCACGTCATGGAGTGCCGATATCCATTGTATCAGACAGAGATACTCGGTTTACTTCGAAATTTTGGCGCGAATTCCAAGAGAAAATGGGAACTAAATTATTCATTAGCACTGCTTACCATCCACAAACGGATGGGCAAAGTGAGAGAACAATACAAACGTTGGAAGATATGTTGCGGGCTTGCATTATCGACTTCGGGGGTAGTGGGGATGTCTATCTACCCTTGGTCGAATTCTCATATAACAACAGCTATCACACGAGCATTAAAATGGCCCCTTACGAAATGTTATATGGAAGAAAGTGTCGAACCCCGGTATGTTGGGGAGAAGTGGGTCCACGAGGACTAGCCCCTACTGATATAATCCGGACTACGAATGAGAAGATCGACTTGGTCCGAGCTAACCTAAAGGCGGCTCAGGATCGACAAAAAGCGTACGCAGATAAACGGAATAGACCAATTGAATTTCAAATTGGCAATAAAGTAATGCTAAAAGTATCGCCATGGAAAGGAATTATACGGTTCAGAAAAAGAGGAAAGTTGAGTCCGAGGTTCATTGGGCCATTCAGGATAACTGAACGGGTTGGTAAGGTAGCATATCGCCTTGAACTACCCGAGGAGTTGAGTGGAATTCATAGCACATTCCATGTGTCACATCTCCGAAAATGCTTAGCAGACGAAACTGCTCGTATCCGCTATGATGACATCGAGGTGGATAACAGCCTCAACTATGCAGTGAGGCCAATTGCAATTTTAGATCGAAAAGAGAAGAGTCTGAGGAACAAAGTAATTAACCAAGTGAAGGTTAAATGGGAGCACAGGAAGGGTGCGGATACCACGTGGGAATCCGAAGAAGAGATGCAACGGCTCTACCCTAAACTATTTGGTACGTATTACGGTTTCGAGGACGAAACCCTTTTTAAGGGGGGTGGACTTGTAACATCCCGAAAATACAAGACTTTATATTAGAATTATAAAGTGTAAAATAAACAAGAATAAGCTAACTAGGATAAATAACCCAGTTAGTTAGGAGTCTTGTAGTAACACATGAAAGAGTTAAAAGGCCAAAGATATAAACTAAATAAGAATGGAGGGACTTAGGTTGTTAAAATTGAAACTTAAATTACTAATATTAGTAAAATAAAAATCCAAACACTCCATTTTGGAGTTCCTGGATCGATCAAGGCAGGAGAGGGCGACCCCCACTCTCAAAAACCCTAACTTCCACTAAAACTCTCAATTGAAGGCCTAAATCAAGCTAAAATCGAAATCTGAACATGGTATCGTGATCACCTCGTCAAGGGGATCATAAGGTATGTTGAATTAGGTCATTTTCATTCGATACAAAGTTCATGCATGTGATTGAAATCGAGTGTAGAGCTTGATTATGTGTTGTAAACATGAAATTGGAAGTAATATAAGGTTTAGGGACAAACCCTAGACGATTTCTTGTCAAATTCTTGCATGATAATTGTATAGATCAAAATCACCATAGTGGGTGATTAGTATGTTAGTAAAACTTGATGACCACTAGGATTAAAACTCTTGTTCTAGTGTAAACTGAAATTATGAGGAAAACTCTAAGTTGTTGATGTTAACATATAGACATGTAGGCTAATTGAAGTTAATTAGGGTGATAAACTCAAGTCATGAACTTGGTTTAGATCATGTAAAAAATCTGACCCGCTAGGTGTTTGATAAAATGCCTAAAAGAGGGTTAAATTGTTAAAAGTTGGGTAAACGCAGATTTGAATATGTTAAGAAATAATGCGTTAAAGCTTATGAAAGAGTTCTAATCTTGTTATGAATTGAACTCTTTAGGCAAGGAATCCGGAACGTCAAGTGGACACGCCGGAAGTGATAACCGCGGAAAAGGTGTGCTTTGAAGGTACGTGGCTAAAGCCCCATTAAATTATGTGTAAATATTTAGTTTTGTTGTGTGAATGATGTTGTAGTGTAATGGATGCGTTGTTAAAGTGGCGAAGTACACTCGACCATCAAACGGGTCAAAGTAAAGACTTGGAATTTAGTTTGGCTAGTCAATGAAGTGATGGTTTTCACTAAATAGCCAAACGGATCAAAATGATGTTTTTAAAAGAATCATGAGAGTAGAGACTTGAAAGTCTTATACCTCGTTAAATGATGAATTGTACCATACCAATGATTTGGTGGTATTAATCTAAGTAAAAGAACCCGGAATATGGGTCAAACAATAGATGTTAAATGAAAAAGGGTTGTTTGAAACGGAATGCTTGAATTCCAAATAAACAAGTATTTAGCCCTGAAGGAAACGCAAAGCCATGGAATTGGCGCGAATACACCAAGTATGTGAGCCCGGTAAATTGGGTAATTATGTCTAAAAGGTCTTAAGAATGAAAAAGAGGTGCTATGCACTTACACAAATGGGTTGGATAATTGAAATAAGGAAATTGTGAACCGACTGTCGGTATCTCGGATTCCGCGATGCGAAATTTACATGGTTGGATCCGTAATTTTATTACGGACTCATAGGAAAAAGAATCGGTTAAAACGGACTAGCGAGCGAAAAGTTATGACCTTTTAAAGTTAGAATTTTTACAATTTTCGGAGCTGGGCAGAAATGCAGGTTTTAAACCTGCACCTGCTGAAATTAGTGTTCCCCCGCGCCACGCGGAGGAACCTTTGGAAACCCCCGCGACACGCGGAAGACGTCGCGTGTCGCGACGTATGTTATGGTTTCTTCCGCGACACGCGGAGGAACCAAAGTTGGAAATTTTATTTTCTTTTATTGATTTGATGTTGGAACTTGTTTACACGTATTATGTCAATGCCAAAACTAATGTTTTTAGTGGTTTTGACCTTAGGTGACTATGGTGGGCTTCCGGATGGCGGTCAAGCAATGTAGAAGAACCGAACACGTATTTTGAAGCTTCCGCGTTAACTTAACTTTGTTTAGACAATGATCTTGATGTAAATGAATTGTTAACCATGTTTTGAAGGTTTAAACTAGTCGGTAGTTGACTAGTAGATGTTACTTTAAAACTTGTTTTTGTATTTAATATGAATATGTTTGGTATCTAAACTTGAAAAGTTTTTGTAAATTCAGATTTTAGAATAAATTCATGTAATTTATTTGATAATTCTATTATCATAAAAAGGGTGTTACATCATTCAACCCAGCTCTTCGCCTTGGGGAGCCCCAATACTGTTTGTGAAAAAGAAGGATGGATCAATGCGCTTATGCATTGATTATCGTGAATTAAATAAGGTAACGATCAATAATCGTTATCCTTTGCCCAGGATCAACTATTTATTCGATCAACTCCAAGGGGTGAGCTATTTCTCGAAGATTGATTTGAGATCTGGGTATCATCAACTTAAGGTCAGAACTGAAGATGTACCAAAGACAGCATTCAGAACAAGGTATGGACACTACGAGTTTTTAGTGATGCCTTTTGGGCTCACTAATGCACCAGCAGCATTCATGGACCTCATGTAACACCCCGTGTTTCTGAAGTCAAAGTCAAAGTCAAGATTGAAGTCAAAGGAAGAAAAGATTGCTAATTGCGATCTGTCTCTCATTGCTCAATTCCTATTCTGACTTCTTTGACTCGTAATTAGTCTATTTTATTTTTGCTTTAGTTGTATTATGTGGAGTATCTATTAATAATCGCGTAGTAATCGCTATTTATCGCGTGTTTAATCGCTTTATCGCTATCACAATCGCACTCGCAACTCGAATTACGCATTTTGGTTATTGCTATATGTGTGTGTGTGACTACGTGTTACTTATGCATGCTTATTTATGTTATGTTGTGGTAATCAATCGAAACGCAATCGAATTAAATCGCAATCGAAATGGTAGGATAATTGGTGGAAAAAAGATAGTGCGAGATATGAGTAGTTGGGATTAAAAGTAATTTGACTAGGAAACTCAATCGCATCGCAATGCTCGCAATCGCAATCGAAACATCAAAACTCGTCGCACCGAACACTCGAACGAGGTGACTGATCGACCAGGCGACCAGCCGACCGATCGGACTGCTGTCTGATCGGACAGGCTGTCCGCATGGGCTGCCTAACCGTTCGACCATCCCCTTTCCACTTAGGGTAACTCTATAAATACCCCTTGTCACTTTCAAACTTTCTACTTTTGGCAAGTGACGTCCGACCAGCTCATTTTCCTCACTTTTCTTCAGATTTCTCACGATTCCGGTAAGATCTCGTCCTAAATATTGTACTTCCTTAATCTACACGCACTCCTACACCTTTCTATCTTTTGAATCTTAACTTTTAACCGTGAAATCACCAAGATTCAAGGTGTTCTAGGATGACGTCATCATGTGTTCTTGAAGAACTTCATGTTTTGGCCTCAATCCACCAAGAACAACTTAGATCTAACTGATTTCCACATAAACAAACAAAGATCTTCCATAGATCTAAACAAATTCACAATGAAAAGGAGTGAAAGATGGTTTTCCAACTTTCTTCCAACTCTTTTACACTCAATGCACTCAAGACCGATAGAATCGGAGCTTGTGCCGATTTAATACTCATTATCGTGGTTGTGTTGGTTCAAGATCCGTATTCCATCCACGAGATTATCGGTTCCGGGTTAAACATGGAACATCGTCTCGAACTGTCAACTGATCGGGTTTGGGTGATTCCTGTCCGATCAGGAGCACCAAGTATTGACGAGGTTTCTGTTGTTTAACACGTTATCAAAACATCTCGATAAAACGACAAACAATCAAAACAACCAAGTGTAAGACGAACAGGTCGACCAGGACGGAGTGCCGTCCGATCGGACTGCTGTTCGATCGAACAGCCAAACCGCACGACTGGCCAATCCGAACGGCTTACACCTTGGGTCCCACACTTAACCATTTTTACCAATATTAGAAGTCTGAATGTTGAACGAATTACTGTCCGATCGGACTACCATCCGATCGAATTTCCATCCGAATCATGAAACATTTGAACTTCCACACTTAAACAATTTTCAACATGTTCAATTCACAAAGGATGCCACCCGAACGAACAACCGTCCGAGCGAGTGACACCCTGCTGTGAACTTGTTCTCACTGAAGTGCCCAACTGAACGGGTTGCCGTCCGATCGAACGACCATCCGATCGACCGACCTAAAAGGTAGAGGTACTTCAATGTTTTCAAAATACTACAACGAAAACTTCAAAAGTCAAGCCATCATACACAAACACATCCTTCCCAAAGAAAGAAACAATCCACTCGAACAGCCATCCGACCGGACGACCGTCCGAATGGACAACCACCCGCACGACTGACTGTCCGACCGGACTACCATCCGAACAGACTGCTGTCCGAACCACTTGTACTTTGCACCGTTTTACGCGTCACTTATCATTATGCTATCAATCTATTCAGGCTAACCCTACTCTCAAGCGCTCCCTTCAATCCATCAATCGTTGTGAGTATACCCGATCCCTTTTTGTTTTACGCACTTTTGGGTGTTACATACGTTACTTATACTAAATCACATCGAACACACTACGCAATACTTTAAAATGCTAACCGTTACCGCATGTTATACGTGACTTAATGAATGCTTGTTTGTTATGTTTACACATGGAATGTTGTCTACCTGCCTTAGCAACGATAGTACTATTAGTTTGGACTCAGCACCCGTTCACTCGGGGGTTGTTAAGGACAATTACCTACATGGCTCACAGTGGTGAGAATGTATCGCGAACTGCCTTGGGCAGTCAACCTGCATTCATTGGTATCAATAGGTTCATGTCGATAACTAGCATGTCTCATTTCACTCTGTGTACGTGCTGGTTATGCATAACACTTTCGAACTCTATATGCTATTATCAACTTGTATGCTCACCTTTACACTATGTGTATTGACTTTTACTTTAACGTATGTGACAGGTGCTTAAGTTGTTTTTATGCTTAGCTTGCTGTGAACTTGAGGCAAGGAAAGGTCTAGGATGCTCTCTGTGCTGTGATGAAATCGAAGCTAGGAAAAGAGGTCCTAGAAACCAATAAATAAACTATCTATGTATAAATCTGAGTTGTCGGAACAGAACTACTTGACTAGATTTGTCTGTAATAATTTGTTTGCCTTTTAAGACATGGTATGGGACATTTTCCTTTAAATTAATCGGTAATGATAATTATTATGGAAACTTCTGGACAATCTGTTTCGCTCAGTGCCATGCCCCGATGTTTCCGCCATCGGTTGGGGTGTGACAGATTGGTATCAGAGCCATAACTATGGGGAATTAGGCAAGACTCGACCTAGTCCGGGTCGATGTCTTAGAGACCTAGTCTATAGTTAGGAACCAACAGACCGACTTGTGCATATCCAGTAGGGATTATGTATGAGCTTACTGCTATTTCTCGCTATTCTCGCCTATGCTACACTATCACCACACTCGAATTTTCAGATCATGAATGAGCGATTAACTCGAGAATAGGTGTGTAGCCGCAAACTCTTGACTAAATTGCTTGATCAACCTATATTTTTTATCTAATGAACACGAGAAATTGCGTTGAAATAGGAGTGAAATCCATACTTTGACGCATAGTTCTCCTTTATTTTATCAAAACAGGAACGAAGTTGTTAAGTCAGGGGTGAAACCCTAACCTTGACGACTTGTTCCGATATTACTTGGTTTTACAAAACTCTCACCAAAGTCTCGACGGACTCCAACGACCTGAAGTCACAATATGACTAACGGGATGCGTGCCAAACGCCCAAGAATCGTGGCAAAAGCACAATACTGAAAGTCAAAATGTGTACAACGAGTCCTTGAGAATAATCGAATCACTTTGGTAAGTCGATGTCTGAATAGCCGCAGACAATCCATCTTTCGATTTTTATGTGTTTCGATTCTGAGCCCGCAACTGCTGACTCTGATAATTCGTTGATTTTATGTGTTTTTATGTGTTTTTATGTGAATTTGCCTGGTTATATGTTTAAATTTTGGAGGCTTACTCGATTTTTGCTTTCACTTCGATCGACACGCACGACTCGCACTGCATTTCTATCTCAAAACACTGACAAATCGCTAAATTATGGACGACCTTATGCTATGTTATACGCTTATACTATACTACTCGATAAGTTATACGCGATCGCTATTCTCAAACATTCGCAGACTTTGAATAATAGGTTTCTGTATTCTGACTGCCCCTTGTGATTACCTGTTTATGTGCTTCTGTGTTTCTGTACCTTACGTGCTTATGTGCTTGTGTGTTTATGTGAATCTGTGGTTATGTGCCTATGTGTTTGTGTGATACATATTTCACTGTGTTCCTGAGCCTTAGTAAGTATTAGATGTGTGAGGTGAGATTCGATTATGATGTGTCTAAGACCTATGACGATGTCTGTTGCAGAAAATGTCAACTGGACCATCATCTGGACCCCGTCACCCACGACTCTCTCGTCAAGAACAGAGGGACAAATGCCTTGCTGCCATCCTCGCGAAATAAGTGGCCAAGGTTGTGCCTCAGATCGTGAGTGATATTTATGAGAACGTCAGCAAATCGTCTAAGGAGTCTAGAACCGAAGCTCCTAAAGTTGCTACCAAGACTGCTTTCAGCTTCAAGCAGTTCAAGGCATGCGGTCTGAAGGAATTCACTGGAGAAGATGGCCCGACGGCTATGTTTCAATGGTTCGATTCCATCGAAGTCACTCTGCGCCAGAGTGGATGTCCGGAAAATCTCTGCACCCTAAACGCTACCGGCATCTTCCAGTCCTGCGCATTAGACTGGTGGACGGCCGAGAGAAACAAACGCGGAAATGATGCAGCTTATGAGCTGACCTGGGAAGAGTTGAAGGCCATCATGATGGATGAATTTTGCCCTCCCCATGAACGCCAAAAGCTGGAGGAAGAATTCTAGAACATTAGGCAGAAGGAAGGTGACAATGCTGCCCTGACTGCTCGCTTTAAGCAGCTCAGCATCATCTGCCCCGATCAAGTGAAGACGTCCGACATGGCGATCAAGAAGTACATCCGAGCTCTACCCGACTGTGTTGCGGATTTTGTGCATGCCGCAAAGACAGCAACGATAGAAGAAACTTACTTGCTCACCGCCGAAATCAACGACAAGCGGGTAAAAGCTGGTTTTTGGGATAAAACTTCAAAGAACCTGCATCAAGTCACCGTTGCAACAACCGCTGAAACCGCCACCGCTCAATCGCCCAAGTCCTCACGCCGCAAGAAGAAGAACAACAACAGCAGCTCCAGCAACAAGAACTGTGCTGTTACTACCACTGCTGCTCCACTCCAAGCCGTACCGGCCCAGCAGCAGCACTATCATCGTCCAGCACCAGTTACTTATGCACCGCCTGCAAAGAGTGCATACACAGGCCCCACCCGGCTTGCCCAACATGTTCTTATCATCACCCGGTGGGTCTCACCTGTCATTTCTGCGCTCATTGCAACATGTACGGCCACTTCACTGCTAACTGCCGTACTGGTCCTCGTCAAGCCCCAGCTCAAGCCACTGCTCATCAAGCTCTGCTCCCAGCCCCACAAGGCCAACAAGCGGCTCAGGCACCCGCGGTCAACGCCCGAGTCTGCTTCGTATGTGGTAATCCCAACCACTTTGCGAACATGTGCCCGAACAGGGTTGTGAAACAAGAGCCCCAGCAACAGCAGCAACAGCCTCAGCAATAGCAACAGCAACAAGCCGCACGCGCCAGAACTTTCAACATCAATGTGCGCCAAGCCCAGACTGACAACAACGTGGTCAATGGTACGTTCCTTGTGAATGGTATATATGCTTCATGTTTGTTTGATACTGGAGCCGATAATTGCTTTGTGTCATTCGAATTCGAGAAGCTCCTTAGTCGTAAACGCTCCCATCTCCCCTCGACGTTCGATGTTGAAGTCGCCACTGGAAGAATTGTCGCTGTTAATTCTGTTCTTCGTGATTGTACTCTTGAGCTCAACAATCACATCTTCCCGATCGATATCATTCCGATGCAACTCGGAAGTTTTGACGTCATAGCAGGCATGGACTTTCTTCGCGAAAACCATGCTGAAGTTGTGTGCTTCGATAAGATGATTCGATTCTCGCTCGCAAATGGTGATTTATTGTGTGTCTAGTGAAACTGCCTCGAAAGGTCTCAAACTCATGTCATGTGTCCAAGCTAGCAAGTATCTCCGCAAGGAATACAGAGCTTTCTTGGCTAACATTGTAGTAGCGGAGAAGGAAAAGAAAGGGAGTCCTGGTGCAAACGATGTTCCTGTGGTTCGAGAATTTCCTAACGTTTTTCCTGAGGATTTCCCCGGATTACCGCCAAGTCGTGATATCGACTTTCGTATCGACCTCATTCCTGGAGCCAATCCTGTTGCCAAAGCTCCTTACCGACTCACACCGTCTGAAATACGTGAACTCTCGAACCAACTCCAGGAATTACTCGAGAAAGGCTTCATTCGCCCGAGCACCTCTCCTTGGGGCGCGCCAGTCCTTTTCGTTAAAAAGAAGGATGGGTCGTTCAGGATGTGCATCGACTATCGGGAATTGAATAAGTTAACTATCAAGTACCGCTACCCTCTGCCTCGTATTGACGATTTGTTTGATCGGCTACAAGGTGCTACGTGTTTCTCGAAGATCGATCTATGCTCAGGCTATCATCAACTACGCATTCAAGAGGAGGATATACCCAAAACCGCGTTTCGCACTCGATATGGCCACTATGAATTCGTTGTTATGCCCTTTGGTTTAACCAACGCACCCGCAGTTTTCATGGATCTGATGAATCGCGTTTGTAAACCATACCTCGATCGTTTCGTCATCGTGTTCATCGACGATGTCTTGATCTATTCCAAATCGAAAGCCGAACACGCGTAACATCTACGTTTGGTTCTCGAGCTACTCCAGGGGAATCGACTCTATGCC
Source organism: Helianthus tuberosus (assembly GCA_030545235.1). Classification (NCBI taxonomy): domain Eukaryota; kingdom Viridiplantae; phylum Streptophyta; class Magnoliopsida; order Asterales; family Asteraceae; genus Helianthus; species Helianthus tuberosus. The sequence goes on along the minus strand of CM060430.1, from coordinate 175,662,628 downwards.
AAGTCCTCCAAGTGTGAATTATGGATGGAAGAGGTTTAGTTTCTGGGTCACATTGTAAATAATCAAGGTATTCACGTCGATCCCGCGAAAATTAAAGCTGTTAGGAGTTGGATTACACCTAAGAACCCGTCTGAAGTCCGTTCTTTTCTTGGACTAGCGGGCTATTATCGACGATTTATCGAGGGATTCTCAAAGATCGCTGTGCCGCTTACCGCTCTCATGCATAAAGACAAGCCTTTTGTTTGGGGAACTAAACAAGAGTCTGCTTTCCAAACCCTCAATTGCAATGCTCCTGTTCTCTCTTTACCCGACGGAGACGACGATTTCATTGTCTATTGTGATACTTCCAACCTTGGTCTTGGTTGTGTTCTTATGCAGCGGGACAAGGTTATAGCTTACGCATCTCGTCAGCTCAAAATCCACGAGAACTATACAACCCATGATCTCGAGCTAGGCGCAGTTGTTTTTGCGTTAAAGATTTGGCGACACTACCTGTATGGTACCAAGTGTACGTTCTTCACCGATCATAGGAGCCTACAACATATCTTTGATCAGAAAGAACTTAATATGCGTCAACGCCGATGGGTAGGACTTCTCAACGATTACGATTGTGAGATTTGTTATCACCCAGGCAAAGCAAATGTTGTTGCCGACGCTCTCAGCAGACGGAGTTATTTGCTCAGCATTCGCAATGTCCAAGCCCAATACGATCTTGAAGCTCTCATCCGCGAGCCCAACAAGCTTGTTTTAACGAACGCACTCTGAAGAAGGAACGAATCTATCACGATGGAGCCCAGCTTGTGAATAAGTCGAATGGGATATTCCATTATCTGGATCGAATTTGGATCCCTAAATGGGCCGATTTGTGACAGATTCTGATGGACAAAGCCCACAAAATCCGGTATTCTATTCATCCCGGTGCCGACAAAATGTACCAGGACCTTCGCTACAAGTACTGGTGGCCTGCATGAAAAGGGATATTGCTCTCTACGTTGGAAAGTGCCTGACTTGTGCAAGAGTCAAGGCTGAACACCAAAGACCCTCTGGCTTACTCGAACAACCGCCGATCCCTATGTGGAAGTGGGAGAGTATAGCTGTGGATTTCATAACAAAGCTTCCGCACACGTCATCAGGTCACGATAGCATCTGGGTTGTTGTTGACCGGTTGACCAAATCTGCTCACTTTTTGCCAATACGGGAAGACTACAGGGTAGAACGATTAGCCCGAATCTACACCAACGAGATCATTTGTAATCATGGGACGCATCGCGACATCATCTCTAACCGTGATGCTCGGTTTACCTCGCGACTGTGGGAAGCGTTTCAAGCGGCTCTCGGTACTAAGCTTAACTTAAGTACCGCATTCCACCCTCAAACCGACAGTCAGACTGAAAGAACGATCCGTACTCTTGAAGACATGCTCTGTTCATGTGTCATAGATTTCGGTGGTAATTGGGATGCTTACCTGCCGTTAGTCGAATTCTCGTACAACAACAGTTATCATTCCAGCATTCAAATGGCACCATTCGAGGCTTTATACGGAAGAAAATATCGATCGCCTATTGTATGGCACGAGATCGGTTACTCGCAATTAACCGGTCCTGAGCTATTGCAGGAAACGACTGACAAAGTCCTCCAAATTCGAGACAACTTGTTGAAAGCTAGAAGTCGACTGAAAAGTTACGCCGATAGACGACGCAAGCCCCTTGAATTTGACGTTGGCGACTACGTACTCCTAAAGGTATCACCTTGGAAGGGTGTGGTCAGATTCGGCAAGAAAGGGAAACTAGCGCCTCGATATGTTGGCCCTTTTAAGATTCTGGAAAGGATTGGAAAAGTCGCCTACAGACTCGAACTACCGGAGGAACTTAGTAATATCCACCCGACTTTCCATGTGTCAAACATCCGCAAGTGCCTGGCTGAGCATGATTTAATTGTACCCCTCGATGACCTCCAAGTAAACGAAACACTACAGTTCATGGAGAAGCCTGTCGAAATCATGGATCGCCAAACCAAGCAGCTCAGACGCTCGCGCATTCCTATTGTGAAAGTCCGATGGGAAGGCAAACGAGGCGCAGAGTTCACTTGGGAACTCGAAAGCGACATGAAGGCGAAGTACCCGCAGTTGTTTGTTACGGATTCGGCCTAATTTTGGGACGAAATTCCCTCAACTAGGGGAGGCTGTAACACCCCGTGTTTCTGAAGTCAAAGTCAAGATTGAAGTCAAAGGAAGAAAAGATTGCTAATTGCGATCTGTCTATCCTTGCTCAATTCTTGTTCTGACTTCTTTGACTCATAATTAGTCTATTTTATTTTTGCTTTAGTTGTATTATGTGGAGTATCTATTAATAATCACGTAGTAATCGCTATTTATCGCGTGTTTAATCGCTTTATCGCTATCGCACTCGCACCTCGAATTACGCATTTTGGTTATTGTTATACGTGTGTGTGTGCCTTACGTGTTACTTGTGCATGCTTATTTATGTTATGTTGTGGTAATCAATCGAAACGCAATCGAACTAAATCCCAATCGAAATGGTAGGATAATTGGTGGAAAAGAGATAGTGCGAGATATGAGTAGTTGGGATTAAAAGTAATTTGACTAGGAAACTCAATCGCATCGCAACGCTCGCAATCGCAATCGAAACATCAAAACTCGTCGCACCGAACACTCGAACGAGGTGACTGATCGACCAGGCGACCAACCGTTCGACCAGCCGGCCGACCGATCGGACTGCTGTCCGATCGGACAGGCTGTCCGCACGGGCTGCCTAACCGTTCGACCAGCCCCTTTCCACTTAGGGTAACTCTATAAATACCCCTTGTCACTTTCAAACTTTCTACTTTTGGCAAGTGACGTCCGACCAGCTCGTTTTCCTCACTTTTCTTCAGATTTCTCACGATTCCGGTAAGATCTTGTCCTAAATATTGTACTTCCTTAATCTACACGCACTCCTACACCTTTCTATCTTTTGAATCTTAACTTTTAACCGTGAAATCACCAAGATTCAAGGTGTTCTAGGATGACGTCATCATGTGTTCTTGAAGAACTTCATGTTTTGGCCTCAATCCACCAAGAACAACTTAGATCTAACTGATTTCCACATAAACAAACAAAGATCTTCCATAGATCTAAACATATTCACAATGAAAAGGAGTGAAAGATGGTTTTCCAACTTTCTTCCAACTCTTTTACACTTAATGCACTCAAGACCGATAGAATCGAAGCTTGTGCCGACTTACTACTCATTATCGTGGTTGTGTTGGTTCAAGATCTGTATTCCATCCACGAGATTATCGGTTCTGGGTTAAACATGGAACATCGTCTCGAACTGTCAACTGATCGGGTTTGGGTGATTCCTGTCCGATCAGGAGCACCAAGTATTGACGAGGTTTCTGTTGTTTAACACGTTATCAAAACATCTCGATAAAACAACAAACAATCAAAACAACCAAGTGTAAAACGAACAGGTCGACCAGGACGGAGTGCCGTCCGATCGGACTGCTGTCCGATCGAACAACCAAACCGCATGACTGGCCAATCCGAACGGCTTGCACCTTGGGTCCCACACTTAACCATTTTTGCCAATATTAGAAGTCTGAATGTTGAACGAATTACTGTCCGATCGGACTACCATCCGATCGAATTGCCATCTGAATCATGAAACATTTGAACTTCCACACTTAAACAATTTTCAACATGTTCAATTCACAAAGGATGCCACCCGAACGAACAACCGTCTGAGCGAGTGACACCCTGATGTGAACTTGTTCTCACTGAAGTGCCCAACCAAACAGGTTGCCGTCCGATCGAACGACCGTCCGATCGACCAACCTGAAAGGTAGAGGTACTTCAATGTTTTCAAAATACTACAACGAAAACTTCAAAAGTCAAGCCATCATACACAAACACATCCTTCCCAAAGAATGAAACAATCCACTCGAACAGTCATCCGACCGGACGACCGTCCGAACGGACAACCACCCGCACGACTGACTGTCCAATCGGACTACCATCCGAACGGACTGCTGTCCGAACCACTTGTACTTTGCACCATTTTACGCGTCACTTATCGTTATGCTATCAATCTATTCAGGCTAACCCTACTCTCTAGCGCTCCCTTCAATCCATCAATCGCTGTGAGTATACTCGATCCCTTTTTGTTTTACGCACTTTTGGGTGTTAGATACGTTACTTATACTAAATCACATCGAACACACTACGCAATACTTTAAAACGCTAACCGTTACCGCATGTTGTACGTGACTTAATGAATGCCTGTTTGTTATGTTTACACATGGAATGCTGTCTACCTGCCTTAGCAACGATAGTACTATTAGTTTGGACTTAGCACCCGTTCACTCTGTGTACGTGCTGGTTATGCGTAACGCTTTCGAACTCTATATGCTATTATCAACTTGTATGCTCACCTTTACACTATGTGTATTGACTTTTACTTTAACGTATGTGACAGGTGCTTAAGTTGTTTTTATGCTTAGCTTGCTGTGAACTTAAGGCAAGGAAAGGTCTAGGATGCTCTCTGTGCTGTGATGAAATCGAAGCTAGGAAAAGAGGTCCTAGAAACCAATAAATAAACTATCTATGTATAAATCTGAGTTGTCGGAACAGAACTACTTGACTAGATTTGTCTGTAATAATTTGTTTGCCTTTTAAGACATGGTATGGGACATGTTACTTTAAATTAATCGGTAATGATAATTGTTATGGAAACTTCTGGACAATCTGTTTCGCTCAGTGCCATGCCCCGATGTTTCCGCCATCGGTTGGGGTGTGACACCTCATGAATAGAGTCTGCAAGCCATACTTAGATAAGTTTGTCATCATCTTTATAGATGACATACTTATCTATTCTCGTAGCCAAGTTGTTCACGAGAAGCACCTTTGATGTATCTTAGGGTTGCTTCAACAAGAGAAGTTGTATGCTAAATTCTCCAAGTGCGAGTTCTGGCTTCGCGAAGTCCAATTCCTTGGACATGTTGTTAGTGAGCTAGGCATCCAAGTTGATCCCGCCAAAATAGAAGCCATTATGAATTGGGAAGCACCGAAGACGCCAACAGAAATTCGCAGCTTTCTGGGTTTAGCTGGATATTATAGAAGATTCATTGAGAACTTCTCAAGAATAGCTGCACCATTAACTTCTTTGACCCGCAAGAATGTAAAATTTGATTGGGGTTCAAAACAACAAGAATCTTTTGAGATTCTTAAAACAAAAGTTGAGTAATGCTCCGGCATTATCCTTACCCGAAGGAGTTCAAGAGTTTGTTGTATATTGTGATGCTTCACACACCGGAATGGGTTGTGTACTTATGCAGCGAGGAAAGGTGATTGCCTATGCATCACGACAACTGAAAGTGCATGAAAAGAATTACACCACCCACGATCTGGAATTGGGTGCTGTTGTATTCGCACTTAAGTTATGGAGACATTATTTGTATGGAACTAAATGTGTGATCTATTCGGATCACAAAAGTCTCCAACACTTATTCAATCAAAAGGATCTCAATATGAGACAACGCCGTTAGATGGAAACTTTAAATGACTATAATTGTGAAATTCGCTACCATCCAGGTAAAGCGAATGTGGTCGCCGATGCTCTAAGCCGAAAGGAAAGAGTCAAACCCATCAGAATTAATGCCAAGAGCATTGAATTGAAGAATATTCTGAATGAAAGGCTATTAGTTGCACAGAAAGAAGCTATTTTGGAAGCTAATCTTCCGAATGAAAAGTTAGGTATAACTGTTGAACAGTTAGCACCTGGTAAGGATAGAATCCTCAGACTGAATGGAAAGATTTGGGTTCCTATTCATGGAGGGCTTCAAGATGTAATTCTCCAAGAAGCATACAACTCCAAATACTCAGTTCACCCTGGAGGTGACAAAATGTATCAGGATTTGAAGGCTAATTATTGGTGGATAGGTTTGAAGAAATCTATTGCCATACATGTAGATAAGTGCCTGACTTGTGCTCAGATTAAAGCTGAACATCAAAAGCCATCAGGTCTGTTACAACAGCCAGAACTTCCCACATGGAAGTGGGAGATGGTAACCATGGATTTTATAACCAAGTTACCTAAAACAAAGCATGGAAATGATACCATATGGGTTATAGTTGATAGACTGACTAAGTCAGCACATTTCTTGCCCATCAAGGAGACTCATAGCTCCGATAAGTTAGCCCAGTTGTACGTAGATAAGATTGTATCTCTTCATGGCGTACCGGTGTCTATTATCTCTGATAGAGATACTAGATACACCTCTCACTTTTGGAAAAGTTTCCAACAATCTTTGGGCACACGTTTAAATTTTAGAACTGCTTACCATCCTCAGACAGATGGACAGAGTGAGGGTACGATTCGAACATTGGAAGACATGCTTCGTGCATGTGTTATTGATTTGGGAGGTAGTTGGGATGACCACCTACCCTTAATTGAGTTCTCCTATAACAATAGCTACCATACAAGCATTTAGGTTGCGCCTTTTGAGGCATTATATGGTAGGAAATGCAGAACGCCTATTTGTTGGGTAGAAGTAGGAGAAGCTCAGTTATCAGGACCAGATATAGTCCTTGAAACGACGGACAAGATTGTCCAGATTCGTGATCGCCTGAAAGCTGACAGGGATAGGCAGAAAAGCTATGCTGATAAGAGGCGAAAACCTCTAAAGTTTGAGGTTGGTGATAAAGTCTTACTAAAAGTATCACCCTGGAAAGGTGTGATGCGTTTTGGTAAGAAGGGCAAGTTAAGCCCTAGGTTTATTGGACCATTCGAGATTATCGAATGTGTCGGCAGTGTAGCTTATAAGCTAAACTTGCCTGAGGAGCTAAGTGGAATTCATAATGTGTTCCACATCTGTAATCTCAAGAAATGTCTAGCCGATGAATCGCTAGCTATGTCTCATAAAGACGTACAGATTGATGAAAGCCTAAGGTTTGTTGAAAGACCTATATCGATCGAGGATCGTCGGGTTAAAAAGCTCCGAAGAAAGCATTTGCCTATAGTGAAGGTCAAATGGGATGCCCATAGAGGTCCCGAATATACGTGGGAAGTTGAGTCCACTATGCGACAGAAGTACCCTCACTTATTCCAGTAAATCTCGGGGTTGAGATTTCTTTTAAGGGGGTAAAGATGTAACACCACGTAAAAACGTGTCCAATTATGTATAGACACGTGTCCTAAACTCTAATTATGTGAAAGATTGAGTTTGAAGGACTAAAGTTGACAAACGGTGAAATTATGTATGCGAAGGGACTAAAAGTGTCAACATGCCAAACTTGAGCCTCTGAATGACAGTACGCGGAGAATATATTCTTAATCGAATGATTAATTTAATATAACAAGCCGTTTGTGAATATAATCGAAAGATTATAAAGCTACAGGGATTAAACGTGTCAACATGTTAATTCTACCTCTGAGTGACCTTTTAATGTTCCCAAAGCTTTGTAAAATATAAAATACACCCTTATGAATATCTGATAAAGAATTCATAAACATTCGGCTGAATTTGTGATGAATTGTTCAACTTTCAAGAAATAAAGTCTCATGTGCAAAAACCGACAACTCAAGGGCCATCTCAAAAGAACCCAAGGAAAACACAAATGCATGGCAATGTATTCTGAACCATGCAGGTCTGATCATGTGGACTAGTACTACTGAAAAATGGCTAAAGATTCGAGTTTAAAAGTGCATGATCAAATATATAAAAATCCTCAAATTTTTGTCTTCTGGTCATCGGATACGGACCGTATGGTCCTAGGCTTACGGTCCGCAAGGCTATAACTGGGCGATGCAGTTCAGGTTTGGTTACGGACCGCATCCATTTGGACTTACGGTCCATAAGGGGTGGATACGGACCGCAAGAGTTTTTGCTTACGGTCCGTAAGCTCGTCGCTGGGCAGAAGTTTTGGACAGATGTATGTTCAGCTGCATAACCGACTTAAACTCATTCTATTCGAAACCTTGGACTGTTGGACGGTTTTAATAAACCACTAGGACACCTGGGGTGATCCTAGGGACTCCTATAACAGCTGAAAGTGATCCATGAAGTTGGAAATTAGTATATAAGCAACACTAGTTCATGTTTCATGAACTCACATTTGCAACAACTTTCTAAACAACAATATCTGGAGCTTGCAAGGATTAGGAGAAGAATTACAAGTGTAGAAAAGATAGCAAGGACCATTAGTAAGAGTCTTAATCCCTGCTTAGTCGTTTTAATTAACTTTAAAACTGAAAAGCCAAACATATCATAATTAAGGTTTGACTTTCAGTTTAATCACAAATGGTCCAGCCACTGATCAAGACAAAAGTGGTTATGGAACCATATTAAGGTAGATGATTAACCCTTAAAAGGGAACCTCCTAATTATTTCGTTTGACTAGTTAATTGTCGGGTCAAACTAGTTTGACAAAAAGTCAAACTGGACAGAAAGTTTAAAAAAGAATTAAATTAATAAAACAGAGGTTCTAAATTATATTTTAACATACTAATGACTTGGTAATTAATATTAGAACATGTTTTATCAGTCCTAACCCGACAATTATCAGTCTAAGGTCATTTTATAACCGAAAGTCGCAAAAGCTTGACTTTTGCTTTGACTTTCAGTTCTGACCCGTTCAAGCTTAATTCTCCCATGTTTTAAGCTTCCATTTGGACCACATTACTCAGTAGTATAACCCCCTGGAGTTATATTGCATGGTTCTTAGTGGTTTGAATTATATGTTCTTGATCGTTAATATGCTTAAAAATGCCATAAATGCCCTTTTGAGACACAAATGAGATTTTTAGAAATGTGAGTGGACAAAAACCTTTGCTACTGATATATAAGCTTGTCCCGAAAATTTGACATCAGTTCTTGGTCCCAAATAGAAGTTATGCTCGATATCGTAATTAGAAGCTTTTTATTAATTAATTTGCGATATCTTGCATAATGTACCTTTAAACTTGGATTTTAAACCAAAACTCATTACCTACTGTTAAGATATTATTTTTAAGGAATTTTAAGATTTTTGGTCAGATTATAATCTGTTTAAAACATTGAGTTCTTGTGCAATTCGGTTAATGACGATAATACCCCTTTTAGGCATAAAATGAGATTAACAATCTATATATGATAAAATGAAAAGTGAATGAACAGTATTTTCTTATTATATTCATTTATTAGACTATGAGGTATGGGACGAGGGTTGGGTATAAATGCCCAAATTACCACCCCGGGTGGGCTTGGGTTTCGGCGTGGCCCCTTGGGCGGGAGTTTCAGCCCGGGCGTTGGGCATGCCTAGCGGTCCTTCGTGGCCGGCTCTCATTGGCTGGGTTGGCTAGGCCATAGCGGCAAGATTTAAATTTTAAAAAATAACCGTTTGGCTAATTACCACCCCGGATGGGCTTGGGTTTCGGCGTGGCCCCTTGGGTGGGAGTTTCAGCCCGGGCGTTGGGCATGCCTAGCGGTCCTTCGTGGCCGGCTCTCATTGGCTGGGTTGGCTAGGCCATAGCGGCAAGATTTAAATTTTAAAAAATAACCGTTTGGCCAAGCCAAACGGTTCACCCAAATCACTGTAAAACCCCCCAACCCCACCTCCTGTCCACGTCGCTACCCCAACCCTTCACTCCACCTACCCGAACCCGCTACCCACACTTGATACCGGCACAACATAATGAAGGGCCGCCAACCCGGTGAGACCCATTACTTGCCGGAAGCTTTCGCTAGCTACCGGAGTATTTTCTTATTATATTCATTTATTAGACTATGAGGTATGGGGCGAGGGTTGGGGCGTGGGTTGGGTATAAATGCCCAAATTACCACCCCCGGGTGGGCTTGGGTTTCGGCGTGGCCCCTTGGGCGGGAGTTTCAGCCCGGGCGTTGGGCATGCCTAGCGGTCCTTCGTGGCCGGCTCTCATTGGCTGGGTTGGATAGGCCATAGAGGCAAGATTTAAATTTAAAAAAAAAAAACCGTTTGGCCACGCCAAACGGTTATCCCAAATCACTATAAAACCCCCCAACCCCACCGCCTGTCCACATCGCTACCCCAACCCTTCACTCCACCTACCCGAACCCACTACCCACACTTGATACCGGCACAACGTAATGAAGGGTCGCTAACCCGGTGAGACCCGTTACTTGCCGGAAGCTTTCGCTAGCTACCGGCACAACGTGGGGAACGACCGGCATAATTTAAACGCGTGCCAACACAAGTGGCACGAGCTACGACCGTTTTAAAGCCTACTACGATAGCGTCCCGTGCGGTGATATAAGTCACGAAGACCGGGTGGCGGTGGCCAACATCGAGTTCCGAGGCAAGGAGCGGAAGTCGTTTGACAAGCTCGCTCTGTTCGAAATCTACTTAACGTTTTAGGCTTTTGTTTTTTTTATTTTGTAATATTTTTTTGTAGAATTTTGTAATTTTTAGGAACTTTTAATAATAATTTTAGGCTTTTTTTTTAATTCTGTGTGTATTTTTTAATTTTAGGTTTTTTTTTTAATTTTTATAAAACTGGCCAACCCACGCGGGCTAGCCACGCCCCGCCATACCGACTCAACACGTCACTCACCAGCGGGGGGGCTCGAAGTCCACGTGTCAACCCATGCCCCAAACCCCCACCCCACCATACCCCATGGTCGAAAACACCAATGCCTTTCGCGCAACGCGCGTCATTGAAAAACACTAGTTGATTTAAATGCCAAACTTTTTCCTACTGATTTCATACAATGAATAAATTATTTTGAGCATTTAAAACTGATCAAAACCTCAGAATTACAGAAACATCTTGATTATCGTCAATTAGTGAGTTTTACACTAATTAGGTGCATAGTATGGTTTAAAACCATATTTAACATCTAAAACTTGTTACCTACTGAATTTTTAAACAAATTTAAATATTTTACAGTAGGTATAAGTTATGAACTCAGGTTTCCAAAAATGCCCTTAAAAGCCTATGTGAAATGACCAAAATGCCCTTTCGGGACATAGTTTTGTCATAAATAGTAAACTTCACATATATATAATATTTTACTGATGTAATGAGACAAATTAAATATTTTTACTAATTTCAAAAGACCAGAACTTCAGTTTGTTATAAAATCTCTTTTATAAGTATTAAAATTACCAAAATGCCCTTATGGGACTTAACCTGGTTTAAATTACTTTTTGGGCATATATGTTAACATCCTACTGATGTATTAACATATTTTGAAGCATAATAACAATTAAGACCTGTATATAATTCATTTGGTTACCCGTTACGTGTTTATGCGTTCGGATCGGTTTATGTGACTAGTTTACGTAAAATAGCCGAAACGGGTTTAACCTTATCATTAAATCCTCAAATTCCAGAATGTGATTAGTTTACCCATATTGTACAAGTATCCAAGCTTGTCGGGTCTAAACCACATTCTATTCCGGTCTCCGCTTAATCTAGCGTTTAGAACCGTAAGGTTTCTTTCTAGCTAGCCAGTCTAAGTCTTTGACTTAACTAAAGACCCGTTAGCATCCTAATAGGTTATTAAACCTTCTATACATATTAAATAGCATCCAGTAGAAGGTACCATCATACAGCTTAGGATTATACTGCTGAGTTACCTTTCACATTAGCTCAGGTAAATACTTTTAACTTATTTTCCCTTATACAGGCTTGGGATATAGTATTATAATAATACCACTTGGTCGGGTATGAAATCATTTAATCGGATTGTGATTAATAAATTACATAGCCCGTTGATGGAGAGTGCAAAACACGAGCGTTAAGTGTATTTAATTACGTATTTTATTGTGTTTTAAGTGATTACGCGTCGCGAATATGATAACTACAGGTTTTTATGATTCTACAGGCAAAACGCGTAATATGGCGAAGTTAACACGTTTAGAAGTTGGAGCTCTCATAACATCTTAACAGTATCATCATCATCCACTTGTAGCAGCAACCTTCATGATATTTGATTCTAAAAATCAAGTCAACAACAATAACTCATCACATTAATTAATATCATCATTATGTTTGGATGTGAACATTGGGGTTGAACAAAAGTCAAGACATCAACAATTCGCACAAGAAAAGAGGCCGCAAATTATGTGAAGGATCATTATTGTCAAAACAAGTGGGCCGATATCTTTGGTCTTTATTGCACCGCCAACATCAATTTTTACATACACACACATATTGGGCAGCCTTTTTGAGAGGGGAAATGTGAATACACATGCAGCCATATTAAAAGAGAAAGGGGGCCATCAAATGAAAGGGGAATTAATTGTTCAACATATATATATCACATCCTTGACGGGAGAAAGAGGAGGAGGCTCGTACACGGAGAAAAGAAGGAGATGCTTTCAGCCACCTCTCAAGCATTCGAAGATCAACCAACCGACATGAGCGGCTAATTTTCTCGGTTTCACCCCGGTGTAGGTAGTTGTTTAATTTATGGTTTTGAATTGTTTCTTGCTTCAACTTTGTGACAAATTGTGTTTGATTTTTGAAACCTTTGACAATAGCTTGCATTTGTTTCGTATTCATAAATTGTCGAGCGATGTTAAAAGTTATGACTTTATGAAATGGTTATGTGTAATATGCGTTGTCTTGGTTAGGATTTACTTGTGTTGATTACAAAGTGTATTCTTGTCCGTTCTCGAAACGTTGATAGTTATTAGCACCTAAGTCACGGTACACTAAATCCGCTAATCATATGCAATTGAGTTGAATCTTAAAACTTGTAGAAACCTTAAGTTAGCAATTACTGAAACCGGGTGTGATTCCTTTTACTTATTATTGTCTAGTAACCAAACTTTTATTATAATTATCAATTAGTAGTTGTTATCCATTTAAACCAATTCATTTAGATAAATTCATATCTTCCATAAAAAACACAAATACAAGAAGATCATAGCAAGCTTCATAAATCGTTGTTTACAACTTTAATTTATCTTTGTTTTCACAATTATTCTCAAAACTACAAAAAGGCAATTTAGTTTAGAAGTAGATGATAATTAAAACAACTAGCTTTCATACTATCCACAGACTCCTCTGGATTCGATACCCTGCTTACCCTAGCTACCTAGGTTAATTAGGTTTTTGCATGTCCATAACGACAGACATCACCCGTTTTAATCTGTCTTGTTTGATAACATAAACATTGGGGGTTAATTCGACCGTGTCCTGGATATCCTCGGCTCGTTTCATTTGAAAATGGCCACGACCTATGCACGGGGTGTAGGCATACACCTGACAGATGCAAATGCTAAAATATAAACCCACATGTTAGGGATAACTCCTTTGTGGGTTCTATAAGTGGTGAGTCGGTTAATCATGACCGGCTTCCAACTTGCCCCAATTGTATGACAAACATGTAAATCTGTATACCAGATTATCTTTAAATAATTGTCCCAAGTTATAAATGATTTGTGCCATGTGCACTTAAATCAACTTTCAAAAATGTTTTCAAAAGAGTCAGTTAATTGTATTTAACAGTGTAAACTGACGTATTTTCTAAAGACTGATTGACAGGTACCTCTCGTAATAGGCTGGAGCTATTAGGTGTCGTACAAAAGGATCTTGCAAATCCCTAAGATACCTGAAGTCTGCTATTTTGTTTCTTTGTAATTATTTATGATCCGCCTGTGGATCTTATTACATTCCAGTCTGTATATTCTTTCACTCGGACACTCAGACATTATGGTTTGTAATAGTTTAGTTACCAAGCCTTCCTTGTGCTATTATATTGTGTGTATTGACAATGATGATATCAACTACGTCTTGATACTCCCCGCCGGGCCCACCGGTAATATGTGGAAATATCGGGGTGTGACAATTCGCGAACCACGGAAACATCTTTCACTTATGTCTTTCCTTGCTTTACCTCCTCCGCTACTACAATGTTAGCCAAGAAAGCTCTGTATTCCTTGCGGAGATACTTGCTAGCTTGGACACATGACATGAGCTTAAGACCTTTTGAAGGAGTTTCACCATAAACACACAATACATCACCGTTAGCGAGCGCGAATCGAATCATCTTATCAAAGCACACAACTTCGGCATGGTTTTCACGAAGAAAGTCCATGCCTACTATGATGTCAAAACTTCCGAGTTGCATCAGAATAAGATCGATTGGAAAGATGTGATTGTTGAGTTCATGGGTACAATCACGAAGAACAGAATTAACAGCGACGGTTCTTCCGGTGGCGACTTCTACATCGAACGTCGAGGGGAGATGGGAGCGCTTACGATTAAGGAGCTTCTCGAATTCAAATGACACAAAACAGTTATCGGCTCCAGTATCAAACAAACACGAAGCATAAATACCGTTCATGAGAAACGTACCATTAACCACATTGTTGTCGGCTTGGGCTTGGCGCGCGTTGATATTGAAAGTTCTGGCACGGGCGGCTTGTTGCTGTTGCTGTTGCTGTTGCTGTTGAGGCTGTTGCTGCTGCTGCTGCTATTGCTGTTGCTGAGGCTGCTGCTGCTGGGGCTTTTGTTTCATAACCCTGTCCGGGCACATGTTCGCGAAGTGGTTAGGATCACCACACGCGAAGCAGACTCTGGCGTTGATCGCGGGTGCCTGAGCCGCTTGTTGGCCTTGAGGAGCTGGAAGTAGAGCTTGATGAGCAGTAGCTTGAGCTGGTGCTTGGCGGGGACTAGTACGACAGTTAGCGTTGAAGTGGCTGTACATATTGCAGTGTACGCAAAATCGGCAGGCGAAACCCACCGGGTGATGATAAGTACAGGTTGGGAAAACAGGATGGGGGCCAGTATATGCACGTTTTGCAGGCAGTGCATAGGTAACTGGTGCTGGTGCTGATCGGTGCTGGGGTTGCTGCTGAGCCGGTACGGCTTGGAGTGGAGCAGCAGTGGTTGTGACAGCACAGTTCTTGTTGCTGGAGCTGCTGTTGTTGTTCTTCCTCTTGCGACGAGAGGACATGGATAATTGGGATGCGGTGGCGGTGTCAGCGGTTGGTGCGGCGGTGGTAACTTGGTGCAGGTTTGTTGGGATTGAACCCTATCAGAGGAACAAATAATTAAAGCCAAAACCGGATCAGAGCAGTGGATCCAGAATAAGCAGATGTTATGTATACAAGTCTCTCCCCTTGAATGTGGTTTCAACATCTGATGACCTCCAATCCTCTGATCCTTACAACTGCTGACCTACAACTGCTGATCAAGTCAAAGACTGATGAAGACTAAAGCTCTGCTGGTCAATCTACTGCTATGGGTCAAGCTCAGCTGGTTTATATCAAGTACTGCTGGAGTCACAACAGTGGAAGGATAGAGCAACAGTTTAGTTTTACTTATGTAATGTATTGTATAACAGTTGTTAGCATAGCAGTGTTTGTATAGATCAGATGTTAGAGTTTGTTAGGAGGTTAGATGTCACTTTCATGGTGACATCAGCAAAGATGCCTCAGTGGTTTATCCGTGCCTATAAATAGAACAGTACCCTGTACTGTTCCATTAGCTCTTCACCATCTTTCTTCCTGTACGAACAAATCACTGTGAGCTCAGGCTGAGGGGGAGTTTGTTACATGCATGCAATTATAATCGTTGATGAAATAAATTCAATCATTCGGTTCTTTGTTAAAAATGTGTGTTGAAAGCAATTCTCCTGTTTGATTGTGAAAAGTTTGTTTCCATTTATATTCCGTTGCACTACTTGTTCATTGTTCATCTTAATTCTAACATAAAACACAATCAAAACCAAACTCAGATCATAACAAGGTTCTTCGAAGCTTTATCCCGAAAACCAGCTTTTACTTGCTTGTCGTTGATTTCAGCGGCAAGCAGGTAGATTTCCTCGATTGTTGCTGGCTTTGAAGCATGCACAAAATCTGCAACACAATCCGGCAGAGCACGGATGTACTTCTTGATTGTCATGTCAGCAGTCTTGACTTGGTCGGGGCAGATAACGCTGAGCTGCTTGAAGCGAGCAGTCAAAGCAGCGTTGTCACCGTATTTCTGCTTTATGTGCCAGAATTCATCCTCCAGCTTTTGGCGCTCATGGGGAGGGCAGAACTCTTCGAGCATAACGTTCTTCAACTCTTCCCATGACAGACCATAGGCTGCATCATTTTCGCGCTTGTTCCTCTCGGCCGTCCACCAGTCTAGTGCGCGGGACTGGAAGACGCCGGTAGCATTTAGAGTGCGGAGATTGTCAGGACATCCACTCTGACGCAGGGTGACTTCGATTGAGTCGAACCATCAAAACAAGGTCGTAGGGCCATCTTCACCAGTGAACTCTTTCGGTCCGCATGCCTTGAACTGTTTGAAGCTGAAAGCAGCTTTAGGGGTCTCGGTCCTGGATTCTTCAGACGATTTGCTCATGTTCTCATACAGTTCACTCACGATCTGAGGAACAACCTTTGCCATTTGCTTGGCGACGAGAGCAGCAAGGCGTTTGTCTTTCTGGTTTTGGCGAGCAGTGCGAGTGTGACGGGATCCAGATGACGACATTGTCTACAACAGACATCGTCATAGGACTCAGACACAACATAGTCGAATCTCACCTCACACGTCTAATACTACTAAAGCTCAGGAATATGTATAATCACGTAACCACATAGGCACATAATCACATAAATACATAAGCACAGAAGCACGTAAGTCACAAAAACACAGAAACACATAAGCATGTAATCATAAGAGGCAGTCAGAATACAGAAACCTATCATTCAAAGTCCGCAAGCGTTCGAGAATAGCAATTACGAATAACATAGCGAGTAGTATAGCATAAGCGAATAATATAGCAATCAACATGGCGTAAAGTCGTTTCTCAAGTAGTTGCGATTTGTCAGCGTTTTGAGGTAGATGTGCAGTGCGAGTCGAGTGTGTCGATCAACGCGATAGCGAAAAGCGAGTAAATCACAAAAAATCGTAACACGTAACAGGCAAAATCACATAAAACACATAAAATCCATATAAAATCGACAAATATCAGAGTCGGCAGTAGCGATCTCAGAATCGAAACACATAAAAATCGAGAATAGATTGTCTGCGGCTGATAGACGTCGACTAACCAAAGTGATTCGACTATTCACAAGGACCTTTCGTATACACTTTGGCCTTCGGAACTGTGCTCTCGCCTCGAATTTAGGCGATCGGCACGCATCCTTCCAGTCATATCGTGACTTCAAGTCGTTGGAGTCCGTCGAGACTTTGGTGGAAGTTTTGTAAAACCAAAAATGAGATCGGAACAAGTCATCAAGGTTCGGGTTTTACCCCTGACTTAACAACTTTGTTCCTGTTTTGATGAAATAAAGAAGAATTATGCGTCAAAGTATGGATTTCACTCCTGATTCAACGCAAATTCTCGTGTTTATAGATAAAAATGCGGGTCGAACAAGCAATTTAATCGAGAGTTTGCGGTTTTCACACCTAATCTCGACCTAATTGCTTGTTAATTTTCGAAAATTAGCGTGCAGTGATAGTGTAGCGTAGGCGAGAATAGCGAGAATAGCAAGCAAGCTCGTACAATACCCCTAAGGGTACGCACAAGTCGGTCCGTTGGTACCTAACTATAGACTAGGTCATTTCTAAGACATCGACCCAGACTAGGTCGAGTTTTGCCTAATTCCCTATAGTTATGGCTCTGATACCAATCTGTCACACCCAAACCGATGGCGGAATCATCGGGGCGCGGCACTGAGCGAAACAGATTGTCCATAAGTTTCCATAACAACTATAATTACCAATTATTTAAAGCAACATGTCCCATACCATGTCATAAAAGATAACATAATTATTACAGACAAGATCTAGTAAAATTGTTCTGTTCCGACAACTCAGATTTCAATTACAGACAATTGTTAATTTGTTTCTAGACCTTTCCTAGCCTCGATTTCACAGCAAGCCAAGCATATAAACATCCTAAGCACCTGTCACATACGTTAAAGTAAAAGTCAATACACATAGTGCAAAGGCGAGCATACAAGTTTAATAGATATAATAGAGTTTGAAATCGTTACGCATAACCAGCACGTACACTAGGGGTGTGCACAGTTTGGTTCGGTTCGATTTTTGGGTAAAACCAAAGCTGTAACCGAAAGTTCGGTTTTTGGTTTTTAAAAACCGTTCGGTTTCGGTTTTTTCGGTTTCGGTTATTTCGGTTTTAGCAACGGTTCGGTTTGGTTTTTCGGTTTTTTCGGTTTTTAAAATAAATTATGTAAGATTCAAAACTTAAAAGTATAATTCATAGTTTAAGAATCTTTCTTAAATGTTTACATTTAAGTTAATATATCTAGTCTTTTAAATTAATATTATTCACGTAAAACTAACCTTCTAATCTATTTTAATGTTTCTCCAAAGTTTTTGTTAAGAAGTTTTTTTTTATAATACTTTGAAAACCATTTAATTTTTATATTGAACTTTGTTAGTTCTTGTAAACAATAGATAATTTTAATAATAAATAAACATGGTAACGTTCTTATTGTAAATATTTAACAAACAGGAATAAAATTAGTAATTCTTAGTAGTATGAGTAAACACTTAAACAACTTAGACATAAAAATATATAGATTTGGTATACTATTAAAACTTATCGGTTCGGTTCGGTTATTTTTGGTTATTGAAAATGATTATCCGAAAACCGAACCGAAATTTTCGGTTATTAAAAATCCGAAAACCGAACCGTCGGTTTTTCTTTCGGTTCGGTTTTTTCGGTCCGGATTTTTCGGTTATTTCGGTTACGTTTCGGTTATTTCGGTTTTCTGCTCACCCCTAACGTACACAGTGTAAAATGAGGCATGTTAGTTATCGACATGAACCTATCGATACCAATGACTGCGGGTTGACTGCCCAAGGCAGTTCGTAATACACACTCACCGCTGTGAGCCATGTAACAAATTGTCCTTAACAACCCCTGAGTGAACAGGTGCTGAGTCCAAACTATAGTACTATCGTTGCTAAGGTAGGTAGACAGCATTCCATGTGTAAACATAAGAAACAAGCATTCATTAAGCCACATATAACGTGCGGTAACGGTTAGCGTTTAAGTATTGCGTAGTGTGTTCGATGTGATTTAGATTAAGTAACGTATGTAACACCCAAAAGTGCGTAAAGCAAAAAGGGATTGAGTATACTCACAGCGATTGATGGATTGAAGGGAGCGCTGAAGAGTAAGTTAGCCTAATCAGAACGATAGCATAACGATAAGCGACGCGTAAAACGAAGCAAGTGTCAGTGGGTCGATCAGCAATCCGATCGGATGGCGATTCGATCGGGTGGCCGGTCGGTCGGGTGACAATCTGTTCGGACGGTCATCCGATCGGGTGACCATGCGATTGGATTATTACCTCGTTTGGAATGGATGTATTTGTGTATGATAGTTTGTCTTTTGAAGTTTTCGTTGTAGCATTTTGAAAACAGAGAAGTATCTCTACCTTTCAGGTCGGTCGACCTGACGGTAGTCCGATCGGACAGCAATCCGATTGGCGAGGCTTCTCAGGTTGAGAACAAGTTCACCGCAGGACGGTCACTCGATCGGATGGCAATCGGATCGGGTGGCAACCCTTGTGCATTGAACATGTTGAAAATTGTTTAAGTGTTGAAGTCAGAACATCTCATGGTCGAGTGGTAATCCGATCGGGTGGTAGTCCGATCGGACAGCATTTCGTTCAATGTTCAACCTCAAAAGTCTGAAAAATAAAAGTTGCGTGTGGGTCCCAAGGTGCAATCCGATCGTTTGGTAGTCCGGTCGGGTGGCAATCCGATCGGACGGCAGTCCGTCCCAGTTAACCTGACCGTCTTCTTCCTTGGTTGTTCTGATAGTTTGTCGTTTTCTCGAGATGATTTGATAACGTGTTAGACAACAGAAACCCCGTCATTTATTTAGTAACCTGATCGGACAGGAATCACCCAAATCCGACCAGTTAACTGCTTGAGACGGTGTTCCATGTTTAACCCGAAATCGATAATCTCATGGATAGAATCCAGATCTTGAACCAATACTTTGACAAGAAAGAGTAGAATATCAGAACAAGCTTCGATTCTATCGGTTTTGAGTGCATTGAGTGTAAAAGAGTTGAAAGAAAGTTGGAAAACCATCTTTCAATCCTTTTCACCATGACTATGTTCAGCTCTATGAAAGATCTTTGTTTATTTGTGTGGAGATCGTTCAGATCTAAGTTGTTCTTGGTGGATTGAAGCCAAAACATGAAGTTCCTAAGAACACCATGATGACATCATCCTAGAACACCTCAAATCTAGTGATTTCACGGTTAAAAGTTAAGATTCAAAAGATAGAAAGGTGTAGGAGTGCGTGTAGATCAAGAAAGTACAAGATTTAGATGGAAAACTTACAAGAATCGCGAGAAATCTGAGGAAAAGTGGGCAAGAAGCGCTGGTCGGACGAAAGGTATTTATAGGGTTTCCATAAAAGTAAAGGGGAAAGGAGGGCTGGTCAATCGAGTGGCTACCCTGGTCGGGTGGCAGCCCGATCGAGTGGCACCTCTATCGGGTGGCAGCCCGATCGGCTGGCCACTTGATTGGAGTGAACGGCGCGACGAGTTTTGCGATTTCGATTCACGTGTTGAGCGTTGCGATGCGATAGAGTTTCCTATTCAAATTACTTTTAATCCCAACTACTATATCAACATACAATTATCCTTATTTAACTTGCGTTTAGCGTTTGCGATTGAGTTTCGATTGCGTTTCGATTAATCACCACAACCTAAACATAAATAACATGCACAAGTAACACATAAGGCACACACACACACGTAAAACAATATCCAGAACGCGTAATTCGAGTTGCGAGCGCGATTGCGATAAGCGATAAAAAGATCAAATATGCGATAAAACATGCGATAAACATCGAATAACCTCGATTATTAATAAGTACTCCACATAATACAACTAACGTAAAGCATAAATTAGACTATCTGCAAGTCAAAGAAGTCAAAACAGGAATCGAGCAAGGAGTGACAGATCACAATTAGCAATTTTGTCTCTCTTTGACTTCAATCTTGACTTTGACTTTCAAAATACGAGGTGTTACATGGCTGTTTCAGTTGGTCAAGGTGTAGTCAAGTTCCCAACCGAAAGAGCACCCTTCAACCTACCCAGGAAATCTTCCTGGTTAAAGGGGAAAGCTCAACAAAAAACTAAAAGGAAGAACAAGGTTGGATCATTAACCCTAAGAATCCCCAACAGAGGATAAGGGTGAATACCAACCTCATCGAAGACACTCTCTCATATCTCAAGAAGCTGATGTTGCACTATATGGACATCTTTGCATGGTGTCCCAAAGACATAACCGGTATCCCTCGAGATATCTAGTCGCGTCTAGAGTTGCCCGGAAGGATCCGGAACAGCCCGTATTGTTCCAGCAACATAAGGGCACTATAAGGACAACAATGCGACCAAGAAGACTTTGGAAATCGCTGGAAAAGGCTGGTCAAAACAACCAAAAATATCAGCCATGGAAGGATCTAGAATTCAGCAAAGAATCATGATATTTTATTACTATAAATAAGCAACAAAAATATGCAATACAACTTGTACCTTGTGCTTTGGGATTTTTTTCAAAAGAAACTTTTTTTTTACTTTTAATCCAAAGTTTTTACCTTTTGCAATTTTAACCCTACATAGTTTGTTTTTTTAACTTTAACTCAAAACTTTTCATTATTTGCAATTTAACTTCATAATTTTTGTCACTTATACTTTTCATCTTTCGCAAATTTTCGTTTTACGTATAGTTCTAAAATTTTCAAGTTAATACGACGCAACGTACGACTGTGGTTCAACTTTTTAATGTTTTGTTTCAAATTTTGCAAGTTAACACGGCGCAACGTGCATGCGTGGTTCAATGTTTTTACCTCTATTTTTTCATGTTTGACAGGTTCGTCGCAGCACGCAGATCCTAGGTCGAGTCAGTGTTGGTGGTCGATGACGGTTGTGTGGCATTAGTACTATTTGACACCGTTTTACGCCCCACCGCAAGCGAGGTGTGCTTTGGGGTTTCTCAAAGAAAAAATGGTTATGCATATGGTTGTTGTAACCTTGGCTTTGGGGTTTTTCCAAAAAAAAATTGATTTTTTTTTTTACATTTCACCCAAAAGTATTTCATAAATTACTTTTAACCCCAAACTATTTGTTTGTTAACTTTTAACCCAAAACCTTTTATCTTTTGCAATCTATCCTCACAACTTTTTTGACTTTCAACTTTGGTCCTTTATAGTTTTCATTTTCCGCAAATTTTTCGCTTTATGCTTGGTTCTAAATTTTGTGACTTAACACATCGCAACGTGCGTTTTTTGTTTAACGTTTTTACGTTTCGTTCTAAATTTTGCGAGTTAACACGACACAGCGTGCGTGTGTGGGTGAACGTTTTTACATCGTCTGTTTTTTTCCCGTTTGACAAGTTTAGCATAACGTGCGGGTCCTAGATCGACTTAGTTATAACTAAAGAATCCCCGTCGCATTGCGGCAGGTCGCAATTCTAGTTTTAGAAGAAATATCTAGATATTGTTATGTAGATTTTTGTTAAGGAATGATCTAGATATAGAACTATCTAGATCATGTCCAGGCAGTATAAATAGAAGGGTTAGCCATCATTTTCACTTACCCCTCATAGCTCACTCATAACCCAACTTATTGTAAACTCTCTTACTTGTAAACTTTGTTCAGGTAATACAAAATCCATATTTGTTGTAGTATTGCACTACAAAATTATACTTGTTATCCTCACAAACAAAGACTTCCGCTGCTATACATAACCAAACTCATCCAAAAGGCTGAACTTAGAAGTATTATAAGTGTCGCACGAGAGTTCAAGAATAACTCCATGACACATGGCTATCTAGAAAAAGAAGAAGACACGTGGCATGAAAAACATGTTAACAGCAAAAAAGAGATTAGGTTAAAAAGCTCAAAATAATTTAACTATGCTGGGTAAAAAATGAAAATCATGTTAACAACAAAGAGAGAGTAAATAAAAAAAAACTCAAAATAATTTAACTATTCTATGTAAAAAACAGATCGCCAGGTAAAAAACAGATTAATTTTTTTTACCATGACACTATTTATCAGCCATGGCTATCTAAAAAAAGAAGAAAACACGTGGCATGAAAAACATGTTAACAACAAAAAAAAAGTAGGTAAAAAAACTCAAAATAATTTAACTATGCCAGGTAAAAAAATGAAAATCATGTTAACAACAAAGATAGAGTAAATAAAAAAAACTCAAAATAATTTAATTATGCTAGGTAAAAAACAGATTAATTTTTTTTGCCGACACTATTCATTAGCTAATAATGTGGGTGTTTGGGATTCCTTCTCAAAAAAGACTTATTAACTTATATAAGTCAAAAGTGAGAAGTTACAAATACTAACTTCTCAACACACAAAAATAACTTAAATAAGCTAATCCAAACACTATAAAAATAACTTATTATATTTTTATAAGTCAATAAGTTATAAGTTGCTCCAAAATAAGCTAACCCAAACACCCCCAAAAATCATGATTAAAATCGTACCTCCCCAGAAAATAATGCTACGATGTCCTTCATGTCAATCTCTTTAAAATTTCCTCCAGATATTGATGGCGTAGATGCAATCCCCGTATCAAATTCATTCACTAGACAACTCTGAAAACAAGTCCAAATAATTCAAGATTCGGCTAATCACAAATTCGAAAAGAATTTCATAAAAAATTAAGAATACACAATCGCCTTCAAGAGTCGTAAATGTGAAACCCTAATCACAATTTTCATAAAAAATGAAGAATACACAATCGCCTAAAAAATATTCTCAATAGCTCTTTGAAAAGAAATCAAGAATCCGTGAAATCCTAATCGCCTAACAATTAGTCTAAACACAACAATGAAAAGAAATCAAAAATCAGTAAACCCTAAACGCATACCAACTTGTCTTTCTAATATTTCAACTCAGCGTACAATGCTTTCAGTGTATGATCTTGAAGGAGTCTCTGTTTATGAAATTGACGGTCTGCTACCAATAATGCATTTATTTTCACGGTTATCACTTCTACATCTTCATTCAGGGTATTAATCTGCAATATCAAATGTTGTTTATACAAATCTTCGTTGGAAGCCATTGTTGGACTGTTCGTTCGAGGGAGAGCGCGGGAAAATGATAACAGGTAGTGAAGACTGAAATTGTTGGGTTAGATTTTTTATTTTTTTTATTTTTTGGATACATTATATAGGTAGAAGATCAAATGAGAAAAGGTTAACATGAGAATCAATGGTTGGGATTAGGGGTAAGATTAATGAATTAGATTAGGGGCAAGATTAATAGTTGAGATTTAATGGTTGAGATTAGGGACATGATTAATGATTGAGATTGAAAGTTATTTGATTTTTTGAATGAAATCTTTCTATACTAATAAATAATTTTTTATTACACGTGTCAATGTTTTCTCACCTTATTTTTCTATTTATCTTTCATATTAAATCATAATAATTTTAAACAAAATTAGGATGAGGATAAAGGCTTGTTTTTATTATGATCATATTAAATAATAATAACAATAATAACTTTAAACAAAAAATTAGATAAGAATATATACATTTGTTTTTATTATGAACATATTAAATATTAATAATTTTAAACAGAAAATGAGATAAGAATAAATATTTGTTTTTCTATAATTAATGTTTAAGTACCCATGTGTTACACGGGTTACTCAAAATAATCTATATAATATTTAACTGTGTTATAGATATGAAATTTGAAATAAAAGAAATGTTCCATGATTATATGTATGTTCCGTGCTCAACGATTATAAAAGAAGGTAAATTATATAATATATAACAATCATAAACTCTATGATTAAACCCTCAAACACGAACCAACTACCATTATTATATGTCTTTGTTACGTGGGAACATTCAATTAGTTTTGGCTTGTGGAGAAGATCAACATTGTATTTTTACTTCCTTAAATTATATTGGCCCAATAGTAGATCATTACCCACCAAAACAATTCAACCTAGGAGAAAACATTAACAAAATGGTTAAAAAATACAAACATTTATCCTTATCTAAATTTTTGTTTAAAATTATTATTATTATTATTATTATTATTATTATTATTTAATATGATTATAATAAAAACAAACGTTTACCCTTATCTAAATTTTTGTTTAAGATTATCTATAGGAAAACAAATATGTATTCTTATTTAATTTTTTGTTTAAAATTTAATATGAGAGTTTATCCTTATCTAAATTTTTGTTTAAAATTATTTATATAAAAACAAATATTTATTCTTATCTAATTTTTTGTTTAAAACTAGAATTGAGACCCGCCGCAATGCGGCAGGGATTCTTTAGTTATAACTAAGTCGATTTAGGACCCGCATGTTATGTTAAACCTGTCAAACGGGAAAAAACAGACGATGTAAAAGCGTTCACCCACACACGCATGTTGCGTCGTGTTAACTCGCAAAATTTAGAACGAAACGTAAAAACGTTAAACCAAAGACGCACGTTGCGATGTGTTAACTCACAAAATTTAGAACCAAGCATAAAACAAAAAACTTGCGGAAAATGAAAACTATAAATGACTAAAGTTGAAAGTAAAAAAAATTGCGAGAATAAATTGCAAAAGATAAAATGTTTTGGGTTAAAAGCAAAAAAAACAAATAGTTTTGGGTTAAAAGTAATTTATGAAATACTTTTTAGTGAAAAGTAAAAAAATCAATTTTTTTTTGGAAAACCCCTGATATATTGCAAAATACATCTTTTATTCGTGTCAGTTTGTATAGTTTTCGTTATATTTAGTTTTATTTTTCGTTAGAATATGCATACTATTGATCAAATCGTGTTTCGCAGGTCTTGATGTTTAAATATGCGAGAAACCGAGTGGAATGAGCCAAAATATTGAAGTGTCAAGTCTTGAAGCATGTTGGAAAGGTCGGGGAGTTGAAATAGAGTTAAAGAGCTGAAAATCACTCTCTGGCACCCCGTGAGAAGTTTCTGGCACCCGGCAAGAGACTGGAGATGTTACATGAGAAAAAAAACAAGGTGGCACCCCGCCACCCATTCCTTCAGTGGGTGGCGCCCCGCCAGAAGCCTGTAGCTGGCAATTATTACGAATTTAATAAGGGTTTGTTATGGAAAGTCATATATAATCATCTTAAACTTGGAAAAAAACCCTAGTATCGAACTAGAGGCATCTTGGGCGAATTATTGAGCATTCTTGGAGCAATTTTGGAGTTCTCGAAGCATAGGAATCATCGGTACGAGTTCGGGGAAGAAGACTTGGAGATCTAATCGGGTTTTCTAGTTCTTTATTCTTAACTTTTCTTACGAAACTTGTTATGATGAATTCATGTTTAGACATCTTTGATTTGTTTTCACGTTTTAACATGCTCGGCTAAACTTTTAAGCCACCTAGACTTGATGAATGGATTAATATGAAGTTTTTACCGTTTTTGTTAATTGCATGATTATTTTGGGTTGATTGTGTTTTGTAAGAAGTTCGGTTTAATGATTTGATGTATATGCATGCTTTGAGTTGGTTTATTGTTATTATTTGCTTCATATGATTCTTAGTGACGGTCTATATCACAACATAGAGTCATATTAGGGTTTAGGATTTCAATGAGTGTCTATATCACGTTAGAAAACCTTAACTCTTTAGGGAGAATTGCGCAATAACCCCTAGAAGTAATTGATAATAATGTGCTAAGTCTTAGTGTTCTACTAGTCCTAATACCTGGAAAGTGAGGGGCTATTGGTAGGTTTTACCCGGCGAATTGCTTTAGATAGTCCTTGGAAAAGGTCGTGTCTTTGTTGACCTCTCGGTTTTATTAGTCTATCAAGTCAAGTTAATTAATCCAAACTACCCTAGATCTATGATTGGAAAAGAGTAGGTCAACATTAGGGTACTTACACAATAATTAGACAACTGGAAATGCGTCTAATAACCTGTAGGATTAACAGCCTAGGTAGTTCCACAGGTTTCTCCTTGAGAAGGGTCGAGGGGCTTAGTTGGTTCTTAATAGGTTTAGTACTTCAAGATCCCGGTTCCATAATTCATGCATTTAACTTAATCGGTAATTCTTTAAAAACAATCCAGGATTCTTATCTAGGTGGTCTCGCTCTCATATAAGAAAAGCCTTTAGTCTTCTTTCATATTTAGTCTAGCTTTAGTTAATTTAGTAGCTTAATATAGATTTCCTTAGTTTTTCTGTAACACCCCCCCCCCCCCAAAACAAATAAACAAGTTAAGTCGTATCTGTCGATTCCACTCCATTACCCACCCCACCTCCAACCCCACCACCTTTGACACGGCCCCCGACCCGGTTTGACCCGTTTCAGGAGCCGCAGGACAGAAATCCCGTGATATTTAATTAATTGAGTTTAACAGCGGAAGTTTATTATCAGGATCTTTTTAAAACTGAAATATATTTCCCGATTATTTTATTTCACAACTCGGGATAAAACCCCGGTAATTTACAATCATTTGATTTCACGAAGAAATCTTTTATTTTACAAAACATGTTTCTTTATTTTATCATGAGCCACTTCCTTAAGCTTGTAGTGCTTGACGGCACTTTTCCTGGATCATAACAGATCACCTGAAACATGTTTGAAAAAGGTTTTGTCAGCGGGAAATACTGAGTGAATCATTCTATTTACATAAAATGATGCATAGTTATTAATTACAGCATAAGAGCGATTACAATGGCTTCTATCTTATTTTTATCTGGCGCCGTGTCACAATGGTGACATGTCACAATGGTGACGATGGTCATACCACTATTAGGTCAATGAACCTAAATAGTGATGATTATCCCTAGTAGGTCAATGAACCTAACTGGGAGAAAATTAGTAATGTGCACAATACCCCACTAGCCAGTGATTCAAGATATCCACGACTTAGTCCCTGTAATTATAACTTTTGAAAATAATTTGAGGTATTGTAAAATAGTTGATAAAAAGAGAATGACTCACATTGCAGATTTAATTTGAGCAGAGTCTAGCCTACTGATTTAGCCTTTTTAACCTAAATTTAATAACAGGCACACAATTCTGGGTTAGTAATCAATACAGCATTTACGATAACTCACGAGATCAACCCTCACAACGAATGACAAAGTGCGATACTTAAACATCCATCGAATTAACAACGAATGACAAAGCATAAACCCTAATGTAGGCAGCACTTAAACATCCATTGGATAGTTTAATCGATCGGACATTGAATCGTAGCAGCGATCGAGTTATTACCCTGTATTGTGGCGTCGATTAGTGATCCGTGTGTGTTATGATAGTAATTCTACGATATCTCAGTGTATAATTGGAATTTCTACGTCGTTTCAGTACCAGAAATCAAGTCCCAGACAATCCTATTTATACTGAAAATTTGACCCAGTCGCGTAGCGCGACTGGTAAACCTTTAGTCGTCGCGCAGCGCGACTGCCTACTTAGTTTCATAGGGTAGCCCCGTGTGT
Source organism: Helianthus tuberosus (assembly GCA_030545235.1). Lineage (NCBI taxonomy): Eukaryota > Viridiplantae > Streptophyta > Magnoliopsida > Asterales > Asteraceae > Helianthus > Helianthus tuberosus. The sequence continues at coordinate 175,634,213 of CM060430.1, read as the reverse complement.
GAGTAGGTTTGCTGACTTGACGAAATCGTAAAATTCGTTTCTGACAGCAAGTTATTTAGATAATCGTAACTAGGGTTTACCCCCCCTGAGTTTTAGGGTCCCTGATCCTGATTCTGATTGTTCTGAAAATTTTAGGGTTTGTGCAAAATCACTTGGGTGTCTCAATTAGGGTTTCCTATTGGTCAAATTAATTTAATAAATATGACTTTTGATGAGAGTTGTTACATTCTCCCCACCTTAATAAAATCTCGTCCTCGAGATTTACTGGAATAATTGAGGATACTTTCGCTTCATTTCTGATTCCAGCTCCCAAGTGTATTAGGGTCATATCTTTGAATCTTACTTTACTTGAACTAACACTAATCGTTTGTGTTTTGAGAAATTTTGATCTTTCTATCTTTTATCTGAAGAGGTTTCTCTACAAATTTTAATTTTTCATTTACCTTTATATCTTGGAGAGGTACTACCAAAGATTCGTCTGATAGACATTTCTTGAGATTGGATATATGAAATACATCATGTACTCCAGCTAACTCTCCTGGTAGTTGTAAATGATAAGCAACTGGTCCTATACGTTGGATCACTGGAAATGGTCCTACGTACCTTGGACTTAGCTTTCCTTTCTTACCGAATCTAACAACTCCTTTCCAAGGAAATACTTTCAATAGCATTTTGTCTCCAACTTGAAACTTCAATGGCTTTCGTCTATTATCTGTATAACTCTTCTGGCGATCTCTAGCCGTCTTCAGCCTTTCCTTCGTGATACTGAATATCACAGTCGTAGTCACTTAGGATTTTCATCCACCTCCTTTGCCTCATGTTTAACTCTTTTTGCCCAAATATATATCTTAAACTCTTATGATCCGTATAGACAGTAAATTTACTTCCGTAAAGATAATGTCTCCAAATCTTAAGGGCAAAAATTATGGTTCCTAATTCTAAGTCACGAGTTGTATAGTTTTCTTCGTGCTTTTTCAATTGCCTTGATGCATACGCAATTACCTTTTTGCGTTGCATTAACACACATCCAAATCCTAGCTTTAAAGTATCACCGTATACTTTAAAATCTTCTGTTCCTTCTGGTAAGGCTAGGATTGGGGCATTTGTTAATTTATGCTTTAAGATCCTAAAGGCTTCTTCTTGTTTAGGTCCCCATTCAAACTTAACTGCTTTATAGGTTAGCTTAGTTAATGGTATAGCTATCTTGGAAAAATCCTTAATAAACCGTCTATAGTATCCGGCTAAACCTACAAAACTCCTAATTTCCATTGCGGATTGCGGAACCTTCCATTTGGTAATTGCTGCTATCTTAGAAGGATCTACGTGAATACCTTCATGATTCACCATATGACCTAGAAATTGTACTTCTGGCAGCCAAAATTCACACTTCGAGAATTTGGCGTAAATCTTCTCTTTTCTTAACAAAGTTAAGAGTGCATGCAAGTGCTGACAATGTTCTTCCTGACTTTTGGAATAAATAAGTATATCGTTGATGAAGACAATTACAAATTTATCCAAATATGGTTTACAGATCCTATTCATCATGTTCATGAATGCTGCAGGTGCATTTGTTAATCCGAAGGGCATGATTGTAAACTCGTAATGACCATACCTAGTCCTGAAAGCAGTTTTAGGTATGTCTTCCTCTTGTACTTTCAATTGATGATATCCGGAACGTAAGTCGATCTTAGAAAAATATCTATCTCCCTGGAACTGATCGAATAGATCATTAATTCTAGGTAATGGGTATCGATTCTTAATTGTAACCTTATTCAATTCCCTATAATCAATACACATTCTCATCAAACCATCCTTTTTCTTAACAAACAACACTGGTGCCCCCCCACGGGGATAAACTAGGTTGTATGAAACTTTTACTTAATAATTCATCTAATTACTTTTTCAGTTTTAATATTTCTGTGGGTGCTAACCGATAAGGTACCTTGGCTATCGGTATAGTTCCTGGAATTAGATGAATCCTAAATTCTACCTCCCTATCTGGTGGTAACCCTGGTAACTCTTCTGGGAATACATCTGGGTATTCTGAAACTACAGAAATTTCCTTAAGTTCTTTATCTTTAGTATTAATGATTACTGAAATCATATATACTATTCCTTGCTTTCGTTCATAATTAGCAACTTTCATTACTGATATGAACTTTATGGGTTTACATGGCTTATCTCCTGTAATCATTATTACTTCTCCAGTGGGTGCACAATTTTCTGTGGAATTCTTATCACAGATAATTCGAGCATGGTTGTTTACAACATCGAATTCAACTAATTTCATAGATAATAGGGTTGCAGAAAATTTATGACTTAAAAAGTTCTATTTCTACGTTTTGCAGAACCTTATTTATTTTAACTGAATTCCCATATGCCGTTTCTACTGTAGAAATTTGCCTAATGTTGGTTAATGGTAAATTAAGAGTTTGGAAGAATGAAGTATTTATAAAACTTTGGTTTGCACCAGAGTCAAATAATGCTTTTGTGTAAACGTTGTGAACTAAGAACATACCAGCTATCACATCTGGAATGAGCTCTGCTTCCTGAGCAGTCAGTTGGAAGGCTTTTACATTCCTTTTTGCTCCTTCTGCAGGTTTGGCTTTATTGTCAGATGGTTTGTTCAGTTTTGGACAATCTGGCCTAAGATGTCCAGCTTCTCCACAGTTGTAGCAGACTGAAAATTTCTTCCTCCTGCAGTCTTCTTCCTGATGCCCCGGAATTTTGCAAAAATTGCAATATCCTTTGCATCTTCCAAAATGCTTCCTTTTGCAAGAATTGCAAAATGGGCTAGTGGAAGATTGCCCATTCCCTCCTCTCTTGAAATTGTTATGGTTACCCGGACGGAATCCTTGGGTAATCTTTTGGGCTACTTCCTTCCTTCTATTTTCTTCTCTTGTCCGTACTAGCTCGTCAGTCAGAGTATTGGCTAAATCTACCGCATCATCAATCGTGCGAGGTTTCGCAGCCTTGACAATATTACGGATTTCGGCAATCAATCCCCAAATATAACGAGAAATAAGTACCGGCTCTGGCGAAGCCAGGGTTGGTACCACTCGAGCATACTCAAAGAATGTCGAAGTATACCCTCGACAATCTACATCCACCATCCGGTGGGTTAGAAACTTATTTGTCATTTGTTCCTTTTCATACTCGGGACAGAATTTTCTTTCTACAAGACTCTTAAATTCTTCCCAATTCATAGCATACGCCATCCTTCTTCCTTTTGATTGTAACACCGTATTCCACCATTCTAGCGCCCCTTCTTTGAAAAGGTTTGACGCGTACATAACCTGATCATCCTGAGCACATTTACTTATGGCAATTACTGCCTCGGTTTTCTCTAACCAACGCAGTGCTGCAGTCGCTCCTTCATTGCCTGCAAACTCAGTGGGTTTACAAGCAAGAAATTCTTTGTAAGTGCAACCAGGCGTTGCAGCTTTCATTTTCTTAGGGAGCGGAGCTTGTCGTGGTTCATTATCATGATTAACATGATCATTGCCTCCGTTTACGCTATTACTGAAGTTATCTTCAGAAATACGTTTGCTAGGAACGATTTGTTGCGGTTCGATTGGATTTTTAACAGCAGCAACGATTGCTGGAATAGCGTTGGCTATCCCTTGAGCAACTATTACTGGAATAGCGTTGGCTATCCCTTGAGCAACGATATTTTCTATATCCTGCCTAGTCATATATTGATCCCCCGGTTGTTGCTCAGATTGATTAACCTCATTAACTGGTTCATTATTCGCGTTTTCCATCTGATAATTAATATATATTTTATTAGTATTAAATAAATAACAATTACACAACACAATTATATAGAGTTCATAACACCAATATAGCCAAAACTATCGATTTCTCGATTTCCATTTATATTTAATAGTATGCATCAATACACACTATTATCTTACAGAGTTTTATTTTAGGTTATTTTACAGACTAATTTACAATCACAGTTCCATAATCCCCTATCCTTTGTCAGATGATATTCTAGTAACGGCGTTCCCTCTCATCATATTTCCAAGAGGTCTGTCCCTCAATATCTTGGATCCTATTCCCAGCATCCATTAGTTCTTCGCCAAAGTGGCGGAGTTCAGCCATATTCTCGTTACTCATTGGTGAATTTGGTAAAGGTTCTGGATTAAACTGAGGAAAAAGCTTATAGGGATAGTTTTGGAGCTGTATTTCATTAGTCAACCATTCGTCTATTTGCGAGTGGATTGAAGGGTTTGGAATAGCTGGTTCAAAATTCATTGGTAGTTGTGTTTCAAGAGAGTGAATAAAAACATTTTCATTAACAGACTTAATAGTATTATAGCTTGTCAATATAAAATCTAGCTCTTCCTGAGATGGTAATCCCTCAATTTGTCTAGAGCTTTCCCCAATTTCCATTTTCTTAAGCTTGGGTTTCTCGAGAGGTAAAGCGTTGAATTCTATAGGTTCTTCAATGTCTGGTATATACCTATTGAAATCTCTGGAAACCTCTATTCTTACCGGATAGAGATTTAAATTCTGAAGGGCGTCAGACAAGTCACTCATGCTGTTTAGCAAAATACTCACAATTACTAAGTTAAAAATCATAACAAAATTTTATAGAAAACCTTTAAATATTATTTTATATTGGGTAACTACGAAAGCAGCCGAATATGAAAACATACTAGGTTTTATTTGTAAATTTATTTATTTACTGAATAAGGTTTCTAGACTGTAGATAATAAAAATGCTAAAACTTGGGTCAAATTATTTAAGGATTTGCATTAATTGCTACATTAGTTAGCATATAAAGATCTGCTCATACTGTACACAATTAGTCAGATAATAAAACACATAATCACAAAATAGCAATTAATAAAAATTAAGTATTTTCTAAATACTTAATTGGCTTAAATCAGTGGCTTGATCAGTGGCTCTGATACCACCTTTTTCTGTCACGGCCCCCGACCCGGTTTGACCCGTTTCAGGAGCCGCGGGACAGAAATCCCGTGATATTTAATTAATTGAGTTTAACAGCGGAAGTTTATTATCAGGATCTTTTTAAAACTGAAATATATTTCCCGATTATTTTATTTCACAACTCGGGATAAAACCCCGGTAATTTACAATCATTTGATTTCAGGAAGAAATCTTTTATTTTACAAAACATGTTTCTTTATTTTATCATGAGCCACTTCCTTAAGCTTGTAGTGCTTCACGACACTTTTCCTGGATCATAACAGATCACCTGAAACATGTTTGAAAAAGGTTTTGTCAGCGGGAAATACTGAGTAAATCATTCTATTTACATAAAATGATGCATAGTTATTAATTACAGCATAAGAGCGATTACAATGGCTTCTATCTTATTTTTATCTGGCGCCGTGTCACAATGGTGACATGTCACAATGGTGACGATGGTCATACCACTATTAGGTCAATGAACCTAAATAGTGATGATTATCCCTAGTAGGTCAATGAACCTAACTGGGAGAAAATTAGTAATGTGCACAATACCCCACTAGCCAGTGATTCAAGATATCCACGACTTAGTCCTTGTAATTATAACTTTTGAAAATAATTTGAGGTATTGTAAAATAGTTGATAAAAAGAGAATGACTCACATTGCAGATTTAATTTGAGCAGAGTCTAGCCTACTGATTTAGCCTTTTTAACCTAAATTTATTAACAGGCACACAATTCTGGGTTAGTAATCAATACAGCATTTACGATAACTCACGAGATCAACCCTCACAACGAATGACAAAGTGCGATACTTAAACATCCATCGAATTAACGACGAATGACAAAGCATAAACCCTAATGTGGGCAGCACTTAAACATCCATTGGATAGTTTAATCGATCGGACATTGAATCGTAGCAGCGATCGAGTTATTACCCTGTATTGTGGCGTCGATTAGTGATCCGTGTGAGTTATGATAGTAATTCTACGATATCTCAGTGTATAATTGGAATTTCTACGTCGTTTCAGTACCAGAAATCAAGTCCCAGACAATCCTATTTATACTGAAAATTTGACCCAGTCGCGTAGCGCGACTGGTAACCCTTTAGTCGTCGCGCAGCGTGACTGCCTACCTAGTTTCATAGGGTAGCCCCGTGTGTGAGTAGGTTTGCTGACTTGACGGAATTGTAAAATTCGTTTCTGACAGCAAGTTATTTAGATAATCGTAACTAGGGTTTACCCCCCCTGAGTTTTAGGGGCCCTGATTCTGATTGTTCTGAAAATTTTAGGGTTTGTGCAGAATCACTTGGGTGTCTTAATTAGGGTTTCCTATTGGTCAAATTAATTTAATAAATATGACTTTTGATGAGAGTTGTTACAACCTTCGCCAAACCATTCACCTAAAACCTCACCTAAGGTTTCCCCACCCGATAGCCCTACTTTTAGCACCGCTAGGCAAACCGTTCACCAACAAGCCACCCAGAATTTCACAGGTCTTGCTTCACCCATCACTGTTCCACCCATAGTCAGCGAGAACTCATGGCAGATTCCATCTTATGCCATGCAGGCCATTACCAATAGCATCCAATTCCATGGTCGCGAGGACGAGGACGCACCGGCCCACATAAACTGGTTCTCCCGTATCCTTGCTACTTTTAGCCTTCATGGTGCACCCAATGATGCTACTTACCTTCAGCTTTTCCCATTTTCACTAGCAGGGCGTGTGGCTACTTGGTTGGACTCTTAACCAACCGGTACCTTTACCACTTAGACGGGGCTTCGTCAAGCCTTTTTGAACAAATATTTCCCGCCCGCTAAAGCCTCACGTCTTAGAGACCAAATCCACTCCTTTCGCATGGAGCCCGACAAGCCTTACTACCTTACTTGGGAGCGTTTCCAAAACCTTTGTGCTCATTGCTCCCAACATGGTCTTTCCGATTGGGCCCTATGTGAGAAATTTTATAACGGTCTCACCCAAGAGACTCGGGATCGTTTCGATACGAATGCGGGGGGGCATATGATGGGTATTCTTACAGTTGCTGAGTGTTTAGAGCGTTTTGAGGCATTTGCTCAGTCTCAATCTCAATCGCAAGCCGATCAGCGGTATCAAAGTGGTAATTCTAATACCACTACTAGTGCACCCGCCCGAGGGGTGAACCATGTTACCATGGATCCTAGTTTAGCCACTGTGTTGGAAAACATGTCTAGGGAACTTAAGGAAATTAAGGCTAAGGTAGACAAATGTGAGTATTGCCGAGGGGGTCACGATACGAGTGCGTGTCCATTGCTAGTTGGTGAGGAGCAAGTCGATTTCGTAGGAGGAGGTTTCGGTAGAGGTCAATCTAGCGGGTTTGGTAATAATAATTTTGGTTTGGGTTGGGGTAATAATAATAATAATAATAATAATAATAATAATAATAATAATAATAATAATTTTGCTAATAATAACAATTTTCGCTCAAAAGGACCCCCTGGTTTCCAAATAGCTCAAAACTCAAATAGGGGTCAAAGTTCACTTTTTGGTGGGGGTTCAGGTGGGCAGTTCAACAAAGGGTTCAATGGGCAGGTCAAAGAAGGGGGGTCAAATAATCAGGGTCAAGGTCCAAGTTTTGATTTAGGGGGTTACATAGAAAGAATGGAGGCTATGATGAGCCAACTAGTTGTTAGGGACCAAACCACCCAAAAGACACTTTCGGAACATGACCTTATGCTTAAGAACCATCAAGCCTCATTCCAAGACCTCCAAAGGGTCGTAGGTGATATGTCTAGGAAGCTAGAAGAGAGATTACCCAGTCAGTTTGCGGGTAACACCCAACCAAACCCTAATGCCCATGCTAAAGCCATTACCACCCGTAGTGGCAAAACCGTAGGAAACCCGAGTGTAGAGGAGAGAGAAGTCGATGAGGATGGAGATATTATAGATGAAGAGATAGAGATGCAGGCTCCCGGCAAAGTGCAAAATAGGCTAAGCCCAGCAAGTACCGCACATCTCGGTGAGTCTCAAGTTGAGAAGAAAGTTGAGAAAACCCCTATAGACGTTAGACCTTCACCTTTAGTAGACCATTCGTATATCCCGTTTCCCTCACATCTTAAGAACCAAAAATACTCAAGGGAATACGGGCAATTTTTAGACATCTTCAAGCAATTGAAGATTAATCTTTCGTTTATCGAGGCACTCCAATCGATGCCTAAATACGCGAAATTCTTGAAAGATCTTCTTAGGAACAAAGAGAAGTTAGGAGAGTTGTCGAACGTTCCGTTGAATGGAAGATGTTCCGTCGTTGTGTTAAATAAGCTTCCCGAAAAGCTTACCGATCCCGGTATTTTTACCATTCCTTGTCTATTCGGTAGTAACACCAACACTAGAGCTTTGGCCGACTTAGGTGCTAGCATCAATTTGATACCTTTTTCTCTTTATGAGAAGCTAGACCTAGGAGAGCTTGCACCTACCCGAATGACATTATCCTTAGCCGATCGGTCTGTTAAATACCCTAGGGGTATAGTTGAAAACTTGCTAGTTAAGGTAGACAAATTCGTGTTTCCCACCGATTTCGTAATTCTTGATATGGAAGCGGATGAGAGAGTCCCCATTATACTAGGTCGTCCTTTCTTACGTACCGCTAAGGCCCTTATAAACGTCCATGATGGTAAGATCACCCTTAGGGTCGGAGAGGAGAGAGTCACTTTTGAGATAGAGCGTTCTATGAGCCACCCGAGTGGTTCGGATGACTATAGTGGTCCTTGCCATTCTGTCTACTTCCTGAATTCGTTCATCTCGTGTGTTAACCATTGCTTAGAGTATATTAGTGGAGCGGACCTAGTGGTAGGAGAGAAGGTAGAAGAGGAGGTGAAGAGTTTAGATGAAGTTGAAGAGGAGGGGATTCCTTTAATCCCCGATGTGTTAGCGGTTAGTGATGACACCACCCAAACCCCACCCTTAGAGCTTAAGGTACTTCCATCTCATCTAGAGTATGCTTTCTTAGGGGAGGGTTCCGAGCTACCCGTCATTATTTCATCCGAGTTAGAGGAAAGTGAGAAATTGTGGTTGTTGAATGTGTTGAGGGCCAACAAAGAGGCCATTGCATGGAGGTTGTCCGACATCAAGGGCATAAGCCCTTCTTATTGCACTCACCGGATACTCATGGAGGATGATTATAAACCGGTGGTGCAACCCCAAAGAAGGCTTAACCCAACATGCAAGACGTTGTGAAGAAGGAGGTCCTTAAACTCCTAGATGCCGGGATGATCTATCCCATTTCCGATTCTCCATGGGTTAGTCCCACTCAGGTTGTCCCTAAGAAGGGGGGATGACCGTTGTCATGAACGAAAAGAACGAGCTTATTCTTTCACGTACGGTCACGGGGTGGCGCGTGTGCATCGACTACCGAAAGTTGAATGATGCCACCCGTAAAGACCACTTCCCATTGCCTTTCATAGATCAAATGTTGGAGCGTCTAGCCGGTCAACAATTCTATTGTTTTCTAGACGGCTTTTCCGGGTACTTCCAGATCCCCATAGCACCGGAGGATCAGGATAAGACCACTTTCACATGCCCCTATGGCACCTATGCCTACCGACGCATGCCATTTGGGTTATGTAACGCTCCAGCTACTTTTCAGCTGTGCATGGTCGCCATATTTCAGGATATGATAGAGAGTTCCATGGAGGTTTTCATGGACGATTTTTCAGTTTATGGTGACTCTTTCGATGCGTGTTTGAAGAGCCTAGAGGGGATGTTGAAGCGGTGTGTGGAGACGAAGCTTATGCTAAACTGGGAGAAGTGTCACTTTATGGTGACGGAAGGTATAGTGTTAGGGCATAAGATTTCTAGAGAGGGTATTGAGGTAGATCGTGCGAAAATAGATACCATTAGTAGGTTACCTCTGCCACGAGTGTTAAGACGATTAGGAGTTTTCTAGGGCATGCGGGCTTCTATAGGCGCTTTATTAGGGATTTCTCAAAAATCACCCGCCCCATGACCCGTTTGCTAGAGAAGGATGTTTCATTCGTCTTTGACGAGGAGTGTCTTAAAGCCTTCAACTTTTTGAAGGAACAGCTTGTGAGTGCACCTATTCTTATCTCGCCCGACTGGAGCATACCGTTTGAGCTAATGTGCGATGCTAGCGACTATGCCGTTGGAGCGGTATTAGGACAAAGAAAGGATAAGCACTTCCATCCTATCTACTACGCGAGCAAAACGCTCAATGATGCTCAAGAAAACTACACTACCATGGAGAAAGAGCTTTTAGCCGTAGTTTTCGCTTTTGATAAATTCCGCTCGTACCTAGTTCTCTCAAAGACCATAGTATTCACCGATCACTCCGCGTTGCGTTTTCTTTTTCAAAAGAAAGACGCCAAACCCCGACTCATTCAGTGGATTCTTTTGCTTAGCGAGTTCGATATTGAGATTAGGGATAAGAGAGGGGCCGAGAATGTGGCGGCCGACATCTATCGTGTTTAGAGGATCCCAAGAGGGAAGAGATTCATGAGGAGGAAATTGGAGACACGTTCCCTCATGAGTCTATAGAGTTTTTCGAGGCCGAGAAAGAAGGATTGCCATGGTTTTGCGACTTAGCGAATTATCTCTCTAGTGGCAATGTTGTTAGAGGGATGTCCACACAACAAAGGAAGCGATTCATTAGTGAGTCAAGAAAGTATGTTTGGGACGATCCTTTTCTCTTTAGGATAGGGGGAGATAGAGTTCTTAGACGTTGTGTGTCGAGAGAAGAGGGGTGGAACATTATAAAACATGTGCATGAGGGACTCACGGGAGGACATCATGGTGCATACACCACCGCCCAAAAGGTATTCGACTGTGGTTTCTATTGGCCTACCGTACTTAGAGATGCCGTTGAGTTCGTGAAGATGTGTGATGCATGTCAACGAACCGGCAATATTTCCGCCAAAGATGAGATGCCTCAAAACCTGATACAAGTAGTAGAGGTTTTTGACGTTTGGGGCATCGATTTCATGGGACCCTTTCCAAACTCCAAAGGAAACCGTTACATACTCGTGGCGATTGACTACGTGTCCAAATGGGTTGAGGCTCAAGCTCTTCCCACAAACGAAGCCCGAGTAGTCTTGAAATTTCTTAAGAAGCTCTTTTCCCGATTCGGTACACCAAAAGCCTTGATTAGTGACCGTGGCACTCACTTTTGCAATGCATTGATGGAGAAATTGCTTGCACGCTACGGTGTCACTCATCGTTTGTCTACCGCGTATCATCCACAAACAAGTGGACAAGTGGAGAATGCGAATCGCGGTATTAAATGAATCTTAGAGAAAACCGTTGGTAAAAATAGGAAGGATTGGTCCGACAAGCTAGACGATGCATTGTGAGCGTTTAGAACCGCCTACAAGACACCCTTAGGAACCACACCATTTATGATCGTCTACGGAAAAGCTTGTCACCTTCCCGTAGAGTTAGAGCATAGAGCGCTTTGGGCATTGAAAACCGTTAATCTTGATATGACCGAAGCCGCTAGGAAGCGTTTCTTTCAAATCCATGAGCTAGATGAGCTTAGGGATGCGGCGTATGCTCGATCGTTGGGAATCAAGGAGAAAACGAAGGTGTTACATGATAAGAAGTTGAGAAAAGTGAAGGAGTTTAGCAAAGGTGATAAAGTACTACTTCACAACTCACGATTGAAGCTTTTTGCGGGTAAGTTGAAATCAAAGTGGTCGGGACCTTATATGGTTCACTACGTGTTTCCGCATGGAGCGGTGGAGATTATGGATGAGACGGATGGCCATAGTTGGAAGGTTAACGGCCATCGTTTGAAACACTACATTGGAGGAACAAGGACGAGAGGGAGGAAACTCCTCTCAAAATCCCACCAAAAGCCACCAACTAGTGTTTTGGGTGAAAACCCAAGTGTATATTTTGTACCGTTTGTATCTTCGTTTTTTTTTCGTATTCTTTGGTAGCTAACGGTTGTTTTTGTTAGTTTTTCGGGTCCTTGTTTGTGTTTTGAGTCGTTTGCAGGAGTGCATCACCGAGGATTTGCAGGAATCTACAAGAGAAATAAGGTTCCAGGTAAGTTTTACACTTAGAAAAAATTTAAGGTTGAACTTTGATGGTTTTGGAAAAACTTAAAGAATTTTCTAAGGCAAGGAAAAAAAAAATTTAGTAAATTTTCTGTTGAAAACGCTCTGGCGGGCCGCCACCTCCTTATAATACTTCTCGCCCCCCACCAGAGCGTAACAAGGTTACGTAAGGTTTTTTACTCTCTAGCGGGCCGCCATACATTTAATCGGTCACTAGCGGGCCGCCAGCACGTATATGAGTTTTTTCGGAATTTTATAACGTGGTGGCGCCCCACCACCCACCACCTGACTTTCTAGCGGCCCGCCAGGCCCCCCCTCTGCAGCCGACTTTTATTAAACAATTCAAACCACCCTTTTGACCTACCCTTTTCATTCACAAAGCCGTAAACCCTTCCTGACCCCACCATGTTTCACCGATAATCTTCTCCCTCTACACCCACTGATACCCATCGAACACCCCATATCAGCCCACATCAGTCCCCATATCTCCTTCCCCCTCATCGCCGACCCCCCTCCCTAATCGCCGATAAACTAGTTCACCACTTCACATACCACCCTCTACACCACTGACCACCCCCAATCCACTGCCACTCCTCACAGATAAACCACCATTACATCAAAAGTCGAGTTCGGCTGTGAGATCAAGGTTCAACCGAAATTTTCTTCTCATTTTTCTTATTTCAAGCGAATCTCAGGTATGCTTCTTGTTTTTAATTGTTTTATGAGTCTTGTATTGTCTGTTTTTTGCTTAGTTAGTCCTAGTTAGGGTTAGGGTTTGGTGGAATGTGATGTTTTGCAAGGTTTTAAAGATGTATAAGGTTGCGGATGGGTTCGGTTTGGGTTCTTTCAGCAGGGTATTGTTTGCGGGTGGTTCGGTTTGAGGTTAGATTACAATGTTCATCATATCTTGGTCTAGGGTTATCCGACATTAAGTGCGGGGATGCGTTTGGGAAATTTTTGAACGTGAATTCAGATTTGTAACATCCGTTTGCAACCCGTTTCACTAAGGCAACGTTAAAGCGTTCAACTTTATCTCGGTCAACACTTAATGTCGGTTTGGTTTGTGGTTTGGTTGTGTGATGTTGATGATTGTCGGGTTAGATTTGGGAGTTGATTTGCTGAATTAGTGATTGGTTTGTAACACATTGACGTCTAAAACGTAAAACTTGCAATTTTTTTTAACCGAAATTTTTGCAAAGAATGAAACCTCCTTTAATTAGGCGGTGCTTTTCGACGTTAAAGTTTGTTTTAAACTACTACGTGGCTGATTTTAAGCAAGTTTGGATGTCGATGTCGGTTTGGTAGGCACTTGGGTTTACTTGAGGGCAAGTAAAGTGCCGGGAGAAGGTGTAGTTTGTAATTTGTGTACTTTGCGTCTACGTTAGATCGAGTCTAGTTTAATGTTTATTTTAGGGTCTTTGGTGTCGTTTTAATTGTTTTTGAGTCGTCTTAGTGTCTTATTGCGTCCTTTGCTCACTTGATTTGTGATACCACTCGCCCGTACTCAATCTCCATTCGGGCGAGGTTCGGTTTATGCTTAAAAAGAGATTTGCAAAACGTCGCTTTAATGTCACTTTGTTTCTAAACTACGGCCGCGAACGAAATGCTATACGGCCGTTGTTTTTGTATATATTATTTTTCGTTAAAAAATTAAAAATTAAAATTAAAAAAAAATGAAAAAATTTCAAAAATACAAAAAAAATGAAAAAAATTCTAAAATACAAAAAATAGTTCGTAACTAATATTCTGCTTTTCTTTGTCTTGTCATACTTGAATTGTTTTGCAGAATGTCAGGTTCAAGTCGGGCCAGCAGGAAACGAGGCACAGATACTCGCCCAAGAGGGGGCCCGGTGATTAGGGAGCTCGAGCCGGTCCAGCAGGTTGAACCGGAACCAGTACGAGTGGTGCAACAGTCAGATTATAGCAGAGTTATTGAGTATACGGGACCGGGACGCCCGCATGGTCCACGTCAAAGGATCTTGGATAGCCCTCTTTTACAGTTTGAGCAGAACTCAGAGGAGTCGCGGAGGTTAGGTACTTTGTTTACGGCAGAGCTGCTGCCGTATAGGAGGATTGATTGGGAGGTGTTGGATCGTTTAGGGACACAGGCGGGTGATGAGGTGTTGGATGATGCGGAATAGAGCGAGGATGCAGCGAGGATGACAGCTTATATCTTTTGTTTATTTTTATCTTTATGTTGTTTTTAATCCTCGTTTATTGGTTTGTACTTAAATACGTTAAACAGGTTGGTTGGGATTTTGGGGATGGTTGACGTTTGTTTGTTTGATGTTTGCACTAACACTTAGTAGCTTATATATTATCTTTTGCTAGTGTTTGGTGTTTGCTTGATTAGGGTGATTGTAGTAGCTGCTTTCGTTCGCGTGTCCGAGGTTAGAGTTGTTTGCTGAGCGCGTTTCGAATTGGAGGGCTTATGTGGAAACGACTGGCACTTTGACAGTCTCACATACTCAGCTAAGTCGTTTCCCTTTTTGTTGTTGTATATTTTTTATTTATTTCGTTTGCAGTTTTTATTTTTAGGTAGTTGTTGAGTCGTATTTTCGTTCTTGCATTAGGGACAATGCAATCTCTAAGTGTGGGGATGTGATACATGTAAATAATCGAGTCTTAAATATGAAAAACAAAAAAAATTCAAAAATTCAAAAATAACAAAAAAAAATTAGAAAATTTTGAAAAATCCAAAAAAATTGAAAAAATCAGAAAATGTCTTTCGAATAAAAAAGAAGTTTGCAAATTTACACGGAAAATGATAGAAAAGATGATTTTTTGCTCGGGGTCGAATAATAATAATAAGAGATTAAAATAAATCGAGCTTGCGTCTAGTTAGGGATATGTGGATAGGCCCGGGTTTCGTTTTAAGTCCCTTTGAGTTAATATACCTTAATTGTCGGTCTGCTAGTGGGTTTTCATCTGGGAGATATGGGAAATTAAAACTGCCAATAAGAGTATAAGGGGCACCGTTATAAGTTAAAACCGTTAGAGTTTGTGATCATGCGAAAAATAGAAAAAAAATATAGAACAAAAAGTGAGCTAGAAACTAAACGAAAGTAATGCATTCCTATGTAGTCTGGGCTGGGGATAGCGACTCTACAGCAAGATTACCGCTAGGGTGTGTGAAATCAACCTTGCAAAGAAAAGAAAAAAAAAAGTACTGAAGCCTAAGTAATCTGAGTTGGGGATAGCGACTCTACAGCCGGATTGCCTCTTGGTTAGGGAAAGCATCGTCTACGCTCATGAAAGAAAAAAAAAGAGAAAGAAAAGCGAAAAAAATGGAAAAAGAAAAAAATCTGTCGAATAATAATAATAAGAGATTAAAATAAATCGAGCTTGCGTCTAGTTAGGGATATGTGGATAGGCCCGGGTTTCGTTTTAAGTCCCTTTGAGTTAATATACCTTAATTGTCGGTCTGCTAGTGGGTTTTCATCTGGGAGATATGGGAAATTAAAACTGCCAATAAGAGTATAAGGGGCACCGTTATAAGTTAAAACCGTTAGAGTTTGTGATCATGCGAAAAATAGAAAAAAAATATAGAACAAAAAGTGAGCTAGAAACTAAACGAAAGTAATGCATTCCTATGTAGTCTGGGCTGGGGATAGCGACTCTACAGCAAGATTACCGCTAGGGTGTGTGAAATCAACCTTGCAAAGAAAAGAAAAAAAAAAGTACTGAAGCCTAAGTAATCTGAGTTGGGGATAGCGACTCTACAGCCGGATTGCCTCTTGGTTAGGGAAAGCATCGTCTACGCTCATGAAAGAAAAAAAAAGAGAAAGAAAAGCGAAAAAAATGGAAAAAGAAAAAAATCTGATTGTAAACTCTCTTGGTTTTGATATAAGACGGTTGGGAATTGGTCCAATGATCGTTCTTTTAGTCCTATAAGCTTGAGGTGGGAGTAGGTGGACCGTAGATTCTAGTGTGAGACCTTAGGTAGACTGACCGCACTTAAATTAAATTCACATGATAAGGGTTTAGGATTGGATTCGGGTTTAAGGGGACAAGTATATTCGCAATCGCGGCTAACGCAAGCCTTGGTTTTAATTAAATATACCTATAATTTTTTACCCGAGTGATTATTCGTCTCTGATTCCGTTGCATAATTCTTTTTAGAGGACGAAAATAGAGTAAGTGTGGGGATGTTTGATGTATTGCAAAATACATCTTTTATTCGTGTCAGTTTGTATAGTTTTCGTTATATTTAGTTTTGTTTTTCGTTAGAATATGCATACTATTGATCAAATTGTGTTTCGCAGGTCTTGATGTTTAAATATGCGAGAAACCGAGTGGAATGAGCCAAAATATTGAAGTGTCAAGTCTTGAAGCATGTTGGAAAGGTCGGGGAGTTGAAATAGAGTTAAAGAGCTGAAAAATCACTCTCTGGCACCCCGTGAGAAGTTTCTGGCACCCGGCGAGAGACTGGAGATGTTACATGAGAAAAAAAACAAGGTGGCACCCCGCCACCCATTCCTTCAGTGGGTGGCGCCCCGCCAGAAGCCTGTAGCTGGCAATTATTACGAATTTAATAAGGGTTTGTTATGGAAAGTCATATATAATCATCTTAAACTTCAAAAAAAAAACCCTAGTATCGAACTAGAGGCATCTTGGGCGAATTATTGAGCATTCTTGGAGCAATTTAGGAGTTCTCGAAGCATAGGAATCATCGGTACGAGTTCGGGGAAGAAGACTTAGAGATCTAATCGGGTTTTCTAGTTCTTTATTCTTAACTTTTCTTACGAAACTTGTTATGATGAATTCATGTTTAGACATCTTTGATTTGTTTTCACGTTTTAACATGCTCGGCTAAACTTTTAAGCCACCTAGACTTGATGAATGGATTAATATGAAGTTTTTACCGTTTTTGTTAATTGCATGATTATTATGGGTTGATTGTGTTTTGTAAGAAGTTCGGTTTAATGATTTGATGTATATGCATGCTTTGAGTTGGTTTATTGTTATTATTTGCTTCATATGATTCTTAGTGACGGTCTATATCACAACATAGAGTCATATTAGGGTTTAGGATTTCAATGAGTGTCTAGGGAGAATTGCGCAATAACCCCTAGAAGTAATTGATAATAATTTGCTAAGTCTTAGTGTTCTACTAGTCCTAATACCTGGAAAGTGAGGGGCTATTGGTAGGTTTTACCCGGCGAATTGCTTTAGATAGTCCTTGGAAAAGGTCGTGTCTTTGTTGACCTGTCGGTTTTATTAGTCTATCAAGTCAAGTTAATTAATCCAAACTACCCTAGATCTATGATTGGAAAAGAGTAGGTCAACATTAGGGTACTTACACAATAATTAGACAACTGGAAAGGCGTCTAATAACCGGTAGGATTAACAGCCTAGGTAGTTCCACAGGTTTCTCCTTCAGAAGGGTCGAGGGGCTTAGTTGGTTCTTAATAGGTTTAGCACTTCAAGATCACGGTTCCATAATTCATGCATTTAACTTAATCGGTAATTCTTTAAAAACAATCCAGGATTCTTGTCTAGGTGGTCTCGCTCTCATATAAGAAAAGCCTTTAGTCTTCTTTCGTATTTAGTCTAACTTTAGTTAATTTAGTAGCTTAATATAGATTTCCTTAGTTTTTCCGTAACCCCCCCCCCCCCCAAACAAATAAACAAGTTAAGTCATGTCTGTCAGTGTCTATTAGAGTCTAGTTTACGTGATACATAGAGTCTTGTGGTTCGATATTCGGACTTCCTAGGTTATACTACATTGATCGGTACACTTGCCGATTGTGTGGTTTTAGGTCGAGTCTAGAATTAAAGCTTTTTAGTGTCTAGTTTAGAGAGTCTTATTTAGTTAATTTTTATAGTCTGTTTAGCACACATCAACCCCCAAAGCCAAAGCCAAGGTCACGACAGCCATATGCATAACCATTTTTTCTTTAGCAAACCCCCAAAGCACACCCCGCGTTGCGGCGTGGCGTAAAATGGTGTCAAATAGTACTAATGTCACACAACCGTCATCGACCACCAACACTGACTCGACCTTGGATCTGCGTGTTGCGACGAACCTGTCAAACATGAAAAAATAGAGGTAAAAACGTTGAACCACACATGCACATTGCGCCGTGTTAACTTGCAAAATTTGAAACAAAACATAAAAAAGTTGAACCACACTCGTACGTTGCATTGTATTAAGTCGAAAAATTTAGAACTATACGTAAAATGAAAAGTTGCCAAAGATAAAAAGTATAAGTGACAAAAGTTGTGAAGTTAAATTGCAAATAATGAAAAGTTTTGGTTAAAGTTAAGAAAACAAATTATGTAGGGTTAAAATTGTGAAAGCTAAAAACCTTTGGGTTAAAAGTAAAAAAAATCAAGTTTAGTTTTGGGTTAAAGTTAAAAAACAAATTATGTAGGGTTAAAATTACAAAAGCTAAAAACCTTTGGGTTAAAAGTTTAAAATCAAGTTTTTTTTGAAAAACTCTCAAAGCACAAGGTAGGGATGAGCAAATCGTTCCTGGTACCGGTATCGAACCGGTACCGAATTTACCGAACCGGGTACTTTTTTGGTACCGACTTTTCGGTACCAGTTCGGTACCGGTATTTACCGGTTTTTACCCTCAAATACCGGTACCGAACCGTACCGAACCGGGTATATTCGGTACCGGTACCGGTACCCACTTTTTGGGGATTTTTGGTACCGGATCTTTCGGTACCGGTATCGGTTCGGTAATGGACGGTACCAAGCTCATCCCTAGCACAAGGTATAAGTGGTTATGCACAAAAAAACTTGCTTATTTATATATGGAATCTACTATATATAATAAATGAAAGTGATTTGGGCCCCGTGTCACTTAATTAGGGCATCCTCAATTCTATTTTCCCGCCCAACAGTACCACACTTCCATCCCTTTTATACTCCCCCCGTCTCTTTTTTTTCCTTTTCAAAACCCTAGATCTGAATCTTCTTCTCCTTCTCCTTCTCCTCTACTCTTCTCCCTTCTGAATTAAAGATCAAACCAAATCATCTCATCATGAATCATTCGAAGCGTCACCAGGTAAGCCCTATATCTTCATTTATTTCAGTATTGTAGCACTAAATTTGGTTGCAATCCTAACTCGGTTTTCTTGATTTTGTAGCCCTAATTCGACATTGAACCTGAAATTGAAGAACACATAACTCGAAATCAGCCTTTGTAATTTTCATGTCTGATTATACCATGAAGAGGTAATATCTGGCTTTTGTAATTTTCATCCCGAGCTATAGTTGGGAAGATTCTTTCATCTTCTTCGTCGGTAAGGTTCTTCCATTTGAGGTTTGATTTGTATGTTTATAGATCTGTGTTGATTTCTTCTTATTTTCATACAAAGTTTCTAATTAAACCCTAATTTCTACTCCTAATCTCATCATATGGTTCCAGGGTTGTTGTCATCGATGGTCATCAAAATTGAGATCCGCTTACCTGCGGCTAGATTTCAGCCATGAACTGGTATGTTTGAATATGTTCAGAAACTAAGGGTTTTTTTCTTAACGGTGATGATATGAGTACAACATCTGTTGATTATTGATCTGTGAATATGTTCACTGATTATTCTTTTTGAAATTAGGGTTTCATTTGCTTGAGATTTGAATCTTCCGATTGTTGAAGCCTTTGAAGCCGATCCTTTTAAATTTCTAGTTCCCGAGGTATGATCTGTTTGTAACAGCAGTGGTTCAGCATCTACAGTGGAGTCAACATCTACAGTGGATTCAACATCAGGTGTTTGGTTCATTTTTGGTCATGTTTCCTGTTCAGTTTTGATGTCCACTTATCTAATTTTCATTTTATTTTTAGGCTTCTATATGATTTTGAGTTTGATTGATTGGTCACTTGCTATTGTTGTTTGATGTTCTTCGTTATTTCATATAATATAATGATTTGTTATGTAACAACCCTCGGTAAAACCAACACCCTCATAATATTTCCGACCCTCTAATATATTATAAAATGTCTCAATATGTTTTATATTACACCCCGTATGTGAAAACCGAGCCCTAGTTATGTTATAATTATAAAATAAATCAAAAACAAGAAATATAGGGCTGAGGCGGGCCGTGTAAGACCTCACCCCAAGTTCACGCGGGCGGTATCAAGGTTTAAACTTGATTCCGGTGAAACTATAAGTTAAAGCGGGCCGCGTAAGAGTCTTGGTTAGTCGACGCAGGCCGCGAGAGCTCATCAAACGCGGATACATCCTGAGCTGACACGTGTCGTCATCGTGTCAAGCCTAGTGATGATCCGGATAAGCTATATGTTGACCGTGTGTTTGACGCGGGCCGCGTAAGGCTTCGCCTTACCTTACGCGGGCCGCCTGGAAGTCAGATATCAGAACTATAAATAGCAGGCATCAGTTTTCGTTTTCCGTCGCTCACATTTCAATCTCAAATCACAATTTCTGTAGGAAAGTTATAATACACGGGTATTATACCCCTAATTAGCGAGGTTCTGCTCCGTTGTAAGTATTATAACCCTAGTTTCGTAACAGTTACGCTACCCGATTGATTTAGGATTCCGTAACAACTGTCGTGGTTCTGCCCGACGTAGTTGTTGGAATGCCGTCTCGGGGAGGGTATTATTAATATTTTCAAAGGGTTATGGTACTAACCAATGTACATTTGTATAACTTATAGATTATATCCAGGAAACCCTTACGAAAAGCCTAAGACAGCAATGTGAGTTTATCCTCTTTTTGTTAATATTTTTGGAATGTTTTACAAAACCTTAAATGTTTTACAATGTGATTAAGCGGTGATTGAGTCTTTGTAGTTCTTCAATTACTGCCGGTATTATGGGGTTTTGTATACAAAATTTACTACGAGTAGTAGTAAGTCTAAATGACAGTGCATTACCATTGGACGACGAGTTAGCCAATGGGTAATTTGACCATAGCCATAGATCCGGTCGAGTGGCAAATACTGAATGAGTAATTGTGTAGAAATAAACAATGTTATTGCTCTCAATAGTCAATACTGTCTTAATTGATAAAATATTTCTTGATTAAACTGGGATTCACTCATCAGTATTTCAGACTGATAAATGTTTTTAAAACACGTTACAGGTAACACAATGTGAACAGCCAATTAGTGAAAAGCCAGCTGGAGAGCACTGAAGGCTTGGGAAAATGTGGCTACAAAAGTTACCTAATAAACGATGTTTTAAATTCAATAAAATAGGGTTTGTCCCTATAAATTTATTGTAATAAGAAACTTGGGTTTTGCCCATGTTATTATTAATATCAAATATGGTGGTTTTACTCTGATAAACATTTCCTAACTACGGTCCTGATGTAAATTCCGCTGCAAGATTTAACAACCTGATACCACCAAACTCTGAGCTCGCGTCCGCCCGTTCCCGGGGATCAGGGATCGGGGGTTGCGACAGAAGGTGGTATCAGAGCCTAGCCACTGGTCTGAGCCAAAGAAGTGTTCTGCTGACACTTAAAATTTTAAATTTTGTGTTAGAAAATAAATTACGAAAATACGTGCATAACTGTATTTATTTGTTATGTGTTATTTGACTATTTGTTAGTTTTCAGTATGAGTGATCAAGAACCATCAGAAATGAATCGTCAGTTATCTGATTCACCTAGGAGTGAAGGTACATCATCACAGCCTGCCATCTCTGGGTATACTGCTGATCAGGAAGACGGGATATTTGCCTTTAGAGCTCAATCTGAAGAACCATTTCCTAATAAGAAACGAGGATGGTTCAGTAAAGAAGCTTTTGCTCGTAGGAAGAGAATGCGAAAATTGCAACAGCAAAGGGCCTTAGCAGCTATTAAGCGAGAGACAGATGCTCATACGCAAGATATGCTTAATAGAAGCCTAGCTAATTTCCATATCCTAGCTACAACTGCTGCCGACCCAAGTCTGGAACAACTAGTAGCCCCATAACAACAAAACCCAGAACAACTCATGGAGATAGAAAACCAGGAAACCCAAGTGGAGATGCATGACTTTAACCCTGACGAAATTCCTAGGGTACCTGCACCAAATCCCCTAGACCCAAATTACGACCCATGGTGGGACGAGAATAGGGACTATGTGCGACGTTACTCTATTCCTGAAGACACACCTATAGGAGCCTATTCAGGTATGGACCCTTTAGATCCCTATTACCATGATAACTACATTAGGGGAATCTTGGAAGATCCTTACCAATTTCAGGCACTTTTACCTCCATATCAGGAACCCGCACCCCAGATTCCAAACCCAGTCCTAGAACCTGCACCCCCAATGAGTGCAGAAAACGTCTAAGAACTTAGGACTTTCGGGGAGGAAATTTTAGAAAGCAGTGAGAGAATGCGTCAGGTTGGAGAGCGTCTCGTATGGAAATACGATGAGCGCAATATGGATTTTTGGATAAATCCATACCCGTGAATGAGATGGTGAAACGATGGTAGTAATAATAATAAAAATAAATAAATAAATAAATAAAATAAAAATAAAATATGTGTGTACGGATGCATATTACTATTAGTGTGATTCTATTTCTGTTGGTATTGTAATTTTATTTCAGTACTAGTTTGTAATAGATGCATAATAGTATATGAATAGAGTAAGTAGCAATGATCTACGTTTTTTGCTAGATTGTGTGTTATGTGATTAACTATATTAAAATATTAATTGTGATATTAATATGGGATAAATGTTTAAAATTCAGATGGCCGATGAAGAAAATCAAGGAAATCTGAATAACGATAACCAGAGTAACATTAACGTGGTTAATGATAATCCGAGTATCAATAACAATGGAAACCAAGTGGATAATAGTGCTATCCAACACATAGTGGCACAGGGAATTATAGATGCAATGCCATTTATTCTCCAAACTGTTAAGATGCTGATAATAAAAGTAAACATAGCAGCTAGCGACCCGTTGAACCAGAAAACAGTGTGAACAATGGACCGGTACTTCAAATTCCTATTCCCAAAAAGAGAAGAACCATGCCTTATGGTTGTTCTTATAAAGAATTCTGGTCTTGTAAACCAATGGAATTCTCGGGCAATGAAGGGGCCATTGCAACCTCACGCTGGATAGAAAAGACTGAGGCAGTCTTAAGGATAAGTAAGTGTGCTGAAGAAGATAAGATATTGTTTGCTTCTAATCTATTTAAGAATGCAGCACTAGAATGGTGGAACACTATCCTCCAAACAAAAGGAAGTGATAGAACCTATAATATGGAATGGGAAGAGTTTAAGGACAAGGTAGAAAGGAAATTTTGCCCACCCAATGAAAAAGAACAGATAGCAAACAAATTCTTAAACCTTAGGATGACTGGTGTAGATAGTAAGGGATATACTAAAATATTCTTCGAATATGCTAGAATAGTGCCAACTCTTGCTTCACCAGAACCAGTGTTAATCTCCCGTTATATCTGGGGATTAATCGGAGAAATTAGACATGTAGTCAAGGCAGCTAGACCTCAAACCATAGAAGAAGCTGTAGAACTAGCCAATACCTTGACTGATGAGTTAGTCCGTACCCGAGAAGAGGATCAAAAGAGAAACCTAACCCAGAAATTGACTCAAGAATTTCGTTCTGGAAATTCTAACCGTGGGAAAAATATAGGTTCTACCTCTGCGCCCTACTGTAGGTATTGCAAAAGAAAGCATTCAGGGAGATGCTCCATATACTGTAACTTTTGCAAAATGTCGGGACACAAGGAAGAAAACTGCAGGAAGAAAGCTAACAGCAGAGTATGTTACAATTGCGGAGAACAAGGTCATATCAAGCTGAATTGCCCAAAATTAGCTCCAGCTCTAGATAACAAGAATACTAAAAATGCTAGAGCATTTGTTCTGACTGCAGATGAAGCCAAAATGATTCCAGATGTCATAGCTGGTACGTTTTTAGTTAATGATGTCTTTGCTAAAGTATTATTTGACTCTGGTGCAAACCAAAGTTTTATTAATACATCTTTTTGCAAATTTCTAAATCAGTCATTAACTAAACTACCACTAGAATGCGTAGTAGAGACAGCTAATGGAGAAACCGTTAGAATTTCTGAAATCTTGCAGGGAGCAAGAATATAAATTTTAAATCAGAAATTTATTGCAAACCTATATCCCATGAATCTGGCAGGATTTGATGTTGTTTTAGGAATGGATTGGTTAATAGCCAATAAAGCCAGTATTTTATGTGATCAAAAGTTAATCCAAGTAATTTCACCAAAAGGTAAAACGATCAAAATTAAAGGAAATAAGTCCTCTAAATCCACTAAATTCATCTCTGTGGTGAAAACTGCAAGTTGTATAAGAAAATGTTCTATAGTGTATTTGACTTCTATAATCACTAACACTAAAGGAAAGGATTTAAAAGATATTCCAGTAGTATCTCAGTTTTCAGATGTCTTTCCAGAAGAATTACCAGGACTACCTCCGGATAGAGAAGTTGAATTCAGAATTCATTTAATACCAGGAACAGCACCGATTACCAAAGCACCTTACCGTTTGGCACCCGCTTAAATGCAAGAATTGAAGAAACAATTAGATGAATTATTGGAAAAAGGATTTATACAACCAAGTTCGTCACCATGGGGAGCGCCGATATTGTTCGTTAAAAAGAAGGACGGATTAATGCGGATGTGCATTGACTCCCGTGAATTAAACAAGGTCACGATTAAGAATCGGTATCCATTGCCAAGAATCGATGATCTGTTTGATCAACTGCAAGGAGCTCGATTTTTCTCTAAGATCGATTTAAGGTCAGGATATCATCAATTAAAGGTACAGGAAGAGGATATTCCTAAAACTGCATTTAGAACAAGGTATGGTCATTATGAATTTACTGTCATGCCATTTGGTTTAACCAATGCCCCAGCTGCATTTATGAACATGATGAACCGAATATGTAAGCCATATTTGGATAAATTCATAATTGTATTCATAGATGATATTCTAATTTACTCTAAGAGTAAAGAAGATCATGCAAGACATTTGCACGCACTTTTAAGTTTGTTAAGAAAGGAAAAGCTTTATGCTAAGTTTTCAAAGTGCGAATTTTGGTTAGAACAGGTACAATTCCTTGGACACCTAGTCAATCATGAAGGAATTCATGTAGACCCAACCAAAATCGAGGCAATTACTAAATGGAAAACCCCTGAATCACCAACTGAGGTTAGAAGTTTCTTAGGATTGGCCGGTTATTATAGAAGATTTATTAAAGATTTCTCTAGAATAGCCATTCCCTTTAACTAAGTTAACCTGTAAATCTGTTAAGTTTGAATGGGGATTAAAACAAGAAGAAGCCTTTAGAATCCTTAAGCTAAGATTAACCCATACACCTATACTAGCATTACCAGAAGGAACTGAAGATTTTGTAGTCTATTGTGATGCTTCTAGATTAGGTTATGGATGTGTATTGATGCAACGCCAAAAGGTTATAGCTTAAGCATCTAGGGAACTTAAGAATCATGAAGCGAATTATTCAGCCCATGATTTAGAATTAGGAGCTATAATTTTTGCTCTTAAAATTTGGAGACATTACCTTTATGGTAGTAAGTTTACCATATTTACTGATCACAAAAGTTTAAGGTATGTTTTCGGGCAGAAAGAGTTGAATATGAGACAAAGACGTTGGATGGAATTTCTTAGTGATTATGATTGTGATATCCAGTATCATGAAGGAAAAGCCAATATAGTGGCAGATGCTTTAAGTCGAAAATATCACGAAAAGACAAAGAGTGTACGTTCTCTTAAATTAAATCTGCAAGTAGATTTAAATGATCAGATAAGAGAAGCACAAGAATCAGTAATCAAGGATGATACTGAAAAATTAAAAGGTATGCTAAAAGAATTAGAACAAGGGACAGATGGAATTTGGAGATTCCATGAAAAGAGAATGTGGATACCTAAATTAGGAAATCTACGTCATCGTATACTAGAAGAGGCCCATAAATCTAAATATACGATGCATCCAGGAAGTGATAAAATGTACCAAGATTTAAGGAAAAAATTTCTGGTGGGTAGGAATGAAAAAGGACATAGCAGTCTATGTTTCTAAATGTTTGACCTGTTCACAAGTTAAAGCTGAACATCAGAAACCCTCAGGTTTGTTACAACAATTAGAAATGCCAGTTTGGAAATGGGAATTAATAACAATGGATTTTGTTACTAAATTACCCAAAACTAGGAAAGGAAATGATACAATCTGGGTGATTGTAGATAGGCTAACTAAGTCAGCCCATTTTCTACCAATGAAGGAAACAATTAGTATGGAACAATTATCTAAATTGTATGTAAATGAAATTGTTTCTTTACATGGTATTCCTTTATCAATTGTTTCTGATAGGGATAGCCGCTTTACATCTCATTTTTGGTCAGGTTTCCAAAAGGCTATGGGAACTAAGTTAAAATTAAGTACGGCTTATCATCCACAAACAGATGGACAAAGTGAAAGGACAATTAAGACAATGGAAGACATGCTTAGAGCTTGTGTAATTGACTTTGGAGGTAATTGGGACGATCACTTACCTTTAATAGAATTTTCTTATAATAATAGCTATCACACAAGTATCAATGCTGCACCATTCGAAGCACTTTATGGACGAAAGTGTCGAACCCCAGTCTGTTGGGCAGAAATTGGGGAAAAGCAACTATCTGGACCTGAGATAGTACAAGAAACAACTGACAATATTATTCAAGTCAAGGAACGACTGAAAGCAGCACGTGATCGACAAAATAGTTATGCTAATAACCGACGCAAGCCATTGGAATTTCAGGTAGGAGATAAAGTATTATTAAAAGTCTCTCCTTGGAAAGGAGTGGTAAGATTCATCAAACGGGGAAAGCTAAGTCCCAGGTATGTTGGACCTTTTGAGATTATTAGAAGAATGGGACCAGTAGCCTATCAGCTACAACTGCCAGAGGAAATGGCAGGAATACATGATGTGTTTCATGTATCTAATCTTAAAAAGTGTTTAGCTGATGAATCATTAATAGTACCTCTTAAGGATATAGAGGTAAATGAACAACTCAAGTTTGTAGAAAGGCCTCTACAAATTGAAGACAGGAAAGTCAAGAATCTCAAGCATAAGAGACTAGTTCTGGTCAAAGTGAAGTGGGACTCCAAAAGAGGACCTGAGTACACATGGGAGCTCGAGTCAGAAATGAAAAGGAAATATCCGCATTTATTTCAATAGATCTCGAGGACGAGCTCTAAAACAAGGTGGGGAGAATGTAACAACCCTCGGTAAAACCAACACCCTCATAATATTTCCGACCCTCTAATATATTATAAAATGTCTCAATATGTTTTATATTACACCCCGTATGTGAAAACCGAGCCCTAGTTATGTTATAATTATAAAAATAAATCAAAAACAAGAAATATAGGGCTGAGGCGGGCCGCGTAAGACCTCACCCCAAGTTCACGCGGGCGGTATCAAGGTTTAAACTTGATTCCGGTGAAACTATAAGTTAAAGCGGGCCGCGTAAGAGTCTTGGTTAGTCGACGCGGGCCGCGAGAGCTCATCAAACGCGGATACATCCTGAGCTGACACGTGTCGTCATCGTGTCAAGCCTAGTGATGATCCGGATAAGCTATGTGTTAACCGTGTGTTTGACGCGGGCCGCGTAAGGCTTCGCCTTACCTTACGCGGGCCGCCTGGAAGTCAGATATCAGAACTATAAATAGCAGGCATCAGTTTTCGTTTTCCGTCGCTCACATTTCAATCTCAAATCACAATTTCTGTAGGAAAGTTATAATACACGGGTATTATACCCCTAATTAGCGAGGTTCTGCTCCGTTGTAAGTATTATAACCCTAGTTTCGTAACGGTTACGCTACCCGATTGATTTAGGATTCCGTAACAACTGTCGTGGTTCTGCCCGACGTAGTTGTTGGAATGCCATCTCGGGCAGGGTATTATTAATATTTTCAAAGGGTTATGGTACTAACCAATGTACATTTGTATAAATTATAGATTATATCCAGGAAACCCTTACGAAAAGCCTAAGACAACAATGTGAGTTTATCCTCTTTTTGTTAATATTTTTGGAATGTTTTACAAAACCTTAAATGTTTTACAATGTGATTAAGCGGTGATTGAGTCTTTGTAGTTCTTCAATTACTGCCGGTATTATGGGGTTTTGTATACAAAATTTACTACGAGTAGTAGTAAGTCTGAATGACAGTGCATTACCATTGGATGACGAGTTAGCCAATGGGTAATTTGACCATAGCCATAGATCCGGTCGAGTGGCAAATACTGAATGAGTAATTGTGTAGAAATAAACAATGTTATTGCTCTCAATACTGTCTTAATTGATAAAATATTTCTTGATTAAACTGGGATTCACTCACCAGTATTTCCGACTGACAAATGTTTTTAAAACACGTTACAGGTAACACAATGTGAACAGCCAATTAGTGAAAAGCCAGCTAGAGAGCACTGAAGGCTTGGGAAAATGTGGCTATAAAAGTTACCTAATAAACGTTGTTTTAAATTCAATAAAATAGGGTTTGTCCCTATAAATGTATTGTAATAAGAAACTTGGGTTTTGCCCATGTTATTATTAATATCAAATATGGTGGTTTTACTCTGATAAACATTTCCTAACTACGGTCCTGATGTAAATTCCGCTGCAAGATTTAACAAACTGATACCACCAAACTCTAAGCTCGCGTCCGCACGTTCCCGGGGATCAGGGATCGGGGGTTGCGACATGTTATACAACTACCTGATTTCATATTTCATTATGATTTGTATGCTTTTAGGGTTTGATTTTATATTGGTCATCACATTAATGGTGAGTACTCAAGAATATTGGATGGTTTAATTAGTTTTATTTTGGGTATTTTTGGATGATTTCATCCATTTCTTTAGATAGTTCAAGATTGAAGATGCAGTTGAAGTTATCATTTGAGTGAAATGAATGTTGATTTATCAGAAGATGCAGTTGAAGGTATCTTAAATAAGGTAATAATTGCATTACATCCCTGTTGAAAAATAGAATTGATAAATTTAAGGAAAGTGAGGTTGAAAGATGATAACCCAACAGTGGAGATCTCATTCTACAGCTTTGATAAATTGAGCGGTATTCTCATATAATTCTTCGTAGATGCTTCCAATGAAGCGGCACTTTGGACATCTGTTGTCTTCAAACATCTATTATCTATTATCTATTATATATTCTATCTATTATATATAATAGATGTTTGAAGAACAACAGATGTCCAAAGTGCTGATTCTTTGGAAGCATCCAGGAACCATTATTTGAGAATACCCTTGAATTTATCGAAGCTGTAGAATGAGATCCTCCACTGTTGGGTTATCATCTTTCAACCTCATTTTCCCTAAATTTATCAGTTCTATTTTTCAACAGGGATGTAATGCAATTATTCCTCTCAATTAAATAGACCGACCCTTGCTTCCTCTCAAAGGGTTATGGAGTGGTTATAATAGCTGATCATGCTAAGGACTGTTATAACTAACCACTGCTCCTTATAAAGACTGATGGACTTAAAGACTGATGAGGCCTATCCACTGTTGAAGACAAATCCCTGTTAAAGACAAGCACTTATGTATCTCATCCCTGATTATTTGTTTCTTTGTTCTTTGATTATTTGTTAGATGTACAGATTCTGTTGGTGCATCCGTCTGTCGACTTCGTCTTGTATCGAGTCTTGTATTAGATTGTATAGATCAGGGCACGTAGTACAAGAAATATGTCAAAAACAGGATGGGAGGTAATTTCGCACGAAATTACATGTGAGTAATTTAGTATGAAATCAAGTAGCTATTTCGTGCGAAATAGTAATTTCGCATGAACTTGATTTCGTGTGAAGTATTCCGTGCGAAATCACATTGCCTATATATAGGTGCCTTCTGATTTCGTTTAAAAGAGTTCAAACTTCCGGTTTCAGTGTCGAACTGCTGCCGAAGTGTCTACTCGCTGTAAAACGTTGATATATCAATCAAAAGACAGTTTAAAGTGAATTGCAAGCTGAATTACCTCAATACGTTTGTTTCCGCCTCTCGTATTAAGCAAAACCTCTTCTGATCGACTCATTTGGTCGGTAAAACGATCCTACAAGTGGTATCAGAGCTCAGGAGGAAGAGTTCATACCGATTCAGCTGAAAAATCTGATTGCTACACCTTCTTTTTCACAATTAACAAGTTTTCACGGTCAAAATGACTTGAATTTTACACATAATGAGCGAAACAGTGTTTTAACAAACCCTTGAAAGTTTCAGACTTAAAATCGGACAAAAACCTGATCAATTTTGATAAAAACAGCTCGAGATAATGACATCAGCAGTATTTCGCACGAAATAAGGTTCTAATTTCGCACGAAATAGCCTTATTTCGCATCAGATTGTAATTCCGTTTTAAAAGAGTACTTAATTTCGTACGAAATTACCTATTTCGTACGAAATCACGTTATTTCGTTTAAAGATTTAGCTATTTCGTACGAAATCACTTATTTCGCATGAAATTAGTGTATTTCGCTCCAAATCAGTATTTCGTTTGAACAAGGTTATTTCGCAGAAAAGATTATTTCGCTTGGGGGTATATTTCGTTTGAAAAATCAATTTTGTGAAATTTTGAAACCGAATCATGGAAGAGGAATTTTACAACGCCTTTGCTACTCTGATTAGTATTGTTCAGAACACAATGTTAGAAAATGAAACGGGAACCATGCAAAAACCGCCTAAGCTTATGAACATTGAGGAGTATAAAGGATGGGAAGAACGGTTTGAGAATTGGTTCAGGCAAATTATTTGGATGCTTGGGAATGTGTTGAGACGAAGTATGTTAGACCGATGACTGATGAGGAGGAGATTATTGCAATTAAAGATCTTAGTGCTGAAGATAAAAAGAAATATAAAAATGAAAAGATGATGACGAGTTTATTGCAGCAAGCTGTTAAGGAAGATATCTTGGTTTTATTGCAACACAATGGAACTGCTTATTCAATTTGGAAAGCTTTAAAATCAAAGTTTGTTGGAAGTAAAGAAATGATTTAAAGAATTGATGAACTAAAACCCCATTTTTACAAGTGGTAAAATCAACAAAACTTATTTTCCGGAAAAACCATTTGATTAAAACAAACTTAAGTGTTTTGAAATCATAATGGGAAAATAGTTTGTTGTAAGGGGGTGTTCTGATTGTTTATGCCAAGTGGATGGCGAATTGAAGTGATTCGATATCAGTTGTCACTTTATTTGTACAGTTTGTTTTCAAATTTTCCCAGAAAATCAAAATTGAAACATATTTTGATTTTAGGGGGAGTAAAAATTTAGAAAATTTCGAAAATTTGAAAAATAGCAAAAACATGATAAAATCAAAAATGAGTTTTGTTGTCAAAAAGAGGAAATGATAGCACATCAGTGGACGATCACAGCATGCTAAAGAATTGGAAAGTTTAAAAGTGATAAACGGTCTCACTGATGATGTACCAGTGGGTTTTCGCACATTTAGTAGATTGTGTCGAGATATAAACCTAAATTTCAAACTTACTTATCTCGTGGGGAACATCTCTCGGATATATGGGTAACCCCCGAAATCTTGTTTGAAAGGTCCCTCTTTCTGAGATACTAGGTCTTTATGCTTAGTGATATCTGGGGTATTATCCCGGGACTTCTGATTTTGCGGAAGCAATGGCCTAGTCCCCGTATAATACTTTTCGCTTGCTTGAAATATAGCACCCCCCTCAGCATAAAAAATGATGAAACATTGCAAAATGCTAATCATGTGCTGTTGAAGAAAAGATTCTCTAAAGGGAACACACCTAAAGTCGAAGCCATCATCTCTCTGATTTTGCGGAAGCAGTAGCCTGAGCTCTCATGGCCCTCGCATTTAACCCTTTACAGATATCATCTAGGTATACTCACCTGTAAGACTGAATATTGGGATCTGGATACGGGAGTATATTCTGAGGTGGGACACGCGAATAAGTTTAAGTGTTTAAAACATTAATCTCGTATCTCGAAACAGTTGAAATTTGTGTGAAAATTTAAGTGGATCAATATACTGACAATCTACGTGAATCATTTAGAACTGAAAATGTTTAAAGCTTAACGGACTTTGGTGATTTGTCTCATAAACTGATATGATCCTCTTACACAAACTCGAAAAAATATTGTATGTAAATATCTATTTACTGAATTTTGTTAAAATCAAAAATCCAAAAAGATTTTCAGTGTGTTTTAGCATAAAATTTTGAAAAATTCAAAAATATTTTCGACAACTGATGTTGAAGAGCTGATATTCAAATTCCAAGTGCTAAACATGATGTACAGGTTTGGGAGAGTGTTTTTGAATAAAAATGGTATTTCTACAAGTGGTCATAAGAGATTTTAAAAGATAAAATCATTTTGAAAGAATCCTGCAAGTGATATAAATTTGATAAATTTGTGAAAATTTATTTTGAGGTAGAGAATGTGCAGGTTAGCCAGGTTCAGATACCTGAGTTGGATAAGAGCCAGGTTACGATCTTAAAACATGTGAGAAGTGAATTCCAGACTGTGATCCCAGCTTATTGAAAGGGGGAGTCTGAAGCTGCTGATGCTGATGATCTTAAAGAATCAAGAGACCTGATCAAGAGGAGTATAGAGCCAGGTTGCGATTCTGGAAGAAAGAGAAAGAGAAGATTAAGGATACTTTACATTGTTATATATTTCGGAAAAGTTTGAGAAGACTGATAAAGACTGAAGATTGAAGACTCGACATCGAAGACTTCGTCAACATCCGAGGGGGAGTCTGTTGGTGTATCCGGCTGTCGACTTCGTCTTGTATCGAGTCTTGTATTAGATTGTATAGATCAGGGCACGTAGTACGAGAAATATGTCAAAAATAGGATGGGAGGTAATTTTACACGAAATTACATGTGAGTAATTTAGTACGAAATCAAGTAGCTATTTCGTGCGAAATAGTAATTTCGCATGAACTTGATTTCGTGTGAAGTATTCCGTGCGAAATCACATTGCCTATATATAGGTGCCTTCTGATTTCGTTTAAAAGAGTTCAAACTTTCCGGTTTCAGTGTCGAGCTGCTGCCGAAGTGTCTACTCGCTGTAAAACGTTGATATATCAATCAAAAGACAGTTTAAAGTGAATTGCAAGTTGAATTACCTCAATATGTTTGTTTCCGCCTCTCGTATTGAGCAAAAACTCTTCTGATCGACTCGTTTGGTCGGTAAAACGATCCTACAGATTCTACGGAATGTAGTTAAGAGCCGCATATAAATCTGACCAGTTATGGTTTCGGTAAGTATCGGTAAATTGTCTTTGATTTGTTATTGTTTATTCAGATGCTTGCATTGGTGTACCATGTGATTACCAGTAGATTGATTTTGATATGTTTGTAGTTTTTGTTTTTCACAATATGTTTTGTTGTTTTATTCACCCATGTCTCATTCATAGATCTTTATAATCCATATTTATGGTTTCAAATCTGTTTCCTGAGTTATTTACAGTTGTAGCACACCAAATATTTGTTATTTGTATTGAGTTGGTATATTGGGATTAAATACTGAACTGATGGAATTACAGCAAGTACAGGTTATGCTTCAAGTTGTCTCGATCTCTTTGGAGCTGGGTAGGTGTCTTTCGGAGGTCTGAAAAACATAATTGATAAATTTAGTGAAAATGGGGTTGAAAGATCATAATCCAATAGTTGAGGATCTCATTCTACAGCTTTGATAAATTCAGGGTTATTTTCAAATAATGCTTCCTAGATGTTTGAAGACCGACAAATGTTCAAAGAAGCAGCCCTGTGGACATTTGTTTGTCTTTGTCGTTCTTCAAATATCTAGGAACCATTATTTGAGAATACCCCTGAATTTATCGGAGCTGTAGAATGAGATCCTCCACTGTTGGGTTATCATCTTTCAAATCCATTTTCTCTAAATTTATGGATTCTGTTTTTCAACAGGGATGTAATGCAATGACTCCTCTCAATTGAATAGACAGACACGTGCTTCCTCTCAAAGGGTTATGGAGTGGGTATAACAGCTGTTCATGCTAAGGACTGTTATAATTAAACACTCCTCCTTATAAAGACTGATGGACTTAAAGACTGATGAGGCCTATCCACTGTTGAAGACAAAACCCTGTTAAAGACAAGCACTTATGTACCTAAACCCTGATCAACGAAAGGAAAACCACTGCTCAGTAGCAGCAGTGGTTCAGCATCTACAGCGGATTCAACTTTAGTATTTATGTATCAGTGTTTCTTATGTAACAGTGTTTAGTGTAGCAGCGGTTCGCTATAGTTTATCTCTCGAGACAAACCCTATACAAACTGAAAGACGAACCACTGCCCAACAACAATAGTGGTTCAGCATCAACAACAGATATTCTACCTTTGTTTATGTTAACATTGTTTATATGTAACAGTATTTATATGTAACAGTATTTATCACATCAGTGTTCTATACTCTGTTAGATTATTAGATGTCATATCACTGAGATGTTTATATGTAACAGTATTTGTCACATCACCCCAGCATGCTAACTGATCTGTACTATAAATTGAACAGTGGTTTGATCTTTATACTACTAAATAAAAATGAAGTACACTTGGATGATTATTAAGTTCCTCATTTTGATTGTTTGGGTATAGTATTCTTGAAATTGGTATTTTCTTGCAAACAGTTGTTTATGGGCCAACTTCTTTTTAAGGTCAAACATTTGTTTAAGCGCAAACCTCTGTTTATGTCCAAACAGATGTTTAAGGACAAATATCTGTTTAAGGTCAAACATCCTCAAAATAGTTAAAAATGATAGTTTTCATTAATCCTTAAAAGTTTGTTGCAACCACTGTTTTAGTTCAAACATCTGAATGTTAAATGTTATCTACTGCTGAAAGCCAACCTCTGTTTCTTCATTCTTCATGTTGACCACTGACTGACCAAACATCTGTGTTTCAATCACTGTTAGCTATCCACTGATAGTTAAAAAATAGTCACTGCTCACATTTTTATTGTTGACATCCACTGATATTGACAATCATTGGTTTTCCTAAAAAACATCCACTGCTCACATTTTTATTGTTGATGTGGTTAATTAATTATAGAATGAAATTATCAAATGAAAACTAAAATTACAATGAAATTACAATTTTACCTAATCGTTACATTCCAATGAGATAAGAGTTCCTTGAATATTGTTTTGGTGATAAAAATTAACGTTAAAATAAAAAATAAAAAAAACTGTTGTTCAAAATCCGTGTTTTAACCCATTGATGGCTATCTACTGCTAGCTTAAAGTCAGTCACTGTTCTCATTTGTAACCGTTGCAAACCACTGATATTGTTTCATCAGTGGTTTCCTACAACTGTCCTCCATTATCATCAGAGGTTGGCACATGGACAGTACATAGCGGTCAGATCTTTTAGTAACCTCTGCCACGTCAGCATTCACTTTCCCCCTATAAAACCCTGATCAAAACCCCCAAACAGTGTTTTTACTGTCGAATCGAATTCAAAATTCCTTTCTCAAAGCAGTTATCATACATTTCTCTCAAAATCACTCATCCTCTTCATTGTCTTCTTCCTCTCACAATCATACTCAAATCATGATGTCTCTCCCACTCAAATCCACACATAACTACTTGGGTCTACTTGAAAAACCCAGTCACACCGAAACCTTCAATTCCATCATTGATGCTCTGTCGTCTTCAAAGTATAACTTTGTTGACTTGTGATGCTCCGATCTACATGGATACCCAGCAAGAATTCTGGAAAAATGCTAAGTTGGAAACTAAGGATAAAAAGCCCTTAGCCATCAATTCTTCTATAAAGGGTGTTTCGGTCACAATAACACTTCAAACCATTTCGGAGGTTTTTAAACTCGATGATCTTCAAGGTAAAACATCTTTCCCTAAAACAGAATATCAAACGTATTTCATTGAAAGGGGTTATGAAGAGAAAATGAAAAAAGACACTTTAGAAAAAGGCAGTTTTCCTCCTGCCACAAGGTTTTTGTTTCATACCCTATTGATGTGTGTCTCAAACAAGACCACTGCTTTCAATGAAATCTCATTGAAGATTCAATATCTGGGTTATGCTATCTTACATGGTGAAAATTTTAACTATTCCCAGGAAATATTCAATTATCTTGTTACAAATGTTAATAAAAAGGTATTTTTGCTCTTTCCAAGGTTTTTAAGTTACTATTTTAAAAAGAAATTTTCAAAAGATATCGCACATGTGCTTATCCAGGGCAATCCTTTTTCAATAAAGAGCCTCACTTCTGAAACCTTTATAAGGCTGTCAAAACTTTCCAAAACACAAGCAGAGGTTCCTGAGCAGACTTCAGCAGCTACCACTGCTCCTCAGGCACCTGCTGTTGAGCCCACTGCTCAAGGTGATGACAGCAGCAAAACAACTGATGTGAAACCCCCACCTAAAACCACCAAAAGACCAAAACAGAAAAAATCACAAAAGCCCCCCAAACCCAAAACAAAGGTAACTCTGGAAGATGAGATCCCAGAGCAACTACCAGTGACAACACAAAAGTCACCAATAACCACTGCTGCTACTTCCTCACAGCAGTTGGAAGAAAGATCTCAACCTGAGCCTCAAACTCCTCCTGCTTCTTCTAAAAAAGAATAGGTTGTAAGAACAGGGACACCAAATTATGATGCTCTGGAATCACTTGATTCCATCATCCACAGTCCACTACCCGGGGCAAAATCGCTTTCTACACCTATCCTCACTTCTCAAATTCCCCCATAAACAAAAATTTTGTTGGATGCAGTTGATTTAGCCCAGACACAAAAAAGTTCTTCTCAAACACCTGTTAATGAGAATATACCTCAACAAGTGACTGGGTCTGGTGTCTCAATCATTGCTAACCCACCAACAACTGAGGAGGTTACACTGCAAGAAGTACAAGTACTTCCTGTCAGTAGTTCAAGTGGAGCAGCAACTACAGGTGTTGGATCCACTGATCTACACCTGGCCAGTTGTTTCATCAATAAGACTCCATTGAAGGCAATTTCCTCTCCAGCAACTCTGATATCCGCTGGTGTCTTTGTTCCAACCACTGGTTCTATTAAAAGGATGTCAATTGTTGAGGAAAGAAGTCCCCAGTACCAAGAAAAAGGGGCATCTGTGGATGACTTTTGGGAAACTTTCCCTAAGTCAACTGCTGATACAACCACTGCCAGTGGGAAATCAGATGATCCCATTAACTTGGGTGATGGTTTAATGTACAAGGAATTGACGGAGAGTGTTGACAAATTGGACACATCTGTTGCAGATATTAAGTCAATGCTGCAACAGTTGTTACAAGCACAAAAGGCAACACCAGATGCAACATCTGCTCCATCATCTGCTCCTACTCCCACTAAGCTTTGGAGTTTATTTCAACCTCTGCTTCACCAACAAAGGGCATATGCTGATCAGCAACATGAAATACAGGTTCAAAAGATCAGTTGATGCCAAAAAGGGGGAGAAAATGAAGCAGCTAAAGAAAAAGGGATACACTGATTCTGCTCCTCCTACAATCATCTTTGTGGCAATCAAGGCCCACTTGCTGAAAACCACTGATTCTGCTCCTCCGACAATCATCTTTGTGGACAACCCACCACCAGCTGATGCCAAAAAGGGAGAGAAAATGAAGCAGCATATGAAGATGATTTGTACACTGCACCAGATAAATCCAGTATGCTTGCAGACATCCCTAAACCAGATGGTTCTAAAAAGGTTGATGTGACCTTAAATGTCATTGCTGATGAAAATGCAAGGGTGAAAAAGGATAGAGAGGCAAAGGGAAAATCAAGGTTTGAATATGAGAAGAAAGTTTATATGGAAATGGAAGTGCAGGGTGTTTCTGAGCCCAAGGATGAAGAAAATCCTGAGCCAAAAAGAAAACAGCCCACTAGAAAAGTGAGGCAACCCAAATCCACACCTCCCAAAAGCTCCACACATCAAACCTCCAAACCAGCAGATGTTAAAACACATGTTGTATCAACAGTTGTTGGTACTTCAGTGGTTCAACATCTGTTACACCAACAACTGCCACCACTTCAACACACACTCAATCCACTGCCTTACCACAAATCACATCACCACCAAAAACATCCTCATTACCACCAACACCACCTGCCAAAAAGCATAAGACTTCAGGTGACACATCATCTGTTGTAATGGCAACAGTGGTTGAAACACCAGTTGTTTCAACAACTGTTAGTCAACCATCTACCACTCAAATCACCACCACTCAACCCATCAAAACACCACCAACCTCTCCAAAACCTAAAAGGAGAAGGATAATTCTGAATGATGACCCTTCACCACCACAAACATCCACACAACCACTGTCCCTTGTTACCATTCCCAATCCTGTCCCACTCTCTTCAGCACAAGTCTCAAATTCAAACACTGCCATTTTTCCTGCAGGAGTCCAGTATCCATTAGATCTTCCAGCAGTTAGAGAGGAGATCAAATCCTTCTACTCTGAAGATGACCCTGCTAAAAGGAACTTGTCGTCTGTTCAAGGATATCCAAGGCCTAATAACATTGAAGAATATTTGAAGTTAAAGGCTCAACAAGCAGAGGATATCTCCAAAAGAAATACAGAAGGAAAATCTGACAGAGAGATTCAAAGATACTACCAATATCTGCTAACCCAAGTCAAAACTTTGGAGCAGTTTTCAAAAGATCTCTGTCAAAAATTATCAGAAAGAGCTGATGAAACCTTGAGGAAAGATTATCTTGATAATATCATGGCTTACAAAAAATACAACGGAGAAAGGTACCAGTATAAAGAATGGACCATCAGTGAGCTAGAAAGTGAAACAGCCAGAATTCAAGATATAATAAAAAACAAGGTGAAGCAGACTCCTCCTATCTGGGCAAAGTTTAAGAAAAATGTACCAGAAAGGACTCTGCAGCTGAAGAGAATGAAAGAAGAGTTAATTACAGCTAATTTTGGGTCAACGAACCAAGTGACAAGGTGGAAAGAGGATAAAGTGTTAGCCTCTTACAAAAAGCTGGAAGAATTAAGAAAGAAAAATCCTAATGTTCCACAAAAGCATGTTTACCCTGAAGCAGTGGTTCCAGCTAAGCCACAAAAGCTACAAATCAGGAGATCCACTGCTTCACCTGCTGCCATCCTTTACCAAAGAAGGAAACAAAAGCAGATGGATGCAGAAACAGCAGTAGATAAAGCAGCAGGGGATTACCTTGTAAAAAATAGGCCTTAAGCAGATGATAGGAGAAAAACTTGAATTGACACAAACTACAAATACTGCTCAGCCAGTCATTACCATGCCACCATCTCCAAACTCATCATCAATGAAACCTCTCCCAAGAAACCCATTGGATTCAAAAATACTAAAGTGGAAATATGATAAACAGACCCACGTATTGACTCTGATCAAATCCAGTGGTGAGGTGAAGAAAATATCAAGGGAACAAGCACTGGGCCTGGGTGTTGAAGATCTTCAAGATCTCCTTGATCTTACACTGTGCAGGGATGAGGATGACACAGATTCCTTGGACTTTGAATTACAATTCAAAGGGCAAGTCAGGGAGTTATTGATGAGGCAATAAAGATTCACAATATAGACATCATTGATCGAAATGAGCCTGACTACTTTGGTGAATGTTGAATAGGGATGTATGTATTGGAAAGTTATTGTATAAGAATGTTTATTTTTTGTAATTTTCGTTGAATTGGTGTGAATTCTTTAATACTACAAGGGAAATGTGATATTTGGGTTTGTGTTTTACAGTTTATAGCAGAGTTAAGATTATTAGGTGTGTTAATGTTTGCGGTTATATAAGAAATTTTATGTATTTGTGAATTTGGTAAGTAACTGATTTGACTTTGAAAGTCAAAGGTGAAAGAAACATGGTTGACTTGGCTGTTGGCATTGTTGGTAATCCTGATTTGCAGTAAAATACACTTTGTGCTTTTTTTGGCCCGTTTAATATGTTATCCTTTTAGTGAATTTTCTTTTCGAGTTGTCCCATCTAAGATAAAACACATGATTAAATCATATGGTCAAATTGTTAAGGGTCTTAATGATTTAAGATGCTAATTGTGTGCCGTCTATTAGCTAATTATTTGTAATTTATGTTAACAGTATTTTATATGTTAACAGATGTTGACCAAAAGTCAAACAGATGTTGACGAATAGTGAAACAGATGTTGACCTTAAGCAGATGTTTTCAGGCCAAATATCTCTTTATGGGCAAACATCTGTTTAACTTCAAACATTTGTTTAAGGCCAAACATCTGTTTATTGCCAAACATCTGTTTATGGCCAAACATCTGTTTAAGGTCAAACATCTGTTTAAGTCCAAACAACTGATATAGAACGCCAAACATCTGTTTAAGCCCCAACATCTATTTAAGTCTAAACAGATGTTTAAACATCTGTTCAAAACACTGTTCAATCTAACATGGGTTTCCATCCAACTGTTGACTAAAAGTCAAATAGATTTTCAAACCATTGATTGAGTTATTCAAATTTCTGTTGAATACTAAATGAGATGTTGACCAAAACTCAAACTGGTGTTGACCAAAAGTCAAATAGATGTTGACGAAAAACTAAATGGGATGATCCGACCCGGTTACATGGGATATTTTTAAACCTTCTAACTTTTTAAAGATCCTCACAAAATCTCGGTTTGTTTCTCTCTCCACGTTTCTTTCCACACTTTCTCCAAGAAACTCTGTCATCTTCTTCGATTTCTTCCGATCTTCATCAATATCATCTTGTATAATAATAAAGGTATTGTTAAATAATCTGATTTGTTTTGTATTTTTTCATGTTTATTCTTTTAGTTTTGAATTCCATAGCCGATTATGGTTCTTGCTATTTTAATAAAGAAGTTGTAATCGACAGTGGTGTATTCATGTATCTCCCTGTTTTTTTTTTCAATCCATTGTTGGTTATGATTGCGTTTATTATTGCGGCTTATACTGGAACAACTTCTGATAGTCCTAATTTTTTTGTATATCCGATTACTATTTAGTTATTATGCATGTTATGATACACATATATGATTCTAAAAAAAGTGATCTGCATTTCGTGTATCTGCCATTTGTCTTATCCATTGTTGATTTTATTGGATTCACTTTGCTCATGTATTTATCTTATTCTGATTTGTGATATAAAATTTCGATCTTTACTGTTGTATTCTCATTTGTATTTGTAAAGTTATTTATAAAGTTGTTGATGTGATTCTGATGTATTATATAAAATTTCAATCTTTACTAATGTATTGTCACGTTTATTTGTAAAGTTGTTTATAAAGTTGTTCATGTAACGATGTTATTCCGAAGTATAATATAAATTTCCGATTTTAACTGATGTATTCTCGTGTGTATTTGAAAAGTTGAACTTATTTTGATTAGGAGTTGGTATACTGTTTTTAAGTTTTTGTTTGGAATAGACACAAGTCACTATCCTGTTTTTCTATACAAGTTATTTAGCTGATGATCCTTAATGTTTATTTGTGATACTTAATCGGAAAAGTAGGTTTTAAGTTTTAATTATATGATTTGCTGTAAAAAATATATATATTTCGATATGATAAGAAATTACATGTATTCTCACCTTTTTGATGTTTTCTATATTGTTATTTTGATATATATTAGTTGTATCATCTTTTATTTACATGTATTGCATACCTTAATGGATTGTATTCATTTGTTTCTTAATGTTATTGATTTTGATTCTATATGATTGATACTGTTACAGTGTTACGTGAGAATGATTTATGGATTTCCGTGTTACCTTGAAGACAGTAAACGGAAATGTTTGGTTAGTAATTTCATCCGATCTTAGTTTAACACTTAATTTTAATTTTTTGGTATCATATTTAGCAATAAAAGTGTTTCTTTTATTTATGCTTAGATTTTGCCAAAACCAATGTTTTAAATACCGGTATGAACCGGCCGGTTATACCGGTTAAACTGGATATCGGACACGAGTCCGGTACAATAAAGGCCGGTAAAATCTGAATATGGTATGTCTTATGTACCGGCGGTAAATCTGGTTCTACCGGTTCAAACCGTTGAACCGGTTTGCATTATCTTAAATTTTTATTTTCTAATTTTAATAAAATACGATATAAAGGTAATATTGACCTTCCATATTTCCGATAATTAACAAAATGCCTTTCATTTTAATATTCCGTCACTGTTGAAACTGTTATTCACCTTATCTGATATAATATTGTTTATAAGTAATAAAAATCCTCTGAAAATGCAAAATATTTTACAAGAAAATGCTTTTTACGGATAAAACCATGATCAGTTACATAAATCCTAATAGAAATTAGATTATTTTTTGAAATAAAATTGTATTTTATGAAATTATAGCGTCAACTAGTAACCCGGTTGAACCGGCCGGTACAACCGGTTTAACCATTTTAGAGTCAAACCCGGTATGATTTAAAAACCGGTTTTTAAAACATTGGCCAAAACAGTATAAAAATTGGATTCAACAGTTTAATTATCCAATTGGAAATACAAACATCCGGACCACAACTGGAAATGTTTTTAAAGTCAAGATCTATCCTCTAAGCAATGGCAAATATTATTTCTATAATGGTTGGTGTCAGTTGGTAGACAGTTTGAAAATACCTTCAGATTCATGGTTGATATTTCATTATGAAGAAGCATTAGAAAGTTTAAGAATATTGTATTTTTATCAAGACATTGCTCTTGCTCCTTGTGAAGAATTTTACTACAAACCATCTGGTAACGAAGATTATGTGGTATGTAACTTCGAATATTATTCATCATGTAATTTTTTTGGAGATACAATTGTTTAATTGTTGTTTTTTATGTGTTTACTTAATTTTCTGATATATTTTTACTAATGTACTATATAATGTGTTTTATTCTGATTGTAGAGTATTAATCGTTCTTTTGTTCATCACAAGATGTTAAACACTATTCCTTCATATCCGGTTCTTATTAAAGGATCTGAAAACCAGAACTAGTCTGTAGGGATGGAAGATATCAACAATGAACTTTACATAATTACCGGATGGAAGGAGATAAAGAATGAGTTATCATTAACTGCTGATCATCTCATTGTCTTTGAGATGATAGATCTTCAGACTTTTCATATCACGATTTTCAATTGTGCTACCTGTGATTTAGTGCTTCCACCAGAGGTTTGTGATGTTGTTAAAGAAAAGGTAATAGAAAAGACTGTCTTGAGTTCAGATACTGAAGCTGTACAGGACATCGTTAATGTCAATGAAG
Organism: Helianthus tuberosus; assembly: GCA_030545235.1. NCBI lineage: Eukaryota > Viridiplantae > Streptophyta > Magnoliopsida > Asterales > Asteraceae > Helianthus > Helianthus tuberosus. Next base: position 175,591,035 of record CM060430.1, on the reverse strand, counting down.
GTGGTATGGTTGTTGTGAATGAAGATAATCAGATCGTACCTATTTCTTTCCGTGTGGATGGTCATTTTGTAAGTTTGTGATGATGAGTTTACTAATATATAATACTTTAGTCAGATTTTAAAGATGTGTTAATTGTTTGTTTATTGAATTGTTCGTTGTTTGTTACAGCGCCTTTTTAAAAAACAGGCTGAAGATCTTGAACTGAATCGTAAGATGGGTTTGAAGATTGTGGATGTGACAGGTGATGTTTGGAATGTTCAAGCTGTTATAGGTTCATCTCGAGGTCAACCAAGATATTATCTGCAAGGAATGAGAAAGTATGTGAGAGATAAAGGCATGGCTCCAGGTCAAGCATTTACACTTAACTTTGTGAAAGTAAAAAACCTTTTATGTTCGGATGAATGTTCATGGGTTGAAGAAGGCAAATGCAGAAGGATACATTGAACCAAGTTTTTGGGTTGTAGTTCTTTGCTTTTCGAAACGGATACTAGACTTGTTTGTTTAGTTTTGAAGTTGTGATTCTAAAACTATATATGTACATGTAAATTATTAGGTCCATGTCTAACGGAAACAATGCGGAGATGTAAGCTAAAGACAGTATACTCGGTTTGACTTTTGGTCAACATCTGATTGACTTTTGGTCAACATCTCATTTAGTATTCAACAGACGTTTGAATAACTCAAACAGTGGTTTTAATGTTAGGATCGTGTATGAACCCGAAATGAGTCGGTCAGAGGCATTCTACTCAAAATGAAAGGCGGAAACAGACATAATGAGTTGAATTCAGCAAGATATCACTTTTAACTGTCTTGTATATTGATTCTGATACTATTACAGATCTGAAGACACTTCGACAGAGCTTCGCCGTCGGAAACACTCAACCTAATTCCGCTCCAAATGAATCTACCTATCACCTATTTATAGATCTCCTGATTTCGCTTGAAACAGACTCAAGCGAAACTACATGAATTACACTCAAGCGAAATCAACATAATTACATTAAAGTGAAATCAGCAGTTCAAGCGAAACAGTATGCTTCGAGTGGAATCACTTGTAAACTTGATTTCTTGAACTTCGTGCCATGAATGATGCAAGACTCGATACAAGACGAAGTCGACAGATGCATGCACCAACAGACTCCCCCTCGAATGTTGACGAGTCTTAAGTGTCGAGTCTTCAACGTCTTCAGTCTTTATCAGTCTGAACATGTAAGCATCCTCAAACTTTATCTCTTTCTGTCATTCAGCATCAACAGACTCTCCTCGAACAAACTTATCTTTATTCTGATGTCTTCAGACTCCCCCTTTCGTTATGCTGGGATCGCAGTCTGGCTTTTAGAAATCACAAAATCCTCAGGTATCGAAACCTGGCTATTTATTACAGAAACCTGCACATTCTCTACCTCACAATAAATTTCACAAATTTAACAATTTGACAAATTTATATTCCACATGCAGACATTGTTCAACCATCAACAACTTACTTTTGGGTAGAATTATTTATCACAATTTTTATTTCAACATCATCTCTCCCAACCCGTTTGTTCATCATGTCTAGCACTTGGAATTTTGAAAATCAGCTCTTCAACACCAGTTGCCAAAAATCTTTTTGGACTTTTCAAAATTTATGCTAAAATACACTTAAAATTTTTTGTATTTTTGAAAAGAAATGAAACGCAATAAAGAAATATTTACAGACAATATTTTTGCAAGTTTGTGTAAGAGGATCATATCAGTTTTTGACAAGTCACAAGTACCGTTGAGCTTAGTTACACAATAAGGATTAAACAATTCACTTAGATTGCCAATATACTGATCCACTTAAATTCTCACACAAATTTCAACTGATTCAGGATATGAATTAGGTGTATTAAGGACTTAAACTCATTCATGTGTCCCACCTCTTGAATATACTCCCGTATCCAGATCCCAATATTCAGTCATACAGGTGAGTATACCACAGATGATATCTATAAGGGGTTAATTGCAAAGAACCGTGAGAGCTCAGGTCAGAACTTCCGTTCAGCAGAGAGATGACGGCTCGACTTTTGGTGGGTCCCCTTTAGAGGATCTTTTTTACAACAGCATTGATTAGCAATTTTATTGTCTCATCATTTTATGCTGAGGGCAGCGCTATATTTCAAGCAAGTAGTAAAGTATTCTCCGGGGACTAGGCCATTGCTTCCGCATTATCAGAAGTCCCGGGATAATACCCCAGATATCACTGAGCATAAAGACCTAGTATCTCAGAAAGAGGGACCTTTCAAACGAGATTTCAGGGGTTATCTATATATCCAAATAGTGTTCCCCACGAAATAAGCAAGTTCGAATTTAAGTTTATATCCCGAAAAAGCTTACTAAATGTGTAAAAACCTATCGGCATATCATCAGTGAGACTGTTTAACGCTATTTAAACATTACATTTCTTTAGCATACTGTAACTGTCTACTGATGTACTATCATTTCCTCTTCTTTGACACAAAAACTCAATTTTGATTTTATCATGTTTTTTACTTTTTCAAATTTTCAAATGTTTTTGGATTTTCTGAAATTTCTTACTCCCCCTAAAATGCAAACACATTTTAGAAAATTTGAAAACAAACTATACAAGAAAATTAACAACTGATATCAAATCGCTTCAAATCGCCATCCTTTAGGCATAAACAATCAGAACTCCCCCTTACAACAAACTATTTTCTCATTATGATTTCAAAACACTTAAGTTTGTTTTAACCAAAATGATTTTTCCGGAAAATAAGTTTTGTTGATTTTAAGAACCACTTGTAGGTTAGGGGTTCATTATCTTGCTCTTCAAAATACCATTTGTAGGAAATCAGATACAACTTAATGTCCCTGATTTACCACTTGGAAGTGAAAACATTTTCAACCACTTTCAAATTCATATATCAACTCAAAACACTTGTAAGATTATCAATCAAGAAAGATGCCGATACCTGCTCCACACTTACCAACCTGGGAGCTCCGGCAAGTCATACTTTTACATATGAAAAACAGACATCCAAGCTTCACCAAACTTGGATGTTTTCTCCTCACCTGCACTGGCACTTGGGTAAAATGTTGCTTTCTTTGTTTCATAAAAGTCCTTTACCCCCTTTACCCCTTTCACTTTTCTCTCAACCATTTTTCCAAAAATCTTTTTCACATTTCCATTAAATGCTTTCTCAACATCAAATTCTTTCTTCTCAGAATAGAATTGATCTGAGATCTCAACCTTCCCAACTTTTGATTTAAAATTCTCAGCTCTCAATGGTGGAAAATGAACATCATCCATTGGAGGTACTGAGTTTTCATCATTTTTAACAATATGTGGCTCCTCTGATTTTGTGGAATCAGATTCATCGCCAGATTTTACCTCATAGTTTTTAACAACCCACTTTTGTTTTTCAGGATTCACACTTCTCCTGTAAAATCTCTTTGAACATTCACCAACTTCATGTGTTGAATTTTCAAAAAACTTTAATTTTTCAGTTGGTGATTCAGTTTTATCAACCACAATTTCTTTAAGTTTTTCAGAAACTCCCTGTTTTGTTTGTGTATCCAACGGACAATTCCATGCAATGTGACCAGCTTCATTGCATCTAAAATAGGTTCTAGTTTCCTTTTTATGAAAAACTCCAGTCCCCATTCTCTCTTGCTTCTGGATAATGAATTCTCTGTTTGATTGCTTCCAGAATGGGCTTTTTGCTTCTTCTTCACAGCTTGTTCCTGCAACAAATGTCATTTTTGATTTAAAATCTCGAACATATTTTTCATTTTTATAATTTTCTGGTGGAATAAAACCAAGACCTTTTTTTTTGAAATTACCATTATGGTTTGGTTTCTTTTGAAAACCAGAACCAGAACCGTAACCTTTTTTCTTGTTTAACCGTTGTTGAACTCTTGAAGTGTATTTTTTAGGTTTTTCAGTAAGATTTACATATTTTATTTCAGAAATATTTATCTCTGTCATTTTGAAAACCTTTTTGATCTTGTCAAAATTAACACTTCTTATTGGAAATTCCTCATCAGAATATAATTTGTCTGAATCAATCAATGTATATGCCACTTTGATTGCTTTGTCACTCAAATTAGATTTTGATAATAGGAATTCTTTATTGTAAACCCGTTTAACCGACGACTTTGAACTGTTGACCGACGAACTCGAACTTTTGACGGACGAACTTGAACTCCCAGACTCGGATTTTGACTCAGTGTAACAACTCGTATCAAAAGTCATATTTATTAAATTAATTTGTCCAATAGGAAACCTTAATTAAGACACCCAAGTGATTCTACGCAAACCCTAAAATTTTAAGAACAATCGGAATCAGGATCAGGGCCCCTAAAACCCAGGGGGGGGGGGGTAAACCCTAGTGACAATTATCTAAATAAAACGCTGTCAAAATATGAAATTCGAATTTTATCAAGTCAGCAAGGCTAGTCCCAAACGTGGCTGGCCTATAATGAAAACGTGTCCCTTGCGCACCGCAAGGGATTGAGTGTTACGGTGCGCAAGGGTGGTTACGCACCGTAAGAGAGTTGGTGTTACGGTGCGCAAGGCTTGCTAACTTTTGGGTATAAATACAGAACATTGGCACTTGAATTCTGGCTTTGAAACGTCGTAGAAATTCCAATCCTACGCTGAGTTATAGTCGAAATACCACAATTAACACACACGGATCACTAATCGACGCCGCAATCAGGGTATTAACTCGATCGCTATTACGATTCATTTTCCGACCGATCAATATATCCAATGGATGTTTAAGTGCTGCCCACATTAGGGTGATACTTTGTCATTAGTCGTTAATTCGATGGATGTTTAAGTATCGCACTTTGTCATTCGTTGTGAGAATTTGATCTCGTGAGTTATCGTAAATGCTGTATTGACTACTAACCCAGAATTGTGTGCCTGTTATTAAATTTAGGTAGAAAAGGCTAAATCAGTAGGCTAAACTCTGCTCAAATTAAATCTGCAATGTGAGTCATTCTCTTTTTATCAACTATTTTACAATACCTCAAAATTATTTTCAAATGTTATAATTACAGGGACTAAGTCGTGGATATCTTGAATTACTGGTTAGTAGGGTATTGTGCACATTACTAACTTTCTCCCAGTTAGGTTCATTGACCTACTCGGGATAATCACTGTTAGGTTCATTGACCTACAGGGATAATCATCACTGTTTAGGTTCATTGATCTAATAGTGGTATGACCATCGTCACCATTGTGACATGTCACCATTGTGACAGGCCGCCAGATAAAAATAAGATAGAAGCCATTGTAATCGCTCTTATGCTGTAATTAATAACTATGCATCATTTTATGTAAATAGAATGATTCACTCAGTATTTCCCGCTGACAAAACCTTTTTCAAACATGTTTCAGGTGATCTGTTATGATCCAGGAAAAGTGCCATAAAGCACTACAAGCTTAAGGAAGTGGCTCAGGCTAAAATAAAGAAACATGTTTTGTAAAATAAAAGATTTCTCCGCGAAATCTCATGATTGTAAATTACCGGGGTTTTATCCCGAGTTGTGAAATAAAATAATCGGGAAATATTTCAGTTTTAAAAAGATCCTGATGTTAAACTTCCGCTGTTAAACTCAATTAATTAAATACCACGGGATTTTCTGTCCCGCGGCTCCTGAAACGGGTCAAACCGGGTCGGGGGCCGTGACACTCAGACTTTAACTCCGACTCCTCATCTGTATCCAACACCTGATCGACCACCTTTTTTATTAATTCGGACTCATGATCAGTGTCAGATGATGTAAAAACGACATCAATGTTTTCTGGTAATTCATCGGTTATATCGGACTTTAACTTTATATTCACCGCTTTTTCGACTTGCTCCTCATTCGGTTTTCTAGGCGAATACCCTTCCCAAATCGGAGGCGGACACTTGTTATAACTAACGCTCTGTTTCTTACCAGTATCCTTCTTCTTTGGCTTCTCATCATCTTTAAAAACTTCAAAACCTGCAACAGTTGGATAAATACGATCAATAAGATAATCAGAACTAGAATAAATCTGTAATAATCATCTGATTCTCTCATTCTCAATCTTCTCAGTCTCCAACTCTCTCTGCAGCTTTGCACATTCTTCGATATAATGATTTATCGCTTTTTGCTTTGTCATCATCACAGAATTCATCATAGTCAATGCATCTTCTCTTTCAGAATTTGTCTTTTGAAGACCAATTACTGTTCTGTTTAGCACATCGTAAGATTGTTTCACATAGTTGAGATTGAGCAATAATTGTTCTTTCATCTTTTCATGCTCAACCAATTTCTCATCTTTTTCTACACATTCCTTGCTGAATTCCAAACACTTTGAGCAAGGCTTGATGACTTCCACAATTTTTTCAACTTCGATGACCTTCTCAACCTCAATCTCTGGTTCAACTTCAGTCACCTTCTCAACTTTAACTTCTTCTTTTTGAACAGTCTCTTCTTCTTTAGCAACACTTTCACTCTTCATTTTCTTTTGATCTTTTGCTGCATGTCTTTCCTTCAGCTTCTCCAAGCGATCTGCAAAATAGAAATGAAAACTTTCAGGAGATAGATGAGCTTTTGCAACATTAATATGTCTTTCTTCCTCATCATCACCACTGTCATCAGTTGGTGATTGATCAAAATCTATCTCTTTTTCAGTACTATCATATGAAGAACTAGAATCAGAAAGTGTTTGATCAAAATCTAATATCTTTTCAGAACTATCATCTGAAAAACCAGAATCAGATGATGTTTGATCAACAACAGTAGCTTCTTCTGAGCTTTCATCGGATGAAACAGATTCTTCTTCTTGATTCTTCACATGAACACCAATCGCTTTCATCCATTCGGTAAACAAATCAGGTTCTTGAACTATCTTTGCAATGAAAGCTTTAAAATTCCCATTCTCATCTGCAAACTGATCCCAGCTGAACCCTTCAGGTAACTTTTCATCATCTTGATTTATTAAACATGCTTTACTGTCAGCTGATATATATTTTTTCCAACTGAAACCTGGAGCCATTTTCTCATCTTCTTGATTAATAATGCCAGATAAGCTTTCTTATTTGCATCTTCAATCATTTTTCCATGAGCAGTTTGTGCTTCTTTTTGTTGATATGGTTGGTGAGCAACTTTTTAATATATGGCTTTTCGATAATAGTCATCTTTTCCAAAAGGATTATTTGCTCCACTAGCTTCCTGATTTTTGCATTCTCTTTTGAAATGACCTTTCTCCCTGCATCGAAAACGAGTAACTTTAGATTTATCAAAACCCAAAGTAGACACATGTGCATCTAGAAAATCATTTCTCCCTGTGATCATTTTAAACTTTTCTGCTCTCCTCAAGACACTAGTTAGACACCATTTGATGTCCATGAGCTCCATCTCTTCAGCATCTATCTGATCGTAATCCTCTTTGGTCAGCATAGGATTTCCGATCCTCCCTGCAACCAAACCTTCATAGGATTGTAGCACAGTTGCAAGTAACACCATGTGATCTTTTGCAATTTCTTCAGAAAAACTTTGACCATCTGGAAGATTCAATGCAATGTTGCACTGTATCACACACCCATTTCCACTTTTTGAACTTTGAGAATGAAAGCTTGATGTTGAACTTTTTGGATTAACATTCGGATATGAAGAAAAACCACTGCTGCTATTTGGACTTTGTTCATCATTTCTAGATAAGTCCCCAGCACTAAAAGCAGTTTGAATCTTCGGACTCTTTTCAACCTCTTGAACATTTCCTTTGTAATACATTTTCACATCTTGTTGATTACTCGGATTATTCATCCTTGCAATCTTTTGTTGTTCAAGATCTTGACCCTCAATCTTCTCGATAAACTGAGAGATCGTTAAACCATCATAAACTCCAGTGTTCTTTAAGATCATCAAAAATGTACCCCACTCTTTCTGAGGTAATGCATCAGCTAATTTGTCGACCCACTCCTCTCGTTCTTTGGTTATACTTAGCAACGACATAGAACGCACTAAGTGGCAATATCTTTCAATAAGTTTCTTTGTATCTTCCCCTGGCAGACTTGTGAATAAATCAAATTCTTTCTTAAGCAACGCCTTTTTACTTTTTATCATCTTCTCACTACCCTCAAACTTGATTTTAAGAGCATCCCAAATTGATTTTGAAGTTTTGTCATGTTGAAGCAATATAAAGATGTCTTCTTTAATCGCTTGCTGAAGTAGACTAATCATCATCTTTTCAGCTCTGTACATATCTCGTTCTTTATCATTGAATTCAGAGATTTCTTTCTCAACTTGCAGATCAGTACGTGGTAGAACATACTTTTTCAAAATACACTCCCAAGATCTCAAGTGATTGGCTTGAACCCAGTTCTCAAACCGATCTTTCCAACCGTAATACTCCTCAATGCTCATTAGCTTCGGGGGTTTTTGTGTAGTTCCAGTTTCATTTTCCAAGTTCATGTTTTGAGCGATGGTAGCCGGAGTAGTCGGAGATGTAGCAAATGCGTTGTAAAATTCTTCACTCATGATTCGGTAAACTTTTTCACAAAACTGTCACTTTCAAGCGAAATACCTGCACAACAACTTCAAGCGAAATTAGGATTTTCAAACAAAATGTCAACTTAAGCGAAATAACTATTTGAAGCGAAATCAGATTTGCACTTTCAAGCGAAATCTAAAGATTTTCAAGCGAAAACACCTATTCAAGCGAAATCAATTGTATTTCAAGCGAAATCTCTTATTTCGCTTGAAACAACTTCAATTTTCAAGCGGAATCAAATGTTTCGTTCAAGCAGAATAAGAACTTTAGTCCATTTTTGTCACTTTTAAGTTGAATTTTGATCTGATTTTCTCAAGGGTTTGTTAAAACACTGTTTCGCTTATGTTATGAAAAATTCAGGCCATTTTAACCGTGAAAAGTTGTTCAATTGATAAAAGAAGGTGTAGAAGTAAGAAAATGGGATGGAATCAAGCTGAAATCTGCAGAACTCCTCCTCCTGAGCTCTGATACCACTTGTTAGGATCATGTATGAACCCGAAATGAGTCGGTCAGAGGCGTTCTACTCAAAATGAAAGGCGGAAACAGACATAATGAGTTGAATTCAGCAAGATATCACTTTTAACTGTCTTGTATATTGATTCTGATACTATTACAGATCTGAAGACACTTCGACAGAGCTTCGCCGTCGGAAACACTCAACCTAATTCCGCTCCAAATGAATCTACCTATCACCTATTTATAGATCTCCTGATTTCGCTTGAAACAGACTCAAGCAAAACCTCATCTCAAGCGAAACTACATGAATTACACTCAAGCGAAATCAACATAATTACATTCAAGTGAAATCAGCAGTTCAAGCGAAATAGTATGCTTCGAGCGGAATCACTTGTAAACTTGATTTCTTGAACTTCGTGCCATGAATGATGCAAGACTCGATACAAGACGAAGTCGACAGACGCATGCACCAACATTTAACAACTGTTTGACTTTAGGTCAACAGTTCATGGAAACCCATGTTAGGTTGAATAGTGTTTTTAAGAGGAAAACAATCCTAAAATATAAGAAGACAGTGGATCTGGTTGAACATCTGTTTCACTTTTGGTCAACAACTGTTTGACTTTTGGTCAACATCTGTTTGCTCGATCAGATTGGGTGTTAAAGTATAGTTCTTTAAGTCATTGTTTTGTTTTCTTGAATTCTATGTAATTTTCTTAAGAAGTACAATAACAAACATTTTTACAGAATCCCAAATCACCCGATCATGTAAGTGCATTGAAGTAAAATTGGAAGTGATGTTATTCATGTGGTCTTGTTGTGCTTTTGTTTGACCTCTAATATGGGTTTATGATCTAATCCGGTGATGTGAAGACATTGTTGTTGAATCCAATGAGATGCTTGATGTAATGAGGTCGTATTAATAACAAGTAATAATTGATATAACTAAGTTTCCCAAGCCCGGAAAGCAATCCCGGGTAAAAACATAGTAATTGTTCATATGTATTAATTTACAAATGTCGGTGGAATAGTAACTATCAAAGTTTTAGGATATTGCCACAAGTCTTTCTCATCTTTAGAATTTTGGTCCCTGAACAAAATGCACTTCTACCCTCTTTTTGTTTTTTCTGTCACCGCACAAAACAACAACCTCAACATAAAACAATCATCTATTTACATAAATAACTAGATATATGAGGCCACGTGGGGTTAACCTCATAATTATCCAAGTATGATTAATATTTTTAAATATCTCTAAATAGTCCTTGAACTTAGCTAAATTTTAATGTAAGGCTTGTAATTTGATATTTTTCATTATGTACCCTTATTATAAAGTACGTTCATTTGAAACAGTCTAAAAAATAGCTGAAAATTCACACGAGTCAATAAAATAATTAATTGATCACTTCTTAAAGGATTTTTTTTGGTTTTGAAAACGTTATTCTTCCGCGGTTTAACGCATTACGACAATATCATCTAATGTAAATTCTTTTTATGGTTTTAATCGATGTAAAATACGTACAAATTTGTTGGATTGCTATAACCAAACAAAATCGATACTACCCGAAACACCGCCGCGTAGCGCGGGTGTTTTTTTTCTAGTTAATATAAGAGATAAATAAGAAAATAAAAATAAAAATAAAATAACCCTAAACTAAAGCAGCCGTGCTCCTCTTATCTATCTCCCCTGTTGTCCTCCATCTTCTAAACCTAAAACCCTAAATTAAAGTCTAAACCTAAAACCCTAAACTAAAGCAGCCGTCCTCCTCCTTTCGTCTATCTCCCCTGTTCTCCTCCTCCATCTTCTAAACCTGAAAAAACAAACAGCCGACTGACAGATCTTCTTTCTTTCCTTCTACGATTCAGCAGGGAGGGAAGGTAAGGTAAGGTTCAATCAGCAGCAGGTAAGCTTCAATTAGCCACCATTTCTTCTCTATTACATTTGAATTGTTTTTTCTTATGGTCCACCCGCGAATTGGATCGGACGAACCAAAACGAAAATCACCAGCGAATTATGTGACTATGAATTAATTTATATTTGTTTTTCATCTAATAATTTATCAAAAAGAAGAGAAAAGTTCCATTCTACAAGTGAAATTCCATTTTTGAGACCTATCTATACTTCCATTTAAGAATACAAGTGAAATTTCATCTAGTAACAGTCCGAGACCTATCTATACTTCTTCTATGCCTAAATTTGTTGATTTGGATAAGCTTCCGCTCACAGGATAATCATTTTTGTCTGACCTATTTGTAGCTGATTCGTAATGTGCCCCCTATGCATTTTTTTCCTTAATTTAAAGGCCTAGTAAAACCTTCTTGCGGTTTGGTTCGGTGTCAAATATGCATGGTTTGGTTTCGGTTTAGAGAGTTTATATATGTTATTAATGGTTTGACTTAGAAACTGTCATGAACATCCCTAATTATATATATGATTTATGCATTTATCATCTCTAAATGTAATATTTTTTGCAATAGTTTTTAAATTTAAAGGCCCACCCACTAAAACCTTCATACACTTTGGTTCAGTTTCAAATTTGCATCGGTTTGGAGAGTTTATCTATGTTATGTTATTATCGATTTGGCTCACAGTTTGACCTAGAATCCTTCAAACCGGACTATGAACACCCCTATTTGTGTGTAAACAGTTTTAATAGCATAGGACCATAATCAAGTTCTTAATGCTTCGTTTTAAATATTTTGGTACGTAATTATCAAAGCCAGACCATGAACACTCCTAATCATATATGATGTAATCATTAAGGTATTAAACTAAACAGTTTTATTAACACAATATGATAATCAAGTTTTATACTGCATTTTATTTTTTTTGGTACGTAATTGAAGTATCTGTGTTTATGCATTTACAAGTAATAAAAAGGTTAATCGCTACTTAGTCGATTTTATATATGTGCAGGACATGGGTAAACCTTCCAAAAAATCCTTTAACAAGAAACCTGAAGACAAGCTTAAGACATTTCAAAAACCATCTAAAAAGTCATTTAAGCCGCCTCCAAAAGTAAATAACGCATCTAAAGATTCTTTATCGGTTCAGCTTGAAGATGATGTCCCTGACTTCCCCAGAGGTCCAAGACTTCAACTTTCTATATAAAATTGTTTTATTAATATGCATGTAAATTAATATTCATGTAAGTTTTGACTTTTGAGTGTTGTAGGTGGACAGAGTTCACTCAGTAGGGCAGAGGTAGATAAAGTTCGCGCAGAGGTCGACAAAGAGTTTGAAAAAGAGAATATAGTTTTGAAGAAAACGAAGAAAGATCGAAAGAAAAACTTGACTCGATCAACTGACGATGACCTGGGTTCACTTTTTGCTGATGGGAATAGTGGGAAAATACCTAGGTTCGCTAATAAGATCACTTTGAAGGTACGTTATTATGTTGTCAATTAACTGAGAATGAGCCTTTTGACCAAAGTTATATAATGTTTTCTTTTGTTTTTTTCCGGATTCTTCTAGAATGTTACTCCTGGAATGAAGCTGTGGGGTGTAATATCCGAAGTGAACGAGAAAGATCTCGTAGTTAGTCTTCCAGGAGGCCTTCGGGGTTTAGTTCGTGCTTCCGAAGCAATAGATCCTCTGTTACATGATGACATGAAAGGGGTAATATTCTTTTCAAAGTGTTTATATTCACTTTTACTTTTCTGTACTCTGATATACAATTTTTTCTTCCTAAACAGGACACAGAAGGCGATGTTCTTTCTGCTGTATATACGGTTGGTCAACTGGTTTCATGCATAGTACTTCAATTAGACGGTGACAAGAAAGAAAAAGGGATGCACCGGATTTGGCTCTCTCTTCGTCTCTCTTTGTTGCATAGTAGTTTCTCTTTGGACATTCTTCAAGAAGGAATGGTGAGATATTTCAGCAGTTCTTCAGATTTAGATTCTTATTATGATTCGATAGTGAGATTTTGTGCATGTTTGCTGCTAATATAATACCGTCGGATCAGAATTACTGAACTGTGTATCATAATGGGAGTTCATAACTATAAGAACAATGGGCAACAGGATGTCTTTAAGTTTTTTAGCTTCTGATTTTCTGATGTGCTTTCCAGGTAATTAGTGCATACGTGAAAAGCATTGAAGACCATGGTTACATGCTTCATTTCGGAGTAACTTCATTTACTGGTTTTATGCAAAAAAGCAGCAAAGATTCTAAGATGGTTGTTGGGAAACTTGTTCAAGGAGTTGTAAAGAGCATTGATAAAATTCGTAAAGTTGTTAACCTTAGTTCCGATTCTGATGAGGTGGCCAAATGTGTGGTATATTGACAATTTAACATCATCTTTTTTCTCTACTGTTGTAATAGTTTTACTTGATAAACCGTCACACCTTATGTCATTCTTGTACTTCCATACAGACAAAGGATCTTAAAGGCATTCCGTTTAATCTGCTTGTTCCTGGTATGATGGTTAACGCAAGCGTGCGCTCAACCCTCGAAAATGGCATCATGCTTTCCTTCCTTACCTTCTTTACTGGAACTGTATGTTGGTTTATCTTTTTATCATTTATTTGCTTTAATATAATATTAATCCGGCCTTTAACTCTAATGTTTGTAGGTTGATATATTTCATTTGGGTAAAACTCTTCCCGGTTCAAAGTGGAAAGACGAGTACACTCAAAACAAGAAGGTAAAAATGCGTGCTTCTCTTTCGGGGACTTGTACGTTTACTTTAGATACCATTTTTGTAGGATGAATTATATGTGGTTATCCTATTATATCAGTTGCAGCGTATTATGTTATATCTTAAATAAGATGGTTGGTGGCTATGCTATGAGAAAAAGACAAAAAAACAAAGTAAACTCCATTACTTTCAAAATTGACAAAACAGACCCTAAACTTTTTAAAACTTTCTACAAATTGTCATTTTCACACCCTTGGGTTCTAACTTTTATTCTTTAGCTTAAAAGTAAAAAAACTATTTTCTCACGTATTATAATAAATTTATCCTATTTGTCATCTGCAAAAGCTATTATGCTTTTGCCATATCAATGTATTCACTATGTTTTTCTACCAATGTCAGGTCAATGCTCGGATTCTATTCGTCGATCCATCAACCAGGGCTGTCGGTTTGACCCTGAATCCCCACCTTGTTCAAAATAACGCTCCCCCCTCAGTAAGTCTTTAAACGTTTTTTATATCGACTCAAAACATCACTAGTGCACATCTAGAAACAACTATTTATAGGAATTTTTAACAACTCATTCTTGTTACGCGGCTTATGTAAGTTTGTAACCTGTATGCAGCTTGTTAAAGTAGGAGATATATTTGACGATTCAAAAGTGGTTCGAGTTGATAAAGGATTGGGACTGCTTTTGGAAATCCCGTCTGCTCCTATTCCAACTCCAGCATATGTTAATGTACGTTTCATTGACATATGTACCGGAAACAATCTATATTTTAACAAATAATGTACCTGAATTTTATATGTAATTCATGATTTTTAGGTGTCGGATTTATCTGACAAAGAGGTCAAAAAATGGGAAAAAAGCTTCAAGGAAGGAAGCCTTGTTCGTGTGAGAGTTTCTGGTTTTCGGTCTCTGGAGGGTCTTGCCACTGGTGTTTTAAAGGTTCAGCTTTATTGTTGTTCAAACTTTTTATCTTCTATAGCTCCAGTTTTTTTTTTTTTTTTTTTTTTAATTTTTTACTTGAGTTGACTTGCATCACTTGTTTTTTGGCTCTATACAGACTAGTGCATTTGAGGGCTCGGTTTTTACTCACTCTGATGTCAGACCGGGAATGGTGGTCAAAGCTAAAGTTATAATCGTTGATAGTTTTGGTGCGATTGTGCAATTTGCTAGTGGTGTGAAGGCACTCTGCCCTCTTCGTCATATGTCAGAGTTTGAAATTGTAAAACCTAGAAAGAAGTTTCAGGTGATTTACAACACACTTCTTTGTAAATATCTTGTACACACATACAATCGTGTTAACGATATGTCTGTATATACAGGTTGGTGCAGAATTAGTCTTCCGTGTGCTTGGCTGCAAGTCTAAAAGAATTACTGTCACACACAAGAAGACACTTGTATGCTCTTCTTCCTTATTTATGTACTTCATTTAGAATGTGCTTACGTGTTTCAGTTTATTTACATCTTAGTCAATGAATGATTCTGTTTGATCTTGTCAGGTAAAGTCGAAGCTTACGGTTCTCAGTTCATATAACGACGCAACCGAAGGATTATCTACTCATGGATGGATAACAAAAGTTGAACCTCATGGTTGTTTTGTTCGGTTTTACAATGGTGTGCAAGGATTTGCTCCGAGGTTAGATCCACATACTTTATAGACTGTAAATGCTTCTGGTTTTTGCAATGCGTTTTATCATTTAATTATGGATAATTAAGTATTTTTTTTTGAATCAGAGCTGAGCTTGGACTAGATCCAGGATCCGATGTGAGCTCAATGTATCACGTTGAGCAAGTTGTCAAGTGCAGAGTTACAAGTTCAGTTCCCGCTATAAAGAGGATCAACCTTAGTTTCTTAGCCACTCCTGCAAGGTTTTTTTTCCTTTCTATTTTTGTATTCTTCATTCGTTCATATTTCCAGGAGTTACTAAAATGAAATAAATAATATAAATGTATCAACGCTAATATACTTTGTTTGCAGGACACCTGAAGATGATGAAGTCAAACTTGGGAGTCTTGTATCGGGCACCGTCGAACGGGTAACTCCTAATGCTATAATAGTTGATGTTGGTATTAAGGGTTACAACGGAATCATTGCTCCTGAACATCTGGCAGATAACCATGGTGAGCATTTAATTTGGCCAGTAAGTATTTAAGCAACATTGTACTTTTTTACCGTTCAACGTTTTTTATTTCTCAATGGTCAGGGCTTGCTACTATAATGAAGTCGGTATTGAAGCCGGGGTACAAGTTTGAAAAGCTCTTGGTTTTAGGTAAGTGTGTATCTTAGATGTTTACACTTTGACAAAAAAGCTGCCATTTACAATATGAATTTGTATTTACGACATTTACGTATCTTATACAGATCTCGAGAACCACAACTTGATTTTAACTGCCAAATATTCTATTGTTAATGCGGCTGAGCCACTGCCCGCTGATGCCAGTCAGGTTCATTCGCCTGCAGTGGTTCCTGTAAGATCCTCTCTTTTGTTTTATGCATTTAGCTATTTTATGCCTGACATAGTATAAAGTTGAAAAGACAGTAGACTTGTACGATAATTTCTTCCATTTTCGTCCTTGAGGTTTGGCCAGTTTTGCGACTTTGGTTTGAAGGTATGTTTTTCCGCATCTGGATGACTGGATCTAAAAGGTTTGAAATCTTGCCATTTTCATCCGGCTCGTTAACTCCATCCATATTTTCTCCGTTAAGCCAGGGGTATTTTCATCTTTTTGTTAACTTAAAGGGCAATTCCAGCGTTTTACATAAAGTGAAAAAGACTTAATTGCCCTTTAAGTTAACAGAAAAGATGAAAAACCCCTGACTTAACAAAGAAAAATGGATGGAGTTAACGAGTAGGATGAAAATGGCAAGATTTCAAACCTTTTGGATCTAGATGCGAAAAAACAAACCTTTGGACGAAAGTTGCAAAACTGACCAAACCTCAGAGACAAAAATGCCATCTTACTGTTCTCTGTATTTGTCTGCTGATTACAACTTTCTTTAGTAACATATAATCTTCTCTGAACCAGGGCTATATCTGTAATATCATTGACACTGGTTGCTTTGTGCGCTTCATCGGCCGCCTAACTGGTTTTGCTCCTAAAAACCGGGTATGTCTTTGGTAATAAATCATTAAAATGTTATTGACGGTTATCTAGCTTACATAACCTTCTGTTATATATCGTTTAGGCTGTTGATGACCACAGAGATGATCTTTCTGAATCCTTTTTTATCGGGCAGTCTGTTCGTAGTAACGTACAAGAGGTACATTAAGGACTTCAAGTTTGATTTTTTGTTACGAATGCGTATCTGTATTGATCTTTATTTTTTTTATTGAAAATTTCCAGGTTAAAAAGGAAAGTGATAGGATAACACTATCCTTGAAGCAATCGTTATGCTCTTCAACAGATGCATCTTTTATCCAGGAATACTTTATCTTGGAGGAAAAGGTGATTTTTATTATCAAACCGACACTTACAAATTACAACATTTTGTTTCGTTTTACTGATTTTAACAGTTTCTCACTTGATTATTTAGATTGCTAAGCTGCTTCACTCTGGTAACAAGTCTTCTAGTTTGAAATGGGTGAAAGACTCCCCGATTGGTAATGTGATTGAGGGCACGGTCCACGAAGTAAAAGAATCTGGAGTTGTTATCAGCTTTCCGAAATATAATGACGTGTTCGGGTTTATCACACATCACCAATGTAAGTAGCTAACTGCACGTTAGCCGGTTGATTCGTGCAACATGTTACCAACAGTCTCACATGTAACTTCCATACAGGTGGTGGATCAACCGTGGATATCGGTTCAACTGTTAAAGCCGCAGTTCTCGATTTAGCAAAGATGGATCGTCTTGTAGATCTGTCCCTAAAGGCAGAGTTTGTTAACAGATACACAGAGAACACCGGTTCCAAAACTCCCAAAAAGGTTATCCATATTTTGTTTTTCAACATTATCTATATGTCTTTCGCGCACACATAAATATATGTTGTTAATCCTTTTTGCCATTCAGATGCGCAAAAGGTCAGCACACAAGGACTTGGAGGTGAACCAAATCGTAAATGCAGTGGTCGAAATTGTGAAGGAGAATTATTTGGCAAGTGACGTGTTTGTTTTATTTATAAAAGCAGATATGAGCAATTTGCAGTTACCTAATACCTTATGCCTCATTTTTTGCTATGTTAGGTTCTTTCGATACCGGATGCTAACTACGCACTGGGATATGCATCTATATATGATTATAACACTCAAGCATTCCCACCGAAACAATTTGTCAATGGACAAAGGTAAATATTCAAGTAACCCTATTCATTGTTACCTCTGCGTTCATTAGGCCTGTAAACGAACGCGAACAAATGCATGTTCGTGTTTGTTCATTTAACTTTAACCGAACACGAACCGAACACATTTTTTTGTTCATGTTCGTTTATTAAGAAAATGAGCATGTTCGTTTTCGTTCATTTAAAACCTAAATGAACATAAACGAACATAGTTTAAGTGTTTAACAAACAATAAAAAAACATAACTGAACATAATTGAACTAACATAAATGAACATAATTGGCTAAACATAAAGTAAGTTCTTATATAAATTAGTGATTAATTACAATAAATTCCATTGGAAAACCCTTTTTTATTACTAGAAAGCCCAATTAGCAGTTAGTTATATTTATATAAGTAGATATAAAAAGTTCCTTTATGATCAATATTTATATAAATATAACTAGTTATGTATTTAAATTGATGCAAACATAAACGAACGGACATAAAAAATGTAAATACACGAATATAAAAGGACGTCCACGAACATAAATGAACGAACAAGACGTGTGTTCATGTTCGTTTGTTTAATTAAATGGACAAAAAATTGTGTTCATGTTTGTTCGTTACATGCCTAGCATTCTACTATTAAGGTTTTTTTTTTGTTGATGTGTGTATATGTATTTCCTTTTGGTTCTAGGGTGAGTGCATCTGTTAAGGCTCTTCCAGATTCTTCAACAGCAGATCGGTTACTGTTGTTGCTTGAGGCCGTAGACACTTCCAGTGCAAAGCGGGCAAAAAAGAAGTCTAGCTATGATGTCGGAACTTCCGTTCAAGCAGAGGTCAGTTTTTTTTTGTTTTATTTGTATATAATTTGGCCTTAGAGCATCTATATAAAAGATACAACTTTATTGGTTTTCAGATTACTGAAATAAAACCGTTAGAGCTTAAATTGAAATTCGGTTCCGGCTTACATGGGCGGATACATATCACCGAGGTAACTCGTTTCTTACCTTATGCTCTTGATCTACTCTTTTCTGTCATGGATATGACAATATGTGATTTATATTGGTTTTTAACAGGCGAGCGATGGTAATGTTTCGGAGAACCCGTTTAGTAACTATAAGATCGGGCAGGCACTTACAGCAAAGATCGTGTCTAAATCTAAAGTCGAAAAAAGTAGTAATATTCGGTTCGAGCTGTCCATCAAACCATCTGTGCTTGCAGACCAATCAGTCGCGTGTGCGTCACAAGATTTCAGCTATTCAATTGGTCAAAACGTAACTGGGTTCGTATACAAAGTTGATAAGGATTGGGCATGGATAACGATAACTCGAGATATACGGGCCCAACTATATATTCTCGATAGTGCAAGTGACCCCGTTGAGCTTCAAGATTTTCAGAACCGGTATCCCACTGGAAAACAAGTATCCGGATATATTTTAACCACTTACAAAGATAAACGATTGTTGCGGGTAATATTACATCCACTAGGTGGTCTGACAGATGATAGTGAAACTGTCACGTCTCATGTCTCTGAAGGTGCGATTATCGGTGGCAGAATATCTAAAATTCTGCCAGGTGTCAGTGGCTTGATTGTGCAAATCGATCCACGTCTGTCCGGTAAAGTTCATTTTACCGAATTAACAGATTCGTGGATATCGAACCCGTTGTCGGGGTATCACGAAGGGCAGTTTGTCAAATGCAAAGTACTCGGCATCGGCCGTTCTGGAACGGGTTCGGTTCATGTTGATCTGTCTTTGCGCTCGTCTGGAAGTAACCGATACGAAAAGATTGAAGATCTTAAGTCTGATATGGTCATAGAGGTAAATATGTTTGTGCTTTGTTCTTAGGGGTCTGAATTTCTGACACGACCCTAAAACACAACACGAACCTAACACTAAGTTCGCGGGTTTGGGTTTAGTCTAAACGGGTTGGGTTTGGGTCAACCCGGTCGGGTTGACGGGTTGACCTGTTTAACTCATTTATATTCTATTATATATTTTTACATGTTTTATGTCATAAATTAAATTGGGTAGTGTATTTTATGCCATAATGATAACTTAAAAAGAGAAATTTTAAAATTTAAATGAAATTATATTGTACACATTTGTGTTTTTTGTAGTAAATTTTAGGTTTAATATATTCATTTGCGGAAAAAAATAAAATAATAAAAAATCAGGTTGAATGGGTTGTGTTTGGGTCAACCCACGAACATTCAGATTGTATTTGGGTTCATATGTATACACAATTTTCGGGTTCGTCTAAAATTTTTGGGTTCAGGTCGGATTGAGCCTGTGAACACGGCCCGTTTAGCACCCCTATTTGTTCTACTACTCAGCCCTATTTAGTCTCTGTGTGTGTCATATTTCAGAAGTTACCATTTTATGATACCAACTATTATTTTGCATAACTGTTTTTTTTTCAGGGTTATGTTAAGAACGTAACGCCAAAGGGATGTTTTATTATGCTTTCTAGGAAGCTTGATGCGAAAATCCTCATTTCAAACTTGTCTGATGACTTTGTCTCGAACCTCGAAGAAGAGTTTCCTATCGGGAAACTTGTAACTGGCAGGTGATTATTAATTTATTATTTTTCAATACTTTTTGTTTGTATTTTTGACGTGAATATGATGCTCATGTAGTGATATGTTTTACACAGGGTGCTCTCTTTGGAACCTCTATCAAAGAGAATTGAAGTTAGTCTTCGTAAAACAAGTGGTTCGAAAGAAACGAAAGGTGATGGTGATTTTAGCAGCCTCCATGTTGGAGATATCGTATCGGGAAGGGTGAAGCGTGTTGAGTCGTATGGTTTGTTTATCACTATCGATCAATCTAAGTCGGTTGGATTGTGCCATGTGTCCGAGCTTCCCGAGGATAATGTTGACAACCTTGAAACGAAGTACAAAGTTCATGAGTGCGTTAAAGCTAAAGTTTTGAAGGTGATAAACATTTACATTATATTTTGAATTGGATTTCACAATCAGAATATTAATGTATTGATCATGTGGCTGTTAATCTTCATTTTGTTTTCAGATTGATGAAGAAAGACGAAGAATATCTCTAGGGATGAAGGCATCGTATTTCGATACCGATGTTGGAACCGGAACACCTGCAAATCATGGTTCTGATTCAATCAACGAGAATTATTCCGAATCAGATGAGGAAACGCCTTTCGAGGTCCAGGAGCCATTGATTCTGTCCGGGAACGGGAATCATCCAATGTTAGCGGAAGTGGAATCAAGGGCTTCGGTCCTTCCGCTTGACGTTTCGTTGGACGAAACCGAGGACTCCCCCATGGATGATGTCGGTGCACAAAGTCCCGAAGCTCTTGATAATGTAACGAAAACGAGTGAGAACAAAGTTAAACGCACCAAGAAGAAAGAGATGGAAGAAAGGGAAAGAGAAATTAGGGCTGCTGAGGAAAGACTATTGCAGAAAGACATACCGAGGACTGCCGATGACTACGATAAGTTGACCAGAAGCTCCCCAAATAGTAGCTTTATCTGGCTTAAGTACATGGCGTTTTTGCTCTCCTTGAATGAAGTTGACAAGGCTCGATCAATCGCCAATAGGTAGTAATATCACGCGTACACACGCAATATCCGTAAGTTTACAAGTCACGATTTAATGTACGCTGTTCATATGATATTGCAGGGCTCTGAACACAATCAACATGATAGAAGAGTCAGAGAAGCTAAATGTTTGGATTGCTTACTTCAATTTAGAAAATGAATTTGGAAACCCCCCAGAGGTATATGCAATTTATATATTTTCTTAATTCTTAATGAGTAAACTGCCATTTTCGCCCCTGAGTTTTGACCACTTTTGCGACTTTCGCATCTGGATCCAAAAGTTTTGAAATCTTGCCTTTTTCATCCAGGTCATTAACTCCTTCCATTTTCTTCTTTAAGTCAGGCATTTCTGTCTTTTTCGTTAACTTAAAGGGCAATTCGGTCTTTTTCACTTTATGTACAAGCACTTAGCATAAATGTACAAGTATTCAAAAGACCGAATTGCCCTTTAATGGTTGTAAAAATCCGGACTAGGCGCCGATTAATCTTGATTAATCCCAATTAATTCCAATAGATTCCCGATTAATCGCTAGTCCCCACCTCACTGCCCGACTAGCGACTACCAATTACTACAACACTGAAAAAAGACGAAAATGCCCATGACTTAACGGTGAAAAATAGATGGAGTAAACGAGGCGGATGAAACTCGCAAGATTTCAAACCTTTCGGATCCAGATGCAAAAAACCTTTGGACAAAAATCGCAAAACTGGCCTCACCTCTTCTTTTGTTTTGCCAACTAATTTAAATGTTTGTTTTTTCAACAGGAGGCTGTTGTAAAAGTATTTCAAAGAGCATTGCAGGTGTGTGACCCTAAAAAAATACATTTTGCACTGCTAGGGATGTATGAGAGGACCGATCAAAATAAATTGGCAGACGAGCTTCTTGAAAAGATGATCAGAAAGTTTAAGCATTCATGCAAGGTGCCTTGATTGATATATACAGCTTATTTATTTATTTTATTTTTTTCGTTTTTATATTTTAGTGGGACTCGTGTTTACCGTGTAACCAAAATGCAGGTCTGGTTAAGGCGGATTCAGAGAGTATTAAAGCAAAATGAGGATATGGTTCAGTCAGTTGTGAAACGTGCTCTCATATGTCTTCCAAAACACAAACATATTAAGTTCATCACACAAACAGCAATATCGGAGTTCAAGAGTGGAGTTCCTGATAGAGGAAGGTCGTTGTTTGAAGGAATGCTTCGTGAGTACCCCAAACGGACAGACTTATGGAGCGTTTACCTGGACCAAGTAGTTCACTTTCCCTAATAATTTTATTTTTTATTTTAATAATAATTCTACCGCACTTTTTATCTAATAGTAATTCTATCTAACCCTGACAGGAGATCCGGCTTGGTGATGAGGCTGTGATTCGTGCTCTATTCGAGAGAACCATATGTCTAGAACTGCCACTCAAGAAAATTAAGGTGAGTTATAAAACTTAAGTATGTCAAATATGGTTACCGAAATTATATATTCTTATGTTAATTTAAACTCTTGAAAAAGGTAAATTAAGAAAATATTTTTTTTACAGCACACAAATATGATCTAACATGGTTTGTTATCATTCTTGATTTTGCAGTTTTTGTTTAAAAAGTATCTTGAATTTGAAAAGTCGAAAGGAGATGAAGAAAGAATTGAATATGTAAAGGCTGAGGCGCTTAAATATCTTGAGAAAACCCGTTCTTAAACTTGTGTTCTCAAGCAACATACTCGCATGGGAAAAGAGTGTTCCCTGTTACACCATGAACGTTTTTTAACCCCCGCAATCCAGAAAAATCGTTCCATTGAGTTCTAGTTGGGAGAAGCGTTGCCTTTGAAATTTTGCAGTTATACAGAGAGTGATCAAAAGATCTACGTATGAATTTTAGGGTTTTGATGACGCGTAGAGTTATTTATGCATTGTATTTTTGCTTAAATTTTGGTAATGTTCTTGCCTAGCATATTTTGTTAACTGTCTGCCTTTTCTCATTCGTATTCTCCATGCGCAAAAGGGTCCTGTGTATCGGTGACCATGTATTGCTTATTGGAATCTATATCCGTAAGCGATCAAACTAAAACTGAAAAATATATAATTGTTGAAACTAGACTAAGCAATGGACTGAGCTTGTATTATAAATTATTCCAGACTGAAAGTGACTTGGTTTACCTGTAAAACCGACAGACACAACTTAACTGTGAACTACTAAAACAGTACAAAATCTAAGCTTGAAGTTGGAAGATGGAGGAGGAACACATGCTCTAATGATCATAAATCTTGGTCCTGAATCTTAAAGACCTACATTAATGGCCTGACCTAATCCATCTTTTCATTAAAAAAGGGTTCGAAAACCCCAAATGGCTTTAGAGATTAGAAGTTTTCAAAGGATTGAGCGTCCGGATGTTTAATCGGATAGTGCAGGATTTACCGGTAGGTAGATCTCGACAAGATATATCTCTCTTCCTCCACTATTTTATGCGCATTCACAACCCAGCATATCTATTATCTATTATATATAATAAATGAAAGTTACTTGGGCCACGTGTCACTTGATTAGGGCATCCTCAGTTCTCTTTTCCCGCCCAACAGTGCCATCCCCTTTTCCTTATATAATCTCTCTTCTCACTTCTAATCTTTGTTTACAAACCTTGGGTTCTTTCTCTCTCTATATTCAGCCGATTCAAATTTAAATTTCACAAACCCTGCAAATTATTGAGATAATTCTTTCCATCCAAACCTTAATCTTCTTCAGACGCCACCATAAAATCTTCTTTTGTTCATCGATTACTTCATCAAAAGGTTTGTTCTTTTTTTTAGTTGAAATACTTTCATGATTTCCTCTTATTTACACTAATCCTAATTTCTACTCGTAATCTAATCATATGGTTCCAGGGTTGTTGTCATCAAAGTTGAAATCCGCTTAGCTGCGGATAAGAGAACTGCCATAAGCTGGTATGTTTGAATATGTTTTGAAATTAGCGTTTTTTTCTAGATGGTGATGATATGAGTATAACATCTGTTGATTATTGATGTTTGAGTATGTTTAGCCATTATTCTTTCTGAAATTAGAGTTTCATTGGTATTATCTGTTTGTAACAGCAGTGGTTCAGCATCTACAGTGGATTCAACATCAGGTGTTTGCTATTATTGTTTGATGTTGTTTGCTATTATTGACGGATGTTGTTTGCTATTGTTGTTTGATGTTGTTTGCTATTGTTGTTTGCAGTTGAAGATATCTTAATTAAGGTAATAATTGTATTACATCCTGTTGAAAATTAGAATTGATAAATTTAGGGAAAGTGAGGTTGAAAGTTAATAACCCAACAGTGGAGCATTTCATTCTACAGGTTCCATAAATTAAGGGTATTCTCATATAATGATGATGATTGTTCCACGGTTGTTTCCAGTATTATTGTTCCAACATCGTTTAAAGTATGTGTTTTTTGCTACTCTGATTTTCAATTTTGAGTTTTTTATTTTGAAGTGATATACTCTAATTCTCGGTTTATATTTCAGTCTAATCACAGTTGTTTGAAATTCATACAATCTGCTGCGGGTTATTATAGGTTTGTATTCAAAGAAGCATAAAGTTTAATTAAACACAAAGAAAGATTATTAAATTTATAGTTTACTTGCTTATGTCTAAATGATGATGATGATTATAATTCACTTGTGCAGAAGATGACGATGGAGAACCCACAGTAGTTCCTACTAAACGCAAGAAAGGATCTGCTATTGTTGTAAGATAAGATTTTATGTTACTAGAGAGTCTAGAGTAAAGGTGTTTCCTACCTTTTTTGTATTAAAAGAAGCATAAAGTTTGTTTTAAAGGAGCAGTAGATATGAACAAAGACTGATGGGGCCTATCCACTGTTGAAGACAAGGTCCTGTTAAAGACAACCACTTTATGTACCTAGAGTTTGATTAATCAAAGGAAAACGACTGTTTAGTATCAGCAGTGGTTCAGCATCTACAACGGATTCAAATTTAGTATTTAATTATCAGTGGTTCTTGTGTAACTTTAGTATTTCATTATGAGTTTGTTTCATGTTGTAAGAATCAGTGAATTCTCAGATAATAGATTGCTTTGCCGGATTAGATTATGTGTTAAATTATAGTTCTTTAAGTGATTGTTTCGTTTTCTTGAATTCTATGTAATTTTGTAAAGAAGTACAATAACAAACGGTGGTTTTAACATCTGTTTGCAATTTGGTCAATAGTTAATGGAAACCCCTGTTAGGTTGAACAGTAGATGTTATTAACTTAAACATCTGTTCAGGAAAACGACTGTTTGCACTTTATGTACCTAGAGTTTGATTAATCAAAGGAAAACGACTGTTTAGTATCAGCAGTGGTTCAGCATCTACAACAGATTCAAATTTAGTATTTAATTATCAGTGGTTCTTATGTAACTTTAGTATTTCATTATGAGTTTGTTTCATGTTGTAAGAATCAGTGAATTCTCAGATAATAGATTGCTTTGCCGGATTAGATTATGTGTTAAATTATAGTTCTTTAAGTGATTGTTTCGTTTTCTTGAATTCTATGTAATTTTGTAAAGAAGTACAATAACAAACAGTGGTTTTAACATCTGTTTGCAATTTGGTCAATAGTTAATGGAAACCCCTGTTAGGTTGAACAGTAGATGTTATTAACTTAAACATCTGTTCAGGAAAACGACTGTTTGCACTTTATGTACCTAGAGTTTGATTAATCAAAGGAAAACGACTGTTTAGTATCAGCAGTGGTTCAGCATCTACAACGGATTCAAATTTAGTATTTAATTATCAGTGGTTCTTATGTGACTTTAGTATTTCATTATGAGTTTGTTTCATGTTGTAAGAATCAGTGAATTCTTAGATAATAGATTGCTTTGCCCGATTAGATTATGTGTTAAATTATAGTTCTTTAAGTGTTTGTTTCGTTTTCTTGAATTCTATGTAATTTTGTAAAGAAGTACAATAACAAACAGTGGTTTTAACATCTGTTTGCAGTTTGGTCAATAATTAATGGAAACCCCTGTTAGGTTGAACAGTAGATGTTATTAACTTAAACATCTGTTCAGGGTTAAACAGATGTTTGTGGTTTAACAGATGTTTGGCTCTAAACCAAACATCTGTTTAAGGTCAACA
The DNA here is from genome assembly GCA_030545235.1 of Helianthus tuberosus. Classification (NCBI taxonomy): domain Eukaryota; kingdom Viridiplantae; phylum Streptophyta; class Magnoliopsida; order Asterales; family Asteraceae; genus Helianthus; species Helianthus tuberosus. Next base: position 175,564,472 of record CM060430.1, on the reverse strand, counting down.
TCTATTTGAGTATTGGTCCTGTTGTAAAATTTGTTTGACCCAACAATGGTTTTCCTAAAAAACAGCCACTGCTCACTTTTTTGTTATTGATGGGGTTAATTAGTGATAGATTGAAATTATCAAATAAAAACTAGAATTACAATGAAATTACCATTTTACCTCATCTTTACATACCAATGAGGTAAGATTTCCTCCAACATTGTTTTGATCATACAATTTAAAAAATTCTTTATAACTATTTGTTGGAAATCAAATCAGTAATTAATGCTAATTTCTTGAGCTTTGGACATTTAAAACATGCAAAATGTGAATTTCAAACTCACGGTTTAAAAATTAGAAAAGTCATCATGACAATGACAGTTGCTTTCAAATCATCATCAGTAATTACTGATAATATCAGTAATTACAGAAAAGTCATAATGACAATTGACGTTTGGTATCTACTGATAGGAAAAAATAGCCACTGGTCACTTTTTTATTCTTGACATCCATTGATATTTACCATCCATGGTGTTAATTAGTGATATATTGAAATTATCAAATAAAAACTAGAATGAAAATGAAATTACCATTTTACCTAATCGTTACATTGCAATGAGATAAGAGTTCCTCCAACATTGTTTTCCTGATGAAATTTAATGTTAAATTAAAAAAAAATACTTGATGGGTATTTGTTGCAAATCAAATCACTAATTAATGGTAATTTCTTCAGCTTTGGACTTTTAAAATATGCAAAATATGAATTTCAAATTAAATTTATGCAAGATGGTAATTTAGAATTGACGTTCTCTCTTTTTTTTCCCTACTTTGCATATGATTAGTAATATTTATTTACTTTAATAAGGAGGGATATAAAGATATACACTACTTACCTTTCAGTTCCCAATAAACATCATCACAATTGCGGTCAAATCAAATCAGTAATTACTATTAATATCAGTAATTTTGAAATTCAAAATTCAAACCATATATATTTTTATCCTTAATGTTAAATTAAAAAATAAAAAAAAATACTTTTTGACTATTTGTTGCAAATCTAATCAATAATAATTAATTGTAATTTCTTGAGCTTTGGACTTTTAAAATATGCAAAACTAGAATTTCAAACTGACGGTTATTATCTCTCAGTAATTTTGAAATAAAAAATATGTAAAAGGTAATTTAAAATTGACGTTCTCTTTTTTTTTTTCCTACTTTGCATATTTCAGTTCCCAAAAAACATCATAACAATTGCTTTCAAATCAAATCAGTAATTACTAATTAATATTAGTAATTTTGAAATTCAAATTTCAAACCATATATATTTTTATTATTCTATAAATAAGATACAATTATCTGGTTTCACATTCAAATCTCGCTCGCTCATATATGTGACCGTATCTTTCTCTCTCAAATGCATCTTTCTTGTGATTTAGCAGCTAATTTCCCATTACACTTCTTTGTTCGAATGTTTGTTGATAATGTTTACATGTTATCGTTCCTGTATCATTGTTCCAACATCGTTGTTTCAATGTAAATTCGCATCCCACATCAACCTTTCAACATCGATGCTGCAGTATAATTGTTGCAACATCGTGAAAAGTTGCATGTGTTACCTTTTTTGATGGCAGAGATGCAACTTTAAAGTTACATGTGCCATTTTTTTTTATTTCCGTTAAATCCAAAGTCACGTTTTCTTGCTCCAGGAAGATTTTCTTCTTTTAAAGAAAGTATACATTCGTCCAAAGCTCGTGAAAACTCAGATGTGCAATAAAAATGAAAAAGACACGTTTGAATTTTAGATTAGTTTCTTATTCTTATTTGTGTTGTCAGTAATATGGAGTGTGGTGATAGAGACGTGCAGTTTATGGCGATGCTGAAGGACATACATCAAGAGGTTCAGCAATAGATGTAGTGGAAACTAAAGTTTATTAGTTCTTGCTGTTATTCTTAGATTTGAACTTGAATATTGTTCAGTATGTCATGTAATTGTTGGACTTTTAGTTTTAAGGTCCTGAATAAATGATTAAATATAATTTTATGAATCTTTGTTGTGTTTTATTTTTACTTATTATTTTTTGTTTCAGTAATATTTAGATTATGTTGATGTTGAATTGTGTCTTAAGATCTGTTTGGTAAGTCAACAGAGGATTAATAGTGTCAAGGATTTGTTTAATGGTCCAACTCTGAAAGGGTGGTGTTGTTATAACAGTTGATCATGCTAAGGACTGTTATAATTAATTCCTGCTCCATATAAAGACTGATGGGCTTATTGTCTCATGAGGGCTATGCACTGTTGAAGGCAAAGTCCTGTTAAAGACTAGCACTTATGGTGTAGTTATAACAGCTTCTACAGCGGATTCAACTTTAGTATTTATGTATCAGTTTTTCTTATGTAACAGTGTTTAGGACAAACATTGGTTCTCTATACTTTATCTCTCGAGACAAACCTATACAAACTCAAAGATTAACCATTGCCCAACAACAAAAGTGGTTCATCATCAGCAGTAGATATTCTATCTTTGTTTTTGTTAACAGTATTTATATGTCCAAACTATTAATATTATATCTCTGTTTATGTTAACAGTATTTATTTAATTTCAAACATCTGTTTATGTTCAAACAGATGTTTCAGGTCGAATATTTATTTAATTTCAAAATTTTGTTTATGTCCAGATTAGATGTTTAACAGTATTTAATTTAAAACATTGTTTTAATGATAAAATGGCAAGTTAAATTACAAAATAAAAAATATTCTTGATGACTATTTGTTTCAAATTAAATCAATATCTATCCACTGTTAGATAAAAAACAACTACTGCTCACATTTTGGAGGTTGACATCCACTGAATAAAAGTGAAGTACACTTGGATGATTATTAAGCTCCTCATTTTGATTGTTTGGGTATAGTATTCTTCAAATTGGTCTTTTCTTGCAAACAGTTTTTAATGTCAAACATTTGTTTAAGCGCAAACATGTGATTGTTAAATGTTATCCACTGCTGAAGGCCATCCTCTGTTTCTTCATAAACAATTGTTGACCACTGACTGACCAAACATCTGTGTTACATTTTGTTGGGTATCCACTGATAGTTAAAAAATAGTCACTGCTCCCCTTTTATTGTTGACATGCACTGAAATTTACAATCATTGGTTTTTTAAAAAATCATCCACTGCTCACATTTTTATTCTTGATGTGGTTAATTAATTATAGAATGATATTATTAACTGAATACTAGAATTACAATGATAGGTTAACTATATTATCTAATCGTTACATTCCAAAGAGATAAGAGTTCCTCGAATATTGTTTTGGTGATAAAAATTAAAGTTAAAATAAAAAATAAAATAAACTGTTGTATAAAATCAGTGTTTTAACACACTGATGGCTATCCACTGCTAGCAAAAACTTACTCACTGTTCTCATTTGTGACTGTTGCAAACCACTGTTATTGTTCCATCAGTGGTTTCCTACCAACTGTCCTCCATTATCATCAGAGGTTGGCACGTGGACAGTACATAGCGGTAAGATCTATTAGTAACCGATGCCACGTCAGCATTCACTATTTCACCAAAAAAAATAAAAATAAAAAAACCCTGATCAAAACCCCCAAACAGTGTTTTTACTGTCGAATTGAATTCTAAATTCTTTTCTAAAAGCAGTTATCATCCATTTCTCTCAAAATCACTCATCCTCTTCATCGTCTTCTTCCTCTCGCAATCATAATCAAATCACGATGTCTCTCCCACGCAAATCCACACATAACTACTTAGGTCTACTTGAAAAACCCAGTCACACCAAAACCTTCAATTCCATCATTGATGTTCTGTCTTCTTCAAAGTACAGAACTTTGTTGACTTGTGATGCTCCGATTTACATGGATACCCAGCAAGAATTCTGGAAAAATGCTAAGTTGGAAACTAAGGATAAAAAGCCCTTAGCCATCAATTCTTCTATAAAGGACGTTCCAGTCACAATAACACCTCAAACCATTTAAGAAGTTTTTGAACTCGATGATCTTAAAGGTAAAACATCTTTCCCTAAAGAAGAGTATCAAACGTTTTTCATTCAAATGGGTTATGAAGAGGAAATCAAAAAAGACACTTTAGAAAAAGGCAGTTTTCCTCCTGCCACAAGGTTTTTGTTTCATACCCTACTGATGTGTGTCTCAAACAAGACCACTGCTTTCAATGAAATCCCATTGAAGATTCAATATCTACGTTATGCTATATTACATGGTGAAAATTTTAACTATTCCCAGGTAATCTTCAATTATCTTGTTAGAAATGTTAATAAAAAGGCATTTTTGCTCTTTCCAAGGTTTTTAAGTTACTATTTTAAAAAGAAATTTTCAGAAGATAATGCCCATGTGCTTATCCAGGGTAATCCCTTTTCAATTAAGAGCCTCACTACTGAAACCTTTACAAGGATGTCAAAACTTTCCAAAACACAAGCAGAGGTTCCTGAGCAGACTTCAGCAGCTACCACTGCTCCTCAGGCACCTGCTGTTGAGCCCACTGCTCAAGGTGATGATAGCAATAAAACAACTGCTGTTAAACCCCCACCTAAAACCACCAAAAGACCAAAACAGAAAAAAAATCACAAAAGCCCCCCAAACCCAAAACAAAGGTAACTCTGGAAGATGAAATCCCAGAGCAACTACCAGTGACAGCACAAAAGTCACCAATAACCACTGCTGCTACTACCTCACAGCAGTTGGAAGAAAGATCTCAACCTGAGCCTCAAACTCCTCCTGCTTCTTCTAAAAAAGAGCAGGTTGTAATAATAGGGACACCAAATTATGATGCTCTGGAATCACTTGATTCCATCATCCACAGCCCACTGCCCGGGGCAAATTCGCTTTCTACATCTATCCTCACTTCTCAAATCCCCCCAAAAACAAAACTTTTGTTGGATGCAGTTGATTTAGCCCGGACACAAACCAGTTCTTCTCAAACACCTGTTAATGAGGATATACTGTTGGTGCACTTGTGTCTGTACTTTGTCTGTATTTTGTTATGATATAAAACGATGTCTTTTGTTAGTCTTGTATACGTCTTATGTTTGTTAATAGGTGTTTTGATGTAAGTTTGACCAAGTCAACCATCCTCCTGGTTTGACTTGACCAAACAGTTAGAACATGGTTGTAAGTTGTCTGTGTCGAAGGATGAGTCATCGAAGGATAAACCTTCGATGGATATAGATGGACCTCGAAGGATATCATCCTTCGAGGTACATGTGGATCCTTCGATAGTTTTCAGTTCGATAGATGATCTTTCGATCTGACTATCTGATCCTTCGACCAGACGACCTGTGATGGATATATATACTCATGTAATGTGTTCATTTCTAAGCGTGAGTGAACTTAGTCTTGTAGAGAGCGTATTTTCAGTTTGGTTAAGGGCTGTAACCGTGTCCACTGAAATACAAGAGAAAACTTTGATATCTTGTGTGTCTACCTTTCTCTTTGTAGCTTGTGTTCTCATATAAACTACCGGTTTGCATTCTAGCTTGGATTCCGCACTTGCTAGTGTGTTAAACATAACAAGGATAAGGTTTAACCTCAACCTCCGAGGGACCTACAAGTGGTATCAGAGCCGTGGCTCTTTTCCTTGTTAAAAAACCGAGTTTATACAAGACTTTGGAGTGTTTGGATAAAAACTCACATGGTTTAGCACCCGTTTTTAGTGTTTTTCTTGCATTTCTAGACATAAAAACGTGTTCTAAACTAACCGGGTGTGTTAAAGGACGGGTTGGGTAACTTAAAAACTTGTTTTTAAAAGGTTTGGTCATTTCCGGCCAAAATTCCGGCTTACTCCGGTGACCGGTTTCTGGATAAGAACCTTCTTTTTGGGCAATATTTTATTGGTCAAATCTGGGTTGGCAGAAAGTATGGTCTGAACATACCTTCTGCCGAAAGCTTTCTACCAACCAATCACCTTTTCACCAACCTGTCAACTTTTGTCAACTGTGTCAGTGCAGATCGAAGGATATCCTTCGAAGTCGAAAGTTCATCTTTCGATCAAAGGAGGTTCGATAAATAATCATCCTTCGAACATCCTTCGAAGTCTGTGACTTATCCTTCGATCCAAGGAATCTTTTCGAAGGATATATCTGTCGATCTACAGGTCTTATTCGAAAGACAAGGATCCTTCGTTTGGAGAGTCTTTCGAAATCTTTGTTCGAAACTCAACAGTGATCTTTCGAACACTGTTGATCCTTCGAACAAGTTCTGTTCCTTCGATCCTAGTCTGTTTAAGTTTAACAAGTTTGTGTTTTTCAGGTCTTTCGATCAAGGATCTTTCGGCTGGTTGTTATCATTCGAGATATTAACATAGTTTGTGAAAATTAAAAAGGGAAAACTTGTTTTTCAAATTTTAAATCAATTTTCACTTAATATATTAATTTTCTTTACAAAATGGGAACAAACGGTCAGTGGGATCCAACCGCGTGGACTCAAACAACTTTGACTCCACAATCATCAGCTACGCAATCATCAGCTACGCAATCTGGGTCAGATTTCAACAAAACTGCATGGATGCAGGCTATTGCCCCACCTCAAGCTGCAATGATAACTGCAAATCAATGGGCATTGGTCACAAATCAAAGCAGCAGCATTCAAGCAATGATGCAGAACGACAGTGAAACTGGTACAAGCACAAAACCACCAAAGCTAAATCACATCAATGATTGGGGATGGTGGAAGGAAAGGCTGAGAACTTATGTTCAGGGGCAACGTCAAGATCTATGGATGTGCTTCTTCACGGCATTTGACAATGATTTGGAAGTTGCAGGATCTTATCCACAAACTTACAGCACTATGTCTGAAGATGATAAGAAGAAATTTGAGTTAGAAAAGAACGCATTCATGATTCTCACACAAGCTCTTCACAGAGACATTTACCACCAGTTTGTTTACTGCACGACTACTAAAAGCTTGTGGGATATGCTCACGTTACGATGTGAAGGAAATGCTCAATCTAGAAAGATCAAGCAAGAATTACTGAAGAAAGAGTTTGAAGGTTTCACGTGTATGGAGAATGAGACTTTGGCAGAGTTATCTACAAGGTTCCATCACTTGTTGAGCAAGATGTTTGCTTTTAGAGTCACTGCCACTCCACAAGAAATGGTGAAGAGATTCGCTGATAGTTTACCAGCAAAGTGGAGCAGTTATCTTGAAATTCTCAAAGAAAATGGTGTTCTAGACACAATCACCGTTTATGAGTTAATTCAAAAATTGGAGAACAAGGATGTAGAAGAAAAGCTTAAGGCAAAAAGAACACTAACTCCTCAAAATCCAGAGATGTACTATGGGATTGCAGGAGGTATCAGTGGAGAAAAACCAGTCTCTCAACATGCGAAGCTTCAAACCGCCTTCATCTCAAACACCGGGCCTTCCACAACAAATCAGTTTGATCCTTCAGCATACACGATGTATTCAAGACCAGATTCTTCTTCTCTACAACAGGATGTGCAACCGGCTCCGTAATTCACACCACCGCCTTTCTTAGACCCAAGCAGAGCTCAGCAGCAACAACCGCAACAACAAGGGTTTTATGGAAGCTCTTCAAACTTTCAAGCCACTTCCAATCCGAACACAGTCAGATTGGACACTTCCAACTTTTCCAAAGTCAGTGTCGAAATAGCCAAGGAGCATATGGAGATGTTGAATACCTTGGTTAGTGCTTATTGTGGGTTGGTCGCAGGTCAGATTGGGAATATCAATCTAACCAATGAAGATTATCAGCAAGTGGATAGAGAAGAGTTTGAAATGATGGATATCAAATGGGCTCTTGCTAGTGCAATTCGAAGAGCAAAGGAGTTTATGGAAAGGACGGGAAGAACCAACTTGAATAGCAACAACAACACCAAGTATGGTTTTGATAAGAATGCTGTCACTTGCTTCAATTGTGGTGAAAAGGGTCACTTCAAGCGGGAGTGTCAGAAGCCACCTAAGCAAGGAAATCAGAATCCCTTCAGGAATCAAGGACAGCCACAACAGCAACCGAACAACAATTCTGACAGATCAATAGTTCCCGTTGGAGGAAATGCATCTGGATCCACAAACACTAATCCCCACAGAGGATTGGTTGTTCAAGCTGATGAAATCTGCAATTGGAACCTTCAGCTTGGAGAAGGAGGAAATGGTGGAACAGCATGTTATGCTAAAGTGATTGAGAAGGTAGTAGAACCCGTGTCTGCTGGTGAATCTTCAGAAGATGAAGACAGTTCTGGTTATAATGGAAGCTCAGATGAAGAATCCTCCACTTCAGGCAATGATCATGTGGATGAGACATCAAGTGCGTCAGTCGATGCAGATATTGATGAGCTTTTGGAAGAAGCTGCAGCAGGAACTGAAAGAAGATCTATTTTGGTGGATCAAGCTGCTTACTCTTCGTCTTCTCTCTATTCAGCCTTTATGGCTAATGTCGACAGTTCATCAAGTCAGGTATGTGTCGATGAACCCACTGTAGTTAGTTGTGAAAATTGTGATAGTTTAAATGTTAAATATGCTGAAAAGGAAAGTCAGTTTGAAATCACATACAAACACAATCAAGAATTGATTGTAGATCTTTCTAAAGCAACTGAAGCTAACTTGTTTTTAACCAGAAATGAAAAGGAATTTAAAGCAACAATTGCGTCATTAAGACATGATGTTTCAGAATTACAAAAGGCTGTTTTGCGAAAACAACATGCTAACAATAATCTTATTGACACAATTGAAAAGCAAATGGTAGAGTTGGCAACAGCTCGATGTGAATGTGAGACAATTAAGCAGAAACTGGAAAGCTATTCCAATTCCCGCCATGTATTGGATCACATCATTGACGTTCAAAAGAAAAAAAGGGGGATGCACAATGTATTGGATTCAAATCATGTCCTCCCCCAATGAATCACAATTACTCCAAATTGCCTGATGACGAGGATATGCCCCGTTTTGAACCTACTGTGCCACTCGGTCTAGATGACTTTGCAGCAGGCCTCGGGTTCACAACTGGTACATCATCCTCGGGTCAATCAGAATCTGAATCTGAGAATGTGACAGATTCATCGTGTGTTAAGGAACAGAGTCCTCTTATTGTTGAGGATGATGATTCTTCGGATGATGAATCTGAAGAAATTGTGAAACAACAGTCTAACTCGGTTACAACAGATATTCCAATCGAGAATCACATCCTGTGTGATCCACCAGTGAAACCGAGTAAGACTGAAATGTCAAAAGCAATGGAGTCCCTTGTATCTAGCTGTGAAGGGAATAACTTGTTGTACACGCTCAAAGGAGATAGCAAAATCTACTCTAACAAAGATTTTCCAATTAAAAATGTAAATCAAGATTTAATTGAGCAAATTTTTGAAGGATGCACTGATAAGTTTTTGGGGAACAAAAGTGGCAAAGTTACCGTCACTCAATGTGATCCAATTCCGTGTGAACAAATTAGAAAACAATACGGAAACCAAAAACTACCAATTGAGCGAAAACAACAAGTCAACTCCGGAAATGGTAAGGTACAGGGAAAGAAGGCTCAGAACAAGAATGTTCAAGCACCTAAAGTTCAGCAGCCTAAGACTGAACAACCAAAGGTTCAACAACCTAAAGTTGAACAGTCTAAGGCTACTCAACCTAAGGCTGCACAACCTAAAATTCAACAATCAAAGGTTGAGCAACCTAAGGTTCAACAACAAAAGGTGCAAAACAAAAGAGCTCCTGTTAAGAAACGAGAACCGAAAATGAACTTTGTTGGATCCACGGGTTCAGACAAACTTGAAACATTTCAGGATAAATCTAACATTGATTTTATAAAACAAGTTAGAATTTTAAAACGAAATGATCAGAATAATTACACCCAACACACCAACGGATGTGATTTAGGTCCAAGCACGTCTAGATCACAAAGTTCATTGTCTGGTTCTCCGTCTGGTCATCAACATGTCTCTCCGAAATTTGTAGAGCGGAGAACATGTTTTGAATGTGGGACAGTTGGGCATATTGTAAGATATTGCCCACACGTGCAAAAGCTGAAGTAAAAAACGAGTGCTCCCCAAGAAATCGATTACCGAAAACGATCAGTTTCCCCGAAACAAGACCCGCGTGTCTTGAAAGAAAAGGAAAAGAAGTTAAAGCAAAAGAATCAAAAGGTAATTGAAAAGGCCTTAAAATCAGAGGTCAAAGAAGAAAAACCTGTACAAGCAAAATCTGAAATTGTAAAACCAGTAAATGCTAAAACAATAAATTCAAATACTGGTAAAGGACAAACAGCTTGGAAGCAAAAGCAGGTAATTCAATCAGGGGGAGCACCACAGGTTCTTTTTCCTAATCATCAAGTGATTGAAATCACTTTCCTTGATGATCAAGGACGACCCAAGTCCACAAAGGCTTGGGTCCCCCTCTCAAACTGATAAGTTAATTGCGTGTGCAGGCGGCTCCAGGAGGAACTATTAATAGTCATTGGATTGTTGATAGTGGGGCTTCCAGGCACATGACGGGCGACTATCGTCTTCTTTTTGATGTGCAAAGTATAAGAGGAGGATATGTTGCGTTTGCTGGAGACAAAGGAGGGTATATCACCGGCGAGGGAATGATCTCAAATGGAGTTGTGAGTTTCGACAAAATCAATTATGTGCAACAGTTGGATCACAATCTCCTGAGTGTTTCTCAGATCTGCGACAAGAAGTTCACCGTGCATTTTGATGATGCCGGTTGTTATGTGCTGAAGCCAGGATTCAAGATTCCCGAAGAATGGATTCTCTTATCAGCACCAAGAGTTAATGATTTGTATGTCCTCGACATGAGCCAAGCAATAACCAAGTCCAAACAAGTTACTTGCTTTATTTCAAAAGCCACTGAAAAGGAGACGATCTCTTGGCACAGACGGATGGGTCATATTCACCTCAGAAAAATGAATCACCTTGTCAAAAACAATCTGGTGAGAGGTGTCAATGTGAAAAATTTTCAACTTCAAGATGTCTGTGTGCCGTGTCAGAAAGGGAAGCAGATCAAGAAATCACATCCATTGAAGAAGGTTAACACTGTAAACATGCCACTCGAACGTCTGCATATGGATCTTTTCGGTCCAGTCAAACACAAGAGTGTGCACGGGGAAGTTTTCTGCTTGGTAGTCACTGATGACTATTCAAGATTTTCATGGGTTGATTTCATGGTCCACAAGAGCGAGACTCCAGAAATTCTAAAGAATTTGATCACCTTGTTGGAAAATCTTTATAATCTAAAGGTGAGGCGAATTCGAAGCGACAACGGAACCGAGTTCAAAAACAGGGTTATGGATGAATTTTGCGCTGCAAAAGGAATCCTTCATGAATACAGCTCTCGGTACACGCCACAACAAAACGGAGTCGCTGAAAGAAAGAACAGAACCTTAATTGAGACTGCAAGAACCATGTTGGTTGAGTCTCAGCTTCCAGTTCGATTCTGGACTGAAGCTGTTGCCTCGGCTTGCTACACGTTAAACAGGGTTCTCACAGTGAAAAGACATGGCAAAACGTGCTTCGAACTCCTACACAAGAAGACTCCTGACTTGGAATATCTAGAACCTTTTGGTGCACCATGTACCATGATTGAGCCTGACGGGAAGTTTGGTGCCAAAGCTATCGAAGGTTACTTCCTTGGGTATGCTACTCCTAATCTGCGAGTATGGAACCTAACTACCAAGAAGATTGAAGAGTGGGGTGAAGTAAGAGTTCAAAGATATTCTAATCCACCGAAGCCTTCTGGAGATCCATGGATGTTCGATTATGATGGTCTTTTCGACTCATTCAATCTGCCGACATTTGATGATGACAATGCAATTGCTCAAATGTTGTCTGAAAGCGAGAATACGACTGGCTCTCAGTTAGCTCGCCCAATCATTGTTGACTCACAAGCATCTTCTTCTGTCAACAATCTCGTTTCAAATGAGGTGTTTAATGATGCTGTCGACTATAATTTGTCATCGGAAGATGAGGAGTATGTTGATGCAAATGATGGTGAAGCACGGGGTCCGGTTCAAGGTACTTCAGAGGCAACGGATCCAGTGTCTGCGCCAATTGTCCAAGAAGAAAATGCATCATCATCTACAACTCAACAGCTTCAGAATGATATCGGGAATTTAAATATCAATAACTTGAGGACCAATGTTGAAATTCCTCTAGTTCCTGAAACCTGAATTCATAACATTCATCCTCAGCAGAATATTATAGGTGATGTTCTCAGTGGTGTAAGGACAAGGAATCAAATCAGAAATAACGAAAATGCTGGCTTGTATGCTGAGATACGAGAATCGGGACAACAAAATGATTGGTCTTTCGCCTGCAATGTTAGCCAAGAAGAGCCTAGATCTTGGAAGGAGGCATTGAAAGATGATTCCTGGGTGGAAGCCATGCAAGAAGAACTTCAGCAGTTCGAGAAGTTGGGCGTATGGAAATTGGTTGATAGGCCCGACAACTACAAGAAGATCGGAACTCGTTGGGTGTTTAAGTGCAAGAAGGACGACCGTGGGATTGTTGTCCGAAACAAAGCAAGGTTAGTTGTTCAAGGCTTCAGTCAGATAGAAGGTATTGACTACAATGAAGTGTATGCACCTGTTGCACGTCTGGAGGCTATTAGAATCTTTCTAGCCTACGCATCCTTCAAGAAATTCAAGGTGTACCAGATGGATGTTAAAAGTGCATTTCTTCACGGAGTAGTCGAAGAGGAAGTATATGTCGAGCAACCACCGGGGTTTGAAGATCCATTACATCCTGACAGAGTTTTACTACTTAACAAAGCGTTATATGGTCTTCATCAAGCACCTCGAGCCTGGTATGAGATACTGTCTACCTACCTGCTGAACAACGGGTTTAGACGGGGTTTGATCGATTGTACCCTCTTCATCAAAGAAAAAGGTGAAGATCTTCTGTTGGTACAGGTATACGTCGATGACATTATCTTTGGTTCTACCGATGATAATTTATGCAAGGAATTTGAGAAGGTGATGCAAGATCGATTCGAGATGAGTGCGATGGGTGAAATGACGTTCTTCTTGGGTTTGCAAGTTAATCAGTCCGAATCTGGAATTTTTATCCATCAAACCAAGTACGTCGGAGACATCTTGAGCCGGTTCCAGATGTCCGATTCGAAGCCAATTTCTACTCCTCTTCCGCAGAATCACGGGATTACTCCGGATGAAAAAGGGGAAGCTGTGGACTCTTCACTTTATCGTGCTATGATTGGATCTTTAATGTATCTCACCGCATCAAGACCCGACATTATGTATCCAACATGTCTTCTCGCTAGATACCAAGCGAATCCGAAGGTCTCTCACTATGCTGCTGTCAAAAGGATTTTTCGTTATCTGAAGGGTTGCCCTGACACCGGGTTATGGTACCCTAAGGATGATAACTTCGATCTCAAGGCTTACAGTGATTCTGATTTCGGCGGCTGCAAGAAAGATGGAAAATCAACTACAGCAGGATGTCAGTTCTTAGGCAATCGCCTAGTCACTTGGCAGTGCAAGAAGCAGACATGTGTGGCTACGTCTACATGTGAAGCGGAATACATTGCTGCGTCTAGTTGCTGCTCCCAGGTTCTATGGATCCAACAACAGATGCGGGACTACGGTTTTGAATTTCTAACTACTCCTATTTATGTTGATAATGAAGCTGCTTTACAGATCACTAGAAATCCTGTACAGCACTAAAAAACGAAGCACATCGATATTAAATATCACTTCATACGTGATTGCTTTGAAAAGAGACTTATCGATGTGGTTCACATTCATACCGATCACCAACGTGCCGACCTTTTTACCAAAGCATTTGATAAATCAAGATTCGATTATTTACTTTTGGTAAACGGCATAAAGGTGAAGCAAGAGTAACTGACATCGGAAAATCGTTTTTGTAAATATTTTTATTAAAAAAAAAAAAAAAAAAATTTGTGACTTTACTTTCTTTATTTTTGAATTTTAGGGGGAGAAAGTTTCAAGGAAAATACAAAAACATGTCTTTACTTTATTTACTTTCTGCACTTAAGGGGGAGAAAATTCAGAAAAACACAAAAACAATAGAAAAACAAAAATGAGTTTCTTGGCAATATAAGAGAAAATGATATTACATCAGAGGTCGGTCGAAACATGTTTCTAGAAATCAAAAGAAAAGAAAAAGATAAGTAGCTCTACTAATGATGTACCGGTAGACTCACGATCATTTTAAAGTATGCAGGAGATATAAACATAACGAACTGAAAACCGCGTGGGAACCACTCATTGGCATATGGTCTTGGTACCGAAATTTCATTTGATAGATTGCCGAGGTTCTGAGATATTCGGGGTTTATGCTGTTTATCATCTGGGTATCATGGTTGTATCTTTTACCGAAAAATAACGGGGACGCAAGTCTAGATCTTCCATGATACCATACATACGTGTACATACTGCATTCGACCTCAATAAGTGATAAACAATCACATGTCCATTCAAATAAGTGATAAAATATCACATTTATCCGGGAGTCAAGTTCGTCTCTCTGCTGTACGGAAGTACTGACCTGTTCACGGACTTGCTCCTGTGCCCTCATGCATATGAAAATCAAGTTCCTCATCAATAAGTGATTCTATCACATAGGGCTTGTTTTCAACTCAAATAAGTGACTCGTTCACATTTTATATACGTTAAAAACGGATGATAAATGGTATACTCCCCAGTAAGATGAACTCTCGTGCATACCTTGATACGGGAATGTGTCGTGAGTGGATGAACACCGGTCGGTAAGTATAAATCATACCTTAAATGTATCTCAATGTATTATGATTACACTTGATCGCTAAGTTTAAGTGGATAACAATATCGGTAATTGTGGTAGAATACTTATCCACTTCTGTAAAAGAATATTAAAAGGAAATGTGTTTTGACAAAAGACCGCAAACTGATATGATTCTCTTCGCCAGAAACTCGCAAAAATATTGTTGTGTTTTGTACATATTTATTTACTGCTTAACTTTTATTGTCTTTTTAAACAATTTCGTCGTTTGGTGCATATCAGCACGACATTAGCGGTGATGTCGTTTGATAACATTCAAAGGATATTAAAATTGTTGTCTTTTATTTTATCAAAATCCAAAAACATTTTCAATTTAATCTTATTTTTGATTAACCGATGTTGGTACTCGATCAAATACCTGGCAAGCCGAGATACTTCATAAAACTGACCTTTGCAGAACTTCATAACGGACAATTTTTCAAAACGGTCGTTTCTGAAAACTTTTAAGAATTTGAAGGGTTTGAATTGCAAATTCCCAAAATCCAAAGTGTTGGTGAAAATCTGATCCTTCGAGGAAGCAATGGCCCTCGAAAGATCAGATGGTCAATGAAAGTCAATCTTGATGCTCGAAAGATGAATTGGTCAACGAAAGATTTGACCAATTGGATCCTTCGAGCTGATCAGACTTTTCGAAAGATGGATCTGGTCGAAAGATATCCTTCGAGGATCGTCTTTCGAGGTTGTTGAGGGTTCCACAAATATCTGGTATCTTTCGATCCAGATCTGGATCCTTCGACCCAAAGTCCCATCTTTCGAAGCACCTTTTCATCTTTCGAAAGGATAACGATCCTTCGAGGCGGTTCGTATTTCGAGGTCAGAGTATAAAAGGGGTCTTCTTCTTCATTTCAACATAACAGCTCAAACTTCACTATTTCAAAAACCTCTGATCCTACCGAAACTCTGCCAAAATTGAAACAAAAAGTTAGGGTATCACGATTTCAACTACAATCTCGGTAGGATAATCCTTATTCACTTAACAAACAACAACATGAACACCTCATCTGATCATGAGATTTTATGTAATGTGAATGTGTTGTATGTATGTTAGTGGTAGGTTTTGATGATCATAAGTTTTATCTTGTCTGATGTTTGTATTACAGAGTTTGTGTTGGATTTTAATGGTCTTGGGTATTCTTGGGATGATCGGTTCATGTGTATGGATTAGTATTCGGGTTAGGATTAGTGTCCGGGTTTGGTTTTGATGTGGATGTTCTTTAATGGTTTTGATGTTGATGTTTTTGAGTGGTATAATATTTATGCTTTAAATGATTTGAAACACACTTAAAACGTCACCGGAAAAACGCCGATGAACAGTGTCACCGGAAAACATCCTTCGATCTCGAAAGATGATGTTTCTTAACCTCGAAGGATGGACTGCAAAATATCCTTCGAATTGAGACTCGAAGGATGCTAAACTTTTCGAAGGATCATCCTTCGGTTGATCAGATCTTTCGATTGACCAAGATATCTTTCAAAATTAATGATCTTTCATAAGTTGATCCTTCGATAAGGCCCTTCATCTTTCGAGGAAAATAACATCCTTCGAGTCAAGTGTCAATTCTTCGATGACTATATGGAATCCTTCGAGGAAACAACACTTAGAAATTTTTCAAGAAACTGAAATCTTTCTAAGTGTGAAATCTTTGTTGATTGTTTGACTGTTTTCTCATTACGTGTCCTTGTTTTCATGAACAGAAATGGCACCGAAAGAGAAGAAAGAACGGGCAAAACCAACTAAGAAAGAAAAGTCTGAAGTTGAATCTATGTCGGAACCAAGACACAACATGGCCGCGTATCTGCAACCGGAAGACAAAGTTAGTCCGGAATTCAATGGGATAATGCAGTATCTTCACCGGACACGAATCAACTATGCCATTACTACACAACACACCGCTTACCAGTCCCAGATCAAGGAATTCTGGAATTCTGCTGTGGTTGAAACAGTGAATAACCAAGAAGTGGTGAGAGGATTCGTGACTGAGAAACCCGTGGTGATCACCGAGAACACCATCAGAGCGCGTTTGCAATTGGGAGATCAACCAGAAGATTCGACTTCTATTGATTTACAGTGTCAGCGTGGTTTATTGATGAGGCTACGTTACAGCGATAATGTGCTAGCAAATCAGATAAGCAAAGGGTTCATGCCGTTACGATACAAGTTTTTATTGCATATTCTTATTCACTGTCTGAGCAACAAACGGTCTGGATACGATTTGTCGCCTATTGAATTGACGGGATTGTTTACGGCCTTAATTCTGAACAAGCCGTTCAACATATCACGTTACATCTTTGACAATCTGAAAGAGAATGCCCGCAGGCCACTTCCGTCAGCAAATCAACGGACGTCAACCAAGTTTTGGTTATATCCAAGATTCTTGCAAATGATGATAGATGATCAGATTCCGAACCTTCCCAAGGTTGAAGCAGATGTTCTACCAGTCAATCCGATGAACGAGCGTACATTGCTGATCTTCAAGTCTATGTCTAAGTATAAGGAATCCGATCCAGTCAGAAAGCTTATTGGTCACCTCGATGATCTGGCCTACGAGGCTCCACAGAATCACAAGTGGCGTCGAGATGCAAGTGATTCTGATGACGAAGAGCCCAAGTTAATCGCGTTGGCCAACACACAACTCGGGGCTAAGCACGGAATTAAAGCATCGAGCAAGAAGTCTGCTGGCAGTTCCAGTGTTGCAACACATGTTGAAGTTGATGTGAATGTTGCTGCAGAAGAAGTTCAAGGAGTGTTCATCGAATCAGATGTTCGTGGTAATGTTGGTGGTCCTGCAAGTCGGTCAGGCGATGATGCGACAGACAAAGGTAAAAGTAAGGTGGACGAGCCGAGGAGGTTGGTGGATAAAAGCAGTTCGTCTTCTGATGTTGAAGGAGGTTCTGGTAATGATGATTCGTCTTCTGAGGATGATAATCCTCCTCCACCAGGGATGCAAAAGGCTTATGATCAGCGCGGGAATTTTCGTGGTTTTGAACGTATTGAGAAACCGGTTAGTGCCGCAGAATCTGACAAAGATGATGATTATATTCCTGCTGCTCCTGGTTTATTTAGAAAGAAGAGGCAAGCAAGAAGAGAGGGTACTCGTACTTCAAAGAAATCAAAAGGCGGATCAGGGTCAACAGGTGAAACTGCTGGTGATGTCACTATACCTGATTCGATCCAGCATTCAACGCCTCCGGAGCATCAGCTACCACCTGTCAGTGATCCATTAACTACATCAGAGATGCTGGAGCTGGTCTCATCTCCGCAGACGTCTTCTGGGACACGCACGACGACTGTTGATCAACAGCCGCCTGCAACTCCTGTCTCAGGTACACACTCACGTCCTCCTCTTGTTATTACTGGTCCAACAGGTACTTCCGGTCCATCTGGTCAGTCTGGTTTCTCAGGACCTGAGCCCTCACGACCGACTCTAGCAGAAACATTGTCTGGTTTGTCTGAAGCTGAGAAAATTCACTTCCTGATCGAACAAGTCAGTGAATTGGGTAACTTAGTCGGTCGGCATACTAGAAAGATTGAAGAGTATCGTATACAGCGAACACAGGATGTGGAGGCACACAACACGCTAGTCTCAATCGTTAGTGCACAGAATCTTAAGATAAAAGAACAAGCTCTAGAGATTGAAAGACTAAAAGAAGCAAACAGGGCTCGTGATAAGGAAGTTGAGATAATGAAGGGGCATAGCACTGTGTTAGAGCATGAGGCAAAAGCGTTAAAGCAGAAGCATGAAGAGCTGTCAGATCGCTATAAAAATCGTGATGATCGATTAATAGAAGCCTTCAAGCCTATTCAAGCCAACTTCAAGAAATTTGATCACAAAGTAGTTACGCTTTGGAATGAAAGGTGCAAAGCATTGGGCATCGTTTCCTCAAAGCGTGGCGATGACAAGGACGATGATGCAGCAAATCCTGATCAACCAGCTGCCACAGGTTCCGGTGCAACTGCATCCGGTGCTGCAGGTGGGTCTAGTACGTCTCAAGATGCTCCTACTGCTCCTCCAACGGCTACTACTGGTCCGTCTGAGCAGACTGAAACGTTGGAAGCTTCGGCAGGGTTTGAACATGTTAGTCTTGAACCGGAAGCGTTTACCGATCTCCCTGAATCCTCAATTGTTCAACAGTATCATCCAGTGACGGGTGAACTATTAGAAGAGGGAGAACACGTTACAGAGATGTCTGATGAATGTGTATTAGCTCTGACGGATTTGGATGAAGTTGATTTGACAACGATCGATGCTACTCCGTTAGTTCCGGACGAAACCGATTTCTCTACGATTGAAGAAATCTTCATCGGTTCGGATCCGGAACGTCCTGTTTATGTTGGTCAAGATAATGTGGAGTTTGATACGCTTGATGATGAGTTTGTGGCGGCAAAGACAGCAGAATTTACTAATCTTTCTTCAGATTCTCCTACAGTTCAAGAAAGCCGTGAGAAGACCGTGAGCGAATGGCGAGCGGATTTCCTAGCTAGGAATCCTCCTCCGCTCCCTCCGTTGGTTCAGGCCAACTACATGATTCTGGAAAGGAATCCGGCTCGAGGTCGTATTATCAGCTGGATGTTCATCAAGGAGCTTCACTGCATGGTTGTGAAGCGAGAATGCGGCCTTCAGTACTTCAGGACTCTTCTCAGCATTCTTTCACTTCCTTATTATGATGTTGCAGTTTTGAGTCAGCTGAGGGTTATTAATCGAGTCGAAGACAAGATGGTGGATCTGTTCGCCAAGAAGATCAGGTTGGAACGAAGAAAAGGTTGGAAGGATCCGCTATACAAGCCGCAGTTTCCTCGATACGAGCAGATCAGGTTCACGCTTGATCCAGAGACAAATACTGCTCGTTATCGATTGGTTTATGATCCTCCGAAGTTGATGAAGAAAATACCGTTGTTGAAAATGAAGACAGATTTTCTGGGTAACTTTCGTTGCTGGGTTTATGATGCAGATACTGGAGAAGCGGTGATCTTATTCCAAGACAGTCAGGAGAACTTTCGAATGATAGATCCAATGTGGATTACTAACATGTCCAGGTCGGATGTTATTATTCTTAAGGATCACGAGATCAACTACTTGGTTAGGGATCGTGAACAAGCAATGAAGTTTCAGAAGATGGCCTTGTATTGCTTCAACCTACTTGTGAATGCGGGAAGTGCATGGTCAACGCATCACTTAACGGTTGAAAGGACGTCAGAGACTTGAAGACACGAAGATCGAGACAAAGCTACAGCCAAGGGGGAGTTTGTTGGTGCACTTGTGTCTGTACTTTGTCTGTATTTTGTTATGATATAAAACGATGTCTTTTGTTAGTCTTGTATACGTCTTATGTTTGTTAATAGGTGTTTTGATGTAAGTTTGACCAAGTCAACCATCCTCCTGGTTTGACTTGACCAAACAGTTAGAACATGGTTGTAAGTTGTCTGTGTCGAAGGATGAGTCATCGAAGGATTGTTTATATCCTTCGATGAGCTCGAAGGATAAACCTTCGATGGATATAGATGGACCTCGAAGGATATCATCCTTCGAGGTACATGTGGATCCTTCGATAGTTTTCAGTTCGATAGATGATCTTTCGATCTGACTATCTGATCCTTCGACCAGACGACCTGTGATGGATATATATACTCATGTAATGTGTTCATTTCTAAGTGTGAGTGAACTTAGTCTTGTAGAGAACGTATTTTCAGTTTGGTCAAGGGCTGTAACCGTGTCCACTGAAATACAAGAGAAAACTTTGATATCTTGTGTGTCTACCTTTCTCTTTGTAGCTTGTGTTCTCATATAAACTACCGGTTTGCATTCTAGCTTGGATTCCGCACTTGCTAGTGTGTTAAACATAACAAGGATAAGGTTTAACCTCAACCTCTGAGGGACCTACATATACCTCAACAAGTGATTGGGTCTGGTGTCTCAATCATTGCTAACCCACCAACAACTGAGGAGGTTACACTGCAGGAAATACAAGTACTTCCTGTCAGTAGTTCAATTGGAGCAGCAACTACAGGTGTTGGATCCACTGATCTACACCTGGCCAGTTGTTTCATCAATAAGACTCCTCTGAAGGCAATTTCCTCTCCAGCAACTGTGATATCCGCTGCTGTTTTTGTTCCAACCCCTGGTTCTATTAAAAGGATCCCAATTGCTGAGGAAAGAAGTCCCCAGTACCAAGAAAAAGGGGCATCTGTGGATGACTTTTGGGAAACTTTCCCTAAGTCAACTGCTGATACAACCACTGCCAGTGGGAAATCAGATGATCCCATTAACTTGGGTGATGGTTTAATGTACAAGGAATTGAGGGAGAGGGTTAAGAAATTGGAAACTTCTGTTGCAGATATTAAGTCAATGCTCCAACAGTTGTTACAAGCCCAAAAGGCAACACCCACTGCAGCACCAGATACAACATCTGCTCCTACTCCCATTGAGCTTTGGAGTTTATTTCAAACTGTGCTTCACCAACAAAGGGCATATTCTGATCATCAACATGAAATACAGATTCAAAAGATCAGAAATATGATGGAAGCTAGGTTTATGGATACACAAGCAGACATAAAGGCATTGAAGGCCCACTCGCTGAAAACCACTGGTTCTGCTCCTCCTACTATCATCTTTGTGGACAACCCACCACCAGCTGATGCCAAAAAGTGGGAGAAAATGAAGCAGCTAAAGAAAAAGGGATATGAAGATGGTTTGTACATTGCACCAGACAAATCCACTATGCTTGCAGAGATACCTAAGCCAGATGGTACTAAAAAGGTTGATGTAACCACAAATGCCATTTCTGATGCAAAAGGAACGGTAAAAAGGGATATGGAGGCAAAGGATAAAGCAAGGTGGGAACAGGAGAAAAGAGTTTGTATGGAGAAGGATGAGCAGGGTGTTTCTGAGGCCAAGAATGAAGAAAATCCTGAGCCTAAAAGAAAACAGCCCACTAGAAAAGTGAAGGAACCCAAATCCACACCTCCCAAAAGCTCCACACATCAAACCTCAAAACGAGCAGATGTTAAAACATCTGTTGTATCGACAGCTGTAGATACTTCAGTTGTTTCAACATATGTTACACCAACAATTTGCACCACTTCAACACAAATTCAATCCACTGCCTTACCACAAATCCCATTACCATCAAAAACATCCTCATTACTACCAACACCACCTGCCAAAAAGGAAAATACTTCAGGTGACACATCATCTGTTGTAATGGTAACAGTGGTTGAAACACCAGTTGTTTCAACAACTGTTAGTCAACCATCTACCACTCAAATCACTACCACTCAACGCACCAAAACACCACCAACCTCTCCAAAACATAAAAGGAGAAGGATAATTCTGAATGTTGATCCTTCAACACCGCAAACATCCACCCAACCATTGTCCCTTGTTACCATTCCCAATGCTGTCCCATTCTCTTCAGCACAAGTTTCAAATTCAAACACTGCCATTCTTCCTGCAGGAGTCCTGTATCCATTAGAACTGGAAGCAGTTAGAGAGGAGATCAGATCCTTCTACTCTGAAGATGACCCTGCTAAAAGGAACTTGCCATCTGTTCAAGGATATCCAAGGCCTAATAACATTAATGAATACTTGAAGTTAAAGGCTGAACAAGCAGAGGATATCTCCAAAATAAATACACAAGGAAAATCTGACAGAGAGATTCAAACATTTTACCAACATTTGCTAACCCAAGTGAAAATTTTGGAGCAGTTTTCAAAAGATCTCTGTCAAAATTTATCAGAAAGAGCTGATGAAACTTTGAGGAAAGATTATATTGACTATATCATGACTTACAAAACATACAAGGGAGAAAAGTACAAGTACAAAGAATGGACCATCAGTGAGCTAGAAAGTGAAACAGCCAGAATTCAAGATATGATCAAAAAGAAGGTGAAGCAGACTCCTTCTATCTGGGCAAAGTTTAAGAAAAATGTACCAGATAGGTCTCTGCAGCTGAAGAGAATGAAAGAAGAGTTAATAACAGCTAATTTTGGGTCAAAGAACCAAGTGTCAAGGTGGAAAGAGGATAAAGTGTTTTTCTCTTACAAAAAGCTGGAAGAATTAAGAAAGAAATATCCTAATGTTCCCCAAAAGCCTGTTTACCCTGAAGCAGTGGTTCCAGCTATGCCAAAAAAGCTACAAATCAGGAGATCCTAATACAGATTCGTTGGACTTTGAATTACAATTCAAAGGGCAAGTCAGGGAATTTTTGATGAGGCAATAAAGATTCACAATGGAAATGTGATATTTGGGTTTGTGTTTTACAGTTTATAGCAGAGTTAAGATTACTAGGTGTGGTAATGTTTGCAGTTATATAAGAAATTTTATGTATTTGTGAATTTGGTAAGTAACTGAATTGACTTTGAAAGTCAAAGGTGAAAGAAACATGGTTGACTTCACTATTGGCATTGTTTGTTAATCCTGTTTTGTAGTAAAAATACTCTTTGAGCTTTTTTTTGAGCTGTTTAATTTGTTATCCTTTTAGTGAATTTTCTTTTTCAGTTGACCCATCTAATATAAAACACATGATTAAATCATATGGTCAAATTGTTAAGGGTCTTGATGATTTAAGTTGCTAATTGTGTGCCGTCTATTAGCTAATTATTTGTAATTTATGTTAACAGTGTTTATATTTTAACAGATGTTGACCAAAAGTCGAACAGATGTTGGCGAATAGTGAAACAGATGTTGACCTCAAGCAGATGTTTGGTTTGTGGCCAAATATCTCTTTATAAACAAACATCTGTTTAACTTCAAACATTTGTTTAAGGCCAAACATATCTTTATTGGCAAATTCTGTTTATGGCCAAACATCTGTTTAAATCCAAACATCTGTTTAAGTCCAAACAACTGATATAGAACGCCAAACATTTGTTTAAGCCCCAACATCTGTTTAGGTCTAAACAGATGTTTAAATATCTGTTCAAAACACTGTTCAATCTAACATGGGTTTCCATGCATCTGTTGACTAAAAGTCAAACAGATTTTCAAACCACTGATTGACTTATCCAAATTTCTGTTGAATACTAAATGAGATGTTGACCAAAACTCAAACAACGGTTGACCAAAAGTCAAACAGATGTTGACGAAAAAATGGGATTATCCGACCCGGTTACATGGGATATTTTTAAACTTCTAACATTTTAAAGATCCTCAGAAAATCTCGGTTCATTTCTCTCTCCACGTTTCTTTCTACACTTTCTCCAACAAAATCTGTCATCTTCTTCGATTCTTTCGATCTTCATCAATATCATCTTGTATAATAATAAAGGTATTGTTAAATAATCTGATTTGTTTTGTATTTTTTATGTTTATTCTTTTAGTTATGAATTCTTTGGGCGATTATGGTTCTTGCTATTTAAATGAAGAAGTTGTAGTCGACGGTAGTGTATTCATGTATGTCCCTGTTTTTTTTTCAATCCATTGTTGGTTATGATTGCGTTTATTGTTGCGGCTTATACTTGAACAATTTTTGATAGTCCTAATTTTTTTGAATATCCGATTAATATGTAGTTATTATGCATGAGACATATATGTTTCTAAAAAAAGTGATCTGCATTTCCTGTATCTACCATTTGTGTTATCTATTGTTGATTTTATTGGATTTCACTTTGCTCATGTATTTATCTTATTCTGATTTATGATATACCATCTGATGTATTCTCATGTGTATTTAAAAAAGTTGAATTTATTTTGATTAGTACTTGGTATACTGTTTTTAAGTTTTTCTTTTGAATAGACACAAGTCACTATCCTGTTTTTCTATACAATTTATACAGCTGTTGATCGTTCTTGTATATTTGTGATACTTAATCGGAAAAGTAGGTTTTAAGTTTTAATTATATGATTTGATGTAAAAATATATATATATTTTGATATGATAAGAAATTACATGTATTCTCACCTTTTTGATGTTGTCTATTGTTATTTTGATATATATTAGTTGTATCATCTTTTATTTAGATGTATTGCATACCTTAATGCATTGTATTCATTTGTTTCTTAATGTTATTGATTTTGATTATATATGATTGATACTGTTACAGTTTTATGTGAGAATGATTTATGGATTTCCGTGTTACCTTCAAAGCAGTAAAAGGAAATGTTTGGTTAGTAGTTTTATCCGATCTTAGTTTAACACTTAATTTTAATTTTTTGGTATGATAATTAGCAATAAAAATGTTTCTTTTATTTATGCTTAGATTTTGCCAAAACAGTATCAAAATTGGATTCAACAGTTTAATTATCCAATTGGAAATACAAATATCCGAACCACAGCTGGAAATGTTTTTAAAGTCAAGATCTATCCCCTAAGCAATGGCAGATATTATTTTTATAATGGTTGGTGTCAATTGATAGACAGTTTGAAAATACCTTCAGATTCATGGTTGATATTTCATTATGAAGAAGCTTTACAAAGTTTCAGAATATTGTATTTTTATCAAGACATTGCTCTTTCTCCTTGTGAAGAGTTTTACTACAAACCATCTGGTAACGAAGATTTTGTGGTATGTAACTTCGAATATTATTCATCATGTAATTTTATTGGAGATACAATTGTTTATTTGTTGTGTTTTATTTTTTTACTTAATTTTCTGATATATTTTTACTAATGTACTATATAATGTGTTTTATTCTGATTGTAGAGTATTAATCGTTCTTTTGTTCATCACAAGATGTTAAACACTATTCCTTCATATCCGGTCGTTATTAAAGGATCTGAAAACAAGAACTGGTCTGTAGGGGTGGAAGATATCAACAATGAACTTTACATAATTACCGGATGGAAGGAGATAAAGAATGACTTGTCATTAACTGCTGATCATCTCATTGTCTTTGAGATGATAGATCTTCAGACTTTTCATATCACGGTTTTCAATTGTGCTACCTGTGATTTAGTGCTTCCACCTGAGGTTTGTGCTGTTGTTAAACAAAAGGTGATAGAAGAGATTGTGTTGAATTCAGATAGTGAAGCTGTACAGGACGTCGTTGATGTCAATAATAGTGGTATGGTTGTTGGGAATGAAGATGATAAGATCGTACCTCTTTCTTTCCGTGTGGACGGTCATTTTGTAAGTTTGTGATGATGAGTTTACTAATATATAATACTTTAGTCAGATTTTAAAGATGTGTTAATTCTTTGTTTATTGAATTGTTCGTTGTTTGTTATAGCACCTTTTTAAAAAACAGGCTGAAGATCTTGGACTGAATCGTAAGATGGGTTTGAAGATTGTGGACGTGGCAGGTGATGTTTGGAATATTCAAGCTGCTATAGGTTCATCTCGAGGTCAACCAAGATATTATCTGCAAGGAATGAGAAAGTTTGTGAGAGATAAAGACATGGTTTCAGGTCAAGCATTTACACTTAACTTTGTGAAAGGTAAAAAGTTTTTTATGTTCGGATGAATGTTTGTGGTTTGAAGAAGGCAAATGCAGAAGCATACATTGAACTAAATTTTCGGGTTGTAGTTGTTTGCTTTTCGAAACTGACACTAGACTTTTTTGTTTAGTTTTGAAGTTGTGATTCTAAAACTATATATGTACATGTAAATTATTAGCTCCATGTCTAACGGAAACAATGTGGAGTTGTGAACTAAAAACAATATACTCCGTTTTACTTTTGGTCAACATCTGATTGACTTTTGGTCGTATTAATAACAATATAAGATGGTTGATGTAATGCGATCGTATTAATAACCAATGGTAATTAATTAATCTAAATAACTTTCCCGAGCCCGGGAAGCAATCCCGGGTAAAAACCTAGTCTATACATATAATAAAAGAAACCACTTTGAGGACACTTGTCATCATATTAGGTCATGTCTTATGGATAATGTTTACCAAATAATAAAATAATACATCTTTAAGAAACCTCATTTATTACATGGGTTGAATAAATGTAATTTTATATACCAAATAATAAAAGAAGTAAAATCTATTTGATACCAAACTAAACAAAACGTTCAAATATATAGTTAATATCAAGAGTAAATTACGATTTTGGCCCATGTGGTGATATCACTTTTATCCTTTTAGCAAAAAAAAAACGAATCTTTTAACATCTGAGCCCACAACGTCTTTTTTCTAACTCTTATGGCCCCTACCAAAAGTGTTAGAAAAAAGACGTTGCAGTCCAAAAGGGTTAGAAAAGAAGACGTTGAGGGCTCAGATGTTAAAAAATTCATTTTTGGGCTAAAATGGTAAAAGTGATAAAACCACATGGGCACCATATATATATATTTTTTTATTTCATGAAGATATATAACTTAATTAATTTTATTATATATCTAGAGTTTGAACCTAGGTTATTAAGGGGAGGTGTTATAATGTTGATGTAGCAAAAAATTGTCTCTTAGGAGGCATTAACCATTACGCATGGTCTAAGGGGCATTTTTCTGCACATCAACATCATAACACCCCTTCAAAAAAATATACATATAATAAAAGAAATCACTTTGAGGACACTTGTCATTATATTAGGCCATGTCTTAAGGATAATTATAATTTTAATATAGTCTCTTCTAATTAATTATAGATAATCCTCCTACTAAATATTATTTAGTTTAATTATTACTTTTATATTTATCTATTTACTTCAAATTCAAACTTAGTTATCTAATTTGATATTAGAGTAAATTATGATTTTGGCCCATTTGGTTATATCACTTTTACCCTTTTATACCAAAAAGAAATTTTTTAACATCTGAGCCCTCAACGTCTTTTTTTCTAACCCTTTTGGACCGCAACGTCTTTTTTCTAACACTTTTGGTAGGGGCCAAAAGGGTTAGAAAAAAGACGTTGTGGGCTCAGATGTTAAAAGATTCGTTTTTTGGCTAAAAGGATAAAAGTGATATCACCACATGGGCCAAAATCGTAATTTACTCTTGATATTAACTAATATTTGAACGTTTTGTTTAGTTTTGTATCAAATAGATTTTACTTTTTTTATTATTTGTTATATAAAATTACATTTATTCAACCCATGTAATAAATGAGGTTTCTTAAAGATGTATTATTTTATTATTTGGTAAACAGTATTACATTTATTCAACTCGTGTAAAGTAAGCGGTTTTAAAGATATAACTTTTTTATTTGTATATAAAATTATATTTATTCAACCCGTATAATATGGTTCTTATATATATAACTTTTTATTATTTAATATATAAAATTATATTTATTCAATCCGTGCAATAAAAGAGGTTTTTAAAGATATATTGTTTTATTATTTAGTATATAAAATTCATTTATTCGACCCGTGTAATACACGGGGTTATAACCTAGTGTTTTTATTAAATAAACTAGGTTATAGAGCTATGTATTACATGAGTTGAATAAATAAAATATCTTATATAAGTTAAAAATGATAAATCTCATACAAAAATTACTTAAACTAAATCACCTATTATCAAGAAAATGTCAGTTTTTCTTTGAAAATTAAAGAAAAATATATAATAATTTTGAAATAAATTTACACATATTAAAAAGCCAATATATAACGGATAATTATTGCTAATTATCAGTAAAAACATAAGTTAAACCATACAATTTAAATACCTTGAATTATAAATAATTTGAAATGGAACACTAACATGAATAAAATGCTAATACTTCTAAATGTTAAACATCAGCTTGAGTATAGATTTCATTAACAGTTTTCACTTTAATATAATATTTTCTTTTCTTTTGTGTTTTTGTGACAAGAATATTAAAGTCTAAACATTTTTTAAAATGACCACAAAATTTTTATACTTTGAAGTTTAACGATTTTATTTCTTTGGTTTTTTCTTTTCGTAATTATACAGAGTGTCATTATCGTAATGAACCAAACCCGTATCGATCGTAATTGAATTCCCACCGAATCACACAAGGGATTTCAGTATTTTTTAGGCAAATTGGATTTAAATAATCTCAGCTTTCTCAATTTGGCTGATAATAATCCCAACTCAGTTATTGGCCGATAATAATCCGAACTAGTCCACTTTTGGCCGATAATAGTCCGCCGTTAAAAAAAGCTTAACGGTGTTAAGTTTTTTTCCTAATTACAAACTGATGTTGTATGGATTTTGATCAGAACGAGGATACGAGTCGATTTATGTAAAAGTTACCTCGAAACGATATAATAAAGAGATATAATAAAGAGATGAAAAAAAAAATTTGTAAAATTGATTTAAACTTAAATAAAATTAGGTATTAGTACCCAAAGGTGTTTCATTATAAAATTAAAAAAATGGAAGGGTATTTTAGTCGTTATGTTGATAAAATTAACTAATTTTGGTATTAGTTATCAAATGTGTTACAAAATTTAAACCATAAAACCTAAACTGTTAAAAAAAATTAGTACCTAAAGATGAAACTAGCTATAAACCATAGGGTCCATCTGTGTAATTAACTCTAAATTTTATTCGAACGTGTCAAACATAGTTTTTATTCTTTACTGTGAAAACCGAACCGAATGACGATGTATACTTTTTCACTAATAGAGTGAATTCATTTTTGAATTCTTGAGTTTTAGTGGTTTTAACTACTTGAATTTAAAACCAAAACTGTTAACAATCTAAGTATCTGGTTGGTAAATCTGTAACCAATTAAGTCCAAATTTGTAATGATCTTAACTACACCACCACCACTCTACCACCGATGATCCCTATTAATTTGTAGAGAGAGATAGAGAGAGCGTGCGTGATGAGAGAAAGAGGATACGTACCAGATAAAGACGCTGTTGAGAGAGAGGATGGGTTTAATTTAAATTAATATTTTTTATTTTATTGTGGGGGCAGTTTTGTCTTTGAGTAAATTGCTATTTTAGTCTCTGAGTTTTTGTCCAATTGCCATTTTAGTTCAAATAGTTTTTTTTTCTCCTCTGGGTCCTTGACTTTTCCATTTTCTTGCCATTTTGATCACATTGCCTCACTAAGTCTAAAAACCAGGTTATAATCAGGGGTATTTTTGGCATTAAATTATTATGAGGTTTATAAATTATGTTGTAAACTACCCCTGGTTATCACTACACAGCAGTTATGACAAAAATACCCCTGGTTATAACCTGATTTTTAGACTGTGTTAGGCAATGTGATCAAAATGACAAGAAAATAGAAAAGTCAGGGACCCAAAGGAGAAAAAAAAACTATTTAGACTAAAATGACAATTTAGACCAAAACTCAGGAACTAAAATGCAGTTTACTCTTTAAACTTGCTTGTCTCATTTACACACCTAACGTGAATGAATTTTAAACTATCATAGGTTCCTCTTCTATACAATATTCACTACTTTTAACCCTTATAACTTTATTACATTCCCACAAGGCCACAATAACCGCTATTTTTTTTTTTGAAAAATAAACTTTATTAAAACACCCCTCCGACACAAACGAGCAAAAGAAAAAACAACAATAACCCCCATTTACCTTTGTTGCCTTCCAACACATAAAAGTGTGAACATTATTAAAAGTGACTACACAAAAACACTCTAATATCATTACTCGATTAATCATAATATTATCAATTAATTTTAACACTAACGTAAAGGCTCGCAAAAATAAACAATGAAGGTGGCCGGTGGAGTTAACAACAGGCCCTAGGCGTGTTGACATTAGGTAAAAACTTAACCGGCTCAAACAGCTCACATTGTTCAGCACCAAACTGAGCCTATTTGGGTGGTCTATTCGCTAAAATCTCGATTCATATCACAGCTAAAGGAAACTAAAGGATGCATTCTGTTTGCTTTAATAATCATTTCATGATTCCACGTTGGCTAGAAATAGTTTTCTTATTGATCTAGAATTCTTTTGGCATATGATTTATTGACCGAACACTGTGAGAATCGCATGGACACCTTTACGTGTGTTACATGTGATTATTAGGACGATTACATGACTGCATAATCTACCTTCTTTCTCTCTAACATTATATCTAGAACTAAGTACAATGTATAAGCAAAAGGATCATGTTTTATGGAAAAAAATTGTTTTTCAACTTTCACATGGTCACAGAAATCACTCACAAGGGCAAAGTCTACCTTCATATGCACCAGAATGAGGTGTAAAGTTAAAAAGGTCAAACTTTATAATGGGAACTTGCAAACATGTGGATCAATTTTGTTGAATGAGACCGCACCATGGTGGGAACCTTGGACCGCACCTGTTCCAATCTCAACTTACTTGCCTGATTCTTAACTTCTCTTTTCCTGTCAAAATACAAATAATGCCTCATCAAGACATGTTTGTGGTTCATACATTTGCAGTTTATAACCACCATTGTGGCTCATGGTCCCATGATTTAAACATGTGTGCATGAGACGAAAAAGATGATTTGCCAACACCTATGCATTAGTTGCAATAAATAAGGTTCAAACTACAATATAGAAAGTATAAACTATGAAATAGGAATACTGACAAGGCATTTTTATTTTATTTTATTAGTAACTGACCCTTTATTTAATTTAATGTGACCATGTCCGATTTATGGCTTTACTTGTTCATCGTTGTAAAAAGATACAAAACTAAAACTTTGCCATGAAGTAAAACTTCACACGTAGTTAATAAAAAGTTGACTAATATATGGCAACCAGATTAACCAGTTTTCCCCTTGCAGGCGAAACAGTTACTATTTACTAAGATATCAAACAGGTCACTTTAGTATCGAAGAGTTGGTGGTAAGAAAATTTGTAACAAAAAATTTTGTCTGTAACAATGAGAACCCATTAGGGAAAACTCACGGACCCCACCAATACCCATCTAACAAGTGGAATCAGGTAAACCCCAGCTTACATTGTGCAAGTGTCATTAGACGTAAATCGTAATGAAGATTTTTTATAACCATATACATCACAAAGGCGTAATACACAAAACTAGCAATCGAAACTGTAAAAGAACACAAAAAGGAAATTTTCTTGTATCTAAAGCCATATAACAAAGAAAATCTAGGACATAAATTTACCCAAAAAAGTTTAGTCTTTATTGTTAAGTAGTGTACTGGCCAAGAGGATGTTTGTAATATACTAACATCCATTAAATCTTTAAATTCTCTTGCCTTAGCTTCCCTTTGTTTTCATGAGCACAAAATAGAAAATGTGATTACAGAAAAAGAAGGATTGCAAAACAAATTGCTCATTCCTACATTCTACCATTTGGATCATTTCAATAAGGCAATTGTCTCTCCTCTTTGAAATACTAATTTTTTGTTACCGGTTATATCTCACCCTTGCAAGTTACTACCTCGTTACGTAATAAGTATCCGAGTGCAGTTTTACTACCAGGTATAGAGCATCGAGTCAAGACATTGCTAGAACAAATCATTAGCACAAAAGGTCCCCAGCTAAATATCTATACGGCACAAGAGTATGCTAAAACTTAGATATAAACTATGGGCACCAATTACATGTAAACTAATCGAAACTTTTGCCTTCTGAGTTCTGTCACATGTAACTTTTGAACCATTTCAAATTTCATGAGTTGCCCTAGTTCTTCTAGTAGTTATTTGCTTTTCTAAATAGTGTGTGTGGATTCTCCTTGCAGATTAAGAATCATTCAATCAAACACGCAAATAAAGAAGATACAACAACAGTCATGAAAGAACAAACAATTTCAGACAAATTACGAATAAAAAACGCAAGATCATACCTTTCGTTCATATGCACAAAATCATTAAAAGTCAATGACTCCTAAAATCATACAACTCACTCATCTTATCAGTTATTCCTTACCCTTATTTGTCTCTCTAATTGAACTTAAATTACTATAATTGTAGCAAAACCGCTCGCCTACAAATCCCGATTGTTAGATTTAAACATACACATTAATTCAAATATGTCAAGAATTCAAGGCTTATTGAACTGAAAGTTGAAACCCTAACAGCATCTGTAATTCACAACATAAAAACCATCCAAATACATTTTAAAAATAAATTAAAAAAAAAAAAAACAGAAAACAGCTAGAAAATTCATGTAACAAAATATACCAAAACTAGTCAAATTGGAGTAGAATCCTGTGGATCGTCAGTATCCTGATCATCTAGGGTTCCAAACTTCTGCTTAAATGAATCTTGCCTCTGTAACCACATCATATGCCCCTATATCCAACAACTACATATTTCAAAACAAACAAACAATCGATTGTTTCGTTCGAGAGGTGTTAATTGAAATGATCACCTGTAAAGCAGCAGCCCACGCGATTAAGAACGAAGCGAACCAGAATTTCCTGTCGTTTAACAGCTTCTTCACGTCAAAATTTCGAGTTCCCATTTTCGCGATTATAAACCCTAAACCCCCAATCTTTCATTTCAAATTTGTTTTTATAAATTTTATTATATTAGGGTAATTTATACAAAAACCCTTCCTTTTTGCAGTGTTGACTTTTAAACCTCCACAATTTTTCAAAAGTTTGACCCAAAACATATTACAACTTAACGGAAAAAAAAACATGAACGGAAAATACTTATTTTGGGTATTACTAAGGGGCTGTTTGGCTGAGCTTTTCAAAATGACTTATTTGCTTATTTGCTTTCTGAAAAGCAAATAAGCAAAGCAAATAAGCAAATAAGTCATTTTGAAAAGCTCCATTTTAAAGCTTTTCAAAACAAAAACAAATAAGCAAATAAGTCATTTTGAAAAGCTCCATTTTAAAGCTTTTCAAAACAGCTTATTGACTTATTTGCTTTTCAGAAAAGCAAATAAGCAAATAAGCTGTTTTGAAAAGCTTAGCCAAACAAGCCCTAAGTTGTTCCACAAAAAGTCACTTGCCGGTACATTAATATCGATCTGTTGTGCCAAAGCTTGTCTCACCGCACAAACCGAGAGACCACTGTCCATGTCACTTTTCTGTTTCCACACGTCGTTCCTTCTTGATATCTTTTGTCGCATTAAAATTTCGTTTAGTTCTTTCATCTCTTCTTTTTCTTCGGTGTTGGATGGTGCTCGGACCCAACTAGTCAGGTTTGGTTTTTAATCTCTAATCAGTGATTACCTTAAAGTTGATCCACACGGTGTGTAATGAATTATTCTTGTACTTTTTAAGGTATCTTATTAATTTATACGATTAATGTCTTTTAAATACGGAACTTCTTGTTTTCAAGTTTATTAATTAAACAAACGAGTCCATACTTATTGAACTAATCGCTAACGTAATTCTTATAGAAACTCGAGTATTTACCACGTTTAACGACCTTTTAGGATCACTAGACATAAGGTATCCTAACATTAGACTGTAATATGTATGAGTGTACTAGATTTATAGCAAATAGAATACATATTTGACATTATTTTGCAAAACAAGCATTTCACATTTATATTGCCCGTCTACCGTCTGTTTTGATATAACTTGGCAAGTTTTATATATTATCAACGATAACTTATATTAAAATTTATATATAAAAAAATATCATTTTCAAGGACCAAACTTGCCACCTTTGTTGTAAAACAACATTTGTAGTGTTTTGGTCATTTTAAGGTTTGACACAACTACACTAATAGTTGTACTGCAACAAGGTGACAAGTATATGAAACTTAGCATTCAAACTGCATACAGAATCAACCACACATACTGATTAAACATAAAATTAAAATTATACCAAAATCCTTAAAAGCTTTAACAAAATCCAGAGAACAACAACTACCCTTTGATAAACTCACTGTTTCATCTCATTAGTTTATATATGAAGAAGAAAAAAAAAGATACGAAAACCAGAAATTATTCATGTCAAGCTGCAGAACTGTGATGCATGCCATCATTTTCCCGAAAGGAAAGATAACGACAGATCTTCTCCCTCAAAACCGCACCAACTTGATCATCATCCGTATCACAAAACACAGGACGATAATCCAAATCATGACCGCCTGAAAACACGAGCGTTTCTTGAACTTCATCTTCCATATCGATAAGTATATTATGCAGTATGCAACACGCAGTAATAATCAACGGTAATCTGTTTTTATCAGGCCTCCACAATTCTCCTTTAAGGATCTTCCAGTTCTCTTTCAGCTTCACGAACGCTTCGTTAGTCACCATTTGTGTTTTAAACAACATCTCATTGAATTTCATTTCATAATCACCAAGTTGGTCACCCTGATATGGAGTTAGCATCCATTTTAGCAACGGGAAACCCGAATTACCAACAATATACTCATGTATTTCATTTCCTTCCGAAAGTTCTCTTTGTTTCCCGTTTAGTCTAACCCCGTCTTTGCATAATTCCAAAAATGCTGACTCCTTAAAGATATACTCATCAGTCAAACTTCCAGGCCACCCGCCGCTGATGTCACGGAACCTCAAAGTGGGGTCCACGATCGCTGATAAAACCATGGATTGGTTATTCTCTCGGTCACACCAGGCGTTGGTTGAGCATTCGACGTTTAACAAACGCATCAAAATGTGGGTGGTGCCGATTGCGCCACAACAATTCGGGAGTCCCCCAATTTTCTCGAATTTAGACTTTATGTCCTCCATCTCGAGTTCAGTTGAAGGCCAGTAGATATGGGAGTGAGTTTTTTCTACCAAGGCATCCACGAACCTTTTGGTTAGCCCAGCAACGGTGGTTTGGTGAAGGTTGAGTGAAGTTCCAACCGTTGATAAAGAATCACCGGAGCCTAACCGTCTTAGAGCAACACCAACCATGTCATATAGATTCAACTGGTTTCCGTTGAGGTCAATGTAGTTTTTGTTATTGGCCATCATTTCTTCGTTGACAAATGAAGTGATATAGTCAAATGTTTTGGCTGACATCTTGAACATGGATTCGAAACTTTGTGAATCCGTTGACTTTTTTAAGTCCCCTGAGAAGTAGCATACAAAGATCAAGATCAGGGTTTATCACGATTTTTATCGCACCATGGAATGAAAAGATCTAGCAAGTTTTAACCTTGACAGATTAAGAAAAATATGAACTTTCTAATGACACAGAGCACACATACTTAATGCAGAAAATGGTTATGAACATAACTGTTTTTATTTTCGCATAACATAGATCCTTACCATATAAGGAACTCATAGAACGCTGGTGTGTATTCTCGGAGAAAGTCAAAGACGCAAAAAGTATTGAGTTAAATGGTCCGAATCTAGTACTACATGTTATCAATAGCACAAGTGATCACTTAGATTCGGATACCGTTGAATTTTTTGTCCGCATACGCATAAAGCATTGATCTTCCATATAACCCGTGATCATCAGTAACCATAACACTAAATACGGTTGATGCTAGCATTAAAGCAAGTTCTTGTCGTTTGTGTTAACGAAGAACTTTCCCTAAAATTCGGCAAAAAGATCCCCATTTTAATAACATATCTCATTCTTGACAATGACTATGTTATGTTTCACATTTCCATATATAGCTAGCATCCTTAAACCTAAGAAAGTTATCCCTAAATTCATATTGTGTTCAGCTGTAACTAGATGTTATAGCAGGACCGTCTCTTCGCAAAACTGGGACCCAAACCATAGCCAAGCATCGAACCCTGGTGCACTAGGATTGACCTTTATGTCCCTACTAATCCCAGAAAAGAACACATATCTACTCCAAACAGCATAATGAATTCACCCAAAATCAGTGTTAAAAGAGTCAAAGTTTGACTTTTTAGTATAAAATTTTATTGCTTTTAAGGTCAAAGTTGGTTGAACTTTGTCTTTGTAACATTTAAGCCATTAAACAACATTAAATTAAAAGCTATTTTTGGATCATAAAGCAATTATTTTGGGTGAACTTTAATACTAAAAAATATTAGGTTAGAAATTTGAAAATTTACTCAACACTAAAATGATAAACAAACCATTAATGATATAATGACATATGAATTCATGTTTAACCACAAAATGCATAACCTGCAAGTATATTCTATGAAGCAAATCAGCAACACCGCGATTTAAGACCGGTTATCTTAACATAAAATAAATTTAAAAACATACTAAAATCTGATAAAAATCCCCTAAACACACCATATGAATCATCCTCAACAACAACAACCACATTCTACACAAATAAAAAAAAAACAAGAAACATTAAATGATACCCACAAAGAACAACAGCATTACATAAAACATATGAAGATACAAACATACCATGAAACCTTTTGGAGAAATCATGCCACCAATCGGACGGTTGAGAGTGAATTAACGGCGGAGTAGAGAGGGTGGTAGTAGACTTCTTTTTCGATTTGGAACCTCTAGTGGGGCCCATTGGAGAATCAACAAGAACAAAAGTCAACAACCTAAGTTGATTTTTTTAAGGAAAAGTCAAAAGAGGACTGTGAAGACGAAGAAGAAGCAGGGGGAAAACGGAAAGAATTTGGTAGATTATTTGGAGAGAACATGCAAATAAACATGAAAATCAAGAACAACAACAACAACATTGGATTTATATACAAGTATATGAAGTATGAAAAGGCTGTGTAATTTAGATATTCTGACAATATTGCTACATATAACATATCATATATTGTAAGCCGTGATTGGTAAATTGAACATTTATTAGAAAGAGAAAAAAGAAAAGTGTAAATACATGAAATGATTATTAAATTTGTATTACTTTTATTTTGTGTAATTTAATGTAATATTTATTTACTTGTTTGGGATTCACTTCTTCCAATGTGGTTATGTTTTTATTAAAAGTTATTATGTTGAATCAACTTTTTTTTTTTACAATTAAACTTCATAAAAAACACACCTCCGACCCAAACGGGCAAAAGGCCAACAAACAAAGAACCCCCGACCCAAACGGGCAAAGGGCAAACAGATTACAACATATACATCGGATATTTACACCACTCCTTCCAATTGATATATTTACAGGAGGAACTACTTTTCATCCAAGCATAACCCCTAGATTTAATCTCAGAAACAATCTCTTGCGGACTTCTCCTTATCTGATTGAACACCAATTCGTTTCTAGCTTTCCAGATACACAAAACTGTAGTTATAACCAGACCGAGCATAATTTTTTTAGCTTTTTTTCCAAAGAGACACGAATTATGAATATCCAGTAAATCATTGAAGGCGAAGGCGAAGATCGGAGGAATATTGCACCAAGCACTGACAGTCGCCCAAACACGGGAAGCCATCGAACATGCCGTGAACAAGTGATCCGTCGATTCCTCATATTCGTCACAGAAAAGACACAAGACTGACGGGACGACCACATTCCTTCTTATCACGTTAACTTTTGTAGCAAGCCTGTCAAGATTACCTCTCCACGCCATTATGTTACATTTTATCGGAATCCATTTGCACCAATCGAAATTTGGGAGATAGCTATTTCCCCTATCGTTTATGCGCTCCTTTTTCACCGAACTGACCGAGAAACCCTCTTGTTTGTCAACATTCCAAGACCACGAATCCGAGTCATTGGACAGTCTCACCGTGTTTAAAACGTTAACGCATTCCTGCAATTCCTTGAGCTCGGTATCCGTCTCAGGTTGTCTAGCCCAACTCCACGCTAAGCCAACATTGTCTTGCTCCATCTCTACTCTGTCCGCAACCCTGCAAGCTTTAAACTTTTCCAAAACAAACAGATGTGGCCATCTTTCTAGGAAAGGAGAATCTCCAACCCAGGTGTCTAGCCAAAAACAAATGTCGTTACCGTTCCCCACCTTACCCAAAATCATCCTATTTACGCCCTTCCCATTGAATCAACTAGAAAAAAAAGTTATATACAAGTTAATTTTTACATAGTAAAAGTTATTTATGCAAACCCGAGCGATTACGAGGTGTGTAGTGGATATAAGCGCTTCGACCCACGATTAAAAAAATCATTAATAAAAAGTCTCGATTTTAATGATTTTTTTTAAATATGTGTTTTTAAGCTTTTTTAGGTACTTTGTTTATATTCACGCTAGTTCTCAAATTCTTAACCTAAATGATGGTTCCTGCATGATCCTCACCCTATATAGATAATACATATAAAAACTTCCTTTTTTCTAAACGACAAAGGTTACATAATCTCAATTTCTAAATTACACCAAATTTACCATATGTCAGAAATTGAACCCGGGTCCCTCCCCAAGAGGCACTACGACCCATCAAAGTGGTAATATAAAAACTTCGTAACAACCCATAATGTTAGTAATCACATTACATATTTCATCATAAATGTTTGATACAATATGTAACTAGTAATATAATTAATTTAAATTATAGACAACCTAGTTAGTAATAAATACATTTGACTTTATAACATAAATGTTATACATTTTAGGTTAATTGTTTTATCAAATTCATAAATAAGTTTTTTTCTACCAATTTGAGACTAGTTCATTTGGTAGAAAATAGCAATGCATCTCTTACAGAGAAGGTTGTAGGCTTAAATCCAAGCAAAAGAATAACATCTGTCATTAAGAAATATTATTTTTCTAAAAATAACCTTTGAACTGAAAATGCATATGTATGGTCTTTCATTTAGCATAATATTAACAAAAGTCTAATAAAAATTGATACGTACACATGATTTACGAGATAGATTGAAATTATGTATTCGTAGTAAATATAAGCAACTAAAATAAGAAAACATAGATACAAGAATTACCTAATCCGAGCTTTTGCACGATTGTTGTTTCTTTAAACAATAAGTTTTTTTTTTCACAAATGATAACATAACACGTCATATTTCGACACCAAACAAAATGCAAAATCACATTAAAACAGTAACCCTGACACATGACGTATAGCATTCTTATTTGTAGGGGTGTTAAAAAAACTCGTGGCTCGCAGCTCGCTCGAAACTCGCTCGAAAAAAACTCGAAGAAAGCTCGGCTCGAAATTGGCTCGGTTGTTAACGAGCCAGCTCGGCTCGGCACGGTTTGTAAACGAGCCGAGCTCGAGCTTGGTCTGGCTCGGCTCGTGAGCTGGCTCGATAAGGTGGTAACTCAGGAACAGGGACTGAACTAACAGGATTTTTGGTTCTAAGTAGCGCGGCCCCACGGTGGGCGCCACTTGTTAAAACAACAAGAGTATGGCAAGGGGTAAGGTCCAGGATCCACTCCAAATGATAGCTTCCTCGTCGAGATCTATAGTCAAAGAACACCGTTAGCCTTAACGCGAGAGGTGGTCTCCCGCATTTAGACTCCGGCATGAGAATCAGTCAATTGATCTCTCAGAGTTAAGCAAAAAAGATAGAGAGAGTAGAGAGAACATACCGTTGTTGCAGGGAAAAGTCTCCCTTTTATAGGAGCTCGTCATAGGGCTTCCCCTCAGCTCAGTCTTTTTGGTTCTTGAGAATGGTCGCCACCTCTCCCAGGACCGGAATGATTATCCCTGCCCGATGGGTCTACATCCATCCCTGAATGTCGTCGGGTACTGTTAACTTCCCCACCATTCTTGTAACTGTCACCTGTAATCCGCGCAGGTGTGTCCGCACCCCCTGAGTGGACGAGAATCGCCAACTCATACCTTCCATACATGGTAAGGCTTATCTCTGATGATGTTGCTTATGCGGATGACCTTGTCTCATTAAGTAATGTCAGAATTGTGTATCTCTATGTAACTTTATGCACTTTTGGGAAAAGTCACATCATTTTGACTTTACAGGTTCAAGACCCAACGTGTACAGTAACATGGGCTTCTAACTTCCGACCTCCAGCTTACAGTTTCCAGCTTTCGGTCGTTGGAGTGACTTTGTTTAACTTATTGTTACAGCCTTGCTGAGTGGGTTCCTTCGGGCACCCACGTCATCAAGTATATCCTTCACTAATGAGCACTCATGTAGATCTTTTGTTCCCAGCCAAACGCCTACCTTTCACTAAAGGGATCTTGCCGATAAACACGAGACGAGAGCATGGTCCACAAATTCTTCCATATAACAAAATTTTGTGATTACGTATGACATTGATATAATCTATATAATAAAAGAAACCTGATTTAGGACACATGTCATTCAATGAGGGTATCAATAATTTATTGATAAATTTTAAATTAAAAAGATTTAAATATTATATTAGAATTTTATTTTGATTGTAAATCTAAAGTCTAAAATGTGTTTTAAATCTAATCTATAATTTATGGATTTAATTTTGATTTGAAATTATTAAACAAAAACCCATAAAATTAGTAACCATTTAATCAATTTCGTAAGTTTTACTTTCCCTTTTAGAATCAAATTAGATTTTTGTGATAATTAAAGTTTTGTCAAGAATATAAAAATCATTATTTAATATTCAATATATTACATTAAATATTTAGAATTAAACGCCACTTCATTCTAAATACTAGGTATGTTTTTATACTCTTCATATGCTATGCATATGCACTATGTCACATAGAAAACATCATTTTTTTTAGATAAGTTTACCATGTCAAATAAGTAATATGCGTATTATCTATGTCACACAGAAAACATCATGTATTTTTAGATAAGTTAGATATATGTGTTTTAAAACAAGGTAAACTCTTAACATACATATTTTTTCCTATTGTAACTAAGATGTAGAGGTCTGTGAAAGGTATCTTCACATTCGAAATGTCATAACTTTTTTTTTTAAATTTAGATTTACTTAGTTGTTGTATGGTGTCTTATGTCTTTATTTTTATTTTTTCACTTATATATATGTTTCATTGGTTCAATTGTACATGTAAAGTATTACACTATACATAGTATTTTCTCAACTATAGTTAATTGGTTTTATTGATTCAATTTTTGTCTATTCATTTACATTACTTTTATCTGTCTAGAAGTCCCTTTTCAGACCTTTCAAATGGTATGGGACATATTACATTATCAATCGTTTTTATTGGTTTCCTTACTAATTGCGATAAAAGTAATTATTTCGTACAATTCATATTGGTTTATAGCTTTGAATACGAGCATACTTTATATTAATGTTAACGATAGCGAAAGTGAAAAAACTATATTTGGATGGTAGAAAATATAATATTATGCCAACATTAACCCGTCAGAATAATCTATTATCAAATAAAATCAGACACGTTACCTTTGAACAAGAAAATGTCACAATAAATATTAGTAGTGGTACAAAATTTTAAGTTCCTATGACAAATCCTAAAAAAAATAACAGATCATATTATTATGAATTACTATACAAATTTCAATATTTATTTCGTATTTGGTCTGCATATTACTCTATATTATATATACTTAGATCATATTATGAACATATTTTTTTTATTTCACATTATAATTATGATTCGCCCCGTGTATTACACGGGGCAATAACCTAGTATTTATTTAAAACAAATGGATTAGTTATAATATAAAAGAAAGTTATATCTAGTAAAATTAAAATTACTATTAAGACCGTGTGTGTTGGTAGTGTAAAGTGGCGTGATCTTTGCCACTTAACGCCGGAAAACACCCAAACACCATCCCTAGCGGCGTGATCTTTGGTTGTTTGGTCTTGGCGTGGCTGTGAAAACGCTGTTAAGGGGCTAGATCTTCATGGGAGGGGCTTGATGTCACGTGTTGCATAACCCCCAAGGGAGTGGCTTGATCTTCAAGCCCCACTACACATCATCTAACAACATTGCTAGTTTCACATTGGATTCATTTTTATCTAGCGTTGTGAATGCTCTATTTAAAAAAACAAAATTAAGTGATTAGATATGACATTGATATAATATATATTTTTTAAATTGGTTGATTATAACATAAACATGCTATATGTAGCGATCAAAACATTACATCATTTGGTGTTATTTATTATTTAACAAATTTAGAATGCACACATAAAATATGTTTAATTGACAAATTAAAAAGATACAAATTATTAATTATGAAATCATCATTATTCAAAGTCAATTCATCATATTGCTAGAAGAACTTTGGGTCACTGAGTGTCTGAGTTGGTTTAGACACTTAGGGTGTCCGGGGCACTTAGCGGGGAGGCCTGCGGTGACCCAAGTCCCGAGCGGGAACACCGCCGCTATCAACGCGGTGAGGCAAATCGGTGAATGGGATCGGTGTGTATTCACCGATGAGGGAATCAAGATTAAACGGCTATATAGCCGTTATACATTTAAAAAAAATTCCTAACCCCTATAAATACTACCACTTCAATCTTTTTAGGGTAAATTACTTTTTGAGTCCCTGTGTTTTATAGGTTTTAACTAGTTGAGTCCAAAAGCAAAAAGTTTAACGACCTGAGTCCCCATAAGCATTTTCTTTAACCATTTGAGTCCAAATTTCTAACACAGTTAAAATTATTCTGTTAACTTTGGTTAAATGACCGAATTACCCTTTTAATTAAAAATCCATTTTATTATTAAATATATATATTCTCTGGATCTATCCAGATCAATAGATCATAGCCAGATTTCTTTAGAACTTTCTCTCTCTCTCTAACTAAACCATCTCCATCCCACCACCACACCTCCACCATCAACACCACCGTCGCCACAGCACCTCCATCGTCACCACCACCACTACACCGTCACCACCACAACACCCACCACCGCTGCACCTCCACAACACCCACCACCGCCGCGCATACACACCATCCTCCTCATCTCCGCCCACCTCACATTCGCCGCCGCCAACTCCGGCGATGTAAAGTCAGAATGAAACAGTTAAGAGAGAGATTCGGAGAAAGTGAGAGTCGGAACAGAAAGATGATCGGAGAAGGTGACCTTTTTGAAAGAAAGAATCCGAATGAATAAGACGTTGCGTGTACCCATCTTCTCACATACAATTTCGATCATCTAAAACAGTGCTTGAGCAAACCAGGTGAGATTACTAAGCAGCTCCTCTATACGCATGTCTCAACGTACCATTGGAGGCTCATCTTTTTATTCTTGTTTCCAAAATATGCTTTGCCCCTTTTCATCTAAACCCTAATTTTCTTTTCAAGTTTGTAGTTGTGTTCAATTATGTTTCCTGTACTAACATGTTAGTTTCAAATAGAATTTTTTTGAACCTATTTGATAAAGAAACTCTAAACTTCTGTTGCACCTTTTGCTACAGGGACTGTGAAGTTTTTTTAACTACATGAATTAGTGTTCATAGTTTTGAAGAATTCGAAGATGAAGCAATCTTATTTGGATTTTGCTGTAAATTTGAGGATTGTTGAGGCTTATCGGTAGGCCACGAATGGGTTTAAAAGAGATATTGAGCTCTTAATCAGCAGAGGGTATTTGTCATCTACTTCTCTCAGCCCTCTCACAGTTGCCATTTCCGTTTGGTCAATCAAGTATTCACATCTTCCGGCCACAGCGGGTTGAAGGCTTGTGCCCGGCTTGCAGTTTCGAACAGGAGCAGAGAGAGCGTGGTGGTTAAAGGTTGTGGCTGGGGATGGTTGTTGGTGGTGGCTGGAGAAAGGTAGAGAGAGACGGTGGTGGTGGCTGGAGAAAGGTAGTAATTTATTTTTATAAATATTATATATTAAAAGTGAATGCATTAAAGACTTGTTCCTTGTACTCCTGTGCATATAAGACTTGTACTTTGTGTGTAAATGACGAAATTACCCTCATAGTTAACAGACATGGTGGATGGAGTTAGAAATTTGGACTCAAATGGTTAAAGAAAATGCTT
Organism: Helianthus tuberosus; assembly: GCA_030545235.1. Taxonomy (NCBI): domain Eukaryota; kingdom Viridiplantae; phylum Streptophyta; class Magnoliopsida; order Asterales; family Asteraceae; genus Helianthus; species Helianthus tuberosus. Next base: position 175,520,249 of record CM060430.1, on the reverse strand, counting down.
ATGGGGACTCAGGTCGTTAAACTTTTTGCTTTTGGACTCAAGTGGTTAAAACACATAAAACACAGTGACTCAAAAAGTAATTTACCCATCTTTTTATTTTTCAAACCCAAAAAAAATTTCCTAACCCCTAATTTTTTTAACCAATCTTTAAAAAAAATGGATTCCAAGTTCCCGTTTTTTCTCCCCTGCCCGACTTTCCCGACGATGAAGATTCATCGTCAAGCGATGGTAGTTTAATTTTCTTCCAAAATCTCATCCAACAAGCGGAGCTACTAGACACGGCATCGTCTAGTAAAAAAAATTGTCCGTCGAGATCGTGTGGGAGGCCACGAAACACTCATGGCCGATTATTTTGTCGATAATCCAAAATTTAATGACGATATTTTTCGTCAGAGGTTTCGTATGTCCAAGTCTTTGTTCCAAAAAATTGTTAGTGACGTGGAAGCGAATAACGAGTGGTTTCAAGAGGGCTTGGATGGGAGAATGAAGAAAAGTTTCACGGCGTTGCAAAAGGTTACTTCTGCGATTAAACAACTTGCAACCAGATTTTCAAATCCCGAATGAAAAAAAGTTCAAGAGGCAACACGAGGCCGCAAGAAAAGATGTGGAACGGGCGTTTGGTGTGTTAAAGGCGAAGTGGGGAATACTAAATCGTCCAATGCGTTCCAAATCGGTGAAAAAGATAAGGTCCATCGTGTATACGTGCATTATTTTACATAACATGATTATAAAAGACGACTGAAGGGCGATAGCACCGGTACACATTCAAGATCCTCCAGTCGAACCCGTCTTCAATGATACAACTTTTAGCGAGCTCATTGACGAAGATACGCATTGGAGACTAAAACACGATCTCGTTGAGCATCTCGGACGTTTAGATCTACCTCACCTTGAAGTGAATTCCGACGACGAGTAGTTTGTTTTTTTATTTTTCTAGTTTGAATGTAATTTTTATTTTTAATTTAATGAAATGTCTTTTATTAAATTTTATTTAATTTTTATTAATATTTGTTTAATTTATAAACATGCATAATTACAACAAATAAAAAAAATAAAAAATAAAAACAAGTCCCCCAAAAGAGGAGTGCCGCCATCAAATTGAGGGTGTGGAGGGAGTTGACGTGGCGCGTGCTGATTGGCCGTGAGTAAGAGAGGGGACTCCCCTAAGAGAGGAGTGCCCCTCTCACCCTTAGTCAACTAAGCATATTGAACGGCTATATCATGGAGGCAAACACTGAGTTGCTTGGGGTCACACAACATCGGCATATGATCAACATGTTTCAGTTCTTTCACCTCATCGACCGGATTATTATCAATCATCCATTGTTGAAATTCTTTCTTGATACCATTATCTTCATCACAAATGACATATGCCCGTCTTACAGAACCAAATCCTCCTTTGGTAAATGGTTCCGCATTCCTTAGATCTGTCACAAATAACGAAGAAGGCCTGATCAATGTTTTCCCTAATTCAAGATCCTGCATTTTTATAGAGCATGGTTGTTAATTAATTCATGTAAATATATACTTTTGTTCCCGGGTGTAGGATCTAACGACTCCAAAGTTTTTTTTTAAATAATTATATGGACTGTTTATCACGGCTCTTTACCGATGAATTTACTTAGGAAACTTCAATCTATAAATGTTGTATTTGAAACGGCTCTAGTGAAAAAAAAAAACATGGGTCCGCCACTGACCTCAGCGGAGGATAGCTGATAGAGCTTAGAAGACAAAAACTTGGGGCCAAAAAACATAGACATTTCAGAATCAGTTTGATCAGCATTGTACGGTAAGATCTTTGTGTCCAACCAAGCTTCTGCTGGAGTGATTTCATTATACTACAAAATGGAGTGACATTTTATTGAAATCTCAAATAAAATAAGCTTATTATTTTTTAACAATTGATAAGAATATTCATGATAACCTGGTCTATAACATAAGAAGGCTTATGATCGGTATCAGGCAAGAAGGCAGTGAGAAAAACACCGACAGAGACTTTTTGGGGGAACTTTTCCATGGCGAGGGCGATGTTCATGCCACCGAGGCTATGACCCACAAGCACAACCTTCTCCTCTAGCGGAATGGTAGCCATGAAGTCCAACAATGGCATTGTGTAATCAGCAAGTGTAACAACTTGTTGTATTACTTGGAGATTGGTGCCCGAGGCAGTGAGATCGAAGGCGGATACGCGGTGGCCGGCAGCTTCCAGAAGGGGTTTGAGCTTAAACCAGCACCAGGCTCCATGGCATGCACCATGTACCAGGATGAAGTGTGTTTGTTGATTGGTGGTGGGTACCATGTTGTTAGGTTTGGGTTGGCTGGAGTTTGTTCAATGTGGGCTATTTATTTATAGGGACAATTTACGGATAACAAATTTATCACAATAAAGTTGATAACAGAGAATATGGGTAGGGTTGGCAATTCTGACACGAACACGATAACACGACACGAACCTACACGAAGTTATCATGTTTCGTGTTTGAGCTTAACAGGTTTCGTGTCTAAAACAGGTCGACACGATAAAACCTTAACATGTTTCGTGTCTAAACAGGTTAAAACCTGTTAAGTACATGTTAATAATTAAAAATTTAAAAATATTATATGTGGGTGTGGACATGGGGTCATCAGTCGTGGGACCTAGGATGAATTCTACACAAACACACGCGCGGTTTTTTTTCCACAATCCAAACCCTAATTTTTAAATCTCTCTCACAAACACCACCAGTCCCAATTCGGTTCACAGCTTCCCATATTCGGTCGTGTTCGTGTCTTAAACCGGTTGTACGATACGTTGGTAATTTTTTGTGTCTTAACAGGTCGTTTCGTGTAACCTGTTTATTAACAGGTTCGTGTTCGTGTTTCGAAAATCTGACACGATAAGATTTCATGTCGTGTTCGTGTTTACGTGTTTTAGGTTCGTGTCTTATCGTGTTCGTGTTTTAACAGATCGGGTTGACCCGTTATGCCAGCCCAACATATGATCACGTCGCTAAACTAAAAATAAAAAAAAAAATTATCCATTGTGATCATTAGTTATGATTAATTTGGGTTTATAGTCCATTGTGATCATTAGTTATGATTTATTTTGGTTTATATATTTGATTGGACAAATGGCATTAGGTATATTAAGTGTTTTAAAATGTCCATAATTTTTTGTATATTTGATCGGACAAATGGCGGTAGGTATATTAAGTGTTTTAAAATGTCAAGTGACGGAGCTTGACCAAAATTTTCACGGGGGTGAAAAGTTATGAGACCCAAAAAATAATTTTCCTATCGTTATATTTCAGGTTATATGTCCGGGTCAACTATTCGATTCAGGTCAGGTCAAACAATAATAACTCTAAATAAAACTAAATAATCTTCATTCATTTAAAGGATAATGTGTTTCTTATGGGTTGATTGAAGGGAAAAAAGGGAAAACAAATTAAAAAAGGAAAATGTGTTTGTTATGGGTTGGATTTGTTTGTTATGGGTTGATTGAAGGGAAAACAACATAAAAAAGGATAATGTGTTCGTTATGGGTTGGGTTTGTTTGTTATGGGTTGATTGAAGAAGGATAATGTGTTTGTTATGGGTTGGGTTTGGTTGATTGAGAAGTATGGCGAGTTGATTAAGAAATGTGATGGGTTCGGTTTGGTGGATTGAATGAAAAGCAAAATAAAAAAGGATAATGTGTTTGTTAAATAAAAAAAAAGTAAATTACCTTTTTAGTCTCTGTGTTTTAGTGGTTTTAACTTTTAACCACTTGAATACAAAATCAAAAAGTTTAATGTCCCGAGTCTCTAACCGCTCATTTTATAACGTTTTGAGTCCAATTTTTAACACTTGTAATTTTGATATTGGACTCAAGTGGTTAAAACTACTAAAACACAGGGACTCAAAATGTTAAATTGAGTGGTTAGGGACTCGGGGCGTTAAACTTTTTTAATTTTGGACTTAAGTGGTTAAAACCACTAAAACACAGAAAAACTCAAAACGTAATTTACTCAATAAAAAATTAGAAGAGAAGTAAAACTAGACCAATTTGGCAAATGCTGTTTGTGAGGAAAACTGCTTTCTGAAATTGAAAAAAAAAGCATAACAAAAAACCTCCTTTTTTTTCAATGGACATAACTGAAAAAGATTATTTAACTTGGACATATAAATTTATAGGGTAAAGTTATTGTAAAAAAGGTTAAAAGTGTAAGAAAGGTGAGAAATATTGTGGAGATGACATGTGTCCTAAATGTAAATTAATTCAAAAGGGTAAACAAGTAATTTTATCATTAATTCAATTAATTAAAAACTTCCCATAACCGCCACCTTAATTATAGGATCTGGATTTTTTTAAAAGATCTCTATAAACACCATTCAGCAAGTATATACAACACCATTCAGCAAGTATATAACACCATTCAATAAGTATATAACACAATTTAGCACGTATATAACACCATTCAGCAAGTATATAACACCATTCAGTAAGTATATAACACCAGTATATAACACCATTCAGCAAGTATATAACACCATTCAGCAAGTATATAACACCATTCAGCAAGTAAGTATATAACACCATTCAGCAAGTATATAACACCATTCATGGACTAAACATCTGATCGAAACATATTTTTTTCTCTATATAAGTATAGCAATATGGTACTCATATTAAAGATAAAAAAACGCTCGTTATTATGGTGTAATTTTTTTTAAAGTTACGTATAAAAAATTATTGACGTTTAAAAAAGACGGAGGGAAATTACATGTGCATTAATGTTAGTTTCTTAATTTAAAAATCTTAATCTAGAAAATTAATATGTTTAATAGTAAACATTATTTACAATTTTGTCATTATGATCTCAACCATTAGATCAAAGATCTAATGGTGTAGATTCTTTCTTACATTTCTCACAAAAAACCTTTTTTTTTACAGGAACCTCTACCTAAATTTATATAACGTTTATGTTAACTTAAAAAAGGAATTTGACCTGTAGTTTCTCTTAAATGAAAACTTAATTCTTTAACTTTATAAAAACATATATTTTAAGATAACATGTTTATGTTATTATTATAAAGGATATTGCTAATGATCTCTACATTAAGTGGTGAAAGACTTGCATTTTTCTTGAGAGATGCAAGTTTTATTCCCAGTTAGTGCAGAGTGAGACACTGGTGGGCAATGATAGGAGACCCAGAGAAACCTGAGTTGGTTCCTTGAGCCAAACGGGTTTTACCAGTAATTTCATCGTCGTGCCTACGGACGGGTGGGTTATCGGGTTTTTTCTCGGAATTGGTGGTGGACTCGGGTTACTCTCAGAGTACTCCGTTTGTCCAGTTGATGCCCCGATAGTGCTCAGAATTGATTCTGTTGGCCGTTCAAAAAAATTATAAAGGATATTCTTTTAAAATTATAGACTATCCGATGTTAAATTTTAGGTTACAATCCCGTGTATTACACGGGTTGATTAATTTTAAGAATAATGGATTTTAATAATCCTAACTATTAACCGTTGGCCGGCAACGGTCCCAACTTCAAAAATAACCAGAAAGGTCCAGAGCTGGCGCAACATGATTGGAGCCACGTGTCCCTAGAGGATCTCCAGAGCTGGCGCAACATGATTGGAGCCACGTGTCCCTGTTGTCGGCCTTGTTGTCCCTCTGCCATCAGCAGGTAAGTGGAGATCGTGGGGCAGGTGTCTCCGCCCCCTGATTGGTGCCATGTAGGCGTCATTGTGTACTCTCTGTCTCCTGCACGTCAGATGATCGTGGAACACGATAGAGCAGAGCCCGATAGAGCAGAGCCTGAAGGATGCTGATTGGCTTAATCATCTGCCATTTGTACCTTCTGTACTTTCTGAAGTGGCCTCGCACCCTAACTCTTGCACAACCCTTGCTGGGCATGTTATTAGTCTGCGCATGGTCGTAGGGCTGAGGATCTTATTCAAAACATAAGTGTAAAAAGTGAAGTAATCTCTTGGTTGAACCTCGCGCGAGGTCATAGTTGATTGAGCAGCTCGCGCGGGACTGAAGATTGATCAGCTTTGTGAATAAGGAGTATGGTCTAAAGCGCGACTTGAAAAAGGTTTGCGCGGCTTTTTGGGACCATACCCCTTCAAGTCCCCCCACTCCAGTGCTGCACCATGCGCGAAGCAAGTGGTTGGAGCTCTGGACTTAGAAAAAAGGAAGTGCTAAATCTTAGTAAATCGCGCGCGTATAATTGATTGTCAGTTACTACGGCGCGACTTCTAGGATAGCTTGGTGGTTTGTTGCTTTTTGATTATGTTGCGCAACATGGGCATGCGTGCGGCGCAACCTTGGTAGCATGATTCTGGTAGAGGCGCGCGTGTAAGTGTTTGTCGGTTACTACGGCGCGACTACCCGGTTTGTCTGCTGACAAATCTCTGTTTTTAAGTATAAGCGCGCAGGATCATCGAATGATTATGGATGTTGTGCGGCCTAGGTAACTTCTACATGAAGTTTGTAGTCACTTTGAGCGGGAAAAACCTCGAATTTTGAATTCTGACAGTTGGTGCAAAATGTCGTTGATGGCGACATTTGAGTTGACTGCTGACACGACCGTCATCATGTTGTTACTGACGGTTCGCCTTTTGTCAGGCGATTGAGAACCACGCGCGCATGATAACCGTCACCCCGAGAAACCCACCTTACGTGGCGTCTTCTGGTTGGTTACGCGCGCGGTGTATTCGACACGTTTACCCATCGCATTAAATGCGATGGGTATAAATATCCGATGATAGGAGAGAGGAAATCACACTTTGCTTCAGTTTCTCTCTCTTTTCCTTTGCATCTTCTTTGAATCTTCAAATCTTCAAAGAAGACATCAGCAGATCTTCAAGTTACTTGAATATTCTTCAAGTTTTTTCCAGAAGTTCGAAGATACTTAAGTTCTTGTTTGCTGTATATTCATGGCTGAAGAAGAGTCTCAACATGAAGAAGGTCCCCTCCCCGTCCTCAAGTGGGATCAGGGGTTATTTGAGCAAATCACAAGAGGATTCCGGTTCCCACCGGAGTGGGATGCATGATATCCCGGCCCGAACCAAACGACCGCCGGGGTATATTACCCTTTTTGATGACTTCTTTTTACAGGGAAACTTCCGGTTGCCGGCTACGAGGTTCATGTCCAATATTCTTCATCATTATGGTTTCCATATCTCACAACTGAGTCCACCTGGAATGGTGAGGGTGCGACATTTCGAGTTTTTGTGCCGATCCCATGGCATAGAGCCTTCGGTGGATAAGTTTAGGGTTTTCTATCAACTGATCAGGAACATAGGGTTTTATTCTTTTAGCAATCGTGGTTCTGCCAGGAAGATTCTTCTGAACCCTCCCAAGAGTTTCCATGACTGGAAACAAAAGTTTTTCTTCATTAGAGAGGAGGTTATCCCTATTGCAATGATCTCCCGTGCGCCGGATGTGATCGAGAAAGAAGAGCTGGCGATTCCGAAGAACGCCGATTGGTACTTAAAGCTGACTGCGACACCAAACCGGATATTTGGTGAGAACGTTCTGGTTGCAGCGCAGAAGAGCGATCAATGGCCTGAAGATAGCACTGAGGTGTCGGTTTTGAGGTTTCAAGATAGAGGTTAGTCATTTCTTTGGTTTTTGTTTTCCTCTCGCTTAATCTTGCGCTTAAGTGTATTGTTTCCTTGCAGAGGCGCATCTTTACCAGGCTGCTTTCCCCACCTTTGGTGGATCTATGGGTGTTCGCCCGCTAGAACCTGGGGAGACGTACTGGTATGAGCATATCAAGGGCAACTTTCTTTATCCTCCTGCTGGGACTTTCTCTGATAATCCTTCTGCAACCGAAGGTGCGCATCTACCCAATCCCAGGCCCTTGCGAGCATGATCGAAGAAACTTGATCACCGGATGTAGAAAGCTTGAATTGGATCATCGTGAAGCTTGAAGGTGGATGAATGGATGGATGGTTAGGGTTATGGAAGGTTGGTGATGATGGATTGGAATGAAGGATGTGATGGTGAATTAGGGTTCTTGATTGATGATGATTAGGGTGTTGATTCGGGTTGTAGAGATGATGATAGGTGGAATGGTAGGTGAAAGATAATGAGATTAGGCTCCAAGATGATACTCAAAACTCTAAAGCAAGTGTAACTCCCGTATTGATTGGTCACCTCTGTTTTTGATTCGTTCTCCACCCCTTGGTCAACATTTTTCGCGTCGGCAAGATTTAGAGGTCGTCGCCGACGGCCTAAAGCCCCGTCGGCGACGGTATGTGGATTATCAAAGTTGGGCGACGGCTTGCTTTGCTGTCTATGGACATACTGGCGACACACATATACAACGACCGTCGGCGACGGCCCATGTGGGCGTCGGCGACGGTGCCCAGAAACTGTCTTTTCTGTTTTTCGCGTTCCTTGTTCCCGGTTGACTCGTTTCGCTTCCCGGTGGTTCGTTTTTCATCCCGGTGACCCGTAAAGCTCCCGAAAAGCTCCTTTAACTCCGTTAGACCTGCAAAATACATATCTAATCAAAAGTAGGCCAATCAAAACGAAAACTTGTGTAATAACATCAAATTAAGCAATTACAAGCACCGGTTTTCGACCACGTATCACATCCCCACACTTGTCTTTTGCTTGCCCTCAAGCAAATCTGTTTTTCACTTTCACATGGGTCGAACAATGAATACACTCCCCATTCCCGAGACGAAGGTTAAGGTCCAATGTCATGCTAAAGTTCAAACTCTTTACAATTTTCAATATATTTAACGGTAATATGATTTCATATACACAAATGGTTACCCAAGATTAACCCGCCCGTGAAACCAACAATTCAAGCACATCCCTCACAATGTTCTCTCCACTCGGCTTGTATATTGGCTAATATTTATAATGTATTAGCACTTCAAAGAATATTCACTCAAAACCGATTAGAACACATACCCGCATAAGCTTGCAACTCAATCATTCTCCACCATTGATCACGAACACTAAACACAAGTCATAAGGTCTTTGTAAGGGTTGTAACGGGGCTAGGCTAAGGGTAGGAAATAGGATATTTTAAAGTGGCTAAGGTGATGGAAATTCGATTTTTATTACAAAAGACTACTCTAAACAATACTAACTATAAACACCAATTATGAGGCAACAACTTTTCGCCTTTTATTCAACAACTACTAACACTTCTTTTTGTGTTTTTTCTCAATGCTTTTTCAATTCTTTTTCATGACATTTTCTGATTTTTTCGATTTGTTTTATATATGCAAACAATCAAGAACAACTATACAAATACGACTCCTGTAATCGAATTTCCATCACACGGGTTTAAAAGAAAAAAAGGTTTAAGGTTATGGGCTATAGGGTGATCAAACGAAAGGATTAGGCTCAAAATTGGCTACTAAGAGATAATTTTTGGGTAAGGATATAAAAATGGTGTAAAATGGAAAAGGTTTACCTAATGCCTTACTCATTCTCGTGCTTTTATTCGGTCTATGGTCTCAAACGTATCAAAAGTTGCAAGTTCTACAATACATGACTAATGGTCCACTCAAACAAAGAAACATAGGTATGTAATATATGATATAAAAGTGGCTCAAAACCTCACATATCTAAAAGGGTATGGTATGTGACAAGCATAAAATACTAGTTTCTTAGGCGGATTATTCCCAAATAACCACCCGCTAAATACTCGTCATGCTATTAACTTGAACTTGACCATGACAAAAGACCAAATGGGTTGTGACATCCCTCGTTGACTTAGTTACTTGTGCTTTACGACCGCTTTTCAAACAAGACATTTTTGAATTTTTTTTGAAATTTCCCCCCATCCCCACACTTGAGGTAAACATTGTCCTCAATGTGTAGTGTTTAAATAAACGGGTCAAAAACGAAAATTTTTACTACTCCCCCATCCCCACACTTGAAGTACATATTGTCCTCAATGTGTAAGAACTAGAGTATTAAACGCACAAGGGATGTGACACGGCTAATTCCCCAAAATTTCACCCCGGAAAATAATGTACAATTTACAATCCACTTATTTGCTAAACTAAAGATCAAAAGTAAAAAGAAACGTATGCAACTGGTTTTTTGAGCTCATTCTTCGTATGCTCCTCTCCTCTTCATGAAAGCGGTTGTCCCACGAACCCAATGTACCTACAAATCTTAACCCTTGTGTAGAAGCATGCTTCTCACAACCATCAAAATTTGTTAGTTACCTAGTTCTACCACTTTTATGAAAATATTACCAAGCTATACGTTATTTCACTTTGATTTATGTGGAAAATAATTTATAACAACAACAAACCTAACTCACTTTCGTAGAAATCACGGTTGCATTTAGCTTATGTAACAAACCCTTTTAAACCCCCCAATAGCTTGGGAGGACGAGAGGTCTCGTGAGGGTTATATAGGGAACACACCCACAACGTTCATTTAACTAGGTGAAAATAAATAATACGAAATAAAAATAACGAAAACAAAATAATATACAACAACAACAACACAAACATACCTTGCCTCTACCGCTGATATCTCTCATTAGGGTTCACTGGCGGGTTTGGCTGGTATTGATAACCAGTGAGGGCCTCAAACATCTCTCTATAGTTATCGAGTGGGCTCGGCCCTCCTTGAGGTGGTGGTTGGTAAGGAATCGGGATGAAGCTAGAGCCGACTGCCTCGGGCCAATGAGGTGTTGGATCGGATGGGCATTGTGGATGGGGGAGGTTGGGGTAATCAGTCCACCCCGAGTGTTCGGCATATGGGAGACCGGCTTGATAGTCTCTTTGATGTCGCTCCTGATCGTGGAGCACTTTGGTGTTATTAAGAGCCATTTGGTTAGATACGGCCAAAGCTTTCCATCGGCGTTGTTCCAATTCCATTTGTGCATTTTGACGCCTAGCCTCATCTTCCTCCCACGCCCGTCTGTGGGCCCTTTCTTCCTCTTGCAACTGTAACAAGCGTTCCATTTGAGACTGTTGTAACGCTTGTTGCATTTGTTGTTCTTCCATCTGTTTCTCCACCCTCTCGCGAAAGGATGCTTGAAAACCCCATTGCTCTTGCGAGTACGCCCCTTGCGCCTCTTCCCATTCTCTCCTGCTCGCATGGTATTCTCTCGCTTCACCAATGCCAGCCGATACATTATCATAAACCGCTTGTTGCCCATGGGTCCACAACCGGTATGACGGTATCTGCCTTTGGTTCAAAAAGTCTGCCACATTGGCAGAGATTTCCCTATGCTGCTTCCTATACCTCCGCCTCGGTCCCCGCGGACCGGAAGGATCCGTCTCCTCCTCAACATCAGGCATCTCCTCATCGCCTTCTTCTTCATCACCCTCTTCATCACCCTATCTCTGTTCATTGAATCGGTAACTATCTCCTTGTTCATCTTCAACCGTGTGAAGATGACCAAAAGCTTTCACCGTTATCTTCCAATGTCGCCTTATGGAGGCGAAGTTGAACTGATCGATGGGTTTAGACACCCACAACGACTCCTGAGGCAATGCATTCTGCTGCAGAATCATTGCGCTAATCAACCTTGCATAAGGGATCATCTTCCGCTTGAATGATTCCCTTGTATCCCATGTATTGATCATCACAATTTGGCGCCATGATAGCCTTGGCGTCCCATACAGCAATGAATGTAAAACCCGGCAGTCAGGTGCCTTCACTTTACCGCGGTCCCCATACCGCACCATAACATTCTCTAACGAAATGCCTTGTAGTATTTTGCCCATCAAAGACAAATCTCTTCTCAACTCCCCTGCGCCCCCAGAACCTGGCAATACGGATGCTAGCATTTGCGGCGGATCAGCTTCGTTTCTTTTATTATCCAAAAACTGATCATAATCGTAGTAATCATACGTTTCAATCCCAAGCGAATAAAATCTCGCTATAGCATTCATGTGCTCGAATGACATGATCATTTGGTTGTTGCCAATATTACCGACTAACCGCCACGTAGGAGCCGGCCCATCAGAATGCTCAAACCGTAGCGTAGATAACCATTCACAAACCGCTCCCAAATACACCCGGGTGGTTATATCCTCGCACCAATCAAGTACCCGTTCCCACCCAAGCCTTTCAAACTTTTGAACTATGCCGATTTTTCGAAATTCTTCAACATCCACCGTACGCTCACACACTGCCCTCTCGGGTACGGGCTTTGAAACACCCGTGACCATCTTCATTTTCCACATCTTCGCCTCTAATTTCTTGTTTCGGTACCGGGAAAGAGCCTTCAGTTTGTCGTCTTTCCAAACCGAGGCCGACTGACTATTCTTGGCCTCCTCCCAATCCCAATCCTGTCGAATAAGTTGCCCATCACCTTCCTCTACATTACTCAATTGTTCCCAACGCTTTTGAAATTGCCCCGAGCCTGAACCGGCTCCCGAAGACGAACCTTGCCCGGAGGTTTTTGCTTTCTTGTTTCTTCCAAACATAGCTACAATCAAAAGACAATATGGAACAATTAGCACACCCAGATCTTCAAACAATCTCAAACTTTGAACATAATATGCAATGTTGAATTTCAATCAATAATTAGATGTAAAATCGCCTTTTTAAACTTCCAAAGTCGCACATTTTAACATCTACATATCAATTTAGCATGTTTATTCACAAGATTTCTCAAAATTTCATGGTTTCAACAATATTCAACATTACAACTATGTTCAATCATGCAAAAATCTAGTGTAATCACATCACCAAGACTAAAGCATGCTCAAATCCCTCCCAAAACAAGTAAACAATCTTAAGTTTATGCTAAAACATCATACATTATGATAAACAATCTACTCTTAAACACTAAGCTTAAAATTTCGAAAGAAATCAACAATGTATATGAAAATCATGCATAAATTTACTGAAAGTTCATACCTTGAGTGTAGATAAACAAGAAGAACTAAGAAAAAGTGCAAAACAAGAGACTTGGATGAACACTCTTCAAAAACCCTAAAAACTCACGCCCAGAAATCTTGAAAACGAGCAAGAATTGATGGAAACCGTTATGGGGGTTTTGTTCCTCTCGAAAAACTACACAATTGAGGCTTAAGAATCGAGTGATTTGGCTGAGAATCGAAGGAGTTATGAGAAGTTGAAGAATTAGGGTTCTAGAGGGAAGTTGGGTAAGAAGATGGAGATGGAAGGAGAGAGAACGTAGAGGCTGCTGATTTGATAATGTTCTTAGATGTTTTTGGGGAATATGATCAGGTTTTTGGGTCATGTTTGTGGAAAATATAAAGTTCGGGTCAAGTTATTATGGTGGTATAAGAGATTGGGTTCGAACCAGACTTTTAGCAATAATTCGCGTCGGACCAATTTAGGGACACCGTCAGCGACGGACAGTCCCACCGTCGGCGACAGTGATTAAAAGTTGTGATGGTGGCGACGGCTTAAGGTGCTGTCTACGGTGAATATTGGGCGACGGAGGTCTCTAGGGGTCGTAGGCGACGGAGAATGTGACCGTGGGCGACGGTTCCTCAAAAATCAAATTTTTTCAATTTTCAATTTTTTTTTTGAAAAATAGGAGGAAATTTATGCACTTTTTATAAAAGGACTATATACATTAAAAATTCCTAAAAATTATTAAAAATCTTTTTGTAAATTTTTATAAGTTAAATTTTAAAAACACGGAAACCGTTAACAGCCCTATTTTTTTTTTTTTTTGAAAAATAGGAGGAAATTTATGCACTTTTTATAAAAGGACTATATACATTAAAAATTCCTAAAAATTATTAAAAATCTTTTTGTAAATTTTTATAAGTTAAATTTTAAAAACACAGAAACCGTTAAGGGCCCTACCACCCCCCGAAAAGTCGTGTATTGTCCCTAATACACACAAATAAGTCTTAAAACATACCTTTTTGTCTTCAAGACCCGTTCGTGATATCCGAACTTCACACAATCAAGAGGATTAGTATGAAACGAGAACGATTAACACAAAAACGCACAAACAATTAAATAATTGTACATAACTTTAAAAAAAATTCGTTACCGGTCCTTTCAGTTGACCTCATAAGTTGGCACACTTACCACGAAGTTTACCAACTCCACATTCTCATCCTTTTTCTCATTGTTACCATCAAGAAACGGTTTAAGGCGATGCCCATTAACCGTTTGCTTCGACCCATCCTTCGGGTCCTTGATTGTAACATCTCCAAGCTTTCCGACCCGTGTAATCACGTACGGGCCCATCCATTTGCTCTTGAGCTTACCGGGGAAGTACTTAAGCCTTGAATTGTATAGCCAAACCTTTTGACCCACTTCAAATTCCTTCGGCTTCAACTTCGCGTCATGTGCCCTCTTCATATCATCCTTGTATTTCGAGGCGCACTCATATGCTTCTTCCCTAAGCTCCTCCAACTCGCAAAGCTTTAACTTTCGCTCTTTCCCTGCATCGTCATATTTCATGTTAACCTCTTTAATAGCCCACCAAGCACGATGCACGAGCTCAACCGGTAAATGACAATTTCGCCCATAAACTAAGCGATAAGGTGTAGTTCCAATAGGTGTTTTATGAGCCGTTCTATAAGCCCATAAAGCATCATTCAACTTCGTTGACCAATCCTTTCGGTCGGGTCGAACGATCTTTTGCAAAATTTCTTTTATTTGCCTATTGGAAACCTCCACTTGACCACTTGTTTGTGGGTGGTAAGGGGTAGCGATTCGATGGTCAACACCATACCGTTTCAAGAGTTTGCCAAATTTAAAATTCTTGAAGTGAGACCCCCCATCACTAATGATCACTCGGGGAATCCCAAATCTTGAAATTATGTTTGTTTGTACAAAATTGCAAACAACGCTATGGTCATTTGTCTTGGTGGCAATCGCTTCGACCCACTTGGATATATAATCGACCGCCACCAAGATGTATAAGTTGCCATGCGAATTAGGGAATGGGCCCATGAAATCGACCCCCCACACATCAAAAATATCTACAATGAGGATCGGTTGCATGGGCATTTCATCCCTTTTTGAAATACCCCCTAACTTTTGACACTCTACACAGTTCTTAGCGAAATTAAAAGCATCCTTAAAAATAGTCGGCCAATAAAGACCACTATTGAGCACTTTGTGCCCGGTTTTATGACCACTGAAATGGCCCCCACAAGCAAATGAATGCAAGTGCATCAAGACGCTAGGAATCTCCTCGTCGGGTATGCATCTTCGAACGGCTTGATCCGGACAAAACTTGAATAAGTCCGGTTCTTCCAACTTGTAGTACTTGATTTGAGATAGGAAGTGCAACCTCTTCCTTCTATCCCAATGAGCCGGCAAATCACCTGTAACCAAATAATTAACGATATTAGCATACCATGGTAATATCCCAACTTTTAAAATTTGCTCATCAGGAAAGTTCTCATTGATCTCTTCACGGGAAGAATCCTCCTCCACAACCAATCGAGACAAGTGGTCCGCAACCACATTCTCACTCCCTTTCTTGTCTCTAATCTCCAAGTCAAACTCTTGTAATAAGAGAACCCATCGGATTAACCTCGGCTTCGCATCCTTCTTGTCCATGAGATACCTAAGTGCAGAATGGTCAGAATAAACAATGACCTTAGTACCCCATATATAAGCACGAAATTTATCCAACGCATATACCACCGCAAGTAGCTCTTTCTCGGTAGTTGTATAATTTAATTGTGCATCCGAGAGAGTCTTACTTGCGTAGTAAATGGCAACCGGTTTCTTATCTACCCTTTGACCCAATACGGCCGCCACCGCATAATCGCTTGCATCACACATAATTTCGAATGGTAAAGACCAATTCGGTGATTGCAAGATTGGGGCCTCCACCAACTTTTTCTTCAAGATGTTAAAGGCATTTTGGCAATTTTTATCAAAATCAAATGTTTTATCTTTTAACAACAAATTGCATAGGGGTTTTGTTATATCACTAAAGCTTTTTATGAACCTCCTATAAAACCCTGCGTGTCCCAAAAAAGACCGAATACCCTTAACACTTGTAGGATAAGGCAAAGTAGATATGACTTGCACCTTTGCTCTATCCACCTCAATCCCACGACTCGAGACGACATGCCCCAACACAATCCCTTCTTGAACCATAAAATGGCTCTTTTCCCAACTCAAAACCAAATTTTTCTCAACACATCTTTTCAAAACTTTTTCGAGTTGGTCAAGGCATGTATCAAATGATGACCCAAATATTGAGAAATCATCCATGAAGATTTCCAAAGACTCCCCCACCATATCTGAAAAGATACTCGTCATACACCTTTGGAAGGTGGCGGGGGCATTACAAAGTCCAAAGGGCATTCGCCTAAATGCGAAGGTACCGTATGGACAAGTAAAAGTAGTCTTTGCTTGATCTTCCGGATGTATAGCAATTTGATTGTATCCGGAATATCCATCCAGAAAACAATAAAATTTTTGTCCGGCCAATTTCTCAACAATTTGGTCAATAAATGGTAAAGGGAAATGATCTTTGGAATTTGCAGCATTTAACTTCCTATAGTCAATACAAATACGCCACCCGGTTACCGGCCGAGTGGCGACCTCTTCACCTGCGTCATTTGTGATGACTTGAATACCCGCCTTCTTAGGAACTGTTTGTGTCGGGCTCACCCATTGGCTATCCGAGATAGGGTATATAATACCCGCATCTAGCCACTTCAATACCTCTTTCTTAACCACTTCTCGCATGTTCGGATTAAGTCTTCGTTAGGTGTCGCGAGAAGGACTCAAACCATCTTCCGTGATGATCTTGTGCATCACTACCGAGGGACTAATTCCCTTCAAATCCGCAATGGTCCACCCGATAGCGGATGTATGAGTGACCAAAACTCTCATCAACTTCTCTTCTTGCTCCCCGGTCAAGTTAGATGCAATGATAACCGGGAGCGTGCTACCTTCACCCATATAAGCATACTTAAGATGCTTGGGTAGCACTTTTAACTCTAGCACCGGAGGCTCTTCCAACGACGGCTTCAACTTTGTATCAATGGTTTCCGGAAGACTTTCCACTTGATGTGTCCAAGTGGGCCTTCCTTCCTTTGTCGCCATGACCTCTAACTCTTTCACTTCTTCATCCATGCTTCGATTCATCTCTCCTTGTAACCTGTCAAACATGAAACATTCCTCTATTGTGTTTCCTCTTCGACGCTAATGTCGCATAGAGGTATACACTCGTCAACAATGTCCGCCATATAGCATTCATCGCCAACTAGAGGACCCGTCAATCCTGAAAAGACATTTAACCGCAACCGACGGTTACCAAAAGTCATGTCGACCGTGCCTGATTTGCAATTAATTTGGGCATTCGATGTTGCCAAAAATGGTCGACCGAGGATCACCGTTGGTTGCTTGGTTCGGTCCAAAGAGACATAATCTAATACAAGAAAGTCCACCGGATAGTAAAAGTCCTCGACTTTGACTATTACATCCGTGACTATCCCACGGGGTAGTTTAGGGGTTAAGTCGGCTAACACCACGGTGGTGTTCGACACTTGAAGTGGATCAAAATCATATTGGTCATATAAACTACCCGGCAAGATACTCACACTTGCCCCAAGATCCAAAAGTGCCCGTGTCATTTTAAATTCACCGACTTGTATTGAAATAATTGGCGCCACCGGATCTTGAAGTTTTGGTGGAAGTGCACCCGAAAGAATCGAACTCACATTTTCGGTTAAATCAAGTTTCTTAGGAAACTTGTGAGTCCGTTTTTGGGTGCATAAATCTTTCAAGTATTTAGCATATGAAGGTACTTGCTTAATTGCATCTAAGAGTGGTAAATTGATTTTGACTTGTTTAAAAATTTCCCACATCTCTTCTTGTTATGGGTCTCGTTTGTTTACCACTTTCTTAGATGGTCCCAACAAAGCTTCGGGATAAGGGGCGGTATTAACCTCCACACCGTTTTCCTTAGCCTTTGGGACGGGAACGGTCACAACGGGTGTATTTTTATTAACTTTTGAATCATTTTTATTTTGACCCGTTTGACCGTTATTACCTTCATCATCACTCGCATCTTCCACCACCCCTTCAACAAACTTGGGTGATGGTGGCTTGACACCACTATCTATGACTCGACCACTACGTAAAGAAATTTGATTAATTGGTACCTCACGTGTGTTCCTCGAGTTCGAACCTTGATGCTTAGGGTTCACGGTGGTATCACTTGGAAGTCCTCCTCCACTTCCACGAATTTGAGCCATCTCTTGAGCAAGTTGCCCCACTTGCTTCTCTAATGCCTTTTGGGATTTATCCCTCACTTCGAACTCTTTCCGCATTTCAGTTTTAATTTCTTGATTTGAATTCATGAGAGCTTGATGTGAGTTGGTAAGAGTTCTCATAGTATTCATGATGGCATCTAGTTTCGAATTAATCGAATCATCACCTTGGGAGTTTGATGCACCACCCCCATTTCCACCTTGGTTGTAACTCCTTTGATAGTTGCCTTCACGGTTTTGATACCCTTGATGACCACCTTGGTTGTAATTCCTTTGGTAACCCCCTTGGTTACCACCTTGATGATTGTTATACGAAGACCCTCCTTGATTCCCCGCTTGGAAATTCGGATTCATTTGATTCGAAGAATTGCCATACCGGAAATTAGGGTGATTTCTCAAACCCGGATGGTAAGTGTTGGAGTTCATGTCATATTGCTTTCGATCCCCATACACTTGGTTTACCTCCTCGGTGTAATCATTCGACCCCGTTGGGCATTGCTCGGTTCTATGCCCAATATCTCCACATTCTTCACACACTGCGAATTGTACCGCGTTCACTTCCTTCTTCTTCATACGAGCCATTTCCCGCTCTAAGGTAGAAATTCGATCCTTATAATCAAGATCGGGAAGTGACCGGGAAATGGGATGTTTCTTAGCTCTATCGGCCGATTCCTTCTCTTTTGACCGTTTGCTCATCCGCTCCAAAAAATCCCAATCATCATCTTCGTCATTGCTCAAGAGAGTCCCGTTGCTCGTTGATTCAAGGCGGTTCCATGTATTGTCATCTAGCCCCCGTACAAAGAACTTCACCAATTCCCACTTTTCTATTTGGTGATGTGGGCATCTCCGCATCAATTCTTTGAATCGAGTGAATGCTTCATGTAACGGTTCACTCGATAATTGCCGAAATTACCTTATTTCATCCCTAGCGTCGTCGGTCTTCGCCATCGAATAGTATTCGTCTAAAAAGACTTGTTGCATCTCTCCCCATATCCGGATGCTATTCGCCGGAAGTGTGAGAAACCATTGTTTTGCCTTGTCTTTCAACGAAAATTGGAACAAGCGAAGTTTGACCTCCTCTAGTGCAAAATTGTGCCACGAAGAGTATGTGGTTTGCGAATGGATTCGATTGAATTATGAAAAGGTGTCACACTTATGAAGCTTGCTATGATATATTTTTGTATTTTTGTTTAATTGAGAGATGTGAATTAAAATTACTAAGTGATTGGTTTGATTGATTACGCACAATTAACAATTGCAACAAATGTAATTAGAAGTTTAAACAATATAGAGAAAACAAGGCTCACACCCGGTTCGGTAGTTGCATTCCTAGGATTTCTACAAGTTTTAGAATTGATTCAATTGCAAAAGTGACTAACGAATTTAGTGTTACACGGCTTAGGTGCCAAGAGCTATCAACATTATAAAGAACGAACCACAATGCACTTCGTTACCAAGAACATTTCATAAAGTCAAATTTAATCTTCACTCGACAATTTATGAATTCAATACAAATGCAAGACAATTGTCATAAGCTTCAAATCAAAAAGCAATTTGTCACAAAATCAATCCAAGAACAATGTTAAAACCCTAGACTTACAAAAACCTACACCGGGGTGAAACCTCCACGAATTTAGCCGAGCATGATCGAAGAAACTTGATCACCGGATGTAGAAAGCTTGAATTGGATCATCGTGAAGCTTGAAGGTGGATGAATGAATGGATGGATGGTTAGGGTTATGGAAGGTTGGTGATGATGGATTGGAATGAAGGATGTGATGGTGAATTAGGGTTCTTGATTGATGATGATTAGGGTGTTGATTCGGGTTGTAGAGATGATGATAGGTGGAATGGTAGGTGAAAGATAATGAGATTAGGCTCCAAGATGATACTCAAAACTCTAAAGCAAGTGTAACTCCCGTATTGATTGGTCACCTATGTTTTTGATTCGTTCTCCACCCCTTGGTCAACATTTTTCGCGGCGGCAAGATTTAGAGGCCGTCGCCGACGGCCTGAAGCCCCGTCGGCGACGGTATGTGGATTATCAAAGTTGGGCGACGGCTTGCTTTGCTGTCTATGGACATACTGGCGACGCACATATACAACGACCGTCGGCGACGGCCCATGTGGGCGTCGGCGACGGTGCCCAGAAACTGTCTTTTCTGTTTTTCGCGTTCCTTGTTCCCGGTTGACTCGTTTCGCTTCCCGGTGGTTCGTTTTTCATCCCGGTGACCCGTAAAGCTCCCGAAAAGCTCCTTTAACTCTGCTAGACCTGCAAAATACATATCTAATCAAAAGTAGGCCAATCGAAACTAAAACTTGTGTAATAACATCAAATTAAGCAATTACAAGCACCGGTTTTCGACCACGTATCAGTGCAGGGAGTCAAAGCTTGAATTCCTCATCCCCCGATAAGTTCTAAGGATACCTTGGGGAATATTTATTACAAGACTTATACCAAGGAGGCGCGGGGTGATGCTCCTCACAATCCTCCCTGGGGTTTAAAGCAGAAAGACACTTTTCTGGAGTTTGGTCCGTGTCGCGATTGGTTCTTGAACTCCTTCCCTCCCGGAGAGGTTAAGCGTCAAAGGGCGCGATCCCATGACTCATTGTACCATGCTTATGTTGCCGGCGAAGCCAATACCCGCTCTGCTAACCACCAAATCGTGTGTGAGTGGCGGACAATGGTTAGAGAGCGTGGGGACTGGGAGAAGTATCGTGAGCGCTTGTTAAGGGAGGCTAAAGATTTTGAAAAGTTGAAAGATGACTTTGCTGATGAGAAAGCCAAGTTTGAATCTGATAAAAAATCTGAGGAGTGGGGCCGCGAGGGCTTAAGGATGAAACTGCAAGCTGCTGAGGAGCTTTTATCTAAGGAGCGCGCTGAATGGAAGGAGGCCTGTAAAAGAGATAACCGGCGCATGTACGCTGCTCGCTCCAAAATCACTGACCTCGAGGCTCAAAATGCCACATTATCAAAAAAGGTTGAGGATGTTGAGGCTGAGAAAGAGCGCGTTGAGGTTCAACAACTAGCCTTTTTTGACTTATGTTGTTTTTTACTTGTCACAATATCACTGAAATCATTATTGTCTTTCTCAGGCTGAGTTAAAGGCGCAGGTGGCCAGCAAAGACAAAGACTTGAGTGCTAAAGATGTAGAAATTGCTGAGCTGAAGCGTCGGTTGCGTGAACAGACGGAAAAGAATGAATCATTAGAGATTGATCTGGAGGCGGAGAGAGTGAAGGCTGCTACCGCCCAAGAGGCGCGAGATATTAGCACCTCAGCTCTTAACGTAGCTCAGAACAACTACAGCGAAGCTCAAGCAATCGTTGATACGCTGGTATCTGAGGCTGAATGGATGCGCAGTAGAGGGGTGGCTCTGGTAAGATTCCCCTCTTTTAACTTAGGCTTTATTTTTGTTGTCTTTACTCTTATTCGTTGCCTTTTTGTAGATGGCTAACTCCATTCTAAATGCCTCTGAGATGGATGCCGTTGTTGCCGCACTCATAGACGTCTCTCGCGCGGTTGGGCATCGTGGAGGTTATCTAGAGTGTGCGCAACATGCTGAAGAAGTTTTTGGGCAGGAATTCGACATCAGCCATTGCTCTGTATCAGATCAGGCTGATGCTACGCTGGCTCGTGCTGAAGAAGTTTATGACCATCTAACTTTGCCTGTGATGGATCTGGTCACTAAAGCCTTACAACACGATGACTGGTGTGCGCGATTAAAGACTATCTTGGACCCTCCACAGACTGTGGAGTTCTCTGATGAGGAAGAACCAGTCGGTAATGATGGCGAAGGCGATGGCGATGGAGATGATGGCGATGGTGGTAATGAATAGGTAGTGATTGTAGGCTGATGCCTTGTAATTTATTTTTAGTGTTATGTAATCCTTGCGTGGATGCGCTTTTTGGAATAGAACTGATAATGTGTTTGCTATTTTGTTGTATTCATCGCGCTGCTGCGCTTTTTGTAACATAACATTTATGTTTATTTTTTATTTGCCAAGTTACAATTATTGCATTGTTGTTATAAACTTTGGTTAAATTAGCTCGAATAAATGTAACGGAAGAGAAAGTGTGCTCTATATTCAGCTCTACTTGGCCGTTGCCCTGAGGGTGCGCAACGGAAGAGAAAGTGTGCTCTATATTCAGCTCTTTCATCCATTCTTGAAGGTCTTCTGAAGCGAAATTGGTGTCGTTATCGGTTACGATCTTGAGCGGTAGGCCAAATCTGCAAATGGTGTGTTCCCATATGAATTTGCGCACCATCATTGCAGAAGTTGAAGCGAGGGCTTTGGCCTCCACCCATTTAGTGAAATAATCAACGGCAACAATTATGAACTTCACTGCTCCCGGAGCTTCGGGAAAAGGTCCCACCATATCAATTCCCCACTGCTGGAAGGGCCAGGCAGTGGACACAGGGATAAGATCGTTTTTTGGGTGTAGGGTTTTCGGAGCGTGTCTTTGACATGAGTCACATTTGCGCAGCTCCTTCAGGGCATCAACATGCATCCCTGGCCAGTAGTAACCAGTGTTCATTATCTTCGCGACAACCATGCGCGGGCCCGCATGGATGCCGCAAATGCCCCCATGAATCTCCCTGATCAGGTAACTTGCATCCTAGGGGTCCACACAACGCAAGAGTGGCCCCAAGAAGGATCTTCGATACAAGATTCCACCATTCATTTCATAGAACAACGCTTTGTTCTGTATCTTTCTTGCCTCTGCTTTGTTTTCAGGGAGTATTCCTTCTTGCCCTATTTCGATCACATTCACTTGACGCAATAAAACCGACGGGTTTTTTAAGACTTCAATTCTTACATCTTTGGCGAGATGTTGAAGCGAGCTTGCTCAAAGCGTCTGCTGGTTTGTTCTCTGACCGATTGATGTGAACTACTTTGTATGACTTGAATTGTTGAAGCAACTCTTTTGCTTGGTCTAAATACAAATCCATAACTTCACCTTTTGCATCATACAATCCGTTAATTTGACTGGCGATCAGTAGTGAGTCGACATGCACTTGTAAGTTTTGAGCTCCCATTTTGATGGCTAGGCGCAAGCCCGCCAGAAACGCTTCATATTCTGCCTCGTTCTTGGTGTTTTTGAAATCCAACTTGATGGCATATGTGAACTCATGCTTCTCTGGGCTAACAAGGCGCAATCCAGCTCCCGCGCCATCCTTGTTCGAGGCTCCGTCAGTGTATAACAACCATAACCCATCTGATGTGTCTTTGATAGGAGTATCGACAACTTCACAATCCTTGATTTTGTCTTCTAGGACTTCAGTGATGAAGTCTGCTAACACTTGGCCTTTAATGGCTGGGCGCGGCCTGTACAAAATGTTGTGGCCCCCCAGTTCGATTGCCCATTTTGCTAAACGCCCTGACGTCTCTGGCTTTTGCAGGATTGTGCCAATATGGAAGTTAGTGAGTACGGTGATTACGTGCCCTATGAAGTATCTGCACAGCCTCCTGGAGGCGTGTAGTAGCGCTAGCACTAATATTTCCATGGTTGAATAACGAGTTTCTGGATCTGTGAGCACCCTACTAACATAGTAGATTGGAGTCTGGACTCCATCCCTTTCTACCAACAATACCGACCCGACTGCCTTGTCTGAGGAAGACAAGTACAGAATGAGTGGCTTTTTTTCGAACGGCGCGGTTAGTGTAGGGAGCTTGATTAAACACTCTTTCATTTCCTGGAAGACAGCTTCTGCTTCCGGCGTCCATTTAAACTCTTGTTTTTTCACACAGTTGCGCAGAGTACTGATAAAAGGGTACAATTTTGCAGCGTGGTTTGAAAGAAATCGATTAAGCGCGGCTAGGCGGCCGGCCAATCGTTGCATTTCCTTGATCGTTCGCGGTGACGGCATCCGCTCGATGGCTTGAACTTTTTCGGGGTTAACCTTAAAACCGCCGTTTGTAACCACGAAGCCTAAAAACTTTCCCTCCTCCATACCAAAAGAACACTTTGCTGGATTCAGCTTCATGTTCACGTTTCTCAAAGAGTTAAACGTCTTTTCAATATCTTTCAACATCTGGTCCTCCTTGGGACTTTTAATTACCAAATCGTCAATGTAAACCTCGATATGTTTACCGATGTCGTTAGCAAATATCGTATCCATCAGGCGCTGATAGGTTGCGCCAGCGTTTTTGAGACCGAATGGCATCTTTGTGTAACAGAAGATTCCGATGTCGGTACGAAAAGTTGTCTTGTCTTCATCTTCGAGCGCCATTTGGACTTGGTGATACCCTTTGTAGCAATCTAAGAAACACTTCCATCTGTATGGCGTGAGAGAGTCTATCTTTTTGTCGATCTCAGGCAATGAATAACAATCCTTAGGGCACGCCTTGTTGAGATCCGTATAATCGACACACATTCTCCATCCTCCATTAGACTTCTCCACCATAACAGGGTTTGCAACCCAACTTTGGTACCGCACCTCTCTGAGTATACCTACTTTTAGCAATTCACAGCCTTGCTCATTCATGGCTTTGGTCTTAGTCGCCCCCAGGCTGCGCCTTCTTTGAACTTTTGGCTCGACTGAGGGATAAGTGTTCAAACAGTGTTCAGTGACGTCGCGTGGGACACCGGTCATATCTGCCGGAGTCCAGGCGAAAATGTCCATGTTCCTGAACAGAAGCTGTTTGAGGTGCGTTCTGATGTTCGGTGAGACTGCGTGACCTATCGTCACCGTTTGCTCTGGGTATTTTATGTTTAAAACCCACTTTTCTGGCTCGGTTGTTGAAATTTTCGCCGCTTTTGCTGGGCGCGCATCTTCCGCTGACATCACCTCCTTCTTTGCATAGATGATAGCCACCCCTGTCTCGGTTGGGAACCCGATGGCGGAGTGGGGCGTTGAGGTTACCATGTTTAGCTCACCTTGGGTTTCTCTCCCAATTAAGACATCATGCCTTGATTTGACTGGCATCACCATGAAATTGACATTTGTGGTTCTTGAGTGCTTCCCGTCAGAAAGCGTGACGGGGAAGCTGATTTGGCCTAGTGGGAAGACCATTTCATTGCAGAATCCTGATAGAGGATAATTAACCGGCTCGAGTCTCGCTTTATCTTCATCATCAAACTGGTTGAAGCATTGCTCGTAGATGATATCAGCTGTACTTCCCAGATCAATGAATATGTACTCTGTTTCGTAATGACCGATGATACCGGTAATGACGACGGGGCGCGTGGCGCGTTGTCCCCCGCGTACTATTGGAAAGATTACCTGTTGCTCCTGCCATGCAGGTTCAAATGGGCGCTTGCCTTTATCACGTGCGCTGTATCTTGGTCCGTTAACCATGTGTGTTTCCAGGCGCCTGACCTTCTTCTGGTTTCCATCGTCGTTGCGCTGGATCTGGCGTGTTTCCTTGCGCACGTTCTTTACTAGATGGCTTAACTTTCCGCTCTTCAGCGCTTTCTCGATTTCAAGCCTCAGGCTGATGCAATCGTCAGTTAAATGACCCGTGTCTTTGTGGAAATCGCAGTAAAGATTTGGGTCTTGGCCTTTTTTGTTTGACGTCGGCTTGGGCGCTTTGTAGTCGTGGTTCTCCGTCATTAGCACCTCTTTGGGTGTTTTAGTGAGCAGAGTCCAGTGCTTCTCATGATTCTCGTTCTTGACGGCCTTTCGGTAACCGATCTTGTCAAGTGTTTCGCGCGCGTCCTCTTTGTAGCGCGATCTTTCCTCATAACCAATGGATTGTCCAGACTTCCATTCGTGATTTTTGCTCTTGTTGCGCTTGCCATAGTCGCGCGAGCTTCTCTTGGAAAAACGGTCTTCGGTGTAGGAGTTCTTGGCTCCAGCTAGCGACTCTTCCGTTTGCGCTACTATCTTAGCGGCTTCCATTAGCTTGTCCCATTCTTTGGGCATACCATCTTTTCCGGTGATAGTTCTGATGAGACTATCACATCGAATAACTTTCTTGAAGTGAGCGCGCATGAGCTGCTCGCTTACACCACCGATTTCCAGGCACTCCTTGTTGAAGCAAGTGCTGAAGTCTTCTAAACCTTCGTTTTCTCTGCGCCAGATATCCGTTACTTCAGACGTATCGCGCTGATAGCGTCTTTGTTGGCTGAAGTGGTTTACAAATTGTGTTCTGAAATCGACCCATGAGGTGATTTTACCAGGCGGAAGGCTGTCGAACCAGGCGGAAGGCTGTCGAACCAGGCGCGAGCAGCCCATGTGAAAGTCTGAATGAACAGATGACACCACATGGGCATGTTATTAGTCTGAGCATGGTCGTAGGGCTGAGGCTCTTATTCAAAACATAAGTGTAAAAAGTGAAGTAATCTCTTGGTTGAACCTCGCGCGAGGTCATAGTTGATTGAGCAGCTCGCGCGGGACTGAAGATTGATCAGCTTTGTGAATAAGGAGTATGGTCTAAAGCGCGACCTGAAAAAGGTTTGCGCAGCTTTTGGGGCCATACCCCTTCAGTCCAACAAGTAAAGAATTAAAAAGAATTCGTCTTTAAAAAAGGTACATGCATGTTTCATGGTAAATTAAATAAAAATGGTTTATTATTTATGGGTTGTTATTTAGGTGACAAGAAAAATAGCATAGCATTTAAAAATACACAAGATATGAAATGTTCTACACTATTTTAATTCAAGACAAGAAATTCATATATATCGTTTCAGAAAGATAACAAACACCTAGTTTTATACCTATATATATAATAACAAATGAACATTCAAAACCATTATACAACAAATCAAGCATATAAATTACAAAACAACCAATATAGCCTATACTCACACTATCAATCCCTCATGGTACCATTCGACTCCAGATCAAGATCACTAACAGTCTCCATATCAACACTCTCAACGTCCGGAATCCGGTCGGGAATTTCCGAAATACCCCTCATACTATCTGCATCACCCACATCTACCCCCTGAAACTGAAGAGCATACTCCAAATTCCACAAAACATCCCCCATTGATGGCCTTTGATTCCCATTTTCACTCAAACATTTCTCAGCAGTTTCACAATATTTTTTTAAAGATTCAAGATTCACTCTACCCATTAAATTTGGATCCATAATCTTTGCTATTTCACCTTTCTTTTGCCAGCTTATGGCCCATTCTGCTATATTCACTTGTTCTCGCGGTAAAGCAGGGTTTATAGCCGGTCTTGCGCATAAAACCTCTAGCATCACCACCCCGAATGAATACACATCCGACTTTTCGGTTAGTTGTTGTCTACGAAAGTATTCGGGATCTAAATACCCGAAACTACCCTTCACTGCAGTGCTGACATGGGTTTGATTCAAACTCGGGCCGAATTTTGATAACCCAAAGTCGGCAACTTTAGCTTCTAGATTCTCGTCTAACAAGATGTTGGTTGTTTTTACATCCCTGTGTATGATGGTTTCCGATACACCTGTGTGAAGATAATGCAGCCCTTTTGCCGCACCAACCAGTATTTCGACCCGTTGTTTCCAAGTCAAAGGAGGGAGGTTTGACCCATATAAGTGTCGTCTGAGGGGTCCGCCAGCCATGAACTCGTAAACGAGAATCATTTCGTTTAGTTCTTCGCAGTAGCCGATTAGAGAGACTAAGTGTTTATGGCGCAGTTTGGAGAGCATCTCGATTTCGGTTTTGAATTCTACTAAACCTTGTTGAGAGCGCGGGTTTCCCCTTTTGATCGCGACCACAAGCCCGTTTTCAAGAACCCCTTTGTAAACTTTACCAAACCCGCCTGACCCTAATAGCAAGCTTTTGTCGAAGTTTCGGGTGGCTTCACAAACTTCAGAAAATGATATCATTTGACCTAAACTATGTAAACACGTGGTGGAACCGAATGTGCTTGACGAAAATTTGTTTCCTGAGTTACCAACGTATGTCGGGAGAGGCGACCACCCTAACGAATCGTCTTCTTTTGGCTTCTTTTTGCGACGACAACACAAGAAACACATGAGCGATATTAGCAGAAGCACGACAATCACAAAAATGCCACCCAAACACGAAAGGACCACAATCATCAATCTTGTACTCTTGCTTTTTTTGACGTCGGTCGAATCAAGATTCACCCCGAGTCTCCCATCCAGACTATCACTAGGATTGCTCATTTTCATAATCTCCAAACCGTTTAAAAGCGCGGTCGGTAAATAACCCGTTAAATGATTTGGGCCAACTTGAACCAAAATGTTATCCGAACCCATCGATACGTTGATGAAAAAATCGACAAAATATGCAACAGATAACCCTTTTGCCCTTTGTGAAATATCTAAAGAATCAATAGCTGATTGATTGTTTATATAAACATTAAACACCAGATCATGTAATCTCGACGCAACAATATCACAAAAATGCAATCTTATAAAGTAACCAAACCCTTGTTCGACTTCAAACCGCCACGATATATTAAACCTCTGGTCACTAACACGCGCATCAGCCATTTCTTCAGCAGTAGCATAAACCCAATTCGGAGCAATGTCAGTTGAAACCCCATCATGAAACCGAATCAAATCAGGGTTCACAGAAACATTACGCGCAGCAGCCGGATTCAAAAGAAAAGATACATCCGATTCCCATATCCTCCATAAAGAATCATTCTTGGGTGATAATCTTGACCCACCCATATTAATCCTATAAACAGTTTCAAAACCAACACGAACCGGAAGCTCACGAGCCACCCCTAACGGAATCGGAACCACTTTTGAGCTTAACACCTTATCCGGAACATAAAGTACTTCGATCCCGTTAACGAAAGCAATCGAGTTATCCCAAGGCAACAATCCCAGAACCAATTTTCCAGAACTTAAACCAGTAACATCAACAACATATTCTTTAAAAAGATGGTAACTTTGACTTTGATTACCCCTAAAGAATGAAAACTCATGAATCAATGTAATCCCATTTGCTTCCACAGAAAAAACAGCAGAATCAAGGTTAAATCTGGTGTTCTTAACAGGGTAAAAGTGCAATCTGAGCCAATGCCTACCAGTTTTCTTGGTACTAAAAGTATAAATAGAACTAGTAGTGAAAACCCTAGCTGAAGATAACATTTTGGGGACACCCATTTCAGAAGTGGACACAATTATGTCAGAAATTGGTGAAATACTGACATGGGTATTGTTAAAATCAGGTTCAAAGACCCTACCATCTTCTGATCTAAGAGGGTTAGCTTCCCCACAAGAAATCAAGAAACTGTCTTTATGATGAGTATTTGAAGAACAGATCACACAATGGAGATGAACAGAGGATAAGAAGGCATAAAGTAGTAAACTTTTTGAAAGAATCATAGTTAAGAGCTAAAGATTAAGAGTCAGATAAAGTGGGAAGGTGTGTGTTTGGGCATACATACCTGATGGGGGCATTGTAGAGGAAGCAAAGCAAAGCAAAGAAAGGAAAAGAGGGACAGTACAGGCAAGTTGTAGGTGGCATGAAAAATATAGCTGGTGACAAATTGCAAGGGGAGTGGGGGTGGGGGTGGGGTTAGGGGGGTAAACTGGTCTCATGAAGATAAAGGATTTGAGATGAGGATTAAAGAGGGTTTATGGATGGCAGCTGGGGATGCTCTACTCTACACACCTCTTTTATTGGCTTTTATTATTTAAAAGAAAAAACTGTTATTAAATGAGGCCTAACATGTTGGTTTAAAAAATATTATGTTACTATTTTATATTTTGTTATTCATATTCTTATTTGATTAAGAAACTGTTAGTGGATGTATTAACTATTAATTTGATTTGATTAATGATTCAAATTCTTTTACGTAGTTTGATGTTACGTATAGAGTGTTGCTAAAGAGATACTACCTCATTAGTGTACACCGGTCTATCTATCATATTATATGGGTTGTATGACGGAATAGAAAAAGGTTATACGGACCTTATGATTTTGTTAGTGGTCGTATCAATCATTTTTTTCATCGGCCAACCAATCTAACACCGCCCTAATATGACCCATGTGACTTTTTTTTGTAGTACCATACGACCAGATGATTATCATATGATCCGTATAATATGTTAGTGATGTCTGAATAGAGTTACTATATTGTATAACAAGTCTCTCTCTATATATATATTCCTAGTTTTGTGTTTAATTACAAGTTACAACTCCATGTTAGTCAGATGACAGTTTTCTGTTTCCTTGCAGTCCGGAAAACAATGGAAAATCTAGCCTCCACTTCACTGTTTAAATAATACTTTAATAATTGACCGACAAAAAAGTGGGAGAAAAAAATTGTTCGGCTCTGCAATTTTTTATTGTTACATATATTCATCGTATATTTTTCCCGAGTATTTTATCTTATTTATATCTTAAGCTTAATATATTCATTAACATTACCACGCTATCATTTAACCAGTGATATACAAATGAAAAAATATATTATTAAGAAAAACTATAGTATTTGACATATTCAGGTGTGTCGGGAGTTATCTTAAGAAAAAAGTACTTGTGAATTTCTTGATTGACTCGTCGGAGGAAAGATCAACAATCACACTAGCTGAGATTTTGATCTTTAGATGGATGGGAGGAAAACACGCATGTGTGGATCTAATGGGGGTCTCCGCTCTCGTGGTTTTGAGGACAGGTGTTTTCACGGTGGGTCAGGGTTGTTTTAAAAGCTGCTTCATGCAAAGTGACTAAACACGAGAAAGCGTGTTTTGACAACCAACATGTGTTATACAATTTGCATATGATACTTTTGGTTTTCTCGCGTCTGAAGTTGTGAAGCTATTTAGTCGAGTCCAACGGATCATGCGTAGTAATATAACATCAATATCCATGAATTTAATTTTTAAAAGACTTAGTTTTGTTATTAAAAAGGGTTAACAACGCAACTTGTTGCCCGTTTGTCTTCTATTTAAAGTTTTTCGTGTTATGAATTTACATCGAGATAGTTGGTAAACGGGTAACAAGTTACATCGCTACCCCTTTTTGAATAGCAAAACTAAGTCTTTTAAAAACTACGTCCATAGATCTCGGGGTCATAACATTAGTATGCATGAGCCTTTGAACTCGACTAAGTAGGTCCACAACATTTGGCGCCAGAAAACCAAAAGTACCAAAAGCAAATGGGATAAACATGTGCTGGTTGTCAAGGCACGCTTTCTCGTTTTTGGTCACTTTACCTGAAGCAGCCTTTAAAGCAGTCTGACCCACCGTGAAAGCACTACCCCTTAGCCCACAAGCGGGATATTTTAGTTTGCCATTTTAATCAAAGTCCTTGAATCAATTAAAAAGTCTTTAAACAACGTTAAGAATATGGAATATTAGTGATGGATCTAAGAAATTACAGTACATTCTTAAAACGAAGTAAAAAAAAGTTTTCCATACATTCAACGGTTGTGATGTGCTTGTAATGAGGTGGTGGCTCTTTAGAAAACTAAAAAATATTAAAAGAAAAAAAAATCTGAAGAAAAAAAAAAACTGTAGAAAGTTTATGCAAACGCTTCCCTCTAAATAATGCTATTTTCCTTGAAAGATTACAGTTTCACATAGCATAAAGAATTTTCCAATCTAGTGAGAATATGTTTGATATGAATATTTATAAATAGAAAAATTTGAGCAAGGACATCACATTTATGAATATCATGGCCGTCTTCAAAAATTTGTGCACCCTATGCGAAGAAAATAAAATACGAGTCTCTAAAATATAAACTTTTTAAAAAGAATATACAAAAAAGTTTTAAATATATGAAAAATTGAAAATGAATTAAAAATTTGTGGAATCATACGAAAATCAATGTAGCACAAAATTAGTCAATTAATGTCATTTGCATTTAATGCATAGGTAACAAACATAAAAAGTACCAATAGTGGCAGAGGATTCCCTCAGTAATATAACACAAGGTCTACTTGCTAATAAAGTGACATAAGAACCAACAAACCATGTGCCTCATCATGTCTTTTTTCAATTCAGTACTTATATATTCTAAATTTTGCAGCGTAACTTTATTAAGAAATAAATTTTCGGGCCCCCGGAGGGTTTGGGCCCTAAGCCGTTGCCCATCTTGCACCCCCTCTAGCCCGGCCCTGATGAATATTATAAAATACTTGTTTTGTTTAAAATAATATATTTTTACAGATTTTTTTTATAAATAGAGGAGTAAATTACAACCGGCATCCTTTACGTTTGTATCAAATTACAACCGGTGTCCTATAACTAAAGAAATTACAAGCTTTGTCCTTTATGTTACTAGTTTTTAGCACGTTATGTCCTTTAGCCCTAAACTAGTTAAGTTTTTTGGTTAAGTCTTACCATGTGCTTCTAAGCCTCTCACATGAGAGCAAGATGGTCTTTTCATCTCAATTTAATATGAATTTCAATTTCCTCCTTGCATCCCATAACATCTGATTGTTCATATTCATCTCAAAAACCATCGCTACTATCTATGTCTCTCAAAACTTCTATAAAAAAAACCCTACAGAAAAGAGAATGTGAATCAAACCTTGCAATATTTGAGTGACTTCTACATACGACATCGATTAAATTTATGGTAAGCTTCCAACATCATGGTAGTTTTATCTATTAATCTCATTGTAGATTTCATAAGAAGTTTTTTTGCATATGAGCCGTCCATTCTAATGGTCAGTTTTGATTGGTATGATAAGAAAACAATGATTAATTCCAAAATATTGTTCCACTGTCAACAAGTAATGTAATGAAGAGATAAGGCTACTCATGATTTAAATATTTTACTTTGATTTTATAATTCCAATTCCAAACATGCATTATATTTTTGCTTGGATTAACCGAAAAAAGGACCGATCGATTGAAAAAATGGAGGGGATAAAAGAGATGTATTTATTTTTTTTTAATATAAAATTGAGATGAAAAGACCATGTTGTCCTCTTGTGAGAGGCACATGATAAGACTTAACCAAAAAAGCTTAACTAGGTTAGGTCTAAAGGACATAACATGTTAAAAACTGATAACATAAAAGACAGAGCCTGTAATTTCTTTAGTTAAAGGACACTGATTGTTATTTGATGCAAATATAAAGTACACCGGTTGTAATTCGTTCAATTTTTTCTTTAATTCAACAACTTTTAACATTTTAGATTTGAGCAAATATGTTTACTGTCATTAGAAATAGACAAATTTGAGCAAATACATTGACAGTCATTAGGTGATTAGGTGAAGTTCTAAGAATGTTTATCTTTAGTTTCCAACAATTTTTTAACCCTAAATACCATCTAACCTTGCATTTTTAAAGATTTAAACCTCGTTTCCATTTTTTTTCACCCGTTTTAATCTATGTTTTAGAATCTTAATTTAAAACTATCACTTAAAGTACTTCTCATACGTAACTCCAATCATATCTTTTCAAAGTATTGTTTTATTATTTATCACTCTTCATTTACTAACTATTTATTATTTTTTAATCAGCCTGTGCAATACACAAGTTTTAACTTAGTTATGTAATAAACAAGTATAAAAACCGTAAAAGTTTATTTATGGGTTTAGAAAGAGAAGATAAATATATATCAAAGAGTAGAACTTTGTTTTGAAACAACAAATTTCATTCAACAACACGACCTAGCAAGAAGCTAGACCAGCAAATAACAACTACAATTTTCAAGACAAATTTACACTACATCTAAAATCTAAGATTGTAAAGTTTGACGAGACGGTTACAATACCGCTAGAATGATTTCAATCAAAATTCGTTTGAAATTCTTCTTACAACTTTTTAATTTTCGGTGACTGTCTATTTAAACATTTTCCTTAAAAAAAAAGACCTGTTTTTTATGCAAATATCTTTCCGGATAGTTTGGTTAACGTGTAGATTTGTGTTGAATTTCATACCACTTCTATCTAGGGTTTTGGACTTTGGAATTTGTATCCAGATTGATCTTCAATCATTAGTCTTGTAGCTATCATCTTGGGTTGATGACTTCCGTTTTTTAATAAAAATCCTACCAATTCAAAAAAAAAAAAAAAGGTGGACTAACTTGTTATTTGTATTTCACTCAAAGTGTAGTACATTAAATGCCATTTCAACTAAGGTTTCTGGGTAGATCCGAGATCGCGTTCAATAACACGTGGAGTGTTAATACCATAGAAACTACGGCCCAATTCTTTATTCATCAACTTCATTATGATTAAATAAAGGAATTTTCTCAACTCTAACTAATCAACAACTTTGAAATTGAAATTATGCTACACTTTCATTTAAAAATGTTACTATTTTCTTTCATGTTGAGTTTCCAAGCCTGATTTACCTTTTTTTTTTCTCAACTATTAAAAACTAAACTTCACTTTAAATTAGTAGCAATACCTCCAATTAACATCAAGAAGACCCAATGTTTTAGTCTCCGAAAGAGGACGAAGAAGTGCAGCCGCTCGTTGATCAAGCATTGGGAAATGGACATCAAAATCTGTCATTAATGACAAATTTACCGTCACCAAGTTCGATTCAAACATGCGCGATACCACATTTCCTTTTTCCAGCCCTACCCTGGCTCTCAACTTGTCACACACGAATTGGCAATTTCCTCTTGAATCTGTCTCTCTATGTCAGCCCTAGTGAGATTGAGACGATGGAATGAAGGTTATGAAACAAAGGGTTGCGGGTTTAGAGAGTACAAGAGAAAGCAGCCCGCCAATGTCTGGTTGGCTTGTTTCGAGTCAGGGTTTGGGTTTCATCCAAACAACAATACACCATATATATATTTTTAAAAAATTAGTTTACTTTTTTAATATTCAATATTTACAGTTAAATTAAAGAAGTCTGGATCCTTCAATATCTAGTGCAAGGTACTCGATATGATTGCTGGCTATATTTGGTTTTCAAAGTACAATGCACAAACTACAAAGCATAAAGTACACTCAAAGCTGCATGATTATCGATCGGATGCGCAAAAAGAGTCACTAAAACCTCTTTATATACAAAAAGGATTACAATAACACGTTTACTTGATCCTTTTAAGCCTCGTTCCACAAAATTTTTAAAAAATATACAAATTTACAAAACAGTTGGATAATTTAGAAACACACAATGAGAAATGAAAAGCAAACACACACCTCAACACTAAATTCTATCGAAACTCACCAAAGATTCTAACCTGTACCTCCAAAAGAATAATATGCAATCTGACCTCAAAAGTCAAAACCCATATCTAAAACCCTAAAGCCTGAATCCACCACCACCACCGCCGCCGCCGTCGCCGTCGCCGCCATCACCGCCACTGCCACTGCCACCGCCATCTATAAGCTCTTTCAGAACTACAGATGAGATGACTGAAGATGAGATGACCGACTTTATGAGTGAATTCAACAAATCCCATGTATTATATCCATTCGTTCTACATAAGTCTATGCGGTCGTATACCCTTTCCAAAGTGAGGTTGCATTAATCGAACGTATAAACCATTTTTCGCCATTAAAGAATCGTGGGTCCCGTCTTCAACTATCCGACCCCCATTTAGGACAACAATGTTGTCAACATGTCTCATCATAGCAGCCCTATGAGCTATAAGAATGGTGGTTTTGTTTCCCATGACTAAAGTATCAAGGGCCTCTTGAACCACCCGACTTGACTCTGACTCAATCGATGAGCTGGCTTCGTCTAATAATAAGATTGGTGCGTTCTTCAACACAACCCGAGCGATTGCAATCCTCTGTTTCTGACCCGGGGTTAGATCCACGCCCCTCATTCCCACATGGGTATCGTACCCGTGGGGTAAGTTGCTGATGAAATGATGAGCATTTGCTATTCTTGCAGCTTCTTTAATTTCCGCCTCGCTGGCGTTATGTCTTGCGTATATAATATTTTCCCGAATCGTTGTTGAAAATATTATGGGTTCTTGTTGAACAAGACCAAGGTGATTTCTCAACCATCTCAAATTAAACTGCTTTAGATCCCGTCCGTCCAACATCACCTGACCAGCAACCGGATCGTAAAACCTTTCAATCAATGATATTATCGTGCTTTTCCCGGATCCCGAAACCCCAACAACCGCCACCGTTTGACCACCGCTGACTTTAAGACTGAAATTGCTCAGTACGAGAATCTCGGGCCGTGTTGGGTAAGAAAAATCCACATTCTTCAACTCAATGCTTCCATAAACATTTGGAGGTTTCAAAGCAGCGTTATCGTCTGGCTCGATTTTTGGTACTCTATCGATTATTTCAAAAACCGATATTAACGATTTCCTTCTTTTCAGTATATAAGGAGCTAAACCGAACGGTTCCACAAGGGCAAAAGTGGCAAAAGAAAATACCATGTATTCTTTGAGAGCAGTTGGGAGATCCATATACCCGTTTTTCACACAGAGGCCGGTGTACCATAAAAGAATAGCATTGCATGCGAAAAGTAGAAACTGAGAAAACCCGAACGCAAAACCAATAGCCATTCCATGAGAAAAACTCTGATAAAATATCTTGCTTAACTGCAATCTGTAAAGCTCCATAACTTTGTTACCAGCACAGAACGCAACAACGGTGTAGATATTTCTAACTGCATCTTCAAGAACTAAGGATGCTTTCCTGTGCATTTCCTGTATTCCTTTTGAAAATCCAGCTAGCCATAATTTCTGTAAATTTTTAAAGGCATTTTATAAAGTATGTAAAGGTCACAATAACAGAAAGAGTAAGAACTGTATAAAAATTTCAAGATTTGTATAAGAACTAGTATTTTGACCCGCCACACATTGCGGTGGCGTCAAAACTTAAAGTAACTCAAATTTGTACCGTCAAATATCTGACCCGACTCGTTTCCGAACAAAACTTGCATCAAAACCTAGACCAACTGAAAACATACATAAAATAATGTTTGACTTGACTCTTTACTGAGAAAAATTTACGTCAAAACGTAAACCAACTTGGATGTATACCGAAACGTACTTAAATAAAGCACGTAACATAGTATTTTTTTTAAGTTAAAGAATGGTACCGCGTGTTGTGAAGGCGTTGAAACGTAAAGTAACTCGAACTTATATACCGCCTAGTGCAAATGTATCATATATGACAAAACGTAGACCAATTGAAAACATACATATAAATAAAAAGAAAAACGTATTGACAAAACGTAGACCAACCGAAATCATACATAAAAATAAGCACACAAAACGTAGACTAACTGAAAACATACGTAAATATAAGCACGAATATGTATTTACAACACGTAGACCAACCGAAAACATACATAAAAATAAGCACGGAAATGCATTGTATTTGACCCACGTACATAAAAATTAGCACGTAAAACTCGAGAGAACTCAAAATGACATTTTACAAAGTTTTTATAAAGCTAAGGGGGTGTAAATGACAATACTGAATGTTGAGGGTAGAAAAGAAAACCAAAGAAAGGACAAAAGAATAAAAAAATTGAAAAAAGGGAAAAAGCTTAATGTGACTTAACGTTACAGTGAAAACCATTTCAACAAATATTATATATATAATTACCTGAGCAATGGCAGAAAGAGTAAGAACTGGCAGAGTGGCTAAAGCCACAAGAGCCAAACGCCAATGTAAAAGCATTCCGATCAATATTGCAACGATAACTGCTGAGCTGTCTTGAATTAGAATAGAAAGTCGGTTACTGAAAGCTGCTCTAACAAATGTTGCATCGTTCGCTAACCGCATTGACAGGGTGTCAGCACTATTTTCTTCCTCATCGAACCATCCAACTTCATTTCTTAGCATTGCTGTAAAAAAATTTAAAAAAAAAATCAACTCAAAATCGATATTAATAAATATAGAGAAGAACAATGACTTGTTTAAAATGGAATTACTATTTACTAACCAGAAAACATCATTCTTCTAACACGTTCAGTCATCTTTTCCCCCATTATACCGAAGTAAAAGTGCTGCAAAAAGTTTGCAATTACAGTCACAAAACCCATGCAGGCAATGATTAAGCACCACTTGTCCACGTCACCACGTATGTTAATCTGTCTGTCGATTTCACTTCGATAATATGCGGTCACTATCAGGGCAATCACATAGGCAAGAAGCGGGTTAAATGAGCCAAATATTGCAGCACCAGTACTTCCTAAAACAGCATAGAGCCATTCAGCCAAGCTCAACTCTATAAGTCTCCAAATCGATGGTTCTTTTTTATGTTGTTTTTCTTTTACAGGTTGAACCCTAATTGGTTTCTCAGTAAGCTGAGAATTAGGTCGACTAAAGGTTTGTGAATGTGAGCGTTCACTTTGCGGATCAGAAGTCAAAAGTGGTGAAATTGGTGATTCGGGATTAGATCCATTAGATGTTTGTCTACGGATTGCGTGAATATCAAGTTTCGGTAATTCTGGTAACCTTTTTTCAAAACTATCTTGTCTTTTTATTGACGGTTCTTTGTCAGTTCCATCTAATGACAGTCCGTTCTCTTTTTCGGTAGGGCTTGGATTTCTTGGCGATTCGTGGGACCCGTAAGCCGAATCTTGAGGCCTTGATGCATGCAAGTTTGAAGCTCGCTGAAGTGATGGTGATTTCGCAAATTTAGGAGATGATGGTTCTTGAAAGTTTTGACTTTCTGAAGAATCTTTTTCAATTTGGATAGCTGTAGTCTCAATGTAGGTTCTCGCTGGCATCCTACAAAAAGAAATTCAACGGGTCAAATAAAAAAAAGTTGAGCTAAAAACGGGTCAACGGGTCTACCTTCTAGGGAGTTTAGCTGCTTCTTCACATCTTAAAAGTTCTGCATAAAGCCCATCGGAGGCTATTAATTCATCATGTGTTCCAATCTCCATTAACTGACCATCTTCCATAACCGCAATAAAATCAGCATTCTTTATAAGAGAAAGCCGCCGAGCAATTATGATCGTTGATCTGCCTAACATCAAGAGATCCAACGCCTCCTGAACAAATCTTTCAGCTTCAAAATCTAGTCCACCGGTGACCTCATCAAGAAGAAGAATAGACGGGTTCGAAAGCACAGCCCTAGCAACCGAAAGCCTTATCTTTTGTTCTTCTGTCAATGATAAACCAGCCCTACCGACCTGAAACGTAAAACAATTTTCTTTTTTTCTTACAGATAGGATTTCAATTTTTCATAGTAAAAAAAGATAACCTGCGTTAGCATTCAACCTGTGTGTCGTATCCTTTCTCGAGGGATGTGATAAATGTATGTGCATGTGCGATTTTAGCAGCATCTTCGATTTGAAGTGACGTGGCATCTCTGCCATACGCGATATTGTCGCGGATACTCAAGCTTAGTAATGCAGGTTCCTGAGTGACTAACCCGATTTGGCTTCTTAGCCATTCGAGTTTCAAGTTTTTAATATTCTCGCCATCCAAAAGAACTTCACCTGAATAATACAGTAGACAAAAAAAGAATAGTAGATTAAGATCATGAATAGTTTCAAGAAAGAAACTAGAGTAAAATGTCATTTTCGTCCCTGAGGTTTGGACACTTATGCGACTTTCATCCAAAGGTTTGTTTTTTCGCATCTGGATCCAAAAGGTTTGAAATCTTTTGCCATTTTCATCCAACTCGTTAAAGCCATCAACTTTTTAATGTTAACTCAGGGGTATTTTTGTCTTTTTAGATAAGTTTTGCGATGATTAAAAGGTTTGGGTGGGGAGAAAGTCAACAGAGGTGGATCTTTATTTCTTGTAGTGTTTTTTACTTTTATAAAAAAAAAACGTCTAAAAAACCAGAAATGCCCCTCGTTTAACGGAGAAAAATGGATGGAGTTAACAAGTTGGATGAAAATGGCAAGATTTCAAACCTTTTGGATCCAAATGTGGAAAAACAAACCTTTGGACGAAAGTCGCAAAAGTGGCTAAACCTCAGGGACAGAAATGGCATTTTACTCAAGAAACAATGAAGAGATGAAGTTTGATACCTAAAGTGGGATCATAGAACCGTTCCATAAGGGGTATAATGCTACTTTTACCAGAGCCATTTCTACCCACAAGTGCCACTGTTTTCTTGGCGGGGACAGTTAGGTAAAATCCACTTAAAATAGGAATTTCGGGACGAGATAAGTAACTGAAATACACGTTTCGAAATTCGATGTTCCCTTGGACAGTAGCAAGAGTGTTTCCGTTATGATCAACGGCGGAGGATGAACGACTAATCATTTCGAAAAGTCGATACGCAGCAATTCTTCCTTGCTCAAATGAATAGAAGTTGGTTGCAGCTTGGTTGAGTCCACTGTGGAAACAAAGTTGCATTATAAGAAATTTCACTAGATGAGGCATGATAAGTAGGTGGCCAGGTTGGGTAACGGGTCATCTTTAGCGTGAGTTGAAAAGGTCTGGGTCAGGTTGACGTTGACCCATGACCAACTGTACACCAGTTTCTATTTTTTTTTTTAAATACAAATGGCTGTCTTAGTTAACAACAGGATTATAATAATAAGAGTAAAGCACATGGATGGTCCCTGTGGTTAACAAAAATTTTGGAATTAGTCCCTAGCTTTTTTAAAGTACACGGATGGTCCCTGTGGTTTGCACTTTGTAACGCATTTAGTCCCCAACTTTTGCCAAAAGTACATGGATGGTCCCTGTAACGCACTTAGTCACTAAACGTTGGGGACTAAATGTGTTACAAAGTGCAAACCACAGGGACCTTCCGTGTACTTTTGGCAAAAGTTGGGGACTAAATACGTTACAAAGTGCAGACCACAGGGACCATCCATGTACTTTTGAAAAACTAGGGACTAGACCCAAAATTTTGGTTAACCACAGGGACCATTTGTGTACTTTAATAATAATCTGAATCTTTTAAAAAGTGATTAAGAATGGTGTATGCTTTCAAAAGATTTTAAACAACTTTCAAACTGTTCAACCCATTAAACCATTTTCCCTTTGGTTAAAAAACTGGACACATTTGACCCATGTGAGATAAAACACAACCCAAATCAACTCGTTCATAAATAAACGGGTTGTAGTTGGCACCTCTATATGAAAGGAGTATACAGGAAAAAAGAATGCTTACAGGCCACTTAAAATGATAGCAAACAAAGCGGTTATAATTTCTCCACCGTGAGCTTTCCTATGTGTAACCAAAAACCGTCCAACGTAAAGTTGCAAGGCGCAAGAGCAGATCGCAAGCCCGTACGTGAATCCAAGCCCAAGTCCTTGCACAAGACTAATTAATATACCATATCTTAGTGTAGCTTGTAGTGAATTAGCATAAGAATACTTTGCTAATGTTTCATTTGTAAAAGCATATAAGGTCCTAACATATGAAACTGCCTGCAAAATTAGAAGTAATATTGCATTAACAAATAGGAAAGTAATAGTGTAGTTGCCTAATTAGCTGCTACATGTCGCCAATGTTAATATACTCCAGAAAAAAAAAATACAATTACATTAGAGATGCTATTACAGAGGACAAAAAGATAAAAAGGAAAATAAAGTAACCTGTTCAGCAACGCTTGCTGCTTCAGCATATGCATCTTGAATATTCTCAGCAAGCCTATGGAGAAATATATTCGATATTCCTCCGGCAGCCACAATAAAAGGACCAGTGGCTAAAGTGATTAGCGCGATTTGCCAACAGTTTATGAATCCAATTGCAAGGCCACTAAAGAATGTAGCCATGTTATGAATATAATTTCCAACCTGCAGCAATAAAACTAATCAGTTATATGAAGCAAATATTGGTGAATAATGAAAACTTGTTACAGTTGAACCTACTTTTTCACTTAGGGCTGACTGGATTAGCAATACGTCACTCAATACTTGGCTCACGATGTCTCCATTATTCCCGTAAGTGTCGAAGAAACTCATATCCTGATTAAGGAGTACTTGCACGTATCTTGACCGAATAACAGCAGTCTGCCTTTCTCCAGTAAGAATCCAACATGAAACCTCTTGAGTGCAAAAAATACATATATACAAAGAAAATGTTAGCTGATAAAGAGAAACATTCAAGTGAAAACGAAAAGAGAGATGAAAGTATTTGATTAGATTATTACCTATCCAACCAGCAGCAAAAACACCACCAGCAATATAGACAAGAATGAGAGCAAGCTGCAAGAGTTGTGAAAAACATCACTCGGTGGGAAGATTAATCAAAGCTTCAAGAGGAAATATCAATATACTGATCATGAAATTAATAAAGATTCTTGCAACTGATGTATCAGCTAACAGTCAAACTAGATAATCATATAATGGGCTGGAAGATATAATTCAGATTCTTGTAGTACTAATGAGTATGGTGGTGAAAATTCATCCTTTAACTTGTGTTGCATAATTTTACGGAAAAAAAAAAGAAAATTCTAATGTTATACAGAAACTAGGCTTTGTTCAACCTCATATTCGGCACAGGTACCACAGGAAACATATGTATATAAAACAATTAGGGGGACGAAAGTAGATAAAACTTAGCTTAATAGAATCTAACAAAGCATTCTCTGGTATTATCCTTAAAGTCTAAAACCAAACTACATTTGGGTTACAGGCCACACAACCAAAATAAAAGGCACAATTATAAAGACAGACATAATTATAAAGACACAGCTCTTAGAGTAAACATCAAGTCGTCGACCGACTGATACTGTTACATCAAGTAGGATGTGAGCCAAACCAAACTACATTTGGGTTACAGGCCAAGCAACCAAAATAAAAGGCATAATTATAAAGACAGACATAATTATAAAGACACAGCTCTTAGAGTAAACATCAAGTCGTCGACCAGACTGATACTGTTACATTAAGTAGGTGTGAGCCAATTAACAGTATTGATTTCATATACAAATTACAAAGTTTAACATCAACAAGGGTTGCTATAAATACTGCTGTGCTTTCTTTGCAGATGGTAATAAGGTACTGAAAAAAATGAGGATTATATTATTTCTAATGGATTTATGGCATCTAAGTGACATATTTTTATAGG
Organism: Helianthus tuberosus; assembly: GCA_030545235.1. Taxonomy (NCBI): domain Eukaryota; kingdom Viridiplantae; phylum Streptophyta; class Magnoliopsida; order Asterales; family Asteraceae; genus Helianthus; species Helianthus tuberosus. The sequence goes on along the minus strand of CM060430.1, from coordinate 175,477,346 downwards.
GAAAAGCAGCCTGAATACTATGTCAAATACTTTACAACCAATATTTTTTTTTCTTTAACACAATAATAACAAGCTAACTAATATGGGGCAGCTAAAATTTCATTATACAACTACCAGTCTACCAGTAGCCTACTAAATACAATTAACCACCATTAACTGACCTCTGATAGACCTAGATCTTAAATTCCAAACGCATCAATAACTACCAAAATCCACATAACGTAAAGACCATATTAGCACATAATGTCCCATCCAATTTCCATAACTGCGGACATTGTATTTAATTTCAATACATATAAAGCCGCCCACGACTAAACTAACCAGTGGTACCATCCCTATCTTAAAAGAAACATCGTACATAAATCATGAAACTGCCACACATAACATTCAAAGATACATAACGACATCGTAACGTAGCTACTGATATTAATACTCCATCAAGTTGCTCATTGCATATATGATCACTTAACCAAATAAAACAAACATTACACTTCAGTAATCCCAAACCGAACACAACTAGCATTACTAATTCACTATGTATTCAATTTCATCTCTACATTGCTACTATTAACACTAAAAGTAAGATCATGCTAACTCTTAAGTCTTAACATATTCACATCATGATTAAAACTCAGATATAAAAAAAAAACTAATTAACATTCAAAATTCAAATAAACTCACCTCTTTAAACCTATCAAACAGCACATCAGCCTCCGCATCCACACCACTACGAGCCAACAACTGAACAATTTTAGCAAAATAATGCAAGTAGATCACGAGTGCAGTCCCATGCGCCGCCGCAGCAACCGATCCAACCACCATAAGCACCCAATCAAGCCTATCAGCACACACAAACAGTTTCGAAAACGGCACAGCAGCCGGAGGCGGTTCGATCTCCTCCGTCTCCTCCATTTCCTCTTCAGCTTCAACCGGTAACGCATCGTTACTCGTGTCCATGTACGGCGACGGTGACTCCGGCGGCTCTGACACCTCCGATACCGGTGTTAGTGGTTGTACGTGTGGTGGCGACCACCCGAACAACCCTCTGGATACCATCATGTTGGTGGATTAGTCGCGAACGGTTGAATCAAAATTCAAAACCCTAGGTTAGGTTAAAAGAGTGGTAAAACCCTAGAAATAATCATGAAATCTGGAATTGTGGTTGATTGATAGGTGAATTGTGTGAATGATTGTTGAGCGAGTGGATTTGTGTTGAAGATTTTCTCTCCAACTTTCTCTCACACGATTTGGTGTGTGCATAAAAGAGAGAGAGAGAGAGAGAGAGAGAGAGAGAGAGACCGAGTTTGTGACTCGGTCAAATAAGGCGTGAAACGGGAGAGTTGACTCGGAAATCGAAGTTTCTTTCGGGCTTTTTGTTTAATTTTCAGTTTTTACCTTCTTCTTTGTTGGTTGTGCATATTAGACTGAAAGGTATGGAAGAGGCAAGTCCTCCAAGGATGGGCTAGGGGGCGGTGTGGGAGGACCGGCGCCGTGAAAAGGGAGAGAGAGGAGAGAGAAAGAAGAGAGAGAGAGAGAGAGAGAGGGGCCCGTCCTCTCCGTCTGTGGGGAGCCGGAACGGAAGCAGGGGGCGGTGTGGGGGACCGGCGCCGGGCCTCGCCGGCCCCCATACCGCTTAGTCTTATCGTACGTATTTCTTTGAGGAATTGATTGTTGTCTGAAATGACCCTTAAATTTTGGGATTTCTTTCATATAGGTTATTTATTTGATTATATGAGTGTAATGTAACAGAGAATTAGAGCTAGTGAGTTTTAGCATTGGGAAGAAAATGATACCTGGGGAGAAATCGAGGATGCTACTCCTATTTATAGTCGGCGTGGTGAAGTGTTGTTGGTAGAATGTCGCTATCTGAATATCATTGCGGTCTCTCAGGTGGCGACTGTTAGTTTAGTTGTGATGGGTCTGACCTGATAGGGGCTCGCTCTGCCAGGGGATGTTTCCCCATGCACAATATTTTGTATTTGGCATTGTGGTCTCCGAGTGTATCGTATGTGCAGATGGTGGTCTTCACATGACTTGTAGCCCAAAATGTGCGAGATAGTCCATATCTCTTCAGTTCTTTATGAAATAGTGATTAGTTCTATCTGGTGAAGTTTGATATATGATGTTTCATTGCTTTGTATAATTTAAATATATGATTGCGACATTTAATTAGATAAACCTTGTACCAAATTGAGTTATGTCTAATGTAATATACAGTAGTTGGGATGACCGGCAAATGCCGGTTAGAGGCAACTGGAAGCGGGGATTGTTCCTAAGAACATACCTCAATTGTATATATATATAATTTGTTAAATTTGAAAAATGCTCTTATTTATTATTTGAAAGTAAACTTTTCATTTCCATTTTCATTTTAGATCAATTTTAAAGTGTGTTAGAAATATATTGTATGTTTATGCTTAGTTTTTATAGAGTCTATATAAATATATAGACAAAATTACAGTGAGCAAACCAAAATAATCATATTAATATCAAATATTATATATTACAAGTTTCTAAAAACAAAAAAAAATCATTTTATCGTATGCTATATAAGAATACGCCTTGGTCAAATGTTACTATTTAGAAGCATGACCTCATCCCACGTCATTAGGAATAAATTGATCGGTTGCATCAACAATAGCCACTATGGTGAATTAGTATTAAATATAAAAAAAATGAATGTGCCTAATTAACTATGTCATTGAAATAGTTACAAGAAAAATATCCTTTCACTACGTAAGACTAACAATGTTCTCTTTTGTATAATTACAATCCACCCTTAAAATGTTTAGACATTAATACAATTAACTTGTTTGTTAAATATTTTTTCTACATACATACATGTAATCCATTTTTGATGATACAATGGCATTCAATAAAATAAAAATAGCACTTACACCAACAAACTCGAGGCCTAAATGCCAAAAGAGTGAAGGCTTAAGGGTGTGTAATGAACTATTTATTGATACTGGAAAGAGTTACGTACAGGTGTGTCATCCCAGTCCTCGAGGACAGCTGTCCAGTAATTAGGGGGAGACGAAACTAGCAAAAATTGGTATCGAGACCAGAAAAGTTTCCCCATATTTTGTTTTATATTTTAATTTTTATTTTATTTAGAAATAAAAAAAAAAGTGGGTTGTGATGATTGAAGGTGCCAGTACATTTTATCTGTTGCATTTGCACTTTTATGGTCCATGACACCATCATTCATTTCCTACTCAAGAACCATAACCATATATATTTTTTTAATCGAGGGTTTATGGGGTGCTACTTTCTACACCTCCCCTAGTTACTTTTTACACCCCCTCCTCTCACATACTTACAGGTGGGGGCCTGCGTGGGACCGACAGTTTTCCTCTCACAAGGGGGAGTATAATCAGGGGGGTTGTGTTTAGAATCAGCCTTATGTAATAGGATTAAAAATTGAAAAAGACTTGAAAGTAAAAAAAAGGAAAGAACATGTATGATTATATGTATATCCATCACACTTTCCTAGCTTGTATAAAAAAGCAATCCAAATTATGATACTAAATTTGTTAAACTTGTATAGTCATCATAGACTTAGACGATGTTACATACTTTTTCGCTGATATGATGTAACATACATTGTTATACTAAGGCATATCGTTAAAAAGTAGTGTATACAAATTAGGTTGACGAGTAAGTTAGAACAATGGTGAAGCTTGTGATTTCCGACCGGGAGGTCGAAAACCTATATACAAAAAAAATCTATAAAACCGGGGGGTCAAAAACGTATATACCCAAAAAAATTTATACGAAAACCACATACTCTCCACTAACGAGTGAAAAGTTTGGGGGGTCGGCCGCCCCCTCCCGCCCCCACAAAGCTACGCCCTTGAGTTAGAATTCGTGTTAGTTACAACATGCAATTCGTTTTGTATTTGGTACTTGGTAGCATAAAGTTTATTGTCAGTCTCAATGTTTTATATAGATAAATGCATTATGACAAATCACTTTCAGCGATTACATTACGAGGAGCAAAAACACGATGGTTTTTGGCTGTTGTGGTGTGCATGTCAGAATGGTCTTTAGGTTTTATGCTTGTATATAATACGCAAAATGTCAACCTTTAGGCTAGAATAACACATAAATCTAGGCCAAGAAGCATTTTTTTAATTTTAGATAGTGGTCCACATTAAGATAGAGTTGCAGGTTAGAGTTGCCTCGCACACAAACTGAAGTTAGGCATCAACGAGGGTTATAACGTATAAGGGTTCTAGCGAAGACGAAAAATGTGACTAGGTTTTAATTTGCGTACTTGAGCTTTACGAATCAAAATACAAGAGCTAGCATTATTTGTTTCAACCACATGTTACTACCGAATTATAACTTAAGGAGCACATTAAGTGTGGTTTATTCAATTTAGGTTAGTGGATAAAATAGTATTTGTGGGTAGTCGTAGAATGCATCTAATTTATAATCATTACAATAAACGCTTATGCAAGTGTGAATAATTATGTATAGAAATACATTATAACAAATCGTTCTCAAAGTTTAACTTATCTCAATGTAATATAACATAGATTATATGTTTTCTCTCACATATAATCAGGGGCGGATCTAGCCTTAGCTACCGGATTTCCAGGAACCTACTTGGTTTGAAATTTTTAATGAAAATCTAAATAGAATTTATATAACTTTTAATGAAAACTTATAGAGAAACCCACTAGGAAAAAAAAAATCATGGATCTATCATATGACACATAAAATCAACTTTTACTATTAAACTTAATATGTTTGTATAAAAATTAACGAGTTAAGGAGCTTTAATGTGTTAAAAGAGTTTAATTAAAAATTCTAGGTAAAAAAAGATAAAACATGTTGACTTTTTATAAGATTAGTTTTATTAAAATTCAGAAGAAATGCTCATATATAACCAAAAAATGCATCTCTAATTTGGCATTTTACTTGAAGACAACATAAACCAAATAGAGAAAAAACTATTTTCAAACGAATTATTTATTAATTTTCAAAAAAAAAGAATTATTTATTATGATACTTTTTGGATATTATTTCCAAACCAAAAAACGTGGCATGTATTTAAACTAATTTAATGTTTATTGCAGAAAAATATTGAACCCACACATTAAGGCAAATTTACATGCCTTGCGTAGTTGCGTTGTCATTTTAACTACTTTTGACTCGTACTACTTTTCCCGGTTCACCTAACGAATCCCACAAAATGCGACCGCTAGGATACAAGTAACTAACTACTTTAGACTGAAGGGAGTGGGGCGACTCCCCCTCCCGAGTCGCCCCAGGTCGCCTGGAACACCGCCCCCCTTGGCGTCTTGGGTGGCGTCCCACTTCCGCCCGTCTCCAGCAAGTCGCCCAAGTTTTTCAATTTCCCATTCATATATCCGTTGCCAACGGATAGTTTGGCCAAACTTTTTTTTTTTTTTAAATAATCCAACCTTTATAAATAATACCACATATCAAACATATTTTTACCACAATCTTCTCTCAACTCATCAAAATTTATACCAATCTTCTATCAACTCATCAAAATGTATCCCCACAACATCCCTCCTTTCAACCAAAATACACAATCTTCCAATCCACAACCCGATATGGCGGACCCAAACGTTTTGCAAATATTAACGTTTGTAAATATTAACATCCGACACGACAAACCTTACTGGAGCCGAGCTCGCTTTAGCCGAACAAATGAAGCAAGAAATTCGAGAAAAATATAACCTTTGTTGATTGTATTTTTTTTATTTTTGTTGATGTAATTTTTTTTTAGTTGATGTATTTTTTATTTTATTGAAGTAATTTTTTTTATTGAAGTATTAGTTTTTATTTACTTTGATCAATCATTTTATAAAAAATAGGACTTTTTTTTATATCTTTTACATAAAAAAAGACAAAATAAATCAATCCACGTGTCGCAAGACACCCCACCCAGCAAGGTTGCCCCACTCCCCCTTTTTTGGTCGAAATCCTCTAATATGACGTGGCGCCACGTGTCGCAAGACGCCCCATCAAAAGGTTGCTCCACTCCCCTTAGTCTTATTGTAATTACTTTTAGGGGCTGTTTGGCAACATATGAATGGTTAAGTGCTGAAACAGTAAGAGGTTTGAACCATTAAGTGCTGACTGCTGAACCAGTAAGAGGTTTGAACCATTAAGAACTTGTATAATGCGTAACCGTTCAGAGGCAAATGTCTGACCAGTTCAGATTAGAGGTCTTAACCATTCAGACTATGTATAATGCTTAACCATTCAAAGGCAAATGTCGGAACCATTTTGACATCTGCTTGTGAAACAAACAGTCTGAACCATTAAGTGTTGAACCAGTAAGAGGTATGAACCATAAAGAGCCTCATTAAGAGGTAAACAAATAGCTCCTTACTATTTTATTTCTAAATAGTAAATAACACTTAATATTTTACAAGTTAACAAACTAGAATACAATTTCAAGCCTCATTTTAACTTCATTTTGGTCATCTACATGCATGTTATTCAATTTCAAGTGTGATTTGTTAATTGTTGATAAGGGTTGAATTAGTTAACTTACATTTGTCAATTGTGGTCGATTTAGACTTGTTTTTGTCCCTAATCAAACAACTTGTCAAGTCATGCTTTTTATTATGAAGAGAATTCCACAATAAAATTATTTTAAGTATACATCTATATATTGGTGTTTTAGTTACTTGTTAGACATGTTTTATGTTAACTAGGGGTTTGCCCCACCCGCATTGCGGGGCACTAAGCCAAATATTTCTCTATCATAACATGTCCGTCCATGTTTTGGTTACATGTACATGCTACTTATAATACGATCTCAAAAAAATTACACTGAGTCAACCAAATAAATTAAAACACTGTCATACTTTTGCTTAAGAAAAACAAAAAAATAGAAAACTATAATTTTAAACTGGGGGCAAAATTGTAATTTTTCAGGATAAATGAGCGTGTGCCAGGAAGTCGCCTGACACGAATAAAATTTACACCAAGTCAAACAATTAAAATAAAGCACTACCACAATTTTCTTAAAAAAAACTAAAACGATGGCATGACTGTAATTTTACACTTGGGACAAAATCGTAATTTGACTGGGAAAGCAAAGAAAAACGATGCCAAAAATGTAAATTTAAATTGAGGGCCAAATCGTAATTTGGCTGGGAGGAAAAAACAAAAATAATGGCGAAACTGTAAATTTAAACGGGTCAAAATCGTAAGTTTTAACCGAGGGCAAAATTGTAATTTTTAGTTGGGGGCAAAAGCATGATTTTATTTTGAACTGTGGGTAAAAACGTAATTTTGAACCGATTGCAAAATCGTAATTTTAAAGCGGGGATAAAATCGTAAATTGGTTGGGCCAATGGGGGAGTTCCAGGCAGCTGCCTAGCACTACTCCTCCATGTTGTGTCTGTAGTTATACACTCGGGGCAAAATCGTAATTTGACTGAGAAAAAAAACAAAAATGATGACAAAAATGTAAATTTAAATTGAGGGCAAAATCGTAATTTAGCTCGGAGGAAGAAAACAAAACTAATGGCAAAACTGTAAATTTAAACGGGGCAAAATCGTAATTTTGAACCGAGAGCAAAATTGTAATTTTTCACAGGGGGCAAAATCATAATTTTATTTTGAACTGGTGGTAAAAATGTAATTTTAAACTGATGACAAAATCGTAATTTTAAAGCGGGACAAAATCGTAAATTGGTTTGGCCCAAAAAGGCAAAAAAGTCAAAAAGAAAAAAAAATAATAAACCACTGTTCATGGAAGTTGTAAAATGTAAGAGTTAATTTACTGATTTAATTTAAAGCAAATTAGTTGCATTGTTGCGTTGCTACATGATTTGATGAGCTCGGTACCAACTAGTAACAAAAATACCGTTACCGAAATCCCTAAAAGTGGGTACCAGTAGCGAATATACCTGATACGGTACGGTTCTGTACCGGTCGATACTGGTATGACACCGATATTTAGGGTAAAAACCGGTAAATACCGGTGCCGAACCGGTACCGAAAATATACTAGTTTGGTAAATCAGGTAACGGTACAGGTACTGGTACCAGTACCCGATACCATTTGCTAATATGTTAGTATGTTACTATTCATTCCTTTCAAATTTTAACCCTGGTATGACACCGGTATTTAGGGTAAAAACCGGTAAATACCGCTGCCGAATCGGTACCGAAAATATACTGGTTTAGTAAATCAGGTAACGGTACATGTACCAGTACCAGTACCCGATACCATTTGCTAATATGTTAGTATGTTACTATTCATTCCTTTCAAATTTTAATATATAGGTTTCCTTTCAAATTTTAACACTGGTATGACACCGGTATTTAGGGTAAAAACCGGTAAATACCGGTGCCGAACCGGTACCGAAAATATACTGGTTTGGTAAATCAGGTAACGATACAGGTACCGGTACCAGTACCCGATACCATTTGCTAATATGTTAGTATGTTACTATTCATTCCTTTCAAATTTTAATTTTAAATTAAATATATAGGTATATGTTTATAAACCTTAAGAAATTGTTGTGTATTTGTTTTTGGTCGCAAATTATCCTAACCTACTTTATACTTTATTTTTATTTATACTAGCTTATGTTATTTTTTTGGCATATATGTATTTTATGCATTACTTTCAAGTATTGTGTGTATTTGCTCCTAGTATATCAATTTCCTCCAAGTGTTGTGTGTATTTGTTACGTTCGAAAAAAGTTTTTTTTTTTTTTTTTGTTAACATTATGCTTCAAATATACCTGTTTCCTCCATTGTTTTAAAATCCGGTTTTTATACCGTACCGGATTTGACTTCGAAACGGTTTAACTGGGTGTATCGGGTGGTTTAACCGGGTGTACCACGTTTTAACCGGTTCTACCGTGTGATTCAACCTGCCGGTTTGAACCGGTTTTTAAAACATTGGTTTCCTCAAACATATTGAAAACAAATTTGCAATAAAGCTAAGGGCTAAAGGGTATATTTTCAAGATTATGCTTCAATACATCCGGTTACTTCAAAGTATCCTGTTAATGATGTGGTCATATTCTAAGTGATATATCATATAGAATGTTAGAGAATAGTCATGCCTATAGTGATGTGATACATGACTTTACGTTCACATTTAAACTTTTACATGTGTGTCATGTTTTATTTCCAAAAAATATACATAATATAGTTGGGTGTTTCCACATTTCTTACCGGTGTCGTCATGTATCTCCTATGTGCATGTCTAGACCATCTTAACATCCCCTCCCATATATTACCCGAAAAAATGTGTCACCCCAAGTTTTTCTCAAAAAAAAAAAACACACACACACACACACTTCATTTTTATCCCGATTTAGCTGTGTACTTACACATCCACCTTTCTCGCTTGCGTTATTTTAACAGCCCAACAATCAATTCCGTCTAATATAGTTGGGAGAACTACAATGCTATAGCCTATAGAGCCTCCCCTTGTCTCATATACCCTTATGACTGCTCTTCATTTGGACGAACGACCTTAAATTCTTGAACCTAATTAGACAACCCGACCTTCAATAGTGACACGTGTTTTCATCGTTGGGACCCCGTCACTTTGGAAGAATGACCCTAAATTCTTAAGCTTTTATGCTCCAAGTTGCTCGCCCCCTTCCACCACAATTTGCCACTACTATATCAACAATGGTCATATACAACAAATGTGTGTGTGGTGTGGTGTGGTGCAGGGGTGTTCATGAGCCGATCTGATCCGATCGAAGGTCTGCTCATGCTCGGATTGAATTACAACCGATCCGATCAGATCGAATTTGCAAAACCGAGCACAAAAGTGATGCTCATGCTCGGATTGTATTTGAATCGAGCGGATCGTTTTCGCTCAGTTTTTCTCAAATCCTAACTAAAATCGACCGGATCGTTTTCGTTCGGTTTCGCTCGATTGAATTATAAGGCTGCGTTCAACAAAAACAAATCCTAACTTAATTAAAACATGTCCAACACCTTACTAACAAAAGCAATACATAACTAAAATCATGATTCTAAAAATGTTCTTAACAATATCAAGAAGCACAAAATAAAGTACGAAATACAAATTGTCATTTAGCTCAAAAAGCCATAAACTTCTTCTTTAAGCTTGACCATCTCCATCCACAAAATTCAACTTCAAATCAACATATAACCTATAAACACAAACATTCAACAAAACCATTAAGTTCTACACATTACATAACAACTTTTATGGTTTGTTAATTATAAAAATACTTTTCATTTATTATCAGACCCGTATGGAGTCAACACATCAGTTTCCAATTTTTCTTCATCTCCTGCAGGCTGCAGCTTGCTACACATTAAAAAAAACAAAATACAAATGTTAATGCATAAACTACAAAAATACAAGTAGATTATAAATGTAATAAAAGCTTACTTTCAATGTTTTTAAGGTTGTTTTTTAGCTGGCCTTTAATCAATCACTTCTACAAACAAGAAGTTCCACCATATCCTTTGGGCTTTTAATTTTTTTAGGCTAGTATATTTTTTGGGTTTTTAATCTTTAGTATATATATATATAGGGTAGGGATCGTAAGAGAAGTCCACCCTATTTGAGAAACTTGAGAAGCAATCTGGACCACACATTTTCCCTAAGCAAAAAATGCAAAAAAAAAAAGGTGAAAAAATGCAATTTTTTTTTTTGAAAAATCGCAGCTTTTTCTTTAAGGATTAATTTTTTTTTATTTTTTTTTATTTATACACATGTGTATATTGTTAATCTTTTAGCTATACATATATGTATATTGTCAATTATACATATATGTATATACATGTTTAAAATTGAAAAAATATGTCTTATAAATCCTAAACCTTAAACCATAAACACTAAAGCTAAACCTTAATGCTAAACCCTAAACTCTAAACCCTAAAGCTAAACCCTAATGTTAAACCCTAATGCTAAACCCTAAAGCAAACCCTAATTCTAAACCCTAAAGCTAAACCCTAATGCTAAACCCAAAAGCTAAAACTAAACCCTTAATGCCTAACCCTAATGCAAACCCTAAAGATAAAGTTAAAGCTAAACCCTAATGCTAAACCCTAAATACTATTGCTAAACCCTAAAGCTAAACCCTAATTCTAAACCATAAAGCTAAACCCTAAGGCTAAACCCAAAAGCTAAAACTAAACCCTAAAGCTAAACCCTTAATGCTAAACCCTAATGCAAACCTAAAGATAAAGCTAAACCCAAGAGTTAAAGCTAAACCCTAATGCTAAACCAAAAGCTAAACCCTAATGTTAAACCCTAAATACTATTGCTAAACCCTAAAGCTAAACCCTAAACCATAAAGCTAAACCCTAAACCCTAATGCTAAACCCTAAATAACACTTATTTTTTAATTTTAAACATGTATATACATATATGTATAATTGACAATATACATATATGTATAGTTAAAAGATTAACAATATACACATGTGTATAAATCCAAAAAAAAAAAAAATTTAATCTTTAAAGAAAAAGCTGTGATTTTTCCAAATATATATATATATATTTTGCATTTTTTCACCTTTTTTTTTTTTTTGCATTTTTTGCTTAGGGAAAATGTGTGGTCCAGAATGCTTCTCAAGTTTCTCAATTAGCCTACTACTTCTCACATGATCCTTATCATATATATATATATATATGTCACACCCCGATATTTCCACGTTTTACCGGTGGGCCCGGTGGGGGAGTATCGTGACGTAGTTGATATCATTATAGTCAAACAACACAATATTTAAATGCACAGCGAAAGCAAAAGATAGATTCATTTCAACCGAATAAAATTGTAATATCAAGTATCACAAAATAGTTGAAAATAATCCACATGTGGATCAAATAAAAAGAAATTTGTTCAACAGACTGAAATGCATCCAAGCTTGCGAGACTCTTATTGGTGCTAAGGAGAAAGCCAGCCTATTTCGAGTAGTACCTGCACTTAATCTTTTTGGGAAAATACGTCAGTTTACACTGGTAAATACAATCAACTGACTCATTTTGAAAAGTTTAATAAAATTGATTTGAATTCACGTGGCACAAACTTTTTATAACTTGGGATAATTATTTGAATATAATCTTGTAAAAGAATTACATGTTCCTTATGCGTTCAGTAGCCTGATCCGTAGACCGGGTTAAAGATTAATAGACACACCACATGATATAGTCCCGGGTGGGTTATTCCCAATGCCGGTGGTTATACCATATTATTTATTTATGCACTGACGGGTGTTCGCCTACACCCCGTGCTCAGGTCGTGGCCATTTCCTAAAATGATGCCAAGGATATCCGGGACATGGTCATTAACCCCCCAAAGGCTTTAAGCAAACAAAACATTTTCAAACGGGACATCTCAATGGTTTAACCTTCATACAATTAAAGATTCAATGCCCGACCAAACGGTATTTTATATACCGTACCCCAAGCCCGTATAGGGAAAATAAGTTAAAAGTATTTACCTTTGCAAGTAATAATCACAACAAGCAAGTGCACGTAGCTTTTACCGGGTCTCCTATTCTGGAACGAAGGTTTATAATAACCTATTAGAATCCTAACGGGTCTTTAATTAAGCCTAAGCTTAGACCGGTTAGTTTTAAGGGAAGATACGGTTCGTACGCATGATTAAGCGAAGACCGGAATAGAATGTGATTTGGACCTGACAAGTTTCAAGACTTGTATAATATGGGCAAACTAAACACATTCTGGATTTTGAGATAAAAACGATAAGGTTTGACCCGTTTCGGCTAATTTATGCAAACTAGTTACATAAACCGTACCGAACGCACAAGAGGCGTAACGGGTAACCATAAAAGTCATATACAGGTTTCCTAAGTTAATATGCCTTAAATATGTTGTGATATCAGTAGGATACCTTCCATTATGCCCAAAACGAGTTTAATCTCAATTTAAGCCCCGTAGGGGTATTTTGGTCATTTTAAAGATTATAAAAGAGATTAATTAAAATTATGAGATTCGGGTCTGAAATAATCAGTAAAACAACTTAGTTTTATGGGTTATATCAGTTGGTGATAAGTCTTATATGACAAAACGGTTTTAAACCCATACTATGTGTTTAATACGCGTAAAAAGCCGTTTTAAGCGATTTCCGGGTTATAACAGGAAATCTGAGTTTTCTTATCAGTTTACAAGTTCAAAATACTTCATTTATTATATAAAATCAGTAGCAATTAAATTGGTGTCAAAATACTATGAAAAACTCATTTTATAAACAAAAAGGGTATAATCGGTATTTACCGAATCAAGGCAATAACCTTAGGTTATGATCAGGTTAAAAATAATTAAAAATATTCAAAAATCCCAAAATATTATATTACATCAGTGGGTAAAAGGATGGGGTTTAGATAGGCTTTATGCTAAATACGCCGCTTAATTAATAAAAAAAACTTTCTAATTACGCTATTGAGCATAACTCCTAATCTAGACCTCAAACTGATATGAAATTTTACGGACATGTTTATAGATCAGTAACAGAGATTATTGTCCTCTTACATTTCCAAAATTCTCGTTTTAAGGTCAAATGGGCATTATGGTCAACATTAAGCAATTAACGGAAACGTGTAAATGAATCGGACAATCAACGAACCAATCACAGAGGGTTATACCATCATGTAACCTAGTCCTAAGGAAGCTCTAAGGCATTTCTAAACACATCTAAATCGGGTCAGAACTGAAGTCAAAGCAAAAGTCAAAGTTTTGCGATTTTCGGTTCAGAACCGAGCCTAAACAGAAAATTGTCGGATCAAACAAGCTTAGACCAGTTCTTATACTAATTACCAAGTTATATGAGTGATAAAATAGGTTACATGCCTTCTACATTGCTAATTAGGTGTTAATTCGAAAATTATGTTTCTGTTGACTTTTTATAACAAACCTTGACCCGACAAATGATCTAGTTAGAGCGGGAATCAGAGGGTACCCTTTTAAGGGTTTATTGCCCACATAATTACCAACTTATAACTACCTTAAGTTTGACAAATCACTGGACCATTAGTGATTAATCGTTAAGTCAAACCTTAATTACGACGTTTTGACTTTAAGCTAATTAACTAAGTAAAACACGATTAAGGAAGGTTAAGGAAGCTTACCAAAGTCCTATGCACGATTAGTGATGCTTAGGGAAGGCTCTTGTGCTCCAGAAATGATCAGAAGTGAAGGTATGAATGAATGATCAAAGTTTGCAACAATGTGGGTCTTATATAGTGCTTTTGATTCATCATGATCATGACAAACAAGCCTATGAGGTGATCCCTGATCAATTACAAGTGTCCCTAAGCCTAAAAACTAGTTTGTGCCGCACATGGTATTGAAAACTAGCAATGTAAGTCGGTTAAACTTGTTATAACAGGCACCTGTCAAGTTTCTGATGCTGGCGATCGCATACAGACCGTAAGCTAAGAGTCTTGCGGTCCGTAAGTACCTACTACGGACCGTAAGACAATGGCTTTGCGGTCCGTAACCTTCCTTGGTTTACTTCGCCCTGATGACTTCCTTGCGGACCGTAAGGCTAAGCCCATACGATCCGTAACCGATGAGCAGAAGACAAAAAATTGTAAATTATTAGGCTTTGATCATGCAACCTTTATGTCTTCGAGTCTTATGCCTTTAATATTGGTATGGGACCACTTGATCATGCCTGAACAGTTATGACCACCTTGCCATGTTTTAGAATTATCTTGGATTCTTTTGAAAGGGTCATGAATGAAGGTTTGTCGCATACATTCTCATGGGATCCCAACTTTGCAATTTGAATCAATTATTACTAGTATTAACCGGGTTTGAATGTATATCAGATGTTTATAAAACAGGTTAAGGTTTGGGATTTATAAATAGGTCGCTCAGAGGTATAAATTAACATGTCGACACACTTTTAAATCCTAGCATACATCTTTCAATTCGATCCGGGTTTATAACACGTTTACCTTCCATGACACGTGTCAACACATTATAGGACGTGAATTTTCGAGGTGTTACATCCTCACCCCCTTAAAAGAAATCTCGACCTCGAGATTTACTGAAACAAATGAGGGTACTTTTCTTTCATTGTAGACTCTACCTCCCACGTGTACTCGGGACCTCTACGGGCATCCCATTTAACCTTTACAATTGGCACATGCTTCCTTCGAAGCTTCTTAACCTGTCGATCCTCAATCGACACAGGTTTTTCCACAAATTTCAAGCTCTCATCTATATGCACATCTGTATGTGGTATGACTAGTGATTCATTAGCTAGACATTTCTTTAGATTGCAGATGTGGAATACATTGTGAATACCACTGAGCTCTTCAGGTAAGTTTAACTTATAAGAAACATATCCGACACATTCGATGATCTCGAATGGTCCTATGTATCTCGGGCTTAACTTGCCTTTCTTACCAAATCGCATTACCCCTTTCCAGGGTGATACTTTAAGTAGAACTTTATCACCAACCTCGAACTTCAGAGGTTTACGCCTTAAGTCCGCGTAGCTTTTCTGCCTATCCCTGGCAGCTTTGAGACGATCGCGTATTTGCACAATCTTATCTGTCGTTTCCAGGACTATTTCAGGTCCTGTCAGTTGGACATCTCCAACTTCCGCCCAACAAACGGGCGTTTTGCACTTCCTACCATACAATGCCTCAAAAGACGCAGCCTTAATGCTGGTATGATAGCTATTGTTATACGAGAACTCGATTAATGGTAGGTGGTTATCCCAACTACCACCTAAGTCAATCACACATGCACGAAGCATGTCTTCTAAAGTTTGGATGGTATGCTCACTCTGCCCGTCCGTTTGAGGATGGTAAGCCGTACTAAAATTTAAGCGCATGCCCAAAGATTGTTGGAAACTTTTCCAAAAATGTGATGTGTACCTAGTATCTCTGTCAGAGATAATAGACACTGGTACGCCATGCAGAGATACAATCTTATCTACGTACAATTGGGCTAACATGTCGGAGCTATAGGTCTCCTTAATGGGTAGGAAATGTGCTGACTTAGTCAGTCTATCTACTATCACCCATATAGTGTCATTTCCTTTCTTTGTCTTTGGAAATTTGGTGATGAAATCCATTGTCACCATTTCCCACTTCCACGTGGGAAGTTCAGGCTGTTGTAGCAAACCTGACGGCTTCTGATGTTCAGCTTTGACTTGCGCACACGTCAAACATTTAGCCACATAGGCAGCTATAGACTTCTTCAAGCCTATCCACCAAAAATTTGCTTTTAGATCCTGGTACATCTTGTCAGCTCCAGGATGAATGGAGTATTTAGAAATGTGGGCTTCCTGGAGGATAACATCTCGAAGTCCTCCATAAACTGGAACCCATATTCGTCCATTTAACCTCAGAATTCCGTCCTTGCCATAGGATAACTGTTCTTCAGTTACTCCTAGCTTTTTATCAGGATAGTTAGCTTCCAACACAGCTTCCTTCTGTGCATCTAACAACCTTTCATTCAAACCGTTCTTTATCTCAATGCTCTTGGCATTGATTCTTATAGGCTTCACTCTTTCCTTTCGACTTAAGGCATCGGCGACTACATTTACCTTGCCAGGATGGTATCTTATTTCACAATCATAATCATTCAAAGTTTCCATCCAACGTCGCTGCCTCATGTTCAAGTCCTTCTGATTGAACTGATGTTGAAGGCTCTTGTGATCAGAATAGATCACACACTTGGTTCCATACAAGTAGTGTCTCCAAAGTTTTAGTGCAAATACAACGACACCCAACTCCAAGTCATGGGTGGTGTAGTTCTTTTCGTGCACCTTTAACTGTCGAGAAGCATAGGCGATAACCTTGCCTTTCTGCATAAGCACGCATCCCATACCTGTGTGCGATGCATCACAATAAACTACAAATTCTTCGATTCCTTCACGCAATGTCAGTACAGGCGCATTGCTTAGCTTCTGCTTAAGGATATCAAAGGATTCTTGTTGCTTGGGTCCCCAGTTGAACTTAATATTCTTACTAGTCAAAGAAGTTAGGGGTGCAGCAATCCTTGAAAATTTTTCAATAAAACGCCTGTAATATCCTGCCAATCCCAAGAAACTGCGAATCTCGGTGGGCGTCTTCGGCTCTTGCCAATTCATGACAGCTTCAACCTTAGCGGGATCTACTTGGATTCCGCGTTCACTAACCACATGTCCAAGAAATTGGACTTCACGAAGCCAAAATTCACATTTAGAGAATTTGGCATAGAGCTTTTCTCGATGAAGCAGTTTCAGAATGCAATGGAGGTGCTTCTCATGGTCAGCTTGGTTCTTCGAGTAGATGAGGATGTCGTCAATGAAAACGATGACAAATTGATGTGTGCAAAATGCAACATATAAATTACATCAATTGTGGCATAAAACTAACCCTTTTTTAGTACTAATGTTGGAAAAAGTGTGCTTTTGTCTTCCTTTTGTATTTTCAGGATTACATGAGCTCAAATTAACAAAAGAAGCAAAAAGACATCAAAATCTAACATAAATACAAGAAAAGGAACAAGACGTGACATGCCCGACCCCACGACAGCATCTTCCCAAGCAAAACAAGTTAACAGAAGACTGAACACGCCCCGTGCTCAGCCAGCACGGGGGCGTGCCCAAGTGTCAGCCGAAAAGACAAAGTGGTAGAAGCTTCTATTGCCCACCACGTGGCCGTGGTCAACTATAAGATTCGCACAATCCAGGCAAATCTTCATAGTACAAAGATTCTTCTGCACACGGGGTCGTGCTCAGCGGACACGGGGGCGTGGTCAACTAATAAGACAAAGCTGCATTAAATGAAGAAAGAGAGGATGTGGACACGGGGCTGTGCCCACTGGACACGGGGCCGTGCCCGAGCTTCTGTTCAGCCTATAAATAGGAGTGCTTGGCTCAAGCTCAAACCATCCCTTGGCACACCACCTCTCTCAAACTTCACCCACCACCCACCACCACCACCATAACACCATCATCCACCACCATCATCCATTGTCCATCGTAGAGTGTGTGAGTCGTCTCGGGATCCAAGATTGATCGTAAGAGTTCTTGACAATCAAGGCCATGTTTGCCTAAGTCTCTTACATCACTTGGTGAAGACAAGTGTCTAGTGTAATACTTTTTATTTCTAATCTTTTCGCACTTTTTACTTGGTTTTGTATTAATGACTTTAATAACTAGTTTCTTATGTTGAAGGTGATCTTTCCTTATCGTTTGTCCGTGGTGTCTTGGCATTATTTTACTGTCTATATAAAATAAAAGATTTTCACCATTCATATCTCCACGGTCTATATGGAGGTATGTTGGCTACCTGGTCGGGGGTTAAGGGAACGATTTGGTAAAGGTCTTGCCATTGTTCAGCGTTTAGAGGTCCTGCAATGGACCTGGGTCAAATTTAGTAGGACCTCCTTCAATACTTAACGGTATTGGATGGCGGGGGTCCAAACTCTTTGATCCCCTCATAAGTTAACTACTATTAATACTATAACCCCGGCTATTTAGGACTGTATCCCTGTTGACTCAGACTACTTAGTCGAGGGTAACGTCACCTCCAAAAGAGGGGCCTACCATAATTTGCATTAATAACTTAATTCATCATCTTTCAATAATCCGACCCTCTAGGATTGTATCCTTGCTGACTCAAACTACTGGGTTGAGGGTAACGTCACCTTCAAAAGAGGGGCCTACTACAATAACTAAGATAATCTCTTAAATAAGTGCAAAAGTGCGGAAATAATCAAAGGTTACACTATACACGAGTCGGAACCAAGTGATTCATCTTGTCTATCTGTTTTATTTTATTTTTATTTTTCAGCATTTTAGTTAGTTTTTATTTTTCCTAGCTTAAAACATTTTTCTAAACTTTTTGATTTGATTAGACGTTGAGGATAAACCGGTACTAAAAACTCTTGTGTCCTTGGACGACCTCGGTATCTTACCAACACTATACTACGCTCACGATGGGTGCATTTGCCCATATGTGTGTCTAGTGTTAGTAAATATCGTGTTTTATAAATTTAAAACTTGACTAAAAAAGTGTTAAAGGGGCTTAAAGTATACACCTAATATATATAACACTCCACACACATCAAGTTTTTGGCGCCGTTGCCGGGGACACAAGGATTTTAAGAAAGTTAGGAATCAACGGCCTAATCTTTTTCTTATTTCTCATTTTTTTTTTAGGATTTTTCTTAATTTTTCAGCTTCTGCAGAACTCAGCACGGGCCGTGCCCACTGAACACGCCCCGTGCCCAATCATTGGAACTGGCAATCCTGTTTTAAGTCAGACAGTAAGCTGAACACGGAGCCGTGCCCACTCAACACGCCCCCGTGCCCAAGTTTCAGTTACTGAAAACAGAACCGTAAGATCCCGACGGTTGGTAATTTATGACACAAACATGAGTGATACTAATACTTTTTACTTTCGGCACTCTTATGGTACTATGTGGTGTCAATTATGTGGTGGTAACCATAAGGAATTAGAATGCTATTTTCTAAATTATAATCCCCACTATATAGACCCATCGTTTCCTAGTATCCCTAAGAGGGGCGAAAGTAAAAATAATCCCTATCTCTCCCTCGATTGCTCCCAACCGGATTTTCTAGGAGAAATGCTTCTCGATGAATTATTTCAACTAGAAGATCTAATTATTGATTGGTTAAAAGAACTTAGGAAAGATTTCAAAAATCTTTTCCAAAACGATAACCAAGAAGAAGGGTTGGAACCGCATTCAAACAACTTCGTTGTCTCCGACGATACTCCTAACTCTAGTGAGGACTTGAGCGATAGTCGTCCCTGTGTCGATTGTGCCGTGAAGGACTCCCCATCAACTTCGTTTGATGCATACATAGACCTGAGCGATTCGACATACACCTTCTTTAACGAGAGCCCGGAAAAGGGTTGGACTTGTCCACCTACATATAGTATAGGAATCACCCTCACCGACAACCTCTTGCGTTCTCATCTTAATCTAGAACAATTTAGGTATCTTAGGCACTTTGGGGTTGTTCCATCCAGTAAGGAACCGCCTGATCCGGAAAAGTTCCTTGAAAATAGACAAACTTCATAAAACAGCCTTCCGACACGGGGCCGTGCCCAGGTCAACACGCCCCCGTGTCCACCAAAAGATTCCTTTCTGACTTTTGTCAGAATACGGACAAAACGTGTCAGGATCTTGCCTGCACACGGGGCCGTGTCCAGCCGACACGGGGCCGTGTCCAGCATGCTGTCGTTTTCTATAAATGCAGCCAAGAATCCTGCACATTTGGACCATCCAGGGACAGAGATTTGAAAGGATTTTCTAACATTCCATCCTAGGTATGTTCTAAAAGAAGGTTCTAACAAACATCTTGTCCTTTCCTCTTTTATCCATTGCCTTCTTCTTCACCTTTCTTACAACAACACCTCCATTGAAGCTTGATTTCAAGCTTCATTGTGATGATTGTTGATATTTTAGTTCAAGGAATCTTGTTAAAAATAAGTTACACAACATTGTTTTAAGTTATTTCTACTCAAAAAAGCTTCATAAGTTAAGAAAATAATTTGAAATCCCAAGATTCCTTGTTCTAAAAATCTGCAGAAAGTTAAACACGGGGCCGTGCTCATTGAGCACGGGGCCGTGTCCGTGGTACTGTTTCATTAAAACGAACTATTTTGTGGTTTGTTTTCGTGAATGTCTAGCCAAAACAGTGGAACCTCTTATGCGCACTCCAGAAACAGTCGAAGGGAAAGGAGGCCATCGATTGAAGCAACTCTCGTAAGATACGTCATGGCGCTACGTGAATCTCTTGACGAGATGACTTCGGTAGAGGAGGTCCTCATAGACCGTATAAATTATCTTTCGGTGGGGTTGGAAAACAGTTTTCAATAAATAAACCTCTTGCACCAGAGGTTAAACATTCTTGTGACACCTCCCATGGAACCAATCCTCCCTCAAGAGGATTGGAACCTAGCACTTGGAATCCACAATCCTACCGGTTGGGACGACATTCCGGCGGAACCTCCTCTTGAAAAACTCCAAGAAATCCCGGTGGAAGTTGCACCTCCTCAAACCAATGCTAATGAGCCCGCTTTTCTTCTCCCTCGGGAGATCGAAGAATGGCTCACCGACGTATGAGGACCCCATACCCGGAAAGAGAAGTTGTCAAAGCCACATTTAACCGGAAAATTTACCTTTTCAGAAATTTTGCTAATAGAATAAGGCTAGAACTTCTTGGTTTAGATTTCTTGTGTTTCTTTGACCTAACTATCTAGTATTTTAATTTTTAGGACTATTATGTAATTCTCTCTATGACTAATGAATGATGGTTTTAGTTAAATTGGTGTTTGGGTGGTGTTGAAATGAATAAAACACACTTGAGATGGCAAAGGATACAAGGGAAATTTGAACCAGCACCCCATGCAGGAAAACAGAGCCGTCCGACAAAATTCTTCGTTTACAGTAAGCTCGGCACGGGCCGCGTCCGCCCAACACGGCCCCGTGCTGCACAGTCTGCAGAGAAGACCCAGTTCAGGTAACTGGACACGGGCCGTGTCCACCCAACACGCCCCCGTGTCCAAGCTTCTGTTTCTCTTGATTTAATTTTGTTACTGGCACTTGAACACGGGGCCGTGCTCGGACAACACGGGGCCGTGTTCAGCGCCCAGTAACACAAAATTTTTGCTTTTTACACATTCAATCAACCTAAAAACTTATTTTTAGGACACATTGAGGACAATGTGTATTTTAAGTGTGGGGGGATGCTAAAACCTTGAATCTTGCAAGTCCTAAATACAAGCCTTACACAAAACTCTATTGGAACCGCTAATCACCCCAAATTTTTTCAAAATTTTTCATTTTTTTTACTTGTCTAGGTTTAACTCGGGAATTTCAAGTTCTAAAAAGGTTATATTTTTACGAATTTACAACCGATAGCGTCATGATAAAAAGAACCAACATAAGAAAATTATGAAAAGGCATGGCAAACTTAGTTAAAATTGGATTATATATACTTGCTCACATAAAAACCCATTCCCACAAAAGTGAGTTTTGAGCCTTTATTGAGCACACAATTACATATCATTAGACTAAATGCTCATTTTTCGTTTCTTGTGTGAATAGCCGCTTGGTTCTTACGACTCTAGAACTTGCCATGACGATACATTCCCGATCCTTACCAACTTAAACCCGAGTAAGTAAATGATGGAGGCATTAGGACTAACCCTTTTTATTTCTACACCATTATTTTTCTTTTTTTAACCACCTACCCAAAATCCCCCTAGTTAGCCCCTTTGAGCCTAAACCTTTTCATTTCATAACCCAAACCAAACACCCTTTTACCCACTAAAACTTTTTCATTTTTTAACCTTTTGTTTTAGTAACTAGCTCGGTCTTTCGTATGACTTTTCAAAAAAAAAAAGTGTTGATGATGAAGCAAAAGAAAATAAACAAACAAGTTCATCAAAAATAACTTTGTTTGAATAAAAGCTTCATCAAAATAAAAGTTGCAAAAATAAAAAGTCTTACGAAAACCGACGCTTGTTACGCTTTTCGCCCTTTTTCTACTAACCACTAACCACTAACCCAACCACCTACCTTTAACCCAAGCCTAACCCTTCACCCACAAAAGTCCTCTTGATATTTACAAATGTATATAAGTTAAAAAGGAGGAGAATTGATTGCTTGGCAAGCTTATGGTAGGAGTAAGTTCCATGTCGCTCTCGAGTGATCCACAATACCAAAACAACTGAAAATTAAAACACACTAGGTTTTATTTGTAAATTTATTTATAAGATTTCTAGACTGTAGATAATAAAAGTGCTAAACTTGGGTCAAATTATTTAAGAATTTGTATTAATTGCTACATTAGTTAGCATATAAAGATCTGCCCATACTGTATACAGTTAACTAGATAATAAAACATATAATCAGTTAATAAAACATGTTTTCACAGAATAACAATTAAATTTCCTAAGTATCTCTCAATTATTTTAATAGGCTAAAATCAATAGTAAGCTTAAATCAGTGGCTCTGATACCACCTTTTCCTGTCACGGCCCTTCGCCCCGGTTTGACCCGGTCCAGAACCGCGAGGCAGGAAATCCGATGGTATCTGATTAAATGACAGCGGAAGTCTTTTTAAATAGGATCGATTAATATTAAAACCGCTCGTTTATATATATAATATAGGGATAAATCCCATAATTTACAATAAAGTGATTTTACTGGGAATTCTTTATTTCTCAAAACATGTTTCTTTATTTATTTACATTGAGCCACTTTTCTAAGCTTGTAGTGCTCCACGGCACTTTTCCTGTGCTCACAACAGATCACCTGAAACATGTTTGAAAAAGGTTTTGTCAGCGGGAAATACTGAGTGAATCATTCTATTTTGCATAATGATGCATAGTTATTAATTACAGCATAAGAGCTATTACAATGGCTTCTATCTTATTTTTATCTGTTCTTCTGTCACAATGGTGACGATGGTCATACCACTATTTAGATCAATGAACCTAAATAGTGATGATTATCCCTGAAGGTTAATGAACCTAACAGTGATTATCCCGAGTAGGTCAATGAACCTAACTGGGAGAAAATTAGTAATGTGCACAATACCCCACTAACCAGTAATTCAAGATATCCACGACTTAGTCCCTGTAATTATAACCTTGAAAATAATTTGAGGTATTGTAAAATAGTTGATAAAAAGAGAATGACTCACATTGCAGATTTAACGAGCAGAGTATAAGCCTACTGATTAGCCTTGATTAACCTAATTTAAATAACAATGCACGCATAAACAGGTTAGTAACTAATACAGCAGTTACGACCATTCACGAGATTAAACCCTCACAACGGTTTACAAGTGCAATACTTAACAATTCAGTGGATTCACAACGAATGACAGAGTATAGTCCGAATTCGAACAGCACTCAAACATTCATGTCGAAATCACGATGAATAACAAAGTATAAACTCAATTTGAGCGGCACTTAAACAATCGTTGGATAGTTATAATCGATCGGACGTTGAATCGTAATAGCGATCGAGTTATTACCCTGATTGCGGCGTCGATTAGTGAATCGTGTGTGTTAATTGTGATAAACAGACAATATCTCAGCGTATAATTTGAGAATTTACGTCGTTCCAACTCCCAGAATCAAGTCCCAGACTCATCTATTTATAGCTGAAAAACCTCCCCCTCGCGCCACGCGAGGGGTCCTCTTATTCCTGTCGCGTGGCGCGACAGGTCACTTTCGGGGGCCGTGACAGAAAAAGGATTAGTTAGCGTATAAAGATCTGCCCATACTGTATACAGTTAACTAGATAATAAAACATATAATCAGTTAATAAAACATGTTTTTACAGAATAACAATTAAATTTCCTAAGTATCTCTCAATTATTTTAATAGGCTAAAATCAATAGTAAGCTTAAATCAGTGGCTCTGATACCACCTTTTCCTGTCACGGCCCTTGGCCCCGGTTTGACCCGGTCCAGAACCGCGAGGCAGGAAATCCGATGGTATCTAATTAAATGACAGCGGAAGTCTTTTTAAACAGGATCGATTAATATTAAAACTGCTCGTTTATATATATAATATAGGGATAAATCCCATAATTTACAATAAAGTGATTTTACTGGGAATTCTTTATTTCTCAAAACATGTTTCTTTATTTATTTACATTGAGCCACTTTTCTAAGCTTGTAGTGCTCCACGGCACTTTTCCTGTGCTCACAACAGATCACCTGAAACATGTTTGAAAAAGGTTTTGTCAGCGGGAAATACTGAGTGAATCATTCTATTTTGCATAAATAGGAGGACCCCTCGCGTGGCGCGAGGGGGAGGTTTTTCAGCTATAAATAGATGAGTCTGGGACTTGATTCTGGGAGTTGGAACGACGTAAATTCTCAAATTATACGCTGAGATATTGTCTGTTTATCACAATTAACACACACGATTCACTAATCGACGCCGCAATCAGGGTAATAACTCGATCGCTATTACGATTCAACGTCCGATCGATTATAACTATCCAACGATTGTTTAAGTGCCGCTCAAATTGAGTTTATACTTTGTTATTCATCGTGATTTCGACTTGAATGTTTGAGTGATGTTCGAATTCGGACTATACTCTGTCATTCGTTGTGAATCCGCTGAATTGTTAAGTATTGCACTTGTAAACCGTTGTGAGGGTTTAATCTCGTGAATGGTCGTAACTGCTGTATTAGTTACTAACTTGTTTATGCGTGCATTGTTATTTAAATTAGGTTAATCAAGGCTAATCAGTAGGCTTATACTCTGCTCGTTAAATCTGCAATGTGAGTCATTCTCTTTTTATCAACTATTTTACAATACCTCAAATTATTTTCAAGGTTATAATTACAGGGACTAAGTCGTGGATATCTTGAATTACTGGTTAGTGGGGTATTGTGCACATTACTAATTTTCTCCCAGTTAGGTTCATTGACCTACTCGGGATAATCACTGTTAGGTTCATTAACCTTCAGGGATAATCATCACTATTTAGGTTCATTGATCTAAATAGTGGTATGACCATCGTCACCATTGTGACAGAAGACCAGATAAAAATAAGATAGAAGCCATTGTAATAGCTCTTATGCTGTAATTAATAACTATGCATCATTATGCAAAATAGAATGATTCACTCAGTATTTCCCGCTGACAAAACCTTTTTCAAACATGTTTCAGGTGATCTGTTGTGAGCACAGGAAAAGTGCCGTGGAGCACTACAAGCTTAGAAAAGTGGCTTAATGTAAATAAATAAAGAAACATGTTTTGAGAAATAAAGAATTCCCAGTAAAATCATTTTATTGTAAATTATGGGATTTATCCCTATATTATATATATAAACGAGCAGTTTTAATATTAATCGATCCTGTTTAAAAAGACTTCCGCTGTCATTTAATCAGATACCATCGGATTTCCTGCCTCGCGGTTCTGGACCGGGTCAAACCGGGGCCAAGGGCCGTGACACTGGTTATGAGATAACCAGTCCATGCCTAAAACTATGTCGAAAACGGCTAACTTCAAAGGAAGTAGGGACAAAGGAAAAGAGTGGTTCCTAATGGATATGAAACATCCATCTAATACGGTTGAGGCGGTTTCTAAGGTGCCATCTGCTAATTCCACCTCATATTTCACACTTAGGGTTTTAACAGGTAAATTCAGTAACTTACAAAACTTATTATCTACAAATGATTTATCAGCTCCTGAATCAAATAGCACTCTCGCATAAACATCATTTATGAGGAAGGTACCTGTGATCACATTGTCGTCCTGGACAGCTTCCTTTGCATCCATCCTGAAGACCCTAGCATTGGTCTTTTTCCCATCCTCAGTCTTCTTTGCGAGTTTTGGGCAGTTGGACCTGATATGCCCTTTTTCATTGCAGCTATAACACGTAGCATCCTTGATTTTCTTACAGTCTAAGGTCTTGTGCTCAAAAGACTTGCAAATCCCACATGCCCTTGGCTGCGATTGGGATTTCGCCTCGAGTCTGCACTTCCCGAAATGGTGCTTCTTACAGATTTTACATTTGGGCTTATCACCCGACTGAT
The DNA here is from genome assembly GCA_030545235.1 of Helianthus tuberosus. NCBI lineage: Eukaryota > Viridiplantae > Streptophyta > Magnoliopsida > Asterales > Asteraceae > Helianthus > Helianthus tuberosus. Next base: position 175,450,826 of record CM060430.1, on the reverse strand, counting down.
GACCATCTTTCTTGGACCCAGAACTCTTTTTGTGGTCATTGTTTCCCCTATGTCTCTTATCCGATCGTTGTGAGTTATCATCCTCATGCTTCCTTTTCTCAGCGTCAGTGTTTCTTAGCGATCTCTGCCTGACCGCGTCCAGAGTAAGGAACAATGATATATCCGCTGCAGACCGAAAAGTAGCTGGTCTAGAGGCCTTAACGCTGGCTTTGATTTCTGGGGCTAAACCCCCAATGAAGCGAGCAATCCTTTTGGGTTCAGGTGTCACAAGGTAAGGAACCAGCCTTGACATTGTATTAAAACTGGTAAGGTAGGCTTGACAATCCAGGTTCTTCATAACCAAGGATAAGAAATCAGATTAAATCACAGAGTTGTTCAATGATAGATAGCAACCCTGTCTTCAACATTTCTTCCATTGGCCTTGAATATTGCACCCCGTTTTTTTGAGTCACTTCAAGTATTCCTTCTTCCTCATGCAATACCCAACTGCTAAGTTTTGGTATAGGAGTATCTTCAATATCATCATCATCTTCATCATCTTCTGCCGGAAATTTTCTCTTCAGTCTTTTTATTACAGTTCTCGTTCTTTCACAATCGTTGTCTATTGGAACCCCAAGGGACAGGATATCCTTCTGAACCTTTTCATTCATTCCAAGCATGGATTTTGATTGTCCTTACCTTTACCCTTCTCCTATCAGAGAACTTTATGATGAATCGTTTCTCTTTCCTTTCAAACCTCCATGCAATAACCTTAGCCATTTTTAAATTTTTGGCGTTTTGGACAATATGTGGCGTTTTAGTCAAATTTTTTGGCGTGTTTGAGCTTGGGTTTTCATGTTTTTATTTTATATTGACTTTTTTTCCCGCGTATGACAGGTAATTATGGCGTTTTGAAAAAGATAAATAAATATAATAAATGTTAGTAATTATGTTTTCCATCGTTTCATTTTACTGTTTTTTGCAGTTTACCGTGTTTTGTTTTCAGACTCAACTGTTTTTATGGTGTAACACGTCAAATCTTTGACGGCTGTAATTATGGCGTTTTGTTTTCCAATGACGGTTAGATAACTATTGGACTTCTTTTGTTTTATATTCTTTGCACAATGTTTCACGCATTTTTTTATTATATTAGTTGTTCAAATTAATTTTATTATAGTTTGATAGTTTTTTTGGGCGTTTTTATGGCATGATGGCGTTTTACACGCATTTGCTAATTTTGGCGTTTTATTATATTTTTCATTATAGTATTAATATTCTTTTGTTGTTTATTAACTGAAATTACAAAACAAACAATAGATAAAGAAAAAAAAACAAAGTAGAAGCAATTTATGATTTTAAATCTTCAGCGTCATCAGTCTCTTTTTTCTTTTAAAACTACAAGAAATGTGACAAATAAATGGCGTTTTGGGTTTGGCGTTGTTTATTTTCTTTGTTCATGTGTTAAAGTGTCTTTGTGGATGTTGGAGACATAGATCGACCCTGTGTGGGTGGATGCTATCTGCCTGTCGTCTTCATTATAATCATCGAGGCCAAAGTAGCATTTACACTGGTATAGGTCTCTTCTTATCATCCAAACCGTCTTCAGGAACAAAGATGACAGTATGACATATGGGTGTCATCAGTCCCTATTTTTTAAATTTTGTCTATCCATGCAGCAAAATCTTACTACACTCACGTAACAAATCATTCAATGAAGCTTCATGCAGAACATTACTGAGGATCAAAGAAAAGATGTTTGCCGTCGTTGTATTTTTTGGCATTTACATTGAGTTGTAAATTTTTTTTAGCAACCACTGTGTGTTTTTTGTGTGATAAACGGAAGGTGGTGAGACGTTTCTATTTATAGATCTTTTTTTGGCGCGTAGTTTAGGCGGGATGTTATTTTTATAACAAAAAATGTAATTAACATTTATCCGGATGTAAGTTTTGGCGTTTTTGTAGCCAGGGAGCTTAAATAAAAACACAGAAAAAAGTACGCAGTGATAAAATTGGCGTTTTGTATTTATTTGGCGTTTTATTTTTCAATGGCGTTTTATGTGAGAAATGGTTTTTTACTTTTTTACCCTTAATGAAGCGCGCCCACGTAATAAAATTGGTGTTATTTACTAAAATGCCACCGCGCCAATCTAGTCCATAGATTGTTTTGATCGGACGATCAATAAGCGTTCTCACAATTCTCACACTTTCTACCGTTTTCTCTAAATCCTGACCCTATATATATATATATATATATATATATATATATATATATATATATATATTAATAAAAATAATTCGAGCGAAACCGAACGATCGACGAGCGAGCGGACTTTTGCTCATGCTTGGATTGAATTTGAATCGAATCGATTCGAGCGGCTCATTTACAAACTGAGCGGGTATCGAACACGCATTTTTCGAGCGATCGTCGAGCGATCCTCGATCGTCGAGCAGTTTGGACAGCCCTAGTGTGGTGTGGTGTGGTGGTGGTGGGGGAGGGGGGGGGGGGGGGTGGCAGTTCATTTGAACTTACTAAAAGTATGCAAGTGTCAAAAGAATAAAACAACGTATAACCTCAGCACACACCAAAATGACTTGTAATCTAACACTATTAACAAATTTAATAAACATGTTTTTTTCTCAAATGGTTTGAGTTCTAGTTCATGGACATTGGTGTAGTTTAAAAAACATGTCTAGATGGTGTTAGTTAAAGAAAAAGAAAAGAAAACCTTAACTAAACCAAAATTAACCCACTTAAAAAATTGCCATATGAATAAGCAAGCAGCGTTTCTTTTTTTCTCAAAAGGGTGGATCTTGAAAATAGGATTTCAATCTCCATGTTATATATAATTACACATAAAATGGATCTTGAAAACAACTAGTTTTTTTTTCACCGTATTTCACGACGGGAGTGTGATTAATTTTTCTCCATGTAAAGCGGCAAGAGTTTGGTCATTATCGGTATGGCGTGTCGAAAAATATAAAAGCGAACACCAATACCATTTTCATTATGGAAAAATACCGAGAATGATGTTGTTTGCTCATAAGCGATTGGGTTCGTCATGGTACCTCAATAATATTACGTGACGTAAAACGTAGGCGAAGTTGAATTTATACCACATGTATTAGAAAGACGATAAAGTAAAGATAAACTGAGTGACCAAATGTGACCAAAAAAACCGTGCTAAGTAGCAATCGGATGACGACAAAATCCGAAAATAAAAACATTAAACAAAATCTAATAAAAGACTAAACTCATTTAGCTTTATTGCAAAATTATAAAAAAAACCAAATCTTACTACTCAAATGAAAAACCTTAAAGTCTACTATAACACACAAAAAAAAAAAAAAAAACCTTAAAGTCTACTATAACAAAAAAATCACTATTCCTCAACATGTTGTGAATTAATATATATAGATAAATATCAAAGAAAACAACTACAAACATAAAAAGGCCTTTTGAAGACAATGAATGAATGTAAGCTCTCAAAAATTGAAACAGCAACTCCAACTATTAAAATATGATCCATTAACATCTTTGATCAAACATAAGAAATTTCAAACTCTATTCGAGACAACAAAACTAACAATAATGTCAAAAATGACAATACACCTTTCGACTGAAGCAATAACAGCTTAAGCTTAGATGATTCCAATCTTGTTAGCAACATCCAAAGCATCATAATCCGGAGTCAGTCGCACATAAGCTTTTTTCGTTCCATCAGGTCTACACATTCAAACAAAACATGAATAAACAGATCCTTGAAACATAATAACTATAATATAAACTCAACCAAAACAAAAGAAAGATAGGTGATAGAATGGAAAGGAAAAAAAGGCGTAGTTACAAAAGTTGGTGCATGAAACTGGTTAAAAACTCAATATTAACATTAACAGCTGCTTGATACAAAAGTTAGAACATCAACGGTTTATGAGTCAAGTCAGTCAACAACTACTTAATATAAAATTTCTCAGTAACATTGCAAGTATATAGTATCTGTAATCATATGGAAGTATTAATATTTACTGAAAAACAGAATACTTGCAGTTCCACCCAAACCTGTTTCCAAACTCACAAATGACAAGTTTGACTCTAAACGCATTTATCACAACCAGAAACTCAATGGTATTGAACGTGGGTGATTTTATCATAGATGAAAGAAATACCTGATTAGGGTGTTGACTTTCTTGGTCTGGATGTCATACATCTTCTTGACTGCAGCCTTGATCTTCTTCTTGTCAGCACGGATGTCAACAATGAAAACAAGAGTGTTGTTGTCTTCGATCTTCTTCATTGCAGATTCAGTTGTCAAAGGATACTTTAGAATCTGATAGTGATCCAACTTGTTCCTTGGTGGAGCACTGATGCGGGGATACTTCGGGTTCCTGTCTGTCTTCAAAGTCCTTGGGCGGTGAAAGGTGACCTTAGTTCGGATCTTCTTGGCCTTCTTTTTGAATGTTGAACCTGTTTTCACAGCTTTAGCTGCCTTTAAAGCCTGAGACTTTGCATCAGCCTTCTTAGTGTTGTCAGCTATAAGAAAAAAAAATTGAAAAAAAAATCAGAAAAATTGGTGAAAGGTGCATGTGAATATTACTGATACAAAGAACCAAATGAAAAAAAAAACAATGATGGATTGAAACCACAAAAACTCATTGTTAATGTTGCAACAATCCATCCCTAATACCTAGAAAAGGTTCTATGATTTTATCTCCTACTTCAAGAATGAATTCTTATAGCCAAAACAGTCAAACAGTTTGAACACATGATTTAAAACTACAGTAGAAACTCTATAAAATAATACACTTGGGACCACCAAAATTTATTAATTAAAAGAGTTATTAATTAATCGATAAATTAATAATTATTAATTTATATATTAATTAATATTTTATTAATTTATAGTAGAATACTTGGTTTACAAACACCTCTTAGTCTACAATGGAGCCCCCTTCGCGAAACGAAGCTATTAAAGCGGCAATCACATTGAACAATTTCTTGTTGAGCTATGAGAAAACAACACCAGAAGTTCTTACCATGCTAAGGAAAATTAGAGACGAGATTCAAGGAGAAATTGATTTCAACAAAAAACAAAAGACAATTGAGTCATTTTTCAAGAAACCTTCATAAATCATTCATGTAATATGCTATATATAAGAAATTATTAATTTACATTTTATATGGGGTCTAAAGAAATTATCAAAAATGTATTATCTTATAATTTTAGCGAATTATTAATTTAGCACCCTATCCCCGAGTCGGGACCGGCAAAAAATATTATCTTAGAGAGTTTATTAAATAATCGAGTATTAATTTATCGAGTTTCTACTGTATGCACTATGGTTATGATTTAATTAAAAGAATAGCTGATTCTGATACTTTAAATGGCTCTAATACATTCTATGCAAGTTCCAAATAGAATCATAAACTCAAAATCTATGCAGTTAATCTTGGTGATATATCGGTTAAATCGATCCCCTAGTAAAATATCGGTCAGAATATTGGTACCAATATTATCGGCGATATTGACCGATAAAACCGATATATCACCGATATTTGACCAATATATCACTAAATTATTAGTGTTAAATTGCTATATTATAATTACCGATATCCCACCGATATCTCACCGAGATAACCTACATCTCAAATATTGGCCCTTGACCGATATCCAATATTTTACCACATTAACTGCATAGCTCATTAGCTCAAAATATCAGATATAGTTGCAACACCTGTTCATTAATAGTACTACATAAACCATGATGAATTAGATGAATACATTTTTCTATTAACTATTTAAACTCATAGCTATTCAATTTACATTCCACCTATTTCTGTAAGATAATTCTACATTGGAAATAAACATGTTCAACAATTAACTTAAGGCTACATCCGTTGGAAATCAACCTATGTTTGCTTCAACACACCAAATATTTTGTAAGTTAACATACACAAGTGAACTAAAAATAACATTTTTTCCAGCAAAATGTAGTTCATACTTTCATTACTCAATAGCTAAACATATCTACACACATACAAATTGAACAATACGTTTCATTGAAAAGGAATACGAACCTTTAGGCGCCATTGCTACTCCAATAACCGAACAACTGAAAATCACATGTATGGATAATTCAGAACTTTATCGAAATAACTATGTGTAAAAGCAAAAGAGTACAAGCGATAGATCTATATGTTCAAGTTTGTAAAGCATGATGTAAGCCAGATTGAAAGGGAGAAGAAGCATACCTGCAAACGGTGATGAAGAAGAGCTGCAGCTAGGGTTTCGCCCTATGAGATTTATAGCAGCAAACACAACATAATGTTTTAATGGGCCACAGGGTTTCACTATCCACGGGTCGATTGGGCTATAAGCCCATTTATAGAGCACATATTTTTCTAATTTGATTAATTAAACTGTATATATTTTTCTCTCTGTATTTATTTTACTATTCACGTATCTATTTTATATTTTAAGATGCTTACTAATGTTAGGCAAATTAGTTTTAAGTATTTGTATAAAGTTATTCACGTGTAACATATTTTGATATAATTATACAAACAACTATATGTTTCTTTATTATTAGAGCATATGCAATTGGGTCTGTCGACTTAAAAAACTCTTATGTGAAAGAGAGAGGATGCAAAGAAAGAAGGCGTTTGATCCCTAGGAGAAGAAGACGGGTTATAAGAGAGCCATGAGAGAAACTGGTGGAGATATGTGGAAGGTTTTTGGTCGAAAAACTTTAAGTGGAGGTTCATGGCCGGTGGCCTCCCGACCCACGGCATGTGTTCTTATAGTCAAACACCAAGATTCCTTGTTTGCGTTTGCATCATTTCTTAAAATGCATGGCTGGTATTTGCTTCCCTAGGACCTCGCTCCAATCTTTCCCCCGTCATGGATTACACAGCAAGTTAATAGACGTCATAGGGATTCCCCATCAAAAATTACACAACAAGTTAACTGACATCAAGGATATTCATCCATTAGAATTACTCGAAAAATATGCAGTCCCTCCTTGTTCTTTGATCCTGTTTGATCATGCATTGCCATTCCTTGAATCGGTATTGGAGTTCATCATATTCACATCACCTCTCCCCTTTTCAGTTTTGATGTTTGGCTTTTTTGAGCGAAACAAAGTTATGAGAAGCGTTTGTTTCAACAAGAGCCTGTAGTCGATTACCCTAGATAGACGCTTCCACATATCGGGGGACCTTTATTTCTAAGTCTTTGAATGAAAACACTTTCAAATTTGCACACAGATGCAACAAAACACATCCATGACATTCCATGTAAGTAGTTAATACAATTATACAAAGATGAGTTTACAACATGTTTTAACCAGCTACATAAATTGATAAATCAAACCACATAAGTTAGCTGCATAACAAATCATTGTCAGACAAAACCTCAGACATGGGACAAGTACATCTAAAACACAAGCATATAATTCTTCATGTCTGGCTAAACACAGCAAAAAAAGAACTTGAACACTTCATACTTGTGTATAAAATATCTGTTTCGAAAAACGAGTTGTATAATTATAGAGATGAAAAGACGGAAACTCAAGGCCTGCCGCTTCTGTTTCTTCTAGAAGAAACTACGGTCCAGCCATCTGCATCCACCTTCGGTGCTTGTGGTGCAGAATCATTTTCACCTTCATCTTCATTTGCATCCTCCATTGATTCATCGTCCCCTGAGCTTGATGCAGAATCTGAATCATCTTCACCACCTTTCACAACCTAACGATATACAAAAGTAACACGTTTTCTCATTGTAAATATTTCAAAATGAAAAAAAATAATAAGTAATGGGTATAAGGGATACATCTTTATTTTCAAAATCATGGTAAAATCACATTTTACAAATAAAGGCGTATAAAAAAGGAAGAAAAACGTATCTCACATCAACTGGATTAAGAAAACATGAACCGTAAGGAGCACATAATTTATTAATTATAAGTTTATAACTAATCCGTATAGTGATTGACGTGTTTTACTTGAATAAGGGTGTCCATAAAAGAGGATATTATTAGCTTAACTATTGACAAAAACGAAAAAAGGGTGATAAAACACAAATTTGACATAATACCTGTATTTGTTGATTAGAAGTAGGAACTGATTGCCTTAGTCGTCCAATGGAGGCAAAGTTACCTTCCAAACATTCTTCATGCATTATCATTAAGTTTTCTGCTATCTAATTACAATATAAAAAAGATGAATAATAAGACAAGGATAGTAGCTAGACGGTAACTGATCAAGAGTTCAAGAAACATAACATAACTACAACTGGTTACATATAAGTAATTAAGTATCATACCTCCTCAATGCTACCGTCATCGATCTCAGTATTAAGAGAGAGCATAAAGTCATCAAGTAAATCCTCCAATTCGTCGACATATAACCCCTCTGACAGTATAGACAGATTAAATAAATGTTACAAAACAGAAGCACGTAACACCAATTCTAAGAGCATTGAATCCCAAATATAATTTGAACAAAGAAATACTCTTTTCAGACAAACTAAACCATCTAAAAAACTGAATAAGATGTGTAATCACCCTGACTCATGGTTAATATTACCATCATGGTTGTTTCTAAAAACTTTAAGAATAGCTGATACAATGTCTGTTTTTTGGTAATCAAGACTACAAGAGAGCTTGAATGTGCGCTTTAAAGTGATTACTGTGATTCAATAAATCAAAACCAAAATCTAGTAAAAGCATTAACTAATATTTTTGTAACAATTTCTTATACAGTGTCTGCAAAATTGATAACTTTGACAATAAACCAAACGCTCAAAACTCATAATTCCATATAAGTGGTCTAAATGCACATCAAAACAAACAACCTCCTAAAAACACATAACTACATAGACCTTGCATTAGATAAAGCTTGACTAATGCATTAGATAAAGCTAAGTAAATACCAGAAGGTCTGATTAGCCATTGGTAGATATCAAGGGTAAGCTGTTGGGCTCTCTGACGAGTGTCACGCCCACCCCATTCGTTCTGAATAGCCATCTGAAGAGCGCTCCACCTACCAAGAAGCAAACCGATTCCTTCTCTTAGCTGATTGGCAGCCTCGGGTGTGAGTTGAGCAGGCATCACCGTTGCCGATTCCCCTACACACATCAACTTTTGTTGGTAATCGAATGATACATGTCCTCCCAAAACCCACATAGCCCATGGTATACACCCAACTTCTTCTTCTTCTTCTTTTCCTATTGACTAGTTGTTTGTTTGTTAGTTGATTTAGAGTAGCAAGCAGGTTCACTACTGTTTAGTCATTAGTGGTATTAGTGCTAGGGTAGTTATTTACAACAGTTAGTAGTACTGCTTTCTTGTTCTGTTTTCATGAATGAAATGAATTGACTCTAAATATTCTTCTTTAATTGACCCATTCCTACTGTTATCTAAATCCGATTGGTACATATCATCAAAACTCTTTTAAGTAAAACTACGTTTCCATTAAATTAAAAACCTTATAGTGATCAAAGTACAGGCGATTGAAGGGATTATTACATCATAAAAAAGACTAGCTTGAAATCACATAAAACCGAACGGCGTCAACAGATATTTAGAGAATTTGATTAGGAAACACAAACAAACAAACAGAGTGGAAAGAAATAATAGAAAGTGATTTACCGACGATAAAAATTGGAAATTGGGGGTGATGAAGAGGGAGATGAAAGCAACGGCTGCTGTGGGAATTCGAGTCTTGTTATTTTGTTGGCATGTAAAAGAAGAGGGCGGGCGCAGGAGAGAAGCATGTAAAACTGGTAAATCAAGATACCTGTCACATGAATATTAAATGTTTTAAAAAATAAGTCTGTTAACTGTATTTACCAACGAAAGCTGACTATTTTTAAAGATTGACTTACAGGTGACGAATCTAGATAGTAGGCTAGATAAGGTTCGGTCTATAGTTTTGGAATTTGCGGCTCCAATGGCAAAGACTCATGATGTCTCCAAGTCCATTTTAACTTTTATTTTAATCTTGCCTTGGGATACATTGTATCGGGTCTTGATACTTTAAAGTTTTTAATATATTTTGACAGTTTTTAAATACCTATACTTACTATTATGATTATTTCCACTGCACTGTGATATTGGTATACAATTGTCACGCTAACGCCCCACGTCCGGGCCCACCGGCGAGAAGCGTGGTGTGACAGGTTGGTATCAGAGCTATAGTTTGAGGGATTTAGACACTAACCTTTTGTGTCTAGACTCAAAGTTCATATTCGCATATTCCATAGGAAATTCCGAGTCTACGTCACTAGGACTTAGGATAGTAATCTTGAGTCTAGAAATTTATTTTTTTGAGTAAATACTTGCAAAATCCAAGCCAAGAAGACACGGTGTTGGCAAATGACCCATGTTTGGTCGTACTCCTCCTCCCCAACGACAGGCCTCTCCGGATTTGACGTAACCAACTACATTGCTTCTCCGGATCGGAGCAAAAGCTATCTAGTGACACTGCCTCTTTTATTGGCACCCCTCATCATATCCCCATACACGATGAGTGGAACCAATACTTTAGCCAATTCACTTTTTTACCATACCCCAGTCCATCAGGAAGCTACCCAAACTCAACCTGAGGCTCCTCCACCTCTGTCAGATGCACCAGTGTTACCCCACCAACTGGTCGCCCAACACGATAGGACCTGCACCATCACTCGTCCAAAGAAGACGGTGAGTCCCGACGTGAAGTTCACTTCCTCCATGCCATCCTCCACCCAGCTCGCTACCATCCCAGAGGATGAACCGACATGAGAACCTGTTAACACAACCACTGTTGAGAACCCCATGACTATGGGTATTGAGAACCCTCCACCTAGATATACGAACCCGTAAATCTGAAACCCGACATATTTTGCCAACCCAGTCCCAATACCGGCCTATGATCCTTACTTCGAGGTCATCGTGCAAAATTCCTACTATCCTCCACTATTTCCACCCATGCCTCATCCCTCAAATTACCAATACCCCGCTAACCCATGACCTGTACCGATGGATGTCATGAATCAGGCAATACAACAATCAGAGCAAATCCAACGTCAGTGTGAGTAGAGTGAACGAAAGACCAATAAAATGCTCTGGAAGATATCGAATATGGTGCAATCAAAGAAGGAGGATTGAGTTCCTTTTGTTTGAATGTTTATCTTTGAAGTTCCTTTTATGTTTGTGTGGTACTTTGTTTTGTTTCATCGTCCTAGTCGGACATAGTATTGTACTCATTTTCATTATTAATGATTAAATTCTCTTGTCAATGTATTGATTTACCTTGTTATTATTCCTTTGCTTAAGGTCAAGTTTTAATTGATTCCCCTATTAGAGCTGATAAATCTTCCTGATTGCTCATAGATAACTCATGCCTAGTTCAAATCACGGTGATATCGGTGGTGGTAATGCACTCCACACCCATGAGGGGGAGGGTAATAATAACCTTCACGCCCAGATAGCCGAAGCAGTGAAGCAGTTAATAGGGCTATGGAAAATTTTATGGCCAATTATCAAGGCCCTAAGCCATCAAGACAAACTTCTAAAAATGCCTCTCACTCAACTACTCATCAATCCTATAGTTCTTACAAATCCTCGAGTAGGAGTAAGACCAGCTAGTTTGACTGTGTCACTAAAAGAAACCATTTGGTTCCGAGAAAGGGTGTACATACAAATAGTTTATCTCATGTAAACCCCGAGACTTCATCAGGGAGAAGGGAGTAGTCGATGCCAAGAAATGGCTCGAGGAGATGGAGACTGTTAACGATATCAGCAATTGCGCTGAAAAGGACCTGATCAAGTTTGCATCACAATCCTTTAAGGAAGATGAATTATCAAGGTGGAAAGCTATGATCCAAGCTAGTGGGAAAGTTTCTCTTTACAATATGGGCTGTAGTAAGTTCGAGGAATTAATCAAGGAAACTTACTGTCCACCCCATGAGATAGAAAAAAATGGAGTTAGACTTCTTAAAGTTGACCATGGTAAACATGAATTGTAGGGAGTACACCTCTTAGTACAACTCCATGTCTAGGCTGGTGCTCTATCTTATTACCCCCGAATCAAAACGAATTTTCCGTTATATTTGGGGTTTAGCCCCCGAGATCCGATGGATGGTGAAATCCTCCAAACCTTCCACTTTCCGTTCGGTAGTAGACATTGCTAATGCCTTAACCGAGAATGAGATTCGGTTAAGAGAGTCTAGGGTTGATATGGAGACAAAAAGGAAGAGATAGGAGTGCTTTTAAAGGGATTCAAAGAGGAGGAGATTTAATTCCAGAAGGAAACAATTAGGATCCAGTGAAAACAAACCAGAATGTAGGACACCAAAGTGAAAGACCAAAGATATCCCCCACTTGTCGGCATTAGAGGTTGTGAGAAACCATGTCCAATGGGAGCCCGTGGTGATGTTGATGGGTTCAGAGTTTGAAGGCCGTTCCCAAAAAATAAGAAATCATCAGGGTTGGAAAATTATACATGCTCAACGGATAGTTATACAAACAACATTCCAGAAATTAACCTGGTCACTGCACCATAATGGCGCAACAGAAAGGGAAGAAAGGTAGCGAGTCGTCTAGCAAAAAGAAGGAAAGTTTGACAGATATCGTAAGTGGCGGAGCTTGAACGAAAACTCGGTAGGGCCGGATTATCAAAATCCAAATAGATGGGGGCCTGGATCTTAAAAATTCAATAGTTTACACTGCAAAAAGAAAAGTTTTTGAAATTTTTTGATAGAGTAAAATGCACGGATAGTCCTTGTGGTTTGTTAAAGTTTCACCTTTAGTCTCCAACTTTATAAAATTACATGTATGCTTCTCGTGGTTTGACAACTTGTTACTCGGATAGTCCCTGACGGGTGGTCCGTTGGACAACCCTTAATTATGTTAAAAGACGAATTAATCCCTCATTTAATTGTGTAATTATCTTGAATTAGATAACTACGGTTGCCTATGTTTCAGGTGTGGTTCGGGAGCTTAAAGTGGATAAATTGCAGCTTTGGACGGGTTGGAGTTGAATGGGTCGCGCGTGGAACAAAAGATTAAACAAAGGATAAAAGTCAAGTTACCACCGTAAATTACGGTCCCACCGTAATTTACGGTGGACCTGATTTCAGCCTGAATCTTACCGTAACTCAGACTTAATGTGCCGTAAACATTTGAAGTTCACCGTAACTTACGGTGGAGCCGTAAGTTACGGTGGAAGCTGCGAAAGAACTTGTAACTGCTCATTTAAAACGGTTTTATGGTGTCTTTTCACCTATTCTCATCATTGGTCGGTTATTAGAGACACTAGGGGCGAATTTGGTTGTGCTTGCTTGGTTCTAGACAATTTCTATCATTCGGTTTGTGATTTTGATTCGTATGAACATTGAACTTATTGTTATGATGATTCATCAAGCTATGTGTGGCTAAAACTTTCGGTGATCATCTTAGGTGAAGGTTTCTCTTGAACTTTTGTGTGTTTATTTCTGAATTTCTAGAATGATAACTTGCTTTGCTTGAATATCATGGTGTATGCATAATTGTTTGTAGCTTATTAATCGATAGTGCAATTTCTAGTCTTAATCGTACGTTCTTGGTGCCGTTGGCAATCGAGATATCACGGGAAGGGTTAGGGTTGGTTATTGATTAATTGATTATCGGGAAACAACCTCGCGTTTATATAATCCGAGTACTTTGTTCCCTTTTATCACTTCAATTATTTATGCACGAGTTATGTCTATCTAACTCTTTCTAGTTGAAATTTCACACAATTGTTTAAAGAAACTGAATCCTAAGATGGTCATTGTCTTCTCCTAATTTGTTTTACAACCAACTTTTGATTTGCAATTAGTTATTAATTTAGTTTTCTAAAACAACAATCCAAATCATTGATCTTTATTTTCTGCAAATTAGGTTAATTGTAGTTTAATCGCAAGGCTATAAAAACAACACACTTTCCACATACTCCCTGAGTTCGATACCCATTTACCACTGTCTATAGTTGTTATTGGGATTAAATTTGATTGTGACCACGACATCACGTCAAATTTTGGCGCCGTTGCCGGGGAGTAGTGCGCAACGTGTGTCAGTTTGTTAGCTTTGCTTTGTTATTTTCGGGTTTACACTGGTGTATTTAGTGTGCAGGTTCTACGGGTGCATGCATACTAGAGGCTCTCACAAAGCGTCACCATTGTCATTTGATCCAGAGATCGAACGAACGCTAAGGCAAAACCGAGTTTTACTACGCGAAAACAGAATCATTGGTTCACCTACTTCACCCATTACACCAAGAAATATCATGGACGAAACACAAGTACCACCCACAACGGGTCAAACGACCTCATCTTTTATACCTACTTCCACACAACCATCACCAAACACCACTATTCCAAACATCACCACAATGCCTACTCCACTTCATGATACTACACCAACCAACACCACACAACCGATCACTACCCAAGTCGAACCCAGTCTTACCTTTAGCCCATCTACTACGATTCCACCACTCACTCATTTCTTCCCAACTTCAGGGCAATCATCCTCAACTTATACAGTACCACAAGGTTCAACTGTTGTCCATACTACCTCTACATTTAGACCATCAAACCAATCGGGTTTTCAATACTCGACTCTTCCCTTTGGGCAAACTTCGGGTATAGGGGGAGATGGATATGAGGAAGGATACGAAGATTTTGAGGGCTATGATGAAGATGGGTACGCTTATGAAGGTTATGGTGATCAAGGAGAGTTCGGTTATGTGCAAAGTCAATCTCAAGGGATGGCAAGTGTTGGTGGAATACCGCAACAACAACAACTCATACCACAACACATTAGGCCAAGGCCACAAGGGCCACCAATGCAACGCCCTATTCCATTGCAACAAGTTCGGCCACAACATGTACAACCACAATTTCAAAGGCCAATTCAACAACCACCGATGCCACAACAACAATTTCAACCACCGTTCGTACCACAAGGGCATATACCAAGACCTATGGGTCCTATTCGTCCAAGGGGTCGATTGGGTGTTCCAAGAAGGCATCTTAGGGAACAAGCAAGGGGAATAGAAGCACATTTCAGGCCGATAATTACTCAAAACCCTTCACCGGTGGTTATCCCTCACAATAATCAAGGGAGAACCTTTGAAGTAAGAACAAATTCTTTGCAAAGTTTGCCGAAATACAAGGGGCTAGCAACGGAGGAACCGTATTTCCACTTAGAGGCCTATGACTCGATTTGCAATACTCTTGGGAGTCAAGGTTTTTCGGCTGATGATATCAAGTTGGTCTTATTTCAATTTTCGTTGGAGGACAAGGCAAAGAAGTGGTTCTACACTTTGCCTTCAGCATCTATATATACTTGGGCGGAGATGCAACAAATTTTCTTAGATGAATTTTACACCGCCCAAAAGACCAACGATGCTAGAAAAGGATTGAGGAGCTTCCAACAACAACATGGTGAGATGTTCCATGAGGCATTTGAACGTTTCAATATGATGATTAAAATTTGCCCTCACCATGGGATTGAACTTTGGGAGTTGATGAATGCCTTCCACGAGGGGTTGAGTGCCGAGGATGCTCGAGATTTAATGTCCATTACCGATGGGACTTTTGGCACAAATTATGAAAATGATGATTGGGAGTTCTTGGAGAATATGGCAAGTACATCAAAGAGAAAGGCTCAAGCATCGAGGAGAGCGCGACCGGCCATTGCCCGACCTCAAGTGCACACAATAGATGATGGTAATGTTCAAACTACTAACCAAATTTATGATGTTTGTGCTTTGTGTAATGAAATAGGTCACGCGGCTGAAAATTGCCAAGGAATGGTGGAAGGGCAATATGAAGAGGTGCATGCGGTTCAAGGTCAAGGTCAAGGAGGGGGTGGTAGAAACTACAACAACATGAACTCTAATACTTACCACCCCGGGTTGAGGAACCACCCAAATTTTCGCTATGGGAACCCCTCAAATCAAGCTAACCCGAACTTTCAAGGTAGTCAAGGTAACTTTGGTTCACGCCCACCTTATAACAACCAAAGTGGATATCGAGGCGGGAACAACCAAGGATATCAAAGGCAATATCAAACGGGTCAAGAACAAGGGGGGTCTTCGGGTGGAAATGAGATGATGGAGATGCTAAAAAGCATGCAAACGGAAATGCAAAAACGGAACCAACTTGATGAAGTTCGAATGCAAAAGGATGAGGTCCGTGACAAAAGCATCCAATCACTAACAACCCAAATGGGTCAATTGGCAACCGATGTGGCGGAATTGAAGAAAAACAAGGGTCAACTTCCTAGTGACACCAAGGTAAATCCATCACACGGTTCGTCAAGAGGTAATGTTAATGTTCATCATGTTAGTGTTTTGAGAAGTGGAAAAGAGTTTAAAGCTAATTTGTCACCCGAATTGGTTGAGGGGGTAGTTGAGGACATCACGGGTAATGATAGTGATGATGAAGTTTCACTGGTTAAACCTAAAGAATTAAATGTTAATAAACCGGGGTTGGGTGAAAATGAAAAGAGTGAAAAAGTTGAGGGTGAACCGAGTCAAGTCCCATTTCCATCGGCTTTACTTGACCCGGGAAAGAAAAAATTTATTGCATCAAGAGGTCCCCAAAAAGAAGAATTGTGGGACATGTTTAAACAAGTTAAAATTAACCTTCCACTCCTTGATGCAATAAAACAAGTACCCGCCTATGCAAAATTCTTAAAAGAGTTGTGTACACAAAAGAGGCAAAATAAAAAGAAAATGCCTAAGCGGGTGGACTTAACCGGGCAAGTGAGTGCGGTTTTGAACGGGGAGCTTCCTCCTAAGCTACAAGATCCGGGCACGCCATTGATTAATATACAAGTTGGTAATTTTCAAATGGCTAAGGCGTTGCTAGATCTTGGAGCCGGAGTTAGCATTTTACCGGGGGGCTTATATGACCAATATGATTTTGGTCCGTTAGCAAGGGTGGAGACAACGGTTGTATTAGCCGATTTGTCTCATAAGTTACCCCGGGGAATGGTTCAAAATGTAATTGTAAAAGTTGATGAATTTTATTACCCGGTTGACTTTTTAGTCTTGGACTACTCATCGGCGGACCCCAAGCAACAACAAAACGTAATTTTGGGTCGGCCATTTTTGAGCACCTCACGTGCAGTCATCGATTGTAGATTTGGTACAGTCGATATGACTTTTGGGAATCGAAAAATGTGTTTGAATGTTTTTACTAACAATTCTAATGCTAATGGTGTTGATGAGTGTTTCATGGCAGATTTAGTTGACGGATGCAACCCGCATGAGTATGAGGAGGATGGTTTGGATGTTTGCCTGTGTGATTTTTCTAAACAGGTACATGCTTATGCACTCCGGGTTGAAGAGGAAAAGCAAGATGCGATGGCGTTGAAAGAAGGTCGACCGCCATGGACCCACCAGTTCGAAGGCTTACCGGCGGAAATAGATTCGGGTACTAAACCATCATTAGAGGAACCGCCAAAGTTGGAGCTCAAAGACTTGCCGAGCCACTTGAAGTATGTGTTTTTAGGGGATAATGCCACTTTACCGGTCATTATTGCCTCTAATTTGGAGTTGGCACAAGAGCAAGCATTGTTGGGAGTCTTGAAAGAAAACAAGGGAGCTATCGGATGGACAATTGCCGATCTCAAAGGAATTAGTCCATCAATTGTCATGCACAAAATCATTACAACCGAAGATGCCAAACCGACACGAGAAGCTCAAAGGCGGTTGAATCCGAACCTAAGGGAGGTAGTTAAAAAGGAGGTAATTAAATGGTTGGATGCGGGAATCATCTATCCGATTTCGGATAGTGCTTGGGTGAGTCCCACCCAAGTTGTGCCTAAGAAGGCCGGCATTCAAGTAGTCAAGGACGAAAGTGGTGAACAAATTGCCACCCGACCAGTTACCGGGTGGCGTGTATGTATTGACTACCGAAAATTGAATGCCGCCACTTCTAAGGACCATTTCCCGCTACCTTTCATTGACCAAATTATTGAAAAATTATCGGGTCAAAAATATTACTGCTTTTTGGACGGGTATTCGGGTTACAATCAAATAGCAATACACCCGGATGACCAACACAAGACCACCTTCACTTGTCCATATGGCACATTCGCCTTTCGGCGAATGCCATTTGGCTTGTGCAATGCTCCGGCAACTTTCCAACGATGTATGATGAGTATCTTCTCGGACATGGTTGGAGAGTCGCTCGAAGTATTTATGGATGACTTCTCCATTTTTGGCACTAGTTTTGATGCTTGTCTCAACGAATTGCAAAAAGTTTTAAAAAGGTGTGTTGAGAAGAATCTAGTGCTAAGTTGGGAGAAAAGTCACTTCATGGTGCAAGAGGGCATTGTGTTGGGTCATGTAATTTCTGAAAGGGGGATGGAGGTGGATAAGGCAAAAATAAGGGTAATACATCTTTGCCACCTCCGAAAAATGTTAAGGGTGTAAGGTCATTTTTGGGACATGCGGGTTTCTATAGACGTTTCATAAAGGGTTTTAGTGTTATCACCAAACCTTTATGTAAGTTATTATTAAAAGATGTCCCATTTGATTTTACTAACGAGTGTATGCAAGCTTTTACTGTTTTGAAGGAACACTTGGTCAAAGCTCCTATCTTGCAACCACCGGATTGGTCAAAGCCGTTCGAGATAATGTGTGATGCAAGCGACACCACTATTGGTGCAGTTTTGGGTCAACGGGTTGATAGAAAGCCGGTGGTGATTTACTATGCAAGCAAAACGTTATCCGAAGCGCAACTCAATTACACCACAACTGAAAAGGAGTTATTAGCGGTGGTGTACGCTTTGGATAAGTTTCGTGCTTATATTTAGGGGAGCAAAGTGGTGGTTTATTCGGATCATAGTGCGGTCCGATATTTGATGGAGAAAAAAGACGCGAAGCCTCGTTTGATTCGGTGGGTATTATTGTTACAAGAGTTTGATTTAGAAATCCAAGACAAAAAGGGAAGTGAGAACGTAGTGGCGGATCACTTGTCTCGGATTCCGGTGGAAGGGATCGATGATGTTAGTGAAATCAATGAGAGTTTTCCCGACGAGCAACTACTAGCCGTTTCCACCTTTGTTGCACCGTGGTATGCTCACTATGTCAATTACTTAGCCACGGGTGCCATCCCAAGTCATTGGACCAAAAAGCGCCGACAACAATTTATGGTTCAAGTGAAGCAATACATTTGGGATGAACCGGATCTCTTCAAGATTGGACCGGATCAAGTTATATGAAGGTGTGTGCCCGAGACAGAAGTGTTGGAAATTTTGACCCATGCTCATTCGTCCGCATGTGGAGGTCATTTTAGTGGGCACAAAACAGGCTATCGGGTTCTTTCATGTGGGTTTTATTGGCCCACAATTTTCAAGGATGCATGTGAGTTCGCTAGAAATTGCATAAATTGTCAAAAGATGCATATCGAAGAGGGATGAGATGCCTTTACAACCAATCTTGGTTGTAGAGATATTTGATGTATGGGGTATAGACTTTATGGGTCCCTTTCCGAATTCGAATGGCTTTCTATACATTTTGGTAGCGGTTGATTACGTCTCGAAGTGGATTGAAGCTATTGCAACACGCACAAACGACCATTCGGTTGTTTGTAAATTTGTTCAATCCAATATCTTCTCTCGTTTTGGCATCCTGCGGGTTATTATAAGTGATGGTGGTTCGCATTTCAAGAACTTCAACTTCGGGAAATTATTGAAGAGGTATAGTGTGAATCACCGGATTGCCACACCTTACCATCCGCAAACGAGTGGACAAGTTGAAGTGTCTAACCATCAAATCAAAGAAATTCTCATGAAGACGGTAAGAACGGATAGGAAGGACTGGTCGAGTAAGTTAGACGATGCATTGTGGGCATACCGAATGGCCTACAAGACTCCAATTGGTACAACGCCTTACCGGATGGTGTATGGAAAGGGTTGTCACTTGCCAATGGAGTTAGCGCATCGGGCACATTGGGCAATTAAGACGGTCAATGCGGATTATGACGAGGCGGGGAAGTTGAGAAAGTTACAATTAAGCGAGATAGAAGAAATTCGAGATGAGGCATATGAATGTGCATCGGCGTATAAAGATAAACTCAAGAAAGTACATGATGCAAAATTGAGGAAGAAAACGTTTGAAGTTGGGCAAAAAGTTTGGTTGTATAACTCAAGACTCAAGATGTTTGCGGGCAAGCTCAAAAGCAAATGGATGGGCCCGTATGTCGTTCGGAGAGTTGGGAGATTTGGTGACGTAGACATCCAAGATGAGCAAACATTGAAACAACAAACGGTGAACGGTCACCGGTTAAAGCCATACTTGGAGGGGAACGGCATTAACAACTTGGAGCTTGACAAAGCGGGCTACATTCTACGCCCGGTCGATGAGGAACAACCGTGAGAGGCCCAGGTTTGGTAGTGTATATAGTAGCATTTTATTTTGTTTTGTTTTGTATAGCTTGCACGATTATCGTATTTCTTTGAAATCCGTGTTTGAAACAAGTGTGGGGATGTTCGGGTCACGAATTACTCTAACATTGTGTTGAGGACAACACGGAACTTTTGAGGGGGTAGGGTGATTTGTACACGTTTTTGAAACAAATTTAAAAACATAAAAAATCGGAAAAAAATTGAAAAAATATAAAAAATGAACTTAAAACAGCATTTTTTGGAAAACCAAAAACGCCCAGATCATACCGTAAATTACGGTATTACCGTAATTTATGGTGGAGATGAAACACATCTGGTCTTTACGGTATTTAGCTCCTGTTTTACGGTAGGAGTATTTGTTTCTGTTTCACCGTAATTTATGGCATGACCGTAATTTACGGTACGCCTGAATATCTGATCCGTCGTTTGGGTTCCGTATATATATAAAAAAAAAAACACAATCAGATCACGTGAAGTTTACCCCAGCCACTTATTCTCTTGCACTTCTCTTTTCTATCATTATCATCCATCTTTTTCAATCAAGATCCACAAAATCCATAGCTTCTTCCACCTTCAATCCTCCATAACCTTCTCAATTCTTGTCCAAACTAAGTGAAATCGGAGTCTATCTTGACTAATTTTTCACGTAGTTTCTAATTTTGGCAAGAGATTTACAAGAAAACACAATTTTCGGGTCCGAATTCCAAACCCTAGTCCGAAAATTTTTGGGGGTTTTTGGGGTTTTTGTTTCACAAGCATTCTTGCATCTTCAAACAAAGGTATGAAAGCTTATTTGTTATATTTTGATGCTATATTGTGAAAAGTAAGGTTATTTAGGTTACTTGCCATACCCACTTGCTTGTTATTAGATATGGTTATGAAATTGGTTATTTGAACATGGTTATGGTTGTAGATGTAGAATTTGTGGTTAAAGTAGTGAACTTTTGGGATGCTCTACATTGTAGAGACACCATGCCCAATTTTTGGAAAAATTCTTGATATATTTTTGGTTCACTAACATCTACAACCATGATAACAAGCAAGTGTGGGGATATGTTGGAGGAAAGGGTTTAATTTTATTTCGTTGGTTGTGTTGTTTGCTCTAATGTGTGTAGGAAATGGCACGAACAAAAGAAAAGACCGGAGCTAGTTCATCGTCGTCTTCCAAGGGAAAGGGTAAACAGCCGGAACAACAACCAAGGAAGAGACAATACATGGGTCGAGTGGATGAAAGCGAAAGTGAAAGTGAGGAAGAGATGGAGTTGGACCCGGCTGAAAAGCCAAAATGGAATTCGGGTCCATTAGATGATCAAGCAGAGGAGTGGCAACCGGCACTCTACCATGACAGCATGAATAAGTTGAAGAACAAGGCTGCTGCATTCATTTGTGAAAGAGAAGTTAATGAGGTTCAGTTTGGCCAGTTTGGTGTGTTTGATAAATTTCGCGCTCTAGGTTGGGAGGGGGCGCTTAGTTGTTATGATAAAGATAAAAACAACTTGTTCATAGCTAAAATACAAGAATGGATGGCAACTCTTAAATGCAACACGTATGACAGGCCATCCCACATGAAGCTAACGGGTATAGTGCATGGAATTCCGGTGGAAATGTCCTTCGACACGTTGAAGAAGCTTGGGAAATAGATAGTCTTCCAGCCCGTGATTACATGATACCGACTCTTGATGACCTCCTGGTTAAACCGGAGAAACATACTCGATGGAATGATATGTTGGCAGCAATATTTTTACCCGGTAAATACAGTGGTATTCTATACCGGAAGAATTTAAAAATAGAAGCTAAATTGTTGTTAGCCATATGTGTTCTCAATGTTATTCCACGAAGGGGAGACAAGGAGCAGGTGAGGTTTCCCGAAGTACCCGTTCTTTATTCGCTAATGCATGGGTCTCCGCGTTTTCCGATACGCTATCTGATTATGAACCACTTATGGATATGCCGGAATAAGTATGGAAGAGATATCATCCCGTATTGTCGAATAATCACGGGACTGATGAAACAGCAAAAGGCAATAACGTCTGAAGATAGAGGGGCTACAAAAAGGCATCAGCCTTTTACGTTGGATAAGTTGGGGATCGGTTGGTCATATACACAATCGGAGCGTTATCACAAGCTAAAGTCGGAAGGGCAAAGGT
This sequence comes from Helianthus tuberosus, assembly GCA_030545235.1. NCBI lineage: Eukaryota > Viridiplantae > Streptophyta > Magnoliopsida > Asterales > Asteraceae > Helianthus > Helianthus tuberosus. The sequence goes on along the minus strand of CM060430.1, from coordinate 175,428,279 downwards.
GGAGAGCACTAAAGTTGGGTGCACGAGATTTGTTACCGGGTGAGCCGGACGAGCCAGAAAGTGATGAAGAGGTAGTTCCAAGTGGAGACGAGGATTATGCGGACGAGCCGCATGGTGGTGAAAATGTAGGTCAAGGGGGTTATGGTAGAGGATATGGTGGTATGTTCTATGATTATACGCAACAATCTTATGTGCCGGGATGGGCTTATGAAGGCACAATGCAAGAAGTGATTGAGAATCAACGTCCTCCGGCACATATTTTTGAGACGTGGTCGGGGTCGGAGCGGACGTTGTATGATCAAAACACGAGGAATAGTGCAAGTATAGAGCGGTCCTTGAAACAAAACCTTGATCGTCACGAGGCATGGAATCGCACACATGCGTATTCCCGTGAGGTTGAAATGAATAATCGCTATCATGACGATCAAGAAAGGAGATTGCACGCGGATTGGCATGCCGGGCGGCCAGTGGTTGTGGATCCACAACATGTGGATTATGCGTCTCTACCACCGTATGATGGTAGTGTTTCGTATCCAACCCCGCCGATCCACCATTCACAATGGATTGACCCAAGGCAGCAAGAGGGAGCTCAACAACAACAAGGAGGAAGTAGTAGCGGATCATTTGCGTTCGGTGAATGGAACGACATGATGTCTTCCATTTTTGGGCCGCCGGGACCGCGCTATTATTAGTCAGGTTGTGTTCCCCCTTTGTATATTTTTGTGCATATTTGTTAGTTTGTTTGTTTATGGTTGGGCGGTTGGTTGGGTATGATTTTGATGTGTTTGTTTGATGGGTTGTGAAAGTTGGTGGTGTTTTTAGTTATATATAAAAAAAAAACAAAAAGAAAGTTGTGGTTTGAGATGATGAGCTTTTGGTTGAGGTTGAAGGGTTTAGCGATCAAGTCTTTCCAAAACCATACATTGGGGTCAATGTATCCCAAGTGTGGGGATGAGGGAAATTTTGAGGTTTTTAAAATTTTTTTAAATCAAGCAAAACATTGTGAGAATTTGAACACCTTGGATTACACCCGAATGATGCACCGGCAACCCTTGATACCCTTTTATTCTTGGTGAGAGTTGAAGCCACACATGTAAATAAATAATACTTGTCTTTGATGAGAGTGGCAACGGGTGGGGGTGCATTAGAACTTGTGCCTTAATACGGTTTGAGTCCTTAGTTGAATGTGAATGCGAAAAGGATAAGGGCATTTAGGTAGCCTCGTCATTAGTGTGTGCGAGTGTGGGATTTGGGGGTTTGGACATTTAGTTGCCCATTTTGTGCCTTAAGCCTATCATTTGTTATCCCTTAGCTAGTTACCAATTCACCCGACTTGACCCGGTCTTATAGTGTTAGTAGTTTTAGTAGTGTGTAAATTTGTTCGATGTTATATTGAAGGTTTGCTTTGATATCTTTGAATGCTTTGATGAAAAAAAAGTGAGAAAGAAAAGAAAAGAAAAGAAAAAAAAAAATGGAAAAAGCAATGAAAAAAAAAAGAGATTGATGTTGAGTTATCTTGTATATAGTAGTTAAGTTTGGTTGTTGTTTGTTTATTTTTTTGTGTAATAAAAGACCGGGTTAAGTTCTTCGCTACTACATATATATTCCATTTTCTACCCGTACACCTAGCCACGTTACAACCTTAAAGCCCCTTTGATTTGCATTCATGTTTGACACTTGTTAGGAGAAGGACCGATTTAGGTACAAGCTTATAGTTGTGCAATCACCCGTTTGCCTATTGTGTGTCTAGCTTATATTTGCTAGTTTTCACTTGTAGCCGAGAGGAGAGATTTAGAGAGGGGTGCATTGGTTGGGTGTTAAAAAGGGGTTAGTAAAAGGATTGCATGTTTTTGCTTGGTTTAAATTGATCACTTGTTTTGAAATTGATTTGATGAGTTGCTTGAGACAAGCAACGGTTAAGTGTGGGGATGTGACGGGTGTTCCGTTGGATAACCCTTAATTATGTTAAAAGACGAATTAATCCCTCATTTAATTGTGTAATTATCTTGAATTAGATAACTACGGTTGCCTATGTTTCAGGTGTGGTTCGGGAGCTTAAAGTGGATAAATTGCAGCTTTGGACGGGTTGGAGTTGAATGGGTCGCGCGTGGAACAAAAGATTAAACAAAGGATAAAAGTCAAGTTACCACCGTAAATTACGGTCCCACCGTAATTTACGGTGGACCTGATTTCAGCTTGAATCTTACCGTAACTCAGACTTAATGTGCCGTAAACATTTGAAGTTCACCGTAACTTACGGTGGAGCCGTAAGTTATGGTGGAAGCTGCGAAAGAACTTGTAACTGCTCATTTAAAACGGTTTTATGGTGTCTTTTCACCTATTCTCATCATTGGTCGGTTATTGGAGACACTAGGGGCGAATTTGGCTGTGCTCGCTTGGTTCTAGACAATTTCTATCATTCGGTTTGTGATTTTGATTCGTATGAACATTGAACTTATTGTTATGATGATTCATTAAGCTATGTGTGGCTAAAACTTTCGGTGATCATCTTAGGTGAAGGTTTCTCTTGAACTTTTGTGTGTTTATTTCTGAATTTCTAGAATGATAACTTGCGTTGCTTGAATATCATGGTGTATGCATAATTGTTTGTAGCTTATTAATCGATAGTGCAATTTCTAGTCTTAATCGTACGTTCTTGGTGCCGTTGGCAATCGAGATATCACGGGAAGGGTTAGGGTTGGTTATTGATTAATTGATTATCGGGAAACAACCTCGCGTTTATATAATCCGAGTACTTTGTTCCCTTTTATCACTTCAATTATTTATGCACGAGTTATGTCTATGTAACTCTTTCTAGTTGAAATTTCACACAATTGTTTAAAGAAACTGAATCCTAAGATGGTCATTGTCTTCTCCTAATTTGTTTTACAACCAACTTTTGATTTGCAATTAGTTATTAATTTAGTTTTCTAAAACAACAATCCAAATCATTGATCTTTATTTTCTGCAAATTAGGTTAATTGTAGTTTAATCGCAAGGCTATAAAAACAACACACTTTCCACATACTCCCTGAGTTCGATACCCATTTACCACTGTCTATAGTTGTTATTGGGATTAAATTTGATTGTGACCACGACATCACGTCAGCCCCTAACAAGGATAGAGGTTAGTTTTTGGTGTTAAGTTGGTGTAAAATGACAAAACTAACCTTACCATTAAAAAAGTTTATAAAAATATAAGCATTTAGTAACTCAAGTTGACCCACCTATTATTATTAGTGGGAAACCCGCACGGTGCCGCGGACATTTAAAATAGTATTTTTTACAAACAAAATATGATTAGTTAATTTGACATTTTGATTTCTATTATCTTTTCATCATCAGTAGAAACTATTTATTGCTTGCTAAACAAATTCAAGAGTTAATTGCTCGATGGTCCCTGTGGTTTCACGTTTTTTCACGTTTAGTCCCCACCTTTTGAAAATAGCATGTATGCTCCCCTATGGTTTAGTACTCACATTTCAATAGAATTTAAAGGAATTGGAATCTGAATTCCATCTCTTAAGATGTTTGGTTCACATAATTTAATGGAATTGGAATCTAAATTCCAATCTTCATGTGTTTGGTTGACAATGGAAATCCACATGAAGATTGGAATTTAGATTCCAATTCCATCAAATTCTGTAAACCAAGCATCTTAAGATATGAAATTCAGATTCCAATTCCTTTAAATTCTATAGAATTCCTGCGAACCAAACGCCCCCAAATATTCTTCTTTAGGGGGTGTTTGGGATTCCTTCTCAAAATGACTTATTAACTTATATAAGTCATAAATGACTTCTCATACACACAAAACTCTCTAAAATAAGGGTCCCTCTCTTACGCATAACCAATCCTCGTGTGCCACGTCAACTACCCTCTTAAACTCCCCTAACACCCCAATTTGATGACGGAACCCCCCTATTAGGTGACTTATTTTTTTATTCAAAAAAAAAAAAAAAATTTTCATTGGTCCATCAGTTCCCTCTCTCCTTCCTTTCTTCGGTGACTCCCCACCGATTTGGCCCCCCGATTTCCCTCCCCTCTTGGTTGGCAGCACATCACCGCTCGGCAACTTTGGTCCCCGAAGGGAGTCACCGAGGGTGCCCCGGATAGCCTAAGCTAACCCAAACACTCAAAAAACAACTTATTAACTTTTATAAGTCAATAAGTCATAAGTTGCTCCAAAATAAGCTAACCCAAACACCCCCTTAATTGACCCATTCTACTCATCGAAATCCGACTGGTACATATCATCAAAACTCTTTTAAGTAAAACTACGTTTCCATTAAACAAAAAATCTCATAGTGATCAAAGTACAGGCTATTGAAGGGATTATTATAGCTTGAAATCACATAAAACCGAACGGCGTCGACAGATATTTAGAGAAACTGATTAGGTAACACAAACAGACAGAGTGGAAAGAAATAATAGAAAGTGATTTACCGACGATAAAAATTGGAAATTGGGGGTGATGAAGAGGGAGATGAAAGCAACGGCTGCTGTGGGAATTCGAGTCTTGTTATTTTGTTGGCATGTAAAAGAAGAGGGCGGGCGCAGGAGAAAAAATAAGGCGAGAAAACCTGCTGCAATTCGGCCCACTTGCCGTTACTGGGCCTGTTTGGTTGTAATTTTTGAGACACTGGTTTTTAGCAGCCGGTTTTACTTTTAAATGCCCATAAATTTGTTAAAGAGTAAATTAGTTTTTGAGTCCATTTATTTTAGTGGGTTTTTTTTTGAACGGCCAACAAACTTAATCCCGAGCACTCTTGGGGCACCCACTGGACAAACGGAATACTCCGAGAGTAACCCGAGTCCATCACCAATTCCGAGGAAAACCCGGTAACCCACCCGACCGTAGGCACGATGGTGAAATTACCGGTAAAACCCGTTTGGCTCAAGGATCCAACCTAGGTTTCCCTAGGTCTCCTATCATTGCCCACCAATGCCTCACTCTGCACCAAGTGGGAGTCTCTAACCGCTCATTTTAACCACTTGAATTCAAAATAAAAAAAAATTAACGCTCTGAGTCTCTAACCGCTCATTTTATAACATTTTGAGTCCAATTTTGTTCATTTTATAACGTTTTGAATCCAATCTTGTTAAAAAAATTGGACTCAAAAGGTTATAAAAAAGCGTTTAGGGATTCAGGGCGTTAAACAATTTGATTTTGGACTCAAGTGGTTAAAACCACTAAAACACAGGGACTCAAAAACTAATTTACTCTTTATTAAAAGACATTTGTTAGGGTGCCCACCGCAAGTCCCATGGGATGGGCTAGCGGGTTCGGTAATGGGTTCGTGAACCTAATCAAGAGGGAGTTGGAGAACATTATTACTATAACTGCATTTCTAAACTTAATTTTATTTCTTTTCTACTCTTCTGTTTTTACAATCATTATCTTTTACAAAAAAATATTCACATAAAAGGGGCCAACAAAAATCTCACGTCTTCAAGACGAAGACCATATGGTGATATAGGTCGAAGGTTCAACCCAACCTATGCAATATCCAAAATATTTCCCCCAATAATCCATCTATGCTAAACATGTCAAACCAAATTGCATCGGGTCATTCCACTTTACCATTAGCAGAACCAAACATTAACCATTACGCGGATCGTGACCAACCCCCCACTACAAAAACCTACCATGTTGTGACCCAACTGGTGTAGCTCTCGACATAGATGATGACGAGGATGAGGTGGAAGAAGTTGGTTTAGAAAAACGAAGAAGTGGAAGAATACGAAGATGACGAGACCCCCCCCCCCCCCCCCCCCCCCCGGTTAAACCTGCACGAAAATTCACAAAAAGGGTGACTCGAAAAACTGGATTGATGCGGAGGAAGTAACCTTATGCAAGAATTGGGTTTGTATTTCTGAAGACAAAATCATCGGAAATCAACAGTGGTCCAGATCGTTTTAGTGTCGGGCTCTCAAGCATTATTGAACAAATTAATTCAAACTGGGGTAATTTAAATATAAATAAGCCGGTTCAACGCATGCTACATTCAAGCGGTTGTAACGACTTCAATTCCTTGAAATAGTAATTATTCCAAACTCAAAACATTTCGTATGTTGAGATGGGAACATAACTAACATAACTGTATTAGCACGTATGGTTTCTTCTTGAAGTTGGAACATCGGGAGGAAGGAAATCTTTGCCTCTGTAGAGTATTATATGGAATTTATTACGTAGTAATAATAATCCGCCAGTGAGAAGCTGCACATGTAACGAAATAATAGCTTCAAAGTTAACAGTAGCATTGACTTTTTGGTCAAACTGATAGTAATTAAAGATGTTACCTTAAGCTTGGAGGCCATCTGCTCATTGCTTCTGTTAGGAATTCCCCATTTTACTATGATGGCTGCAACCAAGCCTTGAAGGTTTCGGTTTCTTTCTGCATAAGTGATTGATTATTTGATTCAGATTATTAAATATCACATAATCACTTTCAAGTTACAAAACGTAATTATAAGAATTATCAGAAAGATTAATGTGCATACCGAGGACAAAATGAGTAGGTAAATGGTAAGCTTGCTTCCTCAAGTGAGTTAACTTAGCATCGGTGAGCTTAGATCTACCAGACAAAGGGTGACTGGTGGCTTGTATCCAGGAACCACTTCAGGAAGTAAATTGGCATCTACAGGTGGTTTCAGGTATGTCTTTTAATTCTTTTGACTGTAACGGGAAATTTAGTTGAAAACACCACATAATTTGTCTCTGCTTAGGTAAAAATCCAATTACCTCCTTCAACAATGTCAAGGTAGAAAGCAAATAAGTAAATATGTATCCTTTATCATCTATTCACCAAAGAGTAAACCGCAAAAGAAAAAGTCAGATTAAAATCACAATCTTTATGTGAATGTTAATAACCTGAATGACAAAACACGACTTACCATGACATATCTTATGAGGAAACATGTAAAGCAGATGGTTGTCACATATCCAACCCGAACAAACAAAACAAATTAAAGTATCATATATACACATAAATATAATGGATCAATTTGGGAAAAAAAAAGGTTTAACATATATATATGCCTCCTGCAACTTTAATTAGACAATAAAAACGCTAATTGTTTAAAGTAGCAATGCACTTACAATTTTGGTCCAATTCAAGCCGACTGATGTTATCAGCGTTCCGATAAACATTAGCAACAATTGTATTGACTGGAGACGAGACCGGTTCGAACTTTGATAACCTGATTCGTAGGTATATAGCGAATCCTGTAATCAGAACACGAAATCAGTAAGAATAAAAAAGATGAATGTGAAGAAGATTTGAAATCAGATACATACCTTGAAACCATAGCCGACGGGATGATAACATGCAGCATCGTTGAGAGATACTTCGAATTCATTCAGCGTTGAAAATCACTGGAGTAAAATCAGGAGCTAAAACACCGCCAACTGCTGCTTCTAGAATCTTTAGGGTATTTTAAACAGCTGATAACTCATCTCAGCTTGATCCGACGCCCGAATACAACTTAAATGCTTACGAAACATTATTCAAATTCACCCTCGCTAGAAACTTACCATAAAGAAAAACTAAATCCCTGCAGAAAATAATTTATATGTAAAAGCTCAGATTGATTTGGTATTTCAACAATGTAGAAAGAAGGAAGCAACCTCTAGTTACCTCGTTTTGTTTGGTTTTTATAAAGGAGTTGATGTCTTCTGTTATGTAACACCTCCCAAAGCTTGTATCAATTACGTGCAGTGCTGGAGCAACAACATTTCCCTTGGTGAAAACCGTTATTTCAGGACAATCCTTGATTTCCAAAGTATGTAACGATGGGAATGAAAAATCACCCTTCCCTAAGCAAAATCCCTTGAGACTACTAAGGTTTTCAAGTTTCAAAGACTTTAGACAAGGTAACTTCAAAGTCTCATTGACTTTTGCATCACATTCAGACTCTTCTTCTTCTTCTTCCTTGACAATTACCTTCAGGTTTTCGCAGTGACCTATATATAGGTCTTGAAGTTGTTGCATACTAACAACCATGGAGCGAGTAAATACATGTTTTAATACAGGGCATGATTGAATAAAGAGTGTTGTTAGGTTTGGAAACCCCAACACATGATGATTGCTCTTCCATATATACTTGAGATGGAATAGACGAATTAACTTCAGCTGTGTTAGGTTTGGAAACTCCAGCACATGATGGTTGCTCTTCCATATATACTTGAGATGGAGTAGACCATCTAACTTCAGTTGTGTTAGGTTTGGAATTTGTACACGTAGAGTTTGAGTTTGGGATTCACTATTTCTCCCTTCCATTGCTTCTACTTCAAACACCTCCTCAACATTTGCACATTCACGGACTTGAATCCTTTCCAGCTTTTGCAGATGTAACAACTCATTGAAGGGAATAATGCTTTTAACATCATGATTCCGTATCATGTCTAGTTCAATCAAATTATGAAAAGACCAAGGTAATTGTTCCAAAGTAGTAGAGCACCAGCTTGGTAAAATGGTCTGCAAGGCCAAACAGAAATATTTAAAATAAGCATGTTAGCATGTATTTTTCTTGATACTTCTTAGAAATGGAATTAGTTTGCAATTATTACACAAGTAAACTTTTTAAATTAATCCGTAAGTTTGAAAAGTATATATACATGTTAGAAATTATAATAATTATTAATGATGATAATCAACTCCACTAAAGGCTTGTTAGGTTCACATTTCTAATCTCATAGACGTATATATAAGTAAACTTAGTGTTAAATAGTTAAATGCCTTTGTTGGAGATATTGTTTAATAATTTATGTGAATAAATTGGAAATATACCTGATGCAACTCTCTTGTCACGTGAAAATTAAGGCCATAGCTGTCAAGAGTATGTTTGCCTAAGCTCGTATGTATATACTTGAGCTCGGGAGCTATTGACTGACCAGATGTGAACACTATCATTTGTGGGCATTGACTGATCTTAACCTTTTCTAGTAAGGACCATTGGAAGTCATTCACCCCCAAGAAGAAACCATTTAGATTTGGTAGACCCACTAGTTCAAGGGATTTTAGTCGAGGAAATACGACAACCCTTCTTTGTTCTCCATTTTCTTTCTTCACAATTACTTCCATTAACTTGCATCTCCATATATTTAACTCTTCGAGTTGTCTCAGGCTTTCAAGTGTGGAAAATGTGAATACATGATGCAAACGGTTACACAACCCGATTGTCAATTTCTTTAGGCTGGATAGTTGAGGCACGTTAATATTTTTTATTTTTGGAATGGACAGTGTTGTAGTATGAGTACCCCCATTTCCTTCATCAATTTTAGTACTACTACTGCCACCACCACTATTGTTGATCCCTTGAGTTTTAAATACCTCTAACATTGAATCACAACAAAATACACGCAACTCTTGAAGATTTTGCATTTGTCCTATTGCATAAGATGGAATCGCACTTGACAATGCATGACACTCCTCTATGTATATCACTTTAGAGTACTGGCATAAGGACCATGAAACATCAACGACTTTGGAAAGCTACAGTAAATAAAAATAAGTATTAAACAAAATGCGGGAGGTTCAGAAGAAAATTTAATTGAAAAAAAGGTACAAATCTAAAACATTTAATTGTTTTTAGAGTTAATTACTGTTTTCGTCCCTGAGGTTTGTCAAAAATAACGGTTTCAGTCCATTAGTTTAAAAATTGCGATTTCAGTCCAATAGTTTCATTTTCGTAACCATTTCAGTCCACTAACTTAACTCCATCCATTTATTTTGTTAACTTTGGGTGAAATGACCAAATTGCCCCTGCTAACTTAACAAATTATAATAAAAAATGCAGTTCATAGGATTCAAACCCATGACCTTTGATTTTGAAAACAACCACTCAACCATTGAGCCATGTATTAAGTTTGTGATTTACATCATATTGTTTTCATTTTGGTAATTGCAGGCTAATTGCCATTTCACCACCTTCAACCTCTGCAACTTACACAAACCCTAACCTAAATCACAATGTAACAATAATCTTCACACAAATTACACAAACCCTAACCTAAATCACACAAATCCTAACCTGAATTTCACTCTCAACACGCAACCAAATGCATCACACGATTGTTGGAGTGAGTTGCAGGTTGTGGTCGACAGAGGATGAAGATGGCGAGGTTTAGGTGGTTGTCAGGCACGGTGGTCTCAAATGTAAACGGTAGGTATGATGAACGTGATTATGACGATCGGAGTGGCAGATCGGGTTATGTATGAGACGATGATATCAGATGGTGAAGGTGACGGCAGCCGGTGCTCGGTGTTGACGACGATGAGTGTGAACTGATGTAACGATGAAGACGGTGACCCGAGAAAGAAATGTAACAGGTAACCGGAGACGATGATATTTCACGGTGGCAGATCGTCGGAGATGGTGGTAGTCAATGATGATAACACTAATGAAAATGATGAGCAGGTGGTTGTGGGTGGTTGTCGGAGCTCGATAGAAGGTCGAAGGTGATGGTGGCCGGAGTTGACGGTATCAGTTGTAGGGGCTGTTTGGCTAACCTTATTTTTTTGACTTATTTACTTATTTGCTTTTTGAAAAGTTAAAAGGTGTTTGGGTTAGCTTATTATGTGAGAGGAATAAGTAAATAAGTCATTCCATTATGACTTATTTGCTTTTCAAATAAGCAAATAAGTAAATAAGTAAAAAAAATAAGCTTAGCCAAACAGCCCCGTAGTCGACGAGAAAGATGAAATTCAACCTACTCTCGTTCAAAAGAAGTTCAAAAAGGAAAGAAAAGAAAAGTGGTGGGAGCCACCAATGTTTTTTTTTGTCTCCCACTTTTCAAAAGAAAAAAAAAGTTTTTTTTATTCTTGTGGGTCCAACAACAATAGAAAATAAAGGGGGTATTTTTTGTTGTGGGACAAGGTGATGAGTTGGTGATTTAGAGTTTGTGGTTGTCGATTAATTTTTTAGTCGATTGGAGCCGGGTAAACTTTTGGAGATCACCAGATTATTTTTTCTTTTTTGCGGACGAGGTGATAGGTGAGAACATGGAGAAAATGGAATCAACAGGGTTGTTGATGTCGACATGAGTGAAAAAAAAAGGAGGTGACAAATTTCAAGATCAGTTTTTTTGACCGGTTGAACCAGTAGTAATTTTCAGAGTATCGTTTCGTTGAAGATCGAAGAAACAGAACCGTAGACCAGACGTGGTTCGGTTGTTTTAGTGTTGATTTTCGGTTTATATTTCGATTTAAATTCCGGTTAGTCGTGTTTGTTCACATGGCAGAAGACGGGAAAGTTCAAATCGAAAAGTTTAACGGTACTGATTTTAGCTGGTGGAAGATGCAGATTGAGGCATTATTGGTTCAAAAAGATCTTGATATTGTGTTATCAGGGGTTAGACCAGAAAAGGTGGAACCAGCAGATTGGGAATCAAAAGACAGGAGGTCTTTCTGATTCGAAAGCTGGTGAATACTAGGATGAGGGACGGCAGTTCAGTCACAGAGCACATCAATGAAGTTCAAGCCCTATTGTTATTGTCCTCATTACCCGATAGTTGGTCCAGAACCGTAACTGCTGTTACGGGCTCTTCAGATACGAGCAAGTTTACGTTCGTGAAGATGCGGGATCTTATTTTGGGCTAAGATGTCAGAAGAAGAAATTCAGGTGGATCTTCGGGTGATTTAATGCATGTTGGTAGAGGAAGGAAGAATAACAGAAGTAGTGGCAGTAAGAACAGAAAGAGGAGTCAGTCGAGGACTCGAAATGATGTGACTTGTTGGAACTGTAAACAGGTTGGACACTTCAGGAATCAGTGCCCAAATAACCAGAAAGAAGTTAATGCTGCAGAAGACCACTCAGAAGATGATCTATGGAGTGGAGAGCAGTGTGGATTCCTGGATCAAGAATTCTGGTGCTTCATTTCACGCTACCCACAGCAGTGAAGCACTGCAGAATCTGAAAATTAGAGACTTTGGAAAGGTAAGACTTGCGAACGAGGAATGTTCGCTGTATATGGTCAGATTACCGTCTGAGGGAGTGACCGTCCCAGTTCAGAAGAGAAACAAAGTCCGGTTCACAGAATCTCGTGGGCAGAAGAAGGTTTGTTTTGCAGGAGACAAACCCAGAGCCACAGGTCAGATTCAGGTTGAACGTGCTAGGAAAGGTTCAGGGAAACTAGTCAGGGGTTGTCGTGACAGTGGGAGCACAGGTGGTGCTTCAGTCAGAGTTACCAGAACACAGTGGGTTAAGAGAACCAGTATTCCAGTGGTAAAAGTCTCTCCAGTGAATTACCTGCTTATGATGGAGAGTGTTAGTTCTCAGGTTTTCTCAGAATCCGACAGTTCGTGTCAGTGGGAGTCGGTAGAGACAGAGAACGGGTCAGGGGCAGATTCAGCCATGACTGATGAGTTGAGGCTCAGTGGGAGCTTCAACGGGCCTTCAGGTTAACTGAAGAGAAGGCCGGGGTAACTAAGAAGGAATTACAGAAATACAGATGCACAGTTGAAGCACAGGTGAAGATTGTTCCGTGGCTTCAAGTGGGAGATTGTTGAGTGTGAAGCCACTCTTGTGGTTTGTCAAGATTAGATGCAGAAAACGTGTAGCAGTAGCAGCCATGTTAGGCAGCAGCCATGTTTTGCGGCATGTCAAAAGAAGTAGGCAGCAGCCATTTTTGTTTGACAAATCTCTCGTTTAATCTCTATATAAGAGATCCATCTATATTGTAATTTGTGTGCAACGCAATGAAAGAAATAACCTAGTTGCCCCGTGGACGTAGGTTGCAGTTGGCAACCGAACCACGTAAATCCTTGTGTCGTTCATTTTCTATTTCTGCAGTTGATTGTTCATGAGTGTGTGTTGCTTCCGCGTGCGTATACCCCAACCTGGCTCTGATACCTGTTGTTGGGGTATACGCACGCGGAAGCAACACACACTCATGAACAATCAACTGCAGAAATAGAAAATGAACGACACAAGGATTTACGTGGTTCGGTTGCCAACTGCAACCTACGTCCACGGGGCAACTAGGTTATTTCTTTCATTGCGTTGCACACAAATTACAATATAGATGGATCTCTTATATAGAGATTAAACGAGAGATTTGTCAAACAAAAATGGCTGCTGCCTACTTCTTTTGACATGCCGCAAAACATGGCTGCTGCCTAACATGGCTGCTACTGCTACACGTTTTCTGCATCTAATCTTGACAAACCACAAGAGTGGCTTCACACTCAACAAAGTGGTGGGTTGTTAATGGTGGTGAATGAAAGGTTTGTGGAAGATGATGAATAGGTTTAGGGAAGAAGATGCTGAGTAAGCTATGTTATAAGAAAGACAAATTGAATTCATTCACAATCTTAATACATGACATATTGGTTTAACAGTTACCTTTCAAAGCAAAGGTCACAGGTTCGAAACCTGTGACTAGCCTTTTTTTAAATTTAACCATAGGGGTAATTTGGTAATTTCACCCAAAGTTAACAAAATAAATGGATGGGAGTTAAGTTGGTGGACTGAAATGGTTACGAAAATGAAACTAATGGACTGAAATCGCAATTTTTAAACTAATGGACTGAAACTGTTATTTTGAGTAAAGATAAACTTGGTAGAAGTTGTATTGATGTATCTTGTATTATGTGAAACAATAGGAGGTCCTATATATAGGACAATACAAACAAGACATAAAATATAATTAAAGGAAACATAATCATTAAAGCAATAATCATTAAAGCATGGATCCACCAAACATAATCATTAAAACAATAGGAGGTCCTATATATAGCTTAGGAATTAAGATTTTCAGATAGATAAATAACGAGAGGAGGGCATCTACGTAGAGAAAGTTTAGATATTAAAAGAACAGCTAGAAAACATACCTTATTTTTTGCACCACCACCACCAATACGCTTTAGATTTTCTAGGCCCTCAAGAGTGAGAAAATGAAGATGAGGGAATAACCTAGTGGTAGTAGATGTAGCCATTTCTTCATCTTTGTCATCTCTCTTTGAAACAACTTCTTCCAATTCACCACATTTATATATCTTGATTGTCTTTAGGTTGGAAAGAAGTTTCGCTATTAGAGGTGAAAACAAATACTTAATCTTGTGGCAATGGTACATCTCTATGGTTATGAGGCTGTGGAATGAGGATTGTTTATGTAGAATTGAGAATTTATTCCAATTGTCGCACTTCCACACATGAGTCAGCCTCTCCATATGGATTAAACTTAAATCCTTGAGGTATGGAAATAATAATATTTGTTGTTCAGTATCCTCCTGAGGTGTTTCCGGTCCTCCATTGCGCATCTCAAATACCACATTCACTCTACCCGACAAACAAAGGTAAGAAAGTTGATGTTGGAAAGTGGGTATGGGATAGGATGGAAATACAACATTAAAACCATTTTCAACGACTTCTTGTATCGCCTCATTGGATGTAACATTAAACTGCATATATATCACAACAGTCGTAATCACTGATTTGATTTCCAGTAACTATAATTGAACTGTGTTGCTATTATATTATATACAAATATAATTTGCAACATATTGATGCAATGGTTGTTGTAATGTATGCATTATGGTTTGTAAAGTGGTAATGATATATTGATATAACTAGTATAATTAAGCACTTTCGCGTTGCGGCGAACACCAATGCCACACTACTGCCAATGACCACCAACACTTAAGTTACGGCGTTGTAATGCGAAGAAATTAAACAGAAACGTAAAAGATAGAAAAGAATAACTAAGTCGGTCTAGGACCCGCGCGTTACGATGAACCTGTCAAACGGGAAAAAATAGACGCGGGTTCATCGTAACGCGCGGGTCTTAGATCGAATTAGTTATTCTATTCTATGTTTTACGTTTCGGTTTAATTTCTTCGCATTAACACGCCGCAACTTTAGTGCTGGTGGTCGCTGGCAGTAATGTGGCATTGATGCTCGCCCCCGCTGCAACGCGAGGATGCTTAATACTAATTTTTATTATATAGATATGTAACTGGATCCTGGTATTAATTCACTCATTGAAATGAAGTCTCTATCGCTCTACTTAAAAATCAAATATGAAACTTCATACACCTTAAAGTTCATAGGACGAAAAGAGATTTTTTGAGGCCCTGATACTCAGATGTGTGGGGAATCACAAAATTATTAAATTTGAAATACCTTATATTAATGAATATTTGGAAATCAATCAATCATGATAATAAAAAAAAACAAGCAAGAAATAGTTGGATTAATATTTAATGAAAGAACATACCTCTTGCTCTTTGTTTCTCCCACTTTCTCCGCACTCATATATGATGTCTTCAACTGCTCTCATATCAAACTTGTTGTTTGGTATAAATACATTTCTAAACATCTTACAGTTTTCGATCTCTATGCTTTCAACAGCTTGAATGCTACTGATGAGGATACTACTACTACTACTTGAGTTATATTCACCACATTTTATGCTCCACACCCCTCTTACCTTCCCTGAACGTGTCACTTTAATTCTTCTCAAACTGCTGCTACAAACTTCCTCAACTTCACCTACACATCCCAAGTCAATGCTGAATATCACTTCAATGGAACCACATTCATCAACTTCAAGCTTTTCTAAATGTTTTAGTAGTCTCATAGAATTGGTTGGAAACAGATTCATTAGACTATAGCATCCCGCCACTTCAATCTCTCTCAACATGGAAATATTACTAACATCCACCTCACTAGATTGGTTGGAAACATCCAATATTTGCTTCAAATTCTTCATAGATTTAATCTTCAGTTTCTTCAACTCTGAAATTTTAACCTGCTAAAGTAGTTCCATCCAAACAATATACATCAAATTAGTTAAAATATTAGGAACAAAACATAGCTACTAAATTACAAGTTTCAAATTCATTGTGTATTATGTGTAATTAATTACCTTGCTATTCAAGAATGTAGAAATATTGTCCTTGTAAGAATAAATGCTAGTGAAGTTAGGAAGCCCATCAACTTTTAATTCAACGAGCTGAGGTAGGTCAACTGCATGGTCAATGAGGAACATACATACCAGCTTCGGTAGGTTTTTCAAAGACAAAAACTTTAGCAGTTCAAATTTAATCAGCTCACTTTCACTAGTTATCTCGCTTCCATCGCCATGTACCAGCGCTTCCAAAACAGGACATGATGAAACTTTGAGGCGCTCAAGTTTCCTCAACCCACTTGCCACATAAACTGGGAATAGATATATCAATTTTGGACAATCAGAAATCACAAGGTCTTTTAAATATGAAAAAGAGTGCTGATTATAAAGATGGTGTGACACATCTTCAAGACGAATCATATCCTCCACTTGTAAATGAAGTTTCTCTGTTTTCTTAAATAACTCACTAATTTTGAAATCAAGAAGGTGGTTGCAACTAGTGACAAGCTTCAATGTATTTTCAAACAAATGTATTTTGTTGTCCTCTTGTACTTCCAATAGACAACCAATAGATATCTTGAACTTATCAAGTTTTTTAAAGGACACATTCTTCATCCAAGTCTTATTCTCAACAAACTCGACCTCTAATGCACAAAGTTGGCTTGATAGCATCTTCAGTTCTTCAAAATTGGCCTCTGTGAACCTGACTACTTTCCTGTCACCAACTCTCATATAAAGCTCTTCAAGATTGTGTAAATTCTTAAAGGCACCATCATCAATATGAAGGTCAACACATCCCGTTAAATCTAGTAATTTTAGCTTTCTCAAATTCCCTATTGCAGATGGTAACTTGCGAATGCTACAATGAGCGAAGCTGAGCACTTCCAAATTCACAAGATCTCCAACAAAATCATAGTCAAACATCAACTGGCATTCATGGAGAAGAAGTACTCTAAGGTGGGTAGAATATTGAAATGATCTTGGAAGCAATGGATATTGCATTTTGTAATATGCTATGACTTCCAGATTTTCAAAATTTTCATAAAAATCTTTCGGAAAGTTGAGCAACAAATCTCCATGCATTAGTTGTAATAGAGAGAGATTAACATACTTGAAGTCTCTCGGAAATTCGGACATACCTCTGCATGTTAATGAAATTTCGCTGCAAGACTTGCTCACTTCATCTCTACCCCACTTGGACATATCACTGTGGTTAATAATCCAGGTAGGATCACCTTTGGAAACTCTACCTAACACAAAAGCAAGAACCAGATCATGCATTTTGACACACCCAGGGTGATCACTATTGATCAACAAGTTTGCGTTTATGAGATTGCGCACACATGTATATGTTCGATCTCTAGCCTCACTTAAAGTGGAAACATTTCTTAACAATTGTAGACCCCAAGCGTATCTTGTGAGATGCTCTATAGGAATATTATAGTCCTCAGGATACAAGCCACAATGCAGAAAAATCTCTTTATCCTCATCATACTTTATATGCTCGTAGCTTATCTTGATAATTTCTTGCACATTAGTATCAAGATCATTATTCCTCAAACGGTTAAGTGTAGTTCTCCATACGAAATTTTCTTGATGTTTAAGAGTCGTGCCAATGAGTTTGATGGCGAGTGGTAAACGACCACATTTCTTGACTATATCACATCCTATTTGATATAGATCCTGATCATCTTCCTTTGAAAGCCCTGTAATTTGAGAAAATAAACCTTGTGCTTCCGCCTCCTCCAAGACATCGACACTAACTAACCGAAGAACCAAATCAACACTAGCTGCAATTTGAGTGCAAATATTAGAATCTCTTGAAGTGAGCAACAACTTCACACCATTAGGTAAAGGACCTGTTAATCCAATATCTTTTAGTTCAACCTTCTCCCATACATCATCCAGTATCACTAGAATCTTCTTTTTTCCGTCTTCTAATATTTTCTTGAATCTTCTACATAGATGTTCTGCCCTTGCAGCTTTGGTAGCTTCAGGTAGAACTTCACCGGTGCATAGAGCTATATCATTTTGAATAGAAAGCATGTTGGGATTGTTTCCAATAACCACCTTCACAATCCAATCAAACATCTTCTTGTCATGTGCAACCGTTTTGAGTTGTTCCATCATGGTTGTTTTGCCGACACCACCCATTCCACACAAGGCTATTACTTGACTAGTTTTGTTGTCTTGTTGATCAAGGAACCTCAATGCATCCTTAAATGTCTGATCTCTAGATTTGAAGTCACTTTGAGTAATTTCACCTGATGCTGATGGTGCAGACCATGAAACCGATTCCGAATTGACTCTTCCGATAGGTATACTAGCATCTCTCCAATAAATTTCTTCGCTAGTAAGACGTTCAATCTCCTTGATAGTATTGAAGGCATTTCTTCCTAATCGATACCTCATTTTGATATTTAAACACCCAATGACATTGCTTGAAATGCTTTGAACTTCTTTCTTGACATTTTCAACATCCCCCAACCAACCCTCGACACGAGCAGGTGTCTCTTTATTATTTATAATGTTAGCGTGCTTGTGCGTTTCTACATCAACTCTTTTACCCTCTAAGACTGTCATTTTATTTGACATGTCCCTAACATATTTGCTGGAGGAAGTGACATATCCTAGTTGTTTCGTGATGTGTGTAGTCAAAATATTCACAACCGGACCAACAATTTGAGATGTGTGCTCCATTTTTGTGAGACCTACAAATCACATAAACATATAAAAAATAGTTACCTAAGTGTGGTTTAAACTTCAAAGTAATAATATGTATAGTGAGGAGCTCATGCGAGAACTACCTTTATTGTGAGAACTAATGTGAACACAACGTAAAATAGCTAAAAAAAACCAAACCCCCACCCCCCCCCCCCAAAAAAAAAAACCTAAACCCCCCCAAGCTAAATGCTAAAAACTAAAATCTAAAAAAAACCTAACCCCCTCCCCCACCCCCACCCCCACCCCCAAAAACCTAAACCCCCCCCCCCCCCCCCCAAGCTAAAATGCTAAAAACTAAACCCCAAAAAAACCTAAAAAAAATCTAATTTTTTTTTTTTAATATTTTTATGTTAAAATCGCTACTTTTAGAAGCCAAAAAAATTTTTTTTTTTTTGCTTTGAAAAGTAACGAATTTTTTATAAAAAATATTAAAAAAATTTCGAAAAGCATGATCTTCTCCCTATATATATAGGGTGGGGTTCTAGAGTGAACACTAATGTATTTGCGAACTGAGTGAACAAATCCTGGCCATTGATCTACACACGTGTAGGCCAGGATCTCGTCATCAAATCATAAAACACAATAGTGTACTTCAACATCAAATCCTGGCCATTGATCTACACACGTGTATGGCCAGGATTAGTTCACTCAGTTCGCAAGCTACACTAGTGTTAACTCTTGAACCTAATCCTATATATATATATATAGGGAGCCGCTAGAATGAGAACCACCACGAGTTATGAGAACCGCGAGAACCACGTGCCACGGAGGGGCGTTGACCACGATTTTTTTTTTTACAACTAGATCCGTATATTTTAACAACATTCGTAAAAAAAAATTTCAAACGGCGCGCCCTAGGGGGTAGTTTTTTACACCCAAAGTTTGGTGTTTTTATTATTTTTTTGTTTTTTCTTTTTTTTTACAAACTACCCCCTCGGGCGCGCCGTTTGAATTTTTTTTTTTACGAATGTTGTTAAAATATACGGATCTAGTTGTAAAAAAAAAATCGTGGTCAACGCCCCTCCGTGGCACGTGGTTCTCGCGGTTCTCATAACTCGTGATGGTTCTCATTCTAGCGGTCCTCTATATATATATATATGGGAGGGTTCATTGGGGAATATACTAAAAAAGTGGGGAACAGCGGGGAACCGACTCAAACGAACTCCGATTGGACTCATTTCATATATATATATATATATATATATATATATATATATACGGGAGGGTTCATTGGGGAATACTAAAAAAGTGGGGAACAGCGGGGAACCGACTCAAACGAACTCCGATTGGACTCATTCCAACGGCGTTGGAACCGGCTCGTCGAACCCTAACTAAGATCTCTTAACCCTAAACCCTAAATCCTAACTCCTAAATTCTAAACCCTAAAACTAAAAAATAAGGCTAAAACCTATGCTAAACCGTAAAATCTAAACTATAAACCCTAAAAGCTAAACCCTAAAGGCTAAACCCTAAACTCTAAAGCTAAACCCTAAACACTAAAGCTAAACCCTAAAGCTAAACCATAAGGCTAAACCCTAAAGCTAAACGCTAAAAGCCAAACCCTAATATATTTAGGGTTTAGGGGTTATGATTTAGGGTTAAGAGATCATAGTTAGGGTTCGACGAGCCGGTTCCAACGCCGCTGGAATGAGTCCAATCGGAGTTCGTTTGATTCGGTTCCCCACTGTTCCTCACTTTTTTAGTGTTCCCAATGAACCTCACACTATATATATATATATAGGGTAAGGATATATAGAAAACCACTTTTATTGAGAAAACCCGGGAAACTCAAAGCTCCCGCCGACAATTTTTTTTTTTGAAAAAAATAACACATGTAATATACATGTTTTTAAGAGTTTTGGGCCAAAAAAAAAAACAAAAAAGCGCCGAAGGAATTTAACAAAAAAAATAAAATAAACAAGTTTCAGCATTTTTTGCCTAACACGTGTTACACAACAAAGTTGCTGAAATTTGTTTATTTTTTTTTAAATAATCCTTCGGCGCTTTTTCGATTTTTTTTGCCCAAAACTCTTAAAAACATGTATATTACGTGTGGTAATTTTTTCAAAAAAAAAAAGTCGGGAGCTTAGAGTTTCCCGGGTTTTCTCAATAAAAGTGGTTTTCTATTTATCTTTAGCCTATATATATATATATATATATATATATATATATATATATATACACACACCAATACACATGATGTCTTTGTTTCATTAAAAATAGACTAAAGCTGGTGTTAAATCGGACTAGTGTTACGTAAATGTGTAACTTTCCAAAATAGTAAATGTGTAACTTTACAAAATTAAAACCCAAATTTCTTATTTCTGATAATTAAACTAGAGGAGCCATTTATGTTTGAACTCTTAAAAGTAACTAAGAACTATTTTTTTAAGGGAAATACTAAAAACTGAATGGAAGGAGAAGACAATAATTAGTTTTAATATTTGTTGGTAATCAAAGACAACTGAATGAACAAACAAGATGATTGAACAAGCTTGAATTTTGATTTCTAATAATAATTGTCGATTCTTGATTGCAATATATACAATGTATCAATACATGTATATAGAAAGCTATGAATCGGTGCCTCCGATCCATACGTGATTGGCAAACAACCTTCAAATCTAATATACATATTACATACTGAACTATAACACCTGGCATCTCATCGAATATACATATTACATACTGACCTATAACACCTGGCATCTCATATCACCAATATTTTCTGCTTTGCCTATGAAGAGTTAATGGATTTGTTTTTGGTTGCCCAAGTGGACACTTACCATGAGGTCACCCATCCTAATACTTCTCCCACCAAACCACGCTTCACTGTGGAGTTCTCTCATCTAGTAGCATTAAGCCCAAATGTTGGTGATTTAGGAGGCCTGACATTCCTTATGAACCTAACGTATCTCGTAGTCATGGCCTGTGGGATTTTCCTAGGTTGTTACAAGCACCCTCCCTTTTGGACTCAACATCCTCAATGAGGTCTGCCCCACTATCCTAAGTAGGGATGCGTGATTTTCCTAAGGTGTCCTCATGAAACCCCCTCCCCCCGAAGACTCAACAGTCATAGATAAGGATCCCCATCATCTCGAACAACACAGATTCTGGTACCATTTGTAACATCCAATCTCTCGTACCACCAATTAATATTGTCTGCTTTGCACATAAAGAGCTCACTGATTTGTTTTTGGTTTTCCAAGTGGAGACTTCCAGGAGGTCACTCACCCTGATACTATTTCCACCGAGCACATTTAACTGTAAGTTTTTCTCTCATCCACTAGTATTAGGACCAAAACGCGTTGGTGATTTAAGAGGCAGGGCATTCCTTATGAACCCAACATCTCTCCTCGCCACGACTGATGTGGGATTTGCCTAATGTGTTACATAACCCTTTGACTTTCTATATATACATTTAGACACATTAACCTAGTTTAAAACAGTGATACACTTACCCTTATTACTATAATAAATAAAAAAGCTTAGTTTACTTTCAACACTCCCCCTTAAACTAAACTTAGCTTAAGAAGGTCTTCAACTTTTCCTCAAGATCCAGTAGGCCATCAAAGTAGTATTGGTTCATCTTCCTTGTGTGAGATTAGGTTAGACTCCTCATCTTTCACTATGTTTGGAAATTCATTCATGTAATGTCCAAGTTATTGACATTTATGACACCTTATGTTAGGGATGAGCTTGGTACCATACCGGTACCGAAAGTACCTATCACAAAAATTGTCAAAAGTGGCAACGGGTGCCGGTACTGAAAGTGCTCAGTACGGTATGACGAAGGTAAAAAGTGGGTAAAACACCCTACCATACTGAATCGAAAATACTTGATAGAATTGAGAGTCCTTGCCCTCTTCTCATTGAACATCACAATATATAAGAATACAAGAGTATCTCCTATTTTTAGGGAAAGATATATATCCATTTATAAGATATCTACATTCCTATTTTATATTAGAGTTAATTACTGTTTTTGTCCATGTGGTTTGTCAAAAATCACTATTTCAGTCCATTAGTTTAAAAATTACGATTTCAGTCCCTGTGGCTTCACTTTCGTAACCATTTCAGTCATGTGATTTCACTTTCGTAACCATTTCAATCCATTTATTCTGTTAGTACATGGACTGAAATGGTTACGAGGTGGACTGAAATAGTTACGAAAGTGATACCACAGGGACTGAAATCACAATTTTTAAACTAATGGACTTAAATAGTGATTTTTGACAAACCACAGGGACGAAAACAGTAATTAACTCTTTATATTATCTATTACACCCCCGCAGTCGAAGCGAGAGGAGGCCAAATGCTTAGACTGGAACGGAAATCGTCAAATAAAACCTTGGGTAATCCTTTTGTGAATATATCTGCAACCTGAGATCGGGCTGGAACATGAAGGACTCGAATTGCACCGCGTTGGACAAGTTCACGCACAAAATGGATATCCAACTCTATGTGTTTTGTATGCTGATGTTGGACAGGATTACCCGATAAGTAGATAGCGCTAATATTGTCACAATAGACCAAACTTGCATTAGTAACAGGCTTATGAAGCTCCAATAATAGATTTCTAAGCCAGCTGTTCAGCCACCACATTGGCCACACCGCGATATTCAGCTTCCGCACTCGATCTAGAGACAACCGCTTGTTGTTTCGAGGACTAGGATAGGAGGTTCGGACCCATGTAGACACAATAACCCGAGGTAGATCGCCGTGTGTCAGGGCAGCCAGCCTAGTCAGCGTCAGTGTAAGCCCGTAATGAAGAATCAGAGGAGTACCCAAGTGTTAGACCGTATGACGAAGTACCCTGCAAGTATCTGATGATGCGTTTTAACGCATTCCAATGATCAATACGCGGCGAGTGCATGTATATACAGCTTTGTTGAACCGCATAGAAAATGTTAGGTCTAGTAAATGTAAAATATTGTAGGGTTCTAGCCAGACTACGATAAAGAGTCAGGTAATGAAACACGTGGCTGGATGTGGCACTTAGCTTCGGTTTTGATTTAACTGGGGTCGCTATGGGTTTACATGTGGACATGCCGGCTCGCTTAATAATATCCTTAGTATAAACCTGTTGTGATAGAAACAATTTGCCAATGTGTCTCATAACTTGGACCCCCAAAAAATGGCTAACAGGTCCAAGATCTTTAATAGCAAATTCTACAGCAAGACGGGACATGAGATGCCCTCGGAGTTGATCAGTAGATGTGGTTAGGATGATATCATCAACGTAGATAAGCAGGTATGCAGTGACCTAATTGTGGTGATATGTGAACAGTGAATTATCACACTTACTTTGCTGAAAACCCAAAGTAAGTACAAAATCAGTGAAACGTTGATACCACGCCTGAGGTGCCTGTTTGAAACCATAAAGGGATTTATTTAGCAAACACACATGATCTGGATACTATCAATGTCGGAATCCCATTGGTTGGTACATATAAACTGTCTCATTCAGGTTACCATGGAGGAAGTCATTAGTAACGTCCAACTCATGAATCGGCCAATTTTGAGACAACGTAAGTGACAATACAGTGCGAATAATAGTGGGTTTAACCATATGACTAAATGTCTCACCACAGTCTACCCTAATCTGTTGATTACTCCCATCGCACACCAATCGAGCCATATAACGTTCCAACATATCATCTGAATGAAACTTGTAACGAAACAACCACGTACTGCGAAGAAAATTCATATTAGGTTGTCTAGAGACCAACTCCCACGTCTTATTTTTAATAAGAGCATAAAATTCGGTGGCCATGGCATTATGCCACTCTGTATTGGATAAGGCATCCTTTGGGTTTTTAGTGATGGGAACGACAACGGAGGAGTAAAGATTAAGGATTCGTTTCGGCTTAGAAATACCATCCATAGCACGCGTAGGGGGGGTGGGTATGGTAGGTGTCGGGGATGATTGTGTGGGCTGGGTAGCGGACGTGATCGGTGTGAAGTTAGGCGGGGGGGGGGGGGGGGTTTCATTTGTTGTTGGGCTGGGCGGGTGCGTCTGGAATATGTGCGAATTAGTGGGGAGGCTGGTACATTAGGGTGAGTGGGCCGGTTCGGTGTAGAAGGTTGGGCTGTGGATGTTTGGGCTTGAGGAGATTGGGTTTGTTGGGGTGGGGGAGATGTGAAGAAGATGGAGTTTAAGGAGGTGAGAAGGAAATCATATGAATGTATAGAAGGTTTGGGGTGATTTGCAAAAAGGGAAGACAGTTTCATCAAAAAGTACATGTCGACTAATGATGATTTTGTGGGTAGAGAGATCAAGAGATTTATAACTTCGGTGATTAGGGGGATAACCGAGGAAGACACATGGCATAGAGCGATGGGCAAGTTTATGTATAGTAGTGTGTGGAATAAGTGGGAGACAGAGACACCCAAACACTCGCAAGTGAGTGTAAGATGGTATGCCGTGATAGAGGCATTGGGTAGGTGTTTCGACTTTTGAGGATTTTGCTGGGTAGAATGTTTAGAAGATAAGTAGCAACTTCTAGGGTGTGATGCCAATAAGTGTTTGGTAGAGATGAATGTGTTAAGAGTGTTCAAATGATATTGTTAATGGACCTTATTTTGTGTTCAACTTTGCCATTTTGAGACGAGGTGTGGGGGCAAGAGAATCGAAAATGCATCCCGTTTTGTTGGCAGAATTGTTGGAATATTGCGTTTGCATATTCCCTACCATTATCACACTGAAATTGCTTGATTTTTCGTTCAAATTGTGTGTTAATGAATTTTGCAAAGGACGTAAATGTGGAGTGTACTTGTGATTTATTTGACAATGGAAACATCCATAAGAAATTAGTAAAGTCATCGAGAAAGAGTATATAATAACGGTGACCGTCTATACTTAAGACATGGGAGGTCCATAGGTCATTGTGAATAATATCATAAGGCAAAGAATTTGAATTAACAAAATCAACAAAAGTAAGTCTAATATGGTTACCAAACACGCAAGATTGACAAAATTTAGGTTTTAAGCTACTACAATCAATAATTTTAAAATTTTTAATAGACTGTAATAAAGCAGAGCCAGGGTGGCCGAGGCGCTGGTACCAAGTGTCTTGAGAAATAGCAATGATAGCGGTAGGAGAGGAGAACTTGAAAACTTGTGTAGGATCAAAAGTATAGAGATCCCCTCAGCTATTGCATCGTAGGATAGGGGTCTGGGTCTTGAGATCCTTCACCAAAAAACCAAATGGGTCAAATTCAATAGAAAGTTGATTATCAGTAGTGAAACGACACATAGAAAGTAAGTTTTACTTAGGGAAGGTATGTAAAGAACTTGGTTTAGTTTAAAAGGAAGGGGGGGGGGGGGGGTTGCCTTGACCATAAACAGGAATGTTTTTACCATTGCCCACAAAATGTTTTTACCATTGCCTTGACCATAAGAGAAGGGTTGGGAGTCATATGACCTGAAACACCTGTATCCATGGTCCAGTTCTAATCTTGAGAGTTAAGCGACATTGCATAGAGAGCCTGGTCAATAGTCGTTGGAGTGTAGCTCGCAGCATAAGACTGAGCGGGTTGTGGGCCTAGCAGACTTGGGCTAGAGTTGTTGGGCCTAGGAGTCGACGGATATGGGCAAGGAGGAGTAGGGCTCCATGCGGCCCAGTTGGAATTAGGGTATCCAGGTTATGGGCCGGCCGATTGTGCAAACTGAGCAGGCCAAGGGGAGTACACAGGATGCTGAGCAAATTGGGTTGATTGGCTAAGAGCAGATCCGCGACCACGACCAGATGAGCCCCGACCCCGGCCTCTACCATGACTTCGGCCACATCCCCTACCCCGTTTTGATTCACTACGCTGGTCCTGACGAGTTGACTGTGGCTAAGCGGATGAGTGTTGATCAGGTACAGCTATGAGGGCAGTGCTAGCAAATTGAGCAGCATGTCTTGCCTGGTTCGTTTTTCGAGTTTCAGCCATGCACAACCGAGAGCGTGTCTCATAGAAATCAGGAAGAGGTTTCGTTTGTTGTATTATCATGCCACACTTTCATACTGGTCATTTAAACTTGTGAGAAGTTGGAGGACAAGTTGTTCGTCGGTAATAGGAGAGCCAACGTTCTGAAGCTAATCAAAAATAACTTTCATTGCCTGACAATAAGCAGGCATGTTGGAAATATGGTCTAGCTTAGTGGTAGCGAATTTGTTGTTCAAGTCTATCGTTCTGGTAGCCTTGTTGTTCAGGAAAAGATTAGCCAGAGCGGTCCAGGCATCCAAAGTAGTGGTGTTTGGCTTCATAATTGTGTGTAGAAGGTCTGTTGAAATAGTACCATAGATCCATTGTAAAACAATAGCATCCAGGTGTTCCCAAGATTCAAAGGGAACTTTTCTTTATCAGCAAAAGAGGTAGCAGCAACAGGTTTAGGTTAAAGATGATCATAAAACTGGTATTAAGGGTGTGAATTTCTGATAGGACCCGAAAACACGACATGAACCTAACACGAAATTCACGGGTTTTGGTCAGTTTCAGGTTGAACCCGCCAACCCGTTTAGCTAAACGGGTCAGGTTCGGGTCAACCCAGTCAGGTTGGCGGGTTGACCTGTTTAACCCATTTCTATAATATTATATTTTTTTTACAATATGTTTTTTGTTATAAATTAAATTTGGTATGTATTTTATTCTATACTTATAACTTAAAAATAGAAACTGACATAAGATTTTATGATTTTAATGTAATTTTATTATCTAATTTGTGTTTTTTTTTGTAGTAGATGTTAATTTTAATATATTAATTTGCTGAAAAAAATAAAAAAAATCGGGTTGAACGGGTCGGGTTCGGGTCAGCCTGCAAATATTCGGGTCAGGTTCGGGTTCATATGTATGAAACGATTTTCGGGTTCGGGTCGGGTTGAACCCGCGAACACGACCCGTTTAGCACCCCTACTTGGTATGCCTGGCATTGGATCTTGAAGAGCTCGGACCATGTAGTGTAATGGCCTGACTCAATATCCAAGGGAACCAGGATGACGTTTTAATGTTGTTGACTGTAACAGCGGGATGTAGGGAAGTCGCCATGGAAGAGGGCTGAGAGAAAATAGGCAGCAAATGTAGTAGGGCAGAAAGGTTTCCAACAGGTCAGTAGAGACGCAGGAAGAGCAGCGTCTGTAGGGAAGACGTTTGGGAAGAAGAGAAGACGGCTGTGAAGAGGTTTTCAGCTCCTTCTTAATAATGAATTCAATATGCATTTCTTGATTCGGTCGGCGCCCTTTTTCTTCCTTTTGATTGCTGCTTTTGATGAATTGATGTGCAAAATCATTCCAACAAGTGTTTGCCTCCTCAATCATTAACTAAATGATGATGGATAAACAAAGTTCTCTGGATCGATTGATGAATACAGATGCTTCCTGAATTGATTACTTTCATTAACTGATGTTGATCTATTTTCCTTCATTTTATTTGTATTAATTGTTCTTGATTCAAGAATGATCACCGCTTTTGATTTGCTTTGCCTATATGGATTAGACAATAACCTCCTCTGATACCACTGTCGGTAATCAAAGACAATTGAGTGACAAAGAAGATGACTGAACAAACTTGAAATTTGATTCCTGATAACAATAGTCGATTCTTAACTACAATATGTTCACCATATCTATAAATAAATGTATAAACACACTATATATGAAACGGCGCCTCCAATCACTACTAGAAAAATGACAATTTTTAACACACTTTTCCGTCACAAATGCGTCACAAATTGACATTTGCTACGGATTTGCAACAAAACCTTGATGTTGGAAAAAGCCCCGTCGGAAAGTACTTACTACGCAATTACTACGCAAATTTTAACGTATTTCCTACGGAAATATGGTGTCGGAAATTTGTGACGCATTTACTACGCATTTCCTATGTTGTATATCAAGAAATTGCAACGCATTTGTGACGGAATATCAAAAAATTGCAACACATTTGTGACGGAATATTTATAAAAAACAAAAAAAAAAGCTGGAAAATCCAGTTTTTTTTGGCTAAAATTTGCAGGAAAATCAGCAAAAAAATACTGATAAACAAATGATACATCAGCCTTTTGTTCTTCTAAAATGACACAAAAAAAGGACATTGCCTATAAAATAACTTATCAACACGCTGAGGCACTTGTGTACGGCTCTTAAAACCACCAAAAGCGGTCCCTTTCCAAACACGACCAGTAACCAGTTGAAATGGGTGGGTTGCTATCTCTTGACCTGATGCTGCAACACCCACTATAACTGATGTTCCCCACCCCTGTGTTTATTCAACTTAGTTTTATATTCATGGAAATCTTAATGTATAATATGATTATCACATATAATTAAAAATGAGCATGTTACCTTGTGAGTTGTGACAGCACTCCAAAGCACCTGCTGCTTTCGCACCCTCTGCTACCTATCAAATGGTATTCGAGTTTATACAGTTTAAAAAAAAAAAAACATCCGTATTTATGATAAGTAAAGATAAATCATCTTTATATAACTTACTGCAAGACCAACAGTTCCAAGACCGAAAATAGCAACATTTGATCCTGCTTCAAGAGTTTTAAGAATGCATAGATGTAACTGATCTGAGCTGGGCCACGTTCTTGCATAGACTAAAAAGCATAACAATTAAAATACATCTTAAGGGGCTACTTAAAAACAGGTAAGAAACGGAGTTAAAGCAGCAACTAATTTTGATACATAGAGCAAGAAAAAGATGTCTTAAAAGGACATGTCTTTAAATCATAACAGAACTAGTAAATGTATCCCACGCTTTGCCATGGTATTGCTATTTAGATCTAATCAATTTAAGCCAAAGAATCAACTATTTAGATCTAATCATACCTTGAAAACCTAGTATAACAATAAAAAATACGCAGTTATGCAAATTTGTCATGCATGATGCATCAAATGTGTTGTAATTATTACGACATGACAATTCAAACCAATTACTAGTGAATACTTAGATTTGCACTATATGACAGTTCAAAATCCACCTACACAATTAATCCCCCTTAATCAAACCAACAATTCACAATTAATAGCAACAAATTAACATCAAAATCTGAAACAATAATTAAGCAATTGTAACAAAATGTATAAAACTAGTGTAGATTATTCATTTTCCAAATAAACTACCAGGTGTTCAGCAACAATTTTAAAAAACTATTTTGTCGCCATGATTCACAGAATAACTATTCATAAATATAACAAGAGCTAGTATTCATAAATACAAGAACTAGGATTTTGCTACCTCTGTTCATATGATTAGAGACGATATGTCACCCTTTGTGAAGAAATCCTAACCTCCGTCACCCTTTGGAATGTCGGATCTGGAGCTCTTCGCCGGATTCGTTCAACATGTCGTCATCAGGCCCGAGAACCGTGGTTGCGCCGCCTCCTGACCCGTCTGAGCTCGTCACCGGAAAACCATGAGGTCCTCTAGCCTCTAGGGCTTCTTTTCGCGTCTGTAGATCAGATGGAATATAAACTAACAGGTTGCGTTGGGTAAACGACTTAACGGGTCAAATGAGAAATCATAATGCATACAAATCTTAGACAATTTTCAACCAATTGACAAAAAAGGGTGTCTATACACTCACCATTACCCACTGTAAACACTTCAAGTCATCAGCATTATCACTATCTTAACAAACAAAAGAAAAAGAAAAAAAAAATCAATAGATAACACTTGATTACCTCAACAATTTTCACCATCATTCTCTCTAGTGTAGTGATCCATCGGTTGTACCTTAAAGCCCAACGTCAACGACATTGGTAACTCAGCTAGCAGGAGCCATCGACGCTTGCACCTTCATGAACGATTACGTTAAAATCAAAACACCAATCCGAATCACATGATTATGATAATTCTAATTCCCCTGAAATGAAAAACTTGAAGTTGAAAAGGATCTCAATGCACCTGCCTGACGATAAATCCGATGATATAAGCTCTGCAAATTCCTTTTTTTGCATTCTACGTGAAAAAATGGTAAAAAAATGGTAAACCGTAAGGTTAATCATACATCATACCGTTGAGTTTCGACGAATTCATCAGCAAATAAGGGTTTTAATCTAGCAAATATGGATGCAAGTGGTTTCTTGAATTGAATATAAGTAAAATCGTTTAATATGCATTTCATTGACCACTAGGTCTAATTAAGAAACACTTTATCTGCAGTACATGAAACACAACCACTCTATAGAACCAAGCATGATAGGCAGCTTACGGGCTCTGGTTCAACTGGATACAGGATATCCAAAATAGTACTCTGTTCAGTCTCATCTTCCTCTAAAGTGATATAAATGTCTGCACAATAAAAAAATACTTGTTCCTAACTGATGAACAAAAAACCAACACACCATTCTACATCACTCTATATGAAACCAAGAGCTACATAATTCAGAATTCAAGCATTGGTTACAAACTAATTAAGTACTTGTTCAGATTCTAGCCCTAATTCAGAAATCAGACAGTTAATATCTTGCAATTACATCCAAATACATATGCATACAGATCCTAACCTAGCGCACATTTCAATTGCAGGAATATAGTATGAAATTTGTACTCATAAAAGCTACAGAGTCAAAGTCTAATCATCTCTAAACGTTTAAATCTAAAAAAACCTCCATTAAATTGCATCAAGCATCTTCAAATATATGCGTGTGTGTGTAAATCAACATATAGAAAGAAAATCAACCTCAGGACAGCGGTGCGCAAGGTGAACGGATGAAGGAGAACTTGCTAAAAGCCCTAATTCTTCGTTGATATTTGATTAGTAGCAAGTAAAACTTCAATCCGAGCTCCAACAACTGTCCACCGCCATATCCGGTTGTTCTTCATCTTCTTCTGACCGCCATGAGTGAGTTTTTTGCTCTTGATCTCAACCTCCGCCATCAATTTCAATCGCAACTCACCGATTTCCCAAAAACTGATAAGAACTATGC
Source organism: Helianthus tuberosus (assembly GCA_030545235.1). Classification (NCBI taxonomy): domain Eukaryota; kingdom Viridiplantae; phylum Streptophyta; class Magnoliopsida; order Asterales; family Asteraceae; genus Helianthus; species Helianthus tuberosus. The sequence goes on along the minus strand of CM060430.1, from coordinate 175,396,782 downwards.
TGAAACCCTAATTCTTCATCGATATTTGACTACGGGATTAGAACAGTTTTTGTATTTATACGAAAAATTGAAAGGGGGAATTAAAGTCGTTTTGTTGACTTTGTAAAAAAAAGAGTAAATTACGTTTTTGGCCCCTGTGGTTATATCACTTTTACTATATTAGCCCAAAATAAGAATTTTTAACATATCTGCCCCTATGATCTCTATAACTAACCATTTTGGCCCCTAAGTCTAACCATTTTGGCCCCCATGATCTCTATAACTAACCATTTTGGCCCTCATGATCTCTAGACTTAGGGGCCAAAATGGTTAGTTATAGAGACCATAGGGGCAGATATGTTAAAAATTCTTATTTTGGGCTAATATAGTAAAAGTGATATAACCACAGGGGCCAAAAACGTAATTTACTCTAAAAAAAAAGAAGCTACCTGTGTAATCTACTCTTTGCCACGTGGTTCTAACTTGATGTTATAATTTTTTAGATTTTTTATCCTGAACAATAGCTCGTCATAAATGCGTAGCAATTTGTCACTCATTTCCAACACAATTGTGTTTTTGTCACTGTTACGTAGAAAATTTGTTTAAATAACCAGGGGTTTTTATTCCGTGAAAAATGCGTCACAAATGTGTCAGAATTTGTGACGCATTTTTTTTCGTAGGAAATTTCCGTAGTAAAACGATCACTTTTCTAGTAGTGAATCAACCCGTCGATTGGCAAACATTTTGTCTAATTCCACTTTTGAGTAATTGTGAACCACTTAACAAGCTTGAATTTTGATTTCTGATAACATATATGTCAATTCTCAATTACAATATGTTCACCATATCTATAAATAAACACTATATATGGATCGACGCCTTCAACGGACCCGTCTATTGGCAAACTACTGTTTAAACCTAATAACCTAGACCCAAAACAACCGTTTAAACCTAATAAGTAATAACCTAGACCCATTGACTTTCTACAAATACATTTAGACACATTAACCTAGTTTAAAATAACGACACACAAAATCTTCTACTATAATAAATAAATTAATAAGTTTAGTTTAATTTTAACATCATGTCATCATAATTCGAATTAATTTTTAAAAGCCATACACTAAGTTGCCTACCTTTTAGCTTATCACAAGAATTCAACTTTGTTTGAAGGTAAGAAGCTACTTTACACGAGTAATAGTAAACATGGGAGGCTTTGATGGTGTGCGGGGAGGACCTCCGCACAAGGCCCGCGATTTCGAGGGGCATGCGATTTAAAAAAAAAAATCTGATACGTATATGTTATCTTGTTTAAACAGTAAACACATACCACTTCCAATATAGGCTCATTTACAAATCATTTTTTATGGTTTAGAATTTAGCCCACTTGAAATTAGGTTTATTGAGCCCAACGCTAATTTGATTTTTTTTAAATAATAACAAAACATAACGGAAGGGCACATTTTTTCAATCTCGAACAGGGTACGTGAATTTTCAGAGACGCCTCTATAGTAAATACGTAAGTCTGGTCACTCAGAAGTAAATTACTAAGGATTTTAGGTTACTTTTACATATAGATCTAAAGATATACTGCAATATATAATATGGAAACATATAGATCTATCTAAAGATATACTACAATATATAATATGGACAAAGAAACAACCAATGATGAATTGAATGTGCAGAATCAAGTAGGAAGAAGAAGAATAATTATCCAGCAGCTATAGCGAAGCTTAAAACAAATTTTTAATTATAAAAGTAAAATACCTTAGCTTAGCTTAGATGCGATATTTCTTCAAAATCTCTGATGATAACACTGAGGGGCTGTTTGGTAACATCTGAACCAATAAGTGCTGAATGAATAAGAGGTCTGAATGGGTAAGAGGCTCTGAACCAATAAGTGTTGAACCAGTAAAGTACTGTTTGGTTGCACCTCTGAATGACTATGTAAAATGACATTTTTACCCCTTTGACATTTTAATAAAACTACGATTATATTATATTATATAATAATATATATGTAACAACCGTCACTATCTCCTCTCTCTATGCTATGCCATTCTTTTCTCTCTCTAACAACACCCATCTTCTTCATCAGATCTTCTTCAATTTCATTTTCGAATCAAGAACACATCTTCTTCATCACCTTTACATGAATTCCAGGGATGCAAACACCCGTTTACCACTACTCAACAACCACAAACACCCATCTATCACCACTCACCTCTAACCGCCATACCTGCCCTCCACCACCATTAAACATCCACCCTCACCAACAGCAACCTGAACCAAACCATCACCTCCTCCGACCTACACCATCGTCACCGAACATCACCCGACAACCAAACCCCCACCTCCTCGGACCTACACCATCGTCACCGAACATCACCCGACGACAACAAGCCACCGCCGTTGATCACCTGCAGCAATCTGGTGCTATGGAGGACTGTTGCGACGTGGATGGCGGCGATTGATGGAGGGCGGCGGAGTTGTGGAGGAGAGGAGGAGATGATGGCGGCTTGGAGGAGAAATATGGTGTCGGTAATGAGGAGAAGAGGAGGCTGCTTGTTTTGTCATGGCAAGGGCAAGGGGTATGAGTGTCAAAAGTTTCATTCAGCGTTTAAAAGTTGCTGAACCATTCAGATCTGAATGGTTCTATTCAGAGGTGAACATTTTGTGAACCAAACAGGTCAGCCTCTGACCGAATCAGAGGTAAGGTCTGAATGAATTCATTCAGATGCAAACAAACACCCCCTGAGTTTTAACGAGATGAGTAAAAGGAAAGAAGGGGGGGGGGTTTGTAAATGTAATGTAATTATTGCCGACAGCATTTCCCATATTTCCTTTTCATACTTTTTCTTTTCAGTGTAACTTTATGATGGGATACCACTGGTCCACTACTACAAAATCTTTAATAATATTATATAAAAATACCTTAGCTTAGCTTAGATGCGATCTTTCTTCAAAATCTCTGATGATAACACTGAGTTTTAACGAGATGAATAAAAGGATTGAAGGGGGTTTAATTTATAAATGTAATTATTGCCGAGAGTGTGATAAGAAGGTTTGGTGGATAGAAGGGGGTTTTATAAATGTAATTATTGCCATGGTTTGGTTGGTTGCTACCTGTGATACTTTTCAAAGATAGTACATAAAATATAAATTGATTTTTTTTTTAATACGTAAAGGAATATGACATCCACTTAGGATTCCAAAAACATCACAATGGCTTCAATTATTTTAGTTGTGTTGTCCCCCGGAGACTTTGTTAACCATTTAAAAACATTTTATATCACAGTTGTAAACACGTAGTAAATGAAATATCGTGTCCTATTCGGGCTAAGTTTAGTTTTTTTTATCGGTGAAAGATTCTATCTACTTAAATTTAGTATCCAATGAATTGAGTCTTATCTTTGATGTATATGCACAAATATATTCAAGACAATTTTCGCAAAATTACTTGCATACAAGAGTACTTTACATAGGGTTGTTCTAACCTTTTTAGAGTATCAAGACGAAATGAAATTTTGAGACCCTTTTTCGTTGTTTGATTGTTATAAGCGATACTCTTTTATCCATGTTTGAAACCAAACAAAAATCTAACGCAACTATAAGAGAGAGTTGTTTGTTTGTATAAGAAATCAAATATCTAAAACAATTAAAGTGGTTTGTTATTAATTTTCTTTTAAGTGGGAACCCTATATTTTTAGAGGCCTTAGGCCCAAGCCTGAGTTATTTATACTATAGGTCCGGCCCTGCTTTATATCCTTTAAGAACACGTTATGAGAGAGATTTACAAGATATTTTTTAACAAGTTTTGTGGGGTCTCGATGAAAAGACGTCTTCTATTGTGGTTGATGCAGTTGCGGAAACAATCAAATAGCCAATAAGGGAATGTTTTTTTTTTCAAACGCTTAAATCGAATGATTCAATTAGCAAGCTTAAAGCTTTGCAATTGTTTATAAAAAAAAACTAAAAACAACAAAACAATAAACCCTAGGTCGCTACTTATAGTTTAAAATTGTAATTCAAAAAGAAAACAAATAAGACAAAATAAGAAACTCTAACAAAATATATGTGAAAGATATCTCTTGATCTTCTCCAAAATGCCATCTTCCAACAAACTCCAACGGATCTTCACACAGGCGAAGTGTAACACCTCGAAAATTTCGGGTTTAATAATAAAACGACACGTGTCAAGTAAGACAAAACGCGTTGAAAACCCGGGTTTAATAAAGATAATTCGGCAGGATTTAAAGTGACGTCATGTTAAACTGTTACCTCTGAACGACCTTAATTATAAATCCCAAGACCCGATTAAATGATATACACATCTTTATACCTTCGATTCGGAACTTTGGGTTACAATAATAGAAATCAAAAAGCATGAGTTGATCCCACAAAGTGAATTGAATGATAAACCGTGATGTACGGGTCTTGCTATTGCATCTAAATCAAACATATCATTATGGTGGGGTTTGATACTGTGCAAGACCGTTTTGGGAGGTCCATGAGTGTTGATATAGGTCCCAAAGTCGGAATAATGGGTTACCTTTACGAACTCCAACAATCAACGACAAATCTTGTCTCAGAAAGGGCTAGCGCACCGCTACATGTGTAGCGTAACGGTGCGCTACCCATTAAGTCAACCAGCCCATTATATCAGGCTAGCGCACCGCTACAAGTTTAGCGTAACGGTGCGCTAGGGATGCCCAGTTCCAGCAAAACGGGCTGCAACCTGTTTCTCGCGATTATGACCGATTTAACTGGTTTTTGTCATTATTTAAAGACCCCTAAACGACCCTAGAGCACTAGGACACTTGTTGGATGATTGTGGTCAGCTCTAGAGTTAGTTGTCAACCAATTGTGGTGAGCCATTGCACTATAAAAGGAACTCCAAGATCACAACATTCTTCACACTTGCAACTGATCTTTGGAGCATTCCTGGAGCTAAGGAACTCTCCCTTCTGATCAAAATTCGTGCATTGGACTATTGTAAGTCTGCTAGTTCTTATTTGGTTATGTTTAGCTTAGTTAACTAGCTAAAAGTCAAACCGTCGTAATTACGGTTTGACTTCGAGATTAGTCACTAATGACTCAGTCTTACCTCGAATTAAAAGTAGTTTTAGAATGGTATTTAAGTGGGAAATAAAACCCCAAAAGGGTTTCCCCTGATCACCATCCTAAGCAGGTTAAATGTCGGGTCAAACCTTTACTTAAAAAGTCAACATAATGCTCAAAATGTCTTTTATGCATAATTAGCTATCTAGATCATATATAACCTGTTTGATTATTGTTATAACTTAGTAATTAGTGTAATAACATGTTCAAACCTATAAAACCCGACTATTTCCTGTTTAGACCCGGTTCGGAACCGAAAGTCACATAGTTTGACTTTTCGGTTGACTTTCAGTTCTGACCCGTTTGGGCATATTTTTGAAATGCCTCAGAGCTTAAATTGGATTAGGATACATGTTAGAACAACCCTCTGTGATCATACACCTTGGTTCACTAGTTATCCAATTAATATGCGAGTTTCCGTTAAATGCTCATACGTGGACCGTTATGCCCTTATTACCTTAAATCATGATTTATGAAAATGTAAAAGTGTAGAATCCTTAGTTACTGATATTTAGACTTGTATGCAAAGTTTGACATCAGTTTGACTTGTAGATTAATAGTTATGCTCATTGTCGCTAAATTAAAGCTTTATGTTAATAAAATGGCGTAATTAGCGTATAGCCTAGTTAAACATACTTTTTGATATCAAATCTTTTACCCACTGATGTTATATATTATTTTGTGATTTTTAAAGATTTTTAATTAATTTTAGGCTGAGCATAACTAGTAGTCGTAGGCTTAATCCGGTAATTATCGGTTTTGCCCTTACGGGCCATAAAATGAGTTTTACTTATCTAAACGACTCCAAACCTTTTGCTACTGATCACATATGATTAATAAATTATTTTAAGCCTTCTGGAAATATAAAAATATCAGATTTAAGTATAGAACCCGGAAATGGCCTTTAATCGCCATAATTAGCGTTTTAACGCATAGTATGTCTTAGAATCATATTGGACATAACCGGGTTGATACCTACTGATATATGAGGCAAAATATGATATTCTAACAGTAAGCAAAGGTTAATAAACTCAGACTTCGTTTTTGAGCTTTTCGGCTTATGTGAAATTACCAAAATACCCCTACGGGGCATAGTTTGGTTAAATATGATAAATTCCACATATATGCCTTAGCCTACTGTTATAACCCATCAAAATGAGTATGTTTGCTGTTTACATCAGACCTGTAACTCAGTTAAACAATTAAACTCTTTTACAAACTTTAAAATGACCAAACTACCCCTACGGGGCATAGTTTGTGTTTAAATTAGTTCGGGGCATAACGAAAGACATCCTACTGATGTTACTACATATTTGAAGCATATTAACTTAGGAAACCTGTATATGGCTCTTACGGATACCCGTTACGCATCTTACGCGTTCGGCTCGGTTTATGTAACAAGTTTACATAAATTAGCCGAAACGGGTCAAACCTTATCGGTTTAATCTCAAAATCCAGAATGTGAATATTGAACCCATATTAAACAAGTCTTCAAACTTGTCGGGTCTGAATCACATTCTATCCGGTCTTCGCTTAATCGTGCGTACGAACCGTATCTTCGAAACTAGCCGGTCTAAGCTTAAGCATAATTAAAGACCCGCTAGGATTCTAATAGGTTATATTTAACCTTCGTTCCAGATTAGGAGGAACAGTAAAAGCTACCTGCTATTTGATTATTTGTGAACTATACTTGCATCAAGGTAAATACTTTTAACTTATTTTCCCTATACGGGCTTGGGTTACGGTACATAGCGTACCGCTTGATCGGGCGTCAAATCTTCCATCGCTGAGGTGGTTAATTGAATAATTTGAACGGCTCGTTTAAACAGTATTGTTTACTTTACCGCCTTTGGGGGGGTTAATGACCATGTCCCGGATATCCTTGGCATTATCTTACGAGATAGCCACGACCTGAGCACGGGGTGTAGGCGTACACCTGTCGGTGTATAACTCTAGAATTGTGGTGTGTCTATTGATTCCTTAACCCGGATACGTCCGGGCTACTGAACGCATAAGTAACATGTAAATCGTTAACAAGATTATAATATTAAATAATTCTCCCAAGTTAATAAAAATGTTTATGCCATGTGCATCCAAACCAATTTTCAATCATTTTATAAAATGAGTCAGTTGAATGTATTTACCAGTGTAAACTGACGTATTTTCCCAAAAAGATTAAATGCAGGTACTAGGCGAAATAGGCTGGGAGCCTCCTAAGCATCGCTAGAAGTCTCGCAAACTTAAGATGCCGAAGTCTGTTGAACCATAAACAATATTTTTATATTTGATCCTACTGTGGATAAACACCGGATAATTGTGACTTTGTTTACAATAAATAAATTCGGTTGTATCTTAATTATATTGCTTCCGCTGTGCATTATTATATTGTGTTGTTTGACTATTACGTTGCCAACCACGTCACGATACTCCCCCACCGGGCCCACCGGTGACACGTGGAAATCGGGGTGTGACAGGTTGGTATCAGAGCCAACACTGAGTGAATTAAACACTAGCCTTTTGTGTTTAATCTCAGTTACACAATTGCACATATCTAAACTTTTGAGTCTAGACTTATAACATAGGACAAATTCCACTATTGATTGTATTGTCCTTTATTTAAATTTGCATATATCTTTGTATTGTTATCTCATGCTTCATTGACAGGAATATCGATAATGCCGCCAAGATTCTTCCGAACAAGAGGACGCGGAAAGGGGCCGAGAGCCGCCCCCAACGACCATGAGGCAGGACCATCAAATACACGGGCTCCGACAACTACGGAAAGCGAAGACCCTCGCCGAAACCGGCGAAACCAGGTTGAACCGGCCAGACGATCGGTTTCGCATAGCTCGACACCGCCCGCACTTAACCCATATGAACCTCACAACACACAACCTTCATATGTACCACTACAAAGGTCTCTGTCCCATCATTCCTATGGGGACCCCACACCTATCTTTAGAGGCCAATTTAATCCGGCCGACTACCTGCCAGAACCAGTGGGTTTCAACCCACTAGGGCCAGACGACCATTTCTCTGGTGATCAAGCAGACGACATGGACGAGGATACGGACCCCGTCATGCCTGCGAGTGGCACTCCGAACCACCCGATAGAGATTTCGGATGGATCTTCGTTTCACGGATCGCCCTATGGTGGTCCAGATAGTTTCCAAGCTTTATTTGACCAACACCAATGGTACTATACGCCTTCACACCACTCGTCGTCACATGGGCAGCATCAACAGCAGCATCAACAGCAGCATTCTCAGCAGCACCAGGAGCCACAACCACAGCCGCATCATCAAGATTCTTCAGAGGATCACCGCTTTGTGGCAGTTACGCCACCACCTCCACCGCCACCAGTTCAACCGCCACCTCCTCAACCGCCAAGGCGTAGAAGAACCGGTGCCCGTATGTCGGTGCGACCTGGGGGTTTCACTTTCGATTCCCCACGACAGTCTAGTGCAAGTCACTACCCGCCGCACTATGAGGACCCACAAATGGGTGGGCCTTCGCAGCCAGCTTTTCAACAGCCACCGTACATGGGTTTTGAAAACCCAATCCCAGCGTACACGGGTCCAAGTAATTACAACCCGTTTGAACCACCAGCTTACCACAACTACGGATACGCTGAGGCAGACCCTTATATGGAAGCAACAAATTATAACGCCCTCAATACCCAAGGACCCTACGGAGATCCATGGGGGGTAAGCCACCCGAATCAGGGGTACCCAATACCTCCCAGGCCTATCATTAGGACGCAGTCGCAGCCGCCACGATTTTCTCCCCCAGAACGGGAGGAAATTCTACATAGATTGAATCAGGTTGAGCGAGAAGCTCGCCGCGACCGCCAAGAGAAGCAGACCTTATTCCAGGGATTGATAGGACTACTCAAGGGAAAGAACAAGAAGGATTATTAAATCCTCCCAGCTGTTGATGAGCCCCTGCGTGGGCATATTTGGTTGTTAAGCCCCTACGTGGGTAATTATGTTTGTGTGTGTGTATTGACCCTTGCGTGGGTCTACCTTTCCATAAACCCTACGAGGGTATGTTGTTTGTTTAGTCCCTGCGTGGACTTATGTTTGTTTAAGTCCCTACGTGGACAGTTGTTGGTGTGTTAGTCCCTACGAGGACTTATGTCTTTCTGTAAGACCCCTACGTGGGCATGTTTTCTGTAAGACCCCCGCTTGGGCATGTTGGTATGTTTTAGCTCCTGCGTGGGCAAAATTTCATGTGTAAAAGACCCGTTTAGGGCAATATGTAATATAGTGATAAATTAATGGAGTGTTATTTTTATAAATTTCATGTTTGCCATTTGTGCATAAATAAATTATAAATGAAATAAATAAATTCTTTCCTTTTAATCTGCCTAAGTAATTATTTAATTAAGAATCTTTAAGTGTGAAACCTAGCCTCGTGTCAAACATAAGACCGGGCCAAAATGGTAAGACCAGTTTAAAAGGTTCAAATCCCTGTTAACATCTTAAAACATGTTAACACTCCTGGCAGAAGTGATTCGTTAAAAAATCACATGTCATTCTTAAATGAATAAGGATTCTTTAGAAGATTCCTAATCCAGTTAATGATCTCTGAATCCTGGATTTACATCATCAATTAAGATGATCATATTTAACCATACGTGGTAATGTAGTGCCTACGGGCCTTGCTCATTTCTACATGAGCCAAAAGACAGTGGTAGCATTGACTCCATGCCAAATAAGGGTAATGAACTAGGTTCAAACCTTAAAAGTCTTGATTCTCTGAAATCATAACTTATAATTTAAATTGTCCATGTGACCAAGCCTTGTGTGCTAATATATATTGTTATTGTTTATGTTTAGGATAAATTTTAATTGAAATCCTAAATTAATACGATTAATGAGTTAACCAAATATGGTCTCTGTTTACCATGGTTAACGAATTACCCTAAGAGGTAATTCCATAATAAACTCCCAAATAAATTATTGTTCTTGTTTTCTGCAACAGTTCAATACAAATGGCTAACTCTAATGAAGTCAATAGCCATCCTGTGGAGCCGAACGAGAACGCCCAGATTACATTAACGGGTGCCGAGTTAAAAGCAATCATAGACGGTGCTGTTACTCAAGCTTTGGATAGACAATATGAAGAATACAGTAGTACCCGAAGTAGGACTCACTCTGTATCCCATTCAAAGCCAAGGACACATTCTGAGGCTCATAACAAGCCTCCACCCAAAAAGGATGAACCAAAGAAAAACGGTGATGATCGCCAGTCCACCAACCACGAAAGTAATCCATCTCAACATTTAGTACTGCATCAAGGACACCGTAACAAGGGTTGCACGTATAAGTATTTTGTGTCTTGTAAACCCAGGGATTTTACGGGCGAGAAAGGAGCCGTCGACTGTATGACGTGGCTCGATGAGATGGACACTGTCGTGGACATCAGCGGATGCGCTGAAGGTGATGTGGTTAAATTTGTCTCACAGTCCTTCAAGGGTCAGGCGTTGGCTTGGTGGAGAGCTCTGATGGAGGCTTCCGGAAAGATCCCGTTGTATAGTATGACGTGGGATCAATTCATCGCCTTGATCAAGGAAAATTTCTGCCCGCAGCATGAGGTGGAAAAGATCGAATCAGACTTTCTAGCACTGGTGATGGAAAACCTCGACTGTCAGGCTTATCTGACAAGCTTCAATACACTATCCCGGTTGGTACCTTACCTGGTAACCCCGGAGCCTAAAAGGATTGCTCGCTTTATTGGTGGTTTAGAACCAGAGATCAAGGCCAGTGTAAAAGCTTCTCGGCCAGTTACCTTCAGGTCTGTAACTGACCTCTCCTTATCCCTCACATTGGATGCGGTCCGACAAAGATCGAAGAGGAATAAGGATGCTGAGAAGAGGAAGCGAGAAGATGATGGTTCGCGTAGGTCGAACAAGAAGCACCGTGGGAACGGTGATCACAAAAAGGGATCGGATTCGAAGAAAGACGAGCATCGTTCTGGAGAGAAGCCCACATGCAAGACTTGCAAGAAACGGCACTTTGGAAAGTGCAGACTCAAATCAAACTCGAATAACGAGTCAAGGTCTTTTGCTTGTGGTTTATGCAAATCCAAGGAACACAAAACCTTGGATTGCAAGAAGATGAAAGATGCGACGTGCTATCGTTGCAACGAGAAGGGCCACATAAGTACTAACTGCCCCAAGAACAACAAGAAGCCTGAAGAGGCTAAGAAGACTAATGCCAGAGTCTTCAGGATGGATGCGAAGGAGGCCGTGCAGGATGATAACGTCATAACAGGTACTTTCCTTGTAAACGATGTTTTTGCAAGAGTACTTTTTGATTCAGGCGCAGATAAGTCCTTCGTAGATCATAAATTTTGTAAATTGTTGAATTTACCTGTCAAAACCCTAAAAATGAACTATGAGGTAGAGTTAGCAGATGGTACCATAGAAACCGTCTCTACTGTGTTAGATGGATGTGTAATATCCATTAAGAACCATTCTTTTCCTCTGTCTCTACTCCCGTTTAAATTAGCTGGTTTTGACATAGTTCTGGGTATGGACTGGTTATCTCATAACCAGGCCCAAATCGTCTGTAACCAGAAACAGGTGGTAATAAAGACTCCGTCTGGTGAATCACTTACCATTCGGGGAGATACCCAGTACGGACTGCCTGAGCACGTGACTATGCTCAAGGCTTCAAAATGTTTGAAGAAGGGGTGTGTCATCTACATGGCGCAAGTGATCATTGATGAGCCCAAACCGAAGTTAGAAGACATCCCTGTCATCTCTGAATACCCGGAAGTGTTTCCTGAAGATCTACCTGGTTTGCCACCGGATAGGCAAGTGGAATTCAGGATCGACATCATCCCTGGAGCGGCACCAGTTGCTAGAGCTCCATACAGATTGGCACCCACGGAAATGAAGGAGTTGCGGACGCAGCTAGATGAATTGCTGGCTAAGGGTTTCATTCGACCCAGTTCATCTCCTTGGGGAGCGCCAATCCTGTTTGTCAAGAAGAAGGATGGGTCGATGCGTCTGTGCATCGACTATCGCGAACTTAATAAAGTCACGATCAAGAATAGATATCCATTGCCCAGAATCGACGATTTGTTCGATCAGCTTCAAGGGGCAAGTTACTTCTCAAAGATAGATTTGAGGTCTGGCTACCATCAGTTGAAGGTCAAGGATGAAGACGTTCACAAGACTGCATTTAGGACTCGTTACGGTCACTACGAGTTCCTAGTGATGCCTTTTGGGCTCACTAATGCACCAGCCGCGTTCATGGATCTCATGAATCGCGTCTGCAAACCTTACTTAGATAAATTTGTTATCGTCTTCATCGATGACATCCTTATTTATTCTAAGAATCAAACTGACCACGAGAAACACCTTCGTTGTATTCTCAAACTCCTACATCAGGAGAAGCTCTATGCCAAATTCTCTAAGTGTGAATTTTGGCTACGAGAAGTCCAATTCCTTGGACATGTGGTCAGTGAGCGTGGTATCCAGGTGGATCCCGCTAAAGTTGAAGCTGTTATGAATTGGCAAGAGCCAAAGACACCTACGGAGATACGTAGCTTCCTGGGGTTGGCAGGATATTACAGGCGTTTTATTGAAAATTTTTCAAGAATTGCTGCACCCTTAACTTCCTTGACCAAGAAGAAAGTAAAGTTCGTTTGGGGTCCTAAGCAGCAAGAGTCCTTCGATGTTTTGAAACAAAAGTTGAGCAACGCTCCTGTGCTTACCTTACCTGAAGGCGCTGAAGAATTTGTAGTTTATTGTGATGCATCACACACTGGCATGGGGTGTGTGCTTATGCAGAAAGGCAAGGTGATTGCCTATGCATCACGACAGTTAAAGGTGCACGAAAAGAATTACACCACCCATGACTTGGAATTGGGTGCCGTTGTGTTCGCACTAAAACTGTGGAGGCATTATCTTTATGGAATCAAGTTTGTGATCTTTTCTGATCACAAGAGCCTCCAGCATCTGTTTAACCAGAAAGAATTAAATATGAGGCAACGCCGTTGGATAGAAACTTTAAATGATTATGATTGTGAAATCAAATACCATCCCGGCAAAGCGAATGTAGTCGCTGATGCCTTGAGCAGAAAGGAAAGGGTTAAACCCATTCGAATCAACGCCAAGCGTATGGAGATAAAGAACAGTTTGATAGAAAGGGTGTTAGCTGCACAGAAGGAAGCTGTGTTGGAAGCTAACTATCCTAATGAAAATTTAGGAGTAACTGAGGAGCAGTTAACTCTTAGCAAGGACGGAATTTTACGGTTAAACGGACGAATATGGGTTCCAATTTTTGGAGGACTTCGTGATGTCATCCTCCAAGAAGCCCATAGTTCCAAATACTCCGTTCATCCTGGAGCTGATAAGATGTACCAGGATTTAAAGGCAAATTATTGGTGGATAGGCTTGAAAAAGTCTGTAGCCGCCCATGTAGCAAAATGCTTGACATGTGCGCAAGTCAAAGCCGAGCATCAGAAACCGTCAGGTTTGCTACAACAGCCTGAACTTCCTACGTGGAAGTGGGAAATGGTAACTATGGATTTTATTACCAAGTTACCCAAGACGAGGAAAGGAAATGATACGATATGGGTTATAGTTGACCGACTGACTAAGTCAGCTCATTTCTTACCCATCAAGGAGACTTATAGCTCCGACATGTTAGCCCAATTATACGTTGATAAGATTGTAGCCCTACATGGCATACCTGTAGCTATTATCTCTGACCGGGATACTAGGTACACGTCACACTTTTGGAAGAGTTTCCAACAATCTTTGGGCACACGTTTGAACTTTAGTACGGCTTACCATCCTCAGACTGACGGTCAGAGTGAGCGTACTATTCAAACGTTGGAGGACATGCTGCGTGCATGTGCGATCGAATTGGAAGGTAGCTGGGATAAGAACCTACCATTGATCGAATTCTCCTACAACAATAGCTACCATACCAGCATAAAGGCTGCGCCTTTCGAGGCATTATACGGTAGAAAGTGTAGATCGCCAGTTTGTTGGGCGGAAGTTGGAGAAGTCCAGTTATCAGGACCAGAGATCGTATTCGAAACGACGGACAAGATTGTCCAAATTCGCAACAATCTCCAAGCTGCCCGGAATAGGCAGAAGAGTTACGCGGATCCAAGTCGTAAGGACTTTCACTTCGAAGTAGGTGAAAAAGTCCTACTTAAGGTATCACCCTGGAAAGGAGTGATGCGGTTTGGTAAGAAAGGCAAACTAAGCCCGAGATATATAGGACCTTTCGAGGTTATCGAACGAGTCGGGTCAGTCGCCTATAAGTTGAACTTACCAGAAGAGCTCAGTGGAATTCACAACGTGTTCCACATCTGCAATCTAAAGAAGTGTTCCGCTGACGAAACACATGTCATGCCACATACAGATGTGCATATTGACGAGAGCTTGAAATTCGTGGAAAAACCTGTGTCGATCGAAGATCGACAGGTAAGAAAGCTTCGGAGAAAGCATATACCTTTTGTTAAGGTCAAATGGGATGCCCGTAGAGGTCCCGATTTCACGTGGGAGGTTGAATCCACGATGAAGGAAAAGTACCCTTACTTATTTCAGTAAATCTCGGGTCGAGATTTATTTTAAGGGGGTGAGGATGTAACACCTCGAAAATTTCGGGTTTAATAATAAAACGACACGTGTCAAGTAAGACAAAACGCGTTGAAAACCCGGGTTTAATAAAGATAATTCGGCAGGATTTAAAGTGACGTCATGTTAAACTGTTACCTCTGAACGACCTTAATTATAAATCCCAAGACCCGATTAAATGATATACACATCTTTATACCTTCGATTCGGAACTTTGGGTTACAATAATAGAAATCAAAAAGCATGAGTTGATCCCACAAAGTGAATTGAATGATAAACCGTGATGTACGGGTCTTGCTATTGCATCTAAATCAAACATATCATTATGGTGGGGTTTGATACTGTGCAAGACCGTTTTGGGAGGTCCATGAGTGTTGATATAGGTCCCAAAGTCGGAATAATGGGTTACCTTTACGAACTCCAACAATCAACGACAAATCTTGTCTCAGAAAGGGCTAGCGCACCGCTACATGTGTAGCGTAACGGTGCGCTACCCATTAAGTCAACCAGCCCATTATATCAGGCTAGCGCACCGCTACAAGTTTAGCGTAACGGTGCGCTAGGGATGCCCAGTTCCAGCAAAACGGGCTGCAACCTGTTTCTCGCGATTATGACCGATTTAACTGGTTTTTGTCATTATTTAAAGACCCCTAAACGACCCTAGAGCACTAGGACACTTGTTGGATGATTGTGGTCAGCTCTAGAGTTAGTTGTCAACCAATTGTGGTGAGCCATTGCACTATAAAAGGAACTCCAAGATCACAACATTCTTCACACTTGCAACTGATCTTTGGAGCATTCCTGGAGCTAAGGAACTCTCCCTTCTGATCAAAATTCGTGCATTGGACTATTGTAAGTCTGCTAGTTCTTATTTGGTTATGTTTAGCTTAGTTAACTAGCTAAAAGTCAAACCGTCGTAATTACGGTTTGACTTCGAGATTAGTCACTAATGACTCAGTCTTACCTCGAATTAAAAGTAGTTTTAGAATGGTATTTAAGTGGGAAATAAAACCCCAAAAGGGTTTCCCCTGATCACCATCCTAAGCAGGTTAAATGTCGGGTCAAACCTTTACTTAAAAAGTCAACATAATGCTCAAAATGTCTTTTATGCATAATTAGCTATCTAGATCATATATAACCTGTTTGATTATTGTTATAACTTAGTAATTAGTGTAATAACATGTTCAAACCTATAAAACCCGACTATTTCCTGTTTAGACCCGGTTCGGAACCGAAAGTCACATAGTTTGACTTTTCGGTTGACTTTCAGTTCTGACCCGTTTGGGCATATTTTTGAAATGCCTCAGAGCTTAAATTGGATTAGGATACATGTTAGAACAACCCTCTGTGATCATACACCTTGGTTCACTAGTTATCCAATTAATATGCGAGTTTCCGTTAAATGCTCATACGTGGACCGTTATGCCCTTATTACCTTAAATCATGATTTATGAAAATGTAAAAGTGTAGAATCCTTAGTTACTGATATTTAGACTTGTATGCAAAGTTTGACATCAGTTTGACTTGTAGATTAATAGTTATGCTCATTGTCGCTAAATTAAAGCTTTATGTTAATAAAATGGCGTAATTAGCGTATAGCCTAGTTAAACATACTTTTTGATATCAAATCTTTTACCCACTGATGTTATATATTATTTTGTGATTTTTAAAGATTTTTAATTAATTTTAGGCTGAGCATAACTAGTAGTCGTAGGCTTAATCCGGTAATTATCGGTTTTGCCCTTACGGGCCATAAAATGAGTTTTACTTATCTAAACGACTCCAAACCTTTTGCTACTGATCACATATGATTAATAAATTATTTTAAGCCTTCTGGAAATATAAAAATATCAGATTTAAGTATAGAACCCGGAAATGGCCTTTAATCGCCATAATTAGCGTTTTAACGCATAGTATGTCTTAGAATCATATTGGACATAACCGGGTTGATACCTACTGATATATGAGGCAAAATATGATATTCTAACAGTAAGCAAAGGTTAATAAACTCAGACTTCGTTTTTGAGCTTTTCGGCTTATGTGAAATTACCAAAATACCCCTACGGGGCATAGTTTGGTTAAATATGATAAATTCCACATATATGCCTTAGCCTACTGTTATAACCCATCAAAATGAGTATGTTTGCTGTTTACATCAGACCTGTAACTCAGTTAAACAATTAAACTCTTTTACAAACTTTAAAATGACCAAACTACCCCTACGGGGCATAGTTTGTGTTTAAATTAGTTCGGGGCATAACGAAAGACATCCTACTGATGTTACTACATATTTGAAGCATATTAACTTAGGAAACCTGTATATGGCTCTTACGGATACCCGTTACGCATCTTACGCGTTCGGCTCGGTTTATGTAACAAGTTTACATAAATTAGCCGAAACGGGTCAAACCTTATCGGTTTAATCTCAAAATCCAGAATGTGAATATTGAACCCATATTAAACAAGTCTTCAAACTTGTCGGGTCTGAATCACATTCTATCCGGTCTTCGCTTAATCGTGCGTACGAACCGTATCTTCGAAACTAGCCGGTCTAAGCTTAAGCATAATTAAAGACCCGCTAGGATTCTAATAGGTTATATTTAACCTTCGTTCCAGATTAGGAGGAACAGTAAAAGCTACCTGCTATTTGATTATTTGTGAACTATACTTGCATCAAGGTAAATACTTTTAACTTATTTTCCCTATACGGGCTTGGGTTACGGTACATAGCGTACCGCTTGATCGGGCGTCAAATCTTCCATCGCTGAGGTGGTTAATTGAATAATTTGAACGGCTCGTTTAAACAGTATTGTTTACTTTACCGCCTTTGGGGGGGTTAATGACCATGTCCCGGATATCCTTGGCATTATCTTACGAGATAGCCACGACCTGAGCACGGGGTGTAGGCGTACACCTGTCGGTGTATAACTCTAGAATTGTGGTGTGTCTATTGATTCCTTAACCCGGATACGTCCGGGCTACTGAACGCATAAGTAACATGTAAATCGTTAACAAGATTATAATATTAAATAATTCTCCCAAGTTAATAAAAATGTTTATGCCATGTGCATCCAAACCAATTTTCAATCATTTTATAAAATGAGTCAGTTGAATGTATTTACCAGTGTAAACTGACGTATTTTCCCAAAAAGATTAAATGCAGGTACTAGGCGAAATAGGCTGGGAGCCTCCTAAGCATCGCTAGAAGTCTCGCAAACTTAAGATGCCGAAGTCTGTTGAACCATAAACAATATTTTTATATTTGATCCTACTGTGGATAAACACCGGATAATTGTGACTTTGTTTACAATAAATAAATTCGGTTGTATCTTAATTATATTGCTTCCGCTGTGCATTATTATATTGTGTTGTTTGACTATTACGTTGCCAACCACGTCACGATACTCCCCCACCGGGCCCACCGGTGACACGTGGAAATCGGGGTGTGACACGAAGTTCGGTGCGGGTTCAGGTTCAGTTGAATCGACATCAGTATTGGTGTATCTTAAGATATATTGTGTTGTTCTAGAAAATTGTATAGAGTAAATGCTAAAAAACACATTTCTTGACGCGCATTGCGCGTTATAGCAGGGTAATTATGACACGTCAAAACGTGTCATTAAATGGCGTCTCATAAAATTAATATGACATGCATTTGTGTGCCAAGTTTTTATGACACTTTAATTCATACATTTATGACACACTTTAATAACACACGTTCATGACAAGCTTATACGACACATATTTTATGACACTCTTTAATAACACATGTTCATTACACGCATTTCTGACACATATTTGTGGCATTCACTTACGCATGTCATGTTTTTAATTATTAATTTTTTTTATAGAATTACTAATTTACTCTAGATACATATATAATAACAAAAAATATAAATCCATTTCATAATACAAATATATATATATATACACACACACATACATACTCCAAAACAACCCATTGCATAATCATCTGTCAAGTATACTACAAATTTTTTAATGTTAACACTCCAGTCCCTCATTTGAAAAGAACGAACACTCCGGTCCCTGTGGTTGCCGTTTGCTTGCAATCAAGTGCCTCCCACTAACGTCCGTTATTGAACGTTGGCATTTCTGTTAAAAGACCACAACGCCCCTTAGGGACTGAAATTGCAAGTCGAATTAGTCTTGTCTTCTTTATAAACTCTGCAACTCACAACCACCATCATGTTCAATTCAACTTACCCTAAAATGGTTGCAACTTCATCGTGGATTAGAAAATGGGTTCAATCAACTCATAAATCAAATAAATCCAATAATACTGATTTGTCAGTGATGACGTGGGTACCTCAAGCTTAATAAACTAACTATAAGAGCAAAAAAAGCTTAAAGGGTTAAAGGATTCAAGTAGACGGCCAGCTGTGGTGAACAACAAAAAGCATGGGACAGTGACACGCCCCATCACACTTTACGTGTGACTCCCTTACTCAGCCGCAAAAGAGGCACGTGAGGAGAAACAATCTTTTATCCGCAGGTTAAAGCCTTCAACCCTCCAAAACGGGTAACCCCCTCACTGCATACTCGGATCATTTAGTCAAAGGTTTCCCATCTTGGAACAATCCTTCTCCATAAATGACCACACCTGGTCATTCGATAGGACATTCTGAAAATCTGACTCTCTCTCTAGAATCTGCACATTGTGTATTCTATTCTTCACATTCAATAAAACTATCACATTGCATGCATAGAATCTGGGTTGAGTCTTTTTTAACCTTGAATTCTAAGCAATTGATAAAGAAGCGATCCAACCATACGTATTGCATACGTAGGGGGACTCGTTACATGCGTTAGGCAAAATGAGACTCGTTAAGCCTTTTGCCTAACCAATCTCTCCACTATTCTTGGTCTCATATTTGTTGTAGCAACAGTCAGTAAACAGTTTGAATGGTTCTATACCAGAATCATTATTCACCCATTTGCTCAATCTTGAATCCCTTAATCTCACACAGTTTGAAAGGGTTCTAT
Source organism: Helianthus tuberosus (assembly GCA_030545235.1). Classification (NCBI taxonomy): domain Eukaryota; kingdom Viridiplantae; phylum Streptophyta; class Magnoliopsida; order Asterales; family Asteraceae; genus Helianthus; species Helianthus tuberosus. Next base: position 175,377,068 of record CM060430.1, on the reverse strand, counting down.
GCCAGAATCATTATTCACCAAACACCATTTCCCCATTTTGCCCCAAAAACCCTCGCTCCCTCTTTGGCCGGTTCCTCCATTCTTCCGCCTTCAACCACCCACAGCCATCACCACCACCACTAACCTCCGCCACACCTTTCTTCACCACCATAACCCCCTACCACCACTGCACCCAGCAACCAGAACCCTCCACTGTAAACCTCCAACCCGGTGAACATCTTTCTGAATTGAATTGTCGACCTCAATTGGCGTTTAGTCGGAGGTAATTTCTCCTTCATCTACTACATCTTCTTCAAAAACGGTTATTCTCAGTTTTTTGTAAGTCCTTTGTCTTGAGATTTTGCACACGATTTTTTGGAGATGGGTACCTACCTTTTCCGTCGACATGGTTTCTCAGTTCTTGAAGTTTGTTTGTCCAGCGTTCAGGTATGTTACTCACTTCGGAAGCCTTTAAAGTTTACGCTACTCGACTGGCTTTCTCATTGTCTATTTGGGGCTTAATCTGAGGTTACATTTGCAGATTTGGTATGTATTTTTTATTTTCATAAATTTATACATTAGTTGCTTCTGGTAGTATGGTTTAGTTGTGGTAAGCTTGTTGTACTCGATTTTCTGAAGGAAAGTATCATTTTTGTTTTTATATTCTAGCAGAATGCTTACTGATGTACGGAAGAAGTTGAAGCCCAGAAAAGAAAAGCTAATTTGCATCTTAAAGGAGCGAATCTAACAGAGGCATGTTTTTATATTTGTTGTGGTGGTGGTGGTATGGTGGTGAAAGGTGGATGGTGGTGGTGGTGGAGAAAGGTGGAGCGTGGAGGTGGGGTTATGGAGAAGAGGATGCTGGTTGTTTAAGGTTGTACATGACGAAAAGATGATTTTACCCTTGAGTTTCTAAGTAAAAAGACATAAATGCCCAAGTCAACTAACAATTGACTAACAGAAATTAGTGGGAGGGGCTTGATTGTGAGCAATCGACAACCACAGATGAGGGCTGAAATTGTGATTGGGTGTAAACCCTTGGGACTGAATTGTACTTTACTAAAAAAATTGTTTGTTGATACATTTGTCAACACCTAAGATATAGTTTGTCACTTAAAAATAGAGGTAGCCGCATAACTCCACTATTCTTCGTGAATGTCATTCATATCCGTAGCTGAGTATTCCTCTACTCTTTCCCCAACCTGAGACAACAATTAAAGAAAAATAATCTTAAAAATCATAATTTAAATCTTAATCTATTGGATTTACGTATTTGTTTGGATATTTAATTTCAAGACTAAATCTATATCTAAATCAAAATCTATGAATTTAAGCATTTGTTTAACATATAAGTACTTACATTTGATTTTTCATGAGGAGATTAAAAATCTGGACTATAGTAATGCCACAGTCAAAAGCAGTAAGAAACTTAGTTGTTTGGTTCTTTCATTCTTGTTAACCTACTTGAGTTGATTTCTGATCAGCTTTAAGTAAGCTTTATTTTAACAATATAAAAATACTTCATTTTTATTTATATACAATGCTCATTATAGTTGGTGTTCAGAGGAAGGCTATTTTTTCCATCAGGCATTGTTTTTTGGTCACGAAATGAAAAGTAAAAAAAATATTTTTCAAGGGCCTGAAATGACAAAAAGTAAAAAAATAATAATTTGTGTACGTTAATAATGTCTTTCCTTGTGTTTTATGTAATTACATATATCACTATTGAATAATGCCAAAAGATCAAAAAGAGAAGTTCAGGGGCCTGAAATGACAAAAGTCAAAAGTTTCCCTTGTCAGAACCCCATTGCGGACCGTAAGGGGTTCTCCTTGTGGTTCACAAAGAATTCCTAAAACCCAGAACAATGGTTGGCAGCTGGTTATTGCACCATTTTGACACCTACCTCGAGTTTTTGCCACACTCCTTCCTGTTCCTGTTGACACCTATGAGGACACTAATAATCCATCTAAGCCCTCTTGGACACTTGTCCACACCTCTTGCATCCTCATATGATATAAGTAGCACCCTTGAGCTCTATATTTTTTTTAATCCCAAACTCAAAAACAACACTTCACTCTAGAAAGTCTTGTGAGAGTTACTTGTTTTAGCTTTGCAAACATCTCCTCTGGTCGTTTGAAGTCTTCTTCTAGAGTTGGTAAGTTCCTTTTCTTAAGCTCTTTCATTTGCAATTAGTTTTGCAGCTTAATTCCATCTGAGCGTCGTAAAATTCAAACAGTTTGACCATTCCGTTTGACTTTCTGTTCTAGTCAATTTGGTCAACCATTTTCAAATTAAATTTACCAAAATGGTCTGCATCATATAGGAAATAAAACCCTTCATCTACATCTTGTGATCGTCATGTCTAAGTTGTTCAAATTGACAAGTCAAACCTCAATTTTTTAAAAGTCAAACATAGCTTTATACATTTACCAAAGAATGATCTCTAACATATGTAATGTAACTAGTTAGATGCCCCGCCCGCGTTGCGGGGCGGTGGACGAATAATGAGCGAATGTTAGGCAGCAGCTCATTGACACGAAAAACAACTAAATCGAGTCAACCAATAAAAAAACAAACTTTTATATTTTTGAAAAAAAAAACTAAAACAATGGCAACATTGTAATTTTTAACTGAGGGAAAGTTGTATTTTTGGACTGGGGTAAAATCGTAAATTGCGAAATCCTAAAGTGATGGCAGTACAGTAAATTTGAAAGGGGGGAAATTTGAAATTTTAATAGGGACAAAGTCGTAAATTTGCACCTAGGGTAACAGCGTAATATAAATTCCAACTACGGGCACAATCGTAATTTTAAGCTGTAGGCAAAAGCATAAATTTATTTTTAACCGAGGGCAAATTCGTAATTTTGAGTTCCTCTTATTCAATTCCATATGCTTTTTTAACAGTTTTATTTTGTTTCTTGTTGTTTTGTTTCATGGGCTGGTCTTGCACTTTTTGGAGTTGGGCTGATCTTGCTTTGGGCTGCTGCTGCTGAGTGGGCTTAGGGTGCATAGTCCGGATTATTTAAAGGGTGCAGCTGCTTATTCCCACCGCCCATTTCGGCCAATGGAGGGCAAGTGCCGACACTTGCTTTTGTAGTATATATAATGTTTTAGATATCAAAACAGTTTGTAAAACATAATAAAAATATATTTTATCATGTTCGACTTGTCACGACCCGTTTTCTCGTCTGAACCCGTATTTATGCATACGACTAGTAAAAATGGTTTAAACCATATATACAAGTCGTAACGGTGTCACACCCCGAATTCCACGTGTCACCGGTGGGCCCGGTGGGGAGTATCGTGACGTGGTTGGCAACATAATAGTCAAACAACACAATATTTAAATGCACAACGGAAGCAATTGAAAGATATATTTCAACCGAATAAAATATTGTAATATCATGTATCACAAACAGTAGAAAGTTTATCCACAGACGGATCGAAATAAATAGGAAACAGTAGTTCAACAGACGATAGGCATCTTAAGCTTGCGAGACTCTTTATTGATGCTAAGGAGAGAATCCAGCCTATTACGCTTAGTACCTGCATTTAATCTTTTTGGGAAAATACGTCAGTTTACACTGGTAAATACAATCAACCGACTCATTTTGAAAATGATTAAAAATTTATTTGGATGCACGTGGCATAAACATTTTATAACTTGGGATAACTATTTAAATATATAATCTCGTAAAAGAATTACATGTTCCTTATGCGTTCAGTAGCCCGGATCGTGCCGGGTTAAAGATCAATAGACACACCACATAATCTATTTATGCACTGACTAGTGTACGCCTACACTCCGCGCTTAGGTCGTGGCCATTTCGTAAAATGATGCCAAGGATATCCGGGACATGGTCATTAACCCCCCAAAGGCTTTAAGTAAACAAAACAATTTAAAAGGGCCGATTAAATTATCAATTAACCACCATACGATGGAAGATTTAATGCCCGACCAAGCGGTATTTTATATACCGTATCCCAAGCCCGTATTGGGAAAATAAGTTAAGAGTATTTACCTGAGCAAAGTAATAATCACAATAAGCAAATGCAAGTAGCTTTTACTGGTCCTCCTAATCTGGAACGAAGGTTTATAATAACCTATTAGAATCCTAACGGTCTTTAGTTAAGCTTAAGCTTAGACCGGTTAATTTTATGGTTCAAACGCACGATTAGGCGAAGACCGGAATAGAATGTGATTTAGACCCGACAAGATTGAAGACTTGCCTTATATGGGTAATCTAGGCACATTCTGAATTTTGGGGTAAAACCGATAAGGTTTGACCCGTTTCGGCTAATTTATGTAAACTAGTTACATAAGCCGAACCGTACGCGCAATAGGCGTAACGGGTAATCATAAGGGTCCTACCCAGGTTTCCTAAGTTAATATGCCTCAAAATTGTTGTGACATCAGTAATATGTCTTTTATTATGCCCGAAACGAATTTAAACACAAACTATGCCCCGTAAGGGTAGTTTGGTCATTTACAAGGTTGTAAAAGAGTTTAAGTATTAATCTGAGTTACAGGTCTGATGTAATCAGCAAAATACTCAATTTAATAAGTTATAACAGTAGGGTAAAGTATATATATGTGAAATTTATCAATTATAACCAAACTATGCACCGTAGGGGCATTTTGGTAATTTCACATAAGCCGAAAAGCTCAAAACTGAAGTCTGAGTTTAACAACTTTTGCTTACTGTTAAAGTATTATAATTTACCTAAAATGTCAGTAGGTATCAACCCTTGTATGTTTAAAATAGTAAAAACGCTTAAAAAGGCGATTAGAAGCCATTTCCGGGTTCTATACATAAAGCTGATATTTTTATTATTCCAGAAGGCTTAAAATAATTTATTTATCATTTAAAATCAGTAGCGAAAGGTTTGGAGACAAATAGATATGTAAAACTCATTTTATAGCCCGTAAGGGCAAAACCGACAATTACCGGATTAAGCCTATGACTATAACTTATGCTCAGCCTAAAATTAATTAAAAATCTTCAAAAATCCCAAAATAATATATTACATCAGTGGGTAATAAGTTTGGTATCAAAAAGTAGGTTTAAATAGGCTATACGCTAATTATGTCGTTTAATCGCTAAAGAAGCTTTCTAATTACGCTAATGAGCATAACTCTCAATCTACACCTCAAACTGATGTCAAATTTTGGGTGCAAGTTTATAAATCAGTAACTAAGGTTTCTACACTTTTACATTTTCAAAAATCATGTTTTAAGGTGAAAAGGGCATAATGGTCAACATATGCGCAATTAACGGAATCATGCATATTAATTGGATAACTAATGAACCAAGGTGTATAATCCCAGAGGGTTATACTAGCATGTAACCTAGTCCAATTAAAGCTCTAAGGCATTTCTAAAACATACCAAAACGGGTCAGAACTGAAGTCAAAGCAAAAGTCAAAGCTTTGCGACTTTCGGTTCCGAACCGGGTCTACACAGAAGATTGTCGGGTTGAACATGTTTAGACATGTTCTTACACTAATTACCAAGTTATATTAATGATCAAACAGGTTGTATGTGTTCTACATTGCTAATTATGCATAAATTAAGATTTAAGCATTCTGTTGACTTTTTAATAACAAGTTTGACCCGACATTTGACCTAGTTAGAGTGGGAATCAAAGGGTGCCCTTTTAAGGGTTTATTACCCACATAATTACCAACTTATAACTACTTTCAATTCGACTAATCACTGGACCAACAATGATTAATCGCTAAGTCAACCGTTAATTACGACGGTTTGACTTTTAAGCTAAAACTAAGCAAAAACTTAACTAAGAAAGGTTAAGCATACTTACTGAAGTCCTATGCACGAAATGTGAAGCTTAGAGAGAAGTCTTGAGCTCCAGAAATGTTCCAAAGTGCAGATGGAAGATGTGAGAAAATGGTTGCAACCTTGGCCCTTTATATAGTGTTCAAGAACTCATGGATTGTTGACACACAAGCCTAACCATGGCCATGGATCACTTCCAGATGTCCCTAAGTGTCTAGGGGTTGTTTAGGGGTCGTGCAAGATGAGGAAAATCGAGTTAAAGGCGGTTACAAGGGCTATGGCAGACAAGAATCCAACAAAATCGGAATTCTGATCAGGTAAGGCCGTCGCGTAGCGCGACGGCATATAGGCTAGTGCTCGCGCTACGCGAGCATGTGGTGTCCAGCCAAACCAATTTTCCATTATTTGCAGTTTTGGTCCCCGGTCCTTCTAAAGGTCGCTTTCACGTCTTGTTTTGCACAATGAACCCTCTAAATTGACTTATAAGGGCTTTAAGACATTTACCCACTTTGTTTAGTCCTCGGTTAACTTTATTGTTACTCGAAAAGTCATAAACTTCAATGTTGACGCTTTAACCCCTTGTATACGAATTTGATCATAACTTTCTCATACGATAACGAAACTTTATGAAATTTATATCGTGCATTCTAGTGAGCATAATTAACCGTTACAAAGCTTCGGGTTTGTCAAAAGGTCACCCAGAGGTATAACTTAAACATGTTGACACATTTAACCCCTGTAGTTTGTAATCTCTCACTTTCATTCACAATTAGCTTCGTATGATCCATGATTTATTCGTTTGAAGGTATGAGCATCATGTAGGGTTAATGTACAATATATTTATTCACTGTTGACATTTAGAACTCGTATATTCACATACTTTCCATGATTGTCAACTTTAATCCTTCTATAACATTCTTTCACACGTTCAAACATATGACACGTGTCAACTCATTATAGGACGTGAATTTTCGAGGTGTTACATCCTCACCCCCTTAAAAGAAATCTCGACCTCGAGATTTACTGAAATAAATAAGGGTACTTTTCTTTCATTGTGGACTCAACCTCCCACGTATATTCGGGACCTCTACGGGCATCCCATTTTACCTTTACAATAGGCACATGCTTTCTTCGAAGCTTCTTAACCTGTCGATCTTCAATCGATAATGGTTTTTCCACAAATTTCAAGCTCTCATCTATATGCACATCTGTGTGTGGTATGACTAGCGATTCATCAGCTAGGCATTTCTTCAGATTGCAGGCGTGGAATACGTTATGAATACCACTGAGCTCTTCAGGTAAGTTTAACTTGTAAGCCACTGATCCAACACATTCGATGATCTCGAATGGTCCTATATACCTCGGGCTTAAGTTACCTTTCTTACCAAACCGCATCACTCCCTTCCAGGGTGATACTTTAAGTAAGACTTTGTCACCTACTTCAAAGTTCATAGGTTTACGCTTTGGATCTGCGTAACTCTTCTGCCTATCTCGGGCAGCTTTGAGACGGTCACGAATCTGGACAATCTTGTCCGTCGTTTCAATGACTATCTCCGGTCCTGATAATTGGACATCTCCAACTTCCGCCAAACAAACGTCCGTTCTACACTTTCTACCGTATAAGGCCTCGAAAGGCGCAGCCTTAATGCTGGTATGGTAGCTATTGTTGTAGGAGAATTCGATTAACGGCAGGTGGTTATCCCAACTACCACCTAAATCAATCACGCATGCTCGAAGCATGTCTTCCAAAGTTTGAATAGTACGCTCACTCTGACCGTCCGTCTGAGGATGGTAAGCCGTACTAAAATTCAAACGCGTGCCCAAAGATTGTTGGAAACTTTTCCAAAAATGTGACGTGTATCTAGTATCTCTGTCAGAGATAATAGACACAGGTATGCCATGTAAGGCTACAATCTTATCCACGTACAACTGGGCTAACATGTCGGAGTTGTAAGTCTCCTTAATGGGTAGGAAATGTGCTGACTTAGTCAGTCTGTCTACGATCACCCAAATGGTATCGTTTTTCTTTCCTTATCTTAGGTAACTTGGTGATAAAATCCATAGTTACCATCTCCCATTTCCAAGTAGGAAGTTCAGGCTGTTGTAGCAAACCTGATGGCTTTTGATGTTCTGCTTTGACTTGCGCACACGTCAAGCATTTAGCTACATAGGCAGCTACAAACTTTTTCAAGCCTATCCACCAATAGTTTGCCCTTAGATCCTGGTACATCTTATCAGCTCCAGGATGAACGGAATATTTAGAACTATGGGCTTCCTGGAGGATAACATCTCGGAGTCCTCCATAAATTGGAATCCATATTCGTCCATTCAATCTCAGAATTCCATCCTTGCCAAGAGATAACTGCTCCTCAGTTACCCCTAGCTTTTCATTAGGATAGTTAGCTTCCAACACAGCTTCCTTCTGTGCAGCTAACAACCTCTCATTCAAACTGTTCTTTATTTCAATGCTATTGGCATTGATTCGGATGGGTTTCACCTTTTCCTTTCTGCTCAAGGCATCAGCGACTACATTCGCCTTGCCGGGATGGTATCGGATTTCACAATCATAATCATTCAACGTCTCCATCCATCGGCGCTGCCTCATGTTTAAATCCTTCTGATTAAACAGATGTTGAAGGCTCTTGTGATCAGAATAGATCACACACTTGATACCATACAAATAATGTCTCCACAGTTTTAGTGCAAATACAACGGCACCCAACTCCAAGTCGTGGGTGGTGTAATTCTTTTCATGCACCTTTAACTGTCTTGAAGCATAGGCAATAACCTTGCCATTCTGCATAAGCACACACCCCATGCCAGTGTGTGATGCATCGTAGTAAACTACGAATTCTTCGGTACCTTCAGGCAATGTCAGTACAGGAGCATTGCTCAACTTTTGCTTCAGAATATCAAAGGATTCTTGCTGCTTAGGGCCCCAATCAAACTTTATTTTCTTCATAGTCAAAGAAGTTAGGGGTGCAACAATCCTTGAAAAATTTTCAATGAAACGCCTATAATATCCTGCTAAGCCTAAAAAGCTACGAATCTCTGTAGGCGTCTTTGGCTCTTGCCAGTTCATAACAGCTTCCACCTTAGCGGGATCCACTTGGATACCTCGCTCACTAACCACATGTCCAAGGAATTGGACTTCTCGAAGCCAGAATTCACACTTGGAGAATTTGGCATAGAGTTTCTCATGATGTAGAAGTTTAAGAATACAGCGAATGTGTTTCTCATGGTCAGCTTGGTTCTTCGAATAAATAAGAATGTCGTCGATGAAGACGATGACGAATTTATCTAAGTATGGTTTGCAAACGCGATTCATGAGATCCATGAACGCGGCAGGTGCATTAGTGAGCCCAAAAGGCATCACTAGGAACTCGTAATGGCCATAACGAGTCCTAAACGCAGTTTTGTGTACGTCTTCATCTCTAACCTTCAGTTGGTGGTAGCCTGACCTCAAGTCAATCTTCGAGAAATAACTTGCCCCTTGCAATTAATCAAACAAATCGTCGATCCTGGGCAAAGGATACCTATTCTTTATTGTGACCTTATTAAGTTCACGGTAATCGATGCACAAACGCATCGATCCATCCTTCTTCTTGACAAACAAGACTGGTGCTCCCCAAGGAGACGAACCAGGTTTAATGAAACCTTTAGCTAGCAATTCATCTAGTTGTGCTCTCAATTCCTTCATTTCTGTGGGCGCCAACTTATAAGGTGCTCTAGCAACAGGTGCTGCTCCAGGGATGATGTCAATTCTGAATTCCACTTGCCTATCTGGTGGTAAACCAGGTAGTTCTTCAGGAAAAACTTCTGGGTATTCAGAGATGACGGGTATATCCTCAATCTTGGGTTTCGGTTCATCAATCGTCACCTGTGCCATGTAGATGACACAACCCTTCTTCAAACACTTAGAGGCCTTGAGCATAGTCACTTGCTCAGGCAGTCCATACCGGGTATCTCCCTGAATGGTAAGTGATTCACCAGACGGAGTTTTGATCACCACTTGCTTCTTATTGCAGATAATCTGGGCCTGGTTATGAGATAACCAGTCCATGCCTAACACGATGTCAAAACCAGCCAACTTCAAAGGAAGTAGGGACAAAGGAAAAGAGTGGTTCTTAATGGATATGAAACATCCATCTAATATGGTTGAGGCGGTTTCTAAGGTGCCATCTGCTAGTTCCACCTCATATTTCACTCTTAAGGTTTTAGCAGGTAAATTCAACAATTTGCAAAACTTATTATCTACAAATGATTTATCTGCGCCTGAATCAAAAAGTACTCTTGCATAGATATCATTTATGAGAAAGGTACCTGTGATCACGTTATCGTCTTGCACAGCCTCCTTCGCATCCATCCTAAAGACCCTAGCATTGGTCTTCTTGGCCTCTTCAGGCTTCTTGGCGTATTTAGGGCAGTTGGTTTTAATGTGCCCCTTCTCATTGCAACTGTAGCACGTTGCATCCTTCAGCTTTTTGCAATCCAAGGTCTTGTGCTCCTTGGACTTGCATATCCCGCAAGCAAAAGTTCTTGACTGAGTCTGCGAGTTCGATTCGAGCCTGCACTTTCCAAAGTGCTGTTTCTTGCAAATCTTGCACTTGGGCTTATCACCAGACTAATGCCCATCCTTCCTTGACTCAGACCCCTTCTTGTTGTCACCGTTTCCTCGGTGCTTCTTGTTCGACCGTCGTGAATTGTCATCTTCACGTTTCCTTTTCTCTGCATCCTTGTTCCTCAGCAATCTTTGTCTGACCGTGTCCAGTGTGAGGGACAAAGATATATTAGTCACAGACCTGAAAGTAGTTGGTCGAGAGGCCTTCACACTTGCCTTTATCTCTGGGGCTAAACCCCCAATGAAACGAGCTATTCGTTTGGGTTCCGGGGTCACCAAGTACGGAACCAACCTCGACATGGTATTAAAGCTCGTGAGGTAAGCTTGGCAATCTAGATTGGTCCTTACCAACGAAAGAAAATCTGACTCAATCTTTTCAACCTTGTGCTGAGGACAGTAATTCTCCCTGATGAGGGCAACGAATTATTCCCATGTCATGTTGTACAATGGGATCTTCCCAGTGGCTTGAATCAGCGATCTCCACCAGGGTAAGGCCTCACCTTTAAACGATTGCGACATGACGTGATTGTCGTGGGTCACGCAAATTTAATCCCAAAAACAACTATAGATAGCGGTAATAGGGTATCGAACTCAGGGAGTATGTGGAAAGTATGTTGATTTTCTAGCTTTGCAATTAACTACAATTAACCTAATTTGCAGAAAAATAAAGATCAATACTTTGGATTGTTGTTTTAGAAAACTAAATTAAACTAATGGCAAATCAAATGTTGGTTGTAAAACAATTTAGGAGAGAACAATGATCACCCTAGGTTTCAGTTTCTTTAAACAATTGTGTGCAATTCCAACTAGAAAGAGTTACATAGACATAACTCGTGCATAGATAATTGAAGTGATAAAAGGGAACAAAGTACTCGGATTATATAAACGCGAGGTTGTTTCCCGATGACCAATTAATCAATAACCAACCCTAACCCTTCCCGTGATATCTCGATTGCCAACGGCACCAAGAACGTACGATTAAGACTAGAAATTGCAATATCGATTAACAAATTACAAGCAATTAAACATACACCATGATATTCAAGCAACGCAAGTTATCATTCTAGAAATTCAGAAATAAACACACAAAAGTTCAAGAGAAACCTTCACCTAAGATGATCACCGAAAAGTTTAGCCGGACATAGCTTGGTGAATCATCATCACAAACAATTCAATGTTCATACGAATCAAAAACATAAACCGAATGATAGAAATTGTCTCCAACCAAGCAAGAACACCAAAATTCGCCCCTAGTGTCTCCAATAACCGTCCAATCATAAGAACATGTGAAAAGACATCATAAAACTGCTTAAATGAGGCAGTTACACTTTGGATCGCAGCCTCCACCGTAAATTACGGCTCCACCGTAATTTACGGTGGACTTCAACATGTTACGGTGGATATTGACTGATTTACGGTAAGCTTCAGGTAAAAACCAAGTCCACCGTAAATTACGGTAGGACCGTAATTTACGGTGGTGAGCTGATTTATCTTCCTTGTTTCATCTTTTGTTCCTTGCTCGACCCGTTCATCTCCAATACCCTCCAAAGCTGCATTTTATCCACTTTAAGCTCCTGAACCACACCTGAAACATATGCAATAGTAGTTATCTAATTCAAGATAATTACACGATTAAGTGAATGATTATTTCGTCTTTTAACATGATTAAGGGTTGTCCAATGGACCACCCGTCACATCCCCACACTTAACCGTTGCTTGTCCCAAGCAACTCATCAAATCAGTTTCAAAATAAGTTATCAAATTAAACCAAGCAAAAACAAGCAATCTTTTTACTAACCCCTTTTTAACACCCAACCAATGCACCCCTCTCTAAATCTCTCCTCTCGGCTACAAGTGAAAACTAGCAAAGATAAGCTAGACACACACTAGGCAAACGGGTGGTTGCACAATCATAAGCTTGTACCTAAATCAATCATTCTCCTAAAATGTGTCAAACATAAATGCAAATCAAAGGGACTTTCAAGGTTGTAACGTGGCTAGGCGTATGGGTAGGAAATGGAATATATATGAAGTAGCGAAAGCTTGACCCGGTCTTTTATTACACAAATAAACAAATAAACAACTATCAAACTTAACTACTATACACAAGATAACTAACATCACTTCTTTTTTTCATTTTTCATTGCTTTTTCTCTTTTTTTTTTCTTTTCTAATTTTTCTGATTTTTTTTTCAAGCAAACAAAAATACAATAACGCATCAAACATATCTACTTCAAACTACTAAAACTACTAATACTATCACCAACACTATAAGACCGGGTCAAATTTGGGTAAATTTTTAAGTAAGTAGCTAGGGGTAACAATTGATAGGCTTTTAAGGCACAAAATGGGCAACTAAATGTCCAAACCCCCGCCCCTCTCACTACCATGCTCATATATATAACTTATGAGGTCCAACCCCCCAAATCCCACACTCACTCACACCAACGACGAGGCTACCTAAATGCCCTTATCCTTTTTGCATTTATATCTAACTAAGGACTCAAATCGCATTCAAGCACAAGTTCTAATGCACCCCACCCGTAGCCACTCTCATCAAAGACAATCATTATTTATGTACAAGTGTGGCTACAACTCTCACCAAGAAAGAAAAAGGTATCAAGGGTTGCCGGTGCACCAACTTGGGGTTAATCTAGGGTGTTCAAATTTTCACATCGTTTCACTTGGCTCAAAATTTTTCAAAATTTTTCAAAATCTTCAACCCCCCCCCCCCCCCACCCCCACACTTGGGATACATTGACCCCAATGTATGGTTTTGAGAGGCTTTGACCACTAAAACTTTTTTCAACATCAACAAAAACGCTTCTTCACTCAAACCCCAAATTTCTTTTTGGATTTTTCATTTTATAATTTTTTTATGTTTTTCTTCTTTTTAACATAAAACACCACCAAATAACACCAACCCAAACACAACATATCAAAACACCACCCAACCTCCCAATCCTTAAACAAACAAACTATCAAATATGCACAAAAATATACAAAAGGAGAAACACAACCTTACTAATAATAGCGCGGTCCCGGAGGTCCAAAAACTGAAGACATCACGTCATTCCATTCACCGAACGCGAACGAACCGCTACTACTTCCTCCTTCTTGTTGTTGCGCTCCCTCTCGTTGCCTCGGGTCAATCCATTGCGAGTGGTGGATCGGCGGGGTTGGATACGACATACTACCATCATATGGTGGTAATGACGCATAATCCACATGTTGTGGATCCACAACCACCGGCCGCCCAACATGATAAACCGCATGCAATCTCCTCTCTTGATCATCAAAATAATTGTTATTTATTTCCACTTCCCGGGAATACGCATGAGTGCGATTCCATAACTCTTGACGATCCAAGCTATGTTTCAAGGCCCGCTCTATACTCGCACTATTCCTCGTGTTTTGATCAAAAAGCGTCCTTTCCGAGCCCGACCACGTATCAAACACGGATGCCGGAGGGCGTTGATTTGCAATTACTTCTTGCATTGTGCCTTCATAGGCCCATCCCGGCACATAAGATTGTTGCGTATAATCATAAAACATCCCACCATGACCATAACCACCTTGACCAACATTTTCAACACCATGCGGCTCGTCCGCATAGTCTTCATCTCCGCTCGGAACTACTTCTTCATCGCTTTCTGGCTCATCCGGCTCTCCCGGTAACAAATCTCGTGCATCCAACTTCAGTGCCCTCCACCGTTGCCCTTCCGACTTTAACTTGTGATACCGCTCCGACTGAGTATACGTCCAAACATTTCCCAACTTATCCAACGTAAAAGGCTGATGCCTTTTCGTTGCTCCTCGATTTTCGGATGTAATCGCCTTCTGTTGTTTCATCAACCCCGTAATCATTCGACAGTATGGGACGATGTCTCTTCCATACTTATTCCGACAGATCCATAAGTGGTTCATAATAAGATAACGTATAGGAAAACGCGGACCCCCGTGCATCAACGAATAAAGAACAGGTACTTCAGGAAACCTCACCTGTTCTTTATCTCCCCTTCTTGGAATAACATTGAGAAGACAGATTGTATGCAACAATTTAGATTCAATTTTCAAATTCTTCCGGTATAGAATACCACTGTATCTACCGGGTAAAAACAATGCTGCCAACATATCATTCCATCGTTGATGTTTCTCCGGCTTCACAAGAAGATCATCCAAAGTCGGTATCATATAATCGCGGGCTGGCAAACTGTCATATTTTCCGAGCTTCTTCAAGGTATCAAAAGTCATTTCCACGGGAACTCCATTCACAACACCCGTCAGCTTCATATTCGATGGCCTGTCATACGTGTTGACCTTAAGCGTTGCCATCCATTCTTGGATTTCGGTGATAAACAAGTTGCTTTTATCTTTGTCAAAGCAACTAAGTGCCGACTCCCAACCTAGAGCCCGGAACTTGTCAAACACCCCAAACTGCCCAAACTCAGCTTCTCGAACCTCCCTTTCACATATGAAGGCCGCTGCCTTATTCTTCAACTTATTCATGCAATCATTATATAACGTTGGCTGCCATTCCAATGGTTGATCATCTAACGGTCCCGAAACCCATTTCGGTTTCTCCGCCGGGTCCAATTCCATCTCTTCTTCGCTTTCACTTTCGCTTTCATCCACTCTACCCAAATATTGTCTCTTCTTTGGTTGTTGTTCCGGCTGTTTACCCTTTCCCCTTGAAGACGAAGATGAACCAGCTCCCGTCTTTTCTTTTGTTCGTGCCATTCCTACCCATATTAGAGCAAACAACACAACCAACGAAACAAAATTAAACCCCTTTTCTAAAACATCCCCACACTTGCTTGTTATCATGGTTGTAGATGTTAGTGAACCAAAAGTATATCAAGAATTTTTCAAAAATTGGGCATGGTATCTCTACAATGTAGAGATCCCCAAAAGTTCACTACTTTAACCACAAATTCTACATCTACAACCATAACCATGTTCAAATAACCAATTTCATAATCATATCTAAGAACAAGCAAGTGGGCATGGGCAAATAACCTAAATAACCTTACTTTTCACAATGTAGCATCAAAATACAACAAATAAGCTTTCATACCTTTGCTTGAAGATGCAAGAATGTTTGTGAAACAAAAGCTCCAAAAACCCCCAAAAATTTCCGAATTAGGGTTGGAATTTCGGACCCTAAAACTGCGTTTTCTCGTATGTTTCTTAGCAAAATTAGATACTACGTTGAAAATTAGTCAAGAAGGACTCTGATTTCACTTGATTTGAGCAAAAATTGATTGAGATATGAGGGATTGAAGATTGAGGAAGCTATGGGGTTTTGTGGGTTCTTGTGAAGAAGATGGATAGTGATAGATGAAGAAGACTTGTGTGGATAGGGTTATGTCACGTAACCAAGTGTTATTATGTTTTTTTTTTATATATACATACTGAAACTAGACAGACGGACCAAAGTTTAATGCGTACCGTAAATTACGGCGAGACCGTAATTTACGGTAATGACCTGATTCACAACTTTCACCGTAAAACAGTAGACTTGTGCCGTAAAACCCAAAATTTTTCCTCACTCACCGTAATTTACGGTCTGACCGTAAATTACGGTACTCCCTGAACATCTATTATCTACCGTAAATCAGGAGAGTTATACCGTAAAACCCAATTATTTTCATTGCCCACCGTAATTTACGGTTATACCGTAAATTACGGTCAGAACTGGGCATTTCTTGTTTGCTGAAAAATGTGAGCTTTGTGCCTACTTTTTATATTTTTTCAATTTTTTCGATTTTTATATTTTTTTTAAAATTTTTCAAAAGTTTGTAAAAATCACCCTACCCCCTCGAAAGTCCCGTGTTGTCCTCAACACAATGTTAGAGTAATTGGTAACCCGATTATCCCCACACTTGTTTCAAACACGAGTTTCAAGGAAATACGACAATTGTGCAACTATACAAAACAAACAAAATGAAACACTACTATTTACACTACCAAACCTGGGCCTCTCATGGTTGTTCCTCATCGACCGGGCGTAAGATGTAGCCCGCTTTGTCAAGCTCCAAAGTGTTTATGTCGTTCCCATCCAAGTACGGCTTTAACCGGTGACCATTCACCGTTTGTTGCTTCAATGTTTGCTCGTCTTGGATGTCTACGTCACCAAATCTACCAACTCTCCGAATGACATACGGACCCATCCATTTACTTTTGAGCTTGCCCGCGAACATCTTTAGCCTTGAGTTATACAACCAAACTTTTTGCCCCACTTCGAATGTTTTCTTTCTCAATTTCGCATCATGCACCTTCTTGAGTTTATCTTTATAGGCCGATGCACATTCGTACGCCTCATCCCGAATCTCTTCTATTTCACTTAATTGCAACTTCCTCAACTTCCCCGCCTCGTCATAATCCGCGTTAACCGTCTTAATTGCCCAATGTGCTCTATGCGCCAACTCCATTGGCAAGTGACAACCCTTACCATACACCATCCGGTAAGGCGTTGTGCCAATTGGAGTCTTGTAGGCCGTTCGGTATGCCCACAATGCATCATCTAACTTACTTGACCAATCCTTCATATCCGTTCTTACCGTCTTCATGAGAATTTCTTTGATTTGACGGTTGGACACTTCGACTTGTCCACTCGTTTGCGGATGGTAAGGTGTGGCAATTCGGTGATTCACGCTATACCTCTTCAATAATTTCCCGAAGTTGAAGTTCTTGAAATGCGAACCACCATCGCTTATAATAACCCGCGGGATGCCAAAACGAGAGAAGATGTTGGATTGAACAAATTTACAAACAACCGAATGGTCGTTTGTTCATGTTGCAATAGCTTCAATCCACTTCGAGACATAATCCACCGCTACCAAAATGTATAGAAAGCCATTCGAATTCGGAAAAGGACCCATAAAGTCTATACCCCATACATCAAATATCTCTACAACCAATATTGGTTGTAATGGCATCTCATCCCTCTTCGATATGCTTCCCATTTTTTGACAATTTATGCAATTTCTAGCAAACTCACATGCATCCTTGAAAATTGTGGGCCAATAGAACCCACATGAAAGTACCCGGTAGCCTGTTTTGTGCCCACTAAAATGACCCCCACATGCGGACGAATGAGCATGGGTCAAAATTTCCAACACTTCTGTCTCGGGCACACACCTTCGTATAACTTGATCCGGTCCAATCTTGAAAAGATCCGGTTCATCCCAAATGTATTGCTTCACTTGGACCATAAATTGTTGTCGACGCTTCTTGGTCCAATGACTTGGGATGGCACCCGTGGCTAAGTAGTTGACATAGTGAGCATACCACGGTGCAACAAAGGTGGAAATGGCTAGTAATTGCTCGTCGGGAAAACTTTCATTGATTTCACTTACATCATCGATCCCTTCCACCGGAATCCGAGATAAGTGATCCGCCACTACGTTCTCACTTCCCTTTTTGTCTCGGATTTCTAGATCAAATTCTTGTAACAATAATACCCACCGAATCAACCGAGGCTTCGCGTCTTTCTTCTCCATCAAGTATCGGACCGCACTATGATCCGAATAAACCACCACTTTGCTCCCCCAAATATAAGCACGAAACTTATCCAAAGCATACACCACCGCTAGTAACTCCTTTTCGGTTGTGGTGTAATTGAGTTGTGCTTCGGATAAAGTTTTGCTTGCATAGTAAATCACCACCGGCTTTCTATCAACCCGTTGACCCAAAACTGCACCAATAGTGGTGTCGCTTGCATCACACATGATCTCGAACGGCTTTGACCAATCCGGTGGTTGCAAGATAGGAGCTTTGACCAAATGTTCCTTCAAAACAGTGAAAGCTTGCATACACTCATTAGCAAAATCAAATGGGACATCTTTTAATAACAAGTTGCATAAGGGTTTGGTGATAACACTAAAACCCTTTATGAAACGTCTATAGAAACCCGCATGTCCCAAGAATGACCTTACACCCTTAACATTTTTAGGAGGTGGCAAAGATGCTATTACCCGTATTTTTGCCTTATCCACCTCCATCCCTCTTTCAGAAATTACATGACCCAACACAATGCCCTCTTGCACCATGAAATGACTTTTCTCCTAACTTAGCACTAGATTTTTCTCAATGCACCTTTTTAAAACCTTTTGTAATTCGTTGAGACAAGCATCAAAAGTAGTGCCAAAAATGGAGAAGTCATCCATAAATACTTCAAGCGACTCTCCAACCATGTCCGAGAAGATACTCATCATACATCGTTGGAAAGTTGCCGGAGCATTGCACAAGCCAAATGGCATTCGCCGAAAGGCAAATGTGCCATATGGACAAGTGAAGGTGGTCTTGTGTTGGTCATCCGGGTGTATTGCTATTTGATTGTAACCCGAGTACCCATCTAAGAAGCAGTAATATTTTTGACCCGATAATTTTTCAATAATTTGGTCAATGAAAGGTAGCGGAAAATGGTCCTTAGAAGTGGCGGCATTCAATTTTCGGTAGTCAATACACACACGCCACCCGGTAACCGGTCGGGTGGCAATTTGTTCACCACTTTCATCCTTGACTACTTGAATGCCGGCCTTCTTAGGCACCACTTGGGTGGGACTCACCCAAGCAGTATCCGAAATCGGATAAATGATTCCCGCATCCAACCATTTAATTACCTCCTTTTTGACTACCTCCCGTAGGTTCGGATTCAACCGCCTTTGAGCTTCTCGTGTCGGTTTGGCATCTTCGGTTGTAATGATTTTGTGCATGACAATTGATGGACTAATCCCTTTGAGATCGACAATTGTCCATCCGATAGCTCCCTTGTTTTCCTTCAAGACTTCCAACAATGCTCGCTCTTGGGCCAACTCCAAATTAGAGGCAATAATGACTGGTAAAGTGTCATTATCCCCTAAAAACACATACTTCAAATGGCTCGGCAAGTCTTTGAGCTCCAACTTTGGCGGCTCCTCTAGCGATGGTTTAGTACCCGAATCTATTTCCGCCGGTAAGCCTTCAAACTGGTGGGTCCATGGTGGCCGACCTTCTTTCAATGCCATCGCATCTTGCTTTTCCTCTTCAACCCGGAGTGCATAAGCATGTACCTGTTCAGAAAAATCACACAGGCAAACATCCAAACCATCCTCCTCATACTCATGCGGGTTGCATCCGTCAACTATATCTGCCATGAAACACTCATCAACACCATTAGCATTAGAATTGTTAGTAAAAACATTCAAACGCATTTTCCGATTTCCAAAAGTCATATCAACTGTACCAAATCTACAATCGATGACTGCATGTGCGGTGCTAAAAAATGGCCGACCCAAAATTACGTTTTGTTGTTGTTTTGGGTCCGCCGACGAGTAGTCCAAGACTAAAAAGTCAACAGGGTAATAAAATTCATCAATTTTAACAATGACATTTTGAACCATACCCCGGGGTAACTTATGAGACAAATCTCCACCCTTGCTAACGGACCAAAATCATATTGATCATATAAGCCCCCCGGTAAAATGCTAACTCCGGCTCCAAGATCTAGCAACGCCTTAGCCATTTGAAAATTACCAACTTGTATGTTAATCAATGGCTTACCCGGATCTTGGAGCTTAGGAGGAAGCTCCCCGTTCAACACCGCACTCACTTGCCCGGTTAAATCGACCCGCTTAGGCATTTTCTTTTTGTTTTGCCTCTTTTGTGTACACAATTCTTTTAGGAATTTTGCATAGGCGGGAACTTGTTTTATTGCATCAAGAAGTGGAAGGTTAATTTTAACTTGCTTGAACATGTCCCACAATTCTTCTTTTTGGGGACCTCTTAATGCGATAAAGTTTTTCTTACCCGGGTCAAGTAGAGCCGATGGAAACGGGACTTGACTCGATTCACCCTCAACTTTTTCACTTTCTTTATTTTCACCCAAACCCGGTTTTTTAACATTTAATTCCTTTGGTTTAACCGGTGAAACATCATCATCACTATCATTACCCGTGATGTCCTCAACCACCCCCTCAACTAATTCGGGTGACAAATTAGCTTTAAACTCTTTTCCACTTCTCAAAACACTAACCTGATGAACATTAACATTACCTCTTGACGAACCATGTGATGGATTTACCTTGGTGTCACTAGGAAGTTGACCCTTATTCTTCTTCAATTCAGCCACATCGGTTGCCAATTGACCCATTTGGGTTGTTAATGATTGTATGCTTTTGTCACGAACTTCATCTTTTTGCATTCGGACTTCATCAAGTTGATTCCGTTTTTGCATCTCCACTTGCATTCTTTTTAACATCTCCATCATCTTGTTTCCACCCGAAGAACCCCCTTGTTCTTGACCCGCTTGATATTGCTTTTGATACCCTTGGTTGTTCCCTCCTCGATAACCACTTTGGTTGTTATAAGGTTGGCGTGAACCAAAGTTACCTTGGCTACCTTGAAAATTCGGGTTAGCTTGATTAGAAGGGTTCCCATAGCGAAAATTCGGGTGGTTCCTCAACCCGGGGTGGTAAGTATTAGAGTTCATGTTGTTGTAGTTTCTACCACCCCCTCCTTGACCTTGACCTTGTACCGCATGCACCTCTTCATATTGCCCTTCCACCATCCCTTGGCAATTTTCAGCCGCATGACCTATTTCATTACATAAAGCACACACATCATAAATTTGGTTAGTAGTTTGAACATTACCATCATCTACGGCGTGCACTTGAGGTCGGGCAATGGCCGGTCGGGCTCTCCTCGATGCTTGAGCCTTTCTTTTCGAGGTAATCGCCATGTTCTCTAAGAACTCCCAATCATCATTTTCATAGTTCGTGCCAAAAGTCCCACCAGTAATGGACATTAAATCTCTCGCATCCTCGGCACTCAACCCCTCATGGAAGGCATTCATCAACTCCCAAAGCTCAATCCCGTGGTGAGGGCAATTCTTTATCATCATATTAAATCATTCAAACGCTTCATGGAACATCTCACCATGTTGTTGTTGGAAGCTCCTCAACCCCTTTCTAGCATCATTGGTCTTTTGGGCGGTATAAAATTCGTCTAAGAAAGTTTGTTGCATTTCCCCCCAAGTGTAAATAGATGCCGAAGGCAAAGTGTAGAACCACTTCTTTGCCTTATCCTCCAAAGAAAACTGAAATAAGACCAACTTGACTTCATCGGCCGAAAAACCTTGACTCCCAAAAGTGTTGCAAATTGAGTCATAGGCCTCTAAATGGAAATACGGCTCCTCCGTTGCTAGCCCTTTGTACTTCGGTAAACTTTGCAACGAGTTTGTTCTTACTTCAAAAGTTCTCCCTTGGTTGTTGTGAGGGATAACCACCGGTGAAGGGTTTTGAGTAATGATTGGCCTGAAATGTGCCTCTATTCCCCTTGCTTGTTCCCTAAGATGCCTTCTTGGAACACCCAATCGACCCCTTGGACGAATAGGACCCATTGGTCTTGGTATAGGCCCTTGTGGTGCAATTGGTTGTTGGGGCATCGGTGGGTATTGAATCGGCCTTTGAAATTGTGGTTGTACATGTTGTGGCCGAACTTGTTGCAATGGGATAGGGCGTTGCATTGGTGGCCCTTGTGGTCTTGGCCGAATATGTTGCGGTATAAGTTGTTGTTGTGGCATTCCACCAGCACTTGTCATCCCTTGAGATTGACTTTGCACATACCCGAACTCTCCTTGATCACCATAACCTTCATAAGCGTACCCATCTTCATCATAGCCCTCAAAATCTTCGTATCCTTCCTTATATCCATCTCCCCCTATACCCGAAGTTTGCCCAAATGGAATGGTCGAGTATTGAAAACCCGACTGGTTTGATGGTCTAAACGTAGAGGTAGTATGGACAATGGTTGTATTTGGTGGTATTGAATAATGAGAAGATGATTGACCTGTAGATGGAGGAAAGAAGTGTGATAATGGTGGAATTGTTGCGGAAGGGCTATAGGTGAGGGTAGGTTCGACTTGGGTAGTAATAGGTGGTGTGGTGTCGGTTGATGTAACTTCATGTGGTGAAGTAAATTCGGTAGTGGAAATAGGCATGGTGGTATTTGGTGAAGGTTGTGTGGATGTAGGAATGAAGGATGAGGTCGTTTGACCCGTTGTGGGTGGGATTTGTGAGGCATCCATGATATTTCTTGGTGTAATGGGTGAAGTAGGTGAACCAACAATTCTATTTTCGCGTAGTAACACTCGGTTTTGCCTTAACGTTCTTTCAATTTCCGGATCAAATGACAATGGTGACGCTTTGTGAGAGCCTCTAGTATGCATGCACCTGTAGAACCTGCACACTAAACACACCAGTGTAAACCCGAAAATAACAAAGCAAAACTAACAAACTGACACACGTTGCGCACTACTCCCCGGCAACGGCGCCAAAATTTGACGTGATTGTCGTGGGTCACGCAAATTTAATCCCAAAAACAACTATAGATAGCGGTAATAGGGTATCGAACTCAGGGAGTATGTGGAAAGTATGTTGATTTTCTAGCTTTGCAATTAACTACAATTAACCTAATTTGCAGAAAAATAAAGATCAATACTTTGGATTGTTGTTTTAGAAAACTAAATTAAACTAATGGCAAATCAAATGTTGGTTGTAAAACAATTTAGGAGAGAACAATGATCACCCTAGGTTTCAGTTTCTTTAAACAATTGTGTGCAATTCCAACTAGAAAGAGTTACATAGACATAACTCGTGCATAGATAATTGAAGTGATAAAAGGGAACAAAGTACTCGGATTATATAAACGCGAGGTTGTTTCCCGATGACCAATTAATCAATAACCAACCCTAACCCTTCCCGTGATATCTCGATTGCCAACGGCACCAAGAACGTACGATTAAGACTAGAAATTGCAATATCGATTAACAAATTACAAGCAATTAAACATACACCATGATATTCAAGCAACGCAAGTTATCATTCTAGAAATTCAGAAATAAACACACAAAAGTTCAAGAGAAACCTTCACCTAAGATGATCACCGAAAAGTTTAGCCGGACATAGCTTGGTGAATCATCATCACAAACAATTCAATGTTCATACGAATCAAAAACATAAACCGAATGATAGAAATTGTCTCCAACCAAGCAAGAACACCAAAATTCGCCCCTAGTGTCTCCAATAACCGTCCAATCATAAGAACATGTGAAAAGACATCATAAAACTGCTTAAATGAGGCAGTTACACTTTGGATCGCAGCCTCCACCGTAAATTACGGCTCCACCGTAATTTACGGTGGACTTCAACATGTTACGGTGGATATTGACTGATTTACGGTAAGCTTCAGGTAAAAACCAAGTCCACCGTAAATTACGGTAGGACCGTAATTTACGGTGGTGAGCTGATTTATCTTCCTTGTTTCATCTTTTGTTCCTTGCTCGACCCGTTCATCTCCAATACCCTCCAAAGCTGCATTTTATCCACTTTAAGCTCCCGAACCGCACCTGAAACATATGCAATAGTAGTTATCTAATTCAAGATAATTACACGATTAAGTGAATGATTATTTCGTCTTTTAACATGATTAAGGGTTGTCCAATGGACCACCCGTCACGACACAAACTTGACCACATCCTTCTCAGCGCATCCGCTTATATCAACAACTGTGTCCATCTCATCTAGCCACGTTATACAATCTACTGCTCCTTTCTCCCCAGTGAAATCCCTGGGTTTACATGAGACAAAATATTTGTAGGAGCAACCCTTATCACGGGGTCCTTGATTCAGTATGATCTGTTGAGATGGATCACTTTGATGGTTAGAAGAGTGACACTCGTCATATTCTTTCTTGGGATCATCCTTCTTGGAGGGTGGTTTTGGATGCTGTGTTGATAGGGTCCTACTTCGAGTCCCACTATACTCTTCATATTGCCGCTCTAAGGCCTTTGTAACGGCGTCGTCTACTAACGCCTTCAGTTCAGCACCCGTTAGATTAATTCGGGCGTTATCAATATTCTCCCTTGGGCGACTATTAATTTCGTCTGTGCCAGCCATTGCAGTTTTTAACTATTACTTAAAATAATGACAATAGTTTACTTGGGAGTTTATTATGGAATTGTCTTTTATGGCAATTCATTAACTACGGTAAACAGAGACCATATTTGGTTAATTTATTAATCATATTTATTTAGGATTTTTATTATAATTTATCCTAATCATAAAAACAATAACAGTTTTATTAGTGGCACAATAGGCCTAGTCACAAGGACACTTATAATTTATAAGCTATGATTTCAGAGAATCAGAGCATGAAGGTATACCGGCACAACAGGCCTAGTCACAAGGGCATTTATAAATTATAAGCTATGATTTCAGAGAATCAAAGCATTGAGGTTTGAACATAGTTCATTACCTTTTTCGGACAGGGAGTCATCGCTACCACTGTCTTTTGTCTCATATTGAAATGAGAAGGGCCCGTAGGCATTATATTACCAATGTATGGTCAAAATATGATCATCTAAATTGATGATTAACCCATGATTCAGAGAACATTAAATTGGGTTAGGAATCTTTTGAAGAATCCTTAAATGACGTGTGTGATTTCCAATGAATCACATCTGCCAGGAGCGTTAACATGTTTTCAGATGTTAACTGGGATTTGAATCTTTTTAACAGGTCTTACCATCTTGGCCAGGTCTTTACAATGACACTCAGGCTAGGTTTCACTCTTAAGATTCTTGTTTATTATTTAAATAGGCAGATTATTTTAAAATGGAATGATTTTGATTTATTTATTTCATATATAATAATTATGCATAACATGGCAAAAATGAAATTTATAAACTTACATTCCATTAATTACTTAAAAGATTACATACTGCCCTAAACGGGTCTTTCAACATAACCATTTGCCCACGCAGGAGCTTAATTATACAAACATGCCCACGCAGGGGTCTTACAGAAAGACATGCCCACGCAGGGGCAGAATACAAGAAGTCATACCCACGCAGGGGCTAAAAACATAAGTCCACGCAGGGACTAAAATAAACAACATACCCTCGTAGGGGTTAACAGAAAGATAGACCCACGCAGGGGTCAATACAGCAAGACAGGCCCACGCAGGGGCTCAACTGGTACAAGGAAATTACAACAGATACTGGAAGGATTCAATGGTCCTTCTTGCTCTTCCCTTTTATTAGACTTGTCAATCCTTGGAAGAAACTTTGTCGCTCCCTGCGATCTCGGTGAAAATCTCGCTCCACTTGGTCCAACCTTTGAAGAATTTCTTCACGCTCTGGTGGGGAGACCCTTGGCGGCTGTGATTGTTGTCGAATTATAGGTCTAGCAGGTATTTGGTACCAATGAGTTGGGTATCCTACTCCCCAAGGAGCTCCATATGGTCCTTTCGGATGAAGGGCATTATAGTTGGTCGTTACCATGTATGGGTCGTCTTCAGCGTAATTATAGTGGGTGTAAGCTGGCTGCTCAAACGGGTTATATGCCCTTGAACCAGTGTAGGCAGGAATTGGGTTATCAAAACCTATCGGTGGTGGTTGCGGTGCAACTGGGTTTGAAGGCCCACCCATTTGCGGGTCTTCATGTAGTGGCGGATAATGACTGCCACTTGAGTGTCGAGGAGAGCTGAAGTGAAAATCTCCTCCACGCGCGGACATTCGCGCGCTTGTCCTCCTACGCCTCGGCGGTTCCGGATGTGCCTGATTAACTGGTGGTGGTGGAGGCGGTGGCGTGACTGCCAAAAATCGTGAATCCCCAGAGGGATCCTGCTGCTGCTGTTGGTGAGGTGATGAATGGTGTGGAGGTGTGAAGTACCACTCATGTAGATCAAACCTCACCTGGTAACTGTCTGGACCACGATAGGGTGATCCATGAAAAGGCGAACCATCTGAGACTTCGATAGGATGGTTGGGGGTCCCGGTTGCGGGCTCGACGGGATCCGTGTCCTCGTCCATGTCATCTGCATGATCGCCGGAGAAATGATCCTCTGGCCCCAATGGGTTAAAACCCACTGGTTCTTGTATGTAGTTTTCCGGGTTAAACCGGCCCCGAAAAACAGGTGTGGGGTCTCCAAAAGAATTGTGCGATAAGGATCGCTGAAGAGGTATGTAAGAAGGTTGTGGGTTATTGGGCTCATTTTCCGAATGTGGCCTATAAGAGTTATGAACGGGAGGTGTCGAACTGTGCGAAACCGATCGTCTAGTCGGCTCCAAAAGGTTCCTTCGGTTCCCTCGAGGGTCGTCACTCTCGGTGGTAGAAGGAGCTCTCCTTTGCGAAGGCCCGGCTTCGTGGTCATTGGGGGCGGTGATTGGCTCCTTGCCTCGTCCTCTTCGTCGAAAGAATCTTGACGGCATATTTAATCCTGTCAATATAACATAAGATAACGACAAGAATATATGAAATAAAGCACAAAACCAAAACACAACAAAATGAGAATTTGTCCTATGTTACTTGTCTAGACTCGAAAGTTTTTAGGAATGTGCAATTGTGTTATTGAGATTAAACACAAAAGGCTAGTGTTTAATTCACTCAATGTTGGCTCTGATACCAACCTGTCACACCCCGAATTCCACGTGTCACCGGTGGGCCCGGTGGGAAGTATCGTGACGTGGTTGGCAACATAATAGTCAAACAACACAATATTTAAATGCACAGCGGAAGCAATTGAAAGATATATTTCAACCGAATAAAATATTGTAATATCATGTATCACAAACAGTTGAAAGTTTATCCACAGACTGATCGAAATAAATACGAAACAGTAGTTCAACAGACGATAGGCATCTTAAGCTTGCGAGACTCTTTATTGATGCTAAGGAGAGAATCCAGCCTATTACGCTTAGTACCTGCATTTAATCTTTTTGGGAAAATACGTCAGTTTACACTGGTAAATACAATCAACCGACTCATTTTGAAAATGATTAAAAATTTATTTGGATGCACGTGGCATAAACATTTTATAACTCGGGATAACTATTTAAATATATAATCTCGTAAAAGAATTACATGTTCCTTATGCGTTCAGTAGCCCGTATCGTGCCGGGTTAAAGATCAATAGACACACCACATAATCTATTTATGCACTGACGAGTGTACGCCTACACTCCGCGCTTAGGTCGTGGCCATTTCGTAAAATGATGCCAAGGATATCCGGGACATGGTCATTAACCCCCCAAAGGCTTTAAGTAAACAAAACAATTTAAAAGGGCCGATTAAATTATCAATTAACCACCATACGATGGAAGATTTAATGCCCGACCAAGCGGTATTTTATATACCGTATCCCAAGCCCGTATAGGGAAAATAAGTTAAGAGTATTTACCTGAGCAAAGTAATAATCACAATAAGAAAATGCAAGTAGCTTTTACTGGTCCTCCTAATCTGGAACGAAGGTTTATAATAACCTATTAGAATCCTAACGGTCTTTAGTTAAGCTTAAGCTTAGACCGGTTAATTTTATGGTTCAAACGCATGATTAGGCGAAGACCGGAATAGAATGTGATTTAGACCCGACAAGATTAAAGACTTGCCTTATATGGGTAATCTAGCCACATTCTGAATTTTGGGGTAAAACTGATGTGTGTAAAATGCAACATATAAATTACATCAAATGAGGCATAAAACTAACCCTTTTTAAGTACTAATATTGGAAAAAGAGTGTTTTTGTCTTCCTTTTGTATTTTCAGGATTAAATAAGCTCAAAAACACAAAAGAAGCAAAAAGACAGCTAAATCCAACATAAATACAAGAAAAGGAACATAAGTGGACTGCCCGACCCCTCAACGGCATCTTCCCAAGCAAAATAGAGAAGGCAGAAGACTGAACACGCCCCGTGCTCAGCCAGCACGGGGCCGTGCCCAAGAAGCAGCAGAAAAGACAAACCTATAGAAGCTTCTATTGCCCACCACGGGGCCGTGCCCAGCGGACACGGGGGCGTGGCGAAAGTACAGCAGGCGCATTAATTGTAATTGCGAATTACAATTAATGAAGAGAGAGAATGTCAGACAGGCACGGGGCCGTGCCCAGCGGACACGGGGCCGTGCCCAGCCTTCTGTTCAGCCTATAAATAGGAGTGCTTGGTTTCATTTCAACTCATCCCTTGGCACACCACCTCTCTCACACTTCATCCACCACCCACCACCACCATAACACCATCATCCACCACCATCATCCATTGTCCGTCATTGAGTGTGTGAGTCATCTCGGGATCCAAGATTGATCGTAAGAGTTCTTGACAATCAAGGCCATGTTTGCCTAAGTCTCTTACATCACTTGGTGAAGACAAAGTGTCTAGTATAATACTTTTTATTTCTAATGTTTTGCACTTTTTATTTGGTTTTGTATTAATGACTTTAATAACTAGTTACTTATGTTGAAGGTGATCTTTCCTTATCGTTTGTCCGTGGTGTCTTGGCATTATTTTACTGTCTATATAAAATAAAGGATTTTCACCATTCATATCTCCACGGTCTATATGGAGGTATGTTGGCTACCTGGTCGGGGGTTAAGGGAACGGTTTGGTAAAGGTCTTGCCATTGTTCAGCGTTTAGAGGTCCTGCAATGGACCTGGGTCAAATTTAGTAGGACCTCCTTCAATGCTTCACGGTATTGGATGGCGGGGGTCCAAACTCTTTGATCCCCTCATAAGTTAACTACTATTAATAATTTAACCCGGCTATTTAGGACTGTATCCCTGCTGACTCAGACTACTTAGCCGAGGGTAACGTCACCGCCAAAAGCGGGGCCTACCACAATATTGCATTAATAACTTAATTCATTATCTTCCAATAATCCACCCTTTTAGGATTGTATCCTTGCTGACTCAAACTACTGGGGTGAGGGTAACGTCACCTTCAAAAGAGGGGCATACTACAATAACTAAGATAATCTCTTAATTATGTGCAAAAGTGCGGAAATAATCAAAGGTTATACTAGATACGAGTCGGAACCAAGTGATTCATCTTGTCTATCTGTTTTTCTTTTATTTTTATTTTCAGCATTTTAGTTAGTTTTTATTTTTCTTAGTTTAAAACATTTTTCTAAACTTTTTACTTTGATTAGACGTTGAGGATAAACCGGTACTAAAAGCTCTTGTGTCCTTGAACGAACTCGGTATCTTACCAACGCTATACTACGCTCACGATGGGTGCACTTGCCCATATGTGTGTTTAGTGTTA
The DNA here is from genome assembly GCA_030545235.1 of Helianthus tuberosus. Taxonomy (NCBI): domain Eukaryota; kingdom Viridiplantae; phylum Streptophyta; class Magnoliopsida; order Asterales; family Asteraceae; genus Helianthus; species Helianthus tuberosus. Next base: position 175,347,592 of record CM060430.1, on the reverse strand, counting down.
GTAAAATATCGTGTTTTATAAATTTAAAACTTGGCTAAAATAAGTGTTAAAGGGGCTTAAAATATACACCTAATATATATAACACTTCAACGCACATCAAGTTTTTGGCGCCGTTGCCGGGGACACAAGGATTTTAAGAAAGCTTAAAATCGACGGCCTAATCAGTTTTTCAAAACCTTTTTAAACGCGCGCACTTTTTCTGCATTTTAGATTAGTTTTGCATTCACAGTAACCTGTACACGGGGCCGTGTTCACTGAACACGGGGCCGTTCTGCAGATTTTTTCATAAACACCCAGTAACAGTAGCTTGAACACGGGCCGTGCTCACTGAACACACCCCGTGCTCAACGAAATCAGTAACTTTAATTAAAACGCCCAGATACAGATCCTGAACACGGGGCCGTGCTCACTGAACACGGGGCCGTGTCCAGCTCTCTGTTTCCGTTTTTATTTTTGTTTTCTGATCTCGAGACTTGGTTGTGGTCTGCTGAGTGATTCTTATGGATCAATACTCAGGAGGTTACAACTACACCTATGAGGAGGATGATTATAGGGGTAATTATTGCACTAATTGTCGTAACGCACGCTCGGTTCAAAATAATCACTCATATCAACCATCTAACTCATACACCTACTATGAGGAGCCCAGGTACGAGCCATCAACTTCATACACATCCTATGAAGACCAAAGGTATGAACCTCCTCCCTCATACTCATATTTTGATGAACCAAGGTATGAGCCTTCATACTCATACTTTGAGGAACCAAGATATGAGCCACCACCTTCATATGCTTACTATGAGGAACCTTGGCGTGAACAACCCACCTCATATGGGTATTATGAAGAACAAAATTACGAACCTTATCCATCATATACTTACAATGAAGAACAATGGTGTGAACCATCTACTTCATATGGGTATTATGAGGAACAAAGGATCGAACAACCGGATTCAAGCTTAGAAAATACCGATTCTTTTTCTATAACCGAAGTAACCGATAGGATATTAGAACACATTAGAGTTATCGATCGATGTATAAAAGAAGCTCGCGCAAGGGAAGAGGAGTCCCGCGCAAGAGAAGAGTTAAAAAAGGAAGAGATAACTGAGAATGTAAAAATGGAAGAACAAATAAGTGAAAAACCGACACATGAGTTAAACAACGAAAAAGGTGAGTCCGACAACGTTAAAATTCAAGAAGAGTCTAATTTTGAAGAAATTAATCTCTTGTCACCTTCTTTCGAAAATCATTGTTTAGTATCCACTCATGCTAAGTTTTTAAAAGAGTTAAACACTAACGCTAAAATTGACGAAACGGTAAGTGTTAAGTTAACTAATGATCAAACGTCATTAATAAAAGAAGACCCATTTGAAATTAACATTACACCGGTTCCATGTTTCTTTCAAAATTCCTTTATTAGTAATGTCACAATCGATAAAGATCTTTGTGTTAACATAATGCCTAATTACATTTTCGAAAAATTAAGTATTAGCGATTTTTCTCCACTTCAAATACCCTTTTTTCTATCCAATCGGAAAGTAATAAAATCAATCGGTATAGTTGAAGATGTCTTGGTTCAAACAAATCAAATGGTAATCCCGACCGACTTTGTCATCCTCGATGACGCTCCTCTAGTGTTGGGACGACCATTTGTAAAAACTCACGAAGCTTTGAAAAACCGGAAGTTCAACAATCTACCGCTTCAATTAGGGGCATTTAAAAGAAGTGTCGATCTCGAACGATCAATGAAATATCCTTTCGGCAATAATGACCCCCTAATTGAAGATGAAGATGAACCACCCGATACAAGTGAAGAGATTGACCACTTTGTTGAAGAAGAGGTCGCCATAGAACAAACTTTTAAAGTTCTTGACCGAAATGAGCAACCAAATAAGGAGTCTCCTAAAGACCCACCACTTGAGCTCAAAGAACTTCCAAAAGGTTTGGAATATGCTTTTCTAGACAAAGATGGTAATTTACCTGTAATTATTTCGTCTAAATTAGATAACGTAGAAAAAGAAAAATTAATTAATCATTTGAAAAAACATAAAAATGCAATAGCTTGGAAGCTTGTAGACATAAAAGGAATTAGTCCTTCTATGTGCACACACAAAATTTTGATGAATGATGACTACAAATCGGTCATACAACCACAACGTCGAGTAAATCCAAATGTTCAAGAAGTGGTTAAAAACGAAGTCATCAAGCTACTTGACGCCGGACTTATCTATCCTATCTCAGATAGTCCTTGGGTGAGTCCCGTCCAAGTAGTTCCAAAGAAAGGAGATATGACGGTAATAACTAACGAGAAAAATGAATTAATACCAACAAGAACCGTCACAGGATGGAGAGTATGTATAGATTATAGACGATTAAATGAAGCAACAAGAAAGGATCACTTTCCTTTACCCTTCATTGATCAAATGTTAGAAAGATTATCCGGTCATAAATTTTATTGTTTCTTGGATGGTTTTTCAGGTTACTTTCAAATCCCGATAGCGCCCAAAGACCAAGAAAAGACAACTTTCACATGTCCCTATGGAACTTTTGCTTATCGACGCATGCCGTTTGGTCTATGTAATGCCCCAGCGACATTCCAACGTTGCATGGTAGCCATCTTCCATGACATGATAGAAAAGACAATGGAAGTCTTCATGGATGACTTTTCTATCTTTGGGGATTCATATGACCAATGCCTCGATAACCTTGAACGAATGCTTTCCCGATGTGAGGAAACTAACCTCGCCCTTAATTGGGAAAAATGCCATTTCATGGTAACGGAGGGAATAGTACTCGGTCACAAGATCTCAAGCGAAGGAATGGAGGTGTATCGAGCCAAAATAGATACCATTTCTAGATTACCACCTCCATCCTCCGTACGAGCTATCAGAAGTTTCCTAGGGCATGCAGGATTTTATAGACGGTTTATCAAAGACTTTTCAAAAATCTCAAGGCCTCTAACGAAATTACTTGAAAAGGATGCTCCATTCATCTTTGACAAGGATTGCAATCAAGCATTTCTAACCCTAAAGGAAATGTTAGTCAATGCACCTATCATGATAGCGCCTGATTGGAAATTTCCTTTCGAAATCATGTGTGATGCTAGTGACTTTGCAGTTGGAGCTGTCTTGGGACAAAGAAAAGAAAAGCATTTCCACCCAATCTATTATGCTAGTAAAACACTTAATGATGCACAAGAAAATTACACAACAACTGAAAAAGAATTACTAGCTGTGGTATTTGCTTTTGATAAATTTCGTTCTTATCTTGTTCTTTCTAAAACTATAGTCTATACAGACCATGCAGCCATTCGATATCTCTTCAAAAAGCAAGACGCAAAACCACGTTTGATTAGGTGGATTCTACTCCTCCAAGAATTTGACATTGAAATCAAGGACAAAAGAGGAGCAGAAAATACCGCTGCAGATCATCTTTCACGCTTAGAAGACCCAGCTTTGGAAGCAAGCAGGGACGAGCAAATCAACGAAAAATTCCCAACTGAGTCCCTGGAAATGGTGGAATACAAGGAAGAACCATGGTACGCCGACTATGCTAACTACCTAGCTAGCGGTATAGTCGCAAAAGGGTGGCCACATCATCAAAGAAAAAAATTCTTTGCCAATGTGAAACACTACTTTTGGGAAGATCCATATCTTTTCAAAATGTGTGCCGACCAACTCGTCCGACGATGCGTACATGGTAGTGAAGCACGAAGAATTATCCGCCATTGTCATGAAGGTCCATACGGAGGACATCATGGTGCTGCTAGTACCGCACGAAAGGTATTTGATTCAGGATTTTATTGGCCAACCATTTACAAAGACGCTCAAAGTCTTATAAAAACGTGTGATGCTTGCCAAAGAACAGGTAATATTTCTTCCAAAAACGAAATGCCACAAAACGGCATTCTTGTTTGTGAAATTTTTGATGTGTGGGGACTCGACTTTATGGGACCTTTCCCACCATCGAAAGGAAACAAATATATACTTGTGGCAGTAGATTACTTGTCTAAATGGGCCGAGACCGAAGCACTTCCAACAAATGATGGAAGAGTAGTGGTAAGATTTCTGAAAAAATTATTCTCTCGTTTTGGCACACCAAAAGCTTTAATAAGTGATAGAGGTACCCATTTTTGCAATCATCAACTTGAAATTTTTTTAACAAGATATGGGGTCTATCACCGGGTCTCAACAGCATATCACCCTCAAACAAACGGGCAAGCCGAAGTGACTAATAGAGGTTTAAAACGAATACTCGAAAAAACCGTAGGGTTAAATAAAAAGGAATGGGCTGATAAGTTAGACGATGCTTTATGGGCTTTTCGAACTGCTTATAAAACAACAATAGGTACAACCCCGTATAAGCTAGTTTATGGAAAAAGTTGTCATTTGCCAGTAGAAATTGCACACAAGGCCTACTGGGCAATAAAAAATGTAAACTTAGATTTAGAATTTGCCGGTAAAAATCGATTTTGTCAATTAAATGAATTAGACGAGCTTAGGAATTATGCATACTCAAACTCTGAAATTTATAAGGAACGAATGAAAAATTTGCATGACAAACATATTAAACCTAATGAATTTCGGGTAGGATATCTAGTTCTTTTGTTTAATTCACGACTTCGATTGTTTCCTGGTAAATTAAAATCTAGGTGGTCAGGACCTTTTTCCATCACCCATATTTTTCCACACGGTGCAGTAGAAATTAAATCTCGAAATGGGCCCCCATTTAAAGTCAATGGCCAACGGCTGAAACTCTATCAAGGATTCATTGAGGATGAAGAAGAAGAGATCTCACTTCAAACGGTGGAGGAATAAAAACATCATGCCTAGTAAGTTACGAACGATTGAGACAACAAAATAAAGCGGTAAGTTTTCTAACCATAGCTTATGGGAAAATGAGGGCATGCACACGAGCACTTAAAAAAAAAAAAGCTTGCTCGGCACGAGGCCGTGTCCACTAGACACGGCCCCGTGTTCGCGCTGCAGACGGGATAAATCCCTTATTTCAAAACAGTTTCTTCATTCCACACGCCCCGTTTCCCCGCAAAAGCTCTGGTTTCAGGCGATTTTTCGCAAAATTTCAACGTCTCCTATCGATCTAACAACATCAAGGTATGATTCTATCACTTTTAGTAGTTAGATTAGTTACTTGCATGTAGTTAAAACAACAAAAATTTGGGGAAAAATCTAGGGTTCTTGAAGTTCATCCGGATCGAACCTCAAGTTTTTGTTTAGATCTGTTTGCATTTAGTTAGATTAGTGTTAAAGGAAGTAGATAAACTTGAATTGTTCATAGATTCACCCGATTTCTTACAAAAACCCCAAACCCTTGTTCTTGAACCGAAAAAGATAAAATTGATAGGGTAAACGGGATATTTTGGGAAAAACGGCACTTAGGGTTTCATTTTCGGGGGAAACCGCACCTATTGGACCAAAAATTTTCAAGTTTTCGAAACCGGGTCGAAAAATGAAGTTTTTGGGGTTACAGATGTCTGGACACGGGGCCGTGCCCGCTGAACACGGGGACGTGTCCAGTCCGCTGTTTGCAGTTTCTTTAAAAATCTCATTGTTTCGTGCAATTTTTTGGTGTATTCTTTCAGATGGCAAAGTTCACAAGGTTCAATGCAAGTGAGCTCGATGCAAGGGCAAGGTACGGGATACTTCAAACAAGACCCGAGGAGTACCCTAGGAGAGCTTGCACGGACCTGTTAACCTTGGTAAACCAGCTGGACCGATTCAACAACATCGTTACGGGACCGCTAGCTGTTGCATTAAACACTAGGCTTCGGTCGGTGCATCAATGCACCATGGAGTTCTACAGTACCTTTACCTTCACTTCAAGGTGTGACCCATTCGACAATGAAGGGGTTGCATTTCAGTGTGGCGGGACAATGTACTCGATCTCTATGGCACAGTTTGGAGCTATAATAGGACTGTACCAGGAAGAAGAATCGGGAAACGAAGAAAATACCGGGGGATTACGAGACTTGGATGAAAATGAAAGACAAGCAGCATGGGCTCAAATCGGTGAAGGAATCTACAACCCTCGTAGCACCAAGAGTACGAAGCTAAGGGATCCGCTCTATCGCTACATTCACAGGATTCTCACCTACTCTCTTAACCAACGTCACGACAGTAGCGGCGTTGTAGGGTTGAAAGATTTGATTGTCCTTCACTGTATCCACAACCGGAAGCCCCTCGATGTTCCATATCTCCTGTTACGAAACATGCATCTCAACCGCTTTGCTCGCGCTCCAACGCCTATCTTCTTCGGAGGATGGGTGTACCGTCTCTTCAAGCATTACACGCGAATTCCAAGGTCCTTTGAAAGAAGCCCATGGTCGGGACGAGTTGACTACCACATTTGCCGAGCCATGAACTTACTTTATGAGGCGGAAGATGGAACGGTAAGCTTCCAAAGGACGCAGGGCTATGCATGGAACCCACAGGAGGCCCTAGTTCTTCACGCACCACCTCCCCACTACCAGTATCAACCCCATGGTGATTCGGGTCAATCCTCCTCACAAGGAGGCGGTTTTCCTAACTTTCAAAGTTTACATGATCTTATGCAGGAAAACCTTATGTGTACCAGGAACGCCTACAACCTCGCCAACAACACATACCACCGGGTCGGAGCTATTGAACGCAACATCAACGATATACAAGACGATATCGGAAGCATCCGGGAATATATGGCGGGGCATGGGGATGGAGGTGATGATAGCAATGAGGACATGGAGTAGGAAGTTTGGAGGAGCAAGAACAGGTTGATGGCGAGCCCACAGGTTTAAGTCCCTTTTTAATCTTGAACAATTGGTGGCCTGCGTGCCAAATGTTGAACAATTTACTTTCCTTGACCGCTTTTATTTTCCGTTTTATTTTTCTTTTACTTTATGCTTGGAACAATTAACTATGGTAATGTAGGATGTTTGTATTGCTTGGTGTGGTATTAAGTGATGAAACAGGTACAAACCAAGGCTTGGAGTGCTGAGCCTCAGCACTTATGGGGCCAGGATGAAAAAAAAAACCGGGGAAAGAAACCTGTTTTTCAGGCTTACAGACTGTCCACACGGGGACGTGTCCAGCCAACACGCCCCCGTGCTCACCTCCCAGACCTGCTGTTTGGTTACTGTCCTGCAGATTTTTGTCAGACACGGGGCCGTGCCTAATCAACACGCCCCCGTGTTCACCTTCTGTAAGTTTTCGTTACTGGCAGTTCACCACGGGGTCGTGTCCAGTGGACACGGGGCCGTGTCCAGACTACCAGTAACATAAATCTTTGCTTTTAACACCATTTTACACATCTAATCAACCTAAAAATTTATTTTTGGGACACATTGAGGACAATGTGTAATTTAAGTGTGGGGGGGATGCTAAAACCTTGAATCTTGCAAGTCCTAAATACAAGCCTTACACAAAACTCTATTGGAACCGCTAATCACCCCAAATTTTTTTCAAAAATTTCTTTTTTTACTTGTCTAGGTTTAACTCGGGAAATTCAAGTTCTCAAAAAGGTTATATTTTTACGAATTTACAACCGATAGCGTCGTGATAAAAAGAACCAACATAAGAAAATTATGAAAAGGCATGGCAAACTTAGTTAAAATTTGATTATATATACTTGATCACATAAAAAAATCCATTCCCACAAAAGTGAGTTTTGAGCCTTTATTGAGCATACAAATTTACATCTTTAGACTAAATGCTCATTTTTCGTTTCTTGTGTGAATAGCCGCTTGGTTCTTACGACTCTATAACTTGCCATGACGATACATTCTCGGTCCTTATCAACTTAAACCCGAGTAAGTAAATGATGGAGGCATTAGGACTAACCCTTTTTATTTCTACACCATTATTTTTCTTTTTCTTTTACCACCTACCCAAAAACCCCCCTAGTTAGCCCCTTTGAGCCTAAACCTTTTCATTTCATCACCCAAACCAAAACCCCTTTTACCCACCAAAACCTTTTTTATTTTTAACCCTTTGTTTTAGTAACAAGTTCGGTTTTTCGTATTGTTGAAAAAAAAATGTGTTGATGATGAAGCAAAAGAAAATAAACAAACAAGTTCATTAAAAATAACTTTGTTTGAATAAAAGCTTCATCAGAATAAAAAGTTAAAAAAATAGAAAGTCCTACGAAAACCGACACTTGTTACGCTTTTTTCACCCTTTTTCTACTAACCACTAACCCAACCACCTACCTTTAACCCAAGCCTAACCCTTAACCCACAAAGTCCTCTTGATATTTACAAAGGTATAAAAGTTAAAAAGGAGGAGGATTGATTGCTTGGCAAGCTTATGGTAGGAATAAGTTCCATGCCGCTCTCGAGTGATTCACTAAAAATACACCTTCGGCCGAGTGTGAGTGATTCCTCCCGTGAGGTATGTGAACTTGTATATAAATGGAATTTTAAAAAGGCATGTTATGCCCAAATAAGTAATTTTTCTTATGAAAAGTTTTAAATAAATCATGACGAATAGGATTGTAAATAAATAAAAATAAAACTACATAAAGAATCTTGGAAATCCCGACACTCTACGACAAGCCCAAAACCTTCTCTTCTACCTATTCTATTTGGGAGTGTAAGCCACATATTAAAGAGTTTTGCTTGAGGACAAGCAAAAGTTCAAGTGTGGGGGTATTTGATGTGTGTAAAATGCAACATATAAATTACATCAAATGAGGCATAAAACTAACCCTTTTTAAGTACTAATATTGGAAAAAGAGTGTTTTTGTCTTCCTTTTGTATTTTCAGGATTAAATGAGCTCAAAAACACAAAAGAAGCAAAAAGACAGCTAAATCCAACATAAATACAAGAAAAGGAACATAAGTGGACTGCCCGACCCCTCAACGACATCTTCCCAAGCAAAATAGAGAAGGCAGAAGACTGAACACGCCCCGTGCTCAGCCAGCACGGGGCCGTGCCCAAGAAGCAGCAGAAAAGACAAACCTATAGAAGCTTCTATTGCCCACCACGGGGCCGTGCCCAGCGGACACGGGGGCGTGACGAAAGTACAGCAGGCGCATTAATTGTAATTGCGAATTACAATTAATGAAGAGAGAGAATGTCAGACAGGCACGGGGCCGTGCCCAGCGGACACGGGGCCGTGCCCAGCGGACACGGGGCCGTGCCCAGCCTTCTGTTCAGCCTATAAATAGGAGTGCTTGGTTTCATTTCAACTCATCTCTTGGCACACCACCTCTCTCACACTTCATCCACCACCCACCACCACCATAACACCATCATCCACCACCATCATCCATTGTCCATCATAGAGTGTGTGAGTCGTCTCGGGATCCAAGATTGATCGTAAGAGTTCTTGACAATCAAGGCCATGTTTGCCTAAGTCTCTTACATCACTTGGTGAAGACAAAGTGTCTAGTATAATACTTTTTATTTCTAATCTTTTGCACTTTTTATTTGGTTTTGTATTAATGACTTTAATAACTAGTTACTTATGTTGAAGGTGATCTTTCCTTATCGTTTGTCCGTGGTGTCTTGGCATTATTTTACTGTCTATATAAAATAAAGGATTTTCACCATTCATATCTCCACGGTCTATATGGAGGTATGTTGGCTACCTGGTCGGGGGTTAAGGGAACGGTTTGGTAAAGGTCTTGCCATTGTTCAGCGTTTAGAGGTCCTGCAATGGACCTGGGTCAAATTTAGTAGGACCTCCTTCAATGCTTCACGGTATTGGATGGCGGGGGTCCAAACTCTTTGATCCCCTCATAAGTTAACTACTATTAATACTTTAACCCGGCTATTTAGGACTGTATCCCTGCTGACTCAGACTACTTAGCCGAGGGTAACGTCACCGCCAAAAGCGGGGCCTACCACAATATTGCATTAATAACTTAATTCATTATCTTCCAATAATCCACCCTTTTAGGATTGTATCCTTGCTGACTCAAACTACTGGGGTGAGGGTAACGTCACCTTCAAAAGAGGGGCCTACTACAATAACTAAGATAATCTCTTAATTATGTGCAAAAGTGCGGAAATAATCAAAGGTTATACTAGATACGAGTCGGAACCAAGTGATTCATCTTGTCTATCTGTTTTTCTTTTATTTTTATTTTCAGCATTTTAGTTAGTTTTTATTTTTCTTAGTTTAAAACATTTTTCTAAACTTTTTACTTTGATTAGACGTTGAGGATAAACCGGTACTAAAAGCTCTTGTGTCCTTGGACGACCTCGGTATCTTACCAACGCTATACTACGCTCACGATGGGTGCACTTGCCCATATGTGTGTTTAGTGTTAGTAAAATATCATGTTTTATAAATTTAAAACTTGGCTAAAATAAGTATTAAAGGGGCTTAAAATATACACCTAATATATATAACACTTCAACGCACATCAAAAACCGATAAGGTTTGACCTGTTTCGGCTAATTTATGTAAACTAGTTACATAAGCCGAACCGTACGCGCAATAGGCGTAACGGGTAATCATAAGGGTCCTACCCAGGTTTCCTAAGTTAATATGCCTCAAAATTGTTGTGACATCAGTAAGATGTCTTTTATTATGCCCGAAACGAATTTAAACACAAACTATGCCCCGTAAGGGTAGTTTGGTCATTTACAAGGTTGTAAAAGAGTTTAAGTATTTATCTGAGTTACAGGTCTGATGTAATAAGCAAAAATACTCAATTTAATAAGTTATAACAGTAGGGTAAAGTATATATGTGAAATTTATCAATTATAACCAAACTATGCACCGTAGGGGCATTTTGGTAATTTCACATAAGCCGAAAAGCTCAAAACTGAAGTCTGAGTTTAACAACTTTTGCTTACTGTTAAAATATTATAATTTACCTAAAATGTCAGTAGGTATCAACCCTTGTATGTTTAAAATAGTTCTAGTACATACTATGCGTTAAAAACGCTTAAAAAGGCGATTAGAAGCCATTTCCGGGTTCTATACATAAAGCTGATATTTTTATTATTCCAGAAGGCTTAAAATAATTTATTTATCATTTAAAATCAGTAGCGAAAGGTTTGGAGACAAATAGATATGTAAAACTCATTTTATAGCCCGTAAGGGCAAAACCGACAATTACCGGATTAAGCCTATGACTATAAGTTATGCTCAGCCTAAAATTAATTAAAAATCTTCAAAAATCCCAAAATAATATATTACATCAGTGGGTAATAAGTTTGGTATCAAAAAGTAGGTTTAAATAGGCTATACGCTAATTATGTCGTTTAATCGCTAAAGAAGCGTTCTAATTACGCTAATGAGCATAACTCTCAATCTACACCTCAAACTGATGTCAAATTTTGGGTGCAAGTTTATAAATCAGTAACTAAGGTTTCTACACTTTTACATTTTCAGAAATCGCGTTTTAAGGTGAAAAGGGCATAATGGTCAACATATGAGCAATTAACGGAATCATGCATATTGTAACACCTCGAAAATTTACGTCCTATAATGTGTTGACACGTGTCATAGGTTTGAACGTGTGAAAGAATGTTCTTGAAGGACTAAAGTTGACGAACAGTGAAACTGTGTAAATATAAGGGTTCAAAGTGTCAACAATGAATAAATATACCTTACAATAACCCTACATGATGTTTATAACCTTAAACGAATAGATCATGGATCATACGAAGCGAATTGTGAAAGAAAGTGAGAGATTACAAACTACAGGGGTTAAATGTGCCAACATGTTTAAGTTATACCTCTGAGTGACCTTTTGACAAACCCGAAGCTTTGTAACGATTAATTATGCTCACTAGAATGTACCACAAAAATTTCATGAAGTTTCGTTATCGTATGAACAAGTTGTGATAAAATTCGTATACAAGGGTTAGAACCGTCAACATTGAAATTTAGGGTTTTTCGGGTAAACCCGAAGTGGCCGAGGGCTTCACGAAGTGGGTATAAGTCTTAAAGCCCCTATATGTTAATATCAAAGTCTCAAAGTGCAAGTATAGTAGTGAAAACGATGTTTCGAGGGACCAAGGACCTAAATGCAATAAAAGAAAAACAAAAATCAGGTTTTCAGGTCCCAGGCGGCCCGCTTTGGATATGCTGAAATGGGACGCGGGCCGCGTCAGGCCTGCAGATGCGAAAAAGACAGACAGCTGCCTGTTATGTGTTCTAACCGACCTTAATTGATGGTTTATGATACTATGGGCTGCCTAAAATGGTATTTAGCCTATAGGGACACATGTTGACATCTGATAATCATCCTAGACACTTGTGGCATCAAATTAGAATGATCTAAGTTGTTATAAAAAGTCACATATTCCACATACATGCACATTTCAACTTCTGGACATTTTCAAGAGCTCAAGAACTGATACAAGCTTTCCATATCATCCATTAGACGTGTGTAAGTGCCTTTGATCCTTCTCGTTTGAGTTATGCTTAGTTTATAGCCTAGAAGTCAAACCGTCGTAATTACGGTTTGACTTGGCGATAAATCACAATCGGTCCAGAGTTTAGTCGAATCAAAAGTTGTTATAAGTTGGTATTTATATGGTTAATAAACCCCTAAAAGGGCACTCACTGATTTGAAACCTAACTAGGTCGTTTGTCGAGTCAAAGGTTGTCCGAAAAAGTCAACAGAAACATTAATCGCATATTTAACGATACGGAAGGCGTGTAACCTATTTTATCAGTCATACAACTTGAAAATAAGTATAATAACTTGTCTAAACTTGTTTGATTCGACAACTTTATGTTTTGAACCGATTCGGAACCGAAAGACACAAAAGTTTGACTTTTGCGTTGACCTCAGTTCTGACCCGATTTATATAGGTTTAGACATGCCTTAAGGTTCTATTAGGACCTAGTTACATGTGTGTATAAGCCTCTGCGTTTATACCAATCGAATCCCTAATCGTCCGATGTTTCCGTTAAGTGCCTAAATATTGACCGTAATGCCCTTATGATCATAAAACAAGATTTTTGGAGATATGAAAGTAAAATAATCTTAGTTACTGATTATTAAACATGTCTGTAAATTTTCACACCAATCGGAGGTCCAGATTAGGAGTTATGCTTAATGACGTAATTATAGCGATTCTTAGTAATTAAATGACGTCATTAGCGTAACGCCTATCTAAACCCAATTTTTGACACCAAATCTTTTACCCACTGATGTTAAATAATATTTTGGGATTTTTAAAGATTTTTAATTATTTTTAAACTGATCGTAAGCTTGGATTAGCGCATTAATTCGGTAAATACCGAATATGCCCTTTAGGCCATAAAATGAGTTTTACAAATCCTTTTAGCGCCAATCCAATTGCTACTGATTTTGAATAATAAATTAAGTGTTTTGAACCTGTTTAACTGATCAGAAAACTCAGAATCGTATTTTAACCCGTACACCGCTTAAAACGACTTTATACGCGTAATTAACGCATAGTTTGGGTTTAAAACTATTTTAGTATATAAGACTTATTACCAAAGGTTATAACCTGTTAAAATAAGCTATTTTACTGATCAACTCAGACCCGGATCACAGGTGTCTAATTAAACCCTTTTATAATCTTTAAAATGACCAAAATGCCCCTGCGGGGCTTATAAAGAGATTAAACTCGTTTTGGGCGTCATGGGTGATATCCTACTGATATCACAACTTATTTAAGGCATGTTAACTTAGGAAACCTGTTTAGGACTCTTACGGATACCCGTTACGCTTCATGCGCGTTCGGTTCGGTTTATGTAACTAGTTTACATAAATTAGCCGAAACGGGTCAAACCTTATCGGTTTTGTCTCAAAATCCAGAATGTGTATATTATACCCATAATAAGCGAGTCTTCAAACTTGTCGGGTCTAAATCACATTCTATCCGGTCTTCGCTTAATCGTGCGTACGAACCGTATCTTTAAAAACTAACCGGTCTAAGCTTAAGCTTAATTAAAGACCCGTTAGGATTCTAATAGGTTATTATAAACCTTCGTTCCAAAATAGGAGACCCGGTAAAAGATACTTGCACTTGCGGATTGTGAAATATACTTGCTCAGGTAAATACTTTTAACTTATTTTCCCTATACGGGCTTGGGGTACGGTATATAAAATACCGCTTGGTCGGGGCGTTGAATCTTTGATTGAATGAATGATAATGAAAGTATTGAGATGCCTCGTTTAATATTGTTTGTTTGCTTAAAGCCTTTGGGGGGTTAATGACCGTGTCCCGGATATCCCTGGCATCATTTTACGAAATGGCCACGACCTTAGCACTCAGGTGTAGGCGTACACCTGTTAGTGTCTCATTTAAATAAAGTGGTGTGTCTATTGATCTTTAACCCGGCTCGATCCGGGCTACTGAACGCATAAGGAACATGTAAATCCATACAAGTATTATATTTAAATAATTATCCCAAGTTATAAAATATTATTTGTGCCTTGTACCTTAAATCTATTTTCTAAAACTCTTTTACAAATGAGTCGGTTGAATTGTATTTACAAGTGTAAACTGACGTATTTTCTCAAAAGGTTAAGTGCAGGTACTAAGCGTAATAGGCTGGCTTTTCTCCTAGCATCCGCAATAAGTCTCGAAAGCTTGGATGTTATAGACTGTGAACACTTGTTTCCTTTTTATATTGGATCTACCTGTGGATTTAAATTCGACTATTTGTGATATTTAATATTACAATGTTGTTTGGTTGAATTAAATCTATAATTTGCTTCCGCTGTGCATTTAAATATTGTGTTGTTTGACTATTATGTTGCCATCCACGTCACGATACTCCCCCACCGGTGACACGTGGAAATTCGGGGTGTGACACATATTAATTGGATAACTAATGAACCAAGGTGTATAATCCCAGAGGGTTATACTAGCATGTAACCTAAGGCATTTCTAAAACATACCAAAACGGGTCAAAACTGAAGTCAAAGCAAAAGTCAAAGCTTTGCGACTTTCGGTTCCGAACCGGGTCTAAAGAGAAGATTGTCGGGTTGAACATGTTTAGACATGTTCTTACACTAATTACCAAGTTATATTAATGATCAAACATGTTGTATGTGTTCTACATTGCTAATTATGCATAAATTAGGATTTAAGCATTTTGTTGACTTTTTAATAACAAGTTTGACCCGACATTTGACCTAGTTAGAGTGGGAATCATAGGGTGCCCTTTTAAGGGTTTATTACCCACATAATTACCAACTTATAACTACTTTCAATTCGACTAATCACTGGACCAACAATTATTAATCGCTAAGTCAACCGTTAATTACGACGGTTTGACTTTTAAGCTAAAACTAAGCAAAAACTTAACTAAGAAAGGTTAAGCATACTTACTGAAGTCCTATGCACGAAATGTGAAGCTTAGAGAGAAGTCTTGAGCTCCAGAAATGTTCCAAAGTGCAGATGGAAGATGTGAGAAAATGGTTGCAACCTTGGCCCTTTATCTAGTGTTCAAGAACTCATGGATCATTGACACACAAGCCTAACCATAGCCATGGATCACTTCCAGATGTCCCTAAGTGTCTAGGAGTTGTTTAGGGGTCGTGCAAGATGAGGAAAATCGAGTTAAAGGCGGTTACAAGGGCTATGGCAGACAAGAATCCAACAAAATCGGAATTCTGATCAGGTAAGGTCGTCGCATAGCGCGACGGCATATAGGCTAGTGCTCGCACTACGCGAGCATGTGGTGTCCTGCCAAACCAATTTTCCATTATTTGCAGTTTTGGTCCCCGGTCCTTCTAAAGGTCGCTTTCACGTCATGTTTTGCACAATGAACCCTCTAAATTGACTTATAAGGGCTTTAAGACATTTACCCACTTTGTTTAGTTCTCGGTTAACTTTATTGTTACTCGAAAAGTCATAAACTTCAACGTTGACGCTTTAACCCCCTGTATACGAATTTGATCATAACTTTCTCATACGATAACGAAACTTTATGAAATTTATATCGTGCATTCTAGTGAGCATAATTAACCGTTACAAAGCTTCGGGTTTGTCAAAAGGTCACCCAGAGGTATAACTTAAACATGTTGACACATTTAACCCCTGTAGTTTGTAATCTCTCACTTTCATTCACAATTAGCTTCGTATGATCCATGATTTATTCGTTTGAAGGTATGAGCATCATGTAGGGTTAATGTACAATATATTTATTCACTGTTGACATTTAGAACTCGTATATTCACATACTTTCCATGATTGTCAACTTTAATCCTTCTATAACATTCTTTCACACGTTCAAACATATGACACGTGTCAACTCATTATAGGACGTGAATTTTCGAGGTGTTACAAACGGGTCAAAACATTTTCAAATCAGAATGTAAGGTTAACAAGCCATATTGTACGAGACTCCTCAATCATATGGTTATAATCAAACATTCTATCCGGTCATCATTTAATCTAACAAAACCGTGCTTAAATCCATGGTAACCGATCAAGTCGCAATGACTAATAATGATTAGTTAACAACTAGTTTAATACCCGTCCGGTGGACGGGTTACGTTAAACAGGGTAACAAACAAAGCTAATTTATATTAAGTGGACACAAGTTTAAACAACTTTACACAGAAAAGCATCATTATTACTTATAAATGAAAAACGATTACAACCACAAACCCATAAAAAATAAACCGATAATACTAAAACATGAAATTGTGTCATTTTAATGCAAAAGGCAGTTAAAATGCAGAGTTTAAACAGGTTCGTACAACTGTTATAAACTGCCTTGAAGGCAGTTAAAACACAGAGTTTAAACGACTGAGATTTAATCTCAGCAAGATCCGACATGGAGAGCGATTTGGAAGGTGGTTGGGCTATGTGGGCTTAATAATATATTTAATAGTACTGTTGATGTGTTCAAAATGCAACATATAAATTTCATCAATTGTGGCATAAAACTAACCCTTTTTAGTAATAATGTTGGAAAAAGTGTGCTTTTGTCTTCTTTTTGTATTTTCAGGATTAAATGAGCTCAAATTAACAAAAGAAGCAAAAAGACATCAAAATCTAACATAAATACAAGAAAAGGAACAAGACGTGATATGCCCGACCCCACAATAGCATCTTCCCAAGCAAAACAAGAAGACAGGAAACTGAACACGCCCCGTGCTCAGCCAGCACGGGGGCGTGCCCAAGTGTCAGCAGAAAAGACAAAGTGGTAGAAGCTTCTATTGCCCACCACGGGGCCGTGCTCAGCGGACACGGGGCCGTGGTCAACTATAAGATTCGCACAATCCAGGCAAATCTTCATATTACAAAGATTCTTCTGCACATGGGGTCGTGCTCAGCGAACACGGGGGCGTGGTCAACTAATAAGACAAGCAACATTAAATGAAGAAAGAGAAGGATGTGGACACGGGGCCGTGCCCGAGCTTCTGTTCAGCCTATAAATAGGAGTGCTTGGCTCAAGCTCAAACCATCCCTTGGCACACCACCTCTCTCACACTTCACCCACCACCCACCACCACCATAACACCATCATCCACCACCATCATCCATTGTCCATCATAGAGTGTGTGAGTCGTCTCGGGATCCAAGATTGATCGTAAGAGTTCTTGACAATCAAGGCCATGTTTGCCTAAGTCTCTTACATCACTTGGTGAAGACAAGTGTCTAGTGTAATACTTTTTATTTCTAATCTTTTCGCACTTTTTATTTGGTTTTGTATTAATGACTTTAATAACTAGTTGCTTATGTTGAAGGTGATCTTTCCTTATCGTTTGTCCGTGGTGTCTTGGCATTATTTTACTGTCTATATAAAATAAAAGATTTTCACCATTCATATCTCCACGGTCTATATGGAGGTATGTTGGCTACCTGGTCGGGGGTTAAGGGAACGGTTTGGTAAAGGTCTTGCCATTGTTCAGCGTTTAGAGGTCCTGCAATGGACCTGGGTCAAATTTAGTAGGACCTCCTTCAATACTTAACGGTATTGGATGGCGGGGGTCCAAACTCTTTGATCTCCTCATAAGTTAACTACTATTTATACTATAACCCGGCTATTTAGGACTGTATCCCTGCTGACTCAGACTACTTAGTCGAGGGTAACGTCACCTCCAAAAGAGGGGCCTACCATAATTTGCATTAATAACTTAATTAATTATCTTTCAATAATCCGACCCTTTAGGATTGTATCCTTGCTGACTCAAACTACTGGGTTGAGGGTAACGTCACCTTCAAAAGAGGGGCCTACTACAATAACTAAGATAATCTCTTAAATAAGTGCAAAAGTGCGGAAATAATCAAAGGTTACACTATACACGAGTCGGAGCCAAGTGATTCATCTTGTCTATCTGTTTTTCTTTTGTTTTTATTTTTCAGCATTTTAGTTAGTTTTATTTTTTCTTAGCTTAAAACATTTTTCTAAACTTTTTTGATTTGATTAGATGTTGAGGATAAACCGGTACTAAAAGCTTTTGTGTCCTTGGACGACCTCGGTATCTTACCAACACTATACTACGCTCACGATGGGTGCACTTGCCCATATGTGTGTCTAGTGTTAGTAAATATCGTGTTTTATAAATTTGAAACTTGACTAAAAAAGTGTTAAAGGGGCTTAAAATATACACCTAATATATATAACACTCGACACCCATTAAGTTTTTGGCGCCGCTGCCGGGGACACAAGGATTTTAAGAAAGTTAGGAATCAACGGCCTAATCGTTTTGCTTATTTTTCATTTTTTTTTGGGATTTTTTTTAGTTTTTCTGTTTCTGCAGAGCTCAGCACGGGCCGTGCCTGGTCAGACACGGGCCGTGCCCAGCATTATCACTAGCAGTTTTTATTTTCCGCGTTACAGAGGGCTGAGCACGGGGCCGTGTCGGTGCAACACGGGGCCGTGTCCAACTCCCAGTAACAGGGATCCGGAGAACAATTACTGTAAACCTGACCACGGGCCGTGTTCACTGAGCACGGGGCCGTGGTGAACCTTCTGACCAAAATTCTTTTCTGTTTTTATCGCAGGACTTGGAACCTTGGCGCCACATTTGAACTTCCTACGTAGTGCATGAGCTCCAGTTCTAGTAGAGACATAAAAGAATCTCTAGAAGAACCCGAACGCTTTCTCAGAAAAAGACTTAAAGCTAAAAATCAAGAGAAAGTTTCGGGGGGCCCATTTCCAATGGCGGACCAACATACCCTCATGGATTACCTACGGCCCACCGTAGGTAATCTCGGCGCCGCTATCAATGCACCGAATGTCGAAGCCAATAACTTCGAGCTTCGGCCACATGTGATACAAATGCTTCAAAACTCCGCAACCTTCCGTGGGCTTGCGGACGAGGATCCCCATCTACATATTACTAATTTCTTAGAAATATGTGATATCTTTCGGATCAATGGAGCATCAAATGACGCCATCCACCTTCGAATGTTTCCATTTTCACTAAAAGACCGAGCTAAGGCTTGGCTTAACATCCTCCCAGTTGGCTCGGTAAACACCTGGGATGAACTAGCCCAAAAGTTTTTATATAAGTATTTCCCTCCTGCTAAAACGACTAAATTAATGACTGAAATTAATACATATTCACAAGAGGATGGGGAATCCTTATATGAAACTTGGGAAAGGTTCAAGGAGCTACTAAGAAAGTGTCCTCATCACGGTCTTGCGGTATGGCAACAAGTATCCACTTTCTACAATGGATTGCTGCCACACACAAGACAAACACTTGATTCTAGCTCCGGGGGACTTTTAGGTAATCGTCGCCCAAATGAAATATATAACCAAATTGAGAAAATTGCGCAAATCAATTTTCAATGGCACACTCCCCGAGGTAATAAATCTATTGCCCCGGGCGCCCATAAGGTTGATGAAAGCACCTCTTTACAAGCCTAAATCGAGGCCCTCTCTTCGAAAATCAAAAAGCTAGAAATGACAAAAACGGCCTCGGTTATGGCTTGTGAAGGGTGTGGTGGGCCACATGAAAATTGGAGTTGTATGAAAGGAGTAGATGACCAAACAGAAACGGTAAACTACATTGATAATAGACCTAGGCCGTCGGGTCCTCCAACGGGTACCTACAACCAAGGATGGCGTAACCACCCAAACCTTGGTTGGAGAGATCCCGGAAATTGTCACACCCCGAAATATCAGAGCGTTGGCGTGACTGGACTGGTATCTTCATTGCACAGCGGAAGCAAATAAGCTAAGTCTTTTAGAAAATGAACGCCACTAAGTACTCGACTCCAGATGGTTCTCCTATTCCAACCGTGCCATAACTTTGAAAAGTAACCTGAGAAAGAAACATGCGAAAAATCAACATAAAGTTGAGCGAGTTCATAGTTTGTTTGTAAAAGATTTGAAATAAATCTTTTTGAATAACCGGTTTTTGAAGTATTGTTGAGAAAACGAATTTAAAATCATTTTCTTGTCAAGTTATACAGAAACTTTGTATGAAAACATGGTATGTATCTTGTATAATTCAAGTATTTCTGTATGTATCATGTATTCTTGTATAAATCACGTATTCTTGTATGTATCATGTTTTCTTATATAAATCAAGTATTCTGTATGTATCTTGTTGTTAATGGGTTGCAAGGCCATTAACATGTGACACGACATAGGAAGTCACCAAACCATAGGCATTTTTCTGTAGTCGATTCACGACTGAGACACAAAAACACTGCTTGGTAAAAGAGTGGCCAAGAGTGGGGCTGCCCGGAACCCATTAGATCTAACCTTTTGTTCTGCGGTCTAAGTATGTACACGATTAATGGTGCTTATGGTACCCTATTCGTGACACTATTTCTCGTATCATTCCTCAAACGCATCATATCAAGTATCAATTTTCAGTTCTTGTATTCTTTATGTCAAGTATCAATTCTCATGTGTTTGTATACTCTTGTATTTTCTCGTAGTTTAGAAAACTAGAATTCGTGTGTAAAAGCTTGTTTGAAAAACCGGTATAAAACATGAGCTTTTCGTAAACCATTTATGTCAGATAAATCTTGCTTGTAAAATGGTTTATAAATTTGTAATTCTTGTATGCTTTGCAAAAAGTGCATGTCTTTCCACCCCGAAAACATTTAGAAAAATGTAAAACGGTAAAAAAAGTGGGGTTATGAACTCACCTGAATATTCCTGTGCAAAGCTAGCTAATTACGACTTCGCGATGTCGTTTCCAAGACTTGACTTGCTAACGTGCATTCTACAATATTCCTAACACGGAATATCTTATAAGTTTCTAATAATGCGGTAACTAATTTGCGTGTTACCGAGCTCTACCGAATCGTTGATCGAACGATTTGACGGTAAATAGTTAACTTAATGAAAATGACTAAGTTAAACTGCCGCGAGAAGTCGTTTGAGTATGTAGGAATATTCGTATGAAAGTATTATATAATAAGCTTGTATTATATATATATATATTGCGTCTTGTATATTTTTGCCAAAATATATGTATATGCCGTTTCGGCGTTTGTAATAAATATAAAATATTATATTTATAAGAACTTCATCGAGTCGTTGAATAGATAAACTGTATCTATTTTGTAAAAGAATTCGTGTGTTTGAAATAAATATACATCTATATTTATTTTATAAAACAAGATCGTGTTGTTTGACGCTTGAAATAAATATATAAAATATATTTATTTTATAAAAGAATTGTCGTTTTCGTTGGTTATCAGAAATAAATATATATAACTAAATTTATTTTCTAAAAAGAATTCTGTGTCATCGTTATTTCTTGTATGTCGAAGAAATTTATACGTTTGTATTTGTTTCTATAAAAGTTCATTTGAAACCGATGGTTTGTTTGATAATAAAACGTGCTTTGTTTTACGGTTTTTCTCGAAAAACGGGCAGAGTTTCCTCTGTTTTTGGACGCCCCTGACAACACAGTTGTCGTTATTTTATCAAAATTCAATCAACCATGTAATAATATAAACAATCTATATAAGATTTTTGTCGAGTATATCAAATGTAAACTAATCTCAAATTAAGTCGGTTCGAGCTCGTTAGTCACGAAATAAATAAAAACTATATAACAATGTAAATAAACAAAACGCGTTGCTAATTCTTTACCGGTCTTCGTGTCGAAAAGCTGAGTTGACTCGGTTTGACCGAGTCAACCCGAACCGCTTCATTTCTGACCCGAGCCGACTAACTCGAACCGACCCGTCGACTTCCGTTGACCCGAGCCGTTGACCAGTTGACCTGTTTGACCAGTCAATCCGCAAAACCTAAACTTGAATCTGTTGAACCTTGTGCGCCACTGAACCGAGTCACCATCAAGTTAACCGAGTCTGTGTCTTGAACCGAAGTCGAACACCAAACAAGACCCTCAACCGTCTGACCTTGTTCTTGCCGTCGCTGGCAGTGGTGTCGGCCGCTACTCCCATCCCCATCACCATCAACCATCCTCCACCGAGATACCCGCCGGATAAAGACAAGGCCCACCGGAAAAATGGTGTTTCCTGTCGGATAATTGCGCCGACCAATGAACTGACCACTGGATAACCGCACCGACCGGCGGTCCGAGACTCCGACCGCCGGTTCTCTATCTCTCTCGGTCTCTCTCGCAGTCTCTCTCCCTCTCTCAAGCGCCGCCGCTCACCACCACCCGATACCGGTGTTGGTGGTGGTCAGTCCGTCGAGGGAAAAGAAAAAAAAAGGGGGGGGGGGGTGGCCGGAGCCACCGGCTCCACTCCATGTGGTTGGATTGCAGGAGAACCGAGAAGAGGTAGGGGGTGGTCGGCTGGGTTGGGTTTTGATTTGGAGAAGATGAACTTTGGTTGTGTAAAGGTTTCTCCAAGGGAGATGCAGAGAATAAAAAAAATGAAGGTGTGTATAAAAATCGAGGGAGAGGGGAAAAGAATGGCAGACTTATGTCTGTGTTTTGTTTGGGTGTGTGTAGTGAAGAGAGATGGATGGGTTCCATTTATAGAACAAAGTGTCTTCTATGTCAAATGTGCATTCAAATTACCTTCAGGTTGCTTGTGTTATTCTTTGAATCAAAATCTTATGTAAAGATTTATAAGATTTAGTTGATTTTGTAAATCTTGCATAATCAAGGCAAAAGATTTTACAGAGATTTTAATGAGATTTTATAAGATTCTTGTGCAGATTTTTAGATCCTTAGAGATCTTATTAGATCTAGCATATTATGTGTAGGTTTAGGCTTGTGGGTGTTGGGCTTGGGCCCAGGGCCTACAAGCCTATTTCATGCGTAAGTGGCCCGTAATTTCTACCAGACCCGATATCGTGACCCAAACTCCATGAGCATAAAATATTTGTGTAACATCCATATTTGTCGGCGTCGTCAGTATTTCGTACGGTATCAGTCCGTTGTCATTTGATGTTCCGCAGATTCCACACGAATCTTCATACGCGTACTGTAGAGTCGGATAAGCATTCCTAGGCACTCCAAAGGCCTACTTAAGTTGATTTGTGCTGTAAACACTATTTATTATCGCGTTAATCACCTGTTAATCGCGTAATTAAGGGCGTAAATTACCGGTTGTCACAGCAATAGTAGTAACCAACAAAACCAACGAACTAATTTTCAACAACCACAAAATTTCTCTCAACAACAAGGTGGAAGAGAAAGGATTGAAGATACTGTATCTCGCCTCATCTCCGACACCGAAAAGAAAAACTCAGATCGATTTCAACAATTGGAATCGAATTTTAGAAATCAACAAGCTAGCATTCAAAACGTTGAAAAACAATTAAATCAACTAGCTCAAAATTTCTCCGAAAGACCACAAGGCGCGTTACCGAGTAATACCGAAACCAACCCAAATGCACAAGTACATCTCATCACATTAAGAAATCGAACCGTGGGTCCCGAGGAGGCTCCATTACCGCCAAATAAAAGAAGCCAGTCTAGCCAAACCACGACTCCACCCGCACCAGAAAAGGCTTCTTTACCAAATCAAGAGCCCATCAAGACTCCTCCAATTCCGTACCCCGGTAGGTTAACTCGTCAAAAGACCGATGAGCAATTCGCAAAGTTCGAAAATTTACTAAAACAATTGCATATTAATATTCCTTTTATTGAGGTCCTAACCCAAATGCCTAGATATGCAAAATTCAGGAGGGATTTCCTCACTCACAAAAGGAAAATTGAATCATTTCAATTAGTTAACTTAGGCGAAGAATGCTCCGCCTTAGTACTCAACAAACTTCCACAAAAGAAAATCGATCCCGGAAGCTTCACAATTCCTTGTTCGATTGGGGAATCCCCCGTTCGTAATGCATTAGCCGATCTTGGAGCTAGCATTAACCTTATGCCCACATCGATGTTCAAACGACTCGGCCTAGGAGCAACAAAACCTACAAAGATGAGCATACAACTCGCCGACAGATCCGTCAAATTTCCACAAGGTGTCGCTGAAAATCTATTGGTCAAGGTTGACAACTTCGTTTTCCCAACCGACTTTGTCATCCTAGACATGGAAGAAGACACCGATGTCCCTCTCATCCTTGGGAGACCATTTCTAGCCACCGCCCAAGCAGTGGTGGATATGAACGATGGAACGTTAACATTGAAGTTTGGGGACAAGGAAGTGAAGTTTGAATGTGGAAAGAGAGTAGAGGACGAAGACCCGGTCAACTACATGAAGGTCATAGACTCAAGCTTGGATGACGCTCTCCGACGGTGTAACATGGGATGCAATACATCCCACTTGGGTAACATATGACCAAGCTTTGGGTCTAGCCAAGGACCCTTATAAACGTGGCGCACCACGGAGGCATTCCGCGGAACTATCCTTAGTTTAGTTTAGATTAATTTTCATGTTTTCTAGTTAGTTTTAATTTTCAGTAATAAAACACACTTGAGATGGCAAAGGATACAAGGGAAATTTGAACCAGCACCCCATGCAGGAAAACAGGATCGTCCAACAAAATTCTTCGTTTACAGTAAGTTCGGCACGGGCCGTGTCCGCCCAACACGGCCCCGTGCTGCACAGTCTGCAGAAAAAGACCCAGTTCAGGTAACTGGACACGGGCCGTGTTCACCCAACACGCCCCCGTGTCCAGGCTTCTTTTTCTCTTGATTTAATTTTGTTACTGGCACTTGAACACGGGGCCGTGCCCGGACAACACGGGGCCGTGTTCAGCGCCCAGTAACACAAAATTTTTGCTTTTTACACCTTTTTACACATTCAATCAACCTAAAAACTTATTTTTGGGACACATTGAGGACAATGTGTAATTTAAGTGTGGGGGGATGCTAAAACCTTGAATCTTGCAAGTCCTAAATACAAGCCTTACAAAAAAACTCTATTGGAACCGCTAATCACCCCAAATTTTTTTCAAAAAATTTTCATTTTTTTTTACTTGTCTAGGTTTAACTCGGGAAATTCAAGTTCTTAAAAATGTTATATTTTTACGAATTTACAACCAATAGCGTCGTGATAAAAAGAACCAACATAAGAAAATTATGAAAAGGCATGGCAAACTTAGTTAAAATTTGATTATAAATACTTGATCACATAAAAACCCATTCCCACAAAAGTGAGTTTTGAGCCTTTATTGAGCAAACACTTTCATATCATTAAATTAAATGCTCATTTTCGTTTCTTGTGTGAATAGCCAATTGGTTCTTACGACTCTAGCACTTGCCATGACGATACATTCCCGGTCCTTACCAACTTAAACCTGAGTAAGTAAATGATGGAGGCATTAGGACTAACCCTTTTTATTTCTACACAATTTTTTTTTTCACCACCTACCCAAAATCCCCCTAGTTAGCCCCTTTGAGCCTAAACCTTTTCATTTCATAACCCAAAACAAACACCCTTTTACCCACCAAAACCTTTTTCATTTTTAACCCTTTATTTTAGTAACAAGTTCGGTTTTTCGTATGACTATTCAAAAAAAAAAAATAAGAGAAAAAGTTGATTATGAAGCAAAAGCAAATAAACAAACAAGTTTATCAAAAATGATTTTGTTTGAAAAATAGCTTCATAAAAATAAAAATCGAAAAATAGAAAGTCTTACGAAAACCGACACTTGTTACGCTTTTCGCCCTTTTTCTACTAACCACTAACCACTAACCCAACCACCTACCTTTAACCCAAGCCTAACCCTTCACCCACAAAGTCCTCTTGATATTTACAAAGGTATATAAGTTAAAAAGGAGGAGGATTGATTGCTTGGCAAGCTTATGGTAGGAGTAAGTTCCATGCCGCTCTCGAGTGATCCACAAAAATACATTTTCGGCCGAGTGATGAGTGATCCCCGTGAGGTATGTGAACTTGTATATAAATAAAATTTTACAAAGGCATGTTATGCCCTAATAAGTAATTTATCTTATGAAAAGTTTTAAATAAATCATGACGAATAGGATTGTAAATAAATAAAAATAAAACTAAATAAAGAATCTTGGAAATCCCGACACTCTATGACAAACCCAAAATCCTTCTTTTCTACCCATTCCATTTGGGAGTGTAATAACCATATATTAAAGAGTTTTGCTTGAGGACAAGCAAATATTCAAGTGTGGGGGTATTTGATGTGTTCAAAATGCAACATATAAATTTCATCAATTGTGGCATAAAACTAACCCTTTTTTTAGTACTAATGTTGGAAAAAGTGTGCTTTTGTCTTCCTTTTGTATTTTCAGGATTAAATGAGCTCAAATTAACAAAAGAAGTAAAAAGACATCAAAATCTAACATAAATACAAGAAAAGGAACAAGACGTGATATGCCCGACCCTACAATAGCATCTTCCCAAGCAAAACAAGAAGACAGGAAACTGAACACGCCCCGTGCTCAGCCAGCACGGGGGCGTGCCCAAGTGTCAGCAGAAAAGACAAAGTGGTAGAAGCTTCTATTGCCCACCACGGGGCCGTGCTCAGCGGACACGGGGCCGTGGTCAACTATAAGATTCGCACAATCCAGGCAAATCTTCATAGTACAAAGATTCTTCTGCACACGGGGTCGTGCTCAGCGAACACGGGGGCGTGGTCAACTAATAAGACAAGCAACATTAAATGAAGAAAGAGAAGGATGTGGACACGGGGCCATGCCCGAGCTTCTGTTCAGCCTATAAATAGGAGTGCTTGGCTCAAGCTCAAACCATCCCTTGGCACACCACCTCTCTCACACTTCACCCACCACCCACCACCACCATAACACCATCATCCACCACCATCATCCATTGTCCATCATAGAGTGTGTGAGTTGTCTCGGGATCCAAGATTGATCGTAAGAGTTCTTGACAATCAAGGCCATGTTTGCCTAAGTCTCTTACATCACTTGGTGAAGACAAGTGTCTAGTGTAATACTTTTTATTTCTAATCTTTTCGCACTTTTTATTTGGTTTTGTATTAATGACTTTAATAACTAGTTGCTTATGTTGAAGGTGATCATTCCTTATCGTTTGTCCG
Organism: Helianthus tuberosus; assembly: GCA_030545235.1. NCBI lineage: Eukaryota > Viridiplantae > Streptophyta > Magnoliopsida > Asterales > Asteraceae > Helianthus > Helianthus tuberosus. The sequence goes on along the minus strand of CM060430.1, from coordinate 175,320,313 downwards.
TGGTGTCTTGGCATTATTTTACTGTCTATATAAAATAAAAGATTTTCACCATTCATATCTCCACGGTCTATATGGAGGTATGTTGGCTACCTGGTCGGGGGTTAAGGGAACGGTTTGGTAAAGGTCTTGTCATTGTTCAGCGTTTAGAGGTCCTGCAATGGACCTGGGTCAAATTTAGTAGGACCTCCTTCAATACTTAACGGTATTGGATGGCGGGGGTCCAAACTCTTTGATCCCCTCATAAGTTAACTACTATTAATACTATAACCCGGCTATTTAGGACTGTATCCCTGCTGACTCAGACTACTTAGTCGAGGGTAACGTCACCTCCAAAAGAGGGGCCTACCATAATTTGCATTAATAACTTAATTAATTATCTTTCAATAATCCGACCCTTTAGGATTGTATCCTTGCTGACTCAAACTACTGGGTTGAGGGTAACGTCACCTTCAAAAGAGGGGCCTACTACAATAACTAAGATAATCTCTTAAATAAGTGCAAAAGTGCGGAAATAATCAAAGGTTACACTATACACGAGTCGGAGCCAAGTGATTCATCTTGTCTATCTGTTTTTCTTTTATTTTTATTTTTCAGCATTTTAGTTAGTTTTATTTTTCTTAGCTTAAAACATTTTTCTAAAATTTTTTGATTTGATTAGACGTTGAGGATAAACCGGTACTAAAAGCTCTTGTGTCCTTGGACGACCTCGGTATCTTACCAACACTATACTACGCTCACGATGGGTGCACTTGCCCATATGTGTGTCTAGTGTTAGTAAATATCGTGTTTTATAAATTTAAAACTTGACTAAAAAAGTGTTAAAGGGGCTTAAAATATACACCTAATATATATAACACTCGACACCCATCAACTGTACACCAGTCTGTTGGGACGGATCCTAAATTTGTTATTTCGTTATTTGCTTCGTTGTGTATAATCCGGAAATTTTTAAGGAAAAAATAAACAATAACAAAATAGCATCAAACATGTAATGGTATATTTGAATTACAAATGCATGAAAGAAGACAACAAAATCGTAAAACAAATGCAATATAGAACTTCGCATTACTAAACATCTCGTGAGTCGTGAAGGCATATAAAGAACATATCAGTATTTAGATTAAAACCACCTTTAAAACTTCGCATTACTAAACAAATGCAATATAGAACTTCGCATTACTAAAGATATCAGTATTTAGATTAAAACCACCTTTAAAACTACAAAACGTAAAACAAAAAAACCATCATTCCTAGATTACTCAAAAGTGATACCATCATTCCTAAACAAACAATGTTATCACAAAACGTAAAAAGGTATTAACATGTTTTGATTCGATTATGAGTCCGTGATCTTTGATCCTTTGTTTGGCATCTATGGACTCCTCAAGCAATTGGGTAACATGTTAAAGAGGTGTTAAAGAGAGTATTTAAATCAAGGTCATGATGGGTAACAAATTAAAGAAGTTGTGTTAAAAGACTAACTTTCAAATTAAGGTCAAAACCGTTTAGTTTAGGTTGACCCGTTAACTGTTTTTTTACCATTTGCTTTAAATCTTTAAATATCAACTGCATGTGATTAACAAATTATATCATTAAGCTGTAGAATATAATTTTTTTAATTGGATATTTAAGAGGTTGCAAGTAAATTTAAATAGATTTTATGCAAATTGAGCCATTTTATTTTAGCCGAGTTTATAATATTTGCCTTTTTGATGCAAATTTTGTTTGTTTGTGTTTGTTTGTGTTTGTTTGTTTGTTTTTTTTTTTTTTTTTTTGCAAAGCTTATAAAATTGTATTTTCTTTTTTATTTTTACTTTTATGAACTAATAAACATTTTTTACTGTTGTGCTATGTTAGCTTGAACTTTTATGAACTTATATAATCATCATTCATATTCAAGTAATCAAAAAAAAAAAAAAAAAAAAAAAAAAAGAGGGAATCTAGCACGTTTCTCTAATCTATTCAACCACAAGTCCACAACTACACTTATTTTTGCCACAAGTCAACAACTACACTTATTTTAGCCAAAAGTAGAAAATCACTTTAAGTAAAATTAAGGTAATATCATATTACCAGAAATTAGAGTAATTAAAGGTAGGATGTATGAGGGCATCTAGATATTTGGCAAAAAGTCGAACTGGATGGTAAAATTATAAATCATGAGAGAAATAAAATATTTGGAACATGATGAAGTAGCTTACATACCTACTTTTCTTGAATATGTAAAGGAAGAATCTAAGTAACAGGGTGAAAGCATTGAAAGGAAAATGTACCACTCCATTTTTAGTAACATTTGATGCAAAAATTCGTTTCATTTACTTGTATTTGCTCTAAACTTTGATTGCAGAATAATGGGTGAAATGATGCAGCAATATGCCTAAGGTCTCAAAGAAGTCACATAATGCAATTAGTGATAAAAACGTAAAAAATAAAGAAAGAATCAGTTGGTTTTGATTAGTACCAATAGTTGGTGCTCAAGTTAAGCTTTCTTGACAACTGCATTACTGAAGTTATTCTGCACCAATTGAAGAATCCGAAATTAAAAGCTTTAGTTGACAACTGCTTTAGTAGAAATATTCACATAGTAAAATATACAAGCTGAAAGTTTCTAACTGGCCTGTAATTTTTGAGTATTTAAAGCTATAATATCAAATGTTCTTCCACTTGAAATGCTGATCAACTTGAAAAGATAATCTGCCCCCTCCCCTTTTAGGGCTATGATCGTGTACCGACAATTTCAAGACTATAGTTTAGGACATAAATCACCACGCGTTCATTTAAGAAGTCAACTTCATATTTTGATAGTCAAACTTAAATTTTCATGTTTTGCTCGACATGGCATACTTAGGCCCCAATATAAAAGGGCCTTTATGAAATTATTCAAGCTATTAACAATATTTCAAAATTTCCCCTAAAATTTTTTTATGTGTTTGTTTGCTTCCATTATGTGTCAACTAAAATTACCCATTTTTATACGAACCACTTCCTTGTTGCCTACCCCATCCATTTGCCACCTCTAATGCATATTCTAAGTGAAGTTACAAACATTTAAGCAAAATGAGAGATTGACATACCTAAATCAGCCATAATAAGTGATTCACCATCATACTTTGGTTCTGCAAGAACATCCCCTGTTGGTCAAATTATAAAACTGCCACAAGCACATAAAAATTTCCTGTGTGTGTTCTTCGTCTGTTCCGGTAAAACATATACTGGAGGAGCATGTTAATCTTTTCTTTGACAAAACTGGTTTGCAAATAAATGGAACATCCGCCCTCAAAGGTCATTAATCCAACTATAAATACAGTTCAACAATTGAAAAACCGGCTATCTTTAAGTGATCCCTTTGTTCAGAGTATTTAGCAAGGATGGTTGTTCCAGTTGCAGTTGCTTCTTCCAACATTCGAGATGAGTTACGAGCAGACTTCATTGCTTGTGCTTCGTCATCAAATGTTCTCAAAAAATGAGACGATTCCCATTCTAATCCATAGTTACAAAAAAGTAAATGAAATTTATCAACATAAAGGACAGAAATAGTTATACTCATAAATTAAAATTTAACCTAAATCATATATCAAACAAATAAGGTAATTGAAACATGAAACCTTTCTAATGATGGAAATCTTATAAACTGTTTTGGAACAATCAAATTCGGAATTATCCAAATCTCCATGTGAGGGAAGGTACTATAGGATTAAATATATTTAGTATATTTAATCTATGGCCATTATAATCAATTTACATAATAATAGATCATTATATATTGAACCTATTAAATAATTAGTGGGTAATTGTTGATGGACCATATTACCCTTAATGACTAATTATGGTTTCCTCCCGGGTGTATCAAAGAGTCTATATATAGAGGCTAAGGGTTGCACTAAGAGTTGCTCACTCACACCACACAACCTACTCATAACATCATAATTCTCTCTCTCTCTCTCTCCATACGATTCTAAGCCCCTAGAATCGGTACTACCATCAAGCACGTACACCCTAAGGAGGAACCAGATCGTACTGACAAAGATGTCGAACTCAATGGCTTCGTCTCTGACTGGATTCTCTTCTGGCCTTGCTGCCGTTACAGGTATGTGATTACATGTTTTCTATTATGTTTAAGCGGAACTGATCAACATGTGGTATCAGAGCATATATTGATTAATCAGTTCTGTTTTCGTATCCATTATTCTGGGATTGAAATCTGGAAAACAGAATTTTAACAACTTAATTAAAAATCAAAGAATGGATGGATGATTTGAATATCATATATTACTTTTGTAATGTTCTTATGCTTTTCTCCCATCTTCTAATTCAAAGGTTTAGTTTAATTATATAATATTCGATTTTAAAAGTCCACAACCCTTTATTTCACGTGAACTTGCGCACTTTTATGGCCCACCAAAATTAGTAGATGCTCTTAATTTTTCGTCCACTTTCATATGCAGTTTTGTTTGAAAACTTTTTGTCAATAATCAACATAAGCAGTTTTGTTTGAATACTTTTGTCAAGACTATTATTATTATTATTATTATTATTATTATTATTATTATTATTATTATTATTATTATTATTATTATTATTATTATTATTATCTTTGGTGGGAAATCACAAATATTGAAGGCGGCTATTAAGAAAAGTGGGGCCATGCCCATGTGACTTTAGTAATAGTGTTGGTCCTTAATTTGAACTGTACAAATTACAAAGGTGATGGATGGCCACTATTTTGGTGATTGAGTTTGACGAACAGATACAAAAAAAAAAGGGCTGCCAGATGTGAAGCCTACATATTAGTGGCATGGGACACCAGGGGCGGACCTAGTGTAGTCCGAAGCGTAGCCCGGGCTACGGCTCAACTTTTATCCGGTAGTGTAAAAAATTTTTTTTTTTTTCGATTTTTATACAAAGGACACCCCTCAACAACAACTAGGACACCCCTCAACAACTAGGACACCCCTCAAACAAAGAAGAAAGATCAGCGGTTGGGCCGGCAGAATCGGTAAAGTGAAGAGTGGAGCTTTGGGGTGTATGACGGCTTTCTAGAGAAGTTGTTTGGGGCTGTTTGTGGCTTTAAGGTAGACGACGAGTCGACGACTTTACTCACCTTCTATCTTGTTTCTTGTAGAGAAAAGGGAGAGGTTCCATTTTTGCTTTGGGGTTGACGGCGGCAATTTAGAGAAGACAACCTAGATGACTTTTAACCCTAATATTAAAATAGTATTGTTTAAAACTTTTTTTAGTACTGGGCTTTTAAAATGGGTATTTCTCAATTCTGTAATATGTATTTTTGGGCTTTTCTAAATCTTAAAGTAAACCTATTATGTGCCATTTTAATAATATGTAGGAGGGAAATAGAATTAGGGTAGCATGTTTTATATATATCAATATTTAAATTAAATTTTGTCATCCGGTTTATTAACCCGGTCCAACCGATCCGACCGGTCTGACCAGTGAACCGGTAAGATGACCAGTTCAATGTCCGGTCCGGTTCTGAAAACATTGCAAAAAATACATTTTAATTCTTTCTTTAAAAGAAACAATTTAATATAACCTGTTAGGTGGGGTGGGGATGGACTATTAAGGGATTTGTGTTGTGTATAAATATTGAGAAGCAGTTTCATTATATTAAACAATTAGTATACCTTGTAGCGAAATTCGATTTATAATCTTCTTGCTCTAACGCACAGTCTTCATTCTTTGCGTAATCGATCGGCCCCTTACGTAAAAATTAAAAATAAATCTAGCCCGGTCTAAAACCTAAAAACTTATTGTCAATATTGATTCATAAAACATAGCTCAAATGTGAAATGCTCAATATGGATTCATTAACCTAAATACTAATAACATTAAAAAAAACTAGTTTATAAAATTTAATTCTTTAAGGCCTAAGTGTCTTTTTTTTGGCTCGACCAGGGAACTTGATTTTCAAGATTGGCCCTGCCCCGTCAGGGCGTAGCATTTAAGGGGCCGGGAGGGGCGCCCGACCCCCCGAACTTTTCGCTCAGTAGTGTTGTACATGTAGTTTTCGTATAGAAATTTTTGGGTATATACGTTTTCGATCCCCCGATTCTATAGAATTTTTTGGGTATATACGTTTTCGACCCCCCCGACGAAAACTTCAAGCTTCGCCACTGTGCCCCGTAATATAGGTAAAAAAAATTTCTCCATTCTATAAATTATATAAACACACGCTAAAAAAAATTGGGATACCCCTGAATATTTCTTCTGGTTCCGCCACTGTGGGACACGGTTGCTAAACAGAAAAAAGATGGTGGTTTGGGGCTTAGTAAGTTGGCCGATTGTAATCATGCTATGCTTTTAAAATGGTTGTGGAGATTCAAGACGGAAGACGGGGTCCTTTGGAAGCGGGTCATTTTAGCATTACATGTTTCTAACCGGAGATGGGATATTTATCCTTGGAATAAACAAGCTACAGGGCCTTGGAGTAAACTAGTGAAGGTGGGTTATGCTACTAAAGTGCAAGGGGTGTCGTTTGTTAACATGATTCGGGGCGTTATTGGTAACGGTTTAGATATCCGGTTTTGGGTTGATGCTTGGATTAATGACGTTACCTTGAAGGATTTATATCCTAATCTCTTTCGGCTTGAAAGCAACAAGTGGTGTAAAGTGGCTGATCGAGTTGGAATTGGTTTAGCGCAAGGGAGTCTCCAATGGGAATGGAAAAGATATCCGGCTACTAGTGTTGAAGTGTTGGAGCTTATTGATTGTCATAGGTTGGTGTCCACTGTTTGTTTAAATGATAGGGAAGATGCATGGAAATGGAATGCTGGATCCAACATTCTATACACAGTTAAAGAGGCTCGTGAATGGCTTAGCAAGCCCGAGTTGGATGGGGACAGATTCATTTACAGGTGGTGCAAGTGGATACCTACTAAATGCAACGTTTTCATGTGGAGGGCAAATCTGGATAGGCTCCCGACGGCGTCCGCTCTTATTCGCAGAAATATAAATGTCGGAGAAGGCGAGTGTAAATTTTGTGGTGACGTAATGGAAACTACGGAGCATATTTTTACGGCTTGTTTCTTGGCTAATGGCGTTTGGAGTGGTATTGCTTCGTGGCTCAAAATTCCTCCGATGTTCCTCTTCTCGGTGAAAGATGTTTTGCAGATCGTGAACCATCTGAATGCGTCTAACAGGAAGAAGAATTTGGTGTTCGGTATTTGTGTGATAACATGTTGGAAGATTTGGTCCACCAGGAACGAGGTAGTGTTCGCCCAGGCTAATTCGAGTGTCACCAGGATCGTGGCGGATGTTAAATCCTTAAGTTTCCTTTGGTTTAACAGTCGATCGAAGAAGGGTAGAATAGGTTGGAAAGATTGGTGTAACTTTGATATATCTTGATGTATTGGTTTTGTGGTTATCTCTAGCTTGGAGATAGCCCGTTTTTGTTGTTAATGAAGTTCACCTTTCAAAAAAAAAAAAAAACATATTAGTCAATTTATTGGGCCTTATGAACAATTATTCTATAACCTTTTGTTCATATATTAAACCCTATACGTTATAACATCTTCAACATTCCAAAGGAATCTTAAATGATTGTCAATATATCATCGACTTTTAATAATTGTTCATCATGATTTGATTTTATTAACTTTAGAATTTCATGATTGAATTTGTCTTGAATCATATATTTTAAATGAAAATTATATTATAGCGTGCATGTCTAAAATATTTTAGCATTTAAATTTTCATAATATATTTAAAATCACTTGCTTTTGAGTAGTAGTTGGCCTTCATAATATATTTAAAATCACTTGCTTTTGAGTAGTAGTTGGCCTTCTAAAAATGCTGATTGAGTGATTGCTTAAAATGACGGACATATAATAACTGGAAGGGTTAAGTATCGGTAGTTGAGAACTCCTGTCTAGGCTGGCATTCGTACAAATCCAATTAAAGGACCCGTTGCCTACCTGGGGACTATCAATGAGAGTACCGATACCTATTAGGCCAAAGCATGTCCATCTAATCAATTAAAATGGTTTTGTAAACACTTAATCAGAATCAATAATCTTTTACAAAACCAAAATAGCTTAACTTGAATGAGCTTCTGATATATCACTTCTGGCCAAAGCTGATTTGATACATCTATTTATTGTTCAAGTATTACAAAAGGCTATGTTAATTATGCCTTACAAACGTGAATGTTTAATTTCTGGCCAAAGCTGATTTAACTCATTCATTTCTTGCATATTTAACAAGTGCATAACTAGGTAATTGTCTCATTTCTGGCCAAAGCTGATTTGTCACAATTACTTTGCACACATACTTAAATGATTACATTTCTGCCCAAAGGTGATCTGTCTTCATTTAAGTAGAATTTTTAGTCTATTATTTTGATGTTAGTAATAGACAATATCACAGCTTCATAACTAAAATTGTCATTACTTATGCCTGCCTTAGTATGACATTCCCTTAGATCACGTTAAGGCTTCTAACTTAGTATCATGATTCGCTCAATCTTATCTCCACTCACAGCACCCAACAGCGGGATTCCACCATTAACTGGTGATAACTTTGCTGCATGGAAAGACTCCCTCATGCTTACTCTTGCTCTACTGGACTTTGATTATGCTCTTAGAGAGACTGAACCTGCTGCACTCACTACTTCTAGCACACCTGCTGAACAGATTACTCATGAGAAGTGAACCAGGTGAAACCGCATGTTTCTCATGTTTATGAAGCAATCCATTAGCAATGCTATTCGAGGAGCCATTCCTGATTCTGATAATGCTAAAACCTACTTGGCTTCTGTGGAGGAGCAGTTCAAAGGGACGTCTAAGGCACACGCTAGTACCCTTATCCTCAAGCTGGTGACGACTAAGTATGATGGGAGGAGCGGCATTCGTGAACACATCACGATGATGAACGACATGGCCCATAAACTGAAGGGACTAGACATGGCGATTAGTGATGGTTTTCTCGTACACTTCATCATGACATCTCTTCCTTCTTCCTATGAAGCATTCAAGATCAATTACAACACTCAGAAGGACAAATGGACAATGAGTGAGCTGATCGCCATGTGTGTGCAAGAAGAAGAGCGTATGAAGATGGATAGGACCACTGATGTTGCTCACCTCACTACCTCCAGCTTTAAGAAGAGGAAGAACAATCACTCAAGGAGAGATGCTTCTAAAGTCCAAAAGCCTAACACAAGTACACCTTCCAGCTCTAAGAACTCCTTAGGCAAACCTTACTGCAAGTTCTGCAAAAAGAATGGACATAAGCAGAAGGAATGCCCTGACTTTAAGGAGTGGCTGGCTAAGAAAGGTAACGATCTTTTTATGATACTTGAGTCCTTTAATTTAAATGTTCCTATTAATTCTTGGTGGTTTGATTCTGGTGCTATGGCCCATGTCATTAACTCTACTCAGGGATTCCTTACAATCCGGAGGCTGGGAAGAAACCAAAGAACGCTTAAAGTTGCGGATGATCGAGAATTAGAAGTGAAGGCCATTGGAACCTTACAATTATTTATGAAAACTGGTTTATGTATTAAACTTTATGATACCTTATATGTTCCCGGGGTAACTCGGAACCTTGTATCAGGACCAAAGTTAGACATAGACGGTTTTGTTTGTTCTCATGGTCATCGCAAACTCTCTATTCTTTATGATTATGTTGTTTTTGGTACTGGCATTATTGACGGTGGTCTCTATAGATTAGAACTAGATGATAATTTTTCCAAATCTTTGTTGTCATATAAAATTAATGAATCACTCACAAAGATGAAAGAGAAACGAGACTTAGAGACTTCGTCCATGTTGTGGCATCAACGTTTAGGCCACATCTCAAGAGAACGATTAAATCGTCTCGTAAAGGATGAAGTCTTACCTCCTCTCGATTTCTCTGATTTTGGAACATGTGTCAAATGTCTTAAAGGTAAAATGACATTAGCGAATAAGAAAGGTGCCACTAGGAGCTCTAATTTATTAGAACTCATTCATACTGATATTAGTGGTCCCTACCAAATCGCTGGCATAACAGGACATACTTCATTTATCACTTTTATTGATGATTACTCTCCCTACATGTACTTGTATCTAATTAAGGAAAAGTCTGAATCTCTTACAACTTTTAAAGATTATAAGGCTGAAGTTGAAAAACAACTAGATTGTCAAATTAAAGTTGTGAGATCAGATAGAGGCGGTGAATATTATGGAAGACATACTGATGTGGGTCAATCTCCTGGTCCATTTTATGAGTTTTGTAAGGGTCAGGGGATTGTGAACCAATACACCATGCCTGGTACACCTCAGCAGAATGGTGTCGCTGAATGAAGAAACCGTACCCTTATGAACATGGTGCGCAGTATGCTAGCCAACACTAATTTACCATTATTCCTCTGGACTGAAGCGTTAAAAGCAGATGTTCATATACTCAATAGAGTTCCTTCTAAGTCTGTCCCTAAAACTCCTTATGAACTTTGGACAGGAAGGAAACCGAGTCTTAAATATATGAAAGTATGGGGCTGCATTGCTGAAGAAAAACTTTACAATCCTTTCCTAAGGAAACTTGACCCTAAAACAGTTACCTGCTTCTTTATCCGGTATCCTGATCACTCAAAGGGTTATCGTTTCTATTGTCCTTCCCATGTCACCCGTATTGTTGAAACCAAGCGTGCCGCATTCCTATAGGATTTCAAGGTCAGTGGGAGCAGTACTAACCCTTACGAAGATTTGCAAGAAGTACAAGACGCGGGGGGGAGAGACTCGTCGCTTACCATTACTCCGTTTACTCCTCTTGTACCCAATGCAACTACTGCACCTGAAGTTACTGCACCAACTCCAAATTTACCTCTACAATCAGAACCCATTATACCTCATGACGAAGGCACATCAAACGCTCAAAACCAAGACAACGCTGAACCCGATTATCCACTCAGGAGGTCATCTAGGCAAAGAAGGCCTACTAATTGGGATGATTATGTTACCTACCTGACTGAAATGGATGTTGGAAAGCTCAATGATCCTATCTCTTATAATGAAGCCATTAGCAGTGATCAGTCTTCTGAATGGAACAAAGCAATGATTGATGAGCTTGAATCAATGAAGAAAAATGACGTTTGGGATTTAGTAGAATTACCCAACGGTGTTAAAACTGTAGGATGTAAATGGGTGTTCAAAACGAAACTGGACCCGAATGGAAACGTTGAACGCTACAAAGCGAGATTGGTTACAAAGGGCTACACTCAAAAAGAGGGAATTGATTATCAAGAGACCTTTTCACCTGTCTCTCGTAAAGATTCATTACGGATCGTTATGGCCCTAGTAGCTCATTTTGATTTAGAGCTGCATCAGATGGACGTTAAAACCGCTTTCCTTAACGGAGACTTAGACGAAGATGTGTACATGAAACAACCTGAAGGCTTTAAACCTGAAGGTCAGGAACATCTAGTTTGTAAGTTGAAGAAATCCATATACGGGTTGAAACAAGCATCACGTCAATGGTACCTCAAGTTTGATGAAGTCATGAAGAAACAAGGTTTTGCAAAGAATCAAGTGGATCAATGCACCTACCTCAAGATGAGTGGGAACAACTTTACTATACTTGTCCTTTACGTAGATGATATTCTATTGGCAAGTAATAGTTTAGATATGTTGCATGAATCGAAGCGGTTACTCTCGCATAACTTCGACATGAAGGATCTCGGAGATGCTTCTTACGTCATTGGCATCGAAATTCACCGAGACAGACACAAAGGGATCTTAGGATTATCTCAAAGGGCCTACATAGATCGTGTCCTTACACGTTACAATATGCAACAGTGCAAACCCTCCGTCGCTCCAGTAGTTAAGGGAGATGTTTTCGGTTCATTCCAGTGTCCGACAACAGAGGTTGAGAAGGAGCAAATGAGCCAGATACCTTAGGCGTCAGTAGTCGGGAGCCTGATGTATGCTCAAGTCTGTACTCGCCCAGATATCGCTTATATTGCTGGAATGCTAGGCCGTTATCAGACTAATCCTAAAAATAGATCACTGGAAAGCAGCTAAGAAGGTACTCAGATATCTGCAAGGGACGAAAGACTGTAAACTGACTTATAGAAGAAGTGATCATTTAGAAGTGGTGGGCTATTATGATTCTGACTTTGCCAAATGCAAAGATGACAAGAAATCCACTTCGGGCTATATCTTTATGTTAGCAGGCGGCCCTATCTCATGGAAGAGTCATAAACAACAGTTGACTACAACTTCCACAATGATGACAGAGTACATTGCTGTTTATAACGCAACCTGTCATGGAATGTTACTTAGAAATCTGATCACTGGACTCAAAATTGTTAATTCCATTTCTAGACCATTGAAGCTTTATTGTGATAATTCAGCTGCCGTTAGTTTCTCGAACAGTAACAGTTCGACTGGAGCTGGTTTATATCTTGATACGAACTACTTGTTCGTACGTGAACGAGTTGAGGAAAATAATCTTTGTATTGAGTATATAAGTAATAAAAATATGCTTGCGGATCCGATGACTAAAGGTCTCCCACCTAAAATTTTTGAAGAACATGTTTCTAATATGGGACTTACTAAAGACCTTATTTAAATGCATATTGTACTTGCTTACGTTTTGATTAATGAAATTTCCTCAGTTTGATTTTGTATGTCTCTAACATATGTTCTGTGCATGTAATGACATATAGACAAATATAAATACATATCAAACGATAAAGGGCTTACTTGAATATTTTGATCATAACTGTTAGGTTTTAGATTGAGGTTGTAGTATGACTAATGGGGGTCCTGAGTCGAATGATGATTCAACGGCTGTATTTCTCTGCTACGGTTCTTGGTTTAAAGCTAAAATGAGTGTTAACTCCTGATCAGGCTTATCTAATACTCATAGTAAATGATTACTCGGCCAAGTGGGAGAATGTAGGATTAAATATATTTAGTATATTTAATCTATGGCCATTATAATCAATTTACATAATAATAGATCATTATATATTAAACCTATTAAATAATTAGTGGATAATTGTTGATGGACCATATTACCCTTAATGACTAATTATGGTTCCCTCCCGGATGTATCAAAGAGTCTATATATAGAGGCTAAGGGTTGCACTAAGAGTTGCTCACTCACACCACACAACCTAGTCATAACATCATAATTCTCTCTCTCTCTCCATACGATTCTAAGCCCCTAGAATCGGTACTACCATCAAGCACGTACACCCAAAGGAGGAACCAGATCGTACTGACAAAGATGTCGAACTCAATGGCTTCGTCTCTGACTGGATTCTCTTCTGGCCTTGCTGCCGTTACAGGTATGTGATTACATGTTTTCTATTATGTTTAAGCGGAACTGATCAACAGGTACAAGAGTAGTATGTACCTTTGGTTCACCAAATGAAAACAAATTCTCTTCAATCTTCGAAAGATCCATGATTTACATTAACCGGTTGATTACAAAGGTTCCAATCACCTGAAATCATATCAATCCGTAAATCTAACTGAAATTTTACAAAATACACCAAAGTGCACAGGATAAGCACAATCATCCAGCTATGCTTCATCAAACGAATAATGAAAATAAATCAACAACAAATCTAATCATTTTAGGGTTCGTCATACACAAATCTGATACATAACTCCAGAGCGATTTATCCCCAAACAAATAGAGTTGAGGAAACGTTGGTGAAGAGAAATTGGGACCAAAATTGTTGGAAGTTGAAAATAAACATAAGATATAGTGTAACAACAATTACCCTCCTTAACTTTCAACGGTGTTGTAACCCTAACCATAGCTCTGAACTTCGACTGGATTTTTTCTTTTTGAGAATCCGGTGCCACTGTGATGGGGGAGTGGAGCGGATATCCCTTAACTGCCAAAAACCTCATCGATTGGCGATTGCAACTGAAATTCTCATACACGGATGATGGTTTCGACGGAAGAGGAGACCACGATAAGGTGAGGGTTTTTATAAGTGCTTTGTAATTTAACTGTCTACCCACGTCCCTGCTTCACATCCCACTATTGTAGATAACTTCCAAACTGCCTATGAAAAAAACTACCAAATTTGGGTCAAAACTACCTACTTATTAGTTATTACTGCTAGGATTAAATCTCACAATTAACCGTCTAATTTAGACGGTTAAGATCAATCGAAAAGCGGTTAATTTTGTCAAAACTGACGGTTATTAACAATAGTATAATAATGGACACGAAATTAGGAGATAACCACCAAAGTTGTGGAGATAATGGGTAGGAAAAGGTGGAGGTAACCACCTGGTGAGAAAACCGCAAACAACCGCTCTAAACCGCTAAGATAGCGGTTATTTTTTGGAGTTTAAACGGCTGAGATTTCATCTCAGCATGATCCGACGATGGATATCGATTCAAAAAGTTGTTAGACTTAATAGGTTTAATATATATATATATATATAATTCTCATGGATATTATTTCCATTTACTCTGGACCATATAGCCCTTCAGTAATCACACCGTAAGCCGATAAACTTTGAGTCCGGTTGTACTACAAACCGAATACGTTGTGTTCAACTACTAGTACAAATAAATACTTTTAACTCGTTTTATTAAAAAATGAGATATAGTATAAAACCTCTTGGTTCTTGTATCACCACAGGAGACAAATGCTTACTAGTGACAATTCGATTTAATATGTATTGCTTGATTAACATAAAGTATTTTGGGGTTGATATTACCATATCCGGGTCTCCCGATTCATTTATTGTAATGGCCATAAGTGCGGGGTGTAGAATGTGTATATATTGATAAAAAAAATGGCCTATGTGCTAGTTCCCGAATGTGACAAGCATGTAAAACTGGTAAATCAAGATACTTGTCTCATGAATATTAAATGTTTTAAAAATGAGTCTGTTAACTGTATTTACCAACGAAAACTAACGTATTTTTAAAGATTGACTTACAGGTGGCGAATCTAGATAGTAGGCTATATAAGGTTCGGTCAATAGCTTTGGAATTTGCGACTCCAATGGCAAAGACTCATGATGTCTCCAAGTCCATTTTAACTTTTATTTTAATCATGCCTTGGGATACATTGTATCGGGTCTTGATACTTAAAGTTTTAATATACTTTGGCAGTTAATACCTATACTTACTATTATGATTATTTCCGCTTCACTGTGATATTGGTATGGTGCAATCAAAGAAGGAGGATTGAGTTCCTTTTGTTTGAATGTTTATCTTTGAAGTTCCTTTTATGTTTGTGTGGTACTTTGTTTTGTTTCATCGTCCTAGTTGGACATAGTATTGTACTCATTCTCATTAGTTAATGATTAAATTCTCTTGTCATCGTATTGATTTCGAAACCTGTTATTATTCCTTAGCTTAAGGTCAAGTTTTAACTGATTCCCCCACTAGAGCTGATAAATCTTTCTGATTGCTCATAAATAACTCATGCCTAGTTCAAATCACGGTGATATCGGTGGTGGTAATGCAACCCACACCCATGAGGGCTAGGGTAGTAATAATCTTCACGCCCAGATAGCCGAAGAAGTTAATAGGGCTATGGAAAATTTTATGGCCAATTATCAAGGCCCTAAGCCATCAAGACAAACTTCTAAAAATGCCTCTCACTCAACTTCTCATCGATCCTATAGTTCTTACAAATCCTCTAGTAGGAGTAAGACCAGCTAGTCTGACTGTGTCACTAAAAGAAACCATTTGGTTCCGAGAAAGGGTGTACATACAAATAGTTTGTCTCATGTAAACCCCGAGACTTCACAGGGGAGAAGGGATAGTCGATGCCATGATATGGCTCGAGGAGATGGAGACTGTTAACGATATCAGCGGTTGCGCTGAAAAGGACCTGATCAAGTTTGCATCACAATCCTTTAAGGAAGATGAATTATCAAGGTGGAAAACTATGATCCAAGCTAGTGGGAAAGTTCTCTTTACAATAAGGGCTGTAGTAAGTTCGAGGAATTAATCAAGGAAACTTACTGTCCACCCCATGAGATAGAAAAAAATGGAGCTAGACTTCTTAAAGTTGACCATGGTAAACATTAATTGTAGGGAGTACACCTCTTAATACAACTCCATGTCTAGGCTAGTACCCTATCTGATCACCCGCGAATCAAAACGAATTTTCCGTTATATTTGGGGTTTAGCACCCGAGATTCGATGGATGGTGAAATCCTCCAAACCCTCTACTTTCCGATCGGTCGTAGACATTGCTAATGCCTTAACCGAGGATGAGATTCGGTTAAGAGAGTCTAGGGTTGAGATGGATACAAAAAGGAAGAGAGAGGAGTGCTCTTAAAGGGATTCAAAGAAGAGGAGATTTAATTCCAGAAGGAAACAATTAGGATCCAATGGAAACAAACCAGAATATAGGACACCAAAGTGAAAGACCAAAGATATCCCCCACTAGTCGGCAATAGAGGTTGTGAGAAACAATGTCCAATGGGAGCCCATTATGTTGATGGGTTCAGAGTTTGAAGGTCGTTCCCAAAAAAGAAGAAAACATCAGGGTTGTTAAATTATATATGCTCAACGGATAGTTATACAAATAGCATTCCAGAAATTAACCAAGACACTGCACCACAATGGCGCAACAGAAAGGGAAGAAAGGTGGCGAGTCGTCTAGCAAAAAGAAGGAAAGTTTGACAGATATCGACAGTGGCGGAGCTTGAACGAAAACTCGGTGGGGGTCGGGTTATCAAAATCCAAATCGGTGGGGGCCGGGCTCTTAAAAATTCAATATTTTACACTACAAAAAGAAAAGTTTTTTGAAATTTTTTGATAAAACTAAACACTATGAGCAAAAAAGCGGTGGGGCCCGGGGCACCCCCGGTCCTCCATTAACCTCCGCCAGTGGATATCGTCGTCGATTACAAGACTATAAAAATAGTAGAAAAAGAAGAGAAAAACTCCATTCGAGCAACGTTGGCGGAATCAAAACTAAAAAGAGGCGAAATGTGTATTAACTGGATGCGAGAAGATAAAAAAAGTGAGATACTCTACGACTTTGCTACAAGTCTACAAGGTGAACTAGAAATAATGGAAATATGGGATTGGCCTTACAACTTTTAGGTTTTTTTTTTTAAGTGTAAAGCTTATCTATTTTTTTTATGTTTAATTATTTGTAACTAATGGAACTAGTAAAATATCCTGCGTGTTGCGGCAATACATCACGTCGTAAATTAAAATTGAGTAAAAGAATGAAAATGCATATATAAAAACACTTGTGACGAAGTGTAGATATAAAACATTGTTGATTGCTTCGTAGGTTCAAACGGGTTCCAAGATGGATGCCCTTCCACCAGTTATACCCACCCATAACAAATATTACTTGTTTTTTCAACATCTTTTTACACCTAAATACCACATAACCATACATTTACTAAAATTTGAACCAACACCACTTTTGTGAGGGGGCAAACACCAACAAACTACTAGAACAACCATTAGTTCTTTTACTATGAAATTATAAAATTTGTTTCTCAAAAGATGCTAAAAGAGCTAATTTCATATATTCACATACCAAACTAATGCTTCAAGTGTCATATCTTCCATGTGTAACCATCATTTTACTCTTTTAGAACTCATGCTTCACATGCTTCTAGTTTGTTTTTTCATTTTTAATAACCTGTCACCTCTGTTTTTTCTAGGTAAAACTACACTCCAGCCATCTTCATCCACCTTTGGTGCAGCCACAGGTGCCCGTGGCGGCTCACTAAGAGTCATTCATATCTGATATGTTTGAAGATGGGTCAAGTTCATCTGCAATCTCCATTGATTCATCCCCTGAGCTTGATGCTGAATCTGAATTATCTTCACCACCATTCACAACCTAACAAGTTACAAAAGCAAAAAAAAAAAAAAAAAATCTCCCAGTAAATATTTCAAAATGAACAAAACTTAAATGGTTAAAGGTATTACAACTTCATTTTTCACCACCATGGTAATATCAGATGTTACAGATAAAGGCATATAAAAAAGAAATAACACATGTCAAATCAACTGGATTACAAAAACCATGTACCTTTAGAAACATGAGATTTATTAATTACAAGTAAACCAAATGTGATTGAGGTTGTCCATAAAAAAGAAAAAAATTAGCTTAGGGGTGATATATCAAACTTGACATGATACCTGTATGTGTCGATTAGGAGTAGGAAATGATTGCCTTAGTCGTCCAATGGAGGCAAAGTTACCTTCAAAACCTTCTTCATGCATGATCATTAAGTTTTTTGCTACCTAATTACAAAATTAAAAAGATGAAAAAATTTGGCAAGGAAAAATAGCTAAATAGGTAACTAATAGAGTTCAAGAAACACATGTAAATACATCAAAAATGATTGTTAAAAGGGACAACATAAAAGAGGGGCACTCTTTATATGATGGTTGAAGAAGTCGCTAGGCGCTCCCAGGTCCATATCGACTGGGGATTTACGAGTACTCGGTCAGGCGGAGAATACTCCTCGGACATGATAAATTATATAGAAATTAGTTTTCGGGAAATTATATATGCCAAATATCAAAAGTTTACTAAAATTTATAACAAAATACGTGAATATCAATATAAATAAAAAAAATACATGTTTAGATAGTAAAGTATTTCAAAAATTGATATTAAAAATGATAGACTTCAGAATTACGTTTTATTATTTTTAAGTCAAACTTAGCCCGAGTTGACCAACAAGATCCGATTCTAGCCGAGGTGGACTACGATTGATAGATTCCGAGTAATTAGGCGGAGTCGAAGAAATCAGCTCGGCGAGTACTCGGCCTCCTAAACCTTGTTTTACAATATTGCTTTATATGTGTTTGTCAAGTACCAAAATATACATCAAAGAAGATTGAAGAATGAGGGTGAGAATAAACAGAGATTCAAGAGAAGGCCCTCCAACAACTATGAAATAATATAATGCAACATGACATTCCCACTATGCATGATCCACACACAAATAATAACGATAACGGTTACATAGAACTATAGAAGTGCCATACCTCCTCAATGCTACCGTCATCGATCTCAGTATTAAGAGAGAGCATAAAGTCATCAAGTAAATCCTCCAATTCGTTGACGTATAACCCCTCTGACAGTATAGAGAGATTAAACAAATGTTACAAACAGAAGCACATAACACCAGTGCTAGGAGCATTGAGTCCCAAATATAATTTGAACAAAGAAATACTCTTTTCAGACAAATTAAACCATCTTAAAAACTGAATAAGATGTGTAATCACCCTGACTCATGGTTAATATTTGTCAAACAATATTACCATCATGGTTGTTTCTAAAAACTGAAGAATAGCTGACACAATGTCTGTTTTTTTTGGTAATCAAGACTACGAGAGAGCTTGAATGTGCGCTTTTAAAGTGATTACTGTGATTCAATAAATCAAAACCAAAATCTAGTAAAGCTTTAATTAATATTTTTGTAACAATTTCTTATATAGTTTCTGCAAAGTTGATAACTTTGACCATAAACCAAACGCTCAAGACTGTTCAGTGATTATTCCAAATAACTGGTTTAAATGCACATCCAAACACCCACTAAAAACATGTAACTAAATAATAAACTTTGCATTGGATAAAGCACAATTGTGGATATATAAACCTACTAATGCAATAGATAAAGCTTAGTAAATACCAGAAGGTCTGATTAGCCATTGGTATATATCAATGGTAAGCTGTTGGGCTCTCTGACGAGTGTCACGCCCACCCCATTCGTTCTGAATAGCCATTTGAAGAGCGCTCCATCTACCAAGAAGCAAACCGATCCCTTCTCTTAGCTGATTGGCAGCCTCGGGTGTGAGTTGAGCAGGCATCACTGTTGCCGATTCCCCTACACACATCAACTTTTGTTGGTAATCGAATGATACATGTCCTCCCAAAACCTACATAGCCCATGGTATACACCCAACTTCTTCGTCTTCTTCTTTTCCTATTGACTAGTTGTTTGTTTGTTAGTTGATTTACAGTAGCAAGCAGGTTTACTGGTTAGTCATTACTAGTGGTATTAGTGCTAGGGTATAGTTATTTACAACAGTTAGTAGTACTGCTTTCTTATTCTGTTTTCATGAATGAAATGAAATGAATTGACTCTAAATATTCTTCTTTAATTGACCCATTCTACTGTTATCTAAATCCGATTGGTACATATCATCAAAACTCTTTTAAGTAAAACTACGTTTCCATTAAATTAAAAACCTTATAGTGATCAAAGTACAGGCGATTGAAGGGATTATTACATCATAAAACAGACTAGCTTGAAATCACATAAAACCGAACGGCGTCGACAACAGATATTTAGAGAAACTGATTAGGTAACACAAACAAACAAACAGAGTGGAAAGAAATAATAGAAAGTGATTTACCGACGATAATAATTGGAAATTGGGGGTGATGAAAGCAACGGCTGCTGTGGGAATTCGAATCTTGTTATTTTGGGATGTAAAAGACGAGAAAACCTGCTCCATTTCGGCCCACTTGCTTATTACTGGGCCTCGTTGCTTGTAACTTTAACAAAAAAGAAAAAAGTTACAATAGAAGGGGCCAACAAAAATCTCACATCTTGCAAGTAGGGCTGTCCAAACTGCTCGACGATCGCTCGAAAAATGCTCGTTTGATTCCCGCTCAGTTTGTAAATGAGCCGCTCGGATCGGTTCGATTCAAATTCAATCCAAGCATGAGCAAAGGTCCGCTCGCTCGTCGATCGCTCGGTTTCGCTCGAATTATTTTATTAATAATTAATGTATATATATATTATAGATTTTAAAGATTAATAAAGAAGTTTATGGCTTTTGAACTTAATGGTAGATGAAGATGATCAAGCTTAAAGAAGAAGTTTTTGGCTTTTGAACTAAATGACAATTTGTATTTCGCACTATATTTTGTGCTTCTTGATATTGTTAAAAACATTTTTAGAATCATGATTTTAGTTATGTATTGCTTTTGTTAGTAAAGTGTTGGACATGTTTTAGTTAAGTTAGGATTTGTTTTTGTTGAACTAAGCCTTATAATTCAATCGAGCGAAACCGAGCGAAAACGATCCGCTCGATTTTTTTTAGGATTTGATAGAAACCGAGCGAAAACGATCCGATCGATTATAATTCAATCCGAGCATGAGCATCACTTTTGTGCTCGGTTTTGCAAATTCGATCCGATCGGATCGGATCGGTTGTAATTCAATCCGAGCATGAGCAGACCATCGATCGGATCGGATCGGCTCATGAACACCCCTACTTGCAAGTGGGTTAATTTGGGTTGCTTTTAAAATTATATGATTGGTTTGGGTAAGATATTTTAACTAAATGGGTCACAATGGTTCACTTGAAATTCCATCTTGTAATTTTCGGGTCAAAGCGGGTCGACAACATTAAATAAATGGGTCGATGTGGGTTAGTGTCTTAAAGAAACGGGGCAGGTTTCGGATCGGAATGGGTTTCGAGCCGGCACAAGTATCCGCACGAGACGGGTTACGGCACGAAACGGGTTTGGATCGGAACGGGTTCAGTTCAAATTGAGTTTCGGGCCGAGACGGGTTTCGTCACGACGCAGGTTTTGGATCGGAACGGGGTCGGTTCGGGTCGGGTTTCGGGCCGACACGGATTTCTGCGCGGGACTGGTTTCGGATCGCAACGGGTTTTGGGCCGACACGAGTTTCCGCACGAGACGAGTTTCGTACCGTACCGTTTCGACGCGAACCGTTCCGACGTGAACCGTTTCG
This sequence comes from Helianthus tuberosus, assembly GCA_030545235.1. Lineage (NCBI taxonomy): Eukaryota > Viridiplantae > Streptophyta > Magnoliopsida > Asterales > Asteraceae > Helianthus > Helianthus tuberosus. Next base: position 175,298,630 of record CM060430.1, on the reverse strand, counting down.
ACGCGAACCGTTTCGACGCGTACCGTTTCGACGCGAACCGTTTCGACGCGAACCGTTTCGACCAGTACCGTTTCGACCCGTACCGTTTCGACCCATACCGTTTCGAATCGAACCGTTTCGACCCATACCCATTTTGACCCATGACAAAAAAAAATCTAAAAAAATCCTACAGTGTTGTTGATGGGACAAAAAAAAATTATTCTCATTTGCCACTTGTTCTACCTGTGACGAATGGGCAAATGCGGCTTAGTCGACGATACTTTGTTATGAGAATCACTAGAAATCAACATGGTTAATGACTTTTTAAAGAAATTCTAACTACAAAGTATCAGCTTCCTTTTAAAAAACCATTTGTGATTTCTCAGGCTTTTATGCTACAACGAATTGTGATATCAGTATATGAGTTAGAACTTTGTTTTCAATTGCAGCATCCAGAACGTAAGAAGTACCGTTTCGACCAGTACCGTTTCGAATTGAACCGTTTCGACGCGGACCGTTTCGACCCGTACCGTTTCGACGGTTTCGACCCAAACCGTTTCGAATCGAACCATTTCGTACCGTACCGTTTCGACGCGAACCGTTTCGAACCGAACAAAATTGCCCCTTGATGTACAATCTCTTTAAATTACCAACCCGACCCGAAACCCGTTCCGACCCGAACCCATTTTGACCCGAACCAAATCAACCACTTTTTTAATTGACACGTTTTGACCCGAACCCATTTTGACCCATGACCCGACCCGACCCAACCCGACCCATTTGCCAGGTAATTCACAACAAGGGTGACTCGAAAAACTGGATTGTTGCAGAGGAAGTAGCCTTATGCAAGAATTGGGTTCGTATTTCTGAAGACAAAATCATCGGAAATCAACAGTGGTCCAGATCGTTTTAGTGTCGGGCTCTCAAGCATTTTAAAGCTCAAGTTGGTGGAACCTAATGAACCATTGAACAAATTAATTCGAACTGGGGAAATTTAAATATAAATAAGCCGGTTCAACGCATGCTACATTCAAGCGGTTGTAACGACTTCAATTCCTAAAACATTTGGTTTCATGTTGGGATGGGAACATAACTAACATAACTGTATTAGCACGTATGGTTTCTTCTTGAAGTTGGAAGCTTTTGATCTCCGCTTCTCGGTTGGTTACAAGATCTGCAACATCGGGAGGAAGGAGATCTTTGCCTCTGTAGAGTATTATATGGAATTTATTACGTAGTAATAATAATCCGCCAGTGAGAAGCTGCACATGTAACGAAATAACAGCTTCAAAGTTAACAGTAGAATTGACTTTTTGGTCAAACTGATAGTAATTAAAGATGTTACCTTAAGCTCGGAGGCCATCTGCTCATTGTTTGTGTTAGGAATTCCCCATTTTACTATGATCTTTGCTATATGACATTTTTCCCTGCAGCCAAGCCTTGAAGGTTTCGGTTTCTTTCTGCATAAGGGATTGATTATTTGATTCGGATTATTAAATATCACTTAATCATTTTGAAGTTACAAAACATAATTATAAGAATTATCAGAAAGATTAATGTGCATACCGAGGACAAAATGAGTAGGTAAATGGTAAGCTTGCTTCCTCAAGTGAGTTAACTCAACATCGGTGAGCTTAGATCTACCAGACAAAGGGTGACGGTGGCTTGTATCCAGGAACCACTTCAGGAAGTAAATTGGCATCTACAGGTGGTTTCAGGTATGTCTTTTAATTCTTTTGACTATAACTGGAAATTTAGTTGAAAACAACATAATTTGTCTCTGCTTAGGTAAAAATCCAATTACCTCTTTCAACAATGTCAAGGTAGAAAGCAAATAAGTAAATATGTATCCTATTCACCAAAGAGTAAACCGCAAAAGAAAAAGTCAGATTAAAATCACAATCTTTATGTGAATGTTAATAACCTGAATGACAAAACACGACTTACCATGACACATCTTACGAGGAAACATGTAAAGTAGATGGTTGTCACATATCCAACCCGAACAAACAAAACAAATTAAAGTATCATATATACACATAAATATAATGGGTCAATTTGGGAAAAAAAAAGGTTTAACATATATATATATATATATATATATATATATATATATATATATATATATATATATATGCCTCCTGCAACTTCAATTAGACAATATAAACGCTAATTGTTTAAAGTAGCACTGCACTTACAATTTTGGTCCAATTCACGCCGACCGGTGTTATCAGCGTTCCGATAAACAGTAGCAACAATTGTATTGACCGGAGACGAGACCGGTTCGAACTTTGATAACCTGATTCGTAGGTATATAGCGAATCCTGTAATCAGAATAGAAAATCAGTAAGAATAAAAAAGATGAATGTGAAAAAGATTTGAAATCAGATACAATACCTCGAAACTATAGCCGACGGGATGATAACATGCTGTTCAAGGGAGACGAAATAAAGGAACTTCATCAATTTGGGGAACATTATTCAGATGACTTGCCTTCACCATTTGTCATGCAAGTTGGAACTCACGTTTGAACCTGTTCATCAAGTATGCAGATGTGATAGGGTTACATCCACAACGGAAGTATATATAATAACCTTTATTAGTCCAGGCAGAAACTGTTATATGTAAAAATACAACTTACCTTAAATGCTTACGTAACATTATTCAAATTATTCATCCTCGCTAGAAACTTCTCCCTAAGAAAAACTATATCCCTGCAGAAAATAATTTATACAGCATGTAAAAGCTCAGATTGATTTGGTATTTCAACAATGTTGAAAGAAGGAAGCAACCTCTAGTTACCTCGTTTTGTTTTATTTTTATAAAGGAGTTGATGTCTTCTGTTATGTAACACCTCCCAAAGCTTGTATCAATTACGTGCAGTGCTGGAGCAACAACATTTCCCTTGGTGAAAACCGATATTTTAGGACATTCCTTGATTACCAAAGTATGTAACGATGGGAATGAAAAATCACCCTTCCCTAAGAAAAATCCCTCGAGACTTTCAAGGATCTCAAGTTTCAAAGACTTTAGACAAGGTAACTTCAAAGTCTCATTGACTTTTGCATCACATTCAGACTCTTCTTCTTCTTCCTTGACAATTACCTTCAGGTTTTTGCAGTAACCTATATGTAGGTCTTGAAGTTGTTGTATACTAACAACCATGGAGCTAGTAAATACATGTTTTAATACAGGGCATGATTTAATAACGAGTGTTGTTAGGTTTGGAAACTCCAACACATGATGGTTGCTCTTCCATATATACTTGAGATGGGATAGAGCATCTAACTCCAGCTGTGTTAGGTTTGGAATTTGTACAAGTATAGTTTGAGTTTGGGATTCACTGTTTCTCCCTTCAAACACCTCCACTTCTTCTTCTTCTTCCCTGAAAAGTAACTCCAATCCCAATTCCTCTTCCATTGCTTCTACTTCAAACACCTCCTCAACATTTCCACAACTTTCGACTTGAATCCTTTCCAGCTTTTGCAGATGTAGCAACTCATTGAAGGGAATAATGCTTTTAACATCATCATTATATTGCATGTCTAGTTCAATCAAATTATGAAAAGACCAAGGTAATCGTTCCCAAGTAGTAGAGCACCAGCTTGTATGCTCTGAACTTGGTAAAATGGTCTGCAAGGCCAAAACAGAAATATATTTAAAATAAGCATGTATTTTTGTTGATACTTCTATGGGATTGGATTGATAGAGGGTATTTATATATATCCACCATTATATTCTTACAACTGCAAACATTAACATATACCTTTCCAGTCGTACCAACCAACGCTTCCTGTCGGTAACCGACTAATTGAGTTTTAACAAAAAGCTGGAAATTTGGGATGTATTATTTAAAGTTTCAACTTCAGCCACCAGATTACAACTTAATGAACCTCAACTACATTGCATAAATGGAATTTGTTTGCAATTATTACACAAGTAAACTTTTTAAATTAATCCGTAAGTTTGAAAAGTATATATCCAGTGGTTAATGGTACCACGCAATTACCATTTTTTCATTTTTTTTAATTATAATAATTATTAATGATGATAATCAACTCCACTAAGGGCTTGTTAGGTTCACATTTCTAATCGATGTATACATAAGTAAACTTAGTGTTAAATAGTTAAATTTCCTTTGTTGGAGATATTGTTTAATAATTTATGTGAATAAATTGGAAATATACCTGATGCAAGTCTCTTGTCACGTGAAAATTAAGGCCATAGCTGTCAAGAGTATGTTTGCCTAAGCTCGTATGTATATACTTGAGCTCGGGAGCTATTGACTGACCAGATGTGAACACTATCATTTGTGGGCATTGACTGATCTTAACCTTTTCTAGTAAGGACCATTGAAAGTCATTCATCCCCAAGAAGAAACCGTTTAGATTTGGTAGATCCTCTAGTTCAAGGGATTTTAGACGAGGAAATACCACAACCTTTCTTTGTTCTCCATTTTCTTTCTTCACAATTACTTCCATTGACTTGCATCCCCCTATACTTAACTCTTCGAGTTGTCTCAGGCTTTCAAGTGTAGAAAATGTGAATACATGATGCAAACGGTTACAAGATCCGATTATCAATTTCTTTAGGCCGGATAGTTGAGGCACATTAATATTTTTTATTTTTGGAATGGACAGTGTTGTAGTATGAGCACCCCCATTTCCTTCATCAATTTTAGTGCTACTACTGCCACTACCACTATTGTTGATCCCTTGAGTTTCAAATACCTCTAACATTGAATCACAACGCATTACATACAACACTTGAAGATTTTGCATTTGTCCTATTGCATAAGATGGAATCGCACTTGACAATGCATAACAGTGCAGTATGTATATCACTTTAGAGTACTGGCATAAGGACCAAGAAACATCAACGACTTTGGAAAGCTACAATAAATAAAAATAAGTATTAAACAAAATGCGGGAGGTTTAGAAGAAAATTAATTGAAAAAAAGTTACAAATCTAAAACATTTAATTGTTTTTATCTTTGAGTAATTAATTAGTCTTAAACATTATGGGTATGTTTGGTATGGGGTAATGGAATAGGCGATGGAATGGAATGGACGAGGTAATGGAATGGATGAGGTAATGGAATTGATCATTACCATTCCATGTGTTGTTTGGTTACCATGTGAGAATGAAATGACTCATTACCTTTTGTTGTTTGGTTGGCATGAAAAGACGAATGAATAAAATCGGATGGTGGTGATAGGTGACAGTTTTTTACCGGCGGCGGTGGTAAGTGGTGATGGCGGCGAGTGGTGACAGCGGCGGTGGTGGTGGGTGACGACGAGGTGGGTGGCGGCGGTGGTGGTGGGTGACGACGAGGTGGGTGGCGGCGGTGGCGATGGTGGTGGTGGCGGTGGCGGTGGCGGTGGGGAGGTGGTCGGGGGTGGTAGCGGTGTCGACGATGGGTGGTGGCGGCAGCGATGGACAGTGGTGGCGGAGGTGGGTGGTGGCGGTGATCGGAGGTGGGCAGCGGCGATGGTGGTGTGCTGGCAGTGATCAAAAGTAGCAGCGACGGTGGTGGCGGAGGTGGGTGGCGGCAGTGATCGGAGGTGACAGTGGCGACGATGGGTGGCCGGCGTTGGCGGTGGTGGGGACGAAGGTGGGTGGCGGCGGGTGGTGGTAGTGGAGGTGGCTGATCGGGCGATGGGGGAGGCGATGGTTGCAGTTGCAATGTTGGTAGTGGTGGTTTGGTCGGTGGGCGACGGCGGTGGTGGTAGGAGTTGGCGGCGGTGGCATTGGTAGCGGTGACGGCGATGGGTGGTGGCGGAGGTGGGTGACGAAGGCAGGCGGCAGTGGTGGATGGCGGTGGTGGTGGGTGGTGGCAACAGTGGGAGGTTGTGGTGTTGTTAATGAAGGGCGAAGAGGGAATGGAATGGAAAAAAACAGGGGGGACGAATGGAATGATTTTGAGAGAATGTAATGCATTTTGGAATGGACGATTCCATTCGATCGACCAACTAAACACTCTTTTCTTCATTCCCTCACAATGGTCCATTCCATTTCACCTCTCATTCCTGTATACCAAACACTACCTATCATTCTTCACGCTAAATTTTTCGTCTATACACATCAAAAGTTATTCTACACATATTGAAATGTATCCTTCACAACTCATAATTTATCCTACACACCTTGTAATTTATCTTAGGGTAAATTACATTTTTCGTCCTTTATGTTTGTAGCGAGTTGCAATGGATGACCTTTAACTTTAATAATTACAGTCACAGTTCTTTATTTGCAAAACCCGTTACACCTTAGGTCCTTTGATCCTAACCTGGTTAAAACTTTCAGTTAAGTAGGGTCATGTACAAGGGCAAAATAGTCATTTATTTATGTTACTCAACTCTTAAAAGAATAAGGGCATGTTCGGCTAAGCTTTTCAAAGTAACTTATTGGCTTAATCAAAAAGCCAATAAGTCATTTTAGTGTTTGGCAAATTGAAAAGTGCTTTTGAAAATGGCTTTTTGAGATGAATGAAAAGGAGTTTTTAAGAAGTCATATTGTGACTTCTTGGCTAGCTTATAACTTTTCAAACTTCAAATTACCAATATACCCCTTCTTTACCCCCTTATATCTAAAAGAATCCCCATTTTAGTCATTTTACATCAATAAGCTAAGCCAAACACTTTTTAAAAAACAACTTATTGACTTATTGGCTTTTCCCACCCTATAAGCTAATCCAAACACTTTTTTTAAAAACTCCTTTTCAAAAACTCCTTTTCCCAAAAGTTCTTTTTAACTCTAATAAGCCAAACATGCCCTAAATCAAAACTTCTCCCTTTCTGATGATGCTTCAGTTAGATCAATTCACTTAGGCTATGTTCCTGAGTTTCATTAAGTGAGAGAAAAGAAAAAATTTGGAAGGAAATAATTTTTAGTTGTGTTCCAGAGTTTCATTAAAGGAGAGAAAAGGAGATAATATGAGAGATTTTCTGTCTAAAATTAATCTTTCCAATTTGGAAAGAAACTGAAAGAAAAGAAAAGAAAATGAGAGAATCATTTCTTTTCTCTCTTTAAGTTAACTGGGAACACAGTGTTAGATAAAAACCCACAATTGGGCCAATAAACCCTAACAATCTACACACCTAACAACCATGGCTGCATCTCTAGCTGCTCAACCTTAATCCTCCAATTCATCATTACAATCTCCACAACCACTGCCTCCGATCTGGATCAACGACGGTGGCGTAAACCTCCAAATTAACCCTAACGAGATGAAGAAACAGAAATCAAAGATGAATTGTTATTGAAACCGAGATGAAGAAGCTGCAGGTGGATCTCAACCGTAGAATCCACGACCAGAAACTTGCTCGTGGGATTTTGCAGATGGCGGAGGATGAGTGGCGAGAAGTCGGTGACAATTTCGAGCGGCCGTACGGCGAGGGTTATTCTTCGTCGAAGAGGGAAGATGATTTAGAAACATTTAGGGTTTATTTTAAGGGTTTGTTCAGTGAGGAGAGGGTTTGAATAAGGCTCAAAATTAAAAACCCTAACTCTGGTGATACTTCCGGATGCTTCTCTCCCTCGTCTCCTGTTTGATAACTGCCCTATGTTTTAACAGTAAGCCCCTCTTCTTCTATCTGCTGATTCACTTCCTTCTATTATCTGAATTATTATTTACCTTTCAATTTGATAACTTAAATCTTGATTTCTTCTTCTGAATGAACAAACGTGAATTTTGAATTGGGCATGAGAAGCATTGATTTTTTACTTTTGCAGCTCCACAATTTCGTTTAATAATTGTTCAAAATGGAAAGGATGTGTAGATTCTAGAAAACTTAGAGATTAAGTGTTTCAGCTGATAAAAGAGAAGGGAGTGGTGGTGATTGACGGCCGATGGTGGTGGTTGATGGTAGGGCAGTGGTGATGGTTGTTTTATAGATGAGGGTGGTTGACAGCGGGGCGACGTTGGTGGTCGTAACCGGCAGTAGTGGTAGTTGTTTTAATTTAGAGACATTTTAAATAAAAGCGTGAAATTACCAAAATACTCTTAACTGAATAGACTTAACTTAAATTTTTAACCTGGTTAGTGCTAAAGGACGAAATATGTAATGACTTTTTCAAATAAAGGATTGTGACTTAAACTATTGAAGTTAAAGGCTATCCATTGCAATCCGCTACAAACATAAAGGACGAAAAGTGTAATTTTTCCTTTATCTTATACTCTAAATTATTTTACTTTAAAAAAAATATATAATATACTCTAAATTATTTTATTTTAAAAAAAATATATAATGTGAAAATAAGTTATAAATTTAATGTAGTTAGCCATTAAAGAGGAAGTGGTTGTTTGGAAACTTCTGAATGGTTAAGTACTAAACCAGTAAGAGGTAGGATGAACATTTTGTACTCGGTACTGTACCGATTTTTTTTTGGTAACGGTACCCACTTTTTGGTATTTTCGGTATCGGTAGCGGTACGGTACCGGTAAAATACCGAATTTTACCTTCAAATACCGGTACCGTACCGTGCCGAATACTTCGATACCGGTAACGATACCCAGTTTTGGTGAATTTCGGTACCGGTACAGGTTCTGGTTCGGTACGGTACCGGTACCATGCTCATCCCTAGCAAGAGGTCTGAACCATTAAGTGTTGAACCAGTATTAAGAGCCAGCATAATGCTTAACCATTCGAGACAAATGTCTGACTAATTCAGATTAGAGGTCTTAACAATTCAGACTCAGTTTAATGTTTAACCATTCTGGGGCAAATGTCTGGATCTTTTAGACATCTACTTATGAAACAAACAGTCTGAATCATTAAGTGCTAGATCAATAAGAGGTCTGAACTATTAAGAGTCTCACTAAGAGGTAAACAAACAGGCCCAAAGACTACATATTAGTTATTTATATAAGTTTACTAATATCTCGTTAAAATAATATTAAATACTTATATTAAATGAAACATTCTTATTAGTTAAAATTTCTTTTTTTTTCTCACAATTTTTTTTCTTATTTAAGCCCTCCACTAAACAAAATATATACTAAACAAAGCAAATTTCATTCAAGATTTATAATTAAGTTGAGAGAAATTTGACTTTCAATTTATGTTTGGATGGTAAAAACTGCCCCGAAATTTGACTTCCATTTTATATTCGATTAGATCTTTTTATGATGATCTTTTCCTAAACATCTTCAAAATTTTGGAAGGTAAAAACAATAAGGAATATGTGTTGAAAAAATATTCGATTAGATCTTTTTATGATGATATTTAACATCTTCAAAATACTGAACCTTTCACTTTCACATCACACCTCTCGTTTTTCCACTTTTTACATGAAACTTTCATATTGTACGTACTTAACTACTTAATACCGAAGAGTCCAGTCGTTGATTACTAATATTTTCCCCTTTTTAAATTTTACTTCGATAGTAAGGATGCATGCAAATTGTGTTTTAACTAGTAACATGACTCGTAGGCAATGCGTCGCAGGCCTCTTGCAAATATCGAGTGGATTAGTCCAAGCGTTATGTGATGCGTAAATCATATGAAAACGTTTGTTTAGACATATCCGATGTAGCTCAATGTAACCTATATAAGCGTTGTGATTGGATAAAAAAATAAAGTAAATTGAATTTATACCGTACAAAAGAAACGAAACTGAACCCGGGTTGGTTCTTTTATTGGGGTTTCACCTGACCAGTACACCACCTTACCTTTGCATCAAGACTTAGTAGCGTTAAAATGTACATTAACTCGAATTTATATGATTGAATTGCAACATATTATATTTGACCCTATTCGTTTTCAACAAAATTTACGTCAAAACATATATCAATTGAAAATGTACATAAAATAAAAATCAAAGCATATTATATTTAACCCTACTCGTTTCTGAAAAACAAATTACGTCGAAATGTGAATTAATATTTAATGTCGAAACGTGAATGTATACCTATATGCACATAAAATAAGCACATGAGAAAATAGTGTTTTTAGTCTACGTCAAAAGGTAAACTAATTGAATAAATGCATGAAAACATATTATATTTGACCTAGCACGTTTCCCCAAAAATACGTGAATTTGTACCAATTACTTTAAAACATGAATTGTACCACGTGAGAAAACAATATATTTTTTTTAGGTTAAAATACGGGTGTTAAACTTGAAACATCAGAAACTCAATAGATGAAAATGACGTTTTATAAAGTTTTTAGAAAGTGGTAGGGTGTAAAGTGTCATTCTAAAAGTTTCGCAGCTATTTCCGTCGATGACAAAGGCCACTGAATTTGGTTTTTAAGATATATAGTAAGAGCCGAAACGTACATAAGAAGCAAACACCAAAACATATTATATTTGACCCAAATTTTCCAAACAAAATATACGCCGATGCGTAGATAGTCACCACTAACACACACACACACACACACACACATATATATATTTAGCAGGGAACTGAGGAACTATGCATTTAACATATTAAAAATTCAATTTAACATGTTAAACATTAATTTTTGGGTAAATTACACTTTTCGTCCTTTATGTTTGTATTGGATTACAATGCATAGCCTTTAACTTCAATAATTACAGTCACAGTCCTTTATTTGAAAAACACATTACACCTTAGGTCCTTTGGCACTAACCAGGTTAAAATTTTAAGTTAAGTTTGTTCATGTGACTTGCACATGAGGGTAGAATGGTAATTTTACTTGTTTGTTTAAAATATATTATAAATACACCTAACCCTTTCTCTCAGCTATCTCTCTCTCCCTCTTCCCCCCCCCCCCCCCCCCCCATCTCTCTCTGTTTTCAATCCAACCAACCCCTAAATCACCTAAATCAAAATTACTCTGGTTTTGAAGAATAAAGCTGAAGCATCCAGCAACCTAAAATCACCGTATACCCAAATCCACTTCTCCTAATGCCAGACCCCCGTTTTCACCATTGATCCACACTCAACCAACAATAAAAGTTTATCATCAAACCAAAATCGTAAAGTCTACACAACAATCGTCGTTGCCGAAGATGAAGGTTGTTGAATCCAATGTAAAGGCCTCGGTGATTAAACCACAACACCACCACCGAACTGCCGTCTCAACAACACCACCACCACCGCCACCGATTCACCGCAATAACAGTAACACCACTGAACCCAACCATCACCAGCATCACCATCGGCACGATCAGGCGACAGTTGTCAAGAGGGTTCAGGAGACGGAGAAACCGGCCTTCTTTGGATGAAGACGGTGCGGTAGTGTGTAGCAGATCAGGATGGAGGTGGGTGTGCCGGATTTGGATGAAGACGGTGCAGTGGTGTGTGGCAGATCTAGATGTATTGCTCGGCTTCTTCAAAGCCTTGATTCTCCAACTCCATCATTGATTTGTTTGAATCTGAAATTGATCTGAAATTTTGAAGAACTATAGGTTGATGTTGAGGATTAGTTGAACTGACTGGTGTTATTTCATATTTGTGAAGTGTGATTGAGATGTAATGGTGTAGATTAGGGTTTCACGGTGGCGGAGATGAGCGGACGGCGGTGGTTCTGCCGGAGTTTATGGGAAAGAGAGAGTGGTGGCTGATTAGGGTAGTGGGTGGCGGTGGTTTTTTTGAGAGGTGATTGGTTAGGTGGGGTTTCTTGAAGGTAGATGAATAATAGTTGGTGATACTGGGTGTAGAGACAAAAAATACACAGTGAGAAGAGAGATAGGAGAAAGAGAGAGAGAGAGCAGGCTTATGGATTATTATATATATACATATATATAATTTAAATAGATTGGGTAAAAAGAAATAAATGCCCACATGTGCAAAGGCACATATCATAGTTAACTGAAAATTTTAACCAGGTTATGGTTAAAGGACGTAGCGTGTAATGAGTTTTACAAATAAAGGACTGTGACTGTAATTATTGAAGTTAAAGGCTATCTATTGTAATCCAATACAAACATAAAGGACGAAAAATTTAATTTATCCTTAATTTTTTTTAAATTCGATGCTTTTGCATATAAATACATGTAGAAGCATTTTTAATTAAAAACTAAAAAAATAAAAAAAAAATTCTTAAAAACTGTAAAAAAAGTAATATTTTTTTTACGAAAATGATTTTTTATTGGAATATCTTCTACACATCTTTGTATGCAAAAGCTCTGAAAAAAATTTGAAAAAAAAAACATTTTTAGTATTTTAAATTGAATTTTTAAGATATATTTAAATGTTAAATATATTGTTTCCCTGTTACCCACTTTTTTAATGTTCTCATTGAATCTCACACACACACACACTATATATATATATATATATATAGGGTAGGACTATATAGAAAACCCTATATATATAAAAAACCCTAGAAAACCCAACCTCCCGACATTTTTTTTTGAAAAAAATAACACATGTAATATACATGTTTTTAAGAGTTTTGGGCCAAAAAAATCAAAAAAGCGCCGAATGGATGATTTAAAAAAAAAATTCAGTAATTTCTGTCTTTTGTGCCTAACACATGTTAGGCAACCGGACATTGCTGAAATTTGTTTATTTTAAAAAAAAAAATCCCTTCGGTACTTTTTTGTTTTTTTGGCCCAAAACACTTTAAAACATGTATATTACATGTGTTATTTTTTTCAAAAAAAAAAAAAAAAATGTCGAGAGGTTGGGTAAAAATGGGGGGAGATTTGGGTTTCCAGAGTTTTCTAAAAAAATGAGGGTTTTCTGTCTAGCATTGCCCTATATATATATATATGTGTGTGTGTGAATTATAGGGAGAAATCCCTATGCGAGTTGCAAAAACTCTGAAAACTTAATATATGGATATCGAGCTCGAGCCTGAAATACAAAGCTTGTTTATACAAAATTTTAATTTTTATATATATAATATATTAATAATGATGATAACATTGATGAGCCGAGCTAGAGCCGAGCTTTGGCTCATTTAAGTGATGTTGAAGTGAGCTCGAGCCGACCTTTTAGCTCGTTTAAGGTTGTTCTCAAAATAGTTCGAGCCGAGTAGAGCCGAGCTCGAGCTTTGGGTTTTACCCGCGAGCCGAGCTCGAGCTCAAAGAAGTAGGCTCGAACCGAGCCGAGCTCGAGCTCGAGCTTCATATAAACCTAACGAGCCGAGCTCGAGCCTGGTCGAGCTCGGGCTCGGCTCGGCTCGTTTACACCCCTAACTTTCACATCACAACACCTCTCGTTTTTCCACTTTTTACATGAAATTTCATATTGTACGTACTTAACTACTTAATACCAAAGAGTCCAGTCGTCGATTACTAATATTTTCCCCTTTTTAAATTTTACTTCGATAGTAAGGATGCACGCAAATTGTGTTTTAACTAGTAACATGACTCGTAGGCAATGCGTCGCAGGCCTCTTGCAAATATCGAGTGGATTAGTCCAAGCGTTATGTGATGCGTAAACCATATGAAAACGTTTGTTTAGACATATCCGATGTAACTCAATATAAACCTATATCAGCGTTGCGATTGGATAAAAAAAATAAAGTAAATCAAATTTATACCGTACAAAAGAAACGAAACTGAACCCGGGTTGGTTCTTTTATTGGGGTTTCACCTAACCAGTACACCACCTTACCTTTGCGTCAAGACTTAGTAGCGTTAAAATGTACACTAACTCGAATTTATATGGTTGAATTGCAACATATTATATTTGACCCTGTTTGTTTTCAACAAAATTTACGTCAAAACATATATCAACTGAAAATATACATAAAATAAAAATCAAAGCGTATTATATTTGACCCTACTCGTTTCTGAAAACCAAATTACGTCGAAATGTGAATTTATACCGTTAATGTCAAAACGTGAATGTATACATATATGCACATAAAATAAGCACGTGAGAAAATATTGTTTCTTTAATTGAATACATGCATGAAAACATATTATATTTGACCTGACACCTTTCCTAAAAAATACGTGAATTTGTACCAATTACGTTAAAATATGAATTTATACCACGTGAGAAAACAATATATATATTTTTAAGTTAAAGAATGAAAATGCGGGTGTTAAACTTGAAACATCAGAAACTCAAGGGATGAAAATGACATTTTATAAAGTTTTTAGAAAATGTTAGGGTGTAAAGTATCAATCTAAAAGTTTCGCAACTATTTTCGCCGATGACAAAGGCCACCGAATTTGGTTTTTAAGATATATAGCAATAGCCGAAAGGTACATAAAAAGAAAGCACCAAAACATATTATATTTGACCCAAATTTTCCAAACAAAATACACGTCGATGCGTAGATAGTCACCACTAACATACATACACACACATATCTATATATACACATATATATATATATTTGGTATATATATAGGGCTCGGTTCAAAAGAGAACCACCACGAGATGTGAGAACCGTGAGAACTTTTTCTTCCCGCGCTAGTTGGGCCAATTTTTTTTTTGCATCAACGTAGATGAAAATATTATAAACACATGGCTACAAAAAAGTAAAAAAAAAATTTGTCGAGTTGGTAGCTTTGACTGATGCAATTTTTTTATGCGCCGGTGTAAATTTTGTACGAAAATAAATCTTTTTTATGCCTCATGTAAATGTGGGTATGCGACATTTTTTCTTAATTTTTTTTTTGCTGAAACAAGTGATTTTTTTATGACTTGAGAAAAAAAATTTCGAAAAAACCTTTCGGATGGTTCTAATTTTAACTCATCCCTATATACATACACATGTATATATTTGGTGGGGAATTGAGGAACTATGCATTTAACATATTAAAAATTCAATTTAATATGTTAAACATTTTTTTTTTTTAAATTCGATGCTTTTGAATATAAATACATGTAGAATCCATTTTAATGAAAAAAGAATTCAAAAAACTAAAAAAAATCTTAAAAAACTGTAAAAGTGTAATATTTTTTACAAAAATGATTTTTTATTAGAATATCTTCTGCACATCTTTCTATGCAAAAGCTTTGAAAAAAATTTGAAATAAATAATTCTTAGCATTTTAAATTGAATTTTTAGGATATATTTAAATGTTAAATATATTGTTCCCAGGTTAACCACTTTTTTAATGTTCTCATTGAGGCTCACACTATATATATAGATGAATTATAGAGAGAAATCCCTATATGAGTTGTAAAAACTCTGAAAACTTAATATATGGATATCAAGTTGCGATATGTTACACTTTTTGGCAGTCAACTTTTCTTAATCTAAGAGAGAGGAGAGAGAATGTATGAATGCGTTACATTTTTTATCATTACATTTTTTGAACCCCATCTGTTAAACATTTTATAGGTTTTGATAGCAGTTTTTTCATAATTTTTAGTATTTACAAAGGTTTTTAGTTTTGTAGTGCATGTAACAATATGTTATTTTTTTAATAAGTTTTTTTGTTGTACAACACTTACAAATATACACATTTCTGTGCACAAATTCTGGAAAAATTTGTATTTAATTTAATCTACACCATAGATTAAATAGATTGATGATGAAGATGAGATTTCCTTAATTTTCTTAACTGACACATGTTATCATTTTATACTTCCCCTATATATGTGTGTATATATATGTAAAAAAATTCAGATTCTATACAAATTTTAATAGGTGTTATATCATTCAAGAATCAAAATTGTTCAAAATGTCCATCAAAAGTTACATCGACAAAGTGAATAAACTTAGTTTGATTATAAAAGAAAGCCCTTAATCAAACATACCTTAATTAAGCTAATCTATTACAATGTAATTAATCCGGATGTAACGTTAACTTTGATATGTGTAAAAGAGGTTTGCGAGTATTGTACGACACTCAACATGTTAAAAGTTGAGTTTTTTCCCAAACTAGTGTTGGTGCATAAAATATTTACCAAAAAGGGTGTTCCTTGAAAACTATTTACCAAAATAGTGTTTTCCATTTAATTTTATATTTGCATTTTGTTTTTAACATACATATTAAACTTCTTTTTACATATATCTTGTCAAGTAATCGATTCTCTTTTTTAAATATATCTTTTCTTTTATATTTTTTTCTCAATCAATACGCTTTTTTTGTTTCTTTGATTTACAGTTTTTTTACCAATAATTCTTTTCTTTTGTTATTTTCTCAATCAACAGTAGCTCTATACGTGAACAGAACAATCCATAAACCGTTTGACGAAATTTCGTTCATATTCTATTCATTTAATAAATGAACAAACATGAACACATTTTATTCATTTGATTAAACGAACGAACATGAACACGTATTTTGTGCATTCGGTTACGTTCGTAAATTACGTTCATTTGCATTCGTCTATGTTCATTTCATTAAGCAAATCAATATGAAAAGAACGATTAGGTACAAATTTCCATTTAACCGGTCGTCAGACATTTTACTTCCCGAGTACTCCCGAATCCGACTAGGGAGCGCCTAGCGACTTTTGCAACCATGAATATAATAATCATTGTGTATATGTTGTCTTCCAAATTTAGGCAGCATTAGCTTAAGAATTAAGATTTTCAGATAGATAAAAAACGGGAGGAGGGCATGTAGAGAAAGTTTAGATATTAAAACAATAGCTAGAAAACATACCTTACTTTTTGCACCACCACCACCACCAATACGCTTTAGATTTGTTAGGCCCTCGAGAGTGAGAGACTGAAGATGAGGGAATAAACTAGTGGTAGTAGATGTAGCCATTTCTTCATCTTTGTCATCTCTCTTTGAAACAACTTCTTCCATACCATGACACCCAGTTATCTGAATTGTCTTTAGGTTGGAAAGAAGTTTCGCCATTAGAGGTGAAAACAAATACTTAATTTTGTCGCATCCGCCCATGTATATGGTTGTGAGGCTGTGGAATGAGGATTGTTTATGTAGAATTGAGAATTTATTCCAATTGTCGCACTTCCACACATGAGTCAGCCTCTCCATTTGCCTTAAACTTAAATCCTTGAGGTTTGGAAATAGTAATATTTGTTGTTCAGTATCCTGAGGTGTTTCCGGTTCTCCATTGCCCATCTCAAATACCACGTTCACTCTATCGATACCCTACAAACAAAGGTAAGAAAGGTGATGTTGGAAAGTGGGTATGAGATAGGATGGGAATACAAAATTAAAACCATTTTCAACGATTTCTTGTATCTCTTCGTTGGATTTAACATTAAACTGCATATATATATTTCCAGTAACTATAGTTGAACTGTGTTACTATTTTTATTATATAGATACTGGATCCTTATATTAATTCACCCATTATGTGTGGGGCATCACAAAATTATTAAATTCGAAATACCTTATATTAATTTTAAAATTCGAAATACCTTATATTAATTTTAAAAGGAATATTTAGAAATCAAATCATGATAAATAAAAAACAAGCAAGAAATAGTTGGATTAATAACAGGTCTGTCTCCGAAAATCATAGAAATTTTTTTTTGGCCATGTGCTAGATAAATAATTTGGGCCCTATTCGCAAAAAAATTGGCCTAGCAACGCCCCTCAATTCATTAATTGGGTTTTGAATTAGTTTTGTTTATTCAATTGGGCCTGAGTTATTTTTATTACATTTTCACAAGTTGGGCTTCTCAAAGGAATTTAGCCATTCAGACCCTTTACGAATTTCATTGGCAAACTAGGCCACAAATTTAAAAGTGTTAAACTGTGATGGCTCTTTTAAGGTTTTTTGTTCTTAAACCCAAGCCCTTTAAGAGGATTTTTTTCTTTCTTTCTTTTTTAACATACAATTTTTTTTAATATATATATATAAATAATAGTAATTTTATTGGGCCCTATATCAATTTGGACTCTGAGCGGGACCGGCCTTAATGAAAAGAAAAAAAAAACATACCTCTTGCTCTTTGTTTCTCCCACTTTCTCCGCACTCATATATGATGTCCCCAACTGCTCTCTTGTTGTTTGGTATAAATACATTTCTAAACATCTTACATTGTATGATCTCTATGCTTTCAACAGCTTGAATGCTACTGATGAGGATGCTACTACTACTATTACTTGAGTTATATTCACCACATTTTATGCTCCACACCCCTCTTACCTTCTCTGAACGTGTCACTTTAATTGTTCTCAAACTGCTGTTACAAACTTCCTCAACTTCACCTACACATCCCAAGTCAATGCTGAATATCACTTCAATGGAACCACATCCATAAACTCCAAGCTTTTCTAAATGTTTTAGTAGTCTCATGGGATTGGTTGGAAACAGATTCATCAGACTATCGCATCCCGCCACTTCAATCTCTCTCAACATGGAAATATTACTAACATCCACCTCACTAGATTGGTTGGAAACATCCAATATCTGCTTCAAATTCTTCATAGATCTAATCTTCAGTTTCTTCAACTCTGAAATTTTAACCTGCAAAAGTAGTTCCAACCAAACAATATACATCAAATTAGTTAAAATATTAGGAACAAAACATATATAGCTACTAAATTACAAGTGTCAAATTCATTGTGTATTATGTGTAATTAATTACCTTGCTATTCAAGAATGTAGAAATATTGTCCTTGTAAGAATAAATGCTAGTGAAGTTAGGAAGCCCATCAACTTTTAATTCAACGAGCTGAGGTAGGTCAACTGCATGGTCAATGAGGAACATACATACCAGCTTCGGTAGGTTTTTCAAAGACAAAAACTTTAGCAGTTCAAATTTAATCAGCTCACTTTCACTAGTTATCTCGCTTCCATCGCCATGTACCAGCGCTTCCAAAACAGAACATGATGAAACTTTGAGGCGCTCAAGTTTCCTCAACCCACTTGCCACGTAAACTGGGAATAGGTATATCAATTTTGGACAATCAGAAATCACAAGGTCTTTTAAATATGAAAAAGAGTGTTGATTATAAAGATGGTGTGAAACATCTTCAAGACAAATCATATCCTCCACTTGTAAATGAAGTTTCTCTGTTTTCTTAAATAACTCGCTAATTTTAAAATCAAGAAGGTGGTTGCAATTAGTGACAAGCTTCAATGTATTTTCAAACAAATGTATTTTGTCGTCATATTGTACTTCCAATAGAGAACCAATAGATATCTTGAACTTATCAAGTTTTTTAAAGGACACATTCTTCATCCAAGTCTTCTTCTCAACAAACTCGACCTCTAATGCACAAAGTTGGCTTGATAGCATCTTCAGTTCTTCAAAATTGGCCTCCGTGAACCTGACTACTTTCTTGGCACCAACTCTCATATAAAGCTCTTCAAGATTGTGTAAATATTTAAAGGCACCATCATCAATACGAAGGTCAACACATCCCGTTAAATCTAGTAATTTTAGCTTTCTCAAATTCCCTATTGCAGATGGTAACTTGCGAATGATACAATGAGCGAAGCTGAGCACTTCCAAATTCGCAAGATCTCCAACAAAATCATAGTCAAACATCAACTGGCATTCATGGAGAAGAAGTACTCTAAGGTGGGTAGAACAATGAAATGATCTTGGAAGCAATGGATATTGCATTTTATAATATGCTATAACTTCCAGATTTTCAAAATTTTCATAAAAATCTTTCGGAAAGTTGAGCAACAAATCTCCATGCATTAGTTGTAATAGAGAGAGATTAACATACTTAAAGTCTCTCGGAAATTCAGACATACCTCTGCATGTTAATGAAATTTCGCTGCAAGACTTGCTCAATTCATCTCTACCCCACTTGGACATATCACTGTGGTTAATAATACAGGTAGGATCACCTTTGGAAACTCTACCTAACACAAAAGCAAGAACCAGATCATGCATTTTGACACACCCAAGGTGATCACCATTGATCAACAAGTTTGCGTTTATGAGATTGCGCACACATGTATATGTTCGATCTCTAGCCTCACTTAAAGTGGAAACATTTCTTAACAATTTTAGACCCCAAGCGTATCTTGTAAGATGCTCTATTGGAATATTATAGTCTTCCGGAAACAAGCCACAATGCATAAAAATCTCTTTATCCTCATCATACTTTATATGCTCGTAGCTTATCTTGATAATTTCTTGCACATTAGTATCAAGATCATTATTCCTCAAACGGTTAAGTGTAGTTCTCCATACGAAATTTTCTTGATATTTAAGAGTCGTGCCAATGAGTTTGATGGCGAGTGGTAAACGACCACATTTCTTGACTATATCACATCCTATTTGATATAGATCCTGATCATCTTCCTCTGAAAGCCCTGTAATTTGAGAAAATAAACCTTGTGCTTCCGCCTCCTCCAAGACATCGACACTAACTAACCGAGGAACCAAATCAACACCAGCTGCAATTTGAGTGCAAATATTAGAATCCCTTGAAGTGAGCAACAGCTTCACACCATTAGGTAAAGGACCTGTTAATCCAATATCTTTTAGTTCAACCTTCTCCCATACATCATCCAATATCACTAGAATCTTTGTTTTTCCGTCTTCTAATATATTCTTGAATCTTCTACAAAGATGTTCTGCCCTTGCAGCTTTGGTAGCTTCAGGTAGAACTTCACCGGTGCATAGTGCTATATCATTTTGAATAGAAAGCATGTTGGGATTGTTTCCAATAACCACCTTCACAATCCAATCAAACATCTTCTTGTCATGTGCAACCTTTTTGAGTTGTTCCATCATGGTTGTTTTGCCAACACCACCCATTCCACACAAGGCTATTACTTGACTAGTTTTGTCGTCTTGTTGAAGGAACCTCAATGCATCCTTAAATGTCTTATCTCTAGATTTGAAGTCACTTTGAGTAATTTCACCTGATGCTGATGGTGCAAACCATGAAACCGATTCCGAATTGACTCTTCCAGTAGGTATATTAGCATCTCTCCAATAAATTTCTTCGCTAATAAGACGTTCAATCTCCTTGATAGTATTGAAGGCATTTCTTCCTAATCGATACCTCATTTTGATGTTTAAACACCCAATGACATTGCTTGAAATGCTTTGAACTTCTTTCTTGACATTTTCAACATCCCCCAACCAACCCTCTACACGAGCAGGTGTCTCTTTATTATTTATAATGTTAGCCTGCTTGTGTGTTTCTACATCAACTCTTTTACCCTCTAAGACCGTCATTTTATTTGACATGTCCCTAACATATTTGCTGGAGGAAGTGACATATCCTAGTTGTTTTGTGATGTGTGTAGTCAAAATATTCACAACCGGACCAACAATTTGAGATGTCTGCTCCATTTTTGTGAGACCTACAAATCACATAAACATATAAAAAATAGTTACCTAAGTGTGGTTTAAACTTCAAAGTAATATATATATATATATATATATAGGGTGGGGTTCTAGAGTGAACACTAATGTATTTGCTAACTGAGTGAACAAATCCTGGCCATTGATCTACACACGTGTATGGCCAGGATCTCATCATCAAATCGTAAAATACACTAGTGTACTTCAACATCAAATCCTGGCCATTGATCTACACACGTGCATGGCCAGGATTAGTTCACTCAGTTCGCAAGCTACACTAGTGTTAACTCTTGAACCTAATCCTATATATATATATATATATATATATATATAGGGGACCGCTAAAATGAAAACCACATTCAGTTGTAAGAACCATGAGAACTACATCGTACGGGGCGAGTTGGACCAAATTTTTTTTTTCATAAACGTAGATGCGTGTATTATAAACACATTTGTAAAAAAAAATTCAAAAAAAAAATGTCGTGTGTCCAACTCGCCCCGGATCAAAAAGTTCTCATGGTTCTTACAACTGGAGATGGTTTTCATATTAGCGGTCCCCTATATATATATATATATATATATATAGGGGAGGGTTCATTGGGGAATACTAAAAAAGTGGGGAACAGCGGGGAACCGACTCAAACGAACTCCGATTGGACTCATTCCAACGGCGTTGGAACCGGCTCGTCGAACCCTAACTAAGATCTCTTAACCCTAAACCCTAAATCCTAACTCCTAAACCCTAAAGCTAAAAAATAAGGCTAAAACCTATGCTAAACCGTAAAATCTAAACTATAAACCCTAAAAGCTAAACCCTAGAGCTAAACCCTAAACTCTAAAGCTAAACCCTAAACCCTAAAGCTAAACCCTAAGGCTAAACCCTAAAGCTAAACCCTAAAAGCCAAACCCTAATATATTTAGGGTTTAGGGGTTATGATTTAGGGTTTAGGGTTAAGAGATCATAGTTAGGGTTCGACGAGCCGGTTCCAACGCCACTGGAATGAGTCCAATCGGAGTTCGTTTGAGTCGGTTCCCCACTGTTCCCCACTTTTTTAGTGTTCCCCAATGAACCTCACACTATATATATATATATATATATATATATATATACCAATACACATGATGTCTTTGTTTCATTAAAAATAGATTAAAGTTGGTGTTAAATCGGACTAGTGTTACGTAAATGTGTAACTTTCCAAAATAGTAAATGTGTAACTTTACAAAATTAAAACCCAAACTTCTTATTTCTGATAATTAAACTAGAGGAGCCATTTATGTTTCAACTCTTAAAAGTAATTAAGAACTATTTTTTAAGGGAAATACTAAAAACTGAATGGAAGGAGAAGACTATAATTAGTTTTAATATTTGTTGGTAATCAAAGACAACCGAATGAGCAAACAAGATGATTGAACAAGCTTGAATTTTGATTTCTAATAATAATTGCCGATTCTTGATTGCAATATATACAATTGTTAGATTAGAAAATACTTTGAGTTGTTTTGTAATAAGTTCAGGGACTAATATGTCAATTCTGTAATAGTTCAGGGACCTCAGTGTTAGTTTGTAAATGCTGTTATAAGCAGTTGAAGTCTGTTAATGGAAGTTAGCTTGGTTTTTGGGTCTTCTCTCTCTCTTGTGTTTCTCTCTCTAAAATTGAGCTCCAACATTGGTATCAGAGCATCGATCTTGGTGTTCTTGTATCAATTCAAAACAAATTCGTTTCAGTTCCACGAGATTGATCATTTGTTCGATCAATTTCATTCGTTCATTTCAATTCAATCGAATTAGATCATTGTTCGGTCAATTCGTTCGATTCAAACAAAATGGCAACAAAAACACGGAATCAAGAACTCGAAGAACTTGTTAAAGAACACGAAAAGATGATTCAACAGTTCACCACAACAATTGATGATCTTAGGGTATCTAATTCAGCAATCCAGTCAACATTGACAACTTTAACAGAAAAGTTGTTAAACAAGGAAGGATTGGATGATGACATGGTCATTACAAAAGTGAAATCTGATCGACCACATATGAATACTCGATTCTGTAAGGTGGAATTTCCCAAATTTGATGGGTCGGATGTGGATGGGTGGATATATAGGGCTGAACACTTCTTTATGGTGGATGAAACACCAGAGGATGCAAAGATGAGGATTGCAGTAATTCATTTGGAAGGGAAGGCTTTACAATGGCATCAAGGCCATCTTAAGGCCAGAGGAATCACGATTAAAGACATACCTTGGGATGAGTATAAGAAAGATGTGGTGCATAGGTTTGCAGATTCATTTGTAGAAAATGCTTTAGAAGATCTTGTTTCACTCAGACAAACATGAGATTTACAAGATTACTGTGATGCTTTTGATGCCTTATTAAATAAGGTATCTAATATCAATGAATCACAAGCTGTTTGCCTGTTCATTCATGGTTTAGCCCATTCAATTGCTGGTCCTGTATGAATGTTTAAACCAGAAAATTTGAAGAAGGCTTATTCCTTGGCTAGAATTCAAAATTCTACAAATATTAAGGCTAAAGGGTATCCTCATTCAGTAACCAAAGTTGTGTCTCCCTTGAATGGTCCTGTAAGTGTTTCTAAAATTCCCTTATTACCCTCTCCAAACACAAACTCAGTTGGGTCAACAAGTACTAGTAAGGGGGTGAATAAAACTGTGAGAAGTAAGGAGATAGATGCAAAAAGGGCTAGGGGTGAATGTTTTTGGTGCCCAGAGAAGTTTACTCCTACTCATGTGTGCAAGAATAAACAGTTTTTTACAATTGAGGTTCATGGGGAAGAAGATGAGATAGAAGAAGAATCTGAGTCTATTGTTTTGCCTAAACAAGTGACTACAGATCCTTTAATTTCTTTGCATGCTATATCAGGTATTCCTTCTTTTTCAACAATGAGAGTGATTGGCACCATAGGTACTAGACAGCTGCAAATCTTGATAGATTCAGGCTCAACACATAATTTCATTAACCAAGATTTGGCAGCCAAGTTGAAATGTCCCACAAAAACAGTCAACTCTATGCAAATAACAATGTATCAATACATGTATATAGAAACCTAAGAAACGGTGCCTCCGATCCATACGTGATTGGCAAACAACCTTCAAATCTAATATACATATTACATACTGAACTATAACATCTGGCATCTCATCGAATATACATATTACATACTGACCTATAACACCTGGCATCTCATATCACCAATATTTTCTGCTTTGCCTATGAAGAGCTAATGGATTTGTTTTTGGTTGCCCAAGTGGACACTTACCATAATTAAGGTCACCCATCCTAATACTTCTCCCACCTAACCACGCTTCACTGTGGAGTTCTCTCATCTAGTAGCATTAAGCCCAAATGTTGGTGATTTAGGAGGCCTGACATTCCTTATGAACCTAACGTATCTCGTAGTCATGGCCTGTGGGATTTTCCTAGGGTGTTACAATCACCCTCCCTTTTGGACTCAACATCCTCAATGAGGTCTACCCCACTACCCTAAGCAGG
Organism: Helianthus tuberosus; assembly: GCA_030545235.1. Lineage (NCBI taxonomy): Eukaryota > Viridiplantae > Streptophyta > Magnoliopsida > Asterales > Asteraceae > Helianthus > Helianthus tuberosus. Next base: position 175,274,042 of record CM060430.1, on the reverse strand, counting down.
GATGCGTGATTTTCCTTAGGTGTCCTCATGAAACCCCCCTCCTCCCGAGGACTCAACAGTCATCGATAAGGATCCCCATCATCTCGAACAACACAGATTCTAGTACCATTTGTAACATCCAATCTCTCGTACCACCAATTAATATTGTCTGCTTTGCACATAAAGAGCTCACTGATTTGTTTTTGGTTTTCCAAGTGGAGACTTCCAGGAGGTCACTCACCCTGATACTACTTCCACCGAGCACGTTTAACTGTAAGTTTTTCTCTCATCCACTAGCATTAAGACCAAAACGCGTTGGTGATTTAAGAGGCAGGGCATTCCTTATGAACCCAACATCTCTCCTGGCCACGACTGATGTGGGATTTGCCTAATGTGTTACATAACCCTTTGACTTTCTATATATACATTTAGACACATTAACCTTGTTTAAAACAGTGACACACTTACCCTTATTACTATAATAAATAAAAAGCTTAGTTTACTTTCAACACTCCCCCTTAAACTAAACTTAGCTTAAGAAGGTCTTCAACTTTTCCTCAAGATCTAGGAGGCCATCATAGTAGTATTGGTTCATCATCCTTGTGTGAGATCAGGTTAGACTCCTCATCTTTCACTATGTTTGGAAATTGATTCATGTAATATCCAAGTTTTTGACACTTATGACACCTTATGTCAGGGATGAGCTTGGTACCATACCGGTACCGAAAGTACCTATCACAAAAATTGTCAAAAGTGGCAGCGGGTGCCGGTACTGAAAGTGCTGAGTACGGTATGACGAAGGTAAAAAGTGGGTAAAACACCCTACCATACTGAATCGAAAGTACTTGATAGAATTGAGAGTCCTTGCCCTCTTCTCATTGAACATCACAATATATAAGAATACAAGAGTATCTCCTATTTTTAGGGAAAGATATAAATCTATTTATAAGATATCTACATTCCTATTTTATATTATCTATTACACCCCCGCAGTCGAAGCGAGAGGAGGCCGAATGCTTAGACTGGAACGGAAATCGTCAAATAAAACCTTGGGTAATCCTTTTGTGAATATATCTGCAACCTGAGATCGGGCTGGAACATGAAGGACTCGAATTGCACCGCGTCAGACAAGTTCACGCACAAAATGGATATCCAACTCTATGTGTTTTGTATGTTAATGTTGGACAGGATTACCCGATAAGTAGATAGCGCTAATATTGTCACAATAGACCAAACTTGCATTAGTAACAGGCTTATGAAGCTCCAGTAATAGATTTCTAACACATTGGCCACACCGCGATATTCAGCTTCCGCACTCGATCTAGAGATAACCGCTTGTCGTTTCGAGGACCAGGATAGGAGGTTCGGACCCATGTAGACACAATAACCCGAGGTAGATCGCCGTGTGTCAGGGCAGCCAGCCTAGTCAGCGTCAGTGTAAGCCCGTAATGAAGAATCAGAGGAGGACCCAAGTGTTAGACCGTATGACGAAGTACCCTACAACTATCTGATGATGCGTTTTAACGCATTCCAATGATCAATACGCGGCGAGTGCATGTGTATACAGATTTGTTGAACCGCATAGCAAATGTCAGGTCTAGTAAATGTAAAATATTGTAGGGTTCCAGCCAGACTATGATAAAGAGTCGGGTAATGAAACGCGTGGCTGGATGTGGCACTTAGCTTCGGTTTTGATTCAACAGGGGTCGCTATGGGTTTACATGTGGACATGTCGGCTCGCCTAATAATATCCTTACTATAAACCTATTGTGATAGAAACAATTTGCCAATGTGTCTCTTAACTTGGACCCCCCCCCCCCCCCCCCCAAATGGCTAAGAGGTCCAAGATCTTTCATAGCAAATTCTGCAGCAATACGGGACATGAGATGCACTCGGAGTTGATCAGTAGATGTGGTTAGGATGATATCATCAATGTAGATAAGCAGGTATTCAGTGACCTAATTATGGTGATATGTGAACAGAGAATTATCACACTTACTTTGCTGAAAACCCAAAGTAAGTACAAAATCAGTGAAATGTTGATACCACGCCTGAGGTGCCTGTTTGAAACCATAAAGGGATTTATTTAGCAAACACACATGATCTGGATACTAGCAATGTCGGAATCCCATTGGTTGGTACATATAAACTGTCTCATTCGGGTTACCATGGAGGAAGGTATTAGTAATGTCCAACTGATGAATCGGCCAATTTTGAGACAACGCAAGTGACAATACAGTGCGAATAATAGTGGGTTTAACCATAGGACTGAATGTCTCACCACAGTCCACCCTAATCTGTTGATTACTCCCATAGCACACCAATCGAGTCTTATAACGTTCCAACATACCATCTGAACGAAACTTGTAACGAAACAACCACATAATGCGAAGGAAATTCATACGAGGTTGTCTAGAGACCAACTCCCACGTCTTATTTTTAATAAGAGCATAAAATTCAGTGGCCATGGCATTATGGTAGCCGGTTTCACAACCGGACTAAAAGTATCCTCACAATCAATTCCCACTGTTTGAGAGTTCCCATTAACCACCAAACGTGCTTTATACCGTTTAAGTGACCCATCAGATTTAAATTTATGGCGAAAAATCCACATACAACGAGTTACCGGGCGATCAGATGGTCTAGGAACCAACTCCCATGTATCATTTTCCTGTAAAGCACTAAACTCAGCCTGCATAGCATGTAACCAATGAGGGTCGGCAAAGGCCTTGGCATAAGTATTGGGAATCGGAGAAATGGATGTGGTAAGCAAAGTACGGTGGGCTTTAGATCGGGTGGTCATTGGGTTGGTGTTAGTGGAGAGAGAATGTTGGGGAGGAACAGCCGTAAACTGTGGATTGGGCTGGGAGGGAACTGCGATAGGCTGGACCGGAGCTGTCGTAGCAGCAGGAGGCGGTGGGGCGGCTGTGGTAGATTTTGGGCGGCGGTGATAGGTATGTATGATGGGTGGAGGTGGTGTGGGGTTAGGAGGTACGGAGACGGGGGGGGGGGGGGGGGGGGGAGATGAAACCGGGTGGCGTAGTATCATCTAAGAATGAATAAGTGGTGGAGGGGGTTTTAATGGTATAGGGGAAAGTTCGTTCGTCAAAGGTGACGTGACGAGAGATAATGACTTTACCGGTTGTAGGGTCAAAACAGCGATAACCCCGAAAATCAGGAGGGTACCCCAAAAAAATACAACGAACTGACCGAGGGTGTAGTTTATGTGGCTGTGTGGCAGAGGTATTTGGATAACAAGCACACCCGAAGACCCGTAAGTGATCGTACGTTGGGTGGCGAAGATATAAGGCAAAAGTTAGGGTGAAAAAGTTGAGTCTTTTAGTGGGAAGAATGTTATGGAGATAAGTGGCGGTGTGAAGTGCTTCCACCCAAAACATTGGTGGTAACTGTGCATGAATGAGAAGGGAACGTATGATATCATTAAGATGACGAATCATTCGTTCCGCACGATCGTTTTGTGAGGATGTTTGAGGACAGGAGAACCGAAACAAGAGACCGTGTTGTTGAGCAAAGCTTTTAAAAGCATGGTTATCAAATTCGCCCCCGAGATCACACTGAAACGTTTTGATGTTACGATTGAATTGTGTTGCAATCAAACTGTGAAATTTTGTGAAAGTATTGAATGTTTCGGATTTATATTTTAGAGGATAGACCCATACAAAGTTTGAGAAATTATCAATTAAGACCATATAATATTTATATCCGGTTTTACTCAGTATAGGAGATGACCACAAGTCACAATGCACAATATCAAATGGAGAAAAAGTAAAAGAAGTGGATTCATAAAAAGGTAACCGTTTGCTATGCTATTAGATAAATGACATGAATTGCAAAAAGGAGAATTTTTATTCGAATTACATGGAAAACCAAAATTTCTAGTTAAAACGTTTAAAACTTGGGCTCCTGGGTGCCCGAGGAGGTCATGCCATGGTAAAGTTGAAGACGCAATAAAACAAGCTTGTGGCGGAAGGGTAGGTGGAGTGACTGGATAGAGATCGCTTGTGCTATTGTGGCGGGAAAGGAGCCGTCCCGTTTTGAGGTCCTTCAAGGAAAAACCAAAAGGGTCAAATTCGACAGAAACGTTATTATCACGTGTGAAACGGCGTACGGACAATAAAGTTCTAATGATTTGGGGGCTATAAAGTATATTGGGCAGAATATAAGTTCGGTTATGCATGGGAAGGTAACCAGTACCCGAACCCTCAATTGGTAAACATTGCCCGTTGCCGACTAACAGTTTAGTAGTTATAGGAAAAGGATTAGCAAGTTGAATCATACCTCGGTTTTCGGTAGCGTGACGTTCAGCCCCTGTGTCCATAACCGGATACGGCTCCGTGTAATTGAGTTGCATAGTGTTGAAGGCTTGGTGGAGATCCGACGGACTTAATGCATCATATCCGAATGTAGGTGGTGCTGGACCGTAACTAGGCTGCCCTGAATAACCTGTGTAGTGGGCTGCAACATTGGGCTGGGCTGGACTGGGCCGCGTTGTGGTTGTAGTCGGATATGGGCAAGGTGGAGTATTCCACCAGGCCTATTGTGGATAAGTGTGAGGGTTTTGGAACTGCCAAAGAGGTCCCGTAGGGTTTCCCCTGTAGCCACGACCACGTCCGCCCCGTCCGCGGTTTCCCCTGTAGCCCCTGCCACGTCCTCGAGGATTGGACTGGTAGGAGACGTTGTTGGCAGCAGCTGAGTTATTGATGGAGGGTGCCGCAGGAGTGGGCTGTTGGGTTTGGGTCGTGGAGTTTGGGTTGGAAGTTGTAACTAAGACAGAGGAGGATTGTTGTTGGCGAGCAGCTTGCCTAATAACTTCATCATTAAGCATGGATCGGGCAAGATCCCAACCAGCATCTTGAGAATTAATTAAAGAGCCAGTAGTATCAAATTCTTGAGAAAGCCCACGAACCAACTGCAGTACCAAACGTGATTCCGTAATCAGTTGGTCAACATCTTCCAATTGATTGGCCAGGTCTTTTAGTTGCTTGCAATAGTCTTCAACAGAACTACAGGCTGCGAGTGTGAGATTTACAAACTGGGTTTCAAGTGCTGCAGCTTAGGCTTTCTTATTGCTCAGACATATTTTCTCGAGTTTAAACCAACTGGTTCAAGCCGAAGCTTCGGTGTCGAGAATTCTGGTTAGCAGATCATCAGAGACAGTGCTATATATCCACTGAGAGACTAAAGCATCTAATTCCTTCCACTCCGAATAATTTGGATCTGTGGTTGCTGGGGCTGGTGTATCGTCGATGTGGTTTAGGACCCGGTACGCGATAGCGTGGAATTTGAATAATTTTACCCAGGAGGAATAGGTAACAGAGGTACCATCAAGAGTTCGAATTTTTGACTGGATATTCGAAATAGAATAAGCAGGGTGAAGGGTTTTAGGGTGCTGGTCATCGGGTTTGGAAGATGATGTTTTGTCTTCGGGTATGGTCATGATGACCTGCGATTAGGCTGGAAATCGGAAAAAAAAGAGGAAGAAAAAGGGAAGAGATATACAGAACCGAAGCTCTGATACCATAAAAGAGTTTATGGTTTGTAATGTTCGATGATCTTATTCATGAATCAAAGCCCTTTAAATAGGGAGAAATACAAAGTCTGCCTATCTCTAATTTAGGAAATACAATCACAATACAATTACAATTGATCTTCTATCTAAACAATATTATATAATATATATCGGCCAAGAAAGGCATCCTTTGGGTTTTTAGTGATGGGAACGACAACGGAGGAGTAAAGATTAAGGATTTGTTTCGGCTTAGAAATACCATCCATAGCACGCGTAGGGGGGGGGGGAGGGAGGGGTGGGTATGGTAGGTGTGGTCAGACTCGGGGATGATTGTGTGGGCTGGGTAGCGGACGTGATCGGTGTGAAGTTGGGCGGGGCAGAGGGGGGGGGGGTCATTTGTTGTTGGGCTGGGCGGGTGTGTCTGGAATATGTGCGAATTGGTGGGGTAGCTGGTACAGTAGGGTGAGTGGGACGGTTCGGTGTAGAAGGTTAGGTCATGGATGTTTGGGCTTGAGGAGATTGGGCTTGTTGGGGTGGGGGAGATGTGAAGAAGATGGAGTTTAAGGAGGTGTGAAGGAAATCATATGAATGTATAGGAGGTTTGGGGTGATTTGCAAAAAGGGAAGTCAGTTTCATCAAAAAGTACATGTCGACTAATGATGATTTTGTGGGTAGAGAGATCAAGAGATTTGTAACTTCGGTGATTAGGGGGATAACCGAGGAAGACACATGGCATAGAGCGATGGGCAAGTTTATGTATAGTAGTGTGTGGAATAAGTGGGAAACAGAGACACCCAAACACTCGCAAGTGAGTGTAAGATGGGATGCAGTGATAGAGGCATTGGGTAGGTGTTCGACTTTTGAGGATTTTGCTGGGTAAAATGTTTAGAAGATAAGTACAAACTTCTAGGGTGTGATGCCAATAAGTGTTTGGTAAAGATGAATGTACCAAGAGTGTTTGAATGATATTATAAATGGACCTTATTTTGTGTTCAACTTTGCCATTTTGAGACGAGGTGTGAGGGCAAGAGAATCGAAAATGCATCCCGTTTTGTTGACAGAATTGTTGGAATATTGCATTTGCATATTCCCTACCATTATCACACTGAAATTGCTTGATTTTTCGTTCAAATTGTGTGTTAATGAATTTTGCAAAGGACGTAAATGTGGAGTGTACTTGTGATTTATTTGACAATGGAAACATCCATAAGAAATTAGTAAAGTCATCAAGAAAGAGTGTATAATAACGGTGACCGCCCGTACTTAAGACATGGGAGGTCCATAGGTCATTGTGAATAATATCAAAAGGCAAAGAATTGGAATTAACAAAATCAACAAAAGCAAGTCTAATATGGTTACCAAACACGCAAGATTGACAAAATTTATGTTTTAAGCTACGACAATCAATAATTTTAATTTTTTTAATAGACTGTAATAAAACAGAGCCAGGGTGGCCGAGGCACTGGTGCCAAATGTCTTGAGAAATAGCAGTGATAGCGGTAGGAGAGGAGAACTTGAAAACTCGTGTAGGATCAAAAGTGTAGAGATCCCCTCAGCTATTGCATCGTAGGATAGGGGTCTGGGTCTTGAGATCCTTCACCAAAAAACTAAATGGGTCAAATTCAATAGAAAGTTGATTATCAGTAGTGAAACGACACATAGAAAGTAAGTTTTAATTAGGGAAGGTACGTAAAGAACTTGGTTTAGTTTAAAAGGAAGTGGGGGGGGGGGGGGGGGAGGAGGGTGAGGTTGCCTTGACCATAAACAGGAATGTTTTTACCATTGCCCACAATTATGTTTCAAATTAAGCCATTATTAAAATAAGAAGTAACACTCTATTCCCGAGTCTCATTTAACAGGGGGAGGGGAGGGAAAAGAGATGAAAATATGAAAAACCATGTTCCCGAGTTTTTTTTAAGGATAAGAGGGGAGGGAAAAGGGAAGAAAATATGACCATATATTCATCCTCCCAAATTGGAGAGATTAGGAGAGAAAATTTTCCTTCCCCTCCCCCGTTAAATGAGATTCGGGAACATAGTGTAAGAGAAGGGTTGGGAGTCATATGACCTGAAACACCTGTATCCATGGTCCAGTTCTAATCTTGAGAGTTAAGTGACATTGCATAGAGAGCCTGGTCAATAGTCGTTGGAGTGTAGCTCGCAGCATAAGACTGAGCGGGTTGTGGACCTAGCAGACTTGGGCCAGAGTTAAGGGCCTAGGAGTCGACGGATATGGGCAAGGAGGAGTAGGGCTCCATACGGCCCAGTTGGAATTAGGGTATCCAGGTTGTGGGCCGGCCCATTGTGCAAACTGAGCAGGCCAAGGGGAGTACGCAGGATGCTGAGCAAATTGGGGTGATTGGCTAAGAGCAGATCCGCGACCAGATAAGCCACGACCCCGGCCTCTACCGTGACTTCGGCCACGTCCCCTACCCCGTTCTGATTCACTACGCTGGTCCTGACGAGTTGACTGTGGTTAAGTCGATGAGTGTTGATCAGGTACAGTCGTCGGAGCCGTGGGGGCAGTGCCAGCAGCTAGAGCAGCGTGTCTTGCCTGGTTCGTTTTTCGAGTTTCAGCCATGCACAACCGAGAGCGTGTCTCATAGAAATCAGGAAGAGGTTTCATTTGTTGTATTATCATGCCACACTTTCATACTGGTCATTTAAACCTGTGAGAAGTTGGAGGACAAGTTGTTCGTAGGTAATAGGAGAGCCAACGTTCTGAAGCTAATAAAAAATAACTTTCATTGCCTGACAATAAGCAGGCATGTTGGAAAATTGGTCTAGCTTAGTGGTAGCGAATTTGTTGTTCAAGTCTATCGTTCTGGTAGCCTTGTTGTCCAGGAAAAGATTAGCCAGGCGGTCCAGGCATCCAAAGTAGTGGTGTTTGGCTTCATAATTGTGTGTAGAAGGTCTGTTGAAATAGTACCATAGATCCATTGTAAAACAATAGCATCCAGGTGTTCCCAAGATTCAGAGGGAACTTTTTCTTTATCAACAAAGGAGGTAGCAGCAACAGGTTTAGGTTAAAGATGATCATAAAACTGGTATTAATTGTGTGAATTTCTAACACGACATGAACCTAACACGGAATTCGCGGGTTTGGGTTTAGTCTAAACGGGTTTGGGTCAGTTTCATGTTGAACCCGCCAACCCGTTTAGCTAAACGGGTCAGGTTCGGATCAACCCAGTCGGGTTGGCGGGTTGACCTGTTTAACCCATTTCTATAATATTATATTTTTTACAATATGTTTTATGTTATAAATTAAATTTGGTATGTATTTTATTCTATACTTGTAACTTAAAAATAGAAACAGACATAAGATTTTATGATTTTAATGTAATTTTATTATCTAATTTGTGTTTTTTTTTTGTAGATGTTAATTTTAATATATTAATTTGCTGAAAAAAAAAATCGGGATGAACGGGTCGGGTTCGGGTCAGCCTACGAATATTCGGGTCAGGTTCGGGTTCATATGTATGAAACGATTTTCGGGTTCGGGTCGGGTTGAACCCGCCAACCCGCGAACACGACCCGTTTAGCACCCCTACTTGGTATGCCTGGCATTGGATCTTGAAGAGCTCGGACCATGTAGTGTAATGGCCTGACTCAATATCCAAGGGAACCAGGATGACATTTTAATGTTGTTGACTGTAACAGCGGGATGTAGGGAAGACGCGATGGAAGAGGGCTGAGAGAAAATAGGCAGCAAATGTAGTAGGACAGAAAGGTTTCCAACAGGTCAGTAGAGACGCAGGAAGAGCAGCGTCTGTAGGGAAGACGTTTGGGAAGAAGAGAAGACGGTTGTGAAGAGGTTTTCAGCTCCTTCTTAATAATGAATTCAATATGCATTTCTTGATTCGGTTGGCGCCCTTTTTCTTCCTTTTGATTGCTGCTTTTGATGAATTGATGTGCAAAATCATTCCCACAAGTGTTTGCCTCCTCAATCATTAACTAAATGATGATGGATAAACAAAGTTCTCTGGATCGATTGATGAATACAGATGCTTCCTGAATTGATTACTTTCATTAACTGATGTTGATCTATTTTCCTTCATTTTATTTGTATTAATTGTTCTTGATTCAAGAATGATCGCCGCTTTTGATTTCCTTTGCCTATATCGATTAGACAATAACCTCCTCTGATACCACTGTTGGTAATCAAAGACAATTGAATGACAAAGAAGATGACTGAACAAACTTGAAATTTTATTTCTGATAACAGTAGTCGATTCTGAACTACAATATGTTCACCGTATCTATAAATAAATGTATAAACACCCTATATATATGAAACGACGCCTCCAATCAACCCGTCGATTGGCAAACATTTTGTCTAATTCCACTTTTGAGTAATTGTGAACCACTTCACAAGCTTGAATTTTGATTTCTGATAACATATATGTCAATTCTCAATTACAATATGTTCACCATATCTATAAATAAACACTATATATGGATCGACGCCTTCAACGGACCGTCTATTGGCAAACTACTGTTTAAACCTAATAACCTAGACCCAAAACAACCGTTTAAACCTAATAAGCTAGACCCATTGACTTTCTACAAATACATTTAGACACATTAATTTAGACACATTAACCTAGTTCAAAATAATGGTACACAAAACCTTGTACTATAATAAATAAATAAATAAGTTTAGTTTAATTTCAACATCACGTCATCATGATTCGAATTAATAAATTATTTTTAAAACCCATACACTAAGTTGCCTACCTTTTAGCTAATCACAAGAATTCAATTTTGTTTCAAGGTATACTTTACACGAGTAAATAGTAAATACGTAACTCTGGTCTCTCAGAAGTAAATTACTAAGGATTTTAGGTTACTTTTACATATAGATCTAAAGATATACTGCAATATATAATATGGAAACATATAGATCTATCTAAAGATATACTACAATATATGATATGGACAAAGAAACAACCAATGATGAATTGAATGTGCAGAATCAAGTAGGAAGAAGAAGAAGAATAATTATCCGGCAGCTATAGCGAAGCTTAAAACAAATTATAATTATAAAAGTAAAATACCTTAGCTTATATGCGATCTTTCTTCAAAATCTCTGATGATAACACTGAGTTTTAGTTTACGAGATGAGTAAAAGGATAGATAGAAGGGGGGTTTTATAAATGTAATGTAATTATTGCCGACAGCATTTCCCATATTTCCTTTTCATTCATACTTTTTTTTTTCTTTTTCTTTTCAATGCAACTTTATGATGGGATACGCACCACTACAAAATCTTTAATAATATTATATAAAAAGTTCACTTAACTACTTAGCATTTTTAATAATGTTATCTAGCTAACTATTATACTATTCTGTACGTTCATATGTTTCCAGTTTAATTGATATGATATTGTGAAAAAAAAAAAAAAAAACATATTGGGTGAAAATATAAACATAACTTTTCAGTTTAATTGATATGATATTGTGAAAAAAAATATATATTGGGTGAAAATATAAACATAACTTTTTGAGAAAACAAAAATAACCATGGATGGATATTATGTATTACTAACAATTGCCAATGGGTTATTAGAGGCATTCATTGAATAGAGCCTTTTGTAATTATTGTTACTTAATAATTGTCCAGTTATTTGGTTACTTCTCTCAATCCAATCAAATCTAAAATAATAATTTGAACTCCTTGTTACCTTTCTCGCATATGTATAAGGTTACTAGCATTTTTTTTGAACGGCCAACAAACTCAATCCCGAGCACTCTCGGGGCACCCATTGGACAAACGGAGTACTCCGAGAGTAACCCGAGTCCACCACCAATTCCGGGGAAAACCCGGTAACCCACCCGCCCGTAGGCACGACAGTGAAATTACCGGTAAAACCCGTTTGGCTCAAGGATCCAACCCAGGTTTCCCTGGGTCTCCTATCATTGCCCACTAGTGCCTCACTCTGCACCAAGTGAGAGTCGAACCTGCATCTCTCAAGAGAAATGCAAGCCCTCCACCACTCGATCTAGAAATCATTGGCAATAAGGTTACTAGCATTCAATGAGGTTTTTTTTATATCTATACGTATAATTTAACCAATAAATAATTTCATAAAAAATTGTTCATTTTCTAAAAGTCTTCCGTATCTCATTCCTTAACCTAAGTTTGTGTATAGGGAATGCAGAGAACACTTTTGAAGATAAGATGGTTTGGTTGCTAGCTGTGATACTTTTCAAAGATAGTACATAAATTGAATGGGTCCCTGAAAGATGATGTTGTTTTGGTAATAATACGTAAAGGAATATGACATCCACTTAGACTAGAGGGTATGGAGAGCCCCATCCTCAAGAGGATGGGCCGTCACGTCACCGCCACGTAGGAAGGGCTTGAGGGTGATGGACCTAGAGGGGTGGAAGATGGGCCGCCACGTCATCGCCACGTATGTATGTATAGGTATATGTGAGAGGAGAGAGGAGAGAGGAGAGAGGCCCGTCCTCTCCGTCTTGTGGGAGCCGGTTTTCACGAGGGGGCGGTGTGGGGGACCGGCGCCGGGCTTCGCCGGGCCTAAGCCGGCCCCCATACCGCTTAGTCTTAGGCTAAAGGCTAAAGGGTGTGGGGTTGTGGTTGGGACATGATTTGTCACGTAAGAACATTAATGGAATATTATACCACTTCCTTCCCTAATCCACCATGGTTTGCATGAATTAAATCATGGTCTTCCTTTCCGTTTTTCAAGTAATCATTTCATTTTTCTTTAGACAAAGATAAATTAAAATAAATAAAGGGATGGTGGTTTGGGTCATAACCACACCCTTAAGGTAGTGGTTTTGGATTGTGGATTAGAGGTGGGTGATATGACACTGACATGGAGGGTCAAATCATTTCTTTTTTCTTTAGACAAAGATAAATTAAAATAAATAAGAAGATAGTGGTTTGGGTCATGACCACACCCTTAAGGTAGTGGTTTTGGATTGTGGATTAAAAATGGGGTGCCTTATTCCCACATACCCTATATCTTATTTTCACATCCCCTATTGTATACGGGCCGTATACAATTATACGGCTCGTATAGAATGTTTTTGAATAGGAAAATGCGCAGGGAATGTTTTTTTTGTTTTATTATATACGGCCCGTATACAGTTATACGGGTCGTATACATGTGTATACGATTTGTAAAACGTATACGGCTCAATTGATTTATTTTTGTGGGTTTTTGATGTTACCACATGTATACGGGCTGTATAACTATATACGGGCCGTATATATTGGTGTTTTTTCAAGTATCACGTTTTATTCCCGTAAAAACACAATCATTCTAGGGTTTCTAAACTCTTCATCACCTTTAACAATGTCGATAAACGTTGATCGGAACATGCCGCTTAAATCGGAGCACAGGTAGAGTAACGTTACCGATCAGTCCGTTGATGAAAACCTTAGCGATCGCAGAGATCTTCGTGTTGGTTATTTATCGATTCCGAGTAACTAGCAGAAGCACCTGACACAAACAAGTTCTCCACAGTTTGTTATTCAGATCTATGTTCGGTCATCTTTCCAAACTACAACACACGATACTTTTAATAAGCTGTCATAGTTGTCAAATTCGATTTCAACAAATCTTTTCATTTTCCTTCAATTTCTAAAACATTCTCTGTTACATGAAGACGTGTCGGGTTCTTCTACTAGTGGTATTTTAATGAAGTATTGAAGATTGAATGTGCAAACCCAACCGTTTTTTACTACGGAAACGATGGCTATGCGAAATACAAACCGCAACCGTTTTTTACTACGGAAATGGTGGCTATGCGAAATACAAACCGCAATCTTTTGTGACTATGGGAAACACAAGTTTTCTTTTTGAGCTTGATGGATGTCTGTTATCTCAGTTGAGGCGGGCATTGTTTAAATCTGAATATAACTAGATGTTACGTGTATCAGCGTTGTTTATCATCCTGTGTGAGCATTGGAAACCCGACAAACAGTCTTGACAACTGTGACATTTTATCTATCTATGTGTGTCACATCCATCCTGTTATAGCAATCGATATGATTATTTTTTATAGATTTTTTTTCTAATTAGCGTTGTTAACTACCAAAAGAATGCATACACAAATAGTTCTAGTGGACGAAGCAAAGAGACCGTTGTGTATCTGAATCAGGTTCTCAAACAAACACTACCAAAGATGAGTTGGTGATAAATACCGGAGCTATTATCTCGGTTGTTCAGTACTTTCATGATAATATAACAAGCAGGCATTGATTTTGCCAAGATTGAAGGAAAGAATCTGGCCATAAGCGTTGTGGATTCTCAGCGTTATTCGAATGTAAGTGGATCGAGTGATACGCTTATCTATAACAAAAGACGAATGCGGTTTGCATATTCAATCTTCATTGCTTCATTAAAATTACAACACACGATAAAATGCTTGGAAAATTGCATCAACTCTCCTATGTCAACTTGAACGGTTGATGGTTACAAGGATCGTTCTAATAGATTAAAGAGAATAAACCATTTTTTACCAATTTTCACTCCAGTAGTTGAAACTTGAGCGCATAAATCAATTCAAAACCCTCACCCTCAAAATCAACCAGAAACCAAAGGAAAAAAGGGCTGATAATGGCTGATGGTTCTTCGTTGAGGAAACCAAACGTAGACGGAGATGATAGGCCTGGTAACCGGAAGAGAAATCAATTGTATTTTTTTAGTTGTTTCTCTTGTTAAGTTTCTGAGCCAAACGAAATCCACAAATTCCAACAGTTTCTTCATAGATTCCGTCCGGTTTCCAAACTCTTTCACTCAAAGTTAATATTCACTGTGGTGGATGCAAGCATAAAGTTAGAAAAATACTCAACAACTTGGTGTTTTGGTAGGTTGAAAGACGTGTCGGGTTCTTCTGCTAGTTATTCGGAATGTTTCGAATCATCACAGAAGACGTGTCGGGTTCTTCTGCTAGTAGTATGAGTCCGAGTCCATTGTGGTTCGTGAATGTTTCGAATCATCACAGAAGACGTGTCGGGTTCTTCTGCTAGTAGTATGATCCAAAAATTCCGTTGTTTAAATCAGAATCAGGTTCTCAAGACAAGGATCGTTCTAATAGATTAAAGAGAATAATCCCTTTTTTACCATTTTTTACCCATAGTATACGAGCCGTATAATAATATATGGCCCGTATACAACCATCGTATACATTGTATACGATCGGTAAAAATATTTTTTACCAATGATATACGGTCGTATAAACCGTATACGACTCGTATACATATGGTAAAAAATGGTAAAAACCTCTTTAATCTATTAGAACGATCCAATAAACGAAGAACAAAGCCTATTTTCAAAACGCAGGTTCATACAGTGCTGTGATAGGTTGTGGTTCAGCCAAAATGACATCTAGCATTACTAACGGTTCAAGTAAGTGTCTAAAATTTTGAAAATTAAGGTTTACCTTGTTAGTTTCTCAAACACTACTAAACATCTGCTTTCTGAATCTGAATGTTAACTTTTTAGTTGCTTATCTTGTTAAGTTTCTGACCCAACCGACATCCACAAATTCTGTCACTTTGTGTATTGACGAAGCTGACAAACACATTGGTATTTTCTCAAAATGTGCAAACTTGAAGAATCTCACATTAAAGGAGTTTGCAACAACGGGATCAGATGGTTTGAGTATCTTTCATCCTCGTTTGGCTAATCTCACACTTGAAAATGACAACTTTGTGAGGGCCATATATTGTTATTTCTGTTGTTCAGTACTTCCGAGATCTGACCTAACCGAAATCCACAATTCTTTTACTCATAAACCCTTGAATCCCAACGCTTCATTTGTAACCGTAAGGATGATGCAAATTTGTACGTAAAGATCTCTACACAAACTCTTCTACATCTTTTAACCAGTTGTCCATCACTTAAGACCTTGAAAGATTTATTGAAATCGAAGCATTCACAAACCACAATGGACTCAGACTCATGTTCAAGTAAGTGTCTAAAAATCTGAAAATTCAGGTTTACCTTGTTAATTTCTCAAAACAAACTCTCGTTTCTTCATCTTCATCTTCAAGAACAATGATGAACAGATGATGTCAGATAATACTTCATTTGTCGAGAAACCATTATCTTGTGATACATGAACGTTGTATTCTTGTCTTTCAGAAGAGTTTGTATTGAACCAAGAATACTTCAAACATTCTATACCTTGCAACGTATACAGGTGCAAGAGAATGGCGAGTTATTTTCAGTTATTTCTATTGATCCACAAATTCCATTGTTTAAACCAGAATCAGGTTCTCAAGACAAGGATCGTTCTAATAGATTAAAGAGAATAAACCATTTTTTACCCATAGTATACGAGCCGTATCAGAATATACGGCCCGTATACAATCATCGTATACATTGTATACGATCGGTAAATTTGTTTTTTTACCGAGAGTATACGGCCGTATAAACGGTATACGACCCGTATACATATGGTAAAAAATGGTAAAAAATTTCTTTCTTTCCTTTTTTTAGTTGCTTCTCTTGTTAAGTTTCTGAACCAACCGAAATCCACAAATTCCAACAGTTTCTTCGTAGATTCCGTCCGGTTTCCAAACTTTTTTCACTCAAAGTTAATATTAATTGTGGTGGATGCAAGCATAAAGTTAGAAAAATACTCAAGAAGATTGAATGGTACACAACTTAAGCTCAACTTGAACGGACGATATGAGTCAGGCGTTGGAAGGATTGTAGTAGCAGGACATTGGTTCCACTGTGAAAATTGCATTAGGAGGGGAGAGAGTCTGATATAATAAGGATGTTGGGAATTAAACGCATGTACGTGACAAAAGAAGGATGTTCGCATAAACATATATTCGTTTCATAACCTCCTCCTATAAATCAACCACAACTGACAAAGAGCCTGTATTAGAAGCCATCCTATGTCTTTTACCAACCGAAGAGGCAGCAGAAGGCGTGTCGGGTTCTTCCAACATTCACGAACCACAATGGACTCAGACTCATACTACTCACCCTCCCCTGAGGAAAAGTTTTCCCGACGACTCAAGAAAATCCACAATCAATGTATACATGTGCAAGAGAATGGCGGGTGATATAGTAATTTTCAATAATGTAGGAAGGATTGAAGTAGTAGGACATTGGAATATGGTTCTCAAACAAACCAACAAAATCCTGATAGTGAAAAACATCAACAACCATTTTTTCTTTTCCTTCAATTTCGAGAACATTCTCCCTGTGTATGTGCTTGTGCTGTAGAAACCGGTGATGAATTTGTATACACAACTGAACGTTAATTGATATTGTTTTAGACAACAACAGATAATGAACGGATTGTTGGTGGATAACGCAAACAAGTTCTCCACAGTTTGTTATTCAGATCTCTATTCGGTCATCTTTCCAAACTACAACACACGATAAGTTCAAAACTTTATAGTGTGTGATTTGACCAAGAAATGATTGGAGGTGAAGGTTCAATGCACGAAAAGTTTCTTACGAAATGTACGTGACAAAACAAATATGTTGGGAACTAAACGCATGTCCGTAATCCCGCGTTGATAGCTTCCGTTTTATTCAGACTCCTTACAACTCTCATCAAATGCCTCACCCTTCCTTTTATTCTATAAATATTAAATAAAGAATAACACCATGCCAGTAATCCCGCGTTGATAGTTTCCGTTTTATTACAGTCACACGACACGTTTTCTTGTTCTTCAATCTTTGTTACTTGTTGATGTTTTATTTTTTTCTACTTTTAGAAAGGTTTGAGCACCTCACGACTGTAAAATACTTGAAAAATCAAATTTTCGTTCCATACGGGCCATATAACAGTATACGGCCCGTATACACGTTCGTATACATTGTATACGACCAGGCAAACTTATTTACACATGGTGTATACGGGACGTATACTGTTATACGGCCCGTATGGAATAAAAAACTGACAAAGTCTGCTGGCACAGACTTTGTCAGTTGTTTTTATTCTATACGGGCCGTATAACAGTATACGGGCCCGTATACACCATGTGTAAATAAGTTTTCCCATGTGTTAATATTAGGACCCTTAAAAATAGGTGATATGACATTGACGTAAAGGGTCATGATGATCATGAGAGTAATGACCACACCTAAGATTCCAAAAACATCATTAAGTGGCTTCAATTATGACATCCACTTGGGATTCCAAAAACATCACAAGCTGGCTTCAATTATTTTAGTTGTGTTATCACCTCAGGAGACTTTGTTGACAATTTTAAAACATTTCATATCATAAAAGTTGTAAACACCAAGTAAATGAAATATCTTGTCCTATTTGGGCTAAGTTTAATTTTTTTTTAAGAGTGAACTGCTATTTTGGTCCCTGTGGTTTGGGCATTTTTGCCATTTTAATCCAAATCTCAAACTTTTTAAATCTAGGTCCCTGTGGTTTCACTTTTATTGTCATTTTAGTCCAAAATCCAAAACCCCCTATTTTGCCTGTTGAAAGCTGATTCTTTTGTCCTTTTGTTCAGGGGCATTTTGGTCATTTTAATTTTATAATAAATAAATCTATAATAAACCAACCCCACCCTCCCAATCCTTCTTCTTCGCAACAACCGGTCACAGCCGTCAACAATCTCTAGCAACCACCTACTACCTTTTTAGAATCATACTATCAGTTCATATTATCCTCATCAGTCATTTAAAAGGAAAAACTCCCATACTTTTATTCAAACAGACCAAAACAGCAACTTTTAAATCTTATAAATATCAAAAACAGTTAACGTGAATCACAATAATGCAAGGTGAACACTAGCAGATAAAAGAAATACAAAACAACTGCCATACCGACGCCCCTCCGGCCACCACTATTATCTCAGCCGTAAAATAACCGGAATTGGTCGATAACTTTCAAATCCGAAAACGAGGAAATAGATTAAACGTACCAGTTTCATTCCCCCAAACTTTACGGGTAATCAGAGCCCTACTCCTGCAAATACCTCACATAAACACCGTTTTTCTTCTCCGACAGAGCATCAACACCGGCACTAGTGCACAACACCATCGCCAGGAACATATATCTCAGATTTGACACCAACACCTCCGCCGCCGTCACCGGAGATCACACTCCGGACATCACCCGCACCCTTCAAACCCACAACCAAGATCCACCTTCCAAAACATCCCACCGCTTCCGCCGCCACTTCTCCGACGCTGAAGGGGTAAGGTCCCAAAAACCTCGTTTCGAGCATTTGGACCATACCACAACCTCGATTTTCTAACCTTCTTTAGACCTTGCGCGGCCGCACACTGGCCCAATAAAGAAGACTTAAGAGAAAAACCACAACTTCTTCTTTAACCCTCTTTAGACCTTGCGCGGCCGCGCACTGGTCCAACAAAGAGAACACGGAAGAAAGACAACAAACAACACCTGCGCGCCAAAAGGAGATTAATAAATCCTTGCGCCTCTCTCATAACAGACATGGATAAAAATCCCAATCAGCACTCCCGCTTAAATAATGCCCAGACTTAGGGATTATTTACTCAACTGACACCCCACAATAAAGGGTCACACCGGATTATGGCAATAAACCTTCTAGAAGGATTCAATCGTGCAACACCAGACGGTTATAACCGTCTGGTACACGTGTCATCATCTCAGGCCTCCCTGAAATCACGATGATAGCATGGAATTGGTGAAAAACCTCCACTTGCCCACTTTCCACATGGCAATTCCCCAGCCATAGATCTAAAAAGCAATCCGTGTGCACTCATGTCGGATTAAAAAGATTAACGGAAGGAAATGTAACCGCTTACGGGGTTAGCATCTTCCGTTAATATTTCATCAACAAGTTTTCCCGCCCAAACTCTCGGCTATAAATTCAAGAATAATTCAGGTATGAACCTCAAGTTACACACACTTCGTTAACTCTTCTTCTTCCGAAACACATACTTATTCTCACATTGGAGTCGGGTCAAGGAGAGAACCCCCCTTCTCCCCTTGAGGAGGCTAACGGTGTCTTTTTTTGCAGAGTTTATCGGAAAAGGAGATTAGTCACATCGAATCAAACGAGAGAAACAACCCTTTTATGCAGATCCAAACCCCCTAGATAATTTGATTCCGGTCATTTATCTAGTGTTTCTTCATTGGCGCCCACCGATTTCTCAGTTTCATCTGTTTTTTCTCGTTTCGATTCATATTTTCTTCATTCTCTGTTTCATATGGCAGAGAATTCATCATTTCACCCATCAAGTCCTCTATCTGAATTCAAGGGTTCTGCAATCCGAGATGTCCAGATCGACGGAATCATGGGGAGTAAAGAAAGCAACAACAGTCATTCGGGAGAAATTACTTCCCTAATACAAACGGGAGTTCATAACCGTTCAGATCTATTCATGGAGAAAACTCCAGAGTACTGGTTCAACAGGTTCCAGATCGCCATGAACCAAATTTTGCACAACACTCCAGATTTGGGGGTTTCATTTAAGTTCTATGTGGGTTTTCTTATCTGCAATTTTAGATACGTGCTCACTCAAGCTTTAAGCATGGATTTCAATAAAAAAAAACCTCCATAGCTTGCCAACAACGAACCGCATCTTGCTACTGGATCTGTTTTTTCTCACAAGATCCATACACGAGTGTTGTCCAAAAAAAAAACGTTCAGGATCAACGAGCTGCAGATCTGAGGTCGCACAACGCATAACTTCCGGAGCTTTGCTTCTTGGGGCTATAAGCCTTGACTAATACGGTTTTCGTCAAAACCTAGGTACTACAAATTCCTCTGAAAGATCTTTTCGATTTTTCCTTAAACAAAATGAGGGAAAGAGAACAAATTCCCGAATTCTTTTACATAACGTGAGCACCTTCTAGCATACACTAAACAGTTGGTGCTATCACTTATAAACATTTAAACTGGCACTTATACTAATTCAAGTGCCATGACTTTTCAACATGAAAGTGTTACAATCTGACACTTATCTACGCTATAACGGATATATATGCACAAGCATTTATATTGATTAGCATAATTAGAGCGTCTATATCTGTACAACTGGTACTTAAAATTTGATGGATGAAAGAAATCATTAAAAAAGACATACGCAGTCCGTTATCTTTTTAAGATGATGGGAACAATATAAATACCATTGTTGCGGTATAATACCGCCGATTGAAAAATCACATCAAAAACTTTGGTAAAACTTATACTCCTTATTTAAGGATAAGAGCACGTGAGTCTCCATGCGAGTCGGATGCTCCACATACGAGCACGTAAGTCGCCATCCGCGCTTGCTTCTTAACACATGAGCACGTAAGTTGCCATCCGTGCATGCTCCTTTACATACAAGCACGTAAGTCGCCATACGCGCATGCTTCTTTACATTTGAGCACTCGTCATCCGCGCTTGCTCCTTTACATACAAGCACGTAAGTCGCCATACGCGCATGCTTCTTTACATTTGAGCACGTAAGTCGCCATCCGCGCTTGCTCCTTTACATACACGCACGTAAATCGCCATACGCGCATGCTTCTTTACATTTGAGCACTCGCCGTCCGCGCTTGCTCCTTTACATACAAGCACGTAAGTCGCCATACGCGCATGCTTCTTTACATTTGAGCACGTAAGTTGTCATCCGCGCTTGCTCCTTTACATACAAGCACGTAAGTCGCCATACGCGCATGCTCCTTTACATTTGAGCACATAAGTCGCCATCCGCGCTTGCTCCTTGACACATGAGCACGTAAGTCGCTATCCGCGCATACTCCTTTAAGTCGCCATACGCGCATACTCCTTTACTTAGGAGCACACATAACTTGCTCCTTTACATACGCACAACCCTGACAATCCATGGAAATACGCTAGTACAACCAATCAACGAGCACCAAGTTTTGCACAACCAATTCCCACGATGAGCAATCACGTACTATTCACTATCTCTACATCCCTACTCACAGTTAAAGACGGACACAACTAGCGTGATCAACAACTATTCCTCACACCGGGAACACGCAACAACTAGCCAAGCTATTCAACAAGTCAGACTTATACAGGCAAGGTATTTTTTCCATTTCACTTTATTGGCCCCGCGCCCTATTAATGCAAAAATTATCTTTACATGTTATTGTTTGTTACAAATTGCATGTAATTCCTTTGGTATACGCGAAAACAGTATAGTGAACATTGTAAGCCTCATGAACGGTCTAAAAAAGAGCAAGCCCCACACACAGTCTAGACTTACGTTCGCACATGAGCACAATACCATTTTCATTCGCTCTACCTAAACAAAGTAATTATACACATGCAACATATTGTAATTCAAACATAAATCAATAAACACAAAACATGAATGCATAACATTGCATCAACAAGGGAAAGTTACTAGTGCAGCAAGGCACCTTTAGCAGCATTTACAGCAGCAGAACATCAAAACGTTCTTTACAAAATAAACACCAAAAAACATAACTGAAGCCTCATCAGAGGTATACATTACTTCCCCAAACACCCTAACAAGGGGGAACAACAGCCAGCTCAATCTCCCCATCAACAACTGGTATCCCTTCATTCCCAGAGGAAGGATCAGAATAACACCTGTTTCGACGCCGCCGGTACACAAGCAAAGGCTGATCTTTCCGGTTAACCGGAAGATACTCCTTCAAAGCATTAGCAAACAATCCAACGGCACATCCATCATCAACACCCTTAGAAGAAGGGAAGTCACCATCGGTATCTACCAGTTTAGGAGGACCTGGATCCAAAAGTCCCTTGCCTCCGGTGATTTCTTTCAACAGCGAGTTAGTAAGGAGGAGCAGACCTTCCGCCGCATCATAAACTTTCAAAACTTCGGAAAGCCTCCGAGAACGAGAGGATCGGCGAGTTTCCATATTGCCAAAATTGGTAAAAATGCACACTCCCCACATGTATATATAATAAGGAAAAGAAATATCAAGCATCGATAAGAGAGGACAACAGAACCCGTAATGATTAACTATCAGATCAACTTCCTCTAAACGGCGTTACCAGAAAAACGTCATATCTCATTAAATGAATTATGACAACGTCTGCACATTTTCCAAAAAAGAGAAGATGAAAAGGTACTACATGTATTCATGTTCTATTTTTCAAATAACATCATAACCGTCAGATCATGGCAAAGCAGGTCAGAACAAAGAAGAAAACTCACAAGTTGTCTTCTAAGATTTTTTGAAAAACAAAAAAAATGCGTAAGTGTATCTTCTCATAAAAAATTATCCACTTTCTCGCCAAAAACCCTGCAGCAAAAAGCATTTCTCTCTCATAGTCCAGTGCTCCACTTATTTGCATAAGACCAACACTAGACTGGGGGACTTGAAGGGGTAAGGTCGCAAAAACCTCGTTTCGAGCATTTGGACCATACCACAACCTCGATTTTCTAACCTTCTTTAGACCTTGTGCGGCCGCACACTGGTCCAATAAAGAAGACTTAAGAGAAAAACCACAACTTCATCTTTAACCCTCTTTAGACCTTGCGCGGCCGCGCACTGGTCCAACAAAAAGACACAGAAGAAAGACAACAAACAACACCTTCGCGCCAAAAGGAGATTAATAAATCCTTGTGCCTCTCTCATAACAGACAGGGATAAAAATCCCAATCAGCACTCCCGCTTAAATAATGCCCAGACTTAGGGATTATTTACTCAACTGACACCCCATAATAAAGGGTCACACCGGATTATGGCAATAAACCTTCTAGAAGGATTCAATCGTGCAACACCAGACGGTTATAACCGTCTGGTACACGTGTCATCATCTCAGGCCTCCCTGAAATCACGATGATAGCATGGAATTGGAGGAAAACCTCCACTTGCCCATTTTCCACGTGGCAATTCCCCAGCCATAGATCTAAATAGCAATCCGTGTGCACTCACGTCGGATTAAAAAGATTAACGGAAGGAAATGTAACCGCTTACGGGGTTAGCATCTTCCGTTAATATTTCATCAACAAGTTTTCCCGCCCAAACTCTCGGCTATAAATTCAAGAATAATTCAGGTATGAACCTCAAGTTACACACACTTCGTTAACTCTTCTTCTTCTTCCGAAACACATACTTATTCTCACGCTGGAGTCGGGTCAAGGAAAGAACCCCCCTTCTCCCCTTGACGAAGCTAACAGTGTTTTGTTTTGCAGAGTTTACCGGAAAAGGAGATCAGTCACATCGAATCAAACGAGAGAAACAACCCTTTTATGCAGATCCAAACCCCCTAGATAATTTGATTCCGGTCATTTATCTAGTGTTTCTTCAGACGCCATACCACCGCTCGTCTCCATGCTCCGGTATCATTCCGTTGAAGGAGATGGCTTTTATAGGGTTGGATTTTGGAAGATGGATCTGGGGAAGGAGATTTGGGGAAGGTGATGGCTTTTATAGGGTTATGTTTTATTAATTTAGTTTTATAAATTTTAAATGATAATCAGTTGAAATATAACGTAAATGATGAAATTACCCCTGTGCAAAAGGACAAAACTTGAGGGTTTGACTAGAGGAATCTGGTCTGATTTTACTTTTAGACTAAAATGGCAATAAAAGTGAAATCACAGGGACCCAGATTTAAAAAGTTTGAGATTTAGACTAAAATGACAAAAGTGCCCAAACCACAGGGACCAAAATGGCAGTTTACTCTTTTTTTAACGGTGAAAGATTCTATGACTACTTAACTTTAGTATCTACTGAATTGAGTCTTATCTTTAATATATATGCACAAATATATTCAAGACAACTTTCGCAAAATTACTTGCATACAAGAGTACTTTACATCAGGGTTGTTCTAACCTCTTTGAAGGTCCAAAGCGAAATGAAATTTTGAGACCTTTTTTCTTTGTTTGATTGTTATAAACGATACTCTTTTATTTGTGTTTGGAGACAAACACAAATCAAACATAACTATAACAGAGAGTGGTTTGTTTGTATAAGAAATCAAACAGATCTAAAACAATTAAAGTGGTTTGTTATTAATTTTCTTTTAAGTGGGAGCCCTATATTTTTGAAGACCTTAGACCCAAGCCTGAGTTACTTATATTATAGGTACTGCCCTGCTTTATATCATTTCAGAACACGTTATGAGAGAGATTTACAAGATATTTTTTAACAAGTTTTGAGGGGTCTAGATGAAAAGACATCTTCTCTTGTGGTTGATGCAGTTACGGAAACAATCAAATGACCAATAAGGGAATGGTTTTTTTTTTTCAAACGCTTGAATCGAATGATTCAAGTAGAAAGCTTAAAGCTTTGCAATTGTTTATCAAAAACTAAAAACAACAAAACAATAAACCCTAGGTCGCTACTTATAATTTAAAATTATAATTCAAATAGAAAACAAATAAGATAAAATAAGAAACTCTAATAAATATTTGCGAAAGATATCTCTTGATCTTCTCTAAAAATGCCATCTTCTGTGACACCCCGGGAAAACCAGTAAACTACACAACACAACTAGCTTCCTCAGTAACCACGTGCTAAATTTCGGGACGAAATTTCTTTCAAGTTGGGGATAATGTGACAACCCAAGTTTCCAAGGTTTCTACTTGACTTAGTACTTGTTCACTAGATATCGTTTCTATATACATGATGTGCCTTATAAGTGTGTTTTATATATTGATGTGCAATATAAGCATGTATGTTTATAATAATGTGTTGTATTAATTTTTGTGTTTGTGAATTTTAAAAACAACAAACATGGAACCTATGAAATCACCTCTAGCCGAAAACCCCACCCACTCACGAATTCGTCCAACATGGGTCCAACGAAAACAAGAGTAGGCCTTTGGCCCAGTAGCAATCTGTTATGTATTCTCTTCAAACTTTTACGTGAATGTTTTAAACGGCAAACCCTAGACAACTATCATCCCCTCTCTCGCTCTGTAACACCTCAAAAATTCACGTCCTATAATGTGTTGACACGTGTCATATGTTTAAAACGTGTGAAAGAATATTATAGAAGGACTAAAGTTGACAAACGTGGAAAGTATGTGAATATACGTATTCTAAGTGTCAACTGTGAATAAATATAATGTACATTAACCCTACAAGATGCTCATACCTTCAAACGAATAAATCATGGATCATACGAAGCTAAAAGTGAGAGATTACAAACTACAGGGGCTAAATGTGTCAACATGTTTAATTTATACCTCTGAGTGACCTTTTGACAAACCCGAAGCTTTGTAACGGTTAATTATGCTCACTAGAATACACGGTTTAAATTTCGTAAAGTTTCGTTAACGTAAGAGAAAGTTATGATCAAATTCGTGTGCGAAGGGTTAAAGCGTAAACGTTGAAAGTTATGACTTTTCGGGTTAACCGGAAGTGTCCAGGGACTTGGCAAAGTGGGTATAAGTCCTAAAGTCCTTGTGGGTAATTATAAGGGGGTCAAAATGCAAGAAATAACCTTGGTTGCCCTTTCGAAGAGCCAAGGGTCAACATTGCAATAAATAGAAAATTAAAAATCTGATTCGCACCCAGGCGGCCCGCGTTGGGATCTGCTAAACGGGAGGCGGGCCGCGTCAGGCTGCCAGATGCAGAAAGTGCGACCAGGCTCCTGCAAACGCGGAAAACCGATCCTTTTTCGACATTAATGCAACATGGGCGACCCCTAAACTATTCTAGGCACTGAGGGACATGTGTAGAACAATTGTGGTCTGTTGTAGACTTGGTTGTCAACCAATTGTGGTGATTGAAACCACTATAAAAGGGCCTTCAAGTTCACAAACATTCCTCACACCATTCTCTTGCAATCTGATCAATTCTGGAGCTCAAGTCTGCTCTCAACTGATCATATCTCGTGCATAGGACTCTTGTAAGTCTGCTTGTCCTTCTTTAATTGAGTTTAGCTTAGTTAATTAGCTAAAAGTCAAACCGTCGTAATTACGGTTTGACTTCGAGATTAGTCAACAATGGCTCAGTCATATCTCGAATTAAAAGTAGTTATATGTTGGTATTTATGTGGGTAATAAAACCTCAAAAGGGTTTCCCCTGATCACCACTCTAACCAGGTCAAAAGTCGGGTCAAACTTATATTTAAAAAGTCAACAGGAAGCTTAAAATGACATTTATGCATAATTAACATTGTAGATCATATACAACCTGTTGGATCATTGTTATAACATGGTATTAAGTGTAAGAACATGTCTAAACATGTTCAACCCGACAATTTCCTGTTTAGACCCGGTTCGGAACCGAAAGTCACATAGTTTGACTTTCACTTTGACTTTCAGTTCTGACCCGTTTAGGCATGTTTTAGAAATGCCTTAGTGCTTTAATTGGACTAGGTTACATGTTAGTACAACCCTCTGTGATTATACACCTTGGTTCATTAGTTATCCAATTAATATGCATGTTTCCGTTAATTGCTCATATGTTGACCATTATGCCCTTATTACCCTAAAACGTGATTTATGAAAATGTAAAAGTGCAGAAACCTTAAATATTGATATATAAACTTGTATGCAAAGTTTGACATCAGTTTGACTTGTAGATTAAGAGTTATGCTCATTATCGCAAATTTAAAGCTTTTTGTTAATAAAACGGCGTAATTAGCGTATAGCCTAGTTAAGCCTACTTTTTGGTATCAAACTTAATACCCACTGATGTAATATATTATTTTGGGATTTTTAAAGATTTTTAATTAATTTTAGGCTGAGCATAACTAGTAGTCGTAGGCTTAACCCGATAATTGTCGGTTTTGCCCTTACGGGCCATAAAATGAGTTTTACACATCTAAACGACTCCAAACCTTTTGCTACTGATCACATATGATAAGAAAATTATTTTAAGCCTTCTGGAAATATAAAAATATCAGATTTAAGTATCGAACCCGGAAATGGCCTTTAATCGTCATATTTAGCGTTTTTAACGCATAGTATGTATTAAAATCATATTGAACATACCCGGGTTGATACCTACTGATATTTTAGGAAAATTAGAATATTTTAATAGTAAGCAAAGGTTGATTAACTCAGACTCCGGTTTTAAGCTTTTCGGCTTATGTGAAATTACCAAAATGCCCCTACGGTGCATAGTTGGCTATAAATGATAGATTTCACATAAATACTTTAACCTACTGATATGACTTAGAAAATTGAGTATATTTGCTGATTACATCAGGCCTGTAACTCAGGTTATCCCTTAAACTCTTTTACAACCTTTAAAATGACCAAACTACCCCTACGGGGCATAGTTTGTGTTTAACTTCGTTTCGGGCATAATAAAAGACATCTTACTGGTGTCACAACATATTTGAAGCATATTAACTTAGGAAACCTGTATATGGCTCTTACGGATACCCGTTATGCTTATTACGCGTTCGGTTCGGTTTATGTAACAAGTTTACATAAATTAGCCGAAACGGGTCAAACCTTATCGGTTTAATCTCAAAATCCAGAATGTGCATGAAGGACCCATATTAAACAAGTCTCTGAACTTGTCGGGTCTAAATCACATTCTATCCGGTCTTCGCTTAATCGTGCGTACGAACCGTATCTTTGAAACTAGCCGGTCTAAGCTTAAGCTTAATTAAAGACCCGTTAGGATTCTAATAGGTTATATTAAACCTTCATTCCAGATTAGGAGAACCAGTAAAAGCTACGTGCATTTTGCTTATTGTGATTAATACTTGCTCAGGTAAATACTTTTAACTTATTTTCCCTATACGGGCTTGGGTTACGGTATATAGCATACCACTTGATCGAGCATCAAATCTCCACAGTTGAGTGGGTAGTTGACTAATTTGATCGGCTCGTTTAAACAGTCTTGATTACTTAAAGCCTTTGGGGGGTTAATGACCATGTCCCGGATATCCTTGGCATCATCTTACGAGATGGCCACGACCTGAGCACGGGGTGTAGGCGTACACCTGTCAGTGTATAACTCTATATTGTGGTGTGTCTATTGATCTTTAACCCGGACAAGATCCGGGCTACTGAACGCACAAGTAACATGTAATTCATTCACAAGATTATAATATTAAATAATTCTCCCAAGTTATAAAAATGTTTATGCCATGTGCATCCAAACCAATTTTAAATCATTTTTCAAAATGAGTCACATGATTGTATTTACCAGTGTAAACTGACGTATTTTCCCAAAAAATCTGAATGCAGGTACTAAACGAAATTGGCTGGATTGTCTCCTTAGCATCAATAAAAAGTCTCGCAAGCTTAGGATGCCTGAATTCTGTTGAACCATTGTTTCTATTTTATTTCGATCCGTTATGTGGATAAACAATCGAACGTTGTGATACTTGATATTACAATAATTAAATTTGGTTGTATTATATTTTTTAAATTTGCTTCCGCTGTGCATAATAATTATTGTGTTGTTTGACTATTATGTTGCCAACCACGTCACGATACTCCCCCACCGGGCCCACCGGTGACACGTGGAAATCGGAGTGTGACACGCTCCCCTTTGAAACCCGACGGCAGACGTGAGCATTCGAGTCTCATTCACCGATCGACTTGTTGTCTTCTTTGTTTAGGTTAGTAATCAACTGTTGATTAGTTATTTGTTTTGTTTCATCATGTACTATCTGTTTGATTATCACGTGTTAACTGTGATTTCGATTTGTTTAGAATTGTAATACTAAGTGATGAATTGATCGTAATACTGAATCATAAATTGATCAGTAACTAGATCTGCATGTATTGAATGTTATGTTGAGATTAATTCCGATGGATATGTGATACATGATAACCATGTTAAATCAATTAAAGTGAATCAAAGATGAAAGATCATCACGTGGTTTTGTCAGGATCTTTTTATAAACATTGAGACTTGCAATCAAAATTGAGGTCCAATTAAATTGTCACAACAAATAATTCATTAGTTGCTATTTGATTCATAGTGTGCGTGTAATGTTTTTAAAAGAGTTGTCAGCCACTATACTCAATAGTTGGTGCTTTTATTAATTGATATTTCAGTTTGTATAAGAAATAAAGAATTGAAATAAGATTAATCGCAAAATTTAAACGATAACAGTAATTGTTTTAGGCCGGTTATATGTGGAAAACTATGAACACATGTGTTGGTATTTAGGGTCCGTATATAAAAGATTAAAGAGGGATCCAAGGTTAGAAATTAATGCTCCTGCACTTTAAAGTTTGAATGATCAAATCATAAGTTGTTCTCAATTATCAGTAGCATAGGTAAATATAATTGTTGCTGTTGAAGTCGGCGAAGACACAAGGACCAGACGAAAACACCTAGTGTTTTCGTCAACACTAAGCCAACGAAATCATTTGGGATTTCGTCGCCTGGGTGATTTCGCCATGTGGTGATTTCGCCAAATAGGGTTTTCGACCACTAAGTGTTTTCGTTTAATGACCTGTAACTCTGTAACTCGTATGTTAAATCGGTTAGATGGTTAACCCTGTAAGTATTAACTGTGTTACGCATGTCTAGTATGTTATGTATGTTAACTGGGTTATGTTAACAATGTTAAGAATGTTAAGCTCGTTATGTATGATAACTCTGTTAATTTTGATTTAACTCTGTTATGACACACTGACTATGATAAGTGTGATAACTCAACTATGCATGTTAGTCCTATTGATCCTAGTTAACGCTGTTAGCGCAGTTAAGGGTACCAAGACTGTTAATGGGTAATTGAATTAAAGTAAACTGTGAAAGACATTTATGAGAAGCATGAATTGTATGATACTGATGTACTGCTTACGTGATACATGATGTTAACTGCCAAGCACACTTTGTGTCATAGATTGCATGCGAAACTTTACGAACTTGAACTGATTGAGAATACGTGCATACTATAGGACTTGACTGATATCTTGTGAGCACATAGTTAAACATACCGAGCAAACCAAGGTGAGTTCACACTCTTACCAAGGCATGGGATTCCCGGGGTTGGGAATGGGATTGAATGATTACTTGTACTTACATCACTACTGAAATACATACCACTGACCTCGTTAGGTGTAGGACACCTATAGATACAGCTAGACTAGTAAAACACGGGAATCCCCCACTAATCTTCGCACACATGTCTGTGAGACCGCGATACAAATGCTAATCTTCGCACATGTCTGTGAGACCGCGATACGAATACTAATCTTCGCAAACATGTCTGGGAGACCGCGATACAAATACAACTAGTCTAGGATACATGGGAAACCCCACTAACCTTCGCACACATGTCTGGGAGACTGCGATACGAATTAATACGATACCTGGTACAAGCGAACAAATGATTTACGAACGAATAATATAACTAAACAACCAACTGTGAACTCGCTCAACTTTGTTGTTGACTCGTTGTTACATGCCTTGCAGGTCGTTAGGTACTCATGGAGCTTGCACGGGGAGGCACAGTCGTTGTGGGACATGGATCGTGGATGCCATGTTAAACGTTTATGACATTTCAAACTTATTACTTATGTTGGGTTTTACATTTATGCTTCCGCTAAACATTGATACTATACTTTTGTTTTGAACACCTTTCATATTGTTTGGTTAAATTACATTTACTCATTACATTGTTCAATATGATTGGTGGCTTGATCCTGGTCATGTCACGCCTCCATGCGGTGATACTCCGCGTTTGGATTTTGGGGGTGTGACATCTTCCAACAAACTCCAACGGATCTTCACATGGGGGCAAGTTCGGTGCGGGTTCAGGTTCAGTTGAACCGGCATCAGTATTGGTGTATCTTAAGATATATTGTGCTCTTCTAGAAAATTGTATAGAGTAACTACTAGAAAAAACACATTTCTTGACGCGCATTGCGCGTTATAGCAGGGTAATTATGACATGCTAAAACGTGTCATTAAATGGCGTGTCAAAAAATTAACATGACATGCATTTGTGTGTCAAAGTTTTATGACACACTTTAATTCACACATTTATGACACACTTTAATAACACACGTTCATAACAAGCATTTACGACACACATTTTAGGGCAATTGGATTTTAACACCTCAAACTTTGAAGAACTGGCCGACAACACCTGCAACTAACACTTTGATCTCTGACACCCCAAACTTTTAATTTTGTTTGTCATTTCACCACTCAGTTAAAAAATGAGTAACTGAGTTAGTCTTCCATCCTAGCTGGCATCATTAATCCTACATGGCACCCATGACGTGGCAAACACATGTTATAAGAAGCAAATGGCAAGATGAGGTGTCATTATGAGGTGGCCACTTATATATATATATATATAACAATATGTATAGGTAATCTCCCAAATCAAAAACCCTGCTCAATATAAAAAATCAAATCATCATCATCATCTTCATCGTTCTTCATCTTCACCCCAAAATCAAATCATCATCATCATCTTCATCTTCAACGGTTCATCATCATCTTCAACGGTTCACCATACAAAATCGAATCATCATCATCTTCACCGGTTTATCATTACACACAACCACCGATTTACAGCCACCGCCCTCGAATCATCATCATCTTCATCGGTTCACCAACAACCACCTCCCGCCACCACCCTCTAAACACACAACCACCGATTTACAGCCTCACAAATAAAACCTAAATTAACCTCCGATTCAAGCCTTCAAACAGATCTGCAAATCGGAAAAAAAAACCCACTGCTCGTTTCGTGATTTAGGGTTTCGTGTTTTGTTGTTGTTCGCCGGAGATGATGGTGGTTAGTGGGTCTATTTCGATGGCGGAATGTGGGGCAGTGGTGGGTGGTGGTAGTTGGTGGAGTGGTTTTTGATGGTTAACGGTGGTGGTGTAGAGGGGTAGAGAGAGATGTAGAGAAAGGGGCGGTGGTGGTTGGTGGAGACAATGGTGGTTCTTGATGGTTGAAGGTGTCGGTTCTTGGTGGCGGTGGAGAGGGGTTTAGAGAGAGATGTAGAGAGGGGGTTGTGGTGGTGGTGGCTGGTTGTATATGAAGGTGTCTGTACATATACAGACACCTTGATGAGGGCGGTGGTGGTGGGTTTTGAAGAGGAAAGAGGGTGGCGGTGGTGGTGGATTTTGAAGAGGAAAGAGGGTAGCGGTGGTGGTGATGGATTTCGAAAATGATATATAATTTGAAAGTTGCCTTTTGCAGATTATATAGAAATTAGTTTTGGGATGAAGATGATATAGAATTTGTATGTTGGATTTTGTTCATGAACTTGCAGATGAACTTTGAATGTAATGATATGAACATCTTGAATGTTTGAAGATGTTCTTGCTATTAAAATGATGAAACTGATATGAACATAGTCCCAGATCTTCAAAATGATGAAATTAGAATTTAGGATTTGTTATTGTTTTTTTTTAATATTGTCAAAAATAGTCCACGTAGGATGCCAGCTAGGATGGAAGACTAACTCAGTTACTCATTTTTTAACTGAGTGGTGAAACGACAAACAAAATTAAAAGTTTGGGGTGTCACAGATCAAAGTGTTAGTTGCGGGTGTTATCGGCCAATTCTTCAAAGTTTGAGGTGTTAAAATCCAATTGCCGCACATTTTATGACATTTTTTAATAACACATGTTCATTACAAGCATTTATGACACATATTTGTGGCATTCATTTATGCGTGTCATGTTTTTAATTATTTTTTTATAGAATTACTAATTTACTCTAGATACATATATAATAACAAAAACAATAAATCCATTTCATAATACAAATATATATATATATATATATATAGAAACGGGATCAGGAGAGAACACCTCAAAGTGTGAGAATGGCGAGAACGATTCTCAGCCACAAGATCTTAGTGGTTTGTGGCTGAGATTGATGCGGTGACATTTTTGTAAATAACAGTGGTCTTGGAACTACCAGGAGGGGTAAAATAGGAAGATCCAAACAAAGGTGCACATGCTAATCACATGTCATTTTCCTCATCATATTTAAACGACAATAACTTTTTTATACGTGATTATTTTTCGAAAAAAAAATTACACCATAAAACTCAGCATTTTTTTATCTTTCCAATGATTATACTATTGATATACTTTTCGAAAAAAAAA
Source organism: Helianthus tuberosus (assembly GCA_030545235.1). Classification (NCBI taxonomy): domain Eukaryota; kingdom Viridiplantae; phylum Streptophyta; class Magnoliopsida; order Asterales; family Asteraceae; genus Helianthus; species Helianthus tuberosus. The sequence continues at coordinate 175,240,610 of CM060430.1, read as the reverse complement.
ATTAACTGGGTTTTATGGCGTTTTTCTGAACTGTGTGTTTTATGGCGTTTTAGACTAGGTATTTTCATGGCGTTTTTCTGAACCAGGTGTTTTTATGGCGTTTTAACTAGGTATTTTCATGGCGTTTTTTCTGAACTGAGTGTTTTATAGCGTTTTCAACTGAGTTTTTCATAGCGTTTTTCTGAACTGCGTGTTTTACGGTGTTTTTACAGTACAAATTAGGATTTTTCTGAGTTCAAAAAATATTAATTTAGGTGGATGACTCAAAAAAATGGGTTTTTTGAGCTGTTGTAAATTATAGCTCAAAAAATAGTTTTTTTTTGTTATGCCGTTTTAACTGGGAGCTCTGTATGTCTTCATTGGAGTATGAATTATTTTATTTTCAATCACATTCCCCCAAAGCTGTGTGTATGATGAAACTAATTAAATACTTGTGTTCACACTTGTTTACACTTGTTCACACTATAAGTTACACCCCTGAAAATATAGCTTTTTTTGTTATGGCGTTTTAACTAAGAGCTGGCTCAAAAAAATGTTTTTTTTGAGCTATTGCAATTTATAGCTCAAAAAATATATTTTTTATGGCGTTCAAAAAAATGGTTTTTTTGAGCTGTTGTAAATTATAGCTTAAAAAAATAGCTTTTAAGTATTTGGCGTTTTTCTGAATTGGGTGTTTTTATGGCGTTTTATTTTGAACGCCCAATTCATGTGAGTGGGTTTTTTTAACAATATTACCCCTTAGTGTAATTTAACATCAATGCCACATGTCATCACCAAAATCGTTCTCACCGTTCTCACACTTTTCACCGTTCTCCCTAAATCCTGAGTCTATATATCTATATATATATATATATATCTATATATATATATATATATATATAGAAACGGGATCGGGAGAAAACGATTAAAAGTGTGAGAACGGTGAGAACGCTTCCTGTCCCAACACGTGTCACGCCGCTTAGAAAAGGGCGGAGGGGTTTTTTTGTCCTTTCATCTTCCGCTTTTCCTGTTCCGTTTTTCCCAATGTTGTTTTAATTTTTGGTTTTTGAGAATTTTGGCGTTAACCAAATTCAATAATTAATGGCGTTTTAATGGTTCAATTGTATCATCATTTTGGCGTTTATGGCGTTATTCACATCGTATGCCAATGGAACCCAGGGGGCAGGAAATCTATTTGAATGGCGTTTTCCAAGGCGTTTAAACAAGTTGGCCTATTGATCTGTTATTTTTTTATAAACATTTTGGCGTTTGTGGTATCTTGGCGTTTTACTATTGTTAAATTATATTTCAACCACAGGAAAAAAAATACAAGGGAAGGAAATAAATTAAAAATTCTAACGGATCTCTTTTCCCAATCTTCAGTGTCATCGGTCTCTCTCTTCTTTAATAGTACAAGAACTGTCATCAAATATATGACGTTTTATGTAAAACTTAACAAACCCATTTTGCCTGCTCGTCTGTTGAACTGTCTTTTTGTGTGGATGTTTGGGGACATAGATCTATCGCGTGTGAGTGGGTTTTTCACTTTTTCTTTATCTGGATCTTCATCTTTATAGTGAACCCACTCTTCAGTGTCATTGACCTCTTCTCCTCATCCAAACCTTCTTCAAGAACAAAAAATACAAAATGTCATATGACTGGCATCAATATCTTTTTCCTGAAATTTTGTCCATCTCATGCAGCAAAATCTTTTCTGAGGTACTTCCATCTGATAACAATTCATTCAGTTTATTTGTTGGCGTTTTACAGTGGGTGGTATTTTGTAGTATTTGGCGTTTGTTTGTTTGGTTTGATCAAATGGAAGTTGCTGAGATGTATCATTTTATAGGATGTCTTTTTTGGCGCCTAAATTAGGCGGTGCATTATTATAATAAAGTATTTTTGTCTTTTCAGTTATTGTTTTGTAATTAATGTTTTTTATAAGCTTTTATCACTAAAGTCTGTAACACGTCCCATCTTTCAAGTTTGGCGTTTTAGATTCTTCAGTATTTAATGATTTTGTATTTACTGTTTCTAGTTACATTTTCAAGTTTGCTTTTTATTTTTTTTCTTTTTCTTATTTTTATTTTTTATTTGGGTTTTTTTATAATAATTTTTCAAAGTAATTTTATTATAGTTTGGCAGTTTTTTGGTGGCGTTTAACTGGATGATATCGTTTTAAACAAGCATTTTGGCTATTTTGGCATTTTTATTATATATGGCGTTTTTATTATATAACAATTAACTGAAAAGGAAAATAAAAAAAAAGAATACATAAACAATTGATCTTTCAAATCTTCTCTGTCTCCAGTCTCTTTCTTTCTCTTTTTTGAATCATGTTTAACTGGCTGGTTCGACTTTCGTATGATTCATTTTGTTTTTTGTTTTTCAAGTAGTTTTTTGTGTTGCTGTTTGGAAGCACACAGTCTGACATCAGCATCTTTTTCTTGAATATTTGTCCATCTCATGCAGCAAAATGTTATTGAGTTTATATCTTTCAGCCAACAATCTTGAATTTTTACAATCAACGATGTTTGATTTTTTAACCTTTTTGGCGTTTTACCGATAAAAAGAACGCCATGAAATAAGTTCACCTTAAACCTCAAATTTTGATCATGCTAAAATCAATAATGTTTTGCTGTATGAGATGGACAACATTGTTAATCTTCGGTTAAGAAAGATAATTGACAATGTTGTCCACCCCATACAACTAAACTTTATTGACAACAAACCTCAATAATGTTTTTGTATGTTTTGGCGTTATAAATTTGATGGAAGTTTAGGATAAGTCAATGTGATTTTACTAAATGAAATGGACTATATCCTCACTTTAGGATTTTGTCTATTTCATTGAGCGAAATCTTACTGACAGCCAAACTGAATTTAAAAAAAAAAAACGTTTTTGGGGTTGAAGATATTTGATGTTTGGGTTTTTTGGCGTTTCCTAGGCGAACGAGTTATATGAAATATGGCGTTTGGGGTTTTGTGTGTGTTTTTAACTGAAGGTCCGAGATGTTGTATATATAAGTTTTTTTGGCGGTTTTTTAAGGCGGGATTTTACTATAATTAAGTTTGGCGTTTTATATTTAATGGTGTTTTACTTAGAATAGTCTGTGATTTTTGTTTTTGGCGTTTTATGTGGAGTAGTCAAAAGACCCTTTTACCCTTAATGAAGCGCGTCCACGTAATAAAATTGATGTTATTTACGAAAACCCCACCGCGCCAATCTAGTCCATAGATTGTTTTGATCGGACGATCGTTAAGCGTTCTCACCGTTCTCACACTTTTTATCGTTTTCTCTAAATCCCGACCCTATATATATATATATATACATACACACTCCAAAGCAACCCATTGCATAATCATTTATCAAGTATACTACAAATTTTTTAACGTTAACACTCCAATCCCTGTGGTTGTCGTTTGCTCGCAATCAAGTGCCTCCCACTAACATCTGTTAGTTGAACGTTGGCATTTCTGTTAAAAGACCACAATGCCCCTTAGGGACTAAAATTGCAAGTCGAATTAGTCTTGTCTTCTTTATAAACTCTTCACAACCACCGTCATCTTCAACTCAACTTACCCTAAAATGGCTGCAACTTCATCGTGGACTAGAAAATGGGTTCAATCAACTCAGAAATCAAATAAATCCAATAATATTGATTTGTCAGTAAATATTTTGAATGGTTCAATACCATAATCATTACACCAATTTACTCAATCTTGAATACCTTAATCTCACACAGTTTGAATTAGTTGTGGTAAAGTGGGCAAGTTGGATGGGTTTGGGTAATGGGTCAAGATGGGTTTGGGTTAGAATGGGTATAGGTCAGTATGGGTATTGTAACAAAATGGTTGGATGGGTAATGGGTCAAGATAGATTTCGGTTAGAATGGGTTTGGGTTAAGATAGGTTCTAAAAAATCAAAAAAAATTTAAAAAATCATAAAAAATCTAAAAAAATCCAAAAATTTTCTAAAAAAAACAAAAAAAAAATCTAAAAAAACAAAAAAATATTATAATAAATTAAAAAAAAATATAAAAAATCCAAAAAATTCAAAAAAATAAAAAAAATTCTAAAAAATCATAAAAATTCTAGAAAATCATAAAAATTCTAAAAAATCAGAAAAATTATAAATAATCAAAAAAATTATAAAAAATCATAAAAATTATAAAAAATAAAAAACAATCATAAAAAACAAAAAAATCATAAAAAATCAAAAAATTCTTAAAAATTATAAAAAATAAAAAATCTAAAAATTATATTTTTTTTGATTTTTTTTGATTTTTTGGAATTATTTGGATTTTTTTATTTTATAGAATCTTTATGATTTTTAGAATTGTTTTGATTTTTAAGAATTTTATGATTTTTTAGAATTTTGAAGGTTTTTTTTGAAAATTTTTTATTTTTTAGATTTTTTTTTGATTTTTTATGATTTTTTTTGATTTTTTTTAGAATTTTTTTGATTTTTTATGAGTTTTTTTTTATTTTTAGATTTTTTATATTTTGTTTTATTTTTTAGAATTTTTTTGATTATTTAGATTTTATAGATTTTTTTGATTTTTTGATTTTTTTTGATTTTTTAGAATTTTAATGATTTTTTAGAATTTTTTTGATTATTTAAATTTTTATGTTTTTTTGGGGTTTTAAGAATTTTTTGGATTTTTAGAATTTTTATGATTTTTTAGAATTTTTATGATTTTTTAAGATTTTTTTTGATTTTTTTGACTTTATAGAATTTTTTATTATTTTGATTTTTTTTGATTTTTTAGATTTTTATAATTTTTTGATTTTTTTAGAATATTTTTGATTTTTATGAGTTTTTATGATTTTTTAGAATTTTTATGATTTTTTTGGATTTTTTAGAATTTTTTTAATTTTTATGATTTTTTGGAATTTTTTGGATGTTTTAGAATTTTTATGATTTTTTAGAATTTTTATGATTTTTCTAGATTTTTTTTGATTTCTTATAATTTTTTAGATTTTTTTTAGTTTTTAGAATTTTTATGAGTTTTTTTATTTTTAGATTTTTTAGATTTTGTTTTATTTTTTAGAATTTTTTTGATTATTTAGAATTTATAGATTTTTTTTGATTTTTTAGATTTTTTTTTGATTTATTAGAATTTTAATGATTTTTTAGAATTTTTTGATTATTTAAATTTTTTATGGTTTTTTGGGTTTTTAAGAATTTTTTGGATTTTTAGAATTTTTATGATTTTTTAGAATTTTTATGATTTTTTAAGAATTTTTTTGACTTTATAGAATTTTTTATTATTTTGATTTTTTTTATTTTTTAGATTTTTTTGTTTTTTAGAATTTTTTATTTTTTTTAGAATATTTTTTATTTTTTATGAGTTTTTATGATTTTTAGAATTTTTATGATTTTTTTGGATTTTTTTGATTTTTTTTAATTTTTATGATTTTTTGGAATTGTTTGGATTTTTTAGAGTTTTGATGATTTTTTAGAATTTTTATGATTTTTCTAGATTTTTTTTGATTTTTTAGATTTTTTTTTAGATTTTTTAGATTTTTTTTGATTTTTTTAGAATTTTTTGGATTTGTTATAATTTTTTGTAATATTTAGATTTTTGATGATTTTTTTGATTTTTTTTTTAATTTTTGATGATTTTTTTTTATTTTTTAGATATTTTTAGATATTTTTGGATTTTTTAGAATTTTTTTATTATTTTTAAAATTTTTATTTTTTTTAAACGAAGAACGACAGGAGAGTACTACGGGATATATCTACGAGTAGTAATTAGTTTAGTGATTTTATCTTATACCCATCCTGACCCGTTTGGATTTTATCTCATACCCATCCTGACCTACTTTTTTTTTTATCCACCACTTCATAACCTGTCCTAACCTAGTGACTAATTTTGTTTGATCAATTTTAACCCATCTTAAAATTTAAAATACTTCAGAGGCGGACCTAGAGTGATAGAAGGGGTAACCTCCGTTGCCCCTTGACGCTTCGGTGATGCTCCGACGTTAGTGTAAATTTTGAAAAAATCTGATTTTTTTTTCAATTTCGTTACCTCTTTCTATTGAAACGTTACCCTTATGCGGATTTTTTTGATCCGCCACTGAAATACTCATATCAACCCAAAATAGAATAGATAGGCTTGTTTTGGCAGGTCAAGTTTGAATGGTTCTATACCAGAATCATTCATTCTTCACCAAACACCATTTCCCCATTCTGCCCCAAAACAATCGCTCCCTCTCTGGCGTCAGTTCCTCCATTCTTCCGCCTTCCCACAGCCACCACCACCACTGACCTCCGCCACACCTTTATTCACCACCGTAACCCCGTACCACCACTGCACCCGGCAACCAACCACTGTGAACCTCCAACCCGGTGAACATCTTTCTGAATCTAATCGTCGACCTCAATTGGCGTTTAATCGGATGTAATTTCTCCTTCATCTACTACATCTTCTTCAAAAACGGTTATTTTCAGTTTTTTGTAAGTCCTTTGTCTTGAGATTTTGCACACGATTTTTTGGAGATGCGTACCTACCTTTTCCGTCGACATGGTTTCTCAGTTCTTGAAGTTTGTTTGTCCAGCGTTCAGGAATGCTACTCACTTCGGAAGCCTTTAAAGTCGTTTACGCTACTCGACTGGCTTTCTCATTGTCTGTTTGGGGTTTAATCTGAGGTTACATTTGCAGATTTGGTATGTATTTTTTTTATTTTCATAAGTTTATAGATTAGTTGCTTCTGGTAGTATGGCTTAGTTGTGGTAAGCCTGTTGTACTCGATTTTCTAAAGGAAGGTGTCATATTTGTATTTGTATTCTAGCAGAATGCTAACTGCTGTTTTGAAGAAGTTGAAGCCCAGAAAAGAAAAGCTGATTTGCATCTTAAAGTGGCGAATCTAACAGAGGCAAGTTTTTATATTTGTTGTGGTGGTGGTATGGTGGTGAAAGGTGGAGGCGGTGGAGGGTGGAGGTGGGGTTATGGAGAAGAGGATGCTGGTTGTTTAAGGTTATACACGACGAAAAGATGATTTTACTCTTGAGTTTCTAAGTAAAAAGACATAAATACCCAAGTCAACTAACAATTGACTAACAGAAATTAGTGGGAGGGGCTTGATTGCGAGCAATCGACAACCACATATGAGGGCTAAAATTGTGATTGGGTGTAAACCCCAAGGGACTGAAATTGTACTTTACTAAAAAACTGTTTGTTGATACATTCATCAACACCTAAGATACAGTTTGTTACTTAAAAATAGAGGTGGCCGCATAACTCCACTATTCTTCGCGAATGTCGTTTATATGCGTAGCTGAGTATTCCCCTACTCTTTCCCCAACTTGAGACAACAATTAAATAAAACTAATCTTAAAAATCATAATTTAAATCTTAATCTATGGATTTAAGTATTTATTTGGATATTTAATTTCAAGACTAAATCAAAATCTATGAATTTAAGCATTTGTTTCAACATATAAGTACTTACATTTGATTTTTCATGAGGAGATTCTAAGTATCGTTAAAAAATTTGGACTATACTAATGCCACAGTCAAAAGCAGTAAGAAACTGAGTTGTTTGGTTCTTTCATTCTTGTTAACCTACTTGAGTTGATTTCTGATCAGCTTTAAGTAAGCTTTATTTTAACAATATAAAAATACTTCATTTTTATTTATATACAATGCTCGTTATAGTTGGTGTTCCGAGTAAGAGTTAGAAGGCTATTTTTTCCATCAGACGTTTTTTGGTCACGAAACGAAAAGTAAAAAAAAAAAAAAAAAATTTCAAAAAAGGCCCTAAATTAATTATTCACTTTAGGCCTCTAAAAGGCTTGTGCCGGCCTTGACCCGAACCTGATTAACGGTTAGAGGAGGAGGGGTGGTGCGTTATTTTTCTGTGATAGGCTCCCATCACTCGTTATTTATTTTTTTTGCAGACCCACCACCTTGGTAACGAGTGATAGGATTAACGCGTTGAACTGATCACGCGTTGAACATTGTTGATTGTATGTGTATGACTTGTACATTCTGTATTAATACTTGTACGTTGGAATCCCATCACTAGTGATGACCACCGCCACTAAAGAATGCTTGTAAGTGATAGAATGGTGGTTGCTGACATGACGGAAAATGATTGGATGTTTGTGAGTGATGGAATTTCATCACTAGTGACCACCCCCACTCCCCTTAAACACGAACCCAATATAGTTAATTGGGTCGGTATCAGGTAATATTTTCACAACTGAAAACCCGAAGAACCCGATCCAAATAAACCGAAAAACTAACCCTATGAACACCCCTACTCACATTCTACAACCCATTCTATTTCAATTTTGCTGAAGTCACGTTATCACTCTCGTCACAAACAAACAAATCAATCCGAGCATATATGCTACTAGCCTACTAGAAATTGTTACCCAGAACATTAATACATACATAACACAAAAGTTATCATTTGAGTTGGTGTTACCAAAGATGTCATGTTAAAATAGATTGTAACTTTTGAACATAACGCTAACGGCTAATTTACTACATCCGTTCTGACGATGAGAAAGCTTAAACTAACTGTTACCAAAGTTAAATGTTCGTTTGCGTTCGATTTTATTTGCTTGCGTTTGTTTGTGTCCGAGACCAGTGTTCACGAACTGTTCGTGAACAACTGAATTTCCTTAACGAACGAACACGAACATAAACTTATGTTCGGTAAGCGTTCGTGAACAGTTCGCAAACAAGGCCTTGTTCGTGTTCGTTCGGTTCGTTTACAGCCCTACATAACACAAAAGTTAATCACTTCAGTTGGTGTTACCAAAGATGTCATGTTAAAATAGATTGTAAGTTTTGAACATAACGCTAACGGCTAATTGTTACCAAATTCTGATGAGGAGAACTTAAACTAACTGTTACCAAATTCAACAGGTTTAAATAGTTTACCTCAATTAACACCCACAAAAAATTGCCCTAATCACTTCTGGTCTGTAACAACTAGTTTCCATATTTTTATAGACACCGTGTTCTACTCATATAAAAATATAGCTGAACATAAAAAATTTTATAGACACTATGTTCTCCTCATACACACAGTTTCCAAATTCATATATTATGAGAACATCCGTAGTGGGGCGGTATTTTAAAAAAAAATTGAACCCCCCCCCCCCCCCAATTACATGGGGCGTTTTTAAAAAAAAAAATTAAAAAAATTCATTCTGGCGTTTTAATAATAACGCTGAATAGCAATTGCATGTGGCCAATGGGGAGTGGTCCAAGGTTTGACTAGCCAATGAGCAACTAGTTTCCTTTTTTTTTTGTTTAATGATTGGAAGGGGCATTATTAGGCATTATTCCCACTACACCACTTTTGCAGTAACGCCCCATGCTGACTGAACTGCCACGTGTCGAATAATGCCCCATGGTGGGGGCATTATTTTGTTTAACCACTACACATGGTCTGAATATGAATATGAATGTTTTCTGCAATTAACATGCAATTAGACACCTCAATTGCAATAGATCTACAAAAACAAACACCGCACACCTCGGTTACTAGAAACTTGGGGGGCGTTTGGTTCGCGGAATGATTTGGAATTAGAATTGGAATTTGTATAGGAATTAGAATTTGAAAGAATTGGATTTGGAATTTAAACATTCCAATTGGAATTGGAATCTCAATTCCATTTTTGTTGTGTTTGGTTGTCAAATGAACTGGAATCCATTACCCCGGCACCCATAACCACCAGTACGGGTCGAAACGGTTCGTGTCGAAACGGTTCGGGTCGAAGCGGTTCGATTCGAAACGGTACTGGTCGAAATGGTACCGGTCGAAACGGTTCGCGTCGAAACAACGGTACGGGTCGAAACGGTACGGTTCACATCGAAACGGTTCGATTCGAAATGGTACGGGTCGAAACGGTTCGCGTCGAACCGGTTCGATTCGAAACGGTACAGGTCGAAACGATATTGGGTTGAAACGGTACGGGTCGAAACGGTTCGATTCGAAGCAGTACGGGTCGACACGGTTCGCGTCAAAACGGTTCAGTTCGAAACGGTACGGGTCGAAACGATACGGGTCGAAACGGTTCGCGACGAAACGGTCCGCGATGAAACGGTCCGCGTTGAAACGGTTCGCTTCGAAATGATTCGATTTGAAACGGTACGGGTCGAAAAGGTTCGATTCGAAACGGTACGGATCGAAACCTTTCGCGTCGAAACGGTAAGGGTCGAAACTGTTCGCATCGAAACGGTACGGGTCGAAACGGTTCGGATCGAAACGATACGGGTTGAAACGGTGGCGGGTCGAAACGGTCGAAGATTCCAATGAATTTACTTTAATTCCTTCAGATATAGGAAGGATTTTGAATTCCTTTAGTTAAAAGAATTTGAAGGAATTCATGCCTAATTACAATTCCAATTCGATTGTCAACCAAACACATGAAGATTGAAATTGGGATTCCAATTCTATCAAATTCTGTGAACCAAACATCTTAAGAGATAGGAATTCAAATTCCAATTCCTTTAAATTCCATTGAATTCCTGCGAAGCAACCGCCCACTTATAAAAATAAACGCGTTAGGCTTATTTATAACATCACTAAATCGTTTTTCTCTCAATTTATAACACAGTGTTTATAAATACCTCATTACTAGCATAAAAAAGCCGCACACTGAAAACATACACAAACACATTGTAAAATACCTAAAAACACATTGTAAAAACACAAAACCTGTAGTGAAGACAAACCAGTTCGTTCGTCAAGCGAGGCGTTTGGTCGACGAGCGAGGATGACGCTATGGAAACCAGTTCGTCCGGCAAGGCCTTTGAACGTCTGTGTGCAAATTTTTTCGAATTATGCATGATTCCTTGCCTCATAAACAGCATTTCTACACACGTAAAATTATACACAACTCAGCAAATAGAAAACTAAATTGCAAATACTATTAATGGAGAAAATGTCAAGAAAAATACCGCCACATCTATATGACTACATAAACACAACTGTGAGAAATCGTCTTCTAGAATGCTATTAGGTCGTTCTTCCACTTTGTTTTGTTGTCCTTAGATTAATAAAAGTGTTTTTGCTTAATCCATAAATTTGTGTACCTTAATAATATCTTTGCTTGTGTTTTATGTAATTACGTATATCACTATTGAATAATGCCAAAAGATCAAAAAGAGAAGTTTAGGGGCCTGAAATGACAAAAGTCAAAAGTTTCCCTTGTCAGACCCCCATTGCGGATCGTAAGAGATTCTCCTTGTGGTACGCAAAGAATTCCTGACACCCAGAACAATGGTTGGCAGCTGGTTGTTGCACCATTTTGACACCTAGCTCGAGTTTTTGCCACACTCCTTCCTGTTGAAACTTATGAGGACACTAATAATCCATCTAAGCCCTCTTGGACACTTGTCCACACCTCTTGCATCCTCATTTGCTATAAGTAGCACCCTTGAGCTCCATATTTTTTTCATCCCAAACTCAAAAACAACACTTCATTTGCTATAAGTAGCACCCTTCTTGCTGCTTTGCAAGCTTCTCCTCTGGTTGTTTGAAGTCGTCTTCTAGAGTTGTAAGTTACTTTTCTTAAGCTCTTTTATTTGCAATTAGTTGCGTAGCTTAATTCCATCCGATCGTCGTAAAATTCAAACAGTTTGACCATTCCATTTGACTTTCAGTTCTGGTCAATTAGGTCAACCATTTTCAAATTAAATCTACCAAAATGGTCTGCATCGTATAGGAAATAAAACCCTTCATCTACATCTTGTTATCATCACGTCTAAGTGGTTCAAATTGACAAGTCAAACCTCAATTTTGTAAAAGTCAAACATAGCTTTATACATTTACCAAAGAATGATCTCTAACATATGTAATGTAATGTTATAGATATCAAAACAGTTTGTAAAACATAATAAAAATATATTTTATCATGTTCGACTTGTCACGACCCCGTTTTCTCGTCTGAACCCGTATTTATGCATACGACTAGTTAAAATGGTTTAAACCATATATACAAGTCGTAACAGGTCAAAACCTTTTCAAATCAGAATGCAAGGTTAACAAGCCATATTGTACGAGACTCCTCAATCATATGGTTATAACCAAACATTCTATCCGGTCATCATTTAATCTAACAAAACCGTGCTTAAATCCATGGTAACGGATCAAGTCGCAATGACTAATAATGATTAGTAAACAATTCTCATGGATATTATTTCCATTTACTCTGGACCATAGAGGCCTTCAGTAATCACACCGTAAGCCGATAAACTTTGAGTCCGGCTGTGCTACAAACCGAATACGTTGTGTTCAACTACTAGTACAAATAAATACTTTTAACTCCTTTTATTAAAAAATGAGATATAGTATAAAACTTTCTTGGTTCTTGTATCACCACAGGAGACAAATGCTGATAATTCGATTTAATATGTATTGTTTGATTAACATAAAGTATTTTGGGGTTGATATTACCATATCCGGGTTCCCCGATTCATTTATTGTAATGGCCATAAGTGCGGGGTGTAGGCATACACTTGACTGTTCACAAAATATGGTGTGTATATATTGATAAAAAAATGGCCTATGTGCTAGTTCCCGAATGTGACAAGCATATAAAATTGGTAAATCAAGATACTTGTCTCATGAATATTAAATGTTTTAAAAATGAGTTTGTTAACTGAATTTACCAACGAAAGCTGATGTCTTTTTAAAGATAGACTTACAGGTGGCGAACTAGATACTAGGCTAGATAAGGTTCGATCTATAGCTTTGGAATTTGCGACTCCAATGGCAAAGACTCATGTTGTCTCTAAGTCCATTTTAACTTTTATTTTAATCCTGCCTTGGGATACATTGTATCGGGTCTTGATACTTTAAAGTTTTAATATATTTTGGCAGTTAATACCTATACTTACTATTATGATTATTTCCGTTGCACTGTGATATTAGTATGGTGCAATCAAAGAAGGAGCATTGAGTTCCTTTTGTTTGAATGATTATCTTTGAAGTTCCTTTTATGTTTGTGTGGTACTTTGTTTTGTTTCATCATCCTAGTTGGACATAGTATTGTACTCATATTCATTAGTTAATGATTAAATTCTCTTGTCATCGTATTGATTTCGAAACCTGTTATTATTCCTTAGCTTAAGGTCAAGTTTTAACTGATTCCCCCACTGGAGCTGATAAATCTTCCTGATTGCTCATAGATAACTCATGCGTAGTTCAAATCACGGTGATATCGGTAGTGGTAATGCAACCCACACCCATGAGGGTGAGGGTAGTAATAACCTTCACGCCCAGACAGCCGGAGAAGTTAATAGGGTTATGGAAAAATTTATGGCCAATTATCAAGGCCCTAAGCCATCAAGACAAACTTCTAAAAATGCCTCACTCAACTTCTCATCGATCCTATAGTTCTTACAAATCCTCGAGTAGGAGTAAGACCAGCTAGTCTGACTGTGTCACTAAAAGAAACCATTTGGCTCCGAGAAAGGGCGTACACACTGTAACACCCCGTGTTTTCAAAAGTCAAAGTCAAGGTCGAAGTCAACGAGCGATTACACAACGTGACTTGTAGTAGATTTCTTTTATGAGTTTATTTTAGTTGTATTATGTGGAGTAAGTTTCAACAATTACAATAATCGACACGAATTATTCGATTTACGCTTGTGAATTATAGGAAGTAACAATGCGATAAAGTTAACTAATCAATAATCAAACCATGCTAATCAAATCGACATCGAACCGGATCGAAACCCGAATTACGCAGTTCAGATATTGTTATACGTGTGTGTGTGCCATATGTGTTATAGGTGCATGTTTTAATTATATGTGTTGTGGGAATCAATCGAACGCTATCGAAACTCGAAACGCAATCGAACTCAATCGCAATCTGAAACGAACTATGATAATTGGTGGAGAAGAAATAGCACGAGATATGAATTAGTTGGGACTGAAAGTAATTTGACTAGGAAACCCTATCGTGTCGAACCGCTCGCAATCGAAATGCCAAAAATCATCGCGTCAAACACTCGAACCAAGTGCCATCCGGCGGGATAGCCATCCGACCGGATAGTCATCTGAGGCGGTGAACCATCCGACCGGACAGCCCTTTCCTCTTTTGGAATCCTATAAATACCCCTGTCATTGTCATCATTTCCACTTTTGGAAATCCTCTGTCCGAACAGTTCGTGCTCCCCACCTTTTCTTCGATTTCTCTCAATCCCGGTAAGATCTCGTCCTAAATCTTGTACTTTCTTGATCTACACGCACTCCTACACCTTTCTATCTTTTAAATCCTAACTTTAACCGTGAAATCACTAGATTTCGGGTGTTCTAGGATGACGTCATCATGTGTTCTTGAAGAACTTCATGTTTTGACTTCAATCCACCAAGAACAACTTAGATCTAACCGATTTCCACACAAACACACAAAGATCTTGTAAAGATCTCAACATAAGCGTGGTGAAAAAGGATTGAAAGATGGTTTCTAACTTTCTTTCAACTCTTTTACACTCAATACACTCAAAACCGCTAGGACCGGACTTTGTTCTAGTCTCCTACACATTCTTAGTGTTGTACTAGTCCAAGGTCTGGATCCTACTCACGAGACCGCCGATTTCGGGTTAAACAAGAACAACCGTCTCGAGCCGGTAACTGGCCGAACTAGGGTAATTCCTGGTTGGCTTGGTCACCTGGGTCAAAATGGGGGTTCTGTTGGTTAACACGTTGTCAAAACGTCTCGACAAAACGACAAACAATCAAAATAACCAAGTGTAAGACGAACGGAACAACCGGAACGGAATGCTGCCCGATCGGACTGCTGTCCGAGCGGATATGTCATCCGAACGGATTACCATCCGAACGGATCACACTTTGGAACCCACACCTAAGCAACCTTATCTGAAGTTTGAGTATTGAACGAATTGCTATCCGATCGGACGACCATCCGACCGGATTATTCTTCGGATCATGAGATACTAAGACTTTAAAGACTTAAACAATTTTCAACATGTTCATTAACAGGGTTGCCACCCGATCAGATGGACATCCGACCGAGTGACTCTTCTGCTGTGAACTTGTTCTCACTAAGTAACCTCATCACTAAGTCGTCGTCCGACCGGACCACTGTCCGACCGGATGACCATTCGAACGGATAGTCATCCGCGCGACTAACCGTCCGATCGACCGACTTGATGGATAGAGATACTTCAATGCTTTCAAAATGCTACAACGAAAACTTCAAAAGTCAAGCCATCATACACAAACACATCTTTCTTATAGGAAGAAACAATCCACTCGAATAGTCATCCGACCGGACAAGCTGTCCGACCGGATGACCATCCGAACGGATTGTTATCCGCACGGGTTGCTGTCCGATCGGATTACCATCCGACCGAACTACTATCCGACCCACTCACACTTTGTATCGTATTACAACGTCACTTATCGTTATGCTATCAAATCTATTCAGGCTAACCTTACTCGCTAAGCGCTCCCTTCAATCCATCAACCTCTGTGAGTATACTCGATCCCTTTTTGCTTTAAGCACTTTTGGGTGTTACATACGTTACAACTATTCAAATCACATCAAACACACTACTCAATACTATTTGAACGCTAACCGTTAATGCATGTTATACGTGGCTTATGAATGCTTGTTTGTTATGTTTACACATGGAATGCTGTCTACCTGCCTTAGCAACGATAGTACTATAGTTTGGACTCAGCACCCGTTCACCTGGGGGTTGTTAAGGACAATTACTTGCATGGATTACGGTGGTAATCATGTATTGCGAACTGCCTCGGGCAGTCAACTCGTAGTCATTGGTATCGATGGACCTATGTCGATAACTAACGTGCCTCATTTCGCTATGTGTACGTGCGGGTTATGCGTAAACGAATTCGAACTCTATATGCTATTACCAAACTTGTATGCTCACCTTTACATTATATGTATTGACTTATTTTAACGTATGTGACAGGTGCTTAGGATGCGCACTTGCTAGGAAGTCGAGGCTAGAATAAGGCTCTAGAGGCCAACAAATAGTTGTCTGTACTAAATGAATCAAGGGTCTCTAGAAGCAGATAAACAATTGCTATATTTAAATCTGAGTTGTCGGAATAGAACTATTTGCCTAGATTTTGTCTGTAATAATTTGTTTACCTTTTGAGGCATGGTATGGGACATGTTACTTTAAATTGATTGGTAATGATAATTGTTATGGAAACTTCTGGACAATCTGTTTCGCTCAGTGCCACGCCCCGATGATTCCGCCATCGGTTGGGGTGTGACAGATTGGTATCAGAGCCATAACTATAGGGAATTAGGCAAGACTCGACCTAGTCCGGGTCGAAGTCTTAGAGACCTAGACTATAGTTAAGAACCAACAGACCGACTTGTGCATATCCGGTAGGGATTATGTACGAGCTTATTGCTCGCTATTCTCGCTTATACTACACTATCCCTGCACTCGAATTTTCAACTATGAATAAGCGATAAAGTCGAGATTAGGTGTGAAAACCGCAAACTCTCGACTAAAAATTTGCTTGATCAACCCGCATTTTAATTACAAACGGGGAGAATTATGCCAAACCATGAGTGAAATCCATATTTTGATGAATAATCTCCTCTATTTTTTTCAAAAACAGGAACAAAGTTGTTAAGCCAGGGGTGAAACCCTAACCTTGACGACTTGTTCCGCACTTTTTATAAAACTCTCACCAAAGTCTCGACGGACTCCAACGACCTGAAGTCACGATATGACTAACGGAATGCGTGCCAAATGCCCAAGAATCGAGGAAAAAGCACAGTCCTGAAGGTCAAACGTGAACGACAAGTCCTTGTGAATAGTTGAACCACTTTGGATAGCCGAAGTCTACTAGCCGCAGACAATCTATCTCTCGATTTTTACGCGTTTCGATTCTGAGCCCGCAACTGCTGACTCTGATGATTCGTCGATTTTATGTGTTTTATGTGCGCTTACCTGTTTATGTGTTTGATTTTGGAAGAATTATTCGGGCTATGCCATCACTTCGATCGACACACACAACTCGCACTGCATTTCTACCTTAAACCACTAACAAATCGCTTAAATGAGGGACGACCTTATGCTATGATATACGATTCTACTACGCTACCCGATATGCTAAACGCGATCGCTATATTCGAATAATCGCAAACCTTGACTGATAGGTTTATGTTTTCTGACTACCTCTAGTGATTAAATGCGTAAGTGCTTCGGTGCTTCTGTGCTCTACATGCTTATGTGTTATGTGATTTTGTACTCTACGTGATTATGTGTTTACATGAATATGCGTGTTCCTGAGCTTTAGTAAGTAGTAAACGTGTGAGGCGAGGTTCGAATACTTTGTGTTGAGTCATGTGACGATGTCTGTTGCAGACAATGTCGTCTGGATCCCGTCATCCCTTACTTTCTCGTCAAGAAAAGAGAGACAAACGCCTTGCTGCTATCATCACAAAACAAGTGGCAAAAGCCATGAGCAAGGTGTACGAGAATGCCAGCAAATCGTCTGAGGAGTCAAGAACTGAAAATCCTAAAGTTACCGCCAAAGCTCCCTTCAATTTCAAGCAATTCAAGTCTTGTGGGCCAAAAGAATTAACTTGCGAGGGAGGTCCTAATGCATTATTCCAATGGTTTGACTCCATTGAGGTTACTCTGCGACAGAGCGGTTGCCCTGATGACCTCCGTACTCTGAATGCTACCGGCGTTTTCCAGTCCCGTGCACTAGACTGGTGGACGGCCGAGAGGAACAAGCGAGGGAATGATGCAGCCTACGATCTGTCATGGGACGAGCTCAAGGAAGTTATGCTCGAAGAATTCTGCCCTCCTCATGAACGTCAAAAGCTAGAAGATGAATTTTGGCACATACAGCAAAAGGAAGGTGACAATGCTGGTCTCACTGCTCGCTTTAAACAGCCCAGCATCATCTGTCCCGACCAAGTCAAGACTCCAGACATGGCAATTAAGAAGTACATCCGAGCCCTGCCCGATTGTGTTGCTGATTTCGTGCAAGCGGCTAAGACTAAGATGATCGAAGAGACTTATCTGCTGGCCGCTGAAATCAATGACAAGCGGGTTAAGGTTGGTGTCTGGGATAAGACTTCGAAACATCTGCATCAAGCTACCACCACCGCACCAACTGCTGAACCCACCACATCGAGCAACAAGAGGAAGAACAAGAGGAATAACAGCGCCAGCAACAAGAACTGTGCGATCACTGCTGCACCGGTTCAAGCTGTACCAGCTCAACAGCGTCAAGTGGCAGCGCCTGTGTCCAATGCACCACTTGCTAAGCGTGCATACACTGGGTCACATCCGCTTTGCCCCACATGTACCTACCACCACCCGACTGTCATCGCTTGCCGTTTCTTTGCCCATTGTAATATGTACGGCCACTTCACGACCAACTGCCGTGCTCGACAAGCTCCTGCTCATCAAGCTCTACTCACTGCCCCTCAGGGTCAACAAGCTCCTCCGGCACCTGCGGTCAACGCCAGAGCCTGCTTCGCATGTGGCCACCCGAACCATTTCGCCAACATGTGCCCAAACAGGGTTGTGAAACAAGAGCCCCAGCAGCAGCAACAGCCTCATCAACAGCAACACCAGCAGCAACAACAACAAGCAGCACGTGCCCGAACTTTCAACATCAACGTGCGTCAAGCCCAAGCCGACAACAACGTGGTTAATCGTACGTTCCTTGTGAATGGTATTTATGCATCATGTTTGTTTGATACCGGAGCTGATAAATGCTTTGTGTTGTTCGAATTCGAGAAGCTCCTTAGTCGTAAACGCTCCCAACTATCTTCGACGTTCGATGTAGAAGTCGCCACTGGAAGAACTATCGCCGTCAATTCCGTTCTCCGTGATTGTACTCTTGAGCTCAACAATCACATTTTCCCAATCGATCTAATTCCGATGCAACTCGGAAGTTTCGACGTCATAGTAGGCATGGACTTTCTTCGCGAAAACCATGCTGAAGTTGTGTGCTTCAAAAAGATGATTCGATTCTCACTCGCAAATGGTGATTTATTGTGTGTCTACGGTGAAACTGCTTCGAAAGGCCTCAAACTCATGTCGTGTGTCCAAGCTAGCAAGTATCTCCGCAAGGAATACAGAGCTTTCTTGGCTAACATTGTAGTAGCGGAGAAGGAAAAGAAAGAGAAGAAGGAAGTGAAAGACGTCCCTGTGGTTCGTGAATTTCCTCATGTGTTTCCTAATGATCTCCCGGGACTCCCACCAAGTCGTGATATCGACTTCCGTATCGACCTCATTCCTGGAGCCAATCCTGTTGCCAAAGCTCCTTACCGACTCGCACCATCCGAAATGCACGAACTCTCAAACCCGCTCCAGGAATTACTTGAGAAAGGTTTCATTCGCCCGAGCACCTCTCCATGGGGCGCGCCAGTTCTTTTCGTCAAAAAGAAGGATGTGTCGTTCAGGATGTGCATCGACTACCGGGAATTGAATAAGTTAACTATCAAGAACCGCTATCCCCTAACTCGCATCGACGACTTGTCCGATCAGCTACAAGGTGCTACGTGTTTCTCAAAGATCGACCTACGTTCAGGCTATCACCAACTGCGCATACAAGAGGAGGATATACCCAAAACTGCATTTCGCACCCGTTACGGCCATTACGAATTCGTTGTTATGCCTTTTGGTCTAATCAACGCACCCGCGGTCTTCATGGATCTTATGAATCGCGTGTGTAAACCATATCTCAACCGTTTCGTCATCGTATTCATCGACGATGTCTTGATCTATTCCAAGTCGAAGGCCGAACACACGCAACATCTACGTTTGGTTCTCGAGTTGCTCCAGGGGAATCGACTCTATGCCAAGTTCTCCAAGTGCGAATTTTGGCTGGGGGAAGTTCAGTTTCTGGGTCACATTGTCAATAGTCAGGATATTCATGTCGATCCTGCGAAGATTGAAGCCGTCAAGAGTTGGATTACACCCAAGAACCCTTCGGAAGTCCGTTCTTTCCTCGGATTGGCGGGCTATTATCGACGATTTATCGAAGGATTCTCGAAGATTGCTGTTCCGCTTACCGCTCTCACGCATAAAGATCAGCCTTTTGTTTGGGAAACTAAACAAGAAACTGCCTTTCAAACCCTCAAACACATGCTTTGCAATGCTCCTGTTCTCACTCTACCCGACGGAAACGACGATTTCATTGTCTATTGTGATGCTTCCAACCTTGGTCTCGGTTGTGTCCTCATGCAACGGAACAAGGTTATAGCTTACGCGTCTCGTCAGCTCAAAATCCATGAGAAGAACTATACGACCCATGATCTCGAGCTAGGCGCGGTTGTTTTTGCATTAAAGATTTGGCGACACTACCTATATGGTACCAAGTGTACGATCTTCACCGATCATAGGAGCCTACAACATATCTTTGATTAGAAGGAACTTAATATGCGTCAACGCCGATGGGTAGAGCTTCTCAACGATTACGACTGTGAGATTCGTTATCACCCAGGCAAAGCCAATGTTGTTGCCGACGCACTCAGCAGACAGAACTATGTGCTCAGCACTCACAATGTCCAAGCCCGATACGACCTCGAAACCCTCATCCGTGAAGCCCAACATGCCTGTTTTAATGAACGCACTCTGAAGAAGGAACGAATCTATCATGATGGAGCCCAGCTTGTGAGCAAGTCAAATGTGATATTCCACTTTTTGGATCGAATTTGGATCCCTAAACGAACCGACCTGCGACAGATTCTGATGGACGAAGCCCACAAATCCCGATATTCTATTCATCCCGGTGCCGACAAGATGTACTAGGACCTTCGCTACAAGTACTGGTGGCCGGGCATGAAAAGGGATATTGCTCTTTACGTCGGGAAATGCCTAACTTGTGCAAGAGTCAAGGCTGAACATGAAAGACCCTCTGGCTTACTCGAACAACCACCTATCCCCATGTGGAAGTGGGAGAGTATAGCTATGGATTTCATAACGAAGCTCCCGCACAACGTCATCAGGTCACGACAACATATGGGTTGTTTTTGACCGTTTGACCAAATCAGCTCACTTTCTGCTGATACGAGAAGACTACAAGGTAGAACGATTAGCCCGAATCTACACCGAAGAGATCATTTGTAATCATGGGACGCCTCGTGACATCATCTCTGATCGTGATGCTCGGTTTACCTCGCGACTGTGGGAAACGTTTCAAAAGGATCTTGGTACATCGCTTAATCTAAGTACCGCCTTCCACCCTCAAACCGACGGTCAGACTGAAAGAACGATTCGTGCTCTTGAAGACATGCTCCGTTCGTGTGTCATAGACTTCGGTGGTAATTAGGATAAATATCTGCCGTTAGTTGAATTCTCGTATAACAACAGTTATCATTCCAGCATACAGATGGCACCATTCAAGGCTTTATATGGGAGGAAATGTCGATCGCCTATTGTGTGGCACGAGATCGGTCACTTGCAGCTAACCGGTCCCGAGCTACTGCAAGAAACGACAGACAAAATTTTCCAAATCCGGGACAATCTAGTGAAAGCTCGGAACCGACAGAAAAGTTACGCCGATAGACGACACAAGCCCCTTGAATTTGACGTTGGCGACTACGTACTCCTAAAGGTTTCACCTTGGAAGGGTGTGGTCAGATTCGGCAAGAAAGGGAAACTAGCGCCCCGATACGTTGGACCTTTTAAGATTCTGGAAAGGATCGGAAAAGTCGCATACAGACTCGAACTACCGGACGAACTGAGTAACGTCCACCCGACTTTCCATGTGTCAAACCTCTGAAAATGCTTGGCTGAGCATGATTTAATTGTACCTCTCGATGACCTCCAAATAAACGAAACATTGCACTTCGTGGAGAAGCCTGTCAAAATCATGGATCGCCAAACCAAGCAGCTCCGACGCTCGCGCATTCCTATTTTGAAATTCCGATGGGAAGGCAAACGAGGCGCAGAGTTCACTAGGGAACTCGAAAGCGACATGAAGGCAAAGTACCCGCAGTTGTTTGGAGAAAGTCTAGAGAAAGAAAGTTCTCCGAAGTGATTCACGGTGTGGTACGACTTACAACTTAATTTCGGGACAAAATTTCCTCAACTAGGGGAGGCTGTAATACCCCGTGTTTTCAAAAGTCAAAGTCAAGGTCGAAGTCAACGACCGATTACACAACGTGACTTGAAGTAGATTTCTTCTATGAGTTTATTTTAGTTGTATTATGTGGAGTAAGTGTCAATAATTACAATAATCGACACGAATTATTCGATTTACGATTGTGAATTATAGGAAGTAACAATGCGATAAAGTTAACTAATCAATAATCAAACCATGCTAATCAAATCGACATCGAACCAGATCGAAACCCGAATTACGCATTTGAGATATTGTTATACGTGTGTGTGTGCCTTATGTGTTATTGGTGCATGACGTGTGCGTATATATACATAATATTGCAATGAAATTACACACGATTTGGTTTTAAATTTATAAAAGTGATTATTACTTTTACATCAAAACACACACGAAAGAGGCAAGTGTACCCCGTCATATATGTAGTAAAGTATCGGTAAGAACCAAGTATCGATCCAAGGAAATGGGCGGAGAAATAATACTAGACCTTTGTCACTAAACTACCGGTAAAAAAAACATAAGTTGATTGATTTTTTTAATAAACTAAAGTAAGCGTAAACAAATACATATAAAAACATAATAGATAATAGATAAATAGCCTTGCTTAATACACAACCAAAGCATGTCAACTAAGTCGGTTTTGGCACTAGAAGCATTTGATCAATTCTTCATTTTAAGACAATTAGTATCCCTTTCCGGAATCCTAACATGACAATCATTCGGAAAGCTAAAACGATAAACACACTTTAACCACCTAAAATTGTTCTTTAACGTGCAATTGATAAATGTCTATAAAAATCTCTTAAAAATAAGTTAGTCAGCCGTTAGGATTTTTCTAACCTCACTTAAACAAGGAAAGCGACACCGATAAACACAATGCAACCACCGAGACAAGCATAAACTAGATTAAATCACAACCGAGTTCATTTTACAAATCTTACACATAAATTCACCAAGATAGCAATTTTGGCCTAAACTACTAACTAAGTTAACAAATCATGGCAAGAATTCATAACGACACCATTTAACCCGTTTAGGTCCTTACGTGACGGAAAGCTTTCTTGATTAACAATAATTACATTTTATTAAATCACTAACCATTTCTAGTATCATGATGCACACATTTAAACCAAGCTAAACTAGTTAACCAAGTTCAAAGTTTACTAATACAAGATTAATTAAGCTTCATTTTTCAACTATCTTAACTAACCAAATACCAATCATCCAACACAATTACTTATAATCAAGAAATCAATATCAATAACAAGGTTGCAAACTAATCATCAAAGATTAACATAGAAAATACTTCCAAATGTCATTACAAACAAAGATTAACATACTAATGATTATAATCAAGCAAGGGATTGTTGTGTTTTTGCCCAAAGGCTACAATAATACATAAACATTAATCTAAATGCTTGAAAGATTAACAAAATCATGGAAAGATTAGAAAACCAAACCATAAACAAGCATAAGATTAAGAATCTGGAAGATAACGAAGCTAATCGGCACAATGTGGCTTGAATCCGGGTGAAAGCAGAAGCCTCCGGAGCCTGAAAATCGCCAGAATCGCTTCCAAAATGTCCAGAGTTCCCAGCAGAATGTTTCTGCAGGCTTTTTATATTTTTTCGATGTTGCACGGTCGTGCGTCCAGTTGCACGACCGTTCACTTTTTGCATTATTGGAGGTATGGTGCACCATACTGCATGACGTCACAGATCTTGACCGGTCTTCGGTCTCGCACGACCGTTCTTCATATCGCACGATCGTGCGTTTCCGGGTTCTTGATGCACGGACATCTGCACTGGTCGTTCAGTTCCGGGGTTTGGCTGGATCTCGAATCCGCACGGGGTGCAATCAGACGAACGCCCGTGCGTCACCGGCATACGCTTGCACGCTGAGTCGCACTGTCGTTCATTGCCGGGCTGGGTTGGTTTTGTCGGAGATGCATTGTCGTGCATCAGGTCGCACGACCGTTCCATTCGCCCAGGTCAGAATTTCAACAGGAAGTTCGCAGCTTTGTCGTTTCGTCCGGAAAGTCCTCGTTTTCACTATCAGCTTGTCCGATATGCTGTTTTAGGCCTGTAAAGAAAAGTATACATAATTAAGTATCCGAATGACGGTTTTACGGCCGAAAACGCATAAAATGGGGATAAAATGGGGGACTAAAATATGTGTAAATTAGCGAATATCAAATCTCCCCACACTTGAACCTTGCTTGTCCTCAAGCAAGCTAAACTAAAATGCAATAAAAGATAGAATCAAACAAGAACGATAATTTACACACTATTTTATTGAAAACAACTATAAACGGTTAGCCGGTTTTTCGAAAGACAACATCAAAAGACTCAAACCCAACAAGCATATGCAAATATATAGCGACAACCAAAAAGCCGCGACTTCACATTTAATTGACTCAACATGTTAATCTTCACAAAACTCACAATGTTCACACACACTCGGTTTTATTTATGAAACATACATAAAATGTGTACGTGCAAACACTCAATGCCTCGTCAATGAAATGTGTAATATCATAAGCTTGTCATAAGATCTCGTCTCCACCAACTAACATGCGAAAAAGTGTAAATCAAGAGGTCTTTACGGGGTGTAACGTTAGGCTTGGGCGAAGGGCATGGAAATGGATATTTAAAGTGGCGAAAACGATTAAAACTCGGTAGTAGCGTTTAACTTACAAACAATACAACTATACA
Source organism: Helianthus tuberosus (assembly GCA_030545235.1). NCBI lineage: Eukaryota > Viridiplantae > Streptophyta > Magnoliopsida > Asterales > Asteraceae > Helianthus > Helianthus tuberosus. Next base: position 175,215,834 of record CM060430.1, on the reverse strand, counting down.
AACAAATGCCTTAAAAAGGCGACTATTGCGCAATCGAGCTCATCAACGAAATTTTAACATTTAAGCATTCAAAATTGCTCGATTTTTGTCAACTTCACCCTATTTTAGGGTGTTTTATTTTCTGTTTTTTTTTTGTTTTTTTTTTTTTGCAAACTAATTATACAATAAACTAAAACAAACGCTAGTTAAACGATTATTTTGACCGAGTTTCAACACAAAAGGGTTTAAAACATAAAAAGGCTAAATTTGGCTAAGTGGGCGATAATGTGGGTAAACAAAGGTAAACGGGAAGGCTCGACATGGTTAATCCTAAAGGGTAATATAAGGTTTACGGGAAGCACAACACAAAGAACAAGGTTTACAACAAAGGGGTAATCTAAGTGCCTCTATCACTTCTACACAATTCCGCAAGTTCATGGTCTTAACAAGCATACTAGTGACAAGTTCTAAATTACACATAACATCCGGCTCACTCCTATATCCAAAATGAACAAATATATAACAATATCAAGGCTCAAATATGCTCACGTAACGGAAGGAATGGGTAAAAGTGTGAAACTATCATGCAAGTCTTTCTTTGTTTATCACGCTTTCCGGTTTCCTTTTTCAAAAATATTTTGCTTGTCGAGTTTTTATCAAGTCCGAAGCTTTCTAAAACACAACCAACCGGTTTATTTACTAAAATATATACAAAATACAGGTATTTTTGAATGATTTTTCTGATTTTTTTTAGAGGACAAACAAAGTTAACCCCCTCCCCACACTTGAACTTCGCATTGTCCCCAATGCGAGACCCGAAATATAGAGAAAAGGATAATAGTACTCCCCTCAAGATGATGTCTGATGAAACGAGACTTCCAAAGCTGTATCTGTCATGTGCTCCAGTCCAAGATATGTCGGATCTGCAAGTATGTCACATGTACACCAAAACAGAACAGAAACAGAATAAACATAAATAAACCATAATGTACATAAATATAAGACTAAAATCCAAATAAATACAAGACATAAAGTAAATTGTCTGAAAATAAAATACAATCCGAGGGTGTTTGAAATACTACCCAAAATGAACACCCTAAATATAAAGTACTGAAATAATAAAAAACCATCAATGAACAACACCACCATCTCCTACTCGTCATCACCATCATCATCGCTTATGAAGGACGGGCCCGCATCACCATAACCAGGTGGGTTCCACGGTGGGAACTGTGGTGGATGCTGAAAGTAATCGGGATAGGCATGATGCATCTCCCCGAATAGGTATGAAAATCCAGCACTCACCCCCTGGTATAAACTGTCCTGGTTCTGCCTAAGCTGATCCTGAGTGGTCCTGAGCTGATCCTGACTAGCCCTGATCTGGTCCTGACTAGTCCTAATCTGGTCAATATAAGTCCCATGCTGCTCCTGCGTAACTCGCATCTGTTGGAACTGCTGGTAAAACTCTGGCCAGTCCTGATGCTGGTGGTAATCGTGGTGCTGCGGTGAATGTGGTGGCGACTGTGGTGGTGTCTGTGGCTGGTGCTGCTGCACTGCATGCTGCTCCCCCATTTCTACATCCTCATCTACCTCCTCAGCAGGAGGCAACGGGTCCCAGACCTCGTTGTTTAGACCCCTTAATCTATCCCCCCGATCCAACTCAACAATCAACCCCATGGCCTTCAATGACCGAATATCAACATAAACACCATCGGTCACATGAGTGAGACACTCAAGCACCTCATCAGTCATTAAGCCTAAGTTGTAGGCTATTTCGGTCACATATTGACCGCCGTGTATCTCACTGTTGGGAGTCCGCCCCGAGCACTTCACAAAGTATTCAGCCATCCTTGCGGCTAGGTTGATGTGAACTCCGTCAACCAGCGCATACAGAAAAATCAAATCCGGTGTTGGACAGTTCCGTAAACTGTCCATGCGGCCGCAAATGGTGTGGCTAAACATATGATGCATCACCCGAGCCAAAGGGTCTCTCAATCTTGAAGCCTTAGACATTCTCGGGTCGTAAGGGCGACCGACTGCATTTCGAGCCCAAAACGCGGCCAGTGCTTCATCACTCGGGAATCCGAATACATCGGTGAAGAGATCGGAGTCCATGTCTTCTCTTGTATAAATACCAAGCCTCCTACCCAATCGACCCACAGACCAAGTTTGCCATCGTCCACCCAACCTAAAAGTTACCCGCTCCTTGTAGCGGAATTTTGGCCTTCTATGAGCAACTGGTTTCTCGTAGGCATATGTGGAGAAGAACTCTATCGTTAACTCACGATAGACGGGTTGGTTGATAGATACAAGATTCGCAAGCGGGATACTCATCATGTTTTCAAGTCTATCATACTGATTTAGCTCCCGCATAACCTCCCAATCCAGCCATCGGGGGACCCCAAACTGCCCTCGCCTTGCCCATAAGGCGTCACGTCTCGGAATGCAAAGAGCTTCTCGCTCATCATCGGGGTTAAATTGCAGGAAAGGATGGTCCATCTGTAAGAGGAATGTCGTTAGAAAGATGGGAACAGGAAAATTTTTAATCAAAAACAGCCGAGCAGACAATTATGAAGAAACTGTGTTCCTGATCTGGGCCTATCGCACGGACGTGCGACGAGACGCACGGTCGTGCGTCGCCGAGAACAAGCAACGATGGCCAATATTTGTCGAATCTGCACGGCGTGCGACCAACGGCACAACCGTGCATTACCGAGACCAACAATGAATATCGTGAATAGCCGGAATGGCACGACCGTTCCATCCAAGGAACGACCGTGCGACAGCGTTCTTGCAGAATCCGACCCCTGAACTTTGAACAGTCAGATTTCTCCGAAAATCAATAAATTTTTACACAAACAGGGGCCAGAAAATCCACCGGATGTTCACGATACGCACAATTCAAACAAGGGTTAGGGTTTCGTTTGTATTTATGAAGAGAACCCTAAAAAGCGTTGAAGAATCGGTTGAATCAAACCTAGAAAGCGAATAAACAGAAAATCTACAAGAAGGAACGTACCGTGCGAAGAAGTGTGTTAATCCGTGCGAAAAACCGTGCGATTTGAAGTGATATCGCTCTGGAACGGCCGCAGATGGTTAGGGTTCGCGAATGAAGGGAAAAGAAGCAGATGGGGGTTTTTATATTGGACAAATGACCATTCTGCCCCTGCCTCTCGCACGGTCGTGCGTCCTGCTACATTTTTGTCGGCGAGTCAGTAGCGTAGACTCATGCTAAATTTTTGTCGGCGAATCGATAGCAAGACTCATGCTAAATTTTTGTCGGCGAGTCGATAGCAAGACTCATGCTAAATTTTTGTCGGCGAGTCGATAGCAAGACTCATGTCCCCACACTTGTTACATGTGCGGGCCATTACCACGCCCCTTCGGATTCTGCTCGGTATTGCCCGGAAGACCACCTGGGGGTCTCTCCGACATCATTTTTGCCAACTGACCCACTTGATTTTCGATGGTCTGAATGGAAGCCTTTTGACTCCGCATTTCTCCTTCGTTGACCAAGAACCGCTCCTCATGCTACTGATATCGTTTCTCAGAAATTTGATTAGCACTGTTGGAGTTGTTCAGCAGTTGTGCCATCATTTCCTCTAGCTTTGCATTGCTTTGAGAGGCGTGTGGCTGAGAACTGCTTCCTGAGCCTTGATTATGATACTGTGGCTGGAAGGATTGACCTTGAGATTGTTGTGGCGTGGGAGCATGTTGAGCATATCCGTGTGCGTTTTGGTTCCCAGAACCAGACTTACACCCAAAATTTGGGTGATTCCTCCACCCTGGATTGTACGTGTTGCTATAGGGGTTATTTTGGGGCCTGATTTGATTGCCCATGTAGTTCACCTCCTCGTGTCCTGTAAACATAACACCCTGCTCACACGTACCTGGCACGTGTGCAACCCCGCACTGATCACACGATGGTGATTGAATTCGCGAGACATTCTGAGACTGATCAATTCTTGTTGCCAAGGCTCCAATTTGCGCAGTAAGAGCCGTATATGTATCCACAGCATGAACTCCAGAAGTGGATGAGGTCTTATTCCGCGCTCCACCGTGGTGAGAACTTGACTTCAATGCAACTTTCTCTATGATCGCGTAAGCTTCAGTTGGTGTCTTCGTTCCAAGATCGCCTCCTGCATACACGTCTAAACGCTCATGCGAGTCATAATTGAGTCCCTGATAAAAGGTCAGTACTAGTTGCCTTTTGGACAACCCGTGATGTGGGACATCAATTAAAAGATCTCTAAACCTCTCCCAAGTTGCGTGTAGAGATTCTCCGTCGTCTTGCTTGAACGTTATGATACGGTTCCTCAATTTAGTCGTCTTTTCCGGAGGAAAATATTTCTGCACAAATAGTTCTGCCATCCCGGCCCATGTGGTGATAGATCCTGCCGGAAGTGACAAGAGCCAAGCACTGGCTTTGCCTCGCAATGAAAACGGAAAGAGCCGCAAACGGATCGTATCCTCAGAAACATCTCCTATCTTGAAAGTCGAGCACACCTCGAGAAACTTTGCGAGGATCATCGTGATCCTTCCCATCAAACTGCACCGAGTTTTGTATCATATTGATGATGCTGGATTTTATCTCGAAACTCGGTGCTGCTACCGTCGGTCGGGTGATGCTCGGTAGCAAGCCTTCTCCTCCGGGTTGGTTTGTTTCATTGAAAGGTCTATCGTCGTCCGCCATGGTTGCGTTTCCTGCTGCCCCTGAGCCCTCGGCTTCAGCGGGTACTACCTACTCCTGCTCACCAGCTGCGAGTAGCAGCCCAACCGCACGAGATCTTACACGAAGACGTCTCCTCAGATCACGCTCGGGTTCGTCTGACGGCTCAACAGGATTGGGAGCGGGGATATAGGACATCAACCTGTAAACGAAAAATTGACACAATGAATATTTTATTAAAATAATAATGTAATGCTGTTTCTTTTTTTCTTTTCTTTTTATTTTTTTTGCTGAAAAGAAACAGAATATTATTTAAAATGGGCTGAAAATTTTATAAAAATCCAAAAATGGGCCCGAAATTTTATAAAAATCAACACAATAAAAATAATCGAATCGGCTAGTATAAAAATGATTTTTAGGAGCCGAAAACTCAAAGAATAAATAAATAATAAATCCGGATTAAATAAATAAATGGAACAAAAATTTACAAGTGTACAAAAATGACTTGGAAAACGAATAAATGAAATAAAAGCAAGAAATATTAACAAATGAATAAACAAATAAATAATCAAGAAAGTATACACAAATATTAACAAGTATGTACACCGATAACACAATGACTCGGGTCGTTCCTAAAACTCGCCATCTCCCCGGCAACGGGGCCAAAAACTTGACGTGTGCGTATATATACATAACATTGCAATGAAATTACACACGATTTGGTTTTAAATTTATAAAAGTGATTATTACTTTTACATCAAAACACACACGAAAGAGGCAAGTGTACCCCGTCATATATGTAGTAAAGTATCGGTAAGAACCAAGTATCGATCCAAGGAAATGGGCGGAGAAATAATACTAGACCTTTGTCACTAAACTACCTGTAAAAAAAACTTAAGTTGATTGATTTTTTTAATAAACTAAAGTAAGCGTAAACAAATACATATAAAAACATAATAGATAATAGATAAATAGCCTTGCTTAATACACAACCAAAGCATGTCAACTAAGTCGGTTTTGGCACTAGAAGCATTCGATCAATTCTTCATTTTAAGACAATTAGTATCCCTTTCGGGAATCCTAACATGACAATCATTCGGAAAGCTAAAACGATAAACACACTTTAACCACCTAAAATTGTTCTTTAACGTGCAATTGATAAATGTCTATAAAAATCTCTTAAAAATAAGTTAGTCAGCCGTTAGGATTTTTCTAACCTCACTTAAACAAGGAAAGCGACACCGATAAACACAATGCAACCACCGAGACAAACATAAACTAGATTAAATCACAACTGAGTTCATTTTACAAATCTTACACATAAATTCACCAAGATAGCAATTTTGGCCTAAACTACTAACTAAGTTAACAAATCATGGCAAGAATTCATAACGACACCATTTAACCCGTTTAGGTCCTTACGTGATGGCAAGCTTTCTTGATTAACAATAATTACATTTTATTAAATCACTAACCATTTCTAGTATCATGATGCACACATTTAAACCAAGCTAAACTAGTTAACCAAGTTCAAAGTTTACTAATACAAGATTAATTAAGCTTCATTTTTCAACTATCTTAACTAACCAAATACCAATCATCCAACACAATTACTTATAATCAAGAAATCAATATCAATAACAAGGTTGCAAACTAATCATCAAAGATTAACATAGAAACTACTTCCAAATGTCATTACAAACAAAGATTAACATACTAATGATTATAATCAAGCAAGGGATTGTTGTGTTTTTGCCCAAAGGCTACAATAATACATAAACATTAATCTAAATGCTTGAAAGATTAACAAAATCATGGAAAGATTAGAAAACCAAACCATAAACAAGCATAAGATTAAGAATCTGGAAGATAACGAAGCTAATCGGCACAATGTGGCTTGAATCCGGGTAAAAGCAGAAGCCTCCGGAGCCTGAAAATCGCCAGAATCGCTTCCAAAATGTCCAGAGTTCCGAGCAGAATGTTTCTGCAGGCTTTTTATATTTTTTCGATGTTGCACGGTCGTGCGTCCAGTTGCACGACCGTTCACTTTTTGCATTATTGGAGGTATGGTGCACCATACTGCATGACGTCACAGATCTTGACCGGTCTTCGGTCTCGCACGACCGTTCTTCATATCGCACGATCGTGCGTTTCCGGGTTCTTAATGCACGGACATCTGCACTGGTCGTTCAGTTCCGTGGTTTGGCTGGATCTCGAATCCGCACGGGGTGCAATCAGACGAACGCCCGTGCGTCACCGGCATACGCTTGCACGCTGAGTCGCACTGTCGTTCATTGCCGGGCTGGGTTGGTTTTGTCGGAGATGCACGGTCGTGCATCAGGTCGCACGACCGTTCCATTCGCCCAGGTCAGAATTTCAACAGGAAGTTCGCAGCTTTGTCGTTTCGTCCGGAAAGTCCTCGTTTTCACTATCATCTTGTCCGGTATGCTGTTTTAGGTCTGTAAAGAAAAGTATACATAATTAAGTATCCGAATGACGGTTTTACGGCCGAAAACGCATAAAATGGGGATAAAATGGGGGACTAAAATATGTGTAAATTAGCGAATATCAAATCTCCCCACACTTGAACCTTGCTTGTCCTCAAGCAAGCTAAACTAAAATGCAATAAAAGATAGAATCAAACAAGAACGATAATTTACACACTATTTTATTGAAAACAACTATAAACGGTTAGCCGGTTTTTCGAAAGACAACATCAAAAGACTCAAACCCAACAAGCATATGCAAATATATAGCGACAACCAAAAAGCCGTGACTTCACATTTAATTGACTCAACATGTTAATCTTCACACAACTCACAATGTTCACACACACTCGGTTTTATTTATGAAACATACATAAAATGTGTACGTGCAAACACTCAATGCCTCGTCAATGAAATGTGTAATATCATAAGCTTGTCATAAGATCTCGTCTCCACCAACTAACATGCGAAAAAGTGTAAATCAAGAGGTCTTTACGGGGTGTAACGTTAGGCTTGGGCGAAGGGTATGGAAATGGATATTTAAAGTGGCGAAAACGATTAAAACTCGGTAGTAGCGTTTAACTTACAAACAATACAACTATACAAACAAATGCCTTTAAAAGGCGACTATTGCGCAATCGAGCTCATCAACGAAATTTTAACATTTAAGCATTCAAAATTGCTCGATTTTTGTCAACTTCACCCTATTTTAGGGTGTTTTATTTTCTGTTTTTTTTTTGTTTTTTTTTTTTGCAAACTAATTATACAATAAACTAAAACAAACGCTAGTTAAACGATTATTTTGACCGAGAGGCAAGTGTACCCCGTCATATATGTAGTAAAGTATCGGTATGAACCAAGTATCGATCCAAGGAAATGGGCGGAGAAATAATACTAGACCTTTGTCACCAAACTACCGGTAAAAAAAACATAAGTTGATTGATTTTTTTAATAAACTAAAGTAAGCGTAAACAAATACATATAAAAACATAATAGATAATAGATAAATAGCCTTGCTTAATACACAACCAAAGCATGTCAACTAAGTCGGTTTTGGCACTAGAAGCATTCGATCAATTCTTCATTTTAAGACAATTAGTATCCCTTTCGGGAATCCTAACATGACAATCATTCGGAAAGCTAAATCGATAAACACACTTTAACCACCTAAAATTGTTCTTTAACGTGCAATTGATAAATGTCTATAAAAATCTCTTAAACATAAGTTAGTCAGCCGTTAGGATTTTTCTAACCTCACTTAAACAAGGAAAGCGACACCGATAAACATAATGCAACCACCGAGACAAGCATAAACTAGATTAAATCACAACCGAGTTCATTTTACAAATCTTACACATAAATTCACCAAGATAGCAATTTTGGCCTAAACTACTAACTAAGTTAACAAATCATGGCAAGAATTCATAACGACACCATTTAACCCGTTTAGGTCCTTACGTGACGGCAAGCTTTCTTGATTAACAATAATTACATTTTATTAAATCACTAACCATTTCTAGTATCATGATGCACACATTTAAACCAAGCTAAACTAGTTAACCAAGTTCAAAGTTTACTAATACAAGATTAATTAAGCTTCATTTTTCAACTATCTTAACTAACCAAATACCAATCATCCAACACAATTACTTATAATCAAGAAATCAATATCAATAACAAGGTTGCAAACTAATCATCAAAGATTAACATAGAAAATACTTCCAAATGTCATTACAAACAAAGATTAACATACTAATGATTATAATCAAGCAAGGGATTGTTGTGTTTTTGCCCAAAGGCTACAATAATACATAAACATTAATCTAAATGCTTGAAAGATTAACAAAATCATGGAAAGATTAGAAAACCAAACCATAAACAAGCATAAGATTAAGAATCTGGAAGATAACGAAGCTAATCGTCACAATGTGGCTTGAATCCGGGTGAAAGCAGAAGCCTCCGGAGCCTGAAAATCGCCAGAATCGCTTCCAAAATGTCCAGAGTTCCCAGCAGAATGTTTCTGCAGGCTTTTTATATTTTTTCGATGTTGCACGGTCGTGCGTCCAGTTGCACGACCGTTCACTTTTTGCATTATTGGAGGTATGGTGCACCATACTGCATGACGTCACAGATCTTGACCGGTCTTCGGTCTCGCACGACCGTTCTTCATATCGCACGATCGTGCGTTTCCGGGTTCTTGATGCACGGACATCTGCACTGGTCGTTCAGTTCCGGGGTTTGGCTGGATCTCGAATCCGCACGGGGTGCAATCAGACGAACGCCCGTGCGTCACCGGCATACGCTTGCACACTGAGTCGCACTGTCGTTCATTGCCGGGCTGGGTTGGTTTTGTCGGAGATGCACGGTCGTGCATCAGGTCGCACGACCGTTCCATTCGCCCTGGTCAGAATTTCAACAGGAAGTTCGCAGCTTTGTCGTTTCATCCGGAAAGTCCTCGTTTTCACTATCATCTTGTCCGGTATGCTGTTTTAGGCCTGTAAACAAAAGTATACATAATTAAGTATCCGAATGACGGTTTTACGGCCGAAAACGCATAAAATGGGGATAAAATGAGGGACTAAAATATGTGTAAATTAGCGAATATCAGTGCATGTTTTAATTATATGTTTTGTGGGAATCAATCGAACGCTATCGAAACTCGAAACGCAATCGAACTCAATCGCAATCGGAAACGAACTATGATAATTGGTGGAGAAGAGATAGCGCGAGATATGAATTAGTTGGGACTGAAAGTAATTTTACTAGGAAACCCTATCGTGTCGAACCGCTCGCAATCGAAATTGAAACGCCAAAAATCGTCGCGTCAAACACTCGAACCAAGTGCCATCCTGCCGGATAGCCATCCGACTGGATAGCCACCTGGTCACAGGTCAGGTGCCATCCGACCGAGATGTTATCCGACTGGATAGTCATCTGGGGCGGTGACCCATCCGACCGGACAACCCTTTCCTCTTTTGGAATCCTATAAATACCCCTGTCATTGTCATCATTTCCACTTTTGGAAATCCGCTGTCCGAACAGTTCGTGCTCCCCACCTTTTCTTCGATTTCTCTCAATCCCGGTAAGATCTCGTCCTAAATCTTGTACTTTCTTGATCTACACGCACTCCTACACCTTTCTATCTTTTAAATCCTAACTTTAACCGTGAAATCACTAGATTTCGGGTGTTCTAGGATGACGTCATCATGTGTTCTTGAAGAACTTCATGTTTTGACTTCAATCCACCAAGAACAACTTAGATCTAACCGATTTCCACACAAACACACAAAGATCTTGTAAAGATCTCAACATAAGCGTGGTGAAAAAGGATTGAAAGATGGTTTCTAACTTTCTTTCAACTCCTTTACACTCAATACACTCAAAACCGCTAGGACCGGACTTTGTTCTAGTCTCCTACTCAATCTTAGTGTTGTACTAGTCCAAGGTCTGGATCCTACTCACAAGACCGCCGATTTCGGGTTAAACAAGAACAACCGTCTCGAGCCGGTAACTGGCCGAACTAGGGTAATTCCTGGTCGGTTTGGTCACCTGGGTCAAAATGGGGGTTCTGTTGGTTAACACGTTGTCAAAACGTCTCGACAAAACGACAAACAATCAAAACGACCAAGTGTAAGACGAACGGAACAACCGGAACGGAATGCTGCCCGACCGGACTGCTGTCCGAGCGGATAGGTCATCCGAACGAATTGCCATCCGAACGGATCACACTTTGGAACCCACACCTAAGCAACCTTATCTGAAGTTTGAGTATTGAACGAATTGCTATCCGATCGGACGACCATCCGACCGGATTACTCTTCGGATCATGAGATACTAAGACTTTAAAGACTTAAACAATTTTCAACATGTTCATTAACAGGGTTGCCACCCGATCGAATGGACATCCGACCGAGTGACTCTTCTGCTGTGAACTTGTTCTCACTAAGTAACCTCATCACTAAGTCGCCGTCCGACCGGATAGTCACCCGCGCGACTAACCGTCCGATCGACCGACTTGATGGATAGAGATACTTCAATGCTTTCAAAATGCTACAATGAAAACTTCAAAAGTCAAGCCATCATACACAAACACATCTTTCTTATAGGAAGAAACAATCCACTCGAATAGTCATCCGACCGGACAAGCTGTCCGACCGGATGACCATCCGAACGGATTGTTATCCGCACGGGTTGCTGTCAGATCGGATTACCATCCGACCGAACTACTATCCGACCCACTCATACTTTGTATCGTATTACAACGTCACTTATCGTTATGCTATCAAATCTATTCAGGCTAACCTTACTCGCTAAGCGCTCCCTTCAATCCATCAACCGCTGTGAGTATACTCGATCCCTTTTTGCTTTAAGCACTTTTGGGTGTTACATACGTTACAACTATTCAAATCACATCAAACACACTACTCAATACTATTTGAACGCTAACCGTTAATGCATGTTATACGTGGCTTATGAATGCTTGTTTGTTATGTTTACACATGGAATGCTGTCTACCTGCCTTAGCAACGATAGTACTATAGTTTGGACTCAGCACCCGTTCACCCGGGGGTTGTTAAGGACAATTACTTGCATGGATTACGGTGGTAATCATGTATTGCGAACTGCCTCGGGCAGTCAACTCGTAGTCATTGGTATCGATGGACCTATGTCGATAACTAACGTGCCTCATTTCGCTATGTGTACGTGCGGGTTATGCGTAAACGAATTCGAACTCTATATGCTATTACCAAACTTGTATGCTCACCTTTACATTATATGTATTGACTTATTTTAACGTATGTGACAGGTGCTTAGGATGCGCACTTGCTAGGAAGTCGAGGCTAGAATAAGGCTCTAGAGGCCAACAAATAGTTGTCTGTACTAAATGAATCAAGGGTCTCTAGAAGCAGATAAACAATTGCTATATTTAAATCTGAGTTGTCGGAATAGAACTATTTGCCTAGATTTTATCTGTAATAATTTGTTTACCTTTTGAGGCATGGTATGGGACATGTTACTTTAAATTGATTGGTAATGATAATTGTTATGGAAACTTCTGGACAATCTGTTTCGCTCAGTGCCACGCCCCGATGATTCCGCCATCGGTTGGGGTGTGACACATACAAATAGTTTGTCTCATGTAAACCCCGAGACTTCACCGGGGAGAAGGGAGTAGTCGATACCATGAAATGGCTCGAGGAGATGGAGCCTGTCAGCGGTTGCGCTGAAAAGGACCTGATCAAGTTTGCATCACAATCCTTTAAGGAAGATGAATTATCAAGGTGGAAAGCTATGATCCAAGCTAGTGGGAAAGTTCTCATTACAATAAGGGTTGTAGTAAGTTTGAGGAATTAATCAAGGAAACTTACTGTCCACCCCATGAGATAGAAAAAATTGGAGTTACACTTCTTAAAGTTGACCATGGTAAATATGAATTGTAAGGAGTACACCTCTTAGTACAACTCCATGTCTAGGCTAGTGCCCTATCTGATCACCCCCGAATCAAAACGAATTTTCCGTTATATTTGGGGTTTAGCACCCGAGATTCGATGGATGGTAAAATCCTCCAAACCCTCTACTTTCCGATCGGTCGTAGACATTGCTAATGCCTTAACCAAGGATGAGATTCAGTTAAGAGAGTCTAGTGTTGAGATGGAGACAAAAAGGAACAGAGAGGAGTGCTCTTAAAGGGATTCAAAGAAGAGGAGATTTAATTCCAGAAGGAAACAATTAGGATCCAATGGAAACAAACCAGAATATAGGACACCAAAGTGAAAGACCAAAGATTCCCCCACAAGTCGGCATTAGAGGTTGTGAGAAACCATGTCCCTTGGGAGCCTGTTATGTTGATGGGTTCAGAGTTTGAAGGTCGTTCCCAAAAAAGAAGAAAACATCAGGGTTGTAAAATTATACATGCTCAACGGATAGTTATACAAACAACATTCCAGAAACTAACCAGGACACTGGACCACAATGGCGCAACAAAAAGGGAAGAAAGGTGGCGAGTCGTCTAGCAAAAAGGAGGAAAGTTTGACAGATATCGTCAGTGGCGGAGCTTGAACGAAAACTCGGTGGGGGCTGGGTCATCAAAATCCAAATTGGTGGGGGCCAGGCTCTTAAAAAATCAATATTTTACACTACAAAAAGAAAAGTTTTTGAAATTTTTGATAAAACTAAACACTATGAGCGAAAAACCAGTGGGGCCCGGGGCTCCCCCGGTCCTCCATTAACCTCCGCCAGTGGATATCGTCGTCGATTACAAGACTATAAAAATAGTAGAAAAAGATGAGAAAAACTCCATTCACGTCGTAAATTAAAATTGAGTAAAACAATGGAAATGCAAATATAAAAACACTCGTGACAAAGTGTAGATATAAAACATTGCTGATTGCTTCGTAGGTTCAAACTGGTTCCAAGATGGAAGCCCTTCCACCCGTTATACACACCAATAACAAATATTACTTTGTTTTTTCTAACATCTTTTTACACCTAAATACCACATAACCATACATTTACAAAAATTTGAACCAACACCACTTTTGTGATGTGTGTCTAAAACCAAGAAAAAAACAATAAAATAAATGTTTGTGAGAGGGCAAACACTAACAAACTACTAGAACAACCATTAGTTCTTTTACTATGTAATTATAAAATTTGTTTCTCAAAAGATGCTAAAAGATCTAGTTTCATATATTCACATACCAAACTAATGCTTCAAGTGTCATATCTTCCATGTGTAACCATCATTTTACTCTTTTAGAACTCATGCTACACATACTTCTAGTTTGTTTTTTCATTTTTAATAACCTGTCACCTCTGTTTTTTCTAGGAAAAACTACACTCCAGCCATCTTCATCCACCTTCGGTGCAGCCACAGGTGCATGTGGCGGCTCCCTAAGATTCATATCTGATATGTTTGAAGATGGGTCAAGTTCATCTGCAATCTCCATTGATTCATCCCCTGAGCTTGATGCTGAATCTGAATCTGAAATATCTTCACCACCGTTCACAACCCAAGAAGTTACAAAAGTAAAAAAAAAAAAAAAAAAAATCTGCTTGTAAATATTTCAAAATGAACAAAACTTAAATGGTTAAAGGAATTACAACTTCATTCTCCTCCTCCTTCCTCCTCCTTCTCCTCCTCCTCCTCCTCCTCTTCCTCTTCCTCTCTTCTCCTCCTCCTCCTTCTTCTTCTTCTTCTTCTTCTTTTCGTATTTACTACTAGTTGTTTGTTTGTTAGTTGATTTAGAGTAGCAAGCAGGTTGACTGTTTAGTCATTAGTGGTATTAGTGCTAGAGTATAGTTATTTACAACAGTTAGTAGTGCTTTCTTATTGTGTTTTAATGAATGAAATGAAATGAATTGACTCTAAATATTTTTCTGGTCTTCTTTAATTGACCCATTCTACTGTTATCTAAATCCGATTGGTACATATCATCAAAACTCTTTTAAGTAAAACTACGTTTCCATTAAACAAAAAAAAAATCTCATAGTGATCAAAGTACAGGCGGCTATTGAAGGGATTATTATAGCTTGAAATCACATAAAACCGAACGGCGTCGACAACAGATATTTAGAGAAATTGATTAGGTAACACAAACAAACAGAGTGTAAAGAAATAATAGAAAGTGATTTACTGACGATAATAATTGGAAATTGGGGGAGATGAAAGCAACGGCTGCTGTGGGAATTCGAGTCTTGTTATTATATATATTATAGACAGCGTACATTAAAACTAACTTTTAAAACAATCTCAACCATTTAAACTCATCAACTTTTGATCTTGACCGTCTAAACTAAAAAAAGGAACTGCTTTTTAGGAGGCAGTTCAAGGAAGTTAAGCATTCTCTCTCTTTTTCTAATGCAGTTACCGAAATACCTGCATAAACTCACGCAACTCTCTCTTCGAATAACTGTTCCCTCCTTGATGGTTTCTTCCCCATTATAAACCCCCCACGACAATAAGACTAATAACCTTAGGGAATGGTTTCTTCCAATTCAATCACACTCCCCCGTTATTCAAGGAATGGTTGTTCCCCCTCCCCTCCCCACTTCTATCCGCCAGTTTTTTTAAACCTTTATCGATCTGATACCTTCCATATTCAATAATCAGAACTGAAATCGAGGGTGAATTCCAAAATCGGAGCGGCAAGTTCCAAAAACTGCAATCGGGTTTCAATTTAAATTGCAGGTCGTCACATATTATCAATAAAGATTGATTTTTCCCCTACGTTACTGAAATCGTGTTTGCGCTGAAATCGTTTAGTGAAGCAAATCTGGCGAACAAGGTATATATCCCACCTACCACAATCGGTCATCTTCTTTACCATTTAGAAAATTAATTTCACGTTTCCCACTTCAATGTCTCTTGTTTTGAATCTCTGTTTGCACACACTTTTTAGTTTTGTTTTGTTATTGCTACAACAGGCATGTCTGTGCACGATTTTGTAGGTTTCTTTCTTTTAATCTTATTGTAGTTGATAATCCTTTGCTTTTTGTAGGATTAACTTTTTGAGTTAATGGGTACTCAGGGGATCTAATTTTTTGATCAGCAAAACATATCTGAAACTGATGTTATTTAAATTGACCCTTTAGTTGACTATTAAGATTGAATGATATGCAACTTGAATCTTTTTTTTTTTTTCTGGAAATAAATAGGTGTTCTGCTGAAACTATCAGCACTCATATTCGGGCATCAGGCAAAACTTATGTACAATAATCCGGTACGATTAGCACACTCAGAACTCAGAGGGTGATGTTAATGATCTCAGTGAGCAAATTCATGAACCGAAGGTATTCTTCTCTTCTACATATAATGACAATTACTTTTCGGTTTATTTTCTAATCAGTTGTAAACACCGGTCAACCTGATTTGATTACAGGAAGAGCTATTACAAATAAAAACAGAGTCTATATGCTTATGATGCCGTAGGTTGCATGGTGTTCGCAAAGAGAATTCCTTGGCACCCCCTCATTGGAAGTAGACTTGGATGTACAAGTGGTGGCAACTTGGTGTTGTATGACCATGACTTGGAGAGGTAAGTCTACTGAAGTTTAAGGTTTTTACCGTTGGAAGTGTTTGATACACTTGTAACCTATAAACCGGGTACATGAATTTTGATTAACATTTTTGATATTTAAGCAGTATGACTTGCTCTCACGTTTCAGTAGTTCTTAGTTACTGATTTTCATTGCTTTTTTTTTGTTTTTTAGTAAGTCGGTCGTATTTTTAAATTGTCCATGAACTTCTGCAGGAGGCTCAAGAGACTCTCTGTAACTAATTGAGTTGGGTCTTGTGGGGTAAGGCTCCTCTTGATTTGCCTAAACCTTATAATAACTTCTGCAATCTTTAGTTTGAACGATATATAAATGATTGTTGGTGTGCTTTTGAGGAGTTGTAGGTTGTGTGGATGGAATTGAGGCTCAACAAGTTTTTGGTTATGACATTTACATGGATGGTAGATACGCAAAACTCTGTTATCCTATGGAAAATATAGAATCTCATATATCTAAAAACTTATAATTTGATATACCTGAAAGGGCAGGATCAAATGGTGTTCTTCCACCATCCCTAGCAAAGTTAGCTTACATCAAAACCATGTAAGAGGACTAATGCTTATATCACAACCAAAACATCAAAATAAATTAAGATACTATGATTCAAAGCAGTATTATTAAACTAAATATTTCTTGCAGAGATATGACTCGTGATTACCTCAAAGGCACCATACCTTTTGAATAGGCTTCAACGAATCTGGAGTACTTGTCAGCCATTTCTCATTTATATTTACTACAAGTTTTTGTTGAATATCAATTTGGATTTTAACATCTTATAGAAGAAACCTACTGTAATCGAGATCTATTATTGTGAACTGTTTGTCTAGAGTAATTCCAACATATTTGGGCTATAACATCACTTGTATATCTGTATGCATGCAAAGAAAAATGACTTATTGACTTATTTCATTATACTATTAATATGCCCGTCCACCGGACGGGTATAGAACTAGTTTTGTTGGGATGTAAAAGAAGAGGGCGGGCGCAGGAGAGAAAATAAAAATAGGCCAGAAAACCTGCTGCATTTCGGCCCACTTGTGGTTACTGGGCCTCGTTGGTTGTAATTTTTGAGACACTTGTTTTTAGCAGCCAGTTTTACTTTTAAATGCCCACAATTTGTTAAAAGAATAAAAAACGTTTGGGGATTAAGGGCGTTAAACATTTTGATTTTCATTTTTACTTTTAAATGCTCATAAATTTGTTAAAGAGTAAAAAGTGTAGGGATTCAGGACGTTAAACATTTCGATTTTGGACTAAAGTGGTTAAAATCACTAAAACACATGGACTCAAAAACTAATTTACTCTTTATTAAAAGGCAAATTGGAAAATAATAATCTCATCTTTCTAAAATTGTCCGATAATAATCCCAAGTCAGTTATTAGCCAATAATAATCCGACCTCGTCCAATTTTTTTTTGTAAAATAGACCGCCGTTAAAATAAGCTTAACGGAGTTAAGTTTTTTTCCGAATTACAAACCGATGTTTTAGGGCTTTTGATCAGAACGAGGATACGAGTCGATTGAGGTAAAACTTACCTCGAAATTGTGTTCGAAATGGCTTGAATTTTGTCAATTGGAAGTTAAACACCCGAATTGAGGCACCGTTTTCGTGGGTTGGGGGCAGTATTTTGAGGTAAGTTTTTCACCAATCGACTCGTATCCTCGTTCTGATCAAAAGCCCTAAAACATCGGTTTGTAATTCGGAAAAAAACTTAACTCCGTTAAGCTATCTTAACGGCAGACTATTTTACAAAAAAATTGGACGAGGTCAGATTATTATTGGCTAATAACTGACTTGGGATTATTATCAGCCAATTTCAGAAAGATGAGATTATTATTTTCCAATTTGCCTTATTAAAAAGACATTTTTTAGGGTGCCCACCGCAAGTCCCATGGGATGGGCTAGCGGGTTCGGTAATGGGTTCGTGAACCTAATCAAGAGGGAGTTGGAGAATGGTATTACAATAATTGCATTTCTAAACTTAATTTTATTTCTTTACTACTCTTTTGTTTTTACAATCATTATCTTTTACATAAATTATTCACATAGAAGGGGCCAACAAAAATCTCACGTCTTCAAGACGAAGACCATATGGTTATATAGGTCGAAGGTTCAACCCAACCTATGCAATATCCAAAATATTTCCCCCAACAATCCATCTATGCTAAACATGTCAAACCAAATTGCAACGGGTCATTCCACTTTACCATTAGAAGAACCAAACATTAACCATTACGCGGATCGTGACCCAACCCCCCACTACAAAAACCTACCATGTTGTGACCCAACTGGTGTAGCTCTCGACATAGATGATGAAGAGGATGAGGTGGAAGAAGTTGGTTTAGAAAAAAAAAAAAAAAAAAAGAAGTGGAAGAATACGAAGATGACGAGACCCCCCCCCCCCTCCCCCCGGGGTTAAACCTGCATGAAAATTCACAAAATGGGTGACTCGAAAAACTGGATTAATGCGGAGGAAGTCAACAGTGGTCCAGATCGTTTTAGTGTCGGGCTCTCAAGCATTATTGAACAAATTAATTCGAACTCGGGTAATTTAAATATAAATCAGCCGGTTCAACGCATGCTACATTCAAGCGGTTGTAACGACTTCAATTCCTTGAAATAGTAATTGTTCCAAACTCAAAACATTTCGTTTCATGTTGGGATGGGAACATAACTGTATTAGCACGTATGGTTTCTTCTTGAAGTTGGAAGCTTTTGATATCCGCTTCTCAGTTGGTAACAAGATCTGCAACATCGGGAGGAAGGAAATCTTTGCCTCTGCAGAGTATTATATGGAATTTATTACGTAGTAATAATAATCCGCCAGTGAGAAGCTGCACATGTAACGAAATAATAGCTTCAAAGTTAACAGTAGCATTGACAGTTTGGTCAAGCTGATAGTAATTAAAGATGTTACCTTAAGCTCGGAGGCCATCCGCTCATTGCTTGTGTTAGGAATTCCCCATTTTACTATGATCTTTGCTATATGACATTTTTCCCACAGTTTTAGAATGGCTGCAGCCAAGCCTTGAAGGTTTCGGTTTCTTCCTGCATAAGTGATTGATTATTTGATTCAGATTATTAAATATCACATAATCACTTTCAAATTACAAAACGTAATTATAAGAATTATCAGAAAGATTAATGTGCATACCGAGGAAAAAATGAGTAGGTAAATGGTAAGCTTGCTTCCTCAAGTGAGTTAACTCAACATCGGTGAGCTTAAATCTACCAGACAAAGGGTGGATGTGGCTTGTATCCAAGAATCACTTCAGGAAGTAAATCGGCATCTACAGGTGGTTTCAGGTATGTCTTTTAATTCTTTTGACTGTAACTAGAAATTTAGTTGAAAACAACATAATTTGTATCTGCTTAGGTAAAAATCCAATTACCTCTTTAAACAATGTCAAGGTAGAAAGCAAATAAGTAAATATGTAAACCGCAAAAGAAAAAGTCAAATTAAAATCACAATCTTTATGTGAATGTTAATAACCTGAATGACAAAACACGACTTACCATGACACATCTTATGAGGAAACATGTAAAGCAGATGGTTGTCACATATCCAACCCGAACAAACAATACAAATGAAAATATCATATATACACATATCCAACATATATATATATATATGCCTCCTGCACTTACAATTTTGGTCCAATTCATGCCGATTGGTGTTATCAGCAACAATTGTATTGACCGGAGACGAGACCGGTTCGAACTCTGATAACCTGATTCATAGGGTATATAGCGAATCCTGTAATCAGAATACAAAATCAATAAGAATAAAAAAGATGAATGTGAAGAAGATTTGAAATCAGATACAATACCTTGAAATCATAGCCGACGGGATGATAACATGCATCATCGTTCAGGGGAGACGAAAGGAACTTCATCAATTTGGGGAACGTGGACGAGAAGATCTAGCGAAAATCACTGGAGTAAAATCAGGAGCTAAACCGTCGCCAACTGCTGCTTCTAGACGCTTTAGGGTATTTTAAACGGCTGAGAACTCATCTCCGACGCCCGAATTTAGTCAAATTTCAGCAAGGGGAACATAATTCAGATGACTTGCCTTCACCATTTGTCATGCAAGTTGGAACTCACGTTTGATAAGTCAGCTCAGAGAACCGGGGATGGTGATAGTCGAAAGGATGCTCCTCTTCCTCGTTAACACCGTCCTTCCATTTCAGTTTCCTTTACGTGCATTTCCCGTTGTAGTTTCAAGATCTTTCTCTGTTTCTACACCTTTTTCGTGTCGAGTTCCGACCCCCGTCACCCACCACCTTCATTGCCACCACCATAACCTACCACCGCTACACTCACCACCACCTTAACAACCACGTGAAACCACCAAACAAGCCTGTTTCCTCCACTCTTATTATCGTATCAAAAAACGGAACCACCTAAAAACCAAACCTTACTGCCGCCCTCGCGTTTTTCTGGAAACTGGAACGACTCCGAGCACCACCGCCACCGTACACCATCACCACCGTACACATTGTTACCGTACCGCCGCTGATCGTTGATCTCCACATATAAACACCCCACCATGCATACACATCGATCTTGAAGTAGAGATTCATCAAATAATTTGTGTTTTCGATAGTGTACGTTCTGGGTGTCCGGTGTCCCTTGAAATCATTGTGTTTCATCTCATATTGTAATACTGTCAAAAAGCCCACCTAGATTCTTTCTGGGCATTTTCTCAAACACTTGCATGTGTGAAATATCGAACCTGTTACATCCACAACGAAAGTATATATAATAACCTTTATTAATCCAGGCAGAAACTGTTATATGTAAAAATACAACTTACCTTAAATGCTTACGTAACATTATTCAAATTCATCCTCGCTAGAAACTTCTCCCTAAGAAAAACTAAATCCCTGCAGAAAATAATTTATATGTAAAAGCTCAGATTGATTTGGTATTTCAACAATGTTGAAAGAAGGAAGCGACCACTAGTTACCTCGTTTTGTTTGGTTTTTATAAAGGAGTTAATGTCTTCTGTTATGTAACACCTCCCAAAGCTTGTATCAATTACGTGCAGTGCTGGAGCAACAACATTTCCCTTGGTGAAAACTGTTATTTCAGGACATCCCTTGATTTCCAAAGTATGTAACGATGGGAATGAAAAATCACCCTGCCCTAAGCAAAATCCCTCGAGACTTTTAAGGTACTCAAGTTTCAAAGACTTTAGACAAGGTAACTTCAAAGTCTCATTGACTTTTGCATCACATTCAGACTCTTCTTCTTCCTTGACAATTACCTTCAGGTTTGGGCAGTAACCTATATATAGGTCTTGAAGTTGTTGCATACTAACAACCATGGAGCTAGTAAATACGTGTTTTAATACAGGGCATGATTCAATAAAGAGTGTTGTTAGGTTTGGAAACTCCAACACATGATGGTTGCTCTTCCATATATACTTGAGATGGGATAGAGCATTTAACTTCAGCTGTGTTAGGTTTGGAATTTGTACAAGTAGAGTTTGAGTTTGGGATTCACTGTTTCTCCCTTCCAATGCTTCTACTTCAAACACCTCCACTTCTTCTTCTTCTTCCCTGAAAAGTAACTCCAATCCCAATTCCTCTTCCATTGCTTCTACTTCAAACACCTCCTCAACATTTGCACAACCTATGACTTGAATCCTTTCCAGCTTTTGCAGATGTAGCAACTCGTTGAAGGGAATAATAATGCTTTTAACATCATCATTATATAGCATGTCTACTTCAATCAAATTATGAAAAGACCAAGGTAATCGTTCCAAAGTTGTAGAGCACCAGCTTGTATGCTCCGAACTAGGTAAAATGGTCTGCAAGGCCAAAACAGAAATATTTAAAATAAGCATGTATTTTTCTTGATACTTCTGACTATGGGATTGGATTGATAGAGGGTATTTATATATATCCACCGTTATATTCTTACAACTGCAAACATTAACATATACCTTTCCAGTCGTACCAACTCTTCCTGTCGGTAACTGATTAATTGAGTTTTAACAAAAAGCTGGAACTTTGGGATGTATTATTTAAACTTCAGCCACCAGATTACAACTTAATGAACCTCAACTACATTGGTTAAATGGAATTAGTTTGCAATTATTACACAAGTAAACTTTTTAAATTAAGAGAAATTGGCCTGTAATAATCCCACCTAGACCTTATATGCCCATTAATAATCCTATCTCAGAATATTCCCCCCACCAGTCCCACCTTTCACTTATTTTTCCTACAATGGTCCCCCGTTAAAAAAACTTAACGGAGTTAAGCTTTTTTCCACATTACAAACAAATTTTTTAGGGCTTTAGATCAGAACGACGATACGAGTCCATTGATGTAAAACATGCCTCGAAACAGTGCTCCAAATGATGTAAACGACGCTTCAATTTGGGTGTTTAAATTTCCAATTAACAAAAATCAAGTCACTTGGAGCACCGTTTCGAGGCAAGTTTTACATCAATGGACTCGTATCGTCATTCTGATTAAAAGCCCTAAAAATCTGCTTGTAATTTGGAAAAAAGCTTAACTCCGTTAAGTTTTTTTAACGGGGGACCATTATAGGAAAAATAGGTAAAAGGTGGGACTGGTGAGGGGAATATTCTGAGGTGTGATTATTAATGGCAATAAGGTCTAGATGGGATTATTATAGGCCAATTCCCCTTAAATTAATCCTTAAGTTTGAAAAGTATATACACATGTTAGAAAGTATAATAATGATTAATGATGATAATCAACTCCACTAAAGGCTTGTTAGGTTCACATTTCTAATCTCATAGATGTATACATAAGTAAACTTAGTGTTAAATAATTTATGTGAATAAATTGGAAATATACCTGATGCAAGTCTCTTGTCACGTGAAAATTAAGGCCACAGTCAAGAGTATGTTTGCCTAATCTCGTATGTATATACTTGAGCTCGGGAGCTATTGACTGACCAGATGTGAACACTATCATTTGTGGGCATTGACTAATCGTAACCTTTTCTAGTAAGGACCATTGAAAGTCATTCATCCCCAAGAAGAAACCATTTAGATTTGGTAGATCCTCTAGTTCAAGGGATTTTAGACGAGGAAATACCACAACCTTTCTTTGTTCTCCATTTTCTTTCTTCACAATTACTTCCATTGACTTGCATCTCCGTATAATTAACTCTTCGAGCTGTCTCAGGCTTTCAAGTGTGGAAAATGTGAATACATGATGCAAACGGTTACACAATCTGATTGTCAATTTCTTTAGGCCGGATAGTTGAGGCACGTTAATATTTTTTATTTTTGGAATGGACAGTGTTGTAGTATGAGCACCCCCATTTCCTTCATCAATTTTAGTACTATTACTGCCACCGCCACTATTGTTGATCCCTTGAGTTTCAAATACCTCTAACATTGAACCACAACGAGTTACATGCAACTCTTGAAGATTTTGCATTTGTCCTATTGCATAAGACGGAATCGCACTTGACAATGCATGACACTCGTCTATGTATATCACTTTAGAGTACTGGCATAAGGACCATGAAACATCAACGACTTTGGAAAGCTACAATAAATAAAAATAAGTATTAAACAAAATGAGAGAGACTTATTTGAGAAAAAAATTAATTGAGAAAAAAAGGTACAACTGTAAAACATTAAATTGTTATTATCTTTGAGTAATTAATCAGTCTTAAACACTACCATCTCCACGCTACATTTTTCGCCTATACACATCAAAAGTTATCCTACACATATTGAAATATATCCTTCACAACTCGTAACTTATCTTATACTCTAAATTATTTTATTTTTTAAAAAAATATATAATTTGAAAATAAGTTACAAATTTAATGTTGTTAGCCATTAAAGAGGAAGGGGCTGTTTGGCAACTTCTAAATGGTTAAGTGCTGAACCAGTAAGAGGTAGGGATGAACATTTGGTACTGGGTACCGGTACCGAATTTCTCGTACCGGTACCGGTACTGATTTTTTTCGGTACCGTTACCCAGTTTTGCGAATTTCGGTACCGGTTCGGTACGCTACCGGTACCACGCTCATCCATAGTAAGAGGTCTGAACCATTAAATACTGAATCAGTATTAAGAGCCAGTATAATGCTTAACCACTCAGAGGCAAATGTCTGACCAATTCAGATTAGAGGTTTTAACCATTCAGACTCAGTATAATGTTTAACCATTCAGAGACAATTGTTTGAATCATTCAGACATCTGCTTGTATAACAAACAGTTTTAATCGTTAAGTGATGAACCAATAAGAGGTCTGAACCATTAAGAGTCTCATTAAGATGTAAACAAACAGTCCCAAAGACTACAAATTAGTAATTTATATAAGTTTACCGATATCCCCTTATAATAATATTAAATACTTATATTAAATGAAACATTTGGTTAAAATTTCTTTTTTTTTCTTACAATTTTTTTCTCATTGTTGGTGCACTTGTGTCTGTACTTTGTCTGTATTTCGTCTTGATACAAAACGATGTCTTTGTTAGTCTTGTAAGTTTGACCAAGTCAACCATCCTCCTGGTTTGACTTGGCCAAACAGTTTGAACAATGGTTGTAATATGGCTGTGTCGAAGGATATGTCATCGAAGGATAGTTTAGATCCTTCGATGAGCTCGAAAGATAAGCATTCGATAGATGGACCACGAAGGATATCATCCTTCGTGGTACATGTTGATCCTTCGATGAGTTTCTAGTCGATAGATGATCCTTCGATCAGTCTATCTATCCTTCGACCAGACCTGCTGTGTTCGGGTATAAATACCCATGTGTTGTGTTCACTTTAGAAGAGTTCGAGAGACAGACAGGAGAACACACACACACGAGAGAACTTTGAGAGTTTACAGAATACATTTGTAAACCTTGTGCTTGTAACTGGACCTTTCATACGTATTAATACAGAGGTGTTAATCGGTGAATATTGCGTGTCGTGTTTTTACGTGTTCTATCTCGGTTTGCTATCTCGGTTGGATTCCGCACAACCGGGTTGGTTTGTACACAAGGATTAGGCGACTAGATCCTCCCCTAGCCGGACCTACAAGTGGTATCAGAGCCTTGGCTCTTATCCTTGTTAAAACCGAGGTGTTCTTGTTGTTTTTCGGGTTTTAAAAGGTTCATATTTTCTGGAAAAGCTTGTTAAAATCGGGCTTAATCTTGTTATTTTGCCTTGTGTTTGACTAAAAACCTTGTTATTTTTCATGTTTACTTGTTAGTCATGGGTTTTTGTTAAACATTTTAGCAAATTTTGTGTTCGGAGAGTTTCGGTTCACCGGAAGACTCATTTATCTGGGCTGTGTTCTTCATAAATTTACACTTTTTGATCCTAAAAATTCAAATTACCAAGTGTTTGTGTGTTGGAAAGAGTATTTTGATTATAATATTTGAACCTTACCTGTTTGGTGAAGCCTGCATGTTCAGAACTGAAAGATATGGTCTGAACATACTTTCTGCTGAAACTTTTCACCAACCCGTCAACTTTTTCACCAACCTGTCACTCTTTGTCAACTGTGTCAGTCAGTTCGAAAGATATCCTTCGAAGTCGAAAGATCATCTTTCGATCAAAGGAGGATCGATAGATAATCATCCTTCGAACATCCTTCGAAATCTGTGACTTATCTTTCGATCAAAGGAATATTTTCGAAGCATACATCTTTCGGCCTACTGTTCTTTTTCGAAAGACAAGGATCCTTCGATTGGAGAGTCTTTCGAAATCATTGCTCGAAACTCAACAGTGATCTTTCGAACACTGTTGATATTTCGAACAAGTGTTGATCTTTCGATCCCAGTTTGTTTAAATTTAACAAGTTTCTGTTTGTCTTGTCCTTCGAGCTTGGATCTTTCGAGCTTGGATCTTTCGGCTGGTCACTTATAACCTCTTAGTTGTTTTGAGTGTTATTTTCTGAATTCAATTTATCAAACATGAATCCAAGATGGGGTACTCTGGTAAACACAGATATGTATTTTGGTACTCCGTCTCCCGCACCGAGTATTCAAAGCCAACGACCCATCAAAGCAACTGATATGTTCGGAAATCCATTACCTGTTCGATCAACCGGACCAACAGATCTGTACGGAAATCCGCTTGAACCAGTTCCTCAACAGCAAAGCCAACGACCTCTCAGACCAACTGATATGTTCGGAAATCCATTACCTGTTCGATCTACCGGACAAACAGATATGTATGGGAATCCACTTCCTCCTCAATCTACTGGATCAACAGACTTGTATGGAAATCCTCAACAACCAGCTCCACAACAGCAAGTCTGTCGGCCCTCTACTGTAACCGCTTGTTTTGCTGAAGTTGTCAAGGATCTTAAACACGCCAGTGGTGGAGAATCTTCCACCAATGGTGATGAATCTTCGGAGGATGAGAACAGTTCTGGTTACAGTGGAAGCTAAGATGAAGAATCCTCAACTTCAGGCAATGATCATTTGGATGACACGTCAAGTGTGTCAGTTGAAGCAGAGGTTGATGAGGTATTGGGAGACACTGCAGCAGAAAATCATAGGAGATCTATATTGGTGGATCAAGCTGCTTATTCTTCTTCTTCTCTCCATTCAGCCGTTATGGCTAATGTCGACAGTTCATCAAGTCAGGTATGTGTCGATGAACCCACTGCTGTTATTTGTGATAATTGTGATAGATTGCATGTTAAATGTGCTGATTTAAATGCAAACATGTCTGAGTTGCAAGGCAAACATGATGCTTTACAAGCGAGTTTGTTTGACTTGCAAGACAAACATGCTTCTTTGAATGATAAGTGGT
Organism: Helianthus tuberosus; assembly: GCA_030545235.1. Classification (NCBI taxonomy): domain Eukaryota; kingdom Viridiplantae; phylum Streptophyta; class Magnoliopsida; order Asterales; family Asteraceae; genus Helianthus; species Helianthus tuberosus. The sequence goes on along the minus strand of CM060430.1, from coordinate 175,188,880 downwards.
GTGAATTGCAAAGCAAGCACGAGGCTTTGCAAGAGAAATATGATGTGACATTCATTCACAACCAGAAGTTGACCGTGGATCTTTCTAAGTGCACAGAAGCCAACATGTTTTATGAAAACCATAAAAAGGAATTTAAGTCAATGATTGAAACGTTAAAGAAAGATAAAACTGAGTTGACAAAAATGGTTTCCAGAAAACAAACTGACATAAACTTGTATATCACTCGCCTTGAGGTAATGCAAAAGGAAATGGCTTGTGTTAAAACTGAAAGTGAGGCGATCCGACTCAAGTTAGACAGTTATTTGAGCTCTAGCTATGTGTTGGATCACATCATTGATGTTCAGAAAGAGAAACGGGATGTCACATGCATAGGTTACAAGAAATGTCCACCACCCGTGAGAAACAATTATGATGCCATGCCTGATGAGGAGTATAGAACTCACTTTGAACCATCTGTTCCTCTAGATGTTAATGAATTTGCAGCAGGACTCAGATACAAGAAAGAAGTATCGTCAGATTCGGATGTGTCAGCAGATACATGTGTGTCTTCTGCTGAACAGAATCAGGATCCTCCAGTTATTGTTGAGGATGCTGATTCTTCTGATGATGAATCCGATGATACTGACTCAGCAAAGTCTGATGCGGTGATCAATGAAGAGGACATACCTCTTGAGAATCACATTCTTTGTGATCCACCTGCAAAAACGTCTGTGATTGCTACAGCCAAGTCTGTTGAATCTTCATCTGGAAGCTGTGAAAGCGTGAACTTGCTTTACACATTGATTGGATCTGATAAAATATATTCAGACAAGGATTTCCCTATCAAAAATGTCAATCAATCTTTGATTGATAAAGTTTTCGAAGATTCTACCAGTAAGTTTTTGGGAAAGTCGAGCCCAGGAGTTGTAGTAACTCAGTGTGCTCCTATCCCAAAATCCGAAGTTAGAAAGAAATATGGGAATCAAAAATTGCAAAAACAAAGCAATCAACGAAAGCAAAATCACGCTGCCCAAGGAAATGGAAAAGGCAAACAGAGCCAAAACAAGAAAAAAGGACAAGAAGGTAAACTTTGTGAAATCAAAGGGAACGGACAAAATTGAAACGTTCGAAAACAAATCTAACTTAGATTTTGTTAAACAAGCAACAGTGTTGAAAAGAAATGAACCAAACTGTTCGAAACCTAGTACCTCGAGATCACAAAGTTCATCATCATCGGCAAGACGATCACATGATACTTCGGGGTTTGTTGAACGAAGATCATGTTTTGAATGTGGTACAATTGGACACATAATTCGAAACTGTCTGTATCTTCATAAGTTGAAAGCAAAAGTTGATGCCCCCCATGGTAACAATTACCATAAAAGATTTGTTTCACCAAAACAGGACCCTCGTCTTGTTAAACAACAAGAAGTGAAACAGAGAAAGAAACAACGGAAAAATGTTGAAAAGGTCTTAAAACCAGTGGTTGTCCATACAAAATCTGTCGAATCAAATGTTAAACATGAAAACCAAAAACAGATTTGGAAACCAAAATTGGAAATTGTTTTAGGGGGAGCTACATCAATTCCGAATCATCGGGAAATGGATGTCACAATCCTCGATGATGACGGACAACCCAAGTCTGTGAAGGCTTGGGTCCCCCTCTCCAACTAATCTTTGAATGAGTGTGTAGGATGTTCCAGGAGGAACTATTGATAGTCTTCGGATTGTTGATAAGTGGAACGTCCATGCACAAGATCGGCGACACCAGACTCCGAAACATCACTATATCTAGGAGTTGTTGCCTTTGATGGAGAGAGGAGAAAAGAAGACAAAAATGTCTGATGAAAGAATGTTGTTGAATGAAGTTGAAAAATTCGACCAGATGAAATATGTTCCAAAGTTTGGTTGTTATGGTTTTTGATCGGGTCAACATGAAAGATTCCAATGAAAAGTACGCGCCTGTAGCACGTCTGAAGCCTTTTGAAGATTCATGGATTTTTCTTCCACAAGAAGTTCAAAGTCCACAAGATGAACGTGTAGGGTACTTTTCTCTACGGTGTGATTGAAGAAAATGTGTTTGTTGAACAAACCAACCGGGTGTGCGGATGCCTTGGCGTGGATTGAACAACCGCACACTACTTCTCAAAGAGAAAGACAAAGACCTTCGCTGGTACAATGTGGAAGACCAGCCGGACCCAGAGGTTTTTGATCTTGTTGCTGTGAAGAGATTTGTCAGTAGCTGCAAAAATCGACTTTGAAGTCCACACCGGGTGGATATCCAGTTTGGGAGAACACTCAAATTCCTTGCAATGCACGAAGCAGTTGCAGGACACGGTTTTGAATTTCTAATCTCTCATATACTTGTCGATATTTTAGCTGCTTTATGAATTATTATCATCTCATACAGCACTCTTTGACCAGACACATTGATCTCGAATATCACCTCACACGTGATTGTTTCATTATGAAACTCATCGATGTTGTCATGGTTCACACCGATGACCAACGTGCCGACCTTTTTACCAAAGCATTTGACAAATCAAGATTTGACTATTTATTATTGGTAAACGGCATTAAGGTCAAGCAAGAGTAAAACCAACATCGGAAAATCATTTTTGTAAATACCCTTGTGTTTTAAATTTGTCTTAGTTTATTGATTTTAGGGGGAGTAAATCCAAAATTTGAAAATCTAAATCCAAAAACATCGAAAAATTTCAAAAACACAAAAACAATAGAAAATCAAAAATGAGTTTCCTGGCGAGCAAAAGAGAAAATGATAGTACATCAGTGGTCTGTCCAAACCTCTTTAAACCTAAACTGAAAAACGATAAGCAGCTCTATATAAGATGTATCGGTAGGCTCACAATCATTTTAAAGTGTGCAGGGTGATATAAACTTAAATCGACTGAAGACCAGGTGGGAACCATTCATTGGCATATGGTCTTAGTACCGAAATTTCGTTTGAGAGATTGCCGAGGTTCTGAAATATTCGGTCTTTATGCTGCTTATCATCTGGGTATCATGGTTGTATCTTTTACCGAAAAATAACGGGGACGCAAGTCTAGATCTTCCATGATACTATACATACGTGTACATACTGCATACGACCTCAATAAGTGATCAACAATCACATGTCCCTCAAAATAAGTGATAAATTATCACAAATTCTTTCCGGGAGTCAAGTTCGTCTCTCTGCTGTACGAAAGTACTGACCTGTTCACGGACTTGCTCCTGTGCCCTCATGCATCGAAAATCAAGTTCCTCATCAATAAGTGATTATATCACATAGGGCTTGTTTTCAAATCAAAATAAGTGAGAATCTCACATCATATACGGTCAAACAGATGATAATCGGTATACTCACCGGTAAGATGAACCCTCGTGCATACCTTGATACTGGAATGTGTCGTGATGTGGATGAACACCGGTCGGTAAGTATAAATCATACCTTAACGTATCCCCTCGCCATGATTACATCTGATAAGTTGAGCTTAAGTGGACAACAATACCGATAATTGTTATAGGATGCTTATCTTAATGTTATCTAATTGAACAACAAGAGCGTTTTGGAATGACCGTACACTGATATGATTCTCTTACCCTCGAAACTCACAAAAAGGATGTCTGTATATATTTATTTACTGCTTTCAGTCTTTACATTTGAAATATTCAAAATACCAAAAAGATTTTAGGTGTGTTTTAATATAAACTTTATAAAAGCCAAAAAGATTTTATTTCTATTTTATTTTCGATCGTACGATGTTGGAGCTCGAGTCTTCGTTACCTGAAACCTGATTGAAAACCGAAATGACTAAATCTTCATAAACGGTCGAAATTTGCAAAGTGTTGAAAGTTAAAATTTGAAATGGATAAAGTATTTTAAACTTTCAAACTGTCGGACGGTGTTTGATTAAACAATGGTCACATGTGTGTCATTTACTTATGATATTCCAAGCAGCTGTTCTCATTACGCGTTTAGATTTCTTGCATGTGCAGATTCTAAAGGCAAGGAGAACATGGTCGATGACAAGCTTCGGAATGAAGACACGACGTGAAGGCACTCAAAAGACGAAGATGATCGAGCTGCCGCTGACCATCATCAACACCACAAGGATCTCAATTCATAAAGAACAAGTATTTCACGAGCATAACTCAAGGGGGAGCTTATGTTAAGGGGGAGTTTGTCAACACACTTCCTACATGAAACGGAGAGTTTGTTGGTACACTTTCTGCTTTCAAGATGTGAAGACTTTAAAGATCCTCCGACATTGAAGACTTGAAAGGACGTCAAAGACTTAAAATCACGAAGATCGAGACAAAGATCGAGACAAAGCTACAGCCAGACAAAGCTACAGCCAAGGGGGAGTTTGTTGGTGCACTTGTGTCTGTATTTCGTCTTGATACAAAACGATGTCTTTGTTAGTCTTGTAAGTTTGACCAAGTCAACCATCCTCCTGGTTTGACTTGGCCAAATAGTTTGAACAATGGTTGTAATATGGCTGTGTCGAAGGATATGTCATCGAAGGATAGTTTAGATCCTTCGATGAGCTCGAAAGATAAGCATTCGATAGATGGACCACGAAGGATATCATCCTTCGTGGTACATGTTGATCCTTCGATGAGTTTCTAGTCGATAGATGATCCTTCGATCAGTCTATCTATCCTTCGACCAGACCTGCTGTGTTCGGGTATAAATACCCATGTGTTGTGTTCACTTTAGAAGAGTTCGAGAGACAGACAGGAGAACACACACACACGAGAGAACTTTGAGAGTTTACAGAATACATTTGTAAACCTTGTGCTTGTAACTGGACCTTTCATACGTATTAATACAGAGGTGTTAATCGGTGAATATTGCGTGTCGTGTTTTTACGTGTTCTATCTCGGTTTGCTATCTCGGTTGGATTCCGCACAACCGGGTTGGTTTGTACACAAGGATTAGGCGACTAGATCCTCCCCTAGCCGGACCTACACTCATTCAAACCCTCTACTAAACAAAGCAATTTACATTCAAGTTTTATAATTAAGTTAAGAGAAATTTGATTTTCATTTTACGTTTGGATGGTAAAAACGGCCCCGATATTTGACTTTCATTTTATATTCGATTAGATCTTTTTATGATGATCTTTTCCTAACATCTTCAAAACTTTGTAAGGTAAAAACAATAAGGAATATGTGTTGAAAAAAATATTCGATTAGAACTTTTTATGATGATATTTTCCTTAACATCTTCAAAATATTGAACCTTTCACTTTCACAACACCTCTCGTTTTTCCACTTTCATGAAACTTTCATACGTACTTAACTACTTAATACTGAAGAGTCCAATCGTTGATTACTAATATTTTCCCCTTATTAAATTTAACTTCGATAGTAAGGCGAGATAGAGGATCCTGTACATTAATCCAGAAGTGTGAGAAGTGTATTATAACACTATATATAACACTATATAACACCGTATAACACCATATAACACTATGTAACACTATATAACAAATATAACACTATATTTTGTCTGATAGCATGTCTATGATAGATGTATGTTGGTGCACTTATGTCTGCACTTTGTCTGTATTCGGTCACAATGTAAAACGATGTCTTGTTAGTCTTGTAAGTTTGACCAAGTCAACCATCCTCCTGGTTTGACTTGGCCAAACAGTCAACATTATGTTTGTAAGATGGCTGGGTCGAAGGATGCACCATCGAAGGATTGCATGGATCCTTCGATGATGAGCTCGAAAGATGGACCTTCGATAGATGGACCACGAAAGATCCCATCTTTCGTGATTCATATGGATCGTTCGAGCTGTTCCTGGTCGAAAGATGATCTTTCGACCGGTCTGCATGATCCTTCGACCAGACCTGCAGTGTTCGGGTATAAATACCCGTGTGTTGTGTTCATTTCGATAGATGACAGTTAGCAGAGAACACACACACACTTAGAGAGTTTACAGGACTGATTTGTAAACATTGAGCTGTAACTGGACCTTTCATACGTTTAATACAAGTGGTGTTAATCGTTGAACTTTGCGTGTCGTATTATTGTGTGTTCTATCTCGGTTTGCTATTTCGGTTGGATTCCGCACAACCGGAGTGGTTCGTATACAAGGATTAGGCGACTAGATCCTCCCCTAGCCGGACCTACAAGTGGTATCAGAGCCTTGGCTCTTATCCTTGTTAAAACCGAGGTGTTCTTGCTGTTTTTCGGGATTTTATAGTTCATATTTTCTGGAAACATTGCTGTTTTTGCTGTTTGTTCTTATAAAAACCCTGTCACTTTTCATTGTCACATGTTAAAAATGGGTTTTTAGTGAAGTTGCAAGCAAAAACGGGTTTTGGATAGTTGTCGGTTTGCTGGAAGTTCTTATATTTCTGGGTTTGTTCTTCATTGTGTTCTTGATAGTTCACACTTTTGATCTTAAAAATTTTGAACTTCAAAGTGTTTGTGTGTTGGGAAGAGTAAATTGATTAAAATATTGGACATTACTTGATTGGTGAAACCTGCATGTTCAGAAGATATGGTCTGAACATACTTTCTGCCGAAAGTTCTCACCAACCCGTCAACTTTTTCACCAACTTGTCACCGATTGTCAACTGTGTCAGAACCATTCGAAAGATATCCTTCGAACTCGAAAGACCATCTTTCGATCAGTGGAGGTTCGATAGATCATCATCCTTCGAACCAAGGAATCATTTCGAAACATTCATCTTTCGGTCTACTGTTCATTTTCAAAAGACAAGGATCCTTCGATTGGGGAGTCTTTCGAAGTCATCTTTCGAAGTCATCTTTCGTGTGTATCTTTCAGTCTACAGTATTTTTTCGAAAGATAAGGATCCTTCGGTGGGGAATCTTTCGAAAACATTGTTCGAAACTCAACAGTGATCCTTCGAACCCTGTTGATCTTTCGAACAGGTGTTGATCTTTCGGTCATTAGTCTGTTTTGTGTTTAACAGTTTGTGTTTTTCTCATCTTTCGATCAGGATCCTTCGGCTGGTATTATTATTTTTCTTAATCAAAAATGAATCCGGCCTGGGGTACTCCGACAAATGCAGAAAACAAGTATAGAAGCAGTGAGGATTTATTTAGAGAAATGTACTATGGAACTCCGTCTCCCGCACCGGCATCTTCGCAAGCTAATGCTACATCTACCGGTCAATGGGCATTCGTATCAAATCAAACTCCAAGTGTTCAAAGCATTTTGTTAAGCGAAAGTGAAACGGGAAGTTTGAATAGGCCTCCAAAGTTGATGCACTTAAGTGAATATCCGGGATGGTTTGGTAGATTTCATACATACGTCCTTGGTCAAAATACAGAACTGTGGTTGCGTTTCATCACAGATTTTGATCAAACAATAGAGGTTGCCGCTTCATCTGCTGCTACATTTGCTGATCTTACGGAAGATCAGAAGAAGGTCTATGACTTAGAGAAGAAAGCGTATGCCATTCTTACTCAGGCGTTAAGTAAAGACATTTATCATCAATTTGTCAATTACAAGACAACAAAGAGGTTGTGGGACGCATTGAAGATAAGGGGCGTGGGAAATGAAGCAACACGTCAATTGAGAAAAGACTTGCTAAAGAAAGAGTTCGATGGTTTTTCTTGTATGGAGAATGAATCTTTAGGAGATTTGACAAGTCGATTTAATCATTTGCTGTCTGAATTGTCAAATTTTGATGTTGTTACACCTCCAGCAGAGATTGTGAAAAAGTTTGCAGATGCGTTGCCACCTCAATGGAATACTTTCTTGGAAATCATGAAGTGCAATGGCACGTTAGCTACAACAACCTTCAATGACTTTGTTCAAATCTTGGAAAACAAGAATCAGGAAGAAACTCTCAAAGCGAAAAGAGTTCCAGTGCCCCAAAATCCTGAGATGTATTATGGAACTTCTAGCACTTCTACAAAACCTTCTTCACATGCTCCAATTCAAACAGCGTTTGTGTCTACCACTGACATGTATGGCAATACTGTTCAAGTTCCAGTCCTTCCAAAAACAGACATGTATGGAAATCCGCTTGAACCTGTTCCTCAACAAGTACCACAACAGCAGAGCCAACGACTTATCAGAACTACAGATATGTACGGAAATCCGTTTGAACCAGCTTCTCAACCAGCACCACAACAGCCTATCAGAACAACTGATATGTATGGGAATCCACTTCCTCCTCAACAGCAAGCATGTTATGGAAGCACATCATCTGCTAGTCAGCAATCAAAGCCAAATACAGTACGGCTCGACACCTCAAGCTTTTCTAAAGTCAGTGTGGAAGTAGCCAAGGAACACATGGAGCTGCTAAACACTTTGGTGAGCGCATACTGTGGATTAGTTGAAGGTCAGATTGGTAACATTAATCTGACACAAGAAGACTATCAGCAGATAGATAAAGAGGAGATGGAGATGATGGACATCAAGTGGGCCCTTGCCAGTGCTGTTAGGCGAGCAAAGGATTTCATGGAAAGAACTGGCAGAACCAGCTTGGAAGGCAAGAAAGACACCAAGTATGGGTTTGATAAGCAGGCTATTAGATGCTTCAATTGTGGTGAACGTGGTCATTTCAAGCGTGAATGTACGAGGCCATCTCAACATGGAAACCAGAATCCTTTCAGAGGTCAAGGCAACCAGCAGAACCAGAACAGGAACAATGTTCGCACATTGGTGCCTGTCAACAACCAGACTCAAGCAGGACCATCAAATGCCAACCAGGCACTTGTGGTTCAAGTAGATGAAGGTTGTGATTGGTCTATTCAGTTGGGAAATGATGCTCCAGATGGAACAGCGTGTTTTGCTGAAATTGTCAAGGATCTTAAACACGTCAGTGGTGGAGAATCTTCCACCAATGGTGTTGAATCTTCTGAAGATGAAGACAGCTCCGGTTACAGTGGAAGTTCAGATGAAGAGTCCTCCGCTTCAGGCGATGATCATGTGGATGACACATCAAGTGCGTCAGTCGATGCAAATACTGATGAGCTTTTGGAGGAAGCTGCAGCAGGAATTGAAAGAAGATCTATTCTGGTGGATCAAGCTGCTTATTCTTCGTCTTCTCTCCACTCAGCCTTTATGGCTAATGTCGACAGTTCATCAAGTCAGGTATGTGTCGATGAACCCACTTCTGTTAGCTGTGTTAATTGTGATTGTTTGAATGTTAGATGTGCTGATTTGGAAGCAAACATGTCTGAGTTGCAAGGCAAACACGATGCTTTACAAGCTAGTTTGTTTGAATTGCAAGACAAACATGTTCTAGTGAATGATAAGTGGTGTGAATTGCAAAGCAAGCACGAGGCTTTGCAAGAGAAATATGATGTGACATTCATTCATAATCAGAAATTGACTGTTGATCTTTCAAAATGCACTGAAGCCAACATGTTTTATGAAAACCATGAAAAGGATTTTAAATCGATGATTGAGAAATTAAAGAAAGATAAAATCGAGTTAACAAAAATGGTTTCCAGAAAACAGACTGACATTAACTTGTATATAACTCGCCTTGAGGTAATGCAAAAGGAAATGGCTTGTGTTAAAACAGAAAGTGAGGCGATCCGACTCAAGTTAGATAGCTATTTAAGCTCTAGCTATGTGTTGGATCACATCATTGATGTGCAGAAAGAGAAAAAGGATGTCACATGCATTGGATATAAGCAATGTCCACCACCTGTCAGACACAATTATGATGCACTGCCCGATGAGGAGTATAGAACTCATTTTGAACCATCTGTTCCTCTAGATGTTAAGGAATTTGCAGCAGAATGTGCAACAGGTCTCGGATACAAGAAAGAAGTATCATCAGATTCAGATGTGTCAGCAGATACATGTGTGTCCTCTGCTGAACAGAATCAGGATCCTACAGTTGTGATTGAGGATACTGATTCTTCTGATGATGAATCCGATGATACTGATTCGGAAAAGTCTGATGCGGTAATCAAAGAAGAGGACATACCTCTTGAGAATCATATTCTATGTGATCCTCCCGCAAAAACCGCTAAGACTGTTTCAACCGAGTCCACATCTGCAAAAGAGTCGGAGAGTGTGGATTTGCTGTACACTCTTGTTGGTGATGATAAAGTTTATTCAGACAAAGATTTTCCTATTAAGAATGTTAATCAATCATTAATCAGTAAAGTCTTTGAAAATTCAACAAGTAAGTTTTTGGGAAAGACAGGATCACGTGTTACTGTAACACAGTGCCCTCCTATCCCAAAGGCCGAAGTTCGAAAACAATTTGGCAATCAAAGATTACCAACAGTGCAAAAACAGCAAAATCATGCCAAATCAAAAGGTAAAGCACCGACTCAAACTCAAAGGAAGCCGAATAAGAATAAGAAAAAGAATGTGAACTTTGTGAAATCTAAGGGAACGGACAAAATTGAAACATTTCAAAATCAATCTAACTTAGATTTTGTCAAGAAAGCAACAGTGATGAAAAGGAATGAACCAAGTTGTTCGAAACCTAGTACCTCGAGATCACAAAGTTCATCTTCATCATCGGCAAGACGATCACATGATACTTCGGGGTTTGTAGAACGAAGATCATGTTTTGAATGTGGTACAATTGGGCATATCATTCGAAATTGCCCGTATCTTCATAAATTGAAAGCCAAAGAGGATGATCCCCGTGACAAAACTGACCGCAAACGATCTGTTTCTGTAAAACAATATCCCCGCCTTGTAAAAGAAAGGGAAAAGAAACAGAAACGCCAACAGGTCAAGAAAATTGAAAAGGCAATTAAAACCGATGTGGTTAACAAACCATCTGTTTCTGTCAAACCAAACAATTTAAAAACTTCAGACAACCATGAAGTTAAGGTTTTAAAGAATAACAATGGTATAACAAAACAGACCTGGAAACCAAAAACGGTTAAAAATTCAGGGGGACCATCTCAATTCTCGAATCATCAAAGAATAGAGGTTATTGTGATTGATGAAAATGGAAGACCCAAGACCACAATGGCTTGGGTCCCCATCTCCAACTAATTGTGTGAGTTCATGTGCAGGGTGTTCCAGGAGGAACTACCAGTAGTCATTGGATTGTTGATAGTGGGGCATCCAGGCACATGACAGGCGACATGAAGCTTCTCTACGACGTTAAATCTATTAGAGGAGGTTATGTTGCTTTTGCTGGAGATAAGGGCGGATATATTTCGGGTGAAGGAATGATTACCAACGGGGTTGTTAGCTTTGATAAGATCAACTTCGTACAACAACTTGATCACAATCTTCTTAGTGTTTCTCAAATTTGTGATAAGCAGTTCTCAGTACACTTTGATGCAAATGGATGTTATGTGCTGAAACCCGGCTTCAAAATTCCAAAAGAATGGATTCTCTTGTCGGCTCCGAGGATAAATGATCTGTATGTCCTTGATATGAACCAAGCTATCACAACGTCTGCACAAGCAACATGTTTCGTTTCCAAAGCCACAGAAAAAGACTCAATCTCTTGGCACAGACGAATGGGTCACATTCACTTACGCAAAATGAATCATTTGGTGTCAAATGAATTAGTGAATGGTGTTCCTCTTAAAAACTTTCATCTTCAAGACATCTGTGTCTCGTGCCAGAAAGGAAAACAAACGAAGAAGCGACACCCTACAAAGAAAGTCAACACGGTGGCTGTTCCTCTTGAACGTTTGCACATGGATTTGTTCGGTCCTGTCAAACACAAAAGTATTAGGAATGATCAATATTGCCTCGTGATTACTGATGATTATTCAAGATTTTCTTGGGTGGCGTTCATGGCACATAAGAGTGAAACCTTCGGTATTATCAAAAACTTAATCATTCAGATTGAGAATCTTTATAAGTTGAAGGTTAGGCGGATACGCAGCGACAATGGTACTGAATTCAAAAATCATGCCATGGCGGATTTTTGCACTTCAAAAGGTATTCTTCACGAATTTAGTGCAGCCTATACTCCTCAACAGAATGGCGTCGCTGAACGTAAGAACCGCACATTGATCGAGACTGCTAGGACAATGTTGGTGGAGTCACAACTGCCGATTCCATTCTGGACTGAAGCTGTGGCCTCTGCATGTTATACGTTGAACCGAGTCCTTATAGTCAAAAGGCACAACAAGACCTGCTTTGAGCTTATCAACAAACGGAAACCAGATTTGTCTTATCTTGAACCGTTTGGAGCTCCATGCACAATAATCGATCCTAATGGAAAGTTTGGGGCAAGAGCAATTGAAGGATACTTTCTTGGGTATTCCACCCCGAACTTAAGAGTCTGGAATCTAAAGACTAAAAGGGTCGAGGAATGGTCTGAAGTCAGAGTACAAAGGCACACTTTACCAGTCAAAAATCCTGGTCAGCCTTGGATGTTTGAGTACGATGACTTTTTCAATTCGATCAATGTTGAAGCAGTTGAAGAAAATGCTGCGGCAAGGATGTTTTTCGAGAGTGACAATGCAACAGATTCACCGTTGGTTCGTCCCATTATTGTCAATCAAGAACCATCTTCAGTGAACAATAATGCTCTTGACAATGAGGATTTTCACGATGCTACCGAATTGAACGAATCTTCAGAGGATGATGAATTCCTAGATGCAGATCAAGAAGTTCCAATAACAGCAGTTCATGGTACTTCAGAGGGTACACCTCCAGTGGTCGTCCCTGGAACAGCTGAAGCTACTGCATCATCCTCTTCGTCAATTCCGGGCATTGAATTGGTTGTTGATCTCAATCTCAACAATCTGGGTATAAATATTCCAGTTCAAGATAATCCAGAAACAAGGATTCATAATACCCATCCTCAACAAAACATCATCGGAAATGTGCAAAGTGGTGTTCAAACAAGAAACATGTTGCGAAACAACAACAATGCAGGCTTGTATGCGGCGATTAGAGAATCCGGGCAACAAAATGATTGGTCCTTCGCGTGTTATGTCTCACAGGAAGAGCCAAGAACTTGGAAAGAAGCTTTGAAAGATAGTTCATGGGTTGAAGCAATGCAGGAAGAACTGCAACAATTCCAGAAGCTTGGTGTCTGGAAACTCGTAGAGAAACCGGCTGGTTACAAGAAGATTGGTACCCGTTGGGTGTTTAAATGCAAAAAGGATGACCGTGGAATCGTTATTCGCAACAAAGCAAGGCTAGTCGTTCAAGGTTTTCGTCAGATAGAAGGGATCGACTACAACGAAGTTTATGCACCTGTTGCACGTCTAGAAGCAATTCGGATATTTCTGGCTTATGCCTCATTCAAAGGTTTCAAGGTATACCAGATGGACGTGAAAAGTGCATTCTTACATGGTGTGGTAGAAGAAGAGGTGTACGTCGAACAGCCTCCAGGTTTTGAAGATCCTATCCATCCCGATCGGGTTTGGTTGCTCAACAAAGCTCTCTATGGTCTTCATCAAGCACCGCGAGCTTGGTACGCAACCTTATCTAATTATCTGCTGGAGAATGGATTTCGCAGAGGTCTTATCGACTGTACTCTTTTCATCAAAGAACAAGATGGAGATCTTCTACTGGTACAGGTATACGTTGATGATATTATATTTGGTTCTACTGACGATGTTTTGTGTAGGAATTTCGAGCGCATTATGCAGGATAAATTCGAGATGAGTGCTATGGGGGAAATGACTTTCTTTTTGGGCCTACAAGTACAACAAACTGAGTCTGGGATATTCATCCATCAGACTAAATATGTTGGTGACATCTTGAGCCGGTTCCAGATGTCTGATGCAACGCCCATCGGTACCCCATTGCCACAAAATCACGGAATTACTCCAGATTTGAAGGGTCAAGATGTTAGCCCCTCACACTATCGCGCGATGATCGGATCTCTTATGTAGCTCACAGCATCAAGACCAGATATAATGTACCCAACGTGCCTCCTTGCCAGATATCAAGTCAACCCGAAGGCCTCACATCTTGCAGCTGTAAAAAGGATTTTTCGTTATTTGAAGGGTTGCCCTGACACCGGTCTATGGTACCCTAGGGATAATAACTTTGACTTGATCGCATTCAGTGATTCTGACTTTGGTGGATGCAAAATCGACGGCAAATCCACAACGGCTGGATGTCAGTTTTTGGGAAATCGCCTAGTCACATGGCAATGCAAGAAGCAGACATGCGTCGCTACATCAACATGCGAAGCTGAATACATTGCTGCCTCAAGTTGTTGCTCCCAAGTCCTGTGGATCCAACAACAAATGCGCGACTACGGTTTTGAATTCCTAACTACTCCTATTTACGTTGATAATTCTGCTGCATTACAGATCACTAAAAATCCTGTGCAGCATTCAAAGACTAAGCACATCGACATTAAGTATCACTTCATACGTGATTGCTTTGAGAAAAGGCTAATCGATGTTGCTTACGTCCACACCGATGACCAACGTGCCGACCTTTTTACCAAAGCATTTGACAAATCAAGATTTGACTTTTTATTATTGGTAAACGGCATTAAGGTCAAGCAAGAGTAAAACCAACATCGGAAAATCATTTTTGTAAATACCTTTGTGTTTTAAATTTGTCTTAGTTTGTTGATTTTAGGGGGAGTAAATCCAAAATTTGAAAATCCAAAAACATTGAAAAATTTCAAAAGCACAAAAACAATAGAAAAACAAAAATGAGTTTCCTGGCAAGCCAAAGAGAAAATGATAGTACATCAGTGGTCTGTCTAAACCTCTTTAAACCTTAAATGAAAAACGATAAGCAGCTCTATATAAGATGTATCGGTAGGCTCACAATCATTTTAAAGTGTGCAGGGTGATATAAACTTAAATCGACTGAAGACTGGGTGGGAACCATTCATTGGCATATGGTCTTGGTACCGAAATTTCGTTTGAGAGATTGCCGAGGTTCTGAGATATTCGGTCTTTATGCTGCTTATCATCTGGGTATCATGGTTGTATCTTTTACCGAAAAATAACGGGGACGCAAGTCTAGATCTTCCATGATACCATACATACGTGTACATACTGCATACGACCTCAATAAGTGATCAACAATCACATGTCCAAACAAATAAGTGATAAAATATCACAAATTCTTTCCGGGTGTCAAGTTCGTCTCTCTGCTGTACGAAAGTACTGACCTGTTCACGGACTTGCTCCTGTGCCCTCATGCATCGAAAATCAAGTTCCTCATCAATAAGTGATTATATCACATAGGGCTTGTTTTCAAACTCAAAATAAGTGAGAATCTCACATCATATACGGTCAAACAGATGATAATCGGTATACTCACCGGTAAGATGAACCCTCGTGCATACCTTGATACGGGAATGTGTCGTGATGTGGATGAACACCGGTCGGTAAGTATAAATCATACCTTAACGTATCCCCTCGCCATGATTACAAATGATAAGTTGAGCTTAAGTGGACAACAATACCGATAATTGTTATAGGATGCTTATCTTAATGTTAACTAAAAGAACAACAAGAGCGTTTTGGCATGACCGTACACTGATATGATTCTCTTACCCTCGAAACTCGCAAAAAGAATGTCTGTAAATATTTATTTACTGCTTTAATTTTCTGCATCTTTGTATATATTTATTTACTGCTTTCAGTCTTTACATTTCAAATATTAAAACACACCTAAAATCTGTTTTAATATAAACTTTACAAAAGCCAAAAAGATTTTATTTCTTTTTTTTTTTTCGATCGTACGATGTTGGAGCTCGAGTCTTCGTTACCTGAAACCTGAACGAAAACCGAAAACGACTAAAACTTCATAAACGGTTGAAATTTGCAAAGCGTTGAAAGTTAAAATTGAAATGGATAAAATTTGTTAAACTTTCAAACTGTCGGACGGTGTTTGTTTAAAACAATGGTCACATGTGTGTCGTTTGTTTATGATATTCCAAGCGGTTGTTCTCATTACGCGTTTAGATTTCTTGCATGTGCAGATTCTAAAGGCTAGGAGAACATGGTTGATGACAAGCTTCGGAATGAAGACACGACGTGAAGGCACTCAAATGATGAAGATGATCGAGTTGCCGCTGACCATCATCAACACCACAAGGATCTCACTTCATAAAGATAAAGACTTTCACGAGCATAACTCAAGGGGGAGCTTATGTTAAGGGGGAGTTTGTCAACACACTTCCTACGTGATACGGGGAGTTTGTTGATACACTTTCTGCTTTCAAGACGTGAAGACTTTAAAGATCCTCCGACATTGAAGACTTGAATAGAAGTCAAAGACTTGAAGACACGAGAACTTACAAGATCGAAGATCGAGATAAAGCAACAGCTGATTATTGATAAGCCAGACAAAGCTACAGCCAAGGGGGAGTTTGTTGGTGCACTTATGTCTGCACTTTGTCTGTATTCGGTCACAATGTAAAACGATGTCTTGTTAGTCTTGTAAGTTTGACCAAGTCAACCATCCTCCTGGTTTGACTTGGCCAAACAGTCAACATTATGTTTGTAAGATGGCTGGGTCGAAGGATGCACCATCGAAGGATTGCATGGATCCTTCGATGATGAGCTCGAAAGATGGACCTTCGATAGATGGACCACGAAAGATCCCATCTTTCGTGATTCATATGGATCGTTCGAGCTGTTCCTGGTCGAAAGATGATCTTTCGACCGGTCTGCATGATCCTTCGACCAGACCTGCAGTGTTCGGGTATAAATACCCGTGTGTTGTGTTCATTTCGATAGATGACAGTTAGCAGAGAACACACACACACTTAGAGAGTTTACAGGACTGATTTGTAAACATTGAGCTGTAACTGGACCTTTCATACGTTTAATACAAGTGGTGTTAATCGTTGAACTTTGCGTGTCGTATTATTGTGTGTTCTATCTCGGTTTGCTATTTCGGTTGGATTCCGCACAACCGGAGTGGTTCGTATACAAGGATTAGGCGACTAGATCCTCCCCTAGCCGGACCTACAATGTATAGTGTTATATTTGTTATATAGTGTTACATAGTGTTATATGGTGTTATATGGTGTTACATAGTGTTATACGGTGTTTATATGGTGTTATATACTGTTATATATAGTGTTATAATACACTTCTGACACTTCTCACACTTCTGGATTAATGTACAGGATCCCTACCCAGTAAGGCAATGCATGCAAATTGTATTTTAACTAGTAACATGACCCGTAGGCGATGCGTCGCAGGCCTGTTGCAAATATCGAGTGGATTAGTCCAAGCGTTATGTGATGCGTAAACCATATGAAAACGTTTGTTTAGACATATCCGATGTAGCTCAATATAACCTATATAAGCGTTGCGGTTGGATAAAAAAAATAAAGTAAATCGAATTTATACCGTACAAAAGAAACGAAACCGAACCCGGGTTGGTTCTTTTAGTGGGGTTTCACCTAACCAGTACACCACCTTACCTTTGCATCAAGAGTTAGTAGCGTTAAAATGTACACCAACTCGAATTTACAACGTTGAATTGCAACATATTATATTTGACCAAATTCGTTTTCAACAAAATTTACGTCAAAACATATATCAACTGAAAATGTACATAAAATAAAAATGAAAGCGTATTATATTTGACCCTACTTGTTTCTGAAAAACAAATTACGTCAAAATGTAAATTTATACCGTTAATGTCAAAACGTGAATGTATACCTATATGCACATAAAATAAGCACGCGCGAAAATAGTGTTTTTTAGTCTACGTCAAAAGGTAAATTAATTGAATACATGCATAAAAACATATTATATTTGACATGACACGTTTCCCCAAAAAATACGTGAACTTGTACCAATCACGTTAAAACATGAATTTAAACCATGTGAGAAAACAATATATTTTTGAAGTTAAAGAATGAAAATACGGGTGTTAAACTTGAAACATCAGAAACTCAAGGGATGAAAATGACATTTTATAAAGTTTTTAGAAAGTGTTAGGGTGTAAAGTGTCAATCTAAAAGTTTTGCGGCTATTTTCGTCGATGACAAAGGCCACCGAATTTGGTTTTCAAGGTATATAATAATAGCCGAAATGTTAATAGAAACCAAGCACCAAAACATATTATATTTGACCCAAATTTTTCACACAAAATATACGTAAATGCATAGATAGTCACCACTGACATACATACAAACACACACACACACACATATATATATATATACATATATATATTTAGTAAGGAACTGAGGAACTATGCATTTAACATATTAAAAATTCAATTTAATATATTAAACATTTTTTTAAATTCGATGCTTTTGTATATAAATACATGTAGAATCCTTTTGAAAAAAGAATTCAAAAACTAAAAATAATAAAAAGGAATTCTTAAAAACTGTAAAAAAGGTAATATTTTTTTATAAAAAATGATTTTTTTAATTGGAATATCTTCTACACATCTTTGTATGCAAAAGCTCTGAAAAAACTTTGAAAAAAAAATTATTTTTAGCATTGCATTTTAAATTAAATTTGGAGTTAATTACATAGTTAGTCCATGTGGTTTGCACAAAGTAACATACTTAGGTACTAATAGTTTAGAATCACATTCTAGGGTATTAACTTTTCATTTTGTAACGTTTGGAGGTCAATTTCACCCATTTAATCTTAGCCCTTGCTTAAGTAAATGGATGGTCAAGATCACTTCCTAGCCTTCCTACCCAAATAAACTTCCTATTATATCCTAACCCTATAAAAGAAAGCCCTTAATAAAAACATAACTTAATTAAGCTAATCTATTACAATGTAATCAATCCGGATGTAACGTTAACTTTGATATGTGTAAAAGAGGTTTGCGAGTATTGTACGACACTCAACATGTTAAAAGTTGTTCAACATTTTAAAATGTTTTGTAGCTTAGCAGATTAGTACGTAATTTACTAATGATTCATTTTATATGCATATCATTTCGTAAATGCTTATTTATTTTAGAATTTAGTTTTCACTTAATGTGATAGTTGAGTTTACAAAATGATGTAAATGTTAAGTAATTAAAGGACTAGGGTGCACACTTTTTTTTTATATTTCCACGGAGTTCCATAGCTAGTTTAAGTGAGTTAAGCTACTCTGAATTCAACTTGGTATATTATTTTAAGGGCAAATGCCATAAAACACCAACATATTTTTCATTTTTCTCATAAAAATCCTTTCACTTTTTTGCATATTAAAAACCAACATATTTTCTTTTTCGTCTCATAAAAGTCTCTAAACAACTTTTTGTATATAAAAGTCCCTTTAAATGTTAAATCTGAACAAAATTGTAAGTATTTTTATTTTTACCTAATAATATCACGTTAGAAAAGAATTGAGATAAATTAATATTTTAAATTAAATATATGGCAAACCAAAGCATGTTCAATATTTGCCTTTTCTTTTCCATTTTGAATTTGAATTCAATAAATTGGTAACAATAAATATTTATATACTATTAATTTAAAAGATGTTTGTGCATAGTGGGTTTGTACATGATGCTTAATGAGTTTTTTTGTGCATAGTTGTGTTGGACATGATGCTTAGTGGTGTTGTACCATATGTTTTGGGGGTTTTTCAAAAAAAAAAAATGATGTTTCACTTTAAACCCAAAATTACTTGATTTTGTATTTTTAACCCAAAAGTTTTTAGTTTTTCCAATTTAACCTCACAACCTTTTTAATTTCAACTTTGATCCCCTATGCTTTTCATATTTTGCAAAATTTTTCGTTTTACGTTTAAATATAAATTTTGCGACTTAACACGGCACAATGTGTGTGTGGTTCAACGATTTTACGTTTTGTTACACGCTTCGTTCTAAATTTTGCGAGTTAACATGGGACAACGTACGTGTGTGGTTCAGTGTGTTTACGCCGTCTATTTTTTTTTCCTGTTTAATAAGTTCGTCACAACTTGCGAGTCCTAAATCGAGTTAGTTATTATTTTCTATTTTTATATGTCGGTCTAATTTTTCCACGTTAAGACGCCGCAACTTCAATGTTGGTGGTCGTTGGCTATAGTGTGACATTGGTGCTATTTGTCACGGTTTTACACCCCCGCCGCAACGCGGGGAGTTTAATACGATAGGTTATTTATATGGATACAAGTCATGTAACATAATAATTATGATACCATTAATTGTATGGAGATTATTTGGTGAATTACTTATTTGTATAAGATAGTAATACAGACTTAACCGACAAAAAAACATCTTTAACACATTGTAAATGTGAATCTGATCAACAACATGTCAATTTCGTTGGCTGCAACGCAACGCGCATGGATCAATCTTCTAGTTATTAGAAAAATATAATAAAATTCACGAGCGTGGATGACATAACTCAAAATAAAATAAAATAACAAACATATAAAATGGTATGTATAAATTTAAAAGCATTAAAAATATATCATAATTTATCAAATAATGTTTTCTTGATTTCATCCGATCATGATTAAGAGATTTTTTTTGTTAAAGTTTAACATTTTAAGGGACTTGTATGATACAAGAGTAGAAAATATGTTGTTTTTTATTTATTAAAAATGGTTAGGGGAATTTTATGATACAAAAAATAAAGTATGTTGGTTTTTTATATACAAAAAAAGTGGAGGGACTTTTATAAAAAAACAAAAGTATATTGGTTTTTAAAGTGAAAAAAAAGTAAAAGCACTTTTATGAGAAAAAACACAAAGTATGTTGATTTTTATGACATTTGCCCTTATTTTAATTACAAGCTCAAAAGAGTTAAGATGAAGATAATAATTATTTTTTTATTTGTTGCCCGTTTAACAGCAATGAAAATAAATAAGTAAAAGGTACACTTTGTGTCCTAATTTAACCCATGTGATTCGTTTTTACGGCATATAGAAACTATGAATATAATAATCATTGTGTATATGTTGTCTTCCAAATTTAGGTAGAATTAGCTTAAGAATTAAGATTTTCAGATAGATAAATATCGAGAGGAGGGCATCTACGTAGTGAAAGTTTAGATATTAAAAGAATAGCTAGAAAACATACCTTACTTTTTGCACCACCACCATCACCAATACGCTTTAGATTTTTTAGCCTCCAGAGAGTGAGAGAATGAAGATAAGGGAATAAACTAGTGGTAATAGATGTAGCCATTTCTTCATCTTTGTTATCTCTCTTTGAAACAACTTCTTCCATACCATCACATCGAGTTATCTCAATTTTCTGTAGGTTGGAAAGAAGTTTCGCCATTAGAGGTGAAAACAAATACTTAATCTTGTTGCATCCACGCATGTATATTGTTGTGAGGCTGTGGAATGAGGATTGTTTATGTAGAATTGAGAATTTATTCCAATTGTCGCACTTCCACACATGAGTCAGCCTCTCCATTTGGATTAAACTTAAATCCTTGAGGTATGGAAATAGTAATATTTGTTGTTCAGTATCCTCCTGAGGTGTTTCCGGTTCTCCATTGCTCATCTCAAATACCACATTCACTCTATTGATACCCGACAAACGAAGGTAAGAAAGTTGATGTTGGAAAGTGGGTGTGAGATAGGATGGGAATACAACATTAAAACCATTTTCAACGACTTCTTGTATCTCCTCGTTGGATGTAACATGAAACTGCATATATATCACAACAGTCATAATTACTTACTGATTTCCGGTAACTATAGTTGAACTGTGTTACTATTTTTATTATATACGTATGTAAGTGGATCCTTGTATTAATTCACCCATAATGTGTGGGGCATCACAAAATTATTAAATTCGAAATACCTTATATATTATTTTTAAAGGAATATTTGGAAATCATGATGATAAAAAAACAAGCAAAAAATAATTGGATTAATGACAGGGCCGTCTCCGTAAATCACAAATTTTGGCCTTCTGCAAGATAAAAAGTTTGGGCCCTATTCGTAATTTTTTTTTGCCCAGCAGCGCCCCTCAATTCATTAATTGGGTTTTGTTTATTCAATCGGGACTGAGTTCCTTTTATTACACTTTCACATGTTGGACTTCTCAAAAAAATTTAGGCATTCAGACCCTTTACGAACTTCTTTGGCAAACTGGGCCACAAATCCAAAAGTGTTATAACTGTTATGGCCCTTTTAACGTTTTTTGTTCTTAAACCCAAGCCCTTTAAGAGGGTTCTTTTTTTTCTTTCTTTTTTTTTTTACATACATTTTTTTTAATATATATATAAAATAATTTTTTTTCGAGCTCTATATCAATTTGGGCCCTGAGCGGTCGCCTACCCGGCACTTGCTCGGGGCCGGCCTTGATTGATGAAAAGAAAAAAAAAACATACCTCTTGCTCTTTGTTTCTCCCACTTTCTCCGCACTCATATATGATGTCTTCAACTGCTCTCATATCAAACTTGTTGTTTGGTATAAATACATTTCTAAACATCTTACATTCTTCGATCACTATGCTTTCAACAGCTTGAATGCTACTGATGAGGATACTACTACTACTATTACTTGAGTTAAATTCACCACATATTATGCTCCACACCCCTCTTACCTTCTCTGAACGTATCACTTTAATTGTTCTCAAACTGCTGTTACAAACTTCCTCAACTTCACCTACACATCCCAAGTCAATGTTGAATATCACTTCAATGGAACCACATCCATCAACTTCAAGCTTTTCTAAATGTTTTAGTAGTCTCATAGGATTGGTTGGAAACAGATTCATTAGACTATCACATTCCGCCACTTCAATCTCTCTCAACAAGGAAATATTACTAACATCCACCTCACTAGATTGGTTGGAAACATCCAATATCTGCTTCAAATTCTTCATAGAAAAAATCTTCAGTTTCTTCAACTCTGAAATTTTAACCTGCAAAAGTAGTTCCAACCAAACAATATTAGGAACAAAACATAGCTACTAAATTACAAGTTTCAAATTCATTGTGTATTATTTGTAATTAATTACCTTGCTATTCAAGAATGTAGAAATATTGTCCTTGTAAGAATAAATGCTAGTGAAGTTAGGAAGCCCATCAACTTCTAATTCAACGAGCTGAGGTAGGTCAACTGCATGGTCAATGAGGAACATACATACCAGCTTCGGTAGGTTTTTCAAACTCAAAAACTTTAGCTGTTCAAATTTAATCAGCTCACTTTCACTAGTTATCTCGCTTCCATCGCCATGTACCAGCGCTTCCAAAACAGAACATGATGAAACTTTGAGGCGCTCAAGTTTCCTCAACCCACTTGCCACATAAATTGGGAATAGGTATTTCAGTTTTGGACAATCAGAAATCACAAGGTCTTTTAAATATGAAAAAGAGTGTTGATTATAAAGATCGTGTGAAACATCTTCAAGACGATTCATATCCTCCACTTGTAAATGAAGTTTCTCTGTTTTCTTAAATAACTCACTAACTTTTAAATCAAGAAGTTGGTTGCAACTAGTGACAAGCTTCAATGTATTTGCAAACGAATGTATTTTGTTGTCCTCTTGTACTTCCAATAGACAACCAACAGATATCTTGAACCTATCAAGTTTTTTAAAGGACACATTCTTCATCCAAGTCTTCTTCTCAACAAACTCAACCTCTAATGCACAAAGTTGGCTTGATAGCATCTTCAGTTCTTCAAAATTGGCCTCCGTGAACCTGACTACTTTCTCGAAACGAACTCTCATATAAAGCTCTTCAAGATTGTGTAAATTTTTAAAGGCACCATCATCAATACGAAGGTCAACACATCCCGTTAAATCTAGTAATTTTAGCTTTCTCAAATTCCCTATTGCAGATGGTAACTTGCGAATGCTACAATGAGCGAAGCTGAGCACTTCCAAATTCACAAGATCTCCAACAAAATCATAGTCAAACATCAACTGGCATTCATGGAGAAGAAGTACTCTAAGGTGGGTAGAACATTGAAATGATCTTGGAAGCAATGGATATTGCATTTTGTAATATGCTATGAATTCCAGATTTTCAAAATTTTCATAAAAATCTTTCGGAAAGTTGAGCAACAAATCTCCATGCATTAGTTGTAATAGAGAGAGATTAACATACTTAAAGTCTCTCGGAAATTCAGACATACCTCTGCATGTTAATGAAATTTTGCTGCAAGACTTGCTCAATTCATCTCTACCCCACTTGGACATATCACTGTGGTTAACAATCCAGGTAGGATCACCTTTGGAAACTCTACCTAACACAAAAGCAAGAACCAGATCATGCATTTTGACACACCCAGGGTGATCACTATTGATCAACAAGTTTGCGTTTATGAGATTGCGCACACATGTATATGTTCGATCTCTAGCTTCACTTAAAGTGGAAACATTTTTTAACAATTTTAGACCCCAAGCGTATCTTGTGAGATGCTCTATTGGAATATTATAGTCTTCCGGAAACAAGCCACAATGCATAAAAATCTCTTTATCCTCATCATACTTTATATGCTCGTAGCTTATCTTGATAATTTCTTGCACATTAGTATCATCAAGATCATTATTCCTCAAACGGTTAAGTGTAGTTCTCCATACGAAATTTTCTTGATATTTAAGAGTCGTGCCAATGAGTTTGATGGCGAGTGGTAAACGACCACATTTCTTGACAATATCACATCCTATTTGATATAGATCCTGATCATCTTCCTTTGAACGCCCTGTAATTTGAGAAAATAAACCTTGTGCTTCCGCCTCCTCCAAGACATCGACACTAACTAACCGAAGAACCAAATCAACACCAGCTGCAATTTGAGTGCAAATATTAGAATTCCTTGAAGTGAGCAACAACTTCACACCATTAGGTAAAAGACCTGTTAATCCAATATCTTTTAGTTCAACCTTCTCCCATACATCATCCAATATCACTAGAATCTTTGTTTTTCCGTCTTCTAATATTTTCTCGAATCTTCTACATAGATGTTCTGCCCTTGCAGTTTTGGTAGCTTCAGGTAGAACTTCACCGGTGCACACTGCTATATCATTTTGAATAGAAAGCATGTTGGGATTGTTTCCAATAACCACCTTCACAATCCAATCAAACATCTTCTTGTCATGTGCAACCTTTTTGAGTTGTTCCATCATGGTTGTTTTGCCGACACCACCCATTCCACACAAGGCTATTACTTGACTAGTTTTGTCGTCTTGTTGAAGGAACCTCAATGCATCCTTAAATGTCTTATCTCTAGATTTGAAGTCACTTTGAGTAATTTCACCTGATGCTGATGGTGCAGACCATGAAACCGATTCCGAATTGACTCTTCCAGTAGGTATATTAGCATCTCTCCAATAAATTTCTTCGCTAATAAGACGTTCAATCTCCTTGATAGTATTGAAGGCATTTCTTCCTAATCGATACCTCATTTTGATGTTTAAACACCCAATGACATTACTTGAAATGCTTTGAACTTCTTTCTTGACATTTTCAACATCCCCCAACCAACCCTCTACACGAGCAGGTGTCTCTTTATTATTTATAATGTTAGCGTGCTTGTGCGTTTCTACATCAACTCTTTTACCCTCTAAGACTGTCATTTTATTTGACATGTCCCTAACATATTTGCTGGAGGAAGTGACATATCCTAGTTGTTTCGTGATGTGTGTAGTCAAAATATTCACAACCGGACCAACAATTTGAGATGTCTGCTCCATTTTTGTGAGACCTACAAATCACATAAACATATAAAAAATAGTTACCTAAATGTGTTTTAAACTTTAAAGTAATATATATATATATATATATATAGGGGTAGGTTAACATACAAAAGGGCTTATCATACAAAACGTACGCGACGCGCTGAACCCTTGGATCACGCCAAAAATCACGCATGGACCAGTTAATCACGCATGGGATCAATTTTTTTGACCTAATCACGCATGGGAACTTAATTACGCAAGTTATGTTGATCAAAAAATGTGATAATCACGCATGGGATACTAATTACGCACGTTGTAACTCTGTTTTGTACGATAATGTAGGATAAGCCTTTTTGTACATTATACTTTCTCTCTCTCTCTATATATATATATATACCAATACACATGATGTCTTTGTTTCATTAAAAATAGACTAAAGTTGGTGTTAAATCGGACTAGTGTTACGTAAATGTGTAACTTTCCAAAATAGTAAATGTGTAACTTTACAAAATTAAAATCCAAATTTCTTATTTCTGATAATTAAACTAGAGGAGCCATTTATGTTTCAACTCTTAAAAGTAATTAAGAACTATCTTTTTAAGACGGTCTTGAAATTTCTAAAAAAACCTCTCTCTGCCGAAACCCTAACCTCCGCCGTGAAGCTCGACGATGAAGGCATATTCTAACTAGCGGTCAGAGTTTTATCGGTCTGCATATTGGTTGCAACCTTGATTTAACTCTTCCCACTATTTGGTTTTTGCTCGAATCCATTCGCTTCTTGGGGACGGTTAGATTTTCTCTGGTTGTATGGCGGGGAGAGGAATGGGGGACGAGGAATGGAGGGATGTGCATTCTCGACGGAACTGTAAGGGAGGGAACAAGGAGAAAAGGGGCGAGGGTAATATCACGAAGTACTATGTATCTAATCTTCCATTCGGCTGTACACCGTGGGAAGTTGCAGAGTTTTTAGGATATTACGGGGAGGTTGCAGGTACGTATGTCGCTCGAAAAAACGATAAAGTAGGCAATAGATTTGGTTTTGTTTCTTTTAAAAACGTGAAGGATGCAAAAGAATTGGAGCAAAGGATGAACGGAGTAAAGATGGGTAAGTTTATTCTTAAAGTTAATATAGCGAAATTTGCTTCCGAGAACGTCGGGCTCCTAGAGGTCGATGGAGTGTCGAAGATGAAGAACAGTTCAGAATCTAAGGGTAAGGAGCAGTATCATATGGAGAACAATCAACAAAAGTGGCTTGGGGGTAACCAAAGGGTCTTACAGAAAGAAGGTATCTCTTTTGCTGACCT
Source organism: Helianthus tuberosus (assembly GCA_030545235.1). NCBI lineage: Eukaryota > Viridiplantae > Streptophyta > Magnoliopsida > Asterales > Asteraceae > Helianthus > Helianthus tuberosus. The sequence continues at coordinate 175,162,151 of CM060430.1, read as the reverse complement.
TTTCAAGGGGAGAGGCAATACAAATGGAGCTTCTTCATCCAATAGTGACCCTTTCACTGACAAGACAATTTCAGTTCCAGAGGAAGTTAGTGCATTCCATTTTCTTCACGGAAGTGCCTTAGTCGGTAGATCAGTGGACATCAATTCTCTAAATAAAATGGATAGATTGTTGTGGGATGGAGGCTTTGGTGGGATCACCATACACTATGTGGGAGGATTATTTTTGCTTCTGAGGTTTAAGGATCATGAAGCTGCGGCGGAATTTTTGTTAAAGCAGGAAGTATGGAAGGAGTAGTTCTCAGCATTGGACTTATGGGAAGGCCAAACCTTAGCGGTTGAAAGGGTTGCATGGCTTAACGTTTTCGGTGTCCCATTGCATTTAGCAGATAACTCGGTTTTTAACGACATTGGTAGGCAATTTGGAACGGTTGTTAAGACGGCTCAGCTGTCAATCGATGATGATGACCTGTCTATGGCGTGTGTGGGTGTTCTGGTCGGAGACGGGAAGGCAATAAAAGATGTAGTCAATCTCAAATGGAAGGATAAAAGTTACCAGGTGTGGGTGTCCGAGGTAAACGACGTGTGGATCCCCGAGTGTATGGGAGTGGTAGGTCTTAAGAACAATGTATCGACGGAGGAGTCCATCCCTCAGTCATCGGAGTTCATTCCGGTTGTTGGTGGTAGTGGTAAGGTTGCTGGCAGTGAGAAGTCAATGGAAGATGAAGAGGTGGAGCAGCATGCGGGCTTGCATGGGAATCTCAATAACCATTCGGTATTCAGCAACAGGGAGGTGGGGCCCGAGGTGAGTAATCAAGTGGAGAGAGAGTTTGGCAGTTTTTTGTGTACTTCCCAAGATCCTGGAAAAAAAAAAGAAGAGAAGGTATAAAGTCAAAAGTCCTGTAAGGAATAAGTCCAATTATGTTAACAAAAGCCCAACAGGGGAGGGGAGGCCCAATAAAAGGCCTAGACCATCATCCAGTGACCCGTTTGACTTGCAAGGAATTATTGAGAACTGGAAGTCTCTTTCTGAAGCCAGCAACAAAGCTCAAGGGTTATCATCTCAACCTCTTGATGGGGGTATAGATCTAAACCAGAAGGCCTCGTCGTCCAGCTCAGTTATTGGTACGACTCGAGAAGGAGCAATCGAGGAAGAGTGCTCTCCAGTGGGGATGGCCGACAATGTGGGTAATACCAGCACAGGTAACTTTAATTCCGAATTAGAGGCGACTTTAGAGGTGGGAGCGAAACTAGGGGTGTTTCTTGGGGATCACAATCCGTTAGTGAGGGAAACTATCATGGGAGAAGGGATCAATGTTGTTTATCAATGAATCTTTTGTCTCTTAATGTTAGAGGTTTGGGGGGTAGAGAGAAAATTCCTTGGGTTAACTCTCTGAAAAAATTCCATAAAGTTACTTTTTTGTGCATTCAAGAGACGAAGCAGGGTGAAATGGAGGTCCGTGGGTTATCTAATTTATGGGGGAACAGGGACTTCGGTTGGGATTCGGTGAGTTCGGTGGGTCAGTCGGGTGGCTTATTGTGCATTTAATTCCGAATTAGAGGCGACTTTAGAGGTGGGAGCGAAACTAGGGGTGTTTCTTGGGGATCACAATCCGTTAGTGAGGGAAACTATCATGGGAGAAGGGATCAATGTTGTTTATCAATGAATCTTTTGTCTCTTAATGTTAGAGGTTTGGGGGGTAGAGAGAAAATTCCTTGGGTTAACTCTCTGAAAAAATTCCATAAAGTTACTTTTTTGTGCATTCAAGAGACGAAGCAGGGTGAAATGGAGGTCCGTGGGTTATCTAATTTATGGGGGAACATGGACTTCGGTTGGGATTCGGTGAGTTCGGTGGGTCAGTCGGGTGGCTTATTGTGCATGTGGGATAAAGGTATCTTCGAATTCAGTAGTTCAGTGAAGAAAAGAAACTTTATCATTATTAAAGGTAGATTAAAGGGGTCTAACGAAGTGATCAGTGTAATGAACGTCTATGCCCCCCAAAGCATCAGGGCCAAGCAGGAGTTGTGGGATGAGATTTCAGCAGAGATGGTGGTAGAGGCTGGTTTATGGGTAATAGCTGGAGATTTTAATGCGGTTAGGTTTCGTGAAGAAAGAAGGAATTCTGTTTTTAAACCGGTGTGTGCGAGAAATTTCAACACGTTTATTCACAATTTGGGCTTGTTGGAGTACAATATGGTGGGTAATCAATTCACTTGTGTTAGAGATAGTGGCAGGAAGCTCAGCAAAATTGATAGGGTGCTAGTGTGCTCTACCTTTTTCAATAAATGGCCGGAGGCGTCCCTTAGAGTTCTTCATAACCTTCACTCGGATCATAGACCTTTACTTTTGTCATTGAGCTCCTTGAATTTCGGACATAAGCCTTTTAGGCTTTTTAATTCGTGGTTGCATAAAAATGGTTTTGATGAAGTTGTGAGGTCGGCTGCGGTTTCATTCAGTTCTGATGGGGAGCCGGATCTATTTTTAACCAAGAAATTAGCGTTTATTCGGTCAAAAATCAAGACTTGGAGGGATGAAATGATCAAAAAAGAGGGAGAGGAAGAAAAGAGGGTCAGGGACGAAATGGAAAAGCTGGAAGAAGCCATGGAAAGTAGGAGTTTGTCGGAAGAAGAGGAATGGATTTATGAAGAAAGTAGTAAAGTCCTTAAAGAGATGAGCTTAAACAAGGGGGATGATTTAAGGCAAAGATCTAGAATCAAATGGGCTATTGATGGGGATGAGAACTCAAAGTTTTTTCACGGGGTCATTAATAATAGAAAAGCATCGAATGCTATTCCTGGGTTAAACATTAACGGCAACTGGGTGACGAAACCGGCTAAAGTGAAAAAGGAGGTGATGGCTTTTTTCAAGGAAAAGTTTATTGAAACATGTAAGAACAGGCCGTTCATCGCTTGTAGTGGGATAAAATCTTTGTCGGCGACGGATAGGGAGTTTTTGGTGGAGCGGTTCTCGGATAAGGAGATTAAGGAGGCGATTTTTGAGTGCGGTGATGACCGTGCGCCCGGTCCTGACGGGTTTACAATGAAGTTCATTAAGAAGTTTTGGGATGTTTTTGAGCAGGATTTCAAAAACCTTCTGGATTTTTTTCACAAAGAAGGTAGAATTAATGTGGGCAGTAGCTCTTCCTTTATCACCCTTATTCCGAAATCTAAAGATCCGGTAGAGCTTAATAATTATAGGCCGATTAACCTGGTGGGAGTTATCAGTAAAGTAATATCCAAGGTTCTTTCTAATCGGCTTAAGATGGTAATTTCGACTGTCATTTCGGACTCCCAGTCAGCTTTTCTGAAAGATAAATTTATTCTCGATGGTCCGCTAATCGTGAATGAATTAATCTCGTGGTGTAAAAGGTGTAAGAGGAAGGCTTTTCTTCTGAAGATAGATTTTGAAAAAGCATACGATAACGTTAACTGGTCCTTTGTTGTTGAGATCATGAAACAAATGGGTTTTCCAGAATTATGGTGCAGTTGGATACGGGGGATTCTTAATTCTGCTTGATCTTCGGTTTTAGTCAATGGATCCCCTACTTTCGAATTCAAGTGGGAGAAGGGGATGCGTCAAGGTGATCCTATTTCCCCGTTTATTTTTCTGGTCGTTATGGAAGCTCTTTCGGTTTTGTTAGACAAGGCTAAGGAAGAAGGTATGTTGAAAGGTATTAGCACCCCGAACAATGGTCCGTCAGTTTCTCATCTTTTAATTGCGGACGATGCTATTATTTTAGGGGATTGGTCCACGGAGAATGTTTTGAACGTTGTTAGAATTCTTCGGGTTTTTTTATATGTGCTCGGGGTTGAGAATAAATCTTTCCATGTCTAATCTTTTTGGTTTGGGGGTGGAAGGAGGAGAGGTAGAAGTTAAGGCGAGTAGAATCGGGTGTAGAGCGGATAACCTTCCCTTTCGTTATTTGGGAATTATGGTTGGAGCCAATATGACTCTGGTTAACAATTGGAAGCCGGTGTATGATGTCTTTGAAGCTAGATTATCGAGATGGAAGGCGGTATCGCTTTCCATAGGGGGAAGGTTAGTTCTCATCAAGTCCGTTCTCGAAAGTCTTCCTTCATATTATTTTTCGCTTTATAAAGCGCCTACTAAAGTGATCAAAGACCTGGAAAGTATGATAAGAAGGTTTCTATGCGGAGGTTCTAGTGAAGGGCAAAAAATTCACTGGGTAGCTTGGGACAGTGTTTCTACCCCTAAAGACACTGGCGGCCTCGGCTTATGCAAGCTGAAGGACGTTAACTTGGCCCTTCTCTCTAAGTGGTGCTGGAGGTATAAGACAAATGATAACAGCTTGCGGAGGAACAACATTTCAGCGATTCATAATGGGAGCCGGACTTGGGATTTTCTTCCGACTAAGAAGAATTGGGGAGGCACTTGGAGTAATATAGTTAAGTGTATTGCCAGAACTAAGGTGGGAGAGTCTCCGCTGAGGAGTTTTTTTAAAGGGGTTCCGGGTAGAGGAGATTCTATTTCTTTTTGGCTTGACCCGTGGGTTGCTTGTGAACCTTTGAAAGACATGTTCCCTTCTTTATTCCAGATTGAGTCACACAAAAAATGTAGAATCAGTGATCGTATTTCTATAGGTTCTGGACAGGAGAAATTCGTGTGGTATTGGAAAAGACCTCCCGGTTCGGGGACGGAACTGGAGGAGCTTTCTTCTTTGTCTAGTTTGCTGGAGTCCTTCTCTATTTCGGATAGAAAGGATAAATGGGTTTGGCTCGGGGATAGAGTGAAGGAGTTTAGTGTCAAAGCGGTCAAACAGACTTTTATGAAAGGTCGGGTCCCGAGTGATGGTCCGAGATTCGAGTGGTGTAAATGGGTTCCCGCCAAGTGCAATATTTTTGCTTAGCGGGCGAACCTTAATAGGATTCCTTCAGTCGAGGCCTTGCGTAAAAGAAACATTTTTATCCAGGATGAAGCATGCGGCTTCTGCCACGAAGGAGAAGATGAGGTGAACCATATTTTTACGGGGTGCTTTGCGGCTAACGTTGTTTGGAATGTGATTAGCAATTGGTGTCGGGTTCCGCAAATTTTTGTGTTTTCGTTTCAAGACTTGATGAAAGTGCATTTGACGTGTGGGCTAAAGGATCCGGAGAAACTCAATTTTCAAGGAGTGATCATCATCGCTTGTTGGAGTCTTTGGAAGGCGAGGAATGAAGTGCGGTTCAGGAATGATAGGTTTAGAATTGAGAAGGTCCTTAGTGAGGTGAAATCTTTGGGCTTTATTTGGGCCAAATATAGAACGAAATTCAGGAACTTATCGTGGGAAAATTGGTGTAAATTTGTAATTATGTAGTTGTTGTTCGGTTTTGGTGCCTCCCGGTTTTCGGGTTGGTGGTTTGTTAATGAAGTTTACGTTTCAAAAAAAAATCTTTTTAAGACCAGTGGGTATGGGAGGCTCATCCCCTTGAGGATGGGCCGCCACGTCACCGCCACGTAGGAGAGGCTTGGAGAGGATGGACCTAGGGGGTGGGGGATGAACCCCTTTATATATATATATATATATATATATATGTATGTATGTATAGATGTGTGTGTGAGAGGAGAGAGGAAGTTGGCCCGTCATCATCGGCTGGGGGAGGACGATTTGGACGGGGCTGGGACGGCGACGGGGCTGGGGGGTGGTCTTTTTGGGGCGGCAGCGGGAGGACGGGCCAGGGGATGGAGCCCATACCCTCCGGTCTAAGGGAAATACTAAAAACTGAATGGAAGGAGAAGACTATAATTAGTTTTAATACTTGTTGGTAATCAAAGACAACTGAATGAACAAACAAGATGATTGAACAAGCTTGAATTTTGATTTCTAATAGTAATTGCCGATTCTTGATTGCAATATACAATGTATCAATACATGTATATAGAAACCTATGAAACGGTGCCTCCGATCCATACGTGATTGGCAAACAACCTTCAAATCTAATATACATATTACATACTGACCTATAACACCTGGCATCTTATATCACCAATATTTTCTGCTTTGCCGATGAAGAGCTAATGGATTTGTTTTTGGTTGCCTAAGTGGACACTTACCATAAGGTCACCCATCCTAATACTTCTTCCACCTAACCACGCTTCACTGTGGAGTTCTCTCATCTAGTAGCATTAAGCCCAAATGTTGGTGATTTAGGAGGCCTGACATTCCTTATGAACCTAACGTATCTCGTAGTCATGGCCTGTGGGATTTTCCTAGGGTGTTACAATCACCCTCCCTTTTGGACTCAACATCCTCAATGAGGTCTGCCCCACTATTCTAAGCAGGGATGCGTGATTTTCCTAAGGTGTCCTCATGAAACCCCCCCTCCTCCCAAGGACTCAACAGTCATCGATAAGGATCCCCATCATCTCGAACAACACAGATTCCGGTACCATTTGTAACATCCAATCTCTCGTACCACCAATTAATATTGTCTGCTTTGCACATAAAGAGCTCACTGATTTGTTTTTGGTTTTCCAAGTGGAGACTTCCAGGAGGTCACTCACCCTGATACTACTTCCGCCGAGCACGTTTAACTATAAGTTTCTCTCATCACTAGCATTAAGACCAAAACGCGTTGGTGATTTAAGAGGCAGGGCATTCCTTATGAACCCAACATCTCTCCTGGGCACGACTGATGTGGGATTTGCCTAATGTGTTACATAGCCCTTTGACTTTCTATATATACATTTAGACACATTGACCTAGTTTAAAACAGTGACACACTTACCCTTATTACTATAATAAATAAAAAGCTTAGTTTACTTTCAACACTCCCCCTAAAACTAAACTTAGCTTAAGAAGGTCTTCAACTTTTCCTCAAGATCCAGTAGGCCATCATAGTAGTATTGGTTCATCATCCTTGTGTGAGATCCGGTTAGACTCCTCATCTTTCACTATGTTTGGAAATTGATTCATGTAATGTCCAAGTTATTGACACTTATGACACCTTATGTTAGGGATGAGCTTGGTACCATACCGGTACCGAAAGTACCTATCACAAAAATTGTCAAAAGTGGCAGCGGGTGCCGATATGACGAAGGTAAAAAGTGGGTAAAACACCCTACCATACTCAATCGAAAGTACTTGATAGAATTGATAGTCCTTGCCCTCTTGTCATTGAACATCACAATATATAAGAATACAAGAGTATCTCCTATTTTTAGGGAAAGATATATATCCATTTATAAGATATCTACATTCCTATTTTATATTATCTATTACACCCCCGCAGTCGAAGCGAGAGGAGGCCGAATGCTTAGACTGGAACGAAAATCATCAAATAAAACCTTGGGTAATCCTTTTGTGAATATATCTGCAACCTGAGATCGGGCTAGAACATGAAGGACTCGAATTGCACCGCGTCGGAGAAGCTCACGCACAAAATGGATATCCAACTCTATGTGTTTTGTATGTTGATGTTGGACAGGATTACCCGATAAGTAGATAGCGCTAATATTGTCACAATAGACCAAACTTGCATTAGTAACAGGCTTATGAAGCTACAGTAATAGATTTTTAAGCCAGCACTGTTCAACCACCACATTGGCCACACCGCGATATTCAGTTTCCGCACTCAATCTAGAGATAACTGCTTGTTGTTTCGAGAACCAGGATAGGAGGTTCGGACCCATGTAGACACAATAACCCGAGGTAGATCGCCGTGTGTCAGGGCAGCCAGCCTAGTCAGCGTCAGTGTAAGCCCGTAATGAAGAATCAGAGGAGGACCCAAGTGTTAGACCGATCGCCGTGTGGCTGGTTGTGGCACTTAGCTTCGGTTTTGATTCAACAGGGGTCGCTAGGGTTTACACGTGGACATGCTGGCTTGCCTAATAAAATCCTTAGTATAAACCTATTGTGATAGAAACAATTTGACAATGTGTCTCGTAACTTGGACCCCCAAAAAATGGCTAAGACGTCCAAGATCTTTCATAGCAAATTTTGCAGCAAGATGGGACATGAGATGCACTCGGAGTTGATCAGTAGATGTGGTTAGGATGATATCATCAACGTAGATAAGCAGGTATGCAATGACCTAATTGTGGTGATATGTGAATAGAGAATTATCACACTTACTTTGCTGAAAACCCAAAGTAAGTACAAAATCAGTGAAACGTTGATACCACGCCTGAGGTGTCTGTTTGAAACCATAAAGGGATTTATTTAGCAAACACACATGATCAATGTTGGAATCCCATTGGTTGGTACATATAAATTGTCTCGTTCAGGTTACCATGGAGGAAGGCATTAGTAACGTCCAACTGATGAATCGGCCAATTTTGAGACAATGCAAGTGACAATACAGTGCGAATAATAGTGGATTTAACCATAGGACTGAATGTCTCACCACAGTCTACCCTAATCTGTTGATTACTCCCATCGTACACCAATCGAGCCTTATAACGTTCCAACATACCATCTGAACGAAACTTGTAAGGAAACAACCACATACTGCGAAGGAAATTCATATGAGGTTGTCTAGAGACCAACTCCCACGTCATATTTCTAATAAGAGCATAAAATTCGGTGGCCATGGCATTATGCCACTCCGTATTGGACAAGGCATCCTTTGGGTTTTTAGTGACGAGAACGACAATGGAGGAGTAAAGATTAAGGATTTATTTCGGCTTAGAAATACCATCCATAGCACGTGTAAGAGGGGGGGGGGGGTGGGTATGGTAGGTGTGGTCAGACTCGGGGATGATTGTGTGGGCTGGGTAGCGGACGTGATCGGTGTGAAGTTGGGCGGGGCAGGGGGGTTCATTTGTTGTTGGGCTGGGCGGGTGCGTCTGGAATATGTGCGAATTGGTGGGGAGGCTGGTACAGTAGGGTGAGTGGGCCGGTTCGGTGTAGAAGGTTGGGGCATGGATGTTTGGGCTTGAGGAGATTGGGTTTGTTAGGGTGGGGGAGATATGAAGAAGATGGAGTTTTAGGAGGTGTGAAGGAAATCATATGAATGTATAGTAGGTTTGGGGTGATTTGTAAAAAGGGAAGACAGTTTCATCAAAAAGTACATGTCGACTAATGATGATTTTGTGGGTAGAGAGATTAAGAGATTTGTAACTTCGGTGATTAGGGGGATAACCAAGGAAGACACATGGCATAGAGCGATAGGCAAGTTTATGTATAGTAGTGTGTGGAATAAGTAGGAAACAGAGACACCCAAACACTCGCAAGTGAGTGTAAGATGGGATGTAGTGATAGAGGCATTGGGTAGGTGTTCGACTTTTGAGGATTTTGCTGGGTAGAATGTTTAGAAGATAAGTAGCAACTTCTAGGGTGTAATGCCAATAAGTGTTTGGTAGAGATGAATGTGCTAAGAGTGTTCGAATGATATTGTTAATGGACCTTATTTTGTGTTCAACTTTGCCATTTTGAGACGAGGTGTGGGGGCAAGAGAATCGAAAATGCATCCCGTTTTGTTGACAGAATTGTTGGAATATTGCGTTTGCATACTCCCTACCATTATCACACTGAAATTGCTTAATTTTTCGTTCAAATTGTGTGTTAATGAATTTTGCAAAGGATGTAAATGTGGAGTGTACTTGTGATTTATTTGACAATGGAAACATCCATAAGAAATTAGTAAAGTCATCGAGAAAGAGTATATAATAACGGAGACCGCCCGTACTTAAGACATGGGAGGTCCATAGGTCATTGTGAATAATATCAAAAGGCAAAGAATTGAAATTAACAAAATCAACAAAAGTAAGTCTAATACGGTTACCAAACACGCAAGATTGACAAAATTTAGGTTTTAAGCTACGACAATCAATAATTTTAAAATTTTTAATAAACTGTAATAAAGCAGAGCCAGGGTGGCCGAGGCGCTGGTGCCAAGTGTCTTGAGAAACAGTAGTGACAGCGGTAGGAGAGGAGAACTTGAAAACCTGTGTAGGATCAAAAGTGTAGAGATCCCCTCAGCTATTGCATCGTAGGATAGGGGTCTGGGTCTTGAGATCCTTCACCAAAAAACCAAATGGGTCAAATTCAATAGAAAGTTGATTATCAGTAGTGAAACGACACATAGAAAGTAAGTTTTAATTAGGGAAGGTACGTAAAGAACTTGGTTTAGTTTAAAAGGAAGTAGGGGGGGGGGGTGAGGTTGTCTTGACTATAAACGGGAATGTTTTTACCATTGCCCACAATTATGTTTCCAATTAAGCCATTATTAAAATAAGAAGTAAGAGAAGGGTTGGGAGTCATATGACCTGAAACACCTGTATCCATGGTCCAGTTCTAATCTTGAGAGTTAAGCGACATTGCATAGAGAGCCTGGTCAATAGTCGTTGGAGTGTAGCTCGCAGCATAAGACTGAGCGGGTTGTGGGCCTAGCAGACTTGGGCCAGAGTTGTGGGCCTAGGAGTCGACGGATATGAGCAAGGAGGAGTAGGGCTCCAAGCGGCCCAGTTGGAATTAGGGTATCCAGGTTGTGGGCCGGCCCATTGTGCAAACTGAGCAGGCCAAGGGGAGTATGTAGGATGCTGAGCAAATTGGGGTGATTGGCTAAGAGCAGATCCGCGACCACGACCAGATGAGCCACGACCCCGGCCTCTACCGTGACTTCGGTCACGTCCCCTACCCCATTCTGATTCACTACGCTGGTCCTGACGAGTTGACTGTGGTTAAGCCGATGAGTGTTGATCAGGTACAACCGTGAGGGCAGTGCACAACCGAGAGCGTGTCTCATAGAAATCAGGAAGAGGTTTCGTTTGTTGTATTATCATGCCACGCTTTCATACTGGTCATTTAAACCTGTGAGAAGTTGGAGGACAAGTTGTTCGTCGATAATAGGAGAGCCAACGTTCTGAAGCTAATAAAAATAACTTTCATTGCCTGACAATAAGCAGGCATGTTAGAAAATTGGTCTAGCTTAGTGGTAGCGAATTTGTTGTTAAAGTCTATCATTCTGGTAGCCTTGTTGTCCAGGAAAAGATTAGCCAGAGCGGTCCAGGCATCCAAAGCAGTGGTGTTTGGCTTCATAATCGTGTGTAGAAGGTCTGTTGAAGTAGTACCATAGATCCTTTGTAAAACAATAGCATCCTGGTGTTCCCAAGATTCAGAGGGAACTTTTTCTTTATCAGCAAAAGGTTTAGGTTAAAGATGATCATAAAACTGGTATTAAGGGTGTGAATTTCTAACACGACCCGAAAACACGACATGAACCTAACACAAAATTCGCGGGTTTGGGTTTAGTCAAAACGGGTTTGGGTCAGTTTCAGGTTGAACCCGCCAACCCGTTTAGCTAAACGGGCCAGGTTTGGGTCAACCCAGTCGGGTTGGCGGGTTGACCTGTTTAACCCATTTCTATAATATTATATTTTTTACAATATGTTTTATGTTATAAATTAAATTTGGTATGTATTCTATAATTATAACTTAAAAATAGAAATTGACATAAGATTTTATGATTTTAATGTAATTTTATTATCTAATTTGTGTTTTTTTTTGTAGTAGATGTTAATTTTAATATATTAATTTGCTGAAAAAAATAAAAAAATTCGGGTTGAACGGGTCGGGTTCGGGTCAGCCTGCGAATATTTGGGTCAGGTTCGGGTTCATATGTATGAAACGATTTTCGAGTTCAGATTCGTCTAAAATTTTCGGGTTCGGGTCGGGTTGAACCCGCCAACCCGCGAACACGACCCGTTTAGCATCCCTAACTTGGTATGTCTGGCATTGGATCTTGAAGAGCTCGGACCATGTAGTGTAATGGCCTGACTCAATCCAAGGGAACCAGGATGACGTTTTAATGTTGTTGACTGTAACAGCGGGATGTAGGGAAGACGCCATGGAAGAGGGCTGAGAGAAAATAGGCAGCAAATGTAGTAGGGCAGAAAGGTTTCCAACAGGTTAGTGGAGACGCAGGAAGGGCAGCGTCTGTAGGGAAGACGTTTGGGAAGAAGAGAAGACGGTTGTGAAGAGGTTTTCAGCTCCTTCTTAATAATGAATTCAATATGCATTTCTTGATTTGGTCGGCGCCCTTTTTCTTCCTTTTGATTGCTGCTTTTGATGTGCAAAATCATTCCAGCAAGTGTTTGCCTCCTCAATCATTAACTAAATGATGATTGATAAACAAAGTTCTCTGGATCGATTGATGAATACAGATGCTTCCTGAATTGATTACTTTCATTAACTGATGTTGATATATTTTCCTTCATTTTATTTGTATTAATTGTTCTTGATTCAAGAATGATCGCCGCTTTTGATTTCCTTTGCCTATATCGATTAGACAATAACCTCCTCTGATACCACTGTTGGTAATCAAAGACACTATATATGAAACGACGCCTCCAATCAACCGTCGATTGGCAAACATTTTGTCTAATTCCACTTTTGAGTAATTGTGAACCACTTCACAAGCTTGAATTTTGATTTCTGATAACATATATGTCAATTCTCAATTACAATATGTTCACCATATCTATAAATAAACACTATATATGGATCGACGCCTTCAACGGACCCGTCTATTGGCAAACTACTGTTTAAACCTTGAAGAAACACAGAACTAATTAGGGGATTAATCAGTTTGGTTTATGTTCCTTGCATAGTGGTTAATCTTCTTATGGTTTCCTGAGCTCCTTAATGACCGTGGTTATCTGCAAAACAAAACACCGTTACTCGTTAAGAGGGGAATGTGGGGGTTTCCCTCTTAACCGGGCTCCGGCGTGAGAATAAGCGACTGCTATTTGGGAGAGAATTGAGTATTAAGTGGGAGAGTAGAGGGAATGGAATGTTTAACCTGTGAAGTGAGGTCTCTATTTATAGCCGGAGAGGTGTAAGAGGATATGGGCTGATGGGCCTTGGGCCGGAAGTCGACAACTTGGGCGATATGCTCTTTGTCTCACTTGTCTCGACCGTTAGTGGTTTCTGAGAGTTCTTTGGTCCTGGCGCATAGTGATTGGAGCCACGTGTCATGGTTGTCGGCCTGGCCGCCGTTCTGCCATCAGCAGGTAAGTGGAGATCGTGGGGCAGTTGTCTCTGCCTTATGATTGGTGCCATGTAGGCGTCCTTGAGTACTTTTTGTCTCCTGTATGTCAGACGATCGTGGAGCACGATTGAGCAGGGTCAGGAGGACGCTGATTGGCTCTCTTTCTGCCACTTGTACTTTGTGTACTATTCGGAACAGCCTTGCGCTGTTATCGCGCGAGGTCCTTGTTGAACACGTAATAACCTCGCGCGTGGTATTGGCCTACTGCATACTCTTTTCAGAATGCTAAGTGTTGTTAATTGGAGCTTCTTGTTATCCTGACCTCGCGCCGCATTACAAAGACGTGCTGTAGCTCGCGCTAGGTTGACAAAATAAGAAAATTGTTGAATAAGGAGTATGGTCCCGCGCGACCTTGCAGGAGGATTGCGCAGCTTTTTGGGACCATACCCCTTCAAGTCCCCCCAGTCCAGTGCTGCACCATGCGCGAGGCAAATGGTTGGAGCTCTGGACTTAGAAAAATAAAAGGTATAAAATGATTCTTTGACAATGGTAGGCAGCGCGCGAATAAACTTTGCTGGTTATTACGGCGCGGCTACCAGGTCTGGTTCTGTCTTGCTGTTTAACTTCTTCATGAAGTTTGTAGTGACTTTTGGCGGGAAAACTCTCGAAATTTGAATTTTGACAGTTTGGTGAGAATGTCGTGGTTGGTGACGTTTGATTTGACCGCTGACGCGATTGTCATCAAGTTGTTGCTGACATTTCGGCTTTTCGTCAGGAGAGTGAGGCCCACGCGCGCGTGGTAACCGTCACTCCGGTATTCCTGCCTTACGTGTCGTCTCCTGACTGGTTACGCGTGCGGCGATCTCGGCACGTTTACCCATCGCATTAAATGCGATGGGTATATATATCCAAAGGGGTGAAGAGATGAAATCGCTTTTCATCTTTCGTTGCCTTCCCTTCCCCTAATTGCTCTGAATCTTCGTACTCCTGAAGAACACAACAGCAGATCTTTAAGATCCTTTTAAAGAGATACTCGAGGTTTTGAAGGATACGGTAGCAGATCTTCAAGGTTTCTGGAATATTCAAGACTTCTGTCGATTTTATCAATGGCTGAAGAACATCATGAAGACAATCCCGGAGAAGAAGGCCCTGTGACTGTTCTCCGGTGGGATTTAGGGCTTTTTGAGCAAATAGTTCGTGGCTTCCGGTTTCCCCCGGAGTGGGACGCCAGGTACCCCGGCCAGAACCAGACGGCCGCTGATGCACCACCGGGGTACATCACTTTGTTCGAAGACTTCTTTCATCAGGGTAATTTCCGGTTGCCAGCGACGAACTTTATGGCACATATTCTGCAATTCTATGGGTTTCACATCTCTCAAATGAGCCCACCCGGAATGGTCCGGGTTCGACATTTTGAGTTCCTGTGCTGGGCTCATGGCATTGAGCCCACTGTTGACAAATTCCGGGCCTTTTATCAGCTTCAGAGAAATATGGGTTTCTACTCTTTCGCTAATCGTGGCGCCGCCAAGAAGGTATTGCTAAATCCTCCCAAAAGTTTCCATGACTGGAAACCGAAATTCTTTTATATTCGCGAGGAGGTTATTCCCATCGCCATGACGTTTCGCGCTTGGAGTGAAGCGATTGTTAAAGAAGACTTGCCTATTCCCAAGACTGAGGCTTGGTATAGGGAGCTTACTGCTACTCCTAACCGAGTGTTTGGGGAGAACGTGTTGGTAGCGGCGCGCATGAGTGACCGATGGCCGGCTGATAGCGAGGATGTTCCGGTTCTGATGTTCGAGGATAGAGGTTAGCACTTTACTTATCCTCTTTGATTTCGCGTTTTGTAAGTCTACTGCTTATTTATGTGATTTGTCTTGCAGAGGCGCAACTGTATCAAGCTGCATTCTCCACCTTTGGTGGCTCAATGAGTGTGCGCCCGCTTCAATCTGGGGAAGAGTACTGGTTTGAGCGGATTAAGGGCAACTTTCTCTATCCGGTTGCTGATGCATTTGCCTCTCCGCCTGCTGCTACTGAATGTGCGCATATACCTAACCCTCGTCCTTTGCGCTCTATCACCTCTGCTGGGAAAGAGGTTGTCTATCTTTCCAGCGAAGAGTCTGTGGGATCCTCGACCGGGGAGTCAAGTTCCTGGTCTACCATCTTTGCAGGTGTGCTGCGCGAGCTGGGTATCGACCCTGAAGAGAAGAAGAAGAAGAAACCCCCTAAGAAGAAGAAAACGGGCGAGCCTGAAGTGACAAGCAAGAAGGGCGGGAGTAGCCGCGCATCTGCTGGTGCTGCTGAAAAAGGTACTCTTCGGCTTCGTCAAAGTGACTTAAATGATTATGTGATGATTAGTGACTCATTAGAAGGCTTGTCGCGCGCAGTCGGGAAGAAAACAGGAGCTGGTGCCTCGAAAGGTGAAGGTAGCGCGGGCTCTCGCAACCCGGATGCTGGCGCTACTCCTTCCTCTGTTGCGCATGAGGAAGAGGAAGAGGAAGAAGAAGAGGCTGTTGGAAA
Source organism: Helianthus tuberosus (assembly GCA_030545235.1). NCBI lineage: Eukaryota > Viridiplantae > Streptophyta > Magnoliopsida > Asterales > Asteraceae > Helianthus > Helianthus tuberosus. The sequence continues at coordinate 175,146,707 of CM060430.1, read as the reverse complement.
GTTAATCAGCAGAAAGAGGACAAGGAGCGAGGCGACTGCTGGTGTGTCCGTTGGGTCGAAAGTTGTCGGGGCTCTTGTGCTTGGTAAACAGAGCAATCTGCGCTCACTTTACAAGTTCTCTCCTGGTAAGCTTGCTTTTAATTCTTCCTCTTTGCTCTCTCCTCTTATCCATTTAGCTTCTGCAGAGACCAAGAAGAAGACCCCTGAGAAGGGTGTTGTTTTTACGGAGCCAGACCCAAAAAGGCCCAAGATTATCATCAAATCTTCCGAGACCGCTAGGGCTGAGTCTGACAAGGGAAAACATGTTGCTGAGGGTGATAAGGCGAAGGCTGCCGCAGAACAGAGGAGGGTTGACGAAGAGCGTAGGATGAAGGCTGATGAGGATAAGAAGAAGAAAGCAGAGGAAGAGAAGAGGAAAGCTGAGGAGGATAGGAAGGCTGAGGAGGCGAAGAGGAAGAAAGCCTCTGATGTGGAGAAGGAGAAAAAAGCTGTTGAAAAGCCTGTTGATGATCCATTGAGGTTTACCGGTGCCGCTGCTATCATTGTTCAAGAGAAAGCGCAGGGCCCGGAGGTTTTGAGCGTCGCGGTGTCTGCAAAGCCCCATCAAGAGAGACAAAAAGAACCTGAGGTTGAAAAACCTACCTCCCCTACGCATACTGGTATCCCTCATCGCTCTAAGGTGACTTCCACTGGGGGATCAGGTCCGTATATTTCTAGTGGCGCGAGTTCTGGTGGTGCCGGGGGTTATAATCCACAAGCTATCGGGGCGAAGGATACCGTTGGTGATATCTATTATAAAAGTTATACCGAAGAAGAACGCGGTAATGCCCCTCATCAGGCTCCCTGGAGTTTGAGGCAAAAGGACACTTTTCAAGAGTTCGGCCCTTGCCGTGATTGGTTCTTCAACTCTTTCACTCCTGGAGAGGTTAACCGGCAGAGGGCGAAGACTCACGAAGCGCTATACCGCACGTATTTGCTCGGGGAAGCGAATGCTCGCGCTGCTAACCAGGAGATTGTACGGGAGTGGCGAACTATGGTTAGGGAGCGGACGGACTGGGAGAGGTACCGCGAGCGGATGCTGAAGCGCATTAGCGAATTTGAAAAGTCGAAAACTTCCCTTGATGAAGAGAGAGCCAAGCTTGAGGCCGATAGGAAGGCTGAAGAATGGGGGCGTGAGGCCCTGAAAAATAAACTTCATACTGCTGAACAGCAACTGGCTAAGGAGAAAGCCGAGTTCAAGCGCATTTGCCAGAAAGACAATGAGCGCGCGGCCGCGGCTCGTAACAAATTGTTGACCTTGAAGCCAAGGTTGTTGAGTTGACCGGCAAGGTCGAGGATGCGCAAGCTGCACAGGTTGCTAAGGCACAGATAGAGGTTTGTGAAACTTACATGCCTTTTCCTTTTGTGCTTGTTCGCAAAATAGCCTAAGTCCTTTGTCGCTTCTAGGTTGAGCTGGCTGATGTGAAGTTGCAGCTGTCAGGCAAGGACAAGGATCTCCAGGCCAAGGATGTTGAGATCGCTGAACTGAAACGTCGCCTGAATGATCAGGTTGATAAATGCGAATCCTTGGAGATTGATCTTGAGGCGGAGAAGGTTAAAGCTGCAACTGCTGAGGAGGCTAAGCAACGAGCTGATGAAGCACGTGATGTTAGTACTTCGGCCCTCAATGTAGCGCAGACTAATTATGCTGAGGCTCAGGGCATTGTTGACACTCTAGTCTCTGAGGCCGAGTGGACGCGCGGCCGTGGAGTGGTGCTGGTATGCTACCCCTTTCTTCCCTTAAGAGTTTTATTTGTTAGTTGTCTTTTAATATGTAATTTTCGTTATAGGTTGCCAACTCTGTCCTCAACGCTGGAGAGCTGGACCGTGCTGTCGCTGCTTTGACTGATGCTGCGCGTGCCGTTGGTCACCGAGGAGGGTACCTGGAATGCGCATAACACGTTGAAGAAGCACTCGGACAGGAGTTTGACGTCAGTCATTGTTCGGTTACTGACCAGGCTAGTGCCGCGTTGACACGCGCTGAACATGCTTACGACCACTTGTCACTGCCTGTGATGGACTTAGTTGCCAAGGCTTTGGAACATGATGACTGGTGTCAGCGCCTTAAGGCCATTCTTGACCCTCCGATAACGGTTGAACTATCAGATGAAGAGGGAACTGTTGATGATGATGGCGATGGTGAGGGTGAGAAACACGACGATGATGCTGATGGTAATGAGTAGATAGGTGTCTTACAGGCCTTGTGCCTTGTAATTTTATGCTTTAAATGTAAGTTTTTTGCGCGGTTGCGCTGGATTTAAATGGAATGAATGTTATCCGTTGCCTATATAACTGTTGCGCGGTTGCTCTTTTGTTTTAAACATGATACTCGTTTAATCTTTCCATTACAATTATTGCACTGTTGTTAGAAACTTTGGTTAAGTTAGCGCGAATAAATGTAAGTTCTTGTGCGAGTGTAACTGGAGTGTTTTCGTGCTGATCAAAAGTTTAACATGCATTTGTAACGAAAGGAGTCGATAGTGATAAAAGAGCATGTCGTATGCTTTCATTGATTAAGTAGGCGCGTAGGCCAAGATACATTGCTTTTAACGTAAAGGCGTGTAGCCAACATAGGAAAGTAAAAGGCGCAGGGCCTATGATAATCACATATTGCATTTGCGCAGTTGTTGCGCGTTCCACGTGCGCGGGATGATGTGTCCATTCAGGGTGCGCAATTTGTAAGCCCCTTTTCCTAGCACTTCGTGAACCAAGTATGGGCCTTCCCATTTGGGTGCTAATTTTCCTGGGCGTTCTGCGTTTGAGGCTTCGTTGTCTCGAAAGACGTATTCCCCTGGAGTGAAGGTACATATGCGTACTCGCGCGTTGTAGTACCTCTCCAGTTGTGTTTTGTACTTGGCTTCTTTGATTCGCGCGATTTCGCGCCTTTCCTCTAGCAGATCCAAGTCAAGACGACGCTCTGCCTCGTTGTCGATTGCGTTGACTGCTGTCAAACGCGGAGAGGGCAGGCCTATTTCTGCCGGGATAACCGCTTCTGAGCCATAGACTAGGCTAAAAGGGGTTTCGCCGGTACTCGTCTTCGGCATGGTTCGGTGAGCCCACAAGATGCTCGGGAGCTCATCCACCCAGCCTCTTCGCTTTGTGCCCAGTCGGGCCTTGATCCCATCGACAATACACTTGTTTACACTTTCAACCTGCCCGTTGCCTTGAGGATGCACAACGGAGGAGAAAGTGTGTTCGATTTTCATCTCCTTCATCCAGGCCTGGAGGTCTTCAGACGCAAAGTTGGTGCCGTTGTCAGTTACAATCTTGAGTGGGAGGCCAAATCTGCAGATGATGTGTTCCCAAATGAACTTGCGCACCATCATGGCTGTAGTTGAGGCAAGGGCTTTGGCCTCCACCCATTTTGTGAAGTAATCGACGGCCACTATTATAAACTTGACGGCGCCAGGAGCCTCTGGGAAAGGTCCCACCATGTCGATTCCCCACTGCTGGAAGGGCCAAGCAGTGGATACGGGGATCAGGTCGTTCTTGGGGCGCAGGGTTTTCGGAGAGTGCCGCTGACAGGAGTCGCACTTGCGCAGCTCCTTCAGGGCATCAACATGTATCCCTGGCCAGTAATATCCGGCGCTCATAATCTTCGCAACAACCATGCGTGGTCCCGCATGGATGCCGCAGATTCCTTCGTGAATCTCCCTTATCAGATAAGTCGCATCTTGGGGGTCCATGCAGCGCAGTAGTGGCCCCAAGAAGGATTTGCGGTATAAGATACCACCGTTCATTTCGTACTGCAGAGCTTTGTTCTGAATCTTTCTCGCCTCTGCCTTATTCTCTGGGAGTATTCCTTCTTTCAAGTACTGAATGATAGGAGTCATCCAGGATGGCTGCCCTATCTCGATCACGTTGACCTGTCGTAGGAGAACGGATGGATTCTTGAGTACTTCAATCCTTACATCTTTGGCGAGATGTTGGAAGGAGGTTGAAGCAAGCTTGCTTAAAGCATCGGCTGGTTTGTTTTCAGAGCGGTTGATGTGGATGACCTTGTGAGACTTGAATTGTTGAAGCAACTCTTTTGCCTGCTCTAGATATAGGGCCATAACTTCACCCTTTGCATCGTATATACCGTTGACCTGGCTGGCTATCAAGAGTGAATCAACATGTGCCTGTAGATTTTTAGCTCCCATTTTGATGGCGAGGCGCAAGCCTGCCAGAAATGCCTCGTATTCCGCCTCGTTGTTGGTGTTTTTAAAATCCAACTTGATGGCGTAAGTGAATTCATGGTTTTCAGGGCTCACTAGGCGCAATCCCGCTCCTGCGCCATCTTCATGTGAGGCCCCATCAGTATAAAGCATCCAAGTCTCATTTGTCGTGTCTTTTACAGGAGTTTCAACAAGCTCACAATCTTTGATTTTCTCTACCGGTACTTCTGTGATGAAATCGGCGAGCACCTGCCCCTTGATGGCTGGGCGTGGTCTGTACAAAATGTTGTGACCTCCCAACTCGATTGCCCATTTGGCGAGCCTTCCAGATGTTTCTGGTTTCTGAAGTATCGTGCCGATATGGAAATTGGTAAGTACGGTGATCACATGACCTGTAAAATATCTGCGCAGCCTTCGGGAGGCATGTAGTAGCGCAAGCACCAATTTTTCCATCGTGGAATATCTCGTTTCCGGGTCAGTGAGCACCCTGCTGACGTAATAAATTGGGGTTTGAACTCCATTTCTTTCCACCAGTAGTACCGATCCTACTGCCTTATCTGAAGAGGATAAGTATAGTACGAGTGGTTCCTTTTCAAACGGTGCAGTCAGGGTAGGAAGCTCGATCAAACATTCTTTCATTTGCTGAAAAGCCTTTTCTGCTTCTGGGGTCCATCTGAACTCTTGCTTCTTGACACAGTTGCGCAGCGTTCTGATAAAAGGGTACGACTTTGCGGCGTGATTTGATAAAAAGCGGTTAAGCGCGGCGAGGCGGCCGGCTAGCCGTTGCATCTCTTTGATTGTACGCGGCGATGGCATTCGCTCTATGGCTTGGACTTTTTCCGGATTCACTTTGAAGCCGCCGTTTGTGACTATGAAGCCTAAGAACTTCCCCTCTTCCATGCCAAAGGAACATTTGGCTGGATTCAACTTCATATTTACGCTGCACAATGAATTGAAAGTTTTTTCGATGTCTTTCAACATTTGGTCCTCTTCGGGACTTTTGACCACTAAATCATCGATGTAAACTTCAATATGCTTTCCGATGTCACCGGCGAAGGTCTTGTCCATCAATCGCTGGTATGTGGCGCCAGCGTTTTTCAGGCCGAATGGCATCTTCGTATAGCAAAAAATCCCCAGATCAGTACGAAAAGCCGTCTTGTCTTCATCCTCGAGCTTCATTTGGACTTGATGGTACCCTTTGTAGCAATCCAAGAAGCACTTCCATCTATATGGCGCAAGAGAGTCAATCTTTTTGTCGATCTCAGGCAAAGAATAGCAATCTTTAGGGCACGCCTTGTTGAGATCAGTGTAATCCACACACATTCGCCATCCTCCACTGGACTTTCCTACCATCACGGGATTCGCCACCCAACTTTGATATCGTACTTCTCTCAGAATTCCTGCTTTAAGTAGCTCGCATACTTGCTCGTTCATCGCTTTCGTTTTATCTGCCCCTAAGCTGCGCCTTCTTTGGACCTTTGGCTCAACAGAGGGGTAGGTGTTCAGACAATGCTCTGTTATGTCGCGCGGGACTCCGGTCATGTCGGCCGGGGTCCAGGCGAAGATGTCCATATTCCTGAACAGGAGTTGTTTGAGGCGTGTTCTGATGTTTGATGAGATGGCGTGGCCTATCGTCACCGTTTGCTCTGGGTATTTTCGATTTAAAACCCATTTTTCAGGCTCGGTTGCTGAAACTTTCGCCGCTTTCGTTGGGCGCATCTCCTCTGTCGACATCACTTCTTTCTTCGCATAAACTATTGCCACCCCGGTCTTGGTTGGGAAACCAATCACTGAGTGGGGGGTGGAAGTTATCATGTTCAGCTCACCTTGGGTTTCTCTTCCGATCAACACATCATGCCTCGACTTGACAGGCATCACCATGAAGTTTACCTTAGTTGTTCTTGAATGTTTCCCGTCAGAGAGCGTGACGGGGAAACTGATTTGGCCTAGTGGAAAGACCATTTCATTGCAGAATCCTGACAAGGGGTAATCCACTGGCTCGAGTCTCGCTTTGTCCTCGTCGTCGAACTGATTAAAGCACTGCTCATAGATGATGTCTGCTGTACTTCCCGGGTCAATGAAGACGTATTCAGTTTCGTAATGGCCGATGATACCGGTGATGGCGATGGGTCGTGTGGCTCGAGGACCCCCGCGCACCACCGGGAAAATGACCTGCTGCTCTTGCCATGAAGGCTCATAAGGTCTCTTGCCTTTTTCTCTCGCGCTGTACCTTGGTCCGTTGACCATGTGGGTCTCTAAGCGTCGGACTCTCTTGTGACTCCCCTCGTCGTGGCGCTGGAGTTGTCTAGTCTCCTTGCGCACGTTCTTCACCAGGTGACTTAGCTTTCCGCTCTTTAGTGCTCTCTCGATTTCTTGACGCAAGCTGTAGCAATCATCGGTTAAGTGTCCTGTATCCTTATGGAAATCACAATACAGGTTGGGGTCTTGCCCCTTTTTGTTCGTCATAGGCCTTGGCGTCTTGAAATCGTGATTCTCCGTCATCAACACCTCTTTTGGTGTTTTTATGAGCGGAGTCCAATGCTTATCTCGATTGTCGTCCTTGACAGCTTTCCGATAACCAATTCTATCAATCGTGTCACGCGCATCTTCTCTGTATCGTGGTCGTTCTTCGTAACGAGATCGTTCACCATAACCGCTAGAGTGGTTGGCTTTCCACCCAGGGTTTTTGCCTTTGTTGCGTCTGTTGTCATCGCGCGAGTGGCCCCCTTTGGAAAATCGATCTTCAGAACGGTAATTCTTGTTTCTTGCGAGCGACTCTTCAGTTTGCGTGACTATCTTCGCGGCTTCCATAAGTTTATCCCACTCTTTGGGCATACCATCTTTCCCAGTGATAGTTCGGATGAGGCTATCACAACGAATTGCTTTCTTGAAGTGGCAGCGCATGAGTTGCTCACTTACGCCACCAATTTCTAAACATTCTTTGTTAAAACGCGTAATGAAGTCTTCCAAACCCTCATTATCTCTGCGCCAGATATCTTCAACTTCAGCTGTGTCGCGCTGGTATCGCCTCTGTTGACTGAAGTGACTCAGGAACTAAGTCCTGAAATCCACCCATGACTTTATCTTTCCTGGTGGGAGGCTGTCGAACCAGGCGCGAGCAGCCCCTGTTAGCGTTTGAATAAACAGATGGCACCACATGGGCATGTTCCATCCCCCCATGCAGCCCACACTTGTGAAGGTCCTGACGTGATCATCTGGATCAGTCAACCCGTTGAACTTTCCGACAGTCGGAGGTAACTTTTCTCTCTTGAGTGGCGCTAGTGCTATCTTTGGAATGAATTTTGAATGCTCTATGGCTTCTTCTGGTCGATAGGCAAGGCGAAAGTCGCACTCTGCTTCTTCGGTATATCCAACGTGCTGCCTTGGTTTGTAATACTCGTGATTTCTTTGTAAACGATTGAAGACCGAAGATTCTTCATCGTTCTCCCAAGTTGGATCGTTTGGGTCTGTATCCTCCCATTCATCGTTTATGTTGCGCGGCGTGAGCCGGCTATGAACTGGTCCTCTTTGGAAGTTTGACAGATCGTCATAGTAGCTTTCTGTTTCTCCCCGTGTATCGCGCATGACCTGCACGCTTGGTCTTCGGATAGGGGGAGGTCTGTTGGCTCTTCCTTGGATATTCTGCGGTGGTGGCATCTGGCGCGGCCCGTGACTGGGACCGGTTGGTGTAACCAAGGAAGGTTCTGCCGTTAAAACTGCTTGTTGAGCGCTCAAGGATTGATACGCCGCGTTAATGGTGGCGAGTTGCTTGGCGTACCACGAGGCTGGGGTTTCGCCCTCTGGTAGCCCTAGTAGCGCCGAAATATTATGAGGTGGAGCTGGGTTCGAAGGTCCAGCACCATTGTTTCCTGTGGTAACTTGAGTGATGCGGGTGAAGCTCCCGCGTGGACCCCCGGTGTTGGGTATCTCGATTTCGCCGATTTCTTCAACGTGCTGGGGTTGGATGTTTTGGTTATCCACCCCCAACGCTGCATTAGGGTCTGCTCCAAGACCAACAAACTCGGGAACGATTCCTTGATCGGCCATGATCGAAGGAAGAAAACAACGAAAACTCAGGAAAGACGATGAAAGTGGTTTGTAGAAAAAATCCGTGGGTGCCAATGAAGAAACACAGTACTAATTAGGGGATTAATCAGTTTGGTTTATGTTCCTTGCATACTGGTTAATCTTCTTATGGTTTCCTGAGCTCCTTAATGACCGTGGTTATCTGCAAAACAAAACACCGTTACTCGTTAAGAGGGGAACGTGGGGGTTTCCCTCTTAACCGGGCTCCGGCGTGAGAATAAGCGACTGCTATTTGGGAGAGAATTGAGTATTAAGTGGGAGAGTAGAGGGAATGGAATGTTTAACCTGTGAAGTGAGGTCTCTATTTATAACCGGAGAGGTGTAAGAGGATATGGGCTGATGGGCCTTGGGCCGGAAGTCGACAACTTGGGCGATATGCTCTTTGTCTCACTTGTCTCGACCGTTAGTGGTTTCTGAGAGTTCTTTGGTGCTGGCGCACAGTGATTGGAGCCACGTGTCATGGTTGTCGGCCTGGCCGCCGTCTGCCATCAGCAGGTAAGTGGAGATCGTGGGGCAGTTGTCTCTGCCTTATGATTGGTGCCATGTAGGCGTCCTTGAGTACTTTTTGTCTCCTGTATGTCAGACGATCGTGGAGCACGATTGAGCAGGGTCAGGAGGACGCTGATTGGCTCTCTTTCTGCCACTTGTACTTTGTGTACTATTCGGAACAGCCTTGCGCTGTTATCGCGCGAGGTCCTTGTTGAACACGTAATAACCTCGCGCGTGGTATTGGCCTACTGCATACTCTTTTCAGAATGCTAAGTGTTGTTAATTGGAGCTTCTTGTTATCCTGACCTCGCGCCGCATTACAAAGACATGCTGTAGCTCGCGCTAGGTTGACAAAATAAGAAAATTGTTGAATAAGGAGTATGGTCCTGCGCGACCTTGCAGGAGATTTGCGCAGCTTTTTGGGACCATACCCCTTCAAACCTAATAACCTAGACCCAAAACAACCGTTTAAACCAAATAACCTAGACCCATTGACTTTCTACAAATACATTTAGACACATTAACCTAGTTTAAAATAATGACACACAAAATCTTCTACTATAATAAATAAATAAATAAGTATAGTTTAATTTCAACATCATGTCATCATAATTCGAATTAATATATTATTTTTAAAACCCATACATTAAGTTGCCAACCTTTTAGCTTATCACCAGAATTCAACTTTGTTTCAAGGTAAGAAGCTACTTTAGACGAGTAATAGTAAATACGTAACTCTGTTCTCTCAGAAGTAAATTACTAAGGATTTTAGGTTACTTTTACATATAGATATAAAGATATACTACAATATATAATATGGTCTGGTGGCGGATTTAGAACAAAAATTTAGGGGTAACGCTCAATTTTTTTTTGCCACACATTCATATAATGTAAATTAAAACAAAAGAAAACACGACGATAAATAAAGTTAATCATTTACCTAATAGATTTCTCTTCTTCTGCATTTGAAAGCTTAAAATCGAGTCATCACATCATCATCTATTACTTTATCCATTGTTTCTCTTTCGACCACACAAACTTAAGCATTTTTTAAATACTCATCACTCATTTGCGTAAATCCGTCTTGATGTTATAATAATTAAATAGATATGTATTGATTTTGTTTCTAGTATTATTTAAATAAATTAAGTTTATACACACCGGTTTATACCAAGAAATATCAAAAGCTTATTTTGTTTTAAAATAAATAATGTAAATAATAAAAATTAAATTTAAAGTTAAACAGACAATAAAAAAATAGAAGATAAATAAAAATAAGAGTTAAATGCCCGGATAGTCCCTGTGGTTTGGGTTTTTTCACCTTTAGTCCATAACTTTCTAAAATTACAGCTATAGTCCCCAACTTTTCAATTTTCGTTCCCGGATGGTCCATGTCACGGATGGGGGTTAGTTTTTGGTGTTAAGTAGATGTGAAATTACTAACATGCCCTTCAGTATAAAAATAAAATATATTAAATAATTATTTAACAAAATGTATAATATATACACACATCACATTCAGACCCTCCATCTCTCTCTCTCTAAACCACCACCACCACATTCAGACACCCCCTCTCTCTCTCTAAACCACCACCACCACATTCAGACACCCCCCCTCTCTCTCTCTCTCTCTCTAAACCACCACCTTCATCCCCACCGCCTGTCAACACCTCTATTCGCCGCCTTTCACCGCCATACCACTCAGCCACCACTGCCACAACCATCCCCGCCACAACCACCACCGCCGCCATCATCACCACCGCCGCCATCATCACCACCGCCACAACCACCCTCCGCCACAACCACCACCGCCGCACCCACTTCATCTTCCGCACTGCCACCATCACCCTTCTATTTCGAAAAAGTTGAATCCGAAATCTATTTCGAAAACTATTTCAGAAACTGTTTTGGATGCAATGTTTTGGAAAAAAAAATGTTTCGGATCAATGATGGCTAAGATGAAGCACTGTTTCGGATGTTTTCCAAAAATGTTTAGAATAACAATTCGAATACTCTTTCGGATAAACTCGAAGGCTGATTCGGATAACCGGTGTCGGAGGGTGGTCGCCGGAGAGCTGCTACTGTGGTGTTGGTTAGATGGAGCGGGTATGGTGGTTGTACCGGTGAACAAATTCTCCATCTTTGACATCAGTAAGCACAAATCATACAAGAAAAATGCCACCCACTAAAATTTTCAAGTAAAGAAACACACCCAAAGAAAAAAGATTCAAATTAATCAGTCAAATCTTGAAAAACAAATAAAAATCTATACAATTCAAGATTACAAAATACAAGAACTGGGTTTGATTACCTGGGTATTTGTCTGAAAAAACCTAATGGGAGAATGAAAATCTATCAATAATTGAACGATAGATATTGAAAATTCAGAGACTTTTGTTGGAAATTTGTGAAAATAGCACTTTTCACAAATATAGGAAATGAGTTTTTCCTATTTTGGACTAGAAATAAATATAAGAAAATGAGCGGGTTTTATATATTTATTTGTGGGGTTGTGTTATATGTTGGAAGAGCTTCGCAATGAACTAAACCATGTCCAAAACGGAGCTAAGATGAATGAGATATCGATGCTCAAAGTATGGTGTTTCAAACATAGAATGCTGAAAAAAGTGGGAAAGTGGCATCTTGTCCCACATAGGAGGAGAGATAAACTTAAAGGGGTATTTAAGTGGGAACTCTCCATCCTTATTGTTTCGTGGAAGCACTCACTTAATGCACTCACTTAATGTACACGCGCGCGTGGCGTGGGCGATGAGGCGCAATGTGGCGCTTTGATGGCGCACTTTGCACCCTCGCATCGCCGCGATCCGTTTGAGAGCCGCCTTTGTATTTTTGACCACGTGCGCGTGGTGGAGCACAGGGGCTGCAAGGACCAGGTGGTTGGTGACGTGGTGCGCAGTGGCGCATGACGTGGCAGTCTAGCGCGTCCGCGCACGAGTACATGCGCAGGTTGGCGCGCACTGGCGCATGGGCCCTGATGTGACGTGCGCGGCGCACCAAAGTGAGCCAATACGGCGCGACTGTGTGGCGTGCTCGTATAGGCTCACAGGTGACGTGGAACACGCGCATATGCGTGCATGGAATTGAGCCAAAACGGCGCACGCGCGCATGAGTGTGCAAGACCGTGCGCGCATGAGCCAAAAGGGCGCGCGCGCACCTGCCTGTCTTGCGCGCGCAGGAGCTTGCAGCAGTTAATGCTAATGCAGTTACATTTCAGCATTTGAAACTGATGAGTCAACGCTTTTGACTGAGAATTAAATGACGAATTAAAGTGTATTGAAGACGTTTAGTGGAGTTTAATTCTACCATTTAATTCTTTTTTGAGTTTCGACTTCAAATCTGCAGTATAAATAGGTGTACACCTCTGCAGCAGTAACACTCCGAAACATACAGCTCTACAATCTTCTCTCCCAACTGAATCTTCTTCTTCTTCTTCAAGCAGCAAGGTACACCTTCGGGTTGGAGTCAAGACCGGCAATGCAACTGCTTTAGCTGTTGCATCCTGGAAACACGATCCTCAACTATGAACAGTGTCTAACACGATCCTCAACTATGAACAGTTTTTCTGTTTGATTTTTCTGTTCTTATTTTTCCTTTTTAGTTGTAATTGTAATTTATTTTTCAGTATCATTCTGTTCTTGTTTGTAATTCAAGTTAAAAGAAGAATTTTATTTATTATGCACGAACGGATTCCTACAACTTTTTGGGTCAAGATTTTGCAAAATTGTTTGTTTGGGGGTTGGAGTTTAAGAGGGGGAATGAACAAAGAAATTGAGTAATGGGAACAAAGACAGAAACAGGAAAGACTAAAGAGAGATGTGCATTAAATTCTTTTTGAATTTTTTATTAGTGAGGGTATTATAGTCATCTCACACTAACTTAACTAAGAAAACTAACCCCCATCCGCGTCAGGGACTATCCGAGAACGAAATTGCAAAAGTTGGGGATTATAGCTGTAATTTTAGAAAGTTAGAGACTAAAGATGAAAAATTGGCAAACCATAGGGACTATCCGGGCATTTTTCTCTAAAAATAATGTATTATCAAAATATCGAACATATCATCTATACTATATAATAAAAGAAATCGATATGAGGACACATGTCATTCATTGAAGTCATTTATTTTTTATAGATAATTAATTTCAATTAAAAGATAATTATAAAATTAAATTTAAACAATTCGTATAGGAGATAATCTAATATTTTAAAATATTTATCAGATTTCAAAATTATTTATCTTGAAATTAACAAAAGATGTACGCTAAATATAAATTAATATAATGTAAATGATTTATTTATTTTATTAAACTAAAGTAGTTAAGGGTAGAACCTATTTCAAAAATGTTTATAAGGGGTAAACAAAAATATTAATGTTTATTGGTTCTATACTTTTATTTTCGTGTTCAACTCTCAACTCAAATACAATCACTATGTTTACGTGACATTTATAAGAACCATCACCGCAATCACCCCATCCATCGTATATCGAGTATATCCGTTAGTTTTTTTTTAAGATATAAATTTTTATTAGATTCACTCAACCCGTGTGATAAACGAGTTTTTTTAAAGATATAACATTTTTATTTTTTACTATACAAAATTACATTTATGAAACTCGTGTAATACACGGGATTTTTAAAATATAACTTTTTTTATTATGTAGTATATAAAATTAGATTTATTCAATCCATATAATATATAGGGTTTATAAAGATATAACTTTTTATTGTTTGGTATATAAAATTACACGTGCTCAACCCGTATAACAAATGAGGTTCTTAAAAATGTAACTTTTTTCATTATTTGATATATAAAATTAAATTTACTCAACCCATACAATACACGGGGTTCTTAAAAATACAATATTTTTCTATTATTTAATATATAAAATTACATTTATTCAACCCATGTAATAAACGAAATTTTTAAATATATATTGTTTTATTTTTTGATCTATAAAATTACATTTACTCAACCCGTGTAATAAGCGAGATTTTTAAAGATATATATATTTATATAATTTATATTATTTGGTATATAAAATTACATTAATTCAATCCGTGTAATACACGGGGTTCTAACCTAGTGTATTATAAAACAAGAAACATGTATTATTTTAATGATCTGATAAATCATACATTAGTTTGTTTATCAAAATATCGAACATATCTATATGAAAAAAAATGTTCACCATATTTTATATATGTGTAAAAGAACGGTTAAAATGTTAATTAATAAACTAAATAAACAAAGATCATTTAAAATGTAATTTTGTATGCTAACTTAATAGATTGGTGATACTGAGCTATCAAAAGCCTAATTCAAGAGTTCAACATTATATTTAATGTAGATATTGGGCTGTATAAAGCCCACTTCAACACAATAAATATTAGGTTAATCTCAATCTCATCTTCCTAGTTCAGCCGTTGCAGCCACGTGATGTAACACTCATTTTGTTACTCACATTCAGCCACTTCATCTTCCTTGTTCGGCTGAGTTATTTCTCTTTTCTCCCTTCCTTTCAGTTTTAAAGTTTTTTGAGAGGTAGCATAATATAATCGTAGGTGTAACGTAATAGAAGGTAAAAAAAATCTAATTGGCCGGAAAAGTTAAGGGGTAGCGGAGACAACCCCTCCCATCACACTAGATCCGCCTCTGAATATGGAAACATATAGATCTATCTAAAGATATACTACAATATATAATATGGAAAAAGTATATATGCAAACTTAGCATCAGGACAAAGAAACAACCAATGATGAACTGAATGTGCAGAATCAAGTAGGAAGAAGAAGAATAATTATCCAGCAGCTATAGCGAAGCTTAAAACAAATTTTAAGTATGTAAGTAAAATACCTTAGCTTAGATGCGATCTTTCTTCAAAATCTCTGATGATAAGACTGAGTTTTAACGAGATGAATAAAAGGATTGAAGGGGGTTTAATTTATAAATGTAATTATTGCCGACAGTTGTGATAAGATGGTTTGATGGATAGAAGGGGTTTTACAAATGTAATTATTGCCATGGTTTGGTTGCTAGCTGTGACACTTTTCAAAGATAGTATATAAATTGATTATTTTTTAATACAATATGACATCCACTTAAATTCCAAAAACATCACAAAGTGGCTTCAATTATTTTAGTTGTGTGTTCCACCGGAGACTTGGTTGACCATTTAAAAACCTTTCATATCACAGTTGTAAATGAAATATCTTGTCCTATTCGGGCTAAGTTTTGTTTTTTTATCGGTGAAAGATTCTATGACTACTTAAATTATCCTATATATTAAAAAACAAAGCTAATGAATCACATCATAATCAATAGTAAACTTTCCTTATTGGTTCAGTACATCCACACTCACATATAACATATAGACACATGACAAAGTTAATGAATAATAAAGTGGAATTTTTGCCAAACACCCCTACCCACCCGAAACACCACCCGAAATACCCACCCGAAACACCCTCCTTGGCCGAAATTGTTGACTTTTGAATCACTTAAAAATTGTTTTTTTTAAATACTTAAATATTAAAATACCCACCCGAAACACTACCTACCCAACACTACCCACCCGAAATACCCACCCGAAACACCCTCCTTGGCCGAAATTCTTGACTTTTGAATCACTTATCTTCCTTTGACTGACAATGCCCTTAAGTTTAGATTGACTTTTTCCAACCCATGTAAACTTAAAAATTGTATATTGACCCCTCAAACATTCATTTCAGTTTAAAATACCCCCTTAGACTTTACAGAAGAAATTTATTAATCCAGCCAATACTATTCGGTTCAGGAAATTCGGTACCGGTACCCAATACCATTTGCTCATCTCTGACCACGGGTTTCATACGAACAACATCATTATCATAAAACTTTTTTTGTTGATTTTCTTTCGGTTATCTTATACTGTTTTTTTTCCTACATTTTCTTTTTATTCTTGTCAGCGGTTCTGTGCGTAACGCGCTCGTAGTGATTTCAAAACACATGTAAACACAGACTAAATGACAAAAGAAGTTCGCCGCAACGCGGCCATAGTAATAAACCTAGTTTACTGAATTGAGTCTTATCTTTGATCTATATGCACAAACATATTCAAGACAATTTTTGCAAAATTACTTGCATACAAGAGTACTTTACACTAATTGGGTGGTGGTTCATTGGAAAAGACAAAACCTTTAAAGCATCTAGGTTAGGAAGGGGAAGGTCTTGGGTTCAAGTCCCACAGATGATAAAGGATTAAATAAATTAGCCTTTCAAAAAACAAGAGTACTTTACATAGGGTTGTTCTAACCTTTTTTGAGATCCAAGTCGAAATGAAATTTTGAGACCCTTTTTTTCCTTGTTTGATTGTTATAAACGATACCCTTTTATCCGTGTTTGGAACCAAACAAAAATTTAACACAACTATAGCAGAGAGCGGTTTGCTTGTATAAGAAATCAAACAGATCTAAAACAATTAAAGTGGTTTGTTATTAATTTTCTTTTAAGTGGGAGCCAATATTTTTGGAGACCTTAGGCCCAAGTCTGAGTTACTTATACTATAGGTCCAGCCCTGCTTTATATCCTTTCAGAACACATTATGAGAGAGATTTACAAGATACTTTTTAACAAGTTTTGAGGGGCCTCGATGAAAAGACGTCTTCTATTCTGGTTGATACAGTTGCGGAAACAATCAAATGGCCAATAAGGGAATGATTTTTATCAAACGCTTGAATCGAATGATTCAATTAACAAGCTTAAAGCTTTACAATTGTTTATCAAAAACTAAAAACAACAAAACAATAAACCCTAGGTCGCTACTTATTGTTTAAAATTATAATTCAAATAGAAAACAAACCACGGTGGTAGCAGTGGTGGTAAAGCACCCCACACCCGTGAGGGAAAGGGTAGTAATAACATTGGTGCTCAGATAGCCGAAGAAGTTAATATGGCTATGGCAAATTTTATGCCCAATTATAAGGCCTTGAGCCATCAAGACAAACTTTTAAAAATGCCTCTCACTCAGCTTCTCATCGATCCTAGAGTTCTTACAAATCCTCTAGTAGGAGTAAGACCAGCCAGTCTGACTATGTCACTACAAAGAAACCATTTGGTTCCGAGGACGGGTGTACATAGAAATACTTTGTCTCATGTAAACCCCGAGACTTCACCGGGGAGAAGGGAGCAGTCAATGCCATGAAATGGCTCGAGGAGACGGAGACTATCATCGATATCAGCGGTTGCGCTAAAAAGGACATGATTAAGTTTGCATCACGGCCCTTTAAGGAAGATGCATTATCATGGTGGAAAGCTATGATCCAAGCTAGTGGGAAAGTTTCTCTTTACAATATGAGTTGTAGTAAGTTTGAGGAATTAATCAAGGAAACTTACTGTCCACCCCATGAGATAGAAAAAGTGGAGTTAGACTTCATAAAGATGACCATGGTAAACATGAATTGTAGGGAGTATACCTTTTAGTACAACTCCATATCTAGGCAAGTGCTCTATCTGATCACCCCGAATCAAAATGAATTTCCCATTATATTTGGGATTTAACACCCGAGATCCGACGGACGGTGAAATCCTCCACTTTTCGATCGGGCATAGACATTGCTAATGCCTTAACCGAGGATGAGATTCGATAATTAAGAGAATCTAGGCTTAAGTTGGAGACAAAAAGGAAAAGAGAGGAGTGCTCTCAAGGGGATTCAAAGAAGAGGAGATTTAATTCCAGAAGGAAACAATTAGGATTGAATGGAAACAAACCAGAATGTAGGACACCAAAGTGAAAGACTAAAGATTTCCCCTTGGTTTTAAAAAGCGATAGGCGCACAAAAACAACGAGGTCTAAATTTGAGGCGCGAAGCACAAAGCGGTAGACTTTTCATACCCGAGGCGCAAGGTGTTTATATAATTTTTTATATATCCCATACATATCCCATAGGTTTTTAGCTTTTATATGTATGGGATATATAAAATTTTTTTTAAAGCTTTAAAAGAAAAAAGCTTCTTTTAACCAAAATATAGCTTTTATACCATTTTACTTACATGTACAAGTCAAAAAACCCAAGGTACAACTTTTTTCTGCAGAAAAACGCCTCAGATACATGAGGCGCAAGCCTGAGGCCAAAAAGCCCCCAGAAAAACCCCAAAAATCTACGCCTTTTGGCTGCTTCTTGTAATTACACAAGGCGCTGAGCGAAAAAGCCCTAGAAGTTGCGCCTTAGTGCGCTCGCGCCTCAGGCGCGCTTTTTAAAACAAGGGATTTCCCCCACTTGTCGGCATTAGAGGTTGTGAGAAACCATGTCCAATGGGAGCCTATTCTATTGATGGATTCAAAGTTTGAAGTTCGTTCCCAAAAAAAGAAGAAAACATCAGGGTTGGAAAATTATACAAGCTCAACGGATGGTTAAACATTCTAGAAATTAACCAGGACACTGTACCACAAGGGCGCAACAGAAAGGGAAGAAAGGTGGCGAGTCATCTAGCAAAAGGAAGGAAAGTTTGACAGATATCGTCTGTGGCGGAGCTTGAACGAAAACTCAATGAGGGCCGGACTCTCAAAATCCATATCAATGAGGGTCGGGCTTTTAAAAATTCAATATTTTACATTACAAAAAACGCTTTTGAATTTCTTTGATAAAACTAAACACCCCGGGGCACCCCTGGTCCTCCATTAACCTCCACTAGTGGATGTCGTCATCAATTACAAGACGAAAAAAATAGTAGAAAAAGAAGAGGAAAAAATCCATTCGAGCAAAGTTGGCGGAATCAAAACTAAAAAGAGACGAAATGCGTATTAACAGGATGTGGGAAGATGAAAAAAAGCGCGATACTTGCCGACTTTGCTACAAGTATACAAGGTGAACTAGAAATAATGGAAATATAGGATTGACCTTGCAACTTTTAGGTTTTTTTAAGTTTCAAGTTTATCTATGTATTTTATGTTTAGTTATTTGTAATTAATGGAAAAGAGTAAAATATCCTGCGCTTTGCGGCGACATCACGTCATAATTTAAAATTGAGTATAACAATGGAAATGCAGATATAAAAACACTTGTGACGAAGTGTAGATATCAAACATTGTTGATTGCTTCATAGGTTCAAACGGTTCCAAGATGGATGCTCTTCCACCCGTTATATACACCAATATCAAATATTATTTTGTTTTTTCAACATCCTTTTACACCTAAATACCACATAATCATACATTTACAAAAATTTGAACCAACACCGCTTTTGTGAGGGGACAAACACCAACAAACTACTAGAACAACGACAATTAGTTCTTTTACTATGTAATTATAAATTTTTTTTTCTCAAAAGATGCTAAAAGAGCTAATTTCATATATTCACATACCAAACTAATGCTTCAAGTGTCATATCTTCCATGTGTAACCATCATTTTACTCTTTTAGAACTCATACTTCACGTCATAAATTAAGTTTTGAAATTGAATTCCATGTGACTTTCAATTTTCAATCCAATTCCACCTCTACTAAAGGTTTGATCTTTTACTCTTTATTTGAAATCAAAATGTGTTCCATTCGTTTTCTAGAGAAGTTGAAATCTAGAGCCGATAAAATTATACTAACCCGAAACCTGACCCGATAAAACACGAACCATTTAACCCGAAAACCGAAAAACCCGAACCTAGAATGGTTTGGTTATTGGATAATATTTTGAATTTTGAAAACCCGAACAACCCAGCCCGAGAAACCCGAAACCCGAGAAAACAACCCGAAGAACACCCCTACTTCATATGCTTCTAGTTTGTTTTTTCATTTTTAATAACCTGTCACCTCTGTTTTTTCTAGGTAAAACTACACTCCAGCCATCTTCATCCACCTTTGGTGCAGCCACAGGTGCCCGTGGCGGCTCACTAAGAGTCATATCTGATATGTTTGAAGATGGGTCAAGTTCATCTGCAATCTCCATTGATTCATCCCCTGAGCTTGATGCTGAATCTGAATTATCTTCACCACCGTTCACAACCTAACAAGTTACAAAAGCAAAAAAAAAAAAAAAAAAAATCTCCCAGTAAATATTTCAAAATGAACAAAACTTAAATGGTTAAAGGTATTACAACTTCATTTTTCACCATCATGGTAATATCAGATGTTACAGATAAAGGCATATAAAAAAGAAATAACACATGTCAAATCAACTGGATTACAAAAACCATGTACCTTTAGAAACATGAGATTTATTAATTACAAGTAAACCAAATGTGATTGAGGTTGTCCATAAAAAAGAAAAAAATTAGCTTAGGGGTGATATATCAAACTTGACATGATACCTGTATGTGTCGATTAGGAGTAGGAAATGATTGCCTTAGTCGTCCAATGGAGGCAAAGTTACCTTCAAAACATTCTTCATGCATGATCATTAAGTTTTTTGCTACCTAATTACAAAATTAAAAAGATGAAAAAATTTGGCAAGGAGAAATAGCTGAATAGGTAACTAATAGAGTTCAAGAAACACATGTAAATACATCAAAAAAGATTGTTAAAAGGGACAACATAAAAGAGGGGCACTCTTTATATGATGGTTGAAGAAGTCGCTAGGCGCTCCCAGGTAGGTCCATATCGACTGGGGAGTTGCGAGTACTCGGTCTAGGCGGAGAATACTCCTCGGACATGATAAATTATATAGAAATTAGTTTTCAGGAAATTATATATGCCGGATATCAAAAGTTTACTAAAATTTATAACAAAATATGTGAATATCAATATAAATAAAAAAAATATATGTTTAGATAGTAAAGTATTTCAAAAATTGATATTAAAAAATGATAGACATCAGAATTACGTTTTATTATTTTTAAGTCAAACTCAGCCCGAGTTGACCAACAAGATCCGATTCTAGCCGAGGTGGACGGCGATTGATAGATTCCGAGTAATTAGGCGGAGTGGAAGAAAATCAGCTCGGCAAGTACTCGGCCTCCTATACCTTGTTTTACAATATTGCTTTATATGTGTTTGTCAAGTACCAAAATATACATCAAAGAAGATTGAAGAATGAGGGTGAGAATAAACAGAAATTCAAGAGAAGGCCCTCCAAAAACTATGAAACAATATAATGCAACATGACATTCCCACTATGCATGATCCACACACAAATAATAACGATAACGGTTACATCGAACTATAGAAGTGCCATACCTCCTCAATGCTACCGTCATCGATCTCAGTATTAAGAGAGAGCATAAAGTCATCAAGTAAATCCTCCAATTCTTCGACTTATAACCCCCTCTGACAGTATAGACAGATTAAACAAATCTTACAAAACACAAGCATGTAACACCAGTGCTAAGAGCATTGAATCCCAAATATAATTTGAACAAAGAAATACACTTTTCAGACAAATTAAACCATCTTAAAAAACTGAATAAGATGTGTAATCACCCTGACTAATGGTTAATATTTGTCAAACAATATTACCATCATGGTTGTTTCTAAAAACTTTAAGAATAGCTGATACAATGTCTGTTTTTTGGTAATCAAGACTACGAGGGAACTTGAATGTGTGCTTTTAAAGTGATTACTGTGATTCAATAAATCAAAACCAAAATCTAGTAAAAGCATTAATTAATATTTTTGTAACAATTTCTTATACAGTTTCTGCAAAGTTGATAACTTTGACCATAAACCAAACGCTCAAGACTGATCAGTGATTATTCCAAATAACTGGTTTAAATGCACATCCAAACACCCACTAGAAACATGTAACTAAATAATAAACTTTGCATTGGATAAAGCATAATTGTGGATATATAAACCTACTAATAGATAAAGCTTAGTAGATACCAGAAGGTCTGATTAGCCATTGGTAGATATCAAGGGTAAGGTATTGGGCTCTCTGACGAGTGTCACGCCCACCCCATTCGTTCTGAATAGCCGATCCCTTCTCTTAGCTGATTGGCAGCCTCGGGTGTGAGTTGAGCAGGCATCACTGTTGCGGATTCCCCTACACACATCAACTTTTGTTAGTAATCGAATGATACATGTCCTCCCAAAACCCACATAGCCCATGGTATACACCCAACTTCTTCTTCTTCTTCTTCTTCCTATTTTCGTATTTACTAGTTGTTTGTTTGTTAGTTGATTTAGAGTAGCAAGCAGGTTTACTGTTTAGGCATCAGTGGTATTAGTGCTAGGGTAGTTATTTACAACAGTTAGTAGTTGTTTTCATGAATGAAATGAATTGACTCTAAATATTCTTTTTTAATTGACCCATTCTACTGTTATCTAAATCCGATTGGTACATATTCTTTTTTTTTTTAATTGGGTTATTGGATTTTATCACCTTTAACTATTGGCTATTGGCCACTGCCACCCTCAACTATCACTTTGACGCCAGCCACCCCCAACTTAACACTTAATGTGTTCTGTCACCAGATCACTAATTTTTGATCTTGTTACTATACTTTTGGGGGTGTCCTAAGATCCTAAAACCTTCCCAAGATCCCTATGACACCCCAAAAAGTGTAGTAATATGATCAAAAGTTAGTTATCAGTTAACGACGTCGTGACAAAACACATTAAGTGTTATGTTTGGGGTGACTGGCGTCAAAGTGATTGTTGGGGGTGGCAGCGGCCAATAGCTAATAGTTGGGGATGATAAAATCTAATAACCCAATTAAAAACCGTATAGTGATCAAAGTACAGGCTATTGAATGGATTATTACATCATAAAACTGACTAGCTTGAAATCACATAAAACCGAACGGCGTCGACAACGGATAATTAGAGAATTTGATTAGGTAACACAAACAAACAGACAGAGTGGAAAGAAATAATAGAAAGTGATTTACCGACGATAATAATTGGAAATTGGGGGTGATGAAAGCAACGGCTGCTGTGGGAATTCGAGTCTTGTTATTTTGTTGGGATGTAAAAGAAGAGGACGGGCGCAGGGGAGAAAATAAAGCGAGAAAACCTGCTCTATTTTGGCCCACTTGCGTTATTACTGGGCCTCGTTGGTTATAATTTTTGAGACACTAGTTTTTAGCAGCCAGTTTTACTTTTAAATGCCCATAAATTTGTTAAGGAGTAAATTAGTTTTAGTGGTTTTAACCACTTCAGTTCAAAATAATAAAAGTTTAACGCTCTGAGTCTCTAACTGCTCATTTTATAACATTTTGAGCCCAGTTTTGTTCATTCAATAACATTTTGAGTCCAATTTTGTAAAAAAAAAAATTGAACTCAAAAGGTTATAAAAAAGTGTTTAGGGATTCAGAACGTTAAACATTTTGATTTTGGACTCAAGTGGTTAAAATCACTAAAATATAGAGACTCAAAAACTAATTTACTCTTTATTAAAAGACATTTGTTAGGGTACCCACCGCAAGTCCCATGGGATGGGCTAGCGGGTTCGGTAATGGGATCGTGAATCTAATCAAGAGGGAGTTTGAGAACAGTATTACTATAATTGCATTTCTAAACTTAATTTTATTTCTTTTCTACTCTTCTCCTTTTGCACTCATTATCTTTTACAAAAAATATTCACATAAAAGGGGCCAACAAAAATCTCAGGTCTTCAAGACGAAGACCATATGGTGATATAGGTCGAAGGTGCAACCCAACCTATACAATATCCAAAACATTTCCCCCAACAATCCATCTATCCTAAACATGTCAAACCAAATTGCAACGAGTCATTCCACTTTACCATTAGAAGAACCAAACATTAACCATTACGCGGATCATGACACAACCCCCCACTACAAAAACCTACCATGTTGTGACCCAACCGGTGTAGCTCTCGACTCAGATGATGAAGAGGATGAGGTGGAAGAAGTTGGTTTAGAAAAAAGAAGTCGAAGAATAAGAAGATGACGAGACCCCCCACCCCCGTTAAACCTGCACGAAAATTCACAAAAAAGGGTGACTCGAAAAACTGTATGGATGCGGAGGAAGTAGCCTTATGCAAGAATTGGGTTTGTATTTCTGAAGACAAAATCATCGGAAATCACAGTGGTCCAAATCGTTTTAGTGTCTGGCTCTCAAGCATTTTAAAGCTCAAGTTGGTGGAACCTAATGAACCATTGAACAAATTGATTCGAACTGGGGTAACGTAAATATAAATAAGCCGGTTCAACGCCTGCTACATTCAAGCGGTTGTAACGACTTCAATTCCTTGAAAAAGTAATTGTTCCAAACTCAAAACATTTCGTTTCATGTTGGGATGGGAACATAACTGTATTAGCACGTATGGTTTCTTCTTGAAGTTGGAAGCTTTTGATCTCCGCTTCTCGGTTGGTTACAAGATCCGCAACATCGGGAGGAAGGAAATCTTTGCCTTTGTAGAGTATTATATGGAATTTATTACGTAGTAATAATAATCCGCCAGTGAGAAGCTGCACATGTAATGAAATCATAGCTTCAAAGTTAACAGTAGCATTGACTTTTTGGTCAAACCGATAGTAACTAATGTTACCTTAAGCTCGGAGGCCATCTGCTCATTGCTTGTGTTAGGAATTCCCCATTTTACTATGATCTTTGCTATATGACATTTTTCCCACTGTTTTAGGATGGCAGCAGCCAAGCCTTTAAGGTTTCGGTTTCTTCCTGCATAAGTGATTGATTATTTGATTCAGATTATTAAATATCACATAATCACTTTCAAGTTACGAAACGTAATTATAAGAATTATCAGAAAGATTAATGTGCATACGGAGGACAAAATGAGTAGGTAAATGGTAAGCTTGCTTCCTCAAGTGAGTTATGTAAGATTAAATATATTATGTAACAATATTTAATCTATAGCCATCATAATCATTTACATAATATAGATCAAAATATATAATAACCTGTTATTTAAATTAGTTGGTAATTGTTGATGGACCATATTACCCTTATTAACTAATTAGGTTTCCTCCTGGGTGCTTATATAAAGGAGTCTTATGTAGAGGTTGAGGGTTACTCAGTTGCACATACCATTAGTCATAACATCATAATCAACCTCCTCTCCTAAACCGATTCCCTTATCGGTTCTCTTAGCCCCATCATCAGTTAGCACCCTAAGGAGGAACCGGATCACTCTGACAATCATGTCGAACTCGATGTCATCTTCTCTGACTGGATTCTCCACTGCTTTGAATGCAATAACAGGTATGATTTAATGTTTTCTTTCATGTTTGAACAGAACCGATCCAACATGTGGTATCAGAGCATATGTTGATTAGTCGGTTCTGTTTTAATCCGAAAATCTGGAAAACGGAATTGAAAAATTCATAGCAGATTACGTTTTTGCCATCCGAAATCCTCATTACGGACGTTTTCGGATGATTTCGGATGATCACGGATCTAAGTTTCATCATTTCGGATGCATTACGGATCATTACGGATCAATTTTGATCATTACGGATGATTTCGGATCTGGAAGTTCATCATTACGGATCATCACTGATCATTACGGACGATTTCGGATCTAAGTTCCATCATTACGGATCATCATTGGTCATTACGGATGATTTCGGATCATTACTGATGCATTTCGGACAAATGTTTGAATTTTCGATTTAGGGTTCATCATAAGTTCCTCATTACGGACCATTTCGGACTCATTACGGACCATTTCGGACTCATTACGGATTCTTTTTGAACTAAATATCCATCACGGATCATTTCGAACTGAGTATCATCATTTCGGATCAATTTCGGACTAAGCCTCATCCGAAATCATTCGAAATGCGTCCGAAATGGATTCATCCGAAATCATGAGTGTTTAATGTGAACTAAAAATTTCGGATCAATTTCGGACTAAGCCTCATCCGAAATCAAGTTCGATCCGCGCTAACGGGTGGTTTGCTATTAAATAAATGGTTTTGTAATTTACTTAGTTAATTAATCAAAATCAGATAATGTTTTACAAAACCAGAATAGCTTAACTTGAATGAGCTTTTGATATATCATTTCTGGCCAAAGCTGACTTGATACATCTACTTATCATTCAAGTATTATGAAAGCTATGTTGTGTGTGCATCATAAGCATGAATGTCTTAATTTCTGGCCAAAGCTGATTTAATTCATTCATAGATGGCATACTCAACAAGTGCATAACTAAAGTGATTGTCTCAATTTCTGGCCAAAGCTGATTTGTTACAACCACTTTGCACATATGCTTAAATGATTACACTTCTGGCCAAAGCTGTTTTGTTTTCGTTTAAGTAGAATTTTTTTTAGCTAAGTCTATTATTTTGATGTTAGTAATAGACAATATCACAGCTTCATAATGTAAAATGGTCATTATTTATGCCTGCCTTAGTTTAACGTGCCCTTAGATCACATTAGGACTTCTTCAAGGAGTGGCTGGCTAAGAAAGGTAACGATTATTTTATGATACTTGAGTCCTATAATTTAAGTGTTCCTGCTAATTCTTGGTGGTTTGATTCTGGTTCTATGGTTCATGTTACCAATTCTACTCAGGGATTCCTTTCAATCCGGAAGCTGGAAAGAAACCAAAGAACGCTTAAGGTTGGGGATGATCGAGAATTAGAAGTGAAGGCCATTGGAACATTACAATTAGTTATGAAAACTGGTTTATGTATTAAACTTTATGATACCTTATATGTTCCTGAGGTAACTCGGAACCTTGTATCAGGACCAAAGTTAGACATGGACGGTTTTATTGTTTCCCATGGTCATCGCAAACTCTCTATCCTCTATGATTATGTTCTTTATGGTACTGGCATTCTAGATGGTGGTCTCTATAGATTAGAACTAGAAGATGACTTTTCCAAATCTTTGTTGTCATATAACATTAATGAATCACTCACAAAGATGAAAGAGAAACGAGACTTAGAAACTTCATCCATGTTGTGGCATCAGCGTTTAGGCCACATCTCAAGAGAACGATTAAATCGTCTCGTAAAGGATGAAGTATTACCTCCTCTCGATTTCTCTGATTTTGGAACATGTGTCAAATGTCTTAAAGGTAAGATGACATTAGCGAATAAGAAAGGTGCCACTAGGAGCTCTAATTTATTAGAACTCATTCACACTGACATTAGTGGTCCCTACCAAATCGCTGGCATAACAGGACATACGTCATTTATCACTTTTATTGATGATTATTCTTGTTACATGTACTTGTATCTTATTAAGGAGAAATCTGAATCTCTTACAACTTTTAAAGATTATAAGGCTGAAGTTGAAAAGCAATTAGATCGTCAGATTAAAGTTGTGAGATCAGATAGAGGCGGTGAATATTATGGAAGACATACTGATGTGGGTCAAGCTCCTGGTCCATTTTATGAGTTTTGTAAGGGCCAGGGAATTGTGAACCAATACACCATGCCTGGTACACCTCAGCAGAACGGTGTCGCTGAAAGAAGAAACCGTACCCTTATGAACATGGTGCGCAGTATGTTAGCCAACACTAACTTACCATTATTCCTCTGGACTGAAGCGTTAAAAGCAGCTGTTCATATACTCAATAGAGTTCCTTCTAAGCCTGTCCCTAAAACTCCTTATGAACTTTGGACAGGAAGGAAACCGAGTCTTAAATATATGAAAGTATGGGGCTGCATTGCTGAAGCGAAGCTTTACAATCCTTTCCTAAGGAAACTTGACCCTAAAACAGTTACCTGTTTCTTTATCGGGTATCCTGAGAATTCTAAGGGTTATCGTTTCTATTGTCCTTCTCATGTCACCCGTATTGTTGAAACCAAGCGTGCCGCGTTCCTGGAGGATTTCAAGGTCAGTGGGAGCAGTACCAACCCTTACGAAGAATTGCAAGAAGTACAAGACGCGGGGGGGAGAGACTCGTCGCTTACCATTACTCCGATTACTCCTCTTGTACCCAATGCAACTACTGTACCTGAAGCTACTGCACCAACTCCAAATTCACCTCTACAATCAGAACCAATTATACCTCATGACGAAGGCACATCAAACGCTCAAAACCAAGACAACGCTGAACCCGCTAATCCACTCAGGAGGTCATCTAGGCAAAGAAGGCCTACTAATTGGGATGATTATGTTACCTACCTGACTGAAATGGATCCCGGAAAGCTCAATGATCCTATCTCTTACAATGAAGCCATTAGCAGTGATCAGTCTTCTGAATGGAATAAAGCAATGATTGATGAGCTTGAATCCATGAAGAAAAATGACGTTTGGGATTTGGTAGAATTACCCAACGGAGCCAAACCCGTAGGATGTAAATGGGTATTCAAAACTAAACTGGATCCGAATGGGAACGTTGAACGCTACAAAGCAAGATTGGTTGCAAAGGGCTACACTCAGAAAGAGGGAATTGATTATCAAGAGACGTTTTCACCTGTCTCTCGTAAAGATTCATTAAGGATCGTCATGGCCCTAGTAGCTCATTTCGATTTAGAGTTACATCAGATGGACGTTAAAACTGCTTTCCTTAACGGAGATTTGGACGAAGATGTTTACATGAAACAACCTGAAGGCTTCAAACCTGAAGGTGAGGAGCATCTAGTCTGTAAGCTGAAGTGTAACACCTCGAAAATTTTGGGTTAATAATAAAACGACACGTGTCAAGTAAGACAAAACGCGTGGTAAACCCGAATTTAATAAAGATGAGTCGGTAGGATTTAAAGTGGCGTCATGTTAAATTGTTACCTCTGAACGACCTCAATTATAAATCCCAAGACCCGATATAATATTACTACACATCTTTCATGCCACAATTCAGAATTTGGTTCACAATAATGGACTTGCAAAAATCATGATAAGATCTCACGAAGAAAAGTAACGATAAACCATTGTTTTCGGGTCTTGTTATTGAATCCAAAGCAAACAAACCAATGTGGTGGGGTATCATACAGTATTAGGCACTTTGTGAAGGTCCCTAAATGTAAATTGAGGCCCCAAAGCCGTGCAAGTGGACTGCCCTTTCGAATTAATGAAGAAACAAGCAAACAGCCCCTGATGAAGGCCTGCGCACCGTAGGCCTAATGTCCCTACGATGCGCAGGGGTTGCCCAGTTCCGAAAAAACGGGCTGTTGCCTGTTGTACGCGTTTCTGACCCACTAAACCGGTTTTTAACATTATTTAAAGACCCCTAACTGTGCTAGAACATTAGGGACAAGTGTTGGATGGTTGTGGTTAGTCCTAGAGTTAGTTTTCAACCAATCATGGTGAGTTCTTCACTATATAAAGCACAACATGTTGCAACATTCATTCCCACACTTGCAACTGATCATTGGAGCATTCCTGGAGCTAAGGAACTCTCCCTTCTGATCATAATTCGTGCATTGGACTATTGTAAGTCTTCTAGTTCTTATTTGGTTGTGTTTAGCTTAGTTAATTAGCTAAAAGTCAAACCGTCGTAATTACGGTTTGACTTCGAGATTAGTCACTAATGACTCAGTCTTATCTCGAATTAAAAATAGTTTTAGAATGGTATTTATGTGGGTAATAAAACCCCAAAAGGGTTTCCCCTGATCACCATCCTAAGCAGGTCAAATGTCGGGTCAAACATTTACTTAAAAAGTCAACATATTGCTTAAAATGTCATTTATGCATAATTAGCTATCTAGAACATTTGTAACCTGTTTGAACATTATTATAACTTAGAAATAAGTGTAAGAACATGTCCCAACATGTTCAACCCGACTATTTCCTGTTTAGACCCGGTTCGGAACCGAAAGTCACATAGTTTGACTTTTCGGTTGACTCTCAGTTCTGACCCGTTTGGGCATATTTTAGAAATGCCTCAGAGCTTAAATTGGATTAGGATACATGTTAGAACAACCCTCTGTGATCATACACCTTGGTTCACTAGTTATCCAATTAATATGCATATTTCCGTTAAATGCTCATACGTTGACCGTTATGCCCTTATTACCTTAAAACATGATTTATGAAAATGTAAAAGTGTAGAAACCTTGAATATTGATATATAGACTTGCATGCAAAGTTTGACATCAGTTTGACTTATAGATTAAGAGTTATGCTCGTTATCGCTAAACTAATGCTTTATGTTAACATAATGGCGTAATTAGCGTATAGCCTAGTTAAACATACTTTTTGATATCAAATCTTTTACCCACTGATGTAATATATTATATTAGGATTTTTAAAGATTTTTAATTAATTTTAGGCCGAGCATAACTAGTAGTCGTAGGCTTAATCCGGTAATTGACGGTTTTGCCCTTACGGGCCATAAAATGAGTTTTACTTATCTAAACGATTCCAAACCTTTTGCTACTAATCACATATGTTAAATAAATTATTTTAAGCCTTCTGGAAATATAAAAATATCAGATTTAAGTATAGAACACGGAAATGGCCTTTAATCGCCATAATTAGCGTTTTTAACGCATAGTATGTCTAAGAACCATATTGGACATATCCGGGTTGATACCTACTGATATATGAGGCAAATTATGATAACCTAACAGTAAGCAAAGGTTGATGAACTCAGACTTCGTTTTTGAGCCTTACGGCTTGTGTGAAATTACCAAAATACCCCTACGGGGCATAGTTTGGTTATATATGATAAATTTCACATATAAGCCTTAGCCTACTGTTATAACCCATCAAAATGAGTATGTTTGCTAGTTACATCAGACCTGTAACTCAGTTAAACAAATTAACTCTTTTACAAACTTTAAAGTGACCAAATTACCCCTACGGGGCATAGTTTGTGTTTAAATTAGTTCGGGGCATAACGAAAGACATCCTACTGATGTTACAACATAT
Organism: Helianthus tuberosus; assembly: GCA_030545235.1. Lineage (NCBI taxonomy): Eukaryota > Viridiplantae > Streptophyta > Magnoliopsida > Asterales > Asteraceae > Helianthus > Helianthus tuberosus. Next base: position 175,116,252 of record CM060430.1, on the reverse strand, counting down.
TTGAAGCATATTAACTTAGGAAACCTGTATATGGCTCTCACGGATACCCGTTACGCATATTACGCGTTCGGCTCGGTTTATGTAACAAGTTTACATAAATTAGCCGAAACGGGTCAAACCTTATCGGTTTTATCTCAAAATCCAGAATGTGAATAATAAACCCATATTAAACAAGTCTTCAAACTTGTCGGGTCTGAATCACATTCTATCCGGTCTTCGCTTAATCGTGCGTACGAACCGTATCTTCGAAACTAGCCGGTCTAAGCTTAAGCATAATTAAAGACCCGCTAGGATTCTAATAGGTTATATTTAACCTTCGTTCCAGATTAGGAGAAACAGTAAAAGCTACCTGCTATTTGATTATTGTGACTATACTTTGCATCAAGGTAAATACTTTTAACTTATTTTCCCTATACGGGCTTGGGTTACGGTACATAGCGTACCGCTTGATCGAGCATCAAATCTTCCATCGTTGGGTGGTTAATTGAATAATTTGATCGGCTCGTTTTAAACAGATGTGTTTACTTTACAGCCTTTGGGGGGTTAATGACCATGTCCCGGATATCCTCGGCATTATCTTACGAGGTAGCCACGACCTGAGCACGGGGTGTAGGCGTACTCCCGTGTATAACTCACTTAAGTGGTGTGTCTATTGATCTTTAACCCGGATACGTTCCGGGCTACTGAACGCATAAGTAACATGTAAATCGTTCACAAGATTATAATATTAAATAATTCTCCCAAGTTAAATAAAATGTTTATGCCATGTGCATCCAAACCAATTTTCAATCATTTTATAAAATGAGTCAGTTGAATGTATTTACCAGTGTAAACTGACGTATTTTCCCAAAAAGATTAAATGCAGGTACTAGGCGAAATAGGCTGGGATTCTCCTAAGCATCATTAGAAGTTTCGCAAGCTTTAGATGCCGAAGTCTGTTGAACCATAAACAATGTTTTTTTAATTCGATCCTACTGTGGATAAACACCGGATAATTGTGACTTTGTTTACAATAAATAAATTCGGTTGTATCTTATTTTAAATTGCTTCCGCTGTGCATTATTATATTGTGTTGTTTCACTATTACGTTGCCAACCACTTCACAATACTCCCCCACCGGGCCCACCGGTGACACGTGGAAATCGGGGTGTGACAGGTTGGTATCAGAGCCAACACTTAGTGAATTAAACACTAGCCTTTTTGTGTTTAATCTCAATTACACAATTGCACATATCTAAACCTTCGAGTCTAGACTTATAACATAGGACAAATTCCACCTTACTCGGTTTTCGTTTGTCCTTTAAAATTTTATATTTTGTTATTGTTATCTCATGCTTTATTGACAGGAATAACAAGATGCCTCCGAGATTCTTTCGCACACGAGGACGCGGAAAAGGGCCGGTAGCCGCCCCCAACGACCATGAAGCAGGGCCGTCTAATACACGAGCCCCAAGTGCGGCAGAAAGCGAGAATCCGCGATGGAACAGGAGAAGCCTGTTCGAACCAGCGAGACGATCGGTTTCGCATAGCTCTACCCCTCCGGTCCGCAATTCATATGGACCACAGTCAGAAGACGAGCCTAATAACCCTCTGCCCTCATACATACCACTTCAGAGGTCCTTGTCCCATCATTCCTATGGGGACCCCACACCTATCTTCAGAGGCCAGTTCAACCCGGCCGATTACTTACAAGAACCCGTGGGTTTTAACCCACTGGGTCCCGAGGACCACTTTTCCGGGGATCACGCGGACGATATGGACGAGGATACGGACCCCGTCATGCCAGCGAGTGGTACTCCGAACCACCCCATCGAAATTTCTGATGGATCGTCCTTCCACGGATCACCCTACGGTGGTCCAGATAGTTTCAAAGCCCTGTTCGATCAACACCAGTGGTATTATACACCATCGCACCACTCGTCGTCTCATGGACAGCATCAGCAGCAGCATTCTCAGCAACACCAGGAGCCACAGCCACAGCCGCATCATCAAGATTCTTCAGAGGATCACCGCTTTGTGGTAGTTACGCCACCACCTCCACCGCCACCAGTTCAACCGCCACCTCCTCAACCGCCAAGGCGTAGAAGAACCGGTGCCCGTATGTCGGTGCGACCTGGGGGTTTCACTTTCGATTCCCCACGACAGTCTAGTGCTAGTCACTACCCACCGCACTATGAGGACCCACAAATGGGTGGGCCTTCGCAGCCAGCTTTTCAACAGCCACCGCACATGGGTTATGATAACCCAATCCCAGCGTACACGGGTCCAAGTAATTACAACCCGTTTGAACCACCAGCTTACCACAACTACGGATACGCTGAGGCAGATCCTTATATGGAAGCAGCAAATTATAACGCCCTCAATGCCCAAGGACCCTACGGAGATCCATGGGGGGTAAGCTACCCGAATCAGGGGTACCCAATACCTCCCAGGCCTATCATTAGAACGCAGTCGCAGCCGCCACGATTTTCTCCCCCAGAACGGGAGGAAATTCTACATAGGTTGCAGCAAGTTGAACGGGAAGCTCACGAGGATCGTAGGGAAAGGCAGACATTCTTCCAAGGACTGATGGGTCTGATCAAGGGGAAGAACAAGAAGGATCGTTGAATTCTTCCATCGCTGATGTATAAGCCCCTGTGTGGGCATATCTTGTTGTTAAGCCCCTACGTGGGTATGTGTGTTTGTTGTGTGTATTGACCCCTACGTGGGTCTATCTTTCCATAAACCCCTACGAGGGTATGTTGTATGTTTAGTCCCTGCGTGGACTTATGTTTGTTTAAGTCCCTACGAGGACTTGTGTCTTTCTGTAAGACCCCTGCGTGGGCATGTTGGTATGTTTTATCTCCTGCGTGGGCAAATTTCATGTGTAAAAGACCCGTTTAGGGCGATATGTAATATAGTGATAAATTAATGGAGTGTTATTTTTATAAATTTCATGTTTGCCATTTGTGCATAAATAAATTATAAATGAAATAAATAAATTAAAATCATTCCTTTTAAAATAAATCTGCCTATGTAATTAAGGATCTTATAGTGTGAAACCTAGCCACGTGTCAAATATAAGACCGGGCCAAAATGGTAAGACCTGTTTAAAAGATTCAAATCCCTGTTAACATCTTAAAACATGTTAACACTCCTGGCAGAAGTGATTCGTTAAAAATCACATGTCATTCTTAAATGAATAAGGATTCTTTAGAAGATTCCTAATCCAGTTTAATGATCTCTGAATCCTGGATTTACATCATCAATTAAGATGATCATATTTAACCATACGTGGTAATATAGTGCCTACGGGCCTTGCTCATTTCTACATGAGCCAAAAGACAGTGGTAGCTATAACTCCCTGTCTAATAAAGGTAATGAACTAGGTTCAAACCTTAAAAGTCTTGATTCTCTGAAATCATAGCTTATAAGTTAAATTGTCCATGTGACCAAGCCTTATGTGCTAATATATATTGTTATTGTTTATGTTTAGGATAAATTTTAATTGAAATCCTAAATTAATATGATTAATAAGTTAACCAAATATGGTCTCTGTTTACCATGGTTAACGAATTACCCTAAGAGGTAATTCCATAATAAAATCCCAAAAATAAAATATTGTTCTTGTTTTCTGCAACAGTTCAATACAAATGGCTAACTCTAATGAAGTCAATAGTCATCCTGTGGAGCCGAATGAGAACGCCCAGATTACATTAACGGGTGCTGAACTAAAAGCAATCATAGACGGCGCCATCACTCAAGCTTTGGATAGACAGTACGAAGAATACAGTAGTACCCGGAGTAGGACCCACTCTGTATCACATTCAAAGCCAAGGACACATTCTGAGGCTCATAACAAGCCTCCTCCCAAAAAGGATGAACCAAAGAAAAACGGTGATGATCGCCAGTCCACCAACCACCAAAGTAATCCATCTCAGCAGTTAGTACTGCATCAGGGACACCGTAACAAGGGTTGCACATATAAGTACTTTGTGTCTTGTAAACCCAGGGATTTTACGGGGGAGAAAGGAGCCGTAGACTGCATGACGTGGCTGGATGAAATGGACACGGTCGTGGACATCAGCGGATGCGCTGAAGGTGATGTGGTTAAATTTGTCTCACAGTCCTTCAAGGGTGAGGCGTTAGCTTGGTGGAGATCTCTGATGGAGGCATCCGGAAAGATCCCGTTGTATAGCATGACGTGGGATCAATTCATTGCCCTGATCAAAGATAATTTCTGCCCTCAACATGAGGTGGAAAAGATAGAATATGACTTCCTATCATTGGTGATGAAGAACCTCGACTGCCAAGCTTACTTGACAAGCTTCAATACGCTATCCAGGTTGGTTCCCTACCTGGTAACCCCTGAGCCTAAAAGGATCGCTCGTTTTATTGGTGGTTTAGAACCCGAGATCAAGGCCAGTGTTAAAGCTTCTCGGCCAGTTACCTTCAGGTCTGTAACTGACCTTTCCTTATCCCTCACACTGGATGCGGTCCGGCAGAGATCGCTGAGGAATAAGGATGCTGAGAAGAGAAAGCGAGAAGATGATGGTTCGCGTAGGTCGAACAAGAAACACCGAGGGAGCGGTGATCACAAGAAGGGATCGGAGTCGAAGAAAGATGGGCATCGTTCTGGAGAGAAGCCCACATGCAAAACTTGCAAGAAACAGCACTTTGGAAAGTGCAGACTCGAATCAAACTCGAATAACGAGTCAAGGTCTTTTGCTTGTGGTTTGTGCAAATCCAAGGAACACAAAACCTTGGATTGCAAGAAGATGAAAGATGCAACGTGCTACCGTTGCAATGAAAAGGGCCACATAAAGACTAACTGCCCTAAGAACAACAAGAAGCCTGAGGAGGCTAAGAAGACTAATGCCAGAGTCTTCAGGATGGATGCGAAAGAAGCTGTGCAGGATGATAACGTCATAACAGGTACTTTCCTTGTAAATGATGTTTTTGCAAGAGTACTTTTTGATTCAGGCGCAGATAAGTCTTTCGTAGATCATAAATTTTGTAAATTGTTGAATTTACCTGTCAAAACCCTAAAAGTGAACTATGAGGTAGAGTTAGCAGATGGTACCATAGAAACCGTCTCTACTGTGTTAGATGGATGTGTTATATCCATTAAGAACCATTCTTTTCCTCTGTCTCTACTTCCGTTTAAATTAGCTGGTTTTGACATAGTTCTGGGTATGGACTGGTTATCTCATAACCAGGCCCAAATCGTCTGTAACCAGAAACAGGTGATAATAAAGACTCCGTCTGGTGAATCACTTACCATTCGGGGAGATACCCAGTATGGACTACCTGAGCACGTGACTATGCTCAAGGCTTCCAAGTGTTTGAAGAAGGGATGTGTCATTTACATGGCACAGGTAATTATTGATGAGCCTAAACCGAAGTTAGAAGACATCCCTGTCATCTCAGAATACCCAGAAGTGTTTCCTGAAGATCTACCTGGCCTACCACCAGATAGACAAGTCGAATTCAGGATAGACATCATCCCCGGAGCAGCACCAGTTGCTAGGGCACCATACAGATTGGCACCCACAGAAATGAAGGAGTTGCGGACGCAGCTAGATGAATTGCTAGCTAAAGGCTTCATTCGACCTAGTTCATCTCCTTGGGGAGCGCCAATCCTATTTGTCAAGAAGAAGGATGGGTCGATGCGTCTGTGCATCGACTATCGCGAGCTCAATAAAGTCACGATCAAGAATAGATATCCATTGCCCAGGATCGACGATTTGTTCGATCAGCTTCAAGGGGCAAGTTACTTCTCAAAGATAGATTTGAGGTCAGGCTACCATCAGCTGAAGGTCAAAGATGAAGACGTACACAAGACTGCATTTAGGACTCGTTACGGTCACTACGAGTTTCTAGTGATGCCTTTTGGGCTCACCAATGCACCGGCTGCGTTCATGGATCTCATGAATCGCGTTTGCAAGCCGCACTTAGATAAATTCGTCATCGTTTTCATCGACGACATTCTCATTTATTCTAAGAACAAAGCTGACCACGAGAAACATCTTCGATGTATTCTCAAACTTCTGCATAAGGAGAAGCTCTATGCCAAATTCTCCAAGTGTGAATTTTGGCTTAGGGAAGTCCAATTTCTTGGACATGTGGTCAGTGAGCGTGGTATCCAGGTGGATCCCGCTAAGGTTGAAGCAGTGATGAACTGGCAAGAGCCGAAAACGCCTACGGAGATTCGTAGCTTCCTGGGATTGGCAGGATATTATCGGCGTTTCATTGAAAATTTTTCAAGGATTGCTGCACCTCTAACCTCCTTAACTAAGAAAAAGGTTAAGTTTGTTTGGGGCCCTAAGCAGCAAGAGTCCTTCGATGTTTTGAGACAAAAGTTGAGCAACGCTCCTGTGCTTACATTACCTGAAGGCGCTGAAGAATTTGTAGTTTATTGTGATGCATCACACACTGGCATGGGGTGTGTGCTTATGCAAAAAGGCAAGGTTATTGCCTATGCATCACGGCAGTTAAAGGTGCACGAAAAGAATTACACCACCCATGACTTGGAGTTGGGTGCCGTTGTGTTCGCACTAAAACTGTGGAGGCATTATCTCTATGGAATCAAGTTTGTGATCTTTTCTGATCACAAGAGCCTCCAGCATCTGTTTAACCAGAAAGAATTAAACATGAGGCAACGCCGTTGGATGGAAACCTTAAATGATTATGATTGTGAAATCAAATACCATCCCGGCAAAGCGAATGTAGTCGCTGACGCCTTGAGCAGAAAGGAAAGGGTTAAACCCATCCGAATTAACGCCAAGCGTATGGAGATAAAGAACAGTTTGATAGAAAGGGTGTTAGCTGCACAGAAGGAAGCTGTGTTGGAAGCTAACTATCCTAATGAAAAGTTAGGAGTAACTGAGGAGCAGTTAACTCTTAGCAAGGACGGAATTTTACGGTTAAACGGACGAATATGGGTTCCAATTTTTGGAGGACTTCGTGATGTCATCCTCCAAGAAGCCCATAGTTCCAAATACTCCGTACATCCTGGAGCTGATAAGATGTACCAGGATTTAAAGGCAAATTATTGGTGGATAGGCTTGAAAAAGTCGGTAGCCGCCCATGTAGCAAAATGCTTGACATGTGCGCAAGTCAAAGCCGAGCATCAGAAACCGTCAGGTTTGCTACAACAGCCTGAACTTCCTACATGGAAGTGGGAAATGGTAACTATGGATTTTATTACCAAGTTACCCAAGACGAGGAAAGGAAATGATACGATATGGGTTATAGTTGACCGACTGACTAAGTCAGCTCATTTCTTGCCCATCAAGGAGACTTATAGCTCCGATATGTTAGCCCAGTTATACGTTGATAAGATTGTAGCCTTACACGGCATACCTGTAGCTATTATCTCTGATAGAGATACTAGGTACACGTCACATTTTTGGAAGAGCTTCCAGCAATCTTTGGGCACACGTTTGAACTTTAGTACGGCTTACCATCCTCAGACAGACGGTCAGAGTGAGCGTACTATTCAAACGTTGGAGGACATGCTACGAGCATGTGCGATCGAATTGGAAGGTAGCTGGGATAAGAACCTACCCTTAATCGAATTCTCCTACAACAATAGCTACCATACCAGCATAAAGGCTGCGCCTTTTGAGGCATTATACGGTAGAAAGTGTAGATCGCCAGTTTGTTGGGCGGAAGTTGGAGAAGTCCAGTTATCAGGACCAGAGATTGTGTTCGAAACAACGGACAAGATTGTCCAGATTCGTAACAATCTCCAAGCTGCCCGGAATAGGCAGAAGAGTTACGCGGATCCAAGTCGTAAGGATTTTCACTTCGAAGTAGGTGACAAAGTCCTACTTAAAGTGTCACCATGGAAAGGGGTGATGCGATTTGGTAAGAAAGGCAAACTAAGCCCGAGATACATAGGACCTTTCGAGGTTATCGAACGTGTCGGGTCAGTTGCCTATAAGTTGAACTTACCAGAAGAGCTCAGTGGAATTCACAACGTATTCCACATCTGCAATCTAAAGAAGTGTTCCGCTGACGAATCACATGTCATGCCACATTCAGATGTGCATATAGACGCGAGCTTAAAATTTGTTGAAAAACCTGTGTCGATTGAAGATCGACAGGTAAGGAAGCTTCGAAGAAAGCATATACCTTTCGTGAAGGTCAAATGGGATGCCCGAAGAGGTCCCGATTTCACGTGGGAGGTTGAATCCACAATGAAAGAAAAGTACCCTTACTTGTTTCAGTAAATCTCGGGTCGAGATTTATTTTAAGGGGGTGAGGATGTAACACCTCGAAAATTTCGGGTTAATAATAAAACGACACGTGTCAAGTAAGACAAAACGCGTGGTAAACCCGAATTTAATAAAGATGAGTCGGTAGGATTTAAAGTGGCGTCATGTTAAATTGTTACCTCTGAACGACCTCAATTATAAATCCCAAGACCCGATATAATATTACTACACATCTTTCATGCCACAATTCAGAATTTGGTTCACAATAATGGACTTGCAAAAAGCATGATAAGATCTCACGAAGAAAAGTAACGGTAAACCATTGTTTTCGGGTCTTGTTATTGAATCCAAAGCAAACAAACCAATGTGGTGGGGTATCATACAGTATTAGGCACTTTGTGAAGGTCCCTAAATGTAAATTGAGGCCCCAAAGCCGTGCAAGTGGACTGCCCTTTCGAATTAATGAAGAAACAAGCAAACAGCCCCTGATGAAGGCCTGCGCACCGTAGGCCTAATGTCCCTACGATGCGCAGGGGTTGCCCAGTTCCGAAAAAACGGGCTGTTGCCTGTTGTACGCGTTTCTGACCCACTAAACCGGTTTTTAACATTATTTAAAGACCCCTAACTGTGCTAGAACATTAGGGACAAGTGTTGGATGGTTGTGGTTAGTCCTAGAGTTAGTTGTCAACCAATCATGGTGAGTTCTTCACTATATAAAGCACAACATGTTGCAACATTCATTCCCACACTTGCAACTGATCATTGGAGCATTCCTGGAGCTAAGGAACTCTCCCTTCTGATCATAATTCATGCATTGGACTATTGTAAGTCTTCTAGTTCTTATTTGGTTGTGTTTAGCTTAGTTAATTAGCTAAAAGTCAAACCGTCGTAATTACGGTTTGACTTCGAGATTAGTCACTAATGACTCAGTCTTATCTCGAATTAAAAATAGTTTTAGAATGGTATTTATGTGGGTAATAAAACCCCAAAAGGGTTTCCCCTGATCACCATCCTAAGCAGGTCAAATGTGGGGTCAAACATTTACTTAAAAAGTCAACATATTGCTTAAAATGCCATTTATGCATAATTAGCTATCTAGAACATTTGTAACCTGTTTGAACATTATTATAACTTAGAAATAAGTGTAAGAACATGTCCCAACATGTTCAACCCGACTATTTCCTGTTTAGACCCGGTTCGGAACCGAAAGTCACATAGTTTGACTTTTCGGTTGACTCTCAGTTCTGACCCGTTTGGGCATATTTTAGAAATGCCTCAGAGCTTAAATTGGATTAGGATACATGTTAGAACAACCCTCTGTGATCATACACCTTGGTTCACTAGTTATCCAATTAATATGCATATTTTCGTTAAATGCTCATACGTTGACCGTTATGCCCTTATTACCTTAAAACATGATTTATGAAAATGTAAAAGTGTAGAAACCTTGAATATTGATATATAGACTTGCATGCAAAGTTTGACATCAGTTTGACTTATAGATTAAGAGTTATGCTCGTTATCGCTAAACTAATGCTTTATGTTAACATAATGGCGTAATTAGCGTATAGCCTAGTTAAACATACTTTTTGATATCAAATCTTTTACCCACTGATGTAATATATTATTTTAGGATTTTTAAAGATTTTTAATTAATTTTAGGCCGAGCATAACTAGTAGTCGTAGGCTTAATCCGGTAATTGACGGTTTTGCCCTTACGGGCCAGAAAATGAGTTTTACTTATCTAAACAATTCCAAACCTTTTGCTACTGATCACATATGTTAAATAAATTATTTTAAGCCTTCTGGAAATATAAAAATATCAGATTTAAGTATAGAACCCGGAAATGGCCTTTAATCGCCATAATTAGCGTTTTTAACGCATAGTATGTCTAAGAACCATATTGGACATATCCGGGTTGATACCTACTGATATATGAGGCAAATTATGATAACCTAACAGTAAGCAAAGGTTGATGAACTCAGACTTCGTTTTTGAGCCTTACGGCTTGTGTGAAATTACCAAAATACCCCTACGGGGCATAGTTTGGTTATATATGATAAATTTCACATATAAGCCTTAGCCTACTGTTATAACCCATCAAAATGAGTATGTTTGCTAGTTACATCAGACCTGTAACTCAGTTAAACAAATTAACTCTTTTACAAACTTTAAAGTGACCAAATTACCCCTACGGGGCATAGTTTGTGTTTAAATTAGTTCGGGGCATAACGAAAGACATCCTACTGATGTTACAACATATTTGAAGCATATTAACTTAGGAAACCTGTATATGGCTCTCACGGATACCCGTTACGCATATTACGCGTTCGGCTCGGTTTATGTAACAAGTTTACATAAATTAGCCGAAACGGGTCAAACCTTATCGGTTTTATCTCAAAATCCAGAATGTGAATAATAAACCCATATTAAACAAGTCTTCAAACTTGTCGGGTCTGAATCACATTCTATCTGGTCTTCGCTTAATCGTGCGTACGAACCGTATCTTCGAAACTAGCCGGTCTAAGCTTAAGCATAATTAAAGACCCGCTAGGATTCTAATAGGTTATATTTAACCTTCGTTCCAGATTAGGAGAAACAGTAAAAGCTACCTGCTATTTGATTATTGTGACTATACTTTGCATCAAGGTAAATACTTTTAACTTATTTTCCCTATACGGGCTTGGGTTACGGTACATAGCGTACCGCTTGATCGAGCATCAAATCTTCCATCGTTGGGTGGTTAATTGAATAATTTGATCGGCTCGTTTTAAACAGATGTGTTTACTTTACAGCCTTTGGGGGGTTAATGACCATGTCCCGGATATCCTCGGCATTATCTTACGAGGTAGCCACGACCTGAGCACGGGGTGTAGGCGTACTCCCGTGTATAACTCACTTAAGTGGTGTGTCTATTGATCTTTAACCCGGATACGTTCCGGGCTACTGAACGCATAAGTAACATGTAAATCGTTCACAAGATTATAATATTAAATAATTCTCCCAAGTTAAATAAAATGTTTATGCCATGTGCATCCAAACCAATTTTCAATCATTTTATAAAATGAGTCAGTTGAATGTATTTACCAGTGTAAACTGACGTATTTTCCCAAAAAGATTAAATGCAGGTACTAGGCGAAATAGGCTGGGATTCTCCTAAGCATCATTAGAAGTCTCGCAAGCTTTAGATGCCGAAGTCTGTTGAACCATAAACAATGTTTTTTTTTAATTCGATCCTACTGTGGATAAACACCGGATAATTGTGACTTTGTTTACAATAAATAAATTCGGTTGTATCTTATTTTAAATTGCTTCCGCTGTGCATTATTATATTGTGTTGTTTGACTATTACGTTGCCAACCACGTCACAATACTCCCCCACCGGGCCCACCGGTGACACGTGGAAATCGGGGTGTGACATGAAGAAATCCATTTACGGGTTAAAACAAGCATCACGTCAGTGGCACCTTAAGTTTGATGAAGTCATGAAGAAGCAAGGTTTTATGAAGAATCAAGTGGATCAATGCACCTACCTCAAGATGAGTGGGAGCGATTTTACTATTCTTGTCCTTTACGTTGATGATATTCTATTGGCAAGTAATAGTTTAGATATGTTGCATGAGTCGAAGCGGTTACTTTCGCATAACTTCGACATGAAGGATCTTGGAGATGCTTCTTACGTCATTGGCATCGAAATCCACCGAGATAGACATAAAGGGATCTTAGGATTGTCCCAGAAGGCCTACATAGATCGTGTCCTTACACGATATAACATGCAACAGTGCAAACCCTCCGTCGCTCCAGTAGTTAAGGGAGATGTTTTCGGTTCATTCCAGTGTCCGACAACAGAGGTTGAGAAGGAGCAAATGAGCCAGATACCTTATGCGTCAGTAGTCGGGAGCCTGATGTATGCTCAAGTCTGTACTCGTCCAGATATCACTTATATTGCTGGAATGCTAGGCCGTTATCAGACTAATCCTGGCCTAGATCACTGGAAAGCAGCTAAGAAGGTACTACGATATCTGCAAGGGACGAAAGACTATAAACTGACTTATAGAAGAAGTGATCATTTAGAAGTGGTGGGCTATTCTGATTCTGACTTTGCAAAGTGCAAAGATGACAAGAAATCCACTTCGGGCTATATCTTTATGTTAGCAGGCGGCCCTATCTCATGGAAGAGTCATAAACAACAGTTGACCACAACTTCCACTATGATGGCAGAGTACATTGCTGTTTATAACGCAACCTGTCATGGAATGTTACTTAGAAATCTGGTCGTTGGGCTCAAAATCGTTAATTCTATTTCTAGACCATTGAAGCTTTATTGTGATAACTCAGCTGCCATTAGTTTCTCGAACAGTAACAGTTCGACTGGAGCTGGTTTATATCTCGATACAAAATATCTGTTCGTACGTGAACGAGTTGAGGAAAATAATCTTTGTATCGAGTATATTAGTACTAAGGATATGCTTGCGGATCCGATGACTAAAGGTCTCCCTCCTAAGGTTTATGAAGAACATGTTCGTAATATGGGATTTAGTAAAGACCTTATTTGAGCATATTGTACTAGCTTATGTTTTATGTTAATGAAATTTCCTCAGTTTGATTTTGTGTGTCTCTTAGAATATGTTCAACCGGTATAATGGCATATTGACAAATAAAGTTACAAATCAAACAAAGGGCTTACGCGTATTTTGATCATGACGATTAGGTTTTAAATTAAGGCTATAGTATGATTAATGGGGGTCCTAAGTCGCATAATGATTCAACGGTTGTATTTCTCTGCTATAGTACTTGTTTAAAGCTAAAATGAGTGTTAACTCCTGATCAGGCTTATCTAATACTCATAGTAAATGATTACTCGGCTAAGTGGGAGAATGTAAGATTAAATATATTATGTAACAATATTTAATCTATAGCCATCATAATCATTTACATAATATAGATCAAAATATATAATAACCTGTTATTTAAATTAGTTGGTAATTGTTGATGGACCATATTACCCTTATTAACTAATTAGGTTTCCTCCTGGGTGCTTATATAAAGGAGTCTTATGTAGAGGTTGAGGGTTACTTAGTTGCACATCCCATTAGTCATAACATCATAATCAACCTCCTCTCCTAAACCGATTCCCTTATCGGTTCTCTTAGCCCCATCATCAGTTAGCACCCTAAGGAGGAACCGGATCACTCTGACAATCATGTCGAACTCGATGTCATCTTCTCTGACTGGATTCTCCACTGCTTTGAATGCAATAACAGGTATGATTTAATGTTTTCTTTCATGTTTGAACAGAACCGATCCAACAAGTTAACTCAACATCGATGAGCTTAGATCTACCAGACAAAGGGTGATGGTGGCTTGTATCCAGGAACCACTTCAGGAAGTAAATCGGCATCTACAGGTGGTTTCAGGTATGTCTTTTAATTCTTTTGACTGTAACTGGAAATTTAGTTGAAAACAACATAATTTGTCTCTCTAATTACCTCTTTCAACAATGTCAAGGTAGAAAGCAAATAAGTAAATATGTATCCTTTATAATCTATTCACCAAAGAGTAAACCGCAAAAGAAAAAGTCAGATTAAAATCACAATCTTTATGTGAATGTTAATAACCTGAATGACAAAACACGACTTACCATGACACATCTTATGAGGAAACATGTAAAGCAGATGGTTGTCACATATCCAACCCGAACAAACAATACAAATGAAAATATCATATATACACATAAATATAATGGGTCAATTTGGGAAAAAAAAAAAGGTTTAACACACACACACATATATATATGCCTCCTGCAACTTCAGTTAGACAATATAAACGCTAATTGTTTAAAGTAGCACTGCACTTACAATTTTGGTCCAATTCACGCTGACTGGTGTTATCAGCGTTCCGATAAATATTAGCAACAATTGTATTGACCGGAGACGAGACCGGTTCGAACTTTGATAGCCTGATTCATAGGTATATAGCGAATCCTGTAATCAGAATACAAAATCAGTAAGAATAAAAAAGATGAATGTGAAGAAGATTTGAAATCAGATACAATACCTTGAAACCATAGCCGACATAATGATAACATGCATCATCGTTCAGGGGAGACGAAAGGAACTTCATCAGTTTAGGGAACATGGACGAGAAGACTAGCGAAAATCACTGGAGTAAAATTAGGAACTAAACCGCCGCCAAATGCTGCTTCTAGAAGCTTTAGGGTATTTTAAACAGCTGAGAACTCATCTCAGCTTGATCCGACGCCCGAATTTAGTCAATTTAGGGAACATGCAACTCTTGAAAGCCACCTTGAATCAACTAACTTCTTCTTCCTTATATACCCACCTAGATTCTTTTTGGGCATTTTCTCAAACACTTGCATGTGTGCAATATTGAACCTGTTGTTCATCAAGTATACAGATGTGACAGGGTTACATCCACAACGGAAGTATAATAACCTTTATTAATCCAGGCAGAAACTGTTATATGTAAAAATACAACTTACCTTAAATGCTTACGTAACATTATTCAAATTTATCCTCGCTGGAAACTTCTCCCTAAGAAAAACTAAATCCCTGCAGAAAATAATTTATATGTAAAAGCTCAGATTGATTTGGTATTTCAACAATGTTGAAAGAAGGAAGCAACCTCTAGTTACCTCGTTTTGTTTGGTTTTCATAAAGGAGTTGATGTCTTCTGTTATGTAACATCTCCCAAAGCTTGTATCAATTACGTGCAGTGCTGGAGCAGCCACATTTCCCTTGGTGAAAACCGTTATTTCAGGACATTCCTTGATTACCAAAGTATGTAACGATGGGAATGAAAAATCACCCTTCCCTAAGCAAAATCCCTCGAGACTTTCAAGGTACTTAAGTTTCAAAGACTTTAGACAAGATAACTTCAAAGTCTCATTGACTTTTTCATCACATTCAGACTCTTCTTCTTCTTCCTTGACAATTACCTTCAGGTTTTCGCAGTCACGTATATATAGGTCTTGAAGTTGTTGTATACTAACAACCATGGAACGAGTAAATACGTGTTTTAATACATGGCATGATTCAATAAAGAGTGTTGTTAGGTTTGGAAACTCCCACACATGATGATTGCTCTTCCATATATACTTGAGACGGAATAGTTGAAATAACTTCAGCTGTGTTAGGTTTGGAATTTGTACAAGTAGAGTTTGAGTTTGGGATTCACTGTTTCTCCCTTCAAACACCTCCACTTCTTCTTCCCTGAAAAGTAACTCCAATCCCAATTCCTCTACCATTGCTTCTACTTCAAACACCTCCTCAACATTTGTACAAGCAGTGACTTGAATCCTTTCCAGCTTTTGCAGATGTAGCAACTCATTGAAGGGAATAATGCTTTTAACATCATGATTCAATAGCAAGTCTAGTTCAATCAAATTATGAAAAGACCAAGGTAATCGTTCCAAAGTAGTAGAGCACCAGCTTGGTAAAATGGTCTGCAAGGCCAAACAGAAATATTTAAAATAATCATGTATTTTTCTTCTTCTATGGGATTGGATTGATAGAGGGTATTTATATATATATATATCCACCATTATATTCTTACAATTGCAAACATTAACATATACCTTTCCAGTCGTACCAACTCTTCCTGTCGGTAACTGATTAATTGAGTTTTAACAAAAAGCTGGAAATTTGGGATGTATTATTTAAACTTCAGCCACCAGATAACAACTTAATGAACCTCAACTACATTGCTTAAATGGAATTAGTTTGCAATTATTACACAAGTAAACTTTTTAAATTAATCCTTAAGTTAGAAATTATAATAATTATTAATGATGATAATCAACTCCACTAAAGGCTTGTTAGGTTCACATTTCTAATCTCATAGATAGATGTATACATAAGTAAACTTGTGTTAAATAGTTAAATGCCTTTTGTTGGAGATATTGTTTAATAATTTATGTGAATAAATTGGAAATATACCTGATGCAAGTCTCTTGTCACGTGAAAATTAAGGCCACAGTCAAGAGTATGTTTGCCTAATCTCGTATGTATATACTTGAGCTCGGGAGCTATTGACTGACCAGATGTGAACACTATCATTTGTGGGCATTGACTAATCGCAACCTCTTCTAGTAAGGACCATTGAAAGTCATTCATCCCCAAGAAGAAACCATTTAGATTTGGTAGATTCCCTAGTGTAAGGGATTTTAGACGAGGAAATACGACAACCTTTCTTTGTTCTCCATTTTCTTTCTTCACAATTACTTCCATTGACTTGCATCTCCATATACTTAACTCTTCGAGTTGTCTCAGGCTTTCAAGTGTGGAAAATGTGAATACATGATGCAAACGGTTACAAGATACGATTGTCAATTTCTTTAGGCCGGATAGCTGAGGCACATTAAATTTTTTTATTTTTGGAATGGACAGTGTTGTAGTATGAGCACCCCCATTTCCTTCATCAATTTTAGTACTACTACTGCCACCACCACTGTTGTTGATCCCTTGAATTTCAAATACCCCTAACATTGAACCACAACGAGTTACATGCAACTCTTGAAGATTTTGTATTTGTCCTATTGCATAAGATGGAATCGCACTTGACAATGCATGACAGTGGTCTATTTTTATCACTTTAGAGTACTGGCATAAGGACCATGAAACATCAACGACTTTGGAAACCTACAATAAATTAAAATAAGCATTAAACAAAATGAGAGAGGTTCATTTGAATTTGAGAAGAAAATTTAATTGAGAAAGAAAAGGTACAACTATAAAAACATTAAATTATTTTTATCTTTGTGTAATTAATAAGTCTTAAACACTATCATCCTCCACGCTAAATTTTTCGCCAATACACATCAAAAGTTATTCTAACATATTGAAATCTATCATTCATAACTCGTAATTTATCCTACACACATCGTAATTTATCTTATACTCCAAATTTTTTATTTTTAAAAAATTATATAATTTGAAAATAAATTACAAATTTAATGTAGTTAGCCATTAAAGAGGAATGGACTGTTTTGCAACTTCTGAATGGTTAAGTGCTGAACCAGTAAGAGGTAGGGATGAGCATTTGGTACTGGGTACCGGTTCCGGTACCGAATTTCTCGTACTGAATTTTTTTGATACCGGTTCCCACTTTTTGGCATTTTCGGTACTGGTACCCACGCCTATCCCTTGTAAGAGGTCTGAACCATTAAGTGCTGAACCAGTATTAAAAGCCAGTATAATGCCTAACCATTCAGAGCTAAATGTCTGACCAATTCAGATTAGTAGTCTTAATCATTCAGACTCAGTATAATGTTTAACCATTCAGAGGCAAATGTTTGAATCATTCAGACATCTGCCTGTGAAACAAATGGTCTGAATCATTAAGTGTTGAACCAATAAGATGTCTGAACCATTAACAGTCTCATTAAGAGGTAAACAAACAACCCCGAAGACTAAAAATTAGTAATTTATATAAGTCTACCAATATCTCCTTATAGTAATATTAAATGAAACCTTCTTATTGGTTAAAATTTCTTTTTTTTTTCATTTAAACTCTCCACTAAACAAATTATATACTAAAGAAAGCAAATTTCATTCAAGATTTATAATTAAATTAAGAGAAATTTGAATTTCATTTTATGTTTGGATGGTAAAAACAGCCCCGAAAGTTGACCTTCATTTTATATTCGATTAGATCTTTTTATGATGATCTTTTCCTAACATCTTCAAAATTTTGGAAGGTACGTATGTGTTGAAAAAATATTCGATTAGATCTTTTTATGATGATATTTTCCCTAACTAACATCTTCAAAATATCGAACCTTTCACTTTCACATCACAACACCTCTCGTTTCTCAACTTTTTACATGAAACTTTCATATTGTACGTAACCGAAAAGTCCAATCGTTGATTACTAATATTTTCCCCTTTTAAAATTGGAAAATTGGTATTTAATAAACCAACCTTTGCCCAGTTGGTAAATAATAATCCAACCTACAGAATTGGTATATAATAATCCTACATATCAATATGTTGGTACTCAATGAACTTCCGTTAGTTTTTTTTAACTGAAGTTAGTTTTTAAGTTTTATTTATTACACAAACAGTCCCTGTAGTTGTAATTTACTAGTTTTAACTATGAGTTAATATCCAAAATGGTCCCTGAGGTTAATAGCCACAGCACCGCCACCACCACCACCACCGCCGCCACCACCACCACCGTCAACACCACCGTCTCCTCGCCACAACTCCGCCACCCATTAACCAAAATCATCGGACCACCGCTCCATCACAGCCGCACCACCACTGTTCCGGTCAACACCGTTCCGTCACCATCTCTCCATCACCAGTCCACCACCTACTTCATTGTTACACCACCTTCACCCACACCGTCACACCATCACCGTACCCTCTGGCTCAGAGCTTCACGACCATACCCCTCTAGTTGTATTCTAAAAGAAAAAGAGTAGAAGAAGATTGTTTTGTTGTTGTGGTGTTCATTGTAGAGAGAGATTGCACATGGCGGCTGAAGTTTTGAAAGTTTTCTTTTAGAGCATTCACATCCAATCCATCAAATTATACATACATTCCACTAAAAAACAACTCTTATATCAATATATTTCCACTAAAAACAAATACTTTTTCTCTCTCCTTTCAATTAAATAATATTATCATTACATTTTTCTCTCACTTCCACTCACAACCTCTTTCAAAATATATTAAAAAATTATAACGGGTGAACAATGCCCCCCCAAATATACAGATGAATAGTAACATTTTCTCTCTCATCTACTCACAACCAATTTTTATACTCTTTATAATATAAAAACCCCTCCTCACATAATTTGATGGTTAGGATGTGAATGCTCTTAGGGTTTAGGGTGTATCCCTTAAAGAAAGAGATTGTGTCTTGGAAGTGGTGAACATCATTATTAAAAAAAAAAAAAATAGAGCTCATTGCTAAAGTCTTTTGATCATATTTCAACCGTTCGATAGAAACAAAAAAAAAATAAATAAATAACCTCCGGGTGGTGGCGGTGGTGGTGGCGGTGCTGTGGCTATTAACCTCAGGGACCATTTTAGCTATTAACTCATAGTTAAAACTAGTAAATTACAACTACAGGGACTGTTTGTGTAATAAATAAAGAGTTAACTGCCATTTTCGTCCCTGTGGTTTGGTCACTTCGGCCATTTCAGTCCATTTTTCAAAAATGCGCCATTTTCGTCCCCCACGTTCTGGAAAGGTGCCATTTCAGTCCAAAAATCATAACCCAGTTAAGTCAGTTAGTAAATAAGGACTGATTGTGTAAATTTGTAACATAAAGGACCATTTAAGTAAATATTAAACACCACCACCACTAGCCCTGCCACCACCACCACTCCGCTGCCACCACCACCGCCACCACAGCCCTGCCACCACCACCACTCCGCTGCCACCACCACCACCGCCACCACAGCCCTGCCACCACCACCACAGCCCTGCCACCACCGCCACCACAGCCCTGCCACCACCACCACTCCGCTGCCACCACCACTCTCACAGATCGTAAACAACTCCCCACGCTTTGTAATTGTTCAATAAGCATGCCCGACACCACGTGAAATCGGAGTTTTTATAAAAAAAATCAAAGTGGAATTAATCCACAGAAGTTTGTCGATTAAGTGTCAAATTGTTGTGTTATTTAGAGTCCCTGAACCCATACGAAACTCTCACACCCTTCAAAATCCTTTACCCCTTCGAAAATACCCTCTGTTCATCGTCTGCAAGTCTCGCCGGAATACCCGTCGCTGGAGACTGTCGCCACGCCGTTGCACGCGATACCGGATCGGTTTTAATCACCCAATCGGTATGTTTATACTTGTACAATGTTTCTGCAAGTTTAATTTGAATATTATCCGGTATTGATCGAGAATTAGGCCGTTTGACTTCTGTTGACCATTTTGGGGAAGACGATGAATAGTAGCATGGTCACCACCGCCGCCACCGGAACCACCACCATCAACGTCATCATCGTCATCATCTGGGGAAGGCAGCCCCACCGTCGCCGGTTCTCTCTCCCGCCTCGTTATCTCTCTCTCTCTCTCCGACTTTCTCCCTCCCTCGCCCGACACCACGTGAAATCGGAGTTTTTATAAAAAATTCAAAGTGGAATTAATCCACAGAAGTTTGTCGATTAAGTGTCAAATTGTTGTGTTATTTAGAGTCCCTGAACCCATACGAAACTCTCACACCCTTCAAAATCCTTTACCCCTTCGAAAATACCCTCTGTTCATCGTCTGCAAGTCTCGCCGGAATACCCGTCGCCGGAGACTGTCGCCACGCCGTTGCACGCAATACCGGATCGGTTTTAATCACCCAATCGGTATGTTTATACTTGTACAATGTTTCTACAAGTTTAATTTGAATATTATCCGGTATTGATCGAGAATTAGGCCGTTTGACTTCTGTTGACCGTTTTGGGGAAGACGATGAACAGTAGCATGGTCACCACCGCCGCCGCCGGAACCACCACCATCAACCTCATCATCTTCATCATCTGGGGAAGGCAGCCCCACCGTCGCCGGTTCTCTCTCCCGCCTCGTTATCTCTCTCTTTCTCTCTCCGATTTCACGTGGTGTCGGGCATGCTTATTGAACAATTACAAAGCGTGGGGAGTTGTTTACGATCTGTGAGAGTGGTGGTGGCAGCAGAGTGGTGGTGGTGGCAGGGCTGTGGTGGCAGTGGTGGCAGGGTTGTGGTGGTGGTGGCAGGGCTGTGGTGGTGGTGGCAGGGCTGTGGTGGCGGTGGCGGTGGTGGTGGTGGCAGGGCTGTGGTGGCGGTGGTGGTGGCAGCGGAGTGGTGGTGGTGGCAGGGCTAGTGGTGGTGGTGTTTAATATTTACTTAAATGGTCCTTTATGTTACAAATTTACACAATCAGTCCTTATTTACTAACTGACTTAACTGGGTTATGATTTTTGGACTGAAATGGCACCTTTCCAGAACGTGGGGGACGAAAATGGCGCATTTTTGAAAAATGGACTGAAATGGCCAAAGTGACCAAACCACAGGGACGAAAATGGCAGTTAACTCATAAATAAAACTTAAAAACTAACTTCAGTTAAAAAAAACTAACGGAAGTTCATTGAGTACCAACATGTTGATAGATAGGATTATTATATACCAATTATGCAGGTTGGATTATTATTTACCAACTGGGCAAATGTTAGTTTATTAAATACCAATTTTCCTTTAAAATTT
This sequence comes from Helianthus tuberosus, assembly GCA_030545235.1. Classification (NCBI taxonomy): domain Eukaryota; kingdom Viridiplantae; phylum Streptophyta; class Magnoliopsida; order Asterales; family Asteraceae; genus Helianthus; species Helianthus tuberosus. The sequence goes on along the minus strand of CM060430.1, from coordinate 175,094,835 downwards.
AACTTCGATAGTAAGGCGATGCATGCAAATTGTGTTTTAACTAGTAACATGACCCGTAGGCGATGCGTAGCAGGCCTGTTGCAAATATCGAGTGGATTAGTTCAAGCGTTATGTGATGCGTAAACCATATGAAAACGTTTGTTTAGACATATTCGATGTAGCTCAATATAACTTATATAAGCGTTGCGGTCAGTGGCGGACCTACCCACACTCGTGGGTGGGCGGCCGCACCCCTGAAAAAATATTTTTTAGTGTTAATCTTTCGGTAAAATCTCGACCGCACCCCTTCGAAATTTCAATCGCCCCCCTTGGACAAAAAAAATCATATTTTTAATTTATAAAAAATGTAATAAACACTGTTTTTAAAAAAATATAACACAAAAACTGACTTTTATAATAATATAACACCATTTATAAGTTTGTAAAGATGTTTGTAACGGCGTTTGGCATGTTTTTGATGATTATAGAAAAATTTATAAATTGAAAAGTAGCTCTAGATGATATTTTAGAAAGATGTCAAAAAATGAAAACCCGTACGGTGACATTTTAAATATGTTTGTAATGACGTTTGGCGTGTTTTTGATGATTATATAAATTTTAGCTTGATGTACTTTTGTTTTTTACATGACCCGACCCGAACCGACCAGATCCAACCCGATATGAACCGAATTTTTTTATATACCTATGGGCCTAAAATCTTTAAAAATTTTCCGCACCCCATGAAAAAATTCATGGGTCCGCCACTGTTTGCGGTTAGATAAAAAATAAAGTAAATCGAATTTATACCGTACAAAAGAAACGGAACCGAACCCGAGTTGGTTCTTTTAGTGGGGTTTCACCTAACCAGTACACCACCTTACCTTTGCATCAAGGCTTAGTAGCGTTAAAATGTACACTAACTCGAATTTATACTGAAAACTTAATATATGGATATCAAGCTGTGACATGTTACACTTTTTGGCAGTCAACTTTTGTTAATTTGTACATTTTTTTTGTCAGAAGAGAGAGAGGAGAGAGAATGTATGAATGTGTTACATTTTTTAGCGTTACATTTTTTAAATCCCATCTGTTAAACATTTTATGGGTTTTGATAGCATTTTTTTTCATAATTATTGAACTTCAAGGGTTACAATTTTCAATATTTTTCAGAATTTACAAAGGTTTTTAGTTTTGTGGTGCACGTAACAATATGTTACATTTTTTAATAATTTTTTTTTGTGCAACACTTACAGGTATACACTTTTGTGTACAAATTCTGAAAAATTTTGCATTTGATTTAATCTACACCATAGATTAAATGGATTGACGGTGAAGATAAGATTTACTTGGTTCTCTTAACTCACACATGTTTTCATGTTATACTTCCACTACTTATGTGTGTGTATATATATGTAAAAAAATTAAGGATATACAAATTTTAATAGGTGTTATATCATTCAAGAATCAAAAAATTTAGAATATGTAATTGTTCAAAATATCCATCAAAAGTTACATCGGCAAAGTAAATAAACTTAGTTTGATTATAGAAGAAAGCCCTTAATCAAACATAACTTAATTAAGTTAATCTATTACAATGTAATTAAAATATTTTGTTAAGGGTGTTGCTAAATGCACCCCCTTTTTACTGAACGTACCCCCTTCCCTTAGATTTTACATTAATACAAGTTAAACCTTTTTGTTTGTTTTTTTTGTCATTTTTACCCTTTATTTTATGTATTGTAATTTCACCGTACTTATTGTAACACCCTGTATTTCGAAATTCAAAGTCAAAGTCAAGATTGAAGTCAAAGGAAGAAAAAATTGCTAATTGCGATCTGTCACTCCTTGCTCAACTCCTGTTTTGACTTCTCTGACTTGTAGATAGTCTATTTATCTTATCGCATTAGTTGTATTATGTGGAGTACTTGTTAATAATCGAGGTTTATTCGCTATTTATCGCATGTTTTATCGCATCGCAATCGCATTCGCAGCTCGAATTATGTGTTCTGGATATTGTTTACGTGTGTGTGCTAGTTATGTGTTACTTGTGCATGTTTATTATGTGGTGATAAATCCAAACGCAATCGAAACTCTATCGCAATTGAATCGCAAACGCAAGTTAAGTTAGGATGCTTGTATGTTGATATAGTAGTTGGGATTAAAAGTAATTTGAATGAGAAACTCTATCGCATCGCAACGCTCAATACGCGAATCGAAACCGCAAAACTCGTCGCGCCAAACATTCCACCTGAGGGGTCAGCCGATCGAGCTGCCACCCGATCGGACTGCCGCCCGATCGGGCTGCCACCCGGTCGACCAGCCACTCATCCCACTTTCCTTTTTGGGAAACCCTATAAATACCTCATGTCACATCAACACTTCACCTTTTGCACTCTCTGTCCGACCAGCTCGCTCTTTGTCTCATTTCTTCAGATTTCTCGCGATTCTTGTAAGTTTCCAGCCTAAATCTTGTACTTTCTTAATCTACACGCACTCCTACATCTTTCTATCTTTTGAATCTTCACTTTTAACCGTGAAATCACTAGATTTGAGGTGTTTTAGGATGATGTCATCATGGTGTTCTTATGAACTTCATGTTTTAGCTTCAATCCACCAAGAACAACTTAGATCTGAACGATTTCCACACAAATAAACAAAGATCTTGCATAGATCTGAACATATTCATGGTGAGAAAGGATTGAAAGATGGTTTCTAACTTTCTTTCAACTCTTTTACACCCAATGCACTCAAAACCGATGGAATCGGATCTTGTTCTGACCTTTACTCGCTCTTAGTGTTGTGTCAGCTCAAGATCTAGATTCTATCCACAAGACCACCGATTTTGGGTTAAGCAAGAACAACTGTCTGGAACCGGTTAACTGGTTGAACTTGGGTGATTCCTGTTCGATCGGGTCACTTGGGTCAAGATGGGGTTCTGTTGATTAGCACGTTGTCACACCGTCTCGATAAAACTACAAAACTATCAAAATGACCAAGTATCAAGACGATCAGGCTACCGGGACGGACTGCCGTCGGATCGGATAGCCGCCCGATCGGGTTGCCACCCGATCGGCTTGCACCTTGGATTCCACACTTAACTTTTATTTTCAAACAATTTCCAACATGTTTAGTACGTATTGTCATCCGATCGGACTACAATCCGATCGAGTGACAAACGGCTGTGAACTTGTTCTCACTGAAGTGTCCTACTAATCGGGTTGTTGCCCGATCGGACCGCCGTCTGATCGACCGACCTGAAAGGTAGAGATACTTCTCCGTTTTCAAAATGCTACAACGAAAACCTCAAAAGTCAAGTCATCATACACAAACACATCCATCCCAAACGAGGTAACAATCCAATCGCATGTTCACCCGATCGGGCGACCATCCGAACGGGTTGTCACTCGATCGACCGGCCACCCTATCGGGTTGCCATCCGATCGGATTACCGTTCGACCCTTTGACACCTTTCACCGTTTTACGTATTGCTTATCATTTATGCTATCGTTCTGATCAGGCTAAGCTTTCTCTAGCGCTCCCTTCAATCCATCATCGCTGTGAGTATACTCGAACCCTTTTTGCTTTTAGCACTTTTGGGTGTTACATACGTTACCTATATTCAAATCACATCAATCACACAACGCAAACACTATTTATACGCTGACCGTTATTGCATGCTACGTGTTTTCGATGAATGCTTGTATGTTATGTTAACACAGTGATTGTTGCCTAACACCTGAGCAAGGATAGTACTATAGTTTTGACTCAGCACCTGTCGTGGACAGGGGTTGTTAAGGGTTTACTTCATGTGTTCCAGTGGGAGTGCATGTTGCGCATTACTCAACTCGCAGTCACGTCTGTGCATATTCTCTGTCGATAACCTACTAGCTTTCGCTTTATACATGTTACATGCTGGTTATGCGTAAACGACTTCAAACTCTATATGCTATATCAAACTTGTATGCTCACCTTTACATTTTATGTGTTGACCTTTATTTTAACGTATGTGGCAGGTGCTTAAGATGTTTATGTGCTTGGATTGCTGTGAAATCGAGGCTAGGAAAGAGTCTAGAAACAAAGACAATTTATTTTCATTATTTAAATCTGAGTTGTCGAAATATGCTTTGTTTGAAGAACATCTCTGTCTGTAATAACTGTATTAGCTTATGGGTCATGGTATGGGACATGATATTTTAAACTATTCGGTAATATTAGTTGTTATGGAATTTCTTTGAACAATCTGTTTCATTCAGTGCCGCGCCCCGATGATTCCGCCATCGGTTGGGGTGTGACAGATTGGTATCAGAGCCATAACTATAGGGAATTAGGCGAGACTCGACCTAGTCCGGGTCGATGTCTTAGAAACGACCTAGTCTATAGTTAGGTACCAACATACCGACTTGTGCAAATCCTTAGGGGTTTTGTACAAGTTTGCTTGCTATACTTCGCTATTCTCGCTTGCACCACACTATCACTGCACTCTAATTTTCGAAAGTGAACGAGTGATTAGGTCGAGATTAGGTGTGAAAACCGCAAACTCTCGACTAAGTTGCTTGTTCAACCCGCATTTTATCTATAAAACGAGAATTTGCGTTGAATCAGGAGTGAAATCCGCACTTTAACGCAAATTTTCCTTGCTATTTTATCAAAAACAGGAACAAAGCTGTTAAGTTAGGGGTGAAACCCGAACCTTGACGACTTATTCCGCCCTATTTTGATTTTACAAAACTCTCACCAAAAGTCTCGACGGACTCCAACGACTTGAAGTCACACTGTAACAGTAAGGATGCGTGCCATTCGCCCAAAATCGAGGCAAGAGCACAGTCCCAGAAGTTAAAGTGTGTACCAACGGTCCTTGTGAATAGTCGAACCACTTTGGGTAGTCGATGTCTAATAGCCGCAGACAATCTATTTCTCGATTTTTATGTGTTTCGATTCTGAGCTCGCTACTGCCGACTCTGACATTTGTCACTTTTATATGGGTTTTATGTGCCTTATGTGATTTCATCTGCTTATGTGCTTCGATTTTTGATGATTTATACGCTTTTCGCTTTTCGTTTTAATTGACACACACGACACAACGCTAACAAATCGCCACCACTTGAGGAACGACTTTACGCTACGTACTCACTAATCGCAATCGCTATTCTCGAACGCTCGCGGACTTTGAATGATAGGTTTCTGTATTCTGACTGCCTCTTGTCCTTCTATGCTTTTGTGCATCTGTGCTTATGTGCTTATGTGCCCTACGTGCTAATGTGCTTCTGTGTTTATGTGAATATGTGATTATGTGCCTATGTTTACGTGATCGTGTTCCTGAGCTTTAGTAGTATTAGGCGTGTGAGGTGAGATTCGATTTATATTGTGTCTGAGTCCTATGGCGATGTCTGTTGCAGACAATGTCGTCATTAGGATCCCGTCAATCGTGCGCTGCTCGCCAGAGCCTGAAAGACAAACGCCTTCCTGATCTCGTCGCCAAGCAAATGGCGAAAGTTGTACCACAGATCGTGAGTGAACTATACGAGAATGTGAGCAAATCATCTGAAGAATCCAGGACTGAAACCCCCAAAGCTGCTTTCAGCTTCAAGCAGTTTAAAGCTTGCGGACCGAAAGAATTCACTGGCGAAGATGGCCCTACGGCCTTGTTTCAATGGTTTGATTCGATCGAGGTCACCCTGCGCCAGAGTGGTTGTCCTGACAACCTCCGCACTCTAAATGCTACCGGCGTCTTCCAGTCCCGCGCATTAGACTGGTGGACGGCCGAGAGAAAAAAATGCGGAAACGACATATGGTCTGTCATGGGACGAGTTGAAGAACGTCATGCTCGAAGAGTTCTGCTCTCCCCATGAGCGCCAAAAGTTGGAGGACGAATTCTGGCATATACAGCAGAAGGATGGTGACAACGTTGCTTTAACCGCTCGCTTCAAGCAGCTCAGTATTATCTGTACTAATCAAGTCAAGACCCCAGATGTGACAATCAAGAAGTACATCCGAGCCCTGCCAGATTGTGTGGCAGATTTTGTGCAAGCTGCGAAGCCAGCAACAATCGAGTAAACCTATCTACTTGGCGCTGAAATCAACGACAACCGAGTCAAAGCTGGTTTTTGGGATAAAGCTTCGAAGAACCTGCATCAAGCTACCACCGCCGCATCTGCTGAAACCGCCACTGCTGCTCCGCAATCATCATCATCCAAGTCCTCTCGTCGCAAGAGGAAGAACGCAAACAAGAACTGTGTTGTTACTACCGCCGCTCCCCTTCAAGCGGTTCCAGCTCAGCAACCGCAACACCAATAACACCGCCAAGCTGCACCAGTCGCTTATGCACCACCTGCTAAGCGTGCTTACACTGGTCCTCATCCTGCCTGCCCGAAATGCACTTATCATCACCCGGTGGGAATCGCCTGCAGATATTGCGTACATTGCAATATGTACGGCCATTTCACCGCCAATTGTCGAACCGGTCCCCGCAACACCGCAGCTCCTGCTCAACAAGCTCTTCTCACTGCTCCTCAAGGCCAACAAGCGGCTCAGGCACCTGCGGTCAACGCCAGAGTCTGCTTTGCGTGTGGTGATCCCAACCACTTCACAAACATGTGCCCAAACAGGGTTGTGAAACAAGAGCCCCAGCAACAGCAGCCTCAACAACAGCAGCCTCAGCAGCAACAGCAACAAGCCGCCCGCGCCAGAACTTTCAACATCAACGTGCGCCAGGCCCAGGCCGACAACAATGTGGTAAATGATACGTTCCTTGTGAATGGTATTTATGCATCTTGTTTATTTGATACTGGAGCCGATAATTGTTTTGTATCGTTGGAATTCGAAAAGCTCCTTAATCGTAAGCACGCCTACCTACCCTCGTCATTCGATGTTGAAGTCGCCACCGGAAGAACCGTCGCCGTCAATTCTGTTCATCGTGATTGTACTCTCGAGCTCAACAATCACATCTTCACAATCGATCTTATTCCAATGCAGCTCGGAAGTTTTGATATCATAGTAGGCATGGATTTTCTTCGTGAAAATCGTGCTGAAGTTGTGTGCTTTGATAAGATGATTCGCTTCTCGCTCGCTAATGGTGATTTATTGTGTGTTTATGGTGAAACTGCCTCGAAAGGTCTCAAGCTTATGTCGTGTATCAAAGCTAGCAAGTATCTCCGCAAGAAATACAGAGCTTTCTTGGCCAACATAGTAGTTGCGGAGAAGGGAAAGAAAGTCAACCCGAGAGTTAAGGATGTCCCCGTTGTGTGTGAATTTCCTAACGCATTCCCTGATGATCTTCCTGGACTTCCTCCGAGTTGTGATATAGACTTTAGAATCGACCTCATTCCTGGAGCAAATGTTGTTGCTAAAGCGCCTTATCGTCTCGCTCCCTCTGAAATGCGTGAACTCTCAAGTCAGCTTCATGAATTATTTGATAAAGGCTTCATTCGCCCTAGCACCTCTCCATGGGGCGCGGCAGTCCTTTTCGTCAAAAAGAAGGATGGGTCGTTCCGGATGAGCATCGACTACAGTGAATTGAATATGCTACCTATCAAGAATCGCTATCCCCTGCCCCGAATCGATGATTTGTTTGACCAATTGCAAGGTGCCTCATGTTTCTCGAAGATCGATCTACGCTCAGGCTATCACCAATTACGCATCCAAGAGGAGGATATACCCAAAACCGTTTTTCGTACCCGATACGGCCACTATGAATTCGTTGTTATGCCTTTTGGTTTAACCAACGCACCCGCGGTTTTCATGGATCTGATGAATCGCGTGTGTAAACCATTTCTTGACCGCTTTGTCATCGTGTTCATCGATGATATCCTGATCTATTCAAAGTTGAAAGCCGAACACGCGCAGCATCTACGTTTGGTTCTCGAGCTACTCCAAGGGAATCGACTCTACGCCAAGTTCTCCAAGTGTGAATTCTGGCTGGAGGAGGTTCAATTCCTCGGCCATATTGTCAATAGTCAAGGTATTTATGTCGATCCCGCGAAGATTGAAGCCGTTAAGAGTTGGGTTACGCCTAAGAACCTGTCTGAAGTCCGTTCTTTTCTCGGATTAGCGGGCTATTACCATCGATTTATCGAAGGATTCTCTAAAATCGCCGTGCCGCTTACCTCTCTCACGCATAAAGACAAGCCTTTTGTTTGGGGAACTGAACAAGAGACTGCCTTTCGAACCCTCAAACACATGCTTTGCAATGCTCCCGTCCTTGCTTTACCCGACGGAAACGATGACTTCATTGTCTATTGTGATGCCTCGAACCTTGGTCTTGGCTGTGTTCTCATGCAGCGGGACAAGGTTATCGCCTACGCATCTCGTCAGCTCAAGATCCACGAGAAGAACAATACAACCCATGACCTCGAGCTAGGCGTAGTTGTTTTTGCGTTGAAGATTTGGCGACACTACCTTTATGGTACAAAGTGTACGGTCTTTACCGACCATAGGAGCCTACAACATATATTCAACCAGAAGGAACTGAACATGCGGCAACGCCGATGGGTGGAACTTCTCAACGATACGACTGCGAGATCCGTTATCATCCTGGCAAAGCAAATGTCGTTGCCGACGCTCTCAGCAGGCGAAGCTATTTGCATAGAATTCATAACATTCCAGCCCAGCATCATCTCGAGTCTCTTATTCGCGAAGCCCAGCATGCATGTTTTACCGAGCGTACTTTAAAGAAGGAAAGGATTCACCACGATGGAGCCCAGTTAGTAAATAAGTCAAATGGGATATTCCATTATCTGGACCGAATCTGGATCCCCAAACGGTCCGACTTGCGACAGACTCTAAATGGACGAAGCCCACAAGTCTAGATATTCTATTCATCCCGGTGCCGATAAAATGTACCAGGACCTTCGCTACAAGTACTGGTGGCCGGGCATGAAAAAAGATATCGCCCTCTACGTTGGAAGGTGCCTGACTTGCTCGAAAGTCAAGGCCGAGCATCAAAGACCCTCTGGCTTACTTGAACAACCCGTGATCCCGATGTGGAAATGGGAAATCATAGCCATGGATTTCATAACAAAACTCCCGCGTACAACCTCAGGTCACGATAGCATCTGGGTTATCGTCGACCGTTTGACCAAATCAGCTCACTTCCTACCAATACGAGAAGACTACATTGTAGAAAGATTAGCCCGAATCTACACAAACGAAGTTATCTGTCGACACGGTACACCTCGCGATATCATATCTGACCGCGATGGTCGGTTTACCTCGCGTTTGTGGGAAACGTTTCAAGCTGCCCTCAGTACTACGCTTAATCTAAGTACCGCATTCCATCCCCAAACCGACAGTTAGACTGAAAGAACGATTCGTACTTTGGAAGACATGCTTCACTCTTGTGTCATAGACTTCGGTGGTAATTGGGACGCTTACATGCCTCTAGTCGAATTCTCGTATAATAATAGTTATCATTCCAGCATCCAAATGGCACCATTTGAGGCTTTATACGAAAGAAGATGTCGATCGCCAATTGTATAGCACGAGATCGGTCAATCGCAATTAACCGGTCCTGAGCTACTATAAGAGACGACAGACAAAATCCTCCAAATTCGAGACAACCTGCTGAAAGCTCAGAGTCGTCAGAAAAGTTACGCCGATAGATGACGCAAGCCCCTTGAATTTGACGTTGGCGACCATGTACTCCTAAAGGTATCACCTTGGAAGGGTGTGGTTAGATTCGGAAAGAAAGGAAAGCTTGCGCCTCGATTTGTTGGACCCTTTAAGATTCTGGAAAGGATCGGAAAAGTGGCCTACAGACTCGAACTACCGGAGGAACTTAGAAACGTCTACCCGACTTTCCATGTGTCTAACCTCAGAAAATGTCTTGCTGAACATGATATCTAAGTTCCTCTTGAGGATCTTCAAATAAACGAAACACTACACTTCATGGAGAAGCCTGTCGAAATCATGGACCGCCAAACCAAGCAGCTCAGACGCTCGCGCATTCCCATAGTGAAAGTTCGCTGGGAAGGCAAACGAGGCGCAAAGTTCACTTGGGAACTCGAAAGCGACATGAAGGCGAAGTACCCACAGTTGTTTGTTACGGCTGAAGCCTAATTTCGGGACGAAATTCCCTTAACTAGGGGAGGCTGTAACACCCCGTGTTTCGAAAGTCAAAGTCAAAGTTAAGATTGAAGTCAAAGGAAGAAAAGATTGCTAATTGCGATCTGTCATTCCTTGCTCAACTCCTATTTTGACTTCTCTGACTTGTAGATAGTCTATTTATCTTATCGCATTAGTTGTATTATGTGGAGTACTTGTTAATAATCGAGATTTATTCGCTATTTATCGCATGTTTTATCGCTTGTTTTATCGCATCGCAATCGCATTCGCAGCTCGAATTATGTGTTCTGGATATTGTTTACGTGTGTGTGCTAGTTATGTGTGACTTGTGCATGTTTATTATGTTTATGATATGGTGATAAATCGAAACGCAATCGAAACTCTATCACAATTGAATCGTAAACGCTAAACGCAAGTTAAGTTAGGATGCTTGTATGTTGATATAGTAGTTGGGATTAAAAGTAATTTGAATGAGAAACTCTATCGCATCGCAACGCTCAATACGCGAATCGAAACCGTAAAACTCGTCGCGCCAAACATTCCACCCGAGTGGTCAGCTGATCGAGCTGCCACCCGATCGGACTGCCGCCCGATCGGGCTGCCACCCGGTCGACCAGCCACTCATCCCACTTTCCTTTTTGGGAAACGCTATAAATACCTCATGTCACATCAACACTTCACCTTTTGCACTCTCTGTCCGACCAGCTCGCTCTTTGCCTCATTTCTTCAGATTTCTCGCGATTCTTGTAAGTTTCCAACCTAAATCTTGTACTTTCTTAATCTACACGCACTCCTACACCTTTCTATCTTTTGAATCTTCACTTTTAACCGTGAAATCACTAGATTTGAGGTGTTTTAGGATGATGTCATCATGGTGTTCTTATGAACTTCATGTTTTGGCTTCAATCCACCAAGAACAACTTAGATCTGAACGATTTCCACACAAATAAACAAAGATCTTGCATAGATCTGAACATATTCATGGTGAGAAAGGATTGTAAGATGGTTTCTAACTTTCTTTCAACTCTTTTACACTCAATGCACTCAAAACCCATGGAATCGGATCTCGTTCTGACCTTTACTCGCTCTTAGTGTTGTGTCAGCTCAAGATCTAGATTCTATCCACGAGACCACTGATTTCGGGTTAAGCAAGAACAACTGTCTTGAACCGTCTGGTTGAACTTGGGTGATTCATGTTCGATAGGGTCACTTGGGTTAAGATGGGGTTCTGTTGATTAGCACGTTGTCACATCGTCTCGATAAAACTACAAAACTATCAAAACGACCAAGTATTAAGACGATCAGGCTACCGGGACAGACTGCCGTCCGATCGGACTGCCGCCCGATCGGCTTGCACCTTGGATTCCACACTTAACTTTTATTTTCAAACAATTTCCAACATGTTCAGTACGGATTGTCACCCGATCGGACTACAATCCGATCAAGTGACAAACGGCTGTGAACTTGTTCTCACTGAAGTGTCCTACTAATCGGGTTGTCGCCCGATCGGACCGCCGTCCGATCGACCGACCTGAAAGGTAGAGATATTTCTCTGTTTTCAAAATGCTACAACGAAAACCTCAAAAGTCAAGCCATCATACACAAACACATCCATCCCAAACGAGGTAACAATCCAGTCGCATGGTCCCCCGATCGGGCGACCATCTGAACGGGTTGACACTTGATCGACCGGCCACCCGATCGGATTGCCATCCGATCGGATTACCGTTCGACCCTTTGACACCTCTCACCGTTTTACTTATCGCTTATCATTTATGCTATCGTTCTGATCAGGCTAAGCTTACTCTAGCGCTCCCTTCAATCCATCATCGCTGTGAGTATACTCGAACCCTTTTTGCTTTTAGCACTTTTGGGTGTTACATACATTACCTATATTCAAATCACATCAATCACACAACGCAAACACTATTTATACGCTGACCGTTATTGCATGCTACGTGTTTTCGATGAATGCTTGTATGTTATGTTAACACAGTGATTGTTGCCTGACACCTTAGCAACGATAGTACTATAGTTTGGACTCAGCACCTGTCGTGGACAGGAGTTGTTAAGGGTTTACTTTATGTGTTCTAATGGGAGTGCATGTTGCGCATTACTCAACTCGCAGTCACGTATGTGCATATTCTCTTTCGATAACCTACTAGCTTTCGCTTTATACATGTTACATGCTGGTTATGCGTAAACGATTTCTAACTCTATATGCTATATCAAACTTGTATGCTCACATTTACATTTTATGTATTGACCTTTATTTTAACGTATGTGGCAGGTGATTAAGATGTTTATGTGCTTGGATTGCTGTGAAATCGAGGCTAGGAAAGAGTCTAGAAACAAAGACAATTTATTTTCATTATTTAAATATGAGTTGTCGAAATATGCTTTGTTTGAAGAACATCTCTGTCTGTAATAACTGTATTAGCTTATGGGTCATGGTACGGGACATGATATTTTAAACTATTCGGTAATATTAGTTGTTATGGAATTTCTTTGAACAATCTGTTTCGCTCAGTGCCGCGCCCCGATGATTTCGCCATCGATTGGGGTGTGACACTTATGTGTAGATGAGACTGTGATTTCATTACAATATATTGTCTTTAATTGGGACAAAATCAGTTTATACGTTGTCTTTTACAATATAAATAAAATAAGTTTGTAAACCTAAGCTTTTTTTTTAATATTGATTGAGGTTGTGTATTGTGCGTTTTGAAGGAGTGCCTCATTTTTTTTTCTAATAAAACAATAGTCTTGTTAAAAAAAAAAAAAAAAACCTTAAGATTCTGACTTTAAGGGTGAGCATTGAGATGCCTTTATGTTGCCCATCAATCTGCCTCTATACGACATATTATTTTTATTTGTTTCTGTAAAACAGGTACATAAATGTTGAAAAATGAAGTATCAATCTTAAATACAATAAACTTACGTTAGGATGTGGTTGAGCTTGTTTGTTTGTTTTTTCATTTTCTTGTCCCTTTCTATCCTTTTTTTTTTTAAATGGTTAATGTTACTCTCATAAACTTCTATATTTACAAATAAATCACTTTTGTTTGGGATTGAACCCAATATCTCATACTAAAAGGCAAGAGACCTCTACCAAGTGAGCTAGTCTCACTTTTTTCCTGTATTTGTTTCCAGCATCTAGCTGGTGTGCTTTTGCCCTTTTAATGCCATTGCTGTTCTAAAAAAAAACTTACGTTAGCTTTGACTTCACCTTTTATATGAATTTTTATTTTCCTTATTCGATGGTGTTGATGTTATAGCACGATACATCTATATGAGATGAAATTAATTTATTGTTGTTAGCATGTCAAATATAAAAGACTAGATTAGAACTCCGTGTAATACACGGGTTCAATAAATGTAATTTTATATACCAAATAATAAAAAAATATATCTTTAAAACCTCGTTTATTACACGGGTTGAATAAATGTAATCAGTGGCGGAGCTTGAACAAAAGTTTCGAGGGGGCAGAAAGTCATGGGACCCGATTTATATATTGTATAAATATTTAGGCAAAATAAATTTTGGGGGGGGGGGGGATCCTATAAATAATAAAAAAATTGTATCTTTAAGAACCCCGTGTATTGTACGGGTTGAGTAAATTTAATTTTATATATTAAATAATGAAAAAAGTTACATTTTTAAGAACCCCGTGTATTGTACGGGTTGAGCACATGTAATTTTATATACCAATCAATAGAAAGTTATATCTTGTTTTATCTTTATAAACCTTGTGTATTATACGGATTGAATAAATCTAATTTTATATACCACATAGTAAACAAAGTTATATTTTTAAAAACCCGGTGTATTACACAAGTTGCATAAATCTAATTTTGTATAGTAAATAATGAAAATATTTTATCTTTAAAAAACTCGTTTATTACACTGGTTGAATGAATCTAGTAAAAAAATTATATCATTAAAAAACTAACGGATATACTCGATATATGATGGTGGGATGATTGCGGTGATGATTTTTATAAATGTCATGTAAACATAGTAAATACCGCATTTGAGTTGAGAGTTGAACACGAAAATAAAAGTATAGAACCAATAAACATTGATTAATATTTTTGTTTACCCCTTATAAACATTTTTAAAATAGGTTATACCCTTAACTACTTTAGTTTAATAAAATAAATAAATTATTTACATTATATTAATTTATATTTAGTGTACGTCTTTTGTTAATTCAAGATAAATAATTTTGAAATCTAATAAATATTTCAAAATAATATGTTATCACCTATATGAATTCTTTAAATTTATATTAAATTTAATTTTGTAATTATCTTTTAATTAAGGGTAAATTACACTTTTCGTCCTTTATGTTTATATCGGGTTGCAATGGATGACCTTTAACTTCATTAATTACAGTCACAATCCTTTATTTAGAAAACTCTGTACACCCTAGGTCCTTTGATACTAACCCAATTAAAATTTTTAGTTAAATCATATTACATAAGGGTAATTTAGTCCTTTTACTGATTTAATTAAAAATACTTTAATAAAAAACAAAGACCTAAAATACATGTACTTATACACCTACCAGATCTAAGGGCATGTTTGGGTAAGCTTTTTGAAACAACTTATTGACTTATTGGCTTTTTGAAAAGTCATAAGCTTCAAAATGATGTTTGGCAATGAGGGAGTATGTGAGGGGAAAAAGCTAATAAGTCAATAAGTCACTTCATACTGACTTTTCTAAAAAGCCAATAAGTTAATAAGTTGTTTTAAAAAGCTTACCCAAACATGCCCTAAACCTTTTCTTCCCCAATAAACCCACCACCACCTGGCACTACATCTAAACAATCACTGACCAACGACCATCCTCAACCAAGAACAATAAACCATGGCCGCAGGCCACCCTCAACCATCACTGACCACCGGCCACCATCACTAATGGCCGGCCTCACTCTCTAAACGCACACACATACAAAGACTTTCTTTCATATTCGACCACTACCTCCAAATCCGAGTTCAGATGGCAGGGTTTTAACTATTAACCGTCATCTCTCTCCCAAAAACCCTAGATGGCTAGATCTAGCATCGTCATAGCGGTGGTGGTCGGAATCGTTGGTCATGGTTACATCGGTGGTGGTCGGAATCGTTGGTCGGAACCGTCATCTCTCTAATAAAAACAACTGAAAACCCATTCTTCTCTATCAAATTTTCATCACAGATTTTCAGATCGTTTCACCATCAACATATTTGTTTCTGATTAGTTGTTTACCATATTACGTTTCAAAAAAAAAAAAGTTGTTTACCATCAGGAATTTGAGAGAGAGAAAGAGAGAGATTGGTCCTTGGGATGTGGGTTTTGAAAAGTCAAAAATAATTTTACTTTGATAATGAGCAGGTTTTTAAGAATTGAAAGATAATTATGGTGGGTTGGTGGTGGGCGGGTGCTGATATGGGTTGGTAGTGGCGGGACATGGTGGTGGGTGGTGGTAGATGATGGTGACGGTGGAAGAGAGAGAAAGTGAGTGAGATTTGTTTATATAAATAGATGTGTGTGTATATATTTGTTTTTAAAAATTACCTTTTTCATTTATTATAATAATTTTAAATAAATAAGTAAAAAGACTATATTACCCTTATGTGACCAAAGTTAACTTGAAAACTTAACCAAGTTAGTGTCAAAGGACCTAGGGAGTACTGAGTTTTCCAAATAAAGGATTGTGACTGTAATTATTGAAGTTAAAGGTTATCCATTGCAATCTGATATAAACATAAAGGACGAAAAGTGTAATTTACCCTTTAATTAATACTAATTATCTATAATTAAGTATGATAGAGAGGAAAAATTTAGAAAATAAATGACTCCAATGAATGACATGTGTCCCCTCATTGGTTTCTTTTATTATATAGTATAGATTAGTCAGCTAATATTATTTATTTAAAAATAAATCTACCTAAATTTGTATCTCTTTTATTTGGAATAGTCTCTGATAAAATTATAATACATAAATTAATTGAGTATTAATAAATATTATAAAAGAATAGTTAGTAAATGAATTTAGAAGATTTTTAAGTAAGCTGATTTTTAAAATAGAAAATTAGGAACATAACACATAAATAAATTGAGTATTAATATATATTATAAAAGTATAGTTACGTGGGGTAGGGATATGGTAAAAAGTGTTTAAAATGTGAGAATGGTAAGAAGTGTTTTAAACCATTGGATATTTGATCTAATGGTTGAGATCAATAGGGTATAAAAATGTAAATTGTGTTTTAATTAGAGGGACCTTATGTAAAATTGAAGGGCAATAGTGTCTTTTTCAATGTTTCAAATATGGTAACCGTATCCTACACAACCAAAAACACCTACATTCACTCATTTTTCCTTAAAAATCGGAATTAATAACCAAGATCTAAATCGGAAGCCTCTTTGTTTTATATAAGATTCAAGGCGTAGTGTTTTACGTTTAGAAGAACTGTAATCAGATTCATGGCGTGGTGTTTTAATACATCTGGATAAATTGACTATGATTCAAGTCATGGTGTTTTATCTGGAATCCAGAAAACACCATGACTTGAATCATAGTGTTTTATCTGGAGACATTGTTCAATACAAAACATGACTATGATTCAATACAAAACATTCCCAGATTTTAAAACACCATGACTATGATTCAAGTCATGGTGTTTTATCTGGACAATCAATACAAAACATTCCTAGATTTTAAAACACCATGACTATGATTCAAGTCATGGTGTTTTATCTGGACAATCAACACAAAACATTCCCAGATTTTAAAACACCATGACTATGATTCAAGTCATGGTGTTTTATCTGGAGACATTGTTCATGGCGTGGTGTTTTAAACATCTGGAGACATTGTTCATGGCGTGGTGTTTTAAAACATCTGGAAACATTGACTATGATTCAAGTCATGGTGTTTTATCTGGAATTCAAGTCAGATAAAACACCATGACTTGAATCATAGTCAATGTCTCCAGATGTTTAAAACACCACGCCATGAACAATGTCTCCAGATGTTTAAAACACTATGCCATGAACAATGTCTCCAGATAAAACACCATGACTTGAATCATAGTCAATGTCTCCAGATGTGTAAAACACCACGCCATGAACAATGTATCCAGATGTTTAAAACACCACGCCATGAACAATGTATGATTAAAAGATGTTGCGATTAAAAGATGTTGCGATTAAAAGATGATGAAGAAGATAAAACAATCAGATGTATAAAATCGTAAAAACAAATATGTTTCCTAAAATTTCTCCTAATTCAAAATTCAATTCAATCCCTATAAAAACTCATCGCCAGTTTTTTTTTGGCAGTTATCTTGGAAATCAATTAAATGATAAGAATGTCAAATTACTAATATACCCTTTTGAATTAATTAGGATAAAGGACACTTGTCATTCCCAAATTATTTCTCACACTTCTCACAAAAGTTCCACTTTGTACAGGATCCTCTACCTAGTTACGTGAATGAATTTGATTTTTAAAATGAAAAAAAAGAAACTTTAGAAGGGTGCAATTTAACAAAGTTTAAGCTAATATATTTAAACTAATGATTCATTTTATATGCATATCATTTCGTAAATGCTTATTTATTTTAGAATAAGTTTTCACTTAATGTGATACTTGAGTTTACAAAGTGATGTAAATGTTAAGTAATTAGGGCGGACCGAGTCATAGCGGGGAGGGGGGTTGCTGCACGGGGAACCATTGCTACCCCTTCGGTGACATATAATCAGTGCACTGGGAACCATTGCCACCTCTTCACCGAATGTTTGAAGAGGAGAGAGGTGGGAGGGTGAGGGAATTAATGGTGGTCCTAACCCCTTCCAACAAATCACAAATTTATCTTTTTTTTAAAAATTGTTTACCACTCTCCACGTGTTTGAAACATTGCCAGTGATTGAGTGCAAAATAGGGAGTGGAGTGGGGACTTGACATGATATTATTGGCTAGAGAATAACTCAAACACCCTAAAGTGATTGAATGACTCCCTCCACCCTTAAAGGACTATGGTGGACACTAACATCTCTCTCTCTCTCTCTCTATATATATATATATATATATATTAATATTTCTACGGAGTTCCATAGCTAGTTTAAGTGAGTTAGTTAAGCTATGTGAACTCAACTTGTTATATTATTTTAAGGGCAAATGTCATAAAAGACCAATATACTTTTCATTTTTTCTTATAAAAGTTCTTTCATTTTTTTTTGCACATTAAAAACCAACATATTTTATTTTTTGTCTCATAAAAGTCCCTAAACAACTTTTTGCATATAAAAGTCCCTTCAAATGTTAAATATGAACAAAATTGTGAATATTTTTATTTTTACCTATTAAATCACGTTAGAAAAGAATTGAGATAAATTAATATTTTAAATTGAATATATGGTAAAACAAAGCATGTTCAATGTTTGCCTTTTCTTTTCCATTTTGAATTTGAATTCAATAAATTGATAACAATAGATATTATTAAATAATATAACAAAATTCACGAGCGTGGATGACATAACTCAAAAAAAATAAAATAACAAACATATAAAACGGTATGTATAAATTTAAAAGCGTTAAAAATATATCATAATTTGTCAAATAATGTTTTCTTGATTTCATCCGATCATAATTAAAAGATTTTTTTTTTGTTCAAGTTTAACATTTTAAGGGACTTCTATGATAAAAGAGTAGAAAATATGTTGTTTTTTATTTATTAAAAATGGTTAGGGGAATTTTATGAGACAAAAAAGAAAGTATGTTAGTTTTTTTTGTGCAAAAAAAGTGAAGGGACTTTTATGAAACAAAAACAAAAGTATATTGGTTTTTTAAGTGTAAAAAAAAGTAAAAAGACTTTTATGAGAAAAAAACAGAAAGTATATTGATTTTTTATGACATTTGCCTTTATTTTTTTATGAGAGGAGAGCATCTACGTAGAGAAAGTTTAGATATTAAAAGAACAATTAGAAAACATACCTTATTTTTTGCATCACCACCACCAATACGCTTTAGATTTTTTAGCCTCTCGAGAGTGAGAGAAAGAAGATGAGGGAATAAACTAGTGGTAGTAGATGTAGCCATTTCTTCATCTTTGTCATCTCTCTGTGAAACTACTTCTTCCAATCCACCACATTTATATATCTCGATTGTCTTTAGGTTGGAAAGAAGTTTCGCCATTAGAGGTGAAAACAAATACTTAATCTTGTTGCATCTGCTCATGTATATGGTTGTGAGGCTGTGGAATGAGGATTGTTTATGTAGAATTGAAAATTTATTCCAATTGTCGCACTTCCACACATGAGTCAGCCTCTCCATTTGGCTTAAACGTAAATCCTTGAGGTATGGAAATAGTAATATTTGTTGTTCAGTATCCTGAGGTGTTTCCGATTCTCCATTGCGCATCTCAAATACCACATTCACTCTACCAGACAAACTAAGGTAAGAAAGTTGATGTTGGAAAGTGAGTATGAGATAGGATGGGAATACAACATTAAAACCCTTCTCCTCGTTGGATGTAACATTAAACTGCATGTATATCACAACAGTCGTAATTACTGATTTGATTTCTAGTAACTATGGTTGAACTGTGTTACTATTATATTATATTATATATTATATATTATATATAGATTTAATTTGCAACATATTGATGCAATGGTTGTTGTAATGTATGCATTATGGTTTGTAAAGTGGTAATGATATATATCATATAGAGACATAATTTGCAATATATTGAAGCAATGGTTGTAATGTATGCATTATGGTTTGTATAGTGGTAATGATATATAGATATAACTAGTATTAAGCACCCTCGCGTTGCGGCAGGGGCGAACACCAATGCCACACTACTGCCAATGGCCACAAACACTTAAGTTGCGGCGTTTTAATGCGAAGAAATTAAACTGAAGCGTAAATGATAGAAAAGAATAACTAAGTCGGTCTAGGACCCGCGCGTTACGATGAACCTGTCAAACGGGAAAAAATAGATGCGGGTTCATCGTAACGTGCGGGTCCTAGATCGACTTAGTTATTCTATTCTATGTTTTACGTTTCGGTTTAATTTCTTCGCATTAACACGCCATAACTTCAGTGTTGGTGGTCGCTGGTAGTAATGCGGCAATGGTGCTCGCCCCCACCGCAACACGGGGGTGCTTAATACTAGTTTTTTATTATATAGATATGTAACTGGATCCTTGTATTAATTCACTCATTATGTGTGGGGCATCACAAAATTATTAAATTCAAAATACCTTATATTAATTTTAAAAGGAATATTTGGAAATCAATCAATCATGATAATAAAAAAACAAGCAAGAAATAGTTGGATTAATATTTAATGAAAAGAAAGAACATACCTCTTGCTCTTTGTTTCTCCCACTTTCTACACACTCATATATGATGTCTTCAACTGCTCTCATATCAAACTTGTTGTTTGGTATAAATACATTTCTAAACATCTTACATTCTTCGATCTCTATGCTTTCAACAGCTTGAATGCTACTGATGAGGATACTACTACTATTACTTGAGTTATATTCACCACATTTTATGCTCCACACCCCTCTTACCTTCTCTGAACGTGTCACTTTAATTGTTCTCAAACCACTGTTACAAACTTCCTCAACTTCACCTACACATCCCAAGTCAATGCTGAATATCACTTCAATGGAACCACATCCATTAACTTCAAGCTTTTCTAGATGTTTTAGTAGTCTCATAGGATTGGTTGGAAACAGATTCATTAGACTATCGCATCCCACCACTTCAATCTCTCTCAACATGGAAATATTACTAACATCCACCTCACTAAATTGGTTGGAAACATCCAATATCTGCTTCAAATTCTTCATAGATTTAATCTTCAGTTTCTTCAACTCTGAAATTTTAACCTGCAAAAGTAGCTCCATCCATATTAGGAACAAAGCATAGCTACTAAATTACTGTTGATGCAGATTTTGTGTCCGATGCTTGTCGAATAGATTAGTTTTATTTTACGCTGAATTTGTAATAGTTAGTGAAACGGTCTATCGAACGTGTATAGACCCGCTCGTTTGAAGTGGTCAAACGAGAGGGTTATTTGGTTGACCGTGTGGGTTTTGCTAGACAAATTATGGTTGTATAATGTTTGGTGTCGAAGGATAAGGCATCGAAGGATTGTGTATATCCTTCGATGAGCTCGAAAGATATCCATCGATAGATGAAGATGGACCTCGAAGGATATGTCATCCTTCGAGGTATATGTGTATCTTTCGATAGCTGGATGATCGACAGATGATCTATCGATCAATCAGTTAGATCCTTCGACCATACAACCTGTGTTGGGTATAAATACCAACACTTTGTCATTTGCAAGACCAAGAGAGAGAAGGGGAGCTCATTTGAGAGTTCCCTGTGAGCTTCATTGTGCGGGGAGAGATCACCACTTGATCTCTCCCGGAATGTATACTCCTTTGGTATTAGTTCGGTTATCATGTAATCGGGCCGACTTGTAATGTTATACTACCGGATTAATACAAAGTTGTTTGTTTATCATGTTTATCTCTCCCGTCTTTGAACATAATCACAAGAATCACGGTTTCGGTCCCCAAACCCGGTCCTACAATTGGTATCAGAGCCATGGTGCCCGATTTAGTAAATCTAACCGTTTACTAAGTCACATGTGCTCTAGATCTGTGATTTTTGTGCTTTTTGTTCAAGATGTAAAAAAAAAGGTGAAAAACAAGAAAAACTCAGATCTGAACCCGAATATTCAGATCTGTGCTGAAACGAGTGTTGGGTTTTATGTTTTTCACCTATATAATCAAGTTATCATCATCAAAAATCAAAAATACAATGTTTTCGTAAAAAATCTGCAAATAAACAGCGCTGTGTTCTTGACGTTCTTGGCAGCTTCATATTTCGAAGGATGCTGTTTGGCCATCGAAAGATTGAACAGACTTCGAAGGATGTTAAGGTGCTCGAAAGATGTTAGGCTTGGAGTTGTAGTATCGAAGGATCCAGATGATTTCGAAGGATCATCTTTACCCTCAACAACTTCGAAAGATCCAGCATATTTCGAAAGATCAGATAGTTTCGAAGGATCCAGAATCGAAAGACCAGGCAGATTTCGAAAAAAAAAAAAAAAAAAAAAAAAAAAAAGAAAAAAGAAAAAATTGAAAAATGATGATGATAGTTTGAAAAATGTGGGGTAGTCACGGTTACCGATGCAAATGTCAAAAATGGTGACGCGACTATTATGGGCCAAAAACGGAATGGTATGTTCACTTCCGCACGTCAATGTTTATGATTGTTACCGGTTATTCGTAAATGTTCGAAAGCATTTTGTTTATTGTCATATTCTCGCATTTGAAGACGAACGTATGAACCTTGAACGCCAACACCGGTCCTAACGAGTTCACAAAGTCTTTGGAGGGATACAAGTCGGATCCGATGGGGTACTAGGCGATATTGCTTTATCAACTAGAATATGCAACGAAGAAATCTTTTTGTTTATTGTCATATTCTCTTATTTGGTAACGAATGAATGAACCTGGAATGTCAACACCGGTCCTAACGAGTTCACAAAGTCTTTGGAGGGATACAAGTCGGATCCTACGGGGTACTAGGGGACGTTCTTATTCAACTAGAATATGCAAAGAAGAAAGTCGTTTTCATGAATTTTCGGAACCGAGAACATTCAATAAAGATTGACGACAGTTCCGCTTAGTGGAGGGAATTGGTGAACATTTGACGACAGTTTCTTTGAAGTGGAAAGAATCTGTTAAGGTTTAGAGATTTTACCAAAGAAATGGGGGGATAAAGATTGAATTTCTTCGGTAAATTTCTAAACGCAATCACAGGTGGTAGAGTTTGTGATTTTCTGGTGATACAAACGGTTCGGCGTTGAATGTTTTGCACAGACACATATTTGAGAATTTTAATTAATTCTCCAGCCAGCGTGAAGGGTTTTGCACGGAAAAATACAGGTTTCTAAAGTCTACAGTAGTTACAAAAGCGCTGTTCACTGAAGACCTGGGGAATCTTTCTGAAAGCTGATAGTTCAAGACTGAAGACCTGCAGGATTCGGTTTTGGGTTTGATGTTTCTTTGGGATTTTACAGGGATATGGGGGTAACTCAATTCGTTGAGTTTGCAAACGATGTACTTGGTCAAGCTGACTTCCTGAGTACTGATGCTGAAGATCCGTAGTGCATTACGTGGTCAACTTCACAAAGGCGAGACAATGAGATCTGGATGTAGTTCAACTAAGCATGCTGGTTGAGCTTGCAAGGGATACACTTGGTCTAGCTGACTTTCCTGAGTGTTGATGCTGAAGATTAAAGTGCATTACTTGGTCGATTCCACAAAGACGGTTTACAGAAGACAGTTCACCAGAAATCTCTATCAATGTAGTATGCTTGTATGAAATAGAGTTATTATGACAAGATCAAGACTTGATGCAGTTCTTAAAGATTGGAACCCTTATCAAATGCCGGTTGGAGTATTGGAAGATCAGCGGAAGATCGGTCAATTGAGGAAATTGCACAACACCCAACACGGATACGCGTACTTTAAGGGGGAAATATTTTACAAGGAGCGTCAAGATACTACTTACCTGGATCATCGGTCAAGGGGGAATTTGTTAACACAGAGAAGATGAATACTTGACTGAAGATCGATTGCAGTTGCATTTTCAGCATTCGACAGCAACGGACAAGGGGGAATTTGTTGATGCAGATTTTGTGTCCGATGCTTGTCGAATAGATTAGTTTTATTTTACGCTGAATTTGTAATAGTTAGTGAAACGGTCTATCGAACGTGTATAGACCCGCTCGTTTGAAGTGGTCAAACGAGAGGGTTATTTGGTTGACCGTGTGGGTTTTGCTAGACAAATTATGGTTGTATAATGTTTGGTGTCGAAGGATAAGGCATCGAAGGATTGTGTATATCCTTCGATGAGCTCGAAAGATATCCATCGATAGATGAAGATGGACCTCGAAGGATATGTCATCCTTCGAGGTATATGTGTATCTTTCGATAGCTGGATGATCGACAGATGATCTATCGATCAATCAGTTAGATCCTTCGACCATACAACCTGTGTTGGGTATAAATACCAACACTTTGTCATTTGCAAGACCAAGAGAGAGAAGGGGAGCTCATTTGAGAGTTCCCTGTGAGCTTCATTGTGCGGGGAGAGATCACCACTTGATCTCTCCCGGAATGTATACTCCTTTGGTATTAGTTCGGTTATCATGTAATCGGGCCGACTTGTAATGTTATACTACCGGATTAATACAAAGTTGTTTGTTTATCATGTTTATCTCTCCCGTCTTTGAACATAATCACAAGAATCACGGTTTCGGTCCCCAAACCCGGTCCTACAATTACAAGTTTCAAATTCATTGTGTATTATGTGTAATTAATTACCTTGCTATTCAAAAATGTAGAAATGTTGTCCTCATTAGAATAAATGTTAGTGAAGTTAGGAAGCCCATCAACTTTTAATTCAACAAGCTGCGGTAGGTCAACTGCATGGTCAACGAGGAACATACATACCAGCTTCGGTAGGTTTTTCAAAGACAAAAACTTCAGCAGTTCAAATTTAATCAGCTCACTTTCACTATTTATCTCGCTTCCATCGCCATGTACCTGCGCTTCCAAAACAACGCATGATGAAACTTTGAGGCGCTCAAGTTTCCTCAACCCACTTGCCACATAAACTGGGAATAGGTATTTCAATTTTGGACAATCAGAAATCACAAGGACTTTTAAATATGAAAAAGAGTGTTGATTATAAAGATGGTGCGAAACATCTTCAAGACGACTCATATCTTCCACTTGTAAATGAAGTTTCTCTATTTTCTTAAATAACTCACTAATTTTAAAATCAAGAAGGTGGTTGCAACTAGTGACAAGCTTCAATGTATTTTCAAACAAATGTATTTTGTCATATTGTACTTCCAATAGACAACCAATAGATATCTTGAACCTATCAAGTTTTTTAAAGGACACATTCTTCATCCAAGTCTTTATCTCAACAAACTCGACCTCTAATGCACAAAGTTGGCTGGATAGCATCTTCAGTTCTTCAAAATTGGCCTCCGTGAACCTGACTACTTTCTCGAAACGAACTCTCATATAAAGCTCTTCAAGATTTTGTAAATTTTTAAAGGCACCATCATCAATATGAAGGTCAACACATCCCGTTAAATCTAGTAATTTTAGCTTTCTCAAATTCCCTATTGCAGATGGTAACTTGTGAATGCTACAACCAGCGAAGCTTAGCACTTCCAAATTCACAAGATCTCCAACAAAATCATAGTCAAACATCAATTGGCATTCATGGAGAAGAAGTACTCTAAGGTGGGTAGAACAATGAAATGATCTTGGAAGCAATGGATATTGCATTTTATAATATGCTATAACTTCCAGATTTTCAAAATTTTCATAAAAATCTTTCGGAAAGTATTGGAATGCATTATATTTTCCTTATTCACCTCCCCAATCTGCTCCTTATTCCCAGCACCATATTTTCGGCACTTTATTTGTTTCCTTTCTTTTGTTTATTTTGGCTCTATATATCTAGAGTTGTAATCTCTTTTTTCCGTATCGAAAATACAAAGACCTTTGAACCATATAATTTGATTATGGTATCAGAGCGGTTTACAACCAAACTCTGAATATCAAAACACTAAAAATCACAGCCGCATCTAGCCGGTACCATGGCTGGAGATAAAGAAAAATCAGCCGACAAGAATGAGAGTGGGATCGATGTCAACTCACCACTCTACATTCACCCATCCGAGTACCCGAAACAAATGCACGTCAACGATCTCCTGAACGATCACAACTATGCTGATTGGTCGCAGGAGATGATGAACTTCCTGTTTGCCAAGAACAAGGTGGGTTTTATCGATGGTTCCATCAAGAAGCCCGAGAAAACATCACCCGAATACATGTCCTGGATGCGTTGTGACGCCATGTTAAAGGGGTGGCTCACAACAGCCATGGAAAGAGAGATAAGGAGCAGTGTGAAGTACGCTGGAACGGCACAAGAAATCTGGAACGACCTTGTTGAAAGATTTGGAAAGGAGAGCGCACCTAGAGCCTATGAATTAAAGCATGCTCTCACCACTACAAAGCAATCCGGAGCATCCGTTTCGGCTTATTACACGAAGCTCAGGAGTCTCTGGGATGAGATTGGATCTGTCATGCCTACGCCACAATGCAACTGCAGTGGTTGTAGATGTGATATTGGAAAAAGGATTAGTGAAGCCAAAGAAAAAGAGAGACTTTATGAGTTTCTCATGGGTCTCGACAACGAGTTTTCGGTCATCAAGACTCAAATCCTTGCCACAAAACCGGTTCCCAGTTTAAGCAACGCCTACCATCTTGTCGCAGAAGATGAAAGGCAAAGAGCCATATCCCATGACAAAGGGTCCGCAACCGAACCAACAGCCTTCAAGGCTTTTCTTCCAGGCCGCAAAGACAACCATGGAAGTCGTGATGCTAATAAACGTGACAAAGGCAAGGACACGAGACGCAACGAACCGGTTGAGCATTGTACGCTTTGCGGAAGAGACGGGCATAACAAGGAGGGGTGCTTCAAGAAGATTGGATATCCCGAATGGTGGCCAGGTAACAAGGGCAAACGAGAAGGTCCGAAGGCTGCTCATGTTGAAGCTGAAACTAGTCCGATCCCAGGCCTCACCAAAGAACAATACCAAACTTTCTTGAACACTTTCTCTAGTGGAAACAACAAAGAAGACGACGCACCGCGTACGGCAAATCTCACAGGTAAAAGGAAAAGGGACGATGATTGGGTGGTAGATTCTGGAGCGACCGATAATATCACCTATGAATCCGATTTCCTCAATAATAAAATTGAAACCGGTTTCGAAGCACCGGTTACCGTCGCAAATGGCATGCAAGTTCCTGTTAAGGGAAGAGGCAACTCAACCCTTGAAGGAGGCACCAAAATTGATAACGTTCTTTATGTACCGGATTTTAATTGCAATTTGTTATCTGTGAGACGGCTAACCAATAACTTACAATGCGTGGTTTCTTTTTTCCCTGATTTTTGTACCATGCAGAAGCTTCACACGAGGAGCTTGATTGGTGTTGGTAGATGTGAGGGAGGATTGTACCGGATGGGGATGATCAGGAACAAAAGAGAAGCTATGGTGGCGACTAGTGACACTTGGCATAAAAGATTGGGACACGCTTCCGGTGATAAGTTGAATGACATTAGTTTTCTTAAAAATGTTGTTTTTAATAAGGTTTGTGATTCTTGTGCGAAAGCTAAGCACACCAGAATACCTTTTCCACATAGTACTACAAAAACTTTTGAGTGTTTTGATTTAATGCATTGTGACATTTGGGGAAAATATCGTACGTCATCCTTTACAGGAGCAAATTATTTTTTAACTATTGTGGATGATTTTAGTCGTGCTGTTTGGTTGGTTCTTTTAAAACACAAACATGAGGCCAGTGGGCAATTGAAGGATTTTTGCAAAATGGTGAAAACGCAGTTTGGCAAAAATATTAAAAGGATTAGATGTGATAATGGTGGCGAATTTACATCTAATGATATGAAAAGTTTTTATAAAGAAAATGGGATATTACTTGAAACAACCTGCCCACACACGCCTCAACAAAACGGAGTTGTTGAGAGAAAGCATCGTCATCTCCTCGAAGTAGCTCGTGCCTTACGCTTCGAAGCTGGCCTTCCAAAAAGATTTTGGGGAGAATGTGTTTTGACTGCCGCTTATGTGATTAACCGTCTACCATCTAAGGTCATCGACAACAAAACACCTTTCGAACTCTTACACAATGAAGAACCAGATTATGACGCCATGAAAGTCTTTGGTTGCTTGGCGTATTACTGGAACACTGAGACGAAAGGAGACAAGTTCGAAGAAAGGGGGAGAGTTGGTATTTTTCTAGGATATCCACCGGGAACGAAAGGATATAAGATATATGACCTTGAAAATAAGAAGATGGTGATTTCAAGAGATGTCCGCTTTCATGAAGATCGATTCCCTTCAAAATGTGTAAATTCCAATTGTCTTCATGAAGATATTTTTGATGTTGAAGAGCCTTCCACAAATATCAACACTCAAAACCATATTGAGGATGATATCATCATGGATGACATTCACGATCAAGCCGAGCCACATGAACATGAGGATTTAAACCAGCCCAATGATTCCGACACAGTCAGCTCACACGCTGAACCACAAGGCCCAAATGAAGAAGTTGAGACCCAAAATGAGGAAGGCCGAGGAAGACGAGTCAGATCTCAATCAAGTCGATTACGGGGTTACGATGTCAAGCTTCCCCCATCCGTTGATCCATCACACACCACACAAGATCAAGGATCCTCTACGGTACACCCATTATCCAATTATGTTTCTTATGAACATTTTTCTAACTCACACAAAGCTTTCCTATCGGCCATCCAATCCAACGATGAGCCGAAATCCTTTTCACAAGCTATACAGGATGAACGATGGAAGGAAGCCATGAAGAAAGAAATTCAAGCTCTTGAAGAAAGTGGGACATGGATCCTTACCGACCTTCCGGCTGGAAAGCGAGCAATCGACTCAAAATGGGTCTACAAGGTGAAATACAAACCAAATGGAGAAGTGGAACGCTACAAAGCACGTCTTGTGGCAAAAGGATTTACACAGCAAGAAGGAGTAGACTACCATGATACTTTTGCTCCTGTTGCTAAGCTCGTAACTGTTAGAACTCTCCTCACCATAGCCGTAAAAAGAGGCTGGATTATAAATCAACTCGATGTCAACAACGCCTTCTTACATGGAGATTTAGAAGAGGAAGTCTACATGACAATACCGCAAGGATTTTCTAGAGACAAAGAAACACGTGTTTGCAAGTTACAAAAATCACTCTACGGCCTTAAGCAAGCCTCACGAAATTGGTACCAAAAATTTACATCCTCTCTTTTAAGTCTCGGGTTCAAACAATGCAAATCCGACTATTCCCTTTTCACTCGCAAGCAAGAAAAGAGCTCTATTGCTGTTTTGATATATGTGGATGACGTTATTATTGTTGGAAACAACCAAGATGAAATCCAATCCATGAAGCACGAGCTTAACACACAATTCAGTATCAAGGACTTAGGCACACTCAAATACTTCCTTGGCATTGAGGTTGCTCGCACTCCTGAGGGGCTGGTTCTAAGCCAAAGAAAGTATACCTTGGACATACTTGAAGACACTGGGTTCACAGGTTGTCGGCCCAGCTCATTTCCCATGGAACCAAACCTAAAGCTCGATAAAGGAGAGACAGAGCACAAGGTTGACAGCAGTGCCTATCGTCGGCTGATAGGACGATTGCTTTACTTGCAGGCTACAAGGCCGGATATCACTTATGCGGTTAATGTTCTAAGTCAGTTTGTCAGTGACCCAAGGCAAAACCATTTGAATGCTGCCCATCGTGTACTTCGCTATCTCAAAGCTACGGTCGGTCAAGGAGTTCTTTTACCACGTTCCGGAGGATATAAACTCACTGCTTACTGTGACTCCGACTGGCTCGGATGCCCCTTCACGAGAAGATCTCGCACAGGATATTTACTCCTTCTGGGCGGAGCCCCAGTTTCTTGGAAAACAAAGAAGCAGACGGTTGTCTCACGCTCCTCTGCTGAGGCAGAATATCGTTCCATGGCTGCAACTGTTAGCGAAATTCTATGGATACGTTGGTTGCTACATGAATTGGACATAGTTGTTGATGGTCCTACGCCCCTATTTTGTGATAATCAAGCCGCTAGACACATCGCCAACAATCCGGTTTTTCATGAACGAACCAAACACGTCGAAATGGATTGTTACTTCATACGTGAAAGGGTCGAATCTCAAGAAATTAATCCCATGCATATCAACTCAAAATTGCAGATTGCAGACCTCCTTACAAAGGCCTTAGGAGCTCCTCAACTTAATCTTCTTCTTGGCAAGTTGGGTGTCATCAACCTACACACTCCAACTTGAGGGGGAGTATTGGAATGCATTATATTTTCCTTATTCACCTCCCCAATCTGCTCCTTATTCCCAGCACCATATTTTCGGCACTTTATTTGTTTCCTTTCTTTTGTTTATTTTGGCTCTATATATCTAGAGTTGTAATCTCTTTTTTCCGTATCGAAAATACAAAGACCTTTGAACCATATAATTTGATTAGAAAGTTGAGCAACAAATCTCCATGCATTAGTTGTAATAGAGAGAGATTAACATACTTAAAGTCTCTCGGAAATTCAGACATACCTCTGCATGTTAGTGAAATTTTGCTGCAAGACTTGCTCAATTCATCTCTACCCCACTTGGACATATCACTGTGGTTAATAATCCAGGTAGGATCACCTTTGGAAACTCTACCTAACACAAAAGCAAGAACCAGATCATGCATTTTGACACACCCAAGGTGATCGCTATTGATCAACAAGTTTGCGTTTATGAGATTGCGCACACATGTATATGTTCGATCTCTAGCCTCACTTAAAGTGGAAACATTTTTTGACAATTTTAGACCCCAAGCGTATCTTGTGAGATGCTCTATTGGAATATTATAGTCCTCAGGAAACAAGCCACAATGCATAAAAATATCTTTATCCTCATCATACTTTATATGCTCGTAGCTTATCTTGATAATTTCTTGCACATTAGTATCAAGATCATTATTCCTCAAACGGTTAAGTGTAGTTCTCCATACGAAGTTTTCTTGAAATTTAAGAGTCGTGCCAATGAGTTTGATGGCAAGTGGTAAACGACCACATTTCTTGACAATATCACATCCTATTTGATACAGATCCTGATCATCTTCCTCTGAAAGTCCTGTAATTTGAGAAAATAAACCTTGTGCTTCCGCCTCCTCCAAGACATCGACACTAACTAACCGAAGAACCAAATCAACACCAGCTGCAATTTGAGTGCAAATATTAGAATCCCTTGAAGTGAGCAACAACTTCACACCATTAGGTAAAGGACCTGTTAATCCAATATCTTTTAGTTCAACCTTCTCCCATACATCATCCAGTATCACTAGAATCTTTTCTTTTTTAACTTCTAATATTTTCTTGAATCTTCTACATAGATGTTCTGCCCTTGCAGCTTTGGTAGCTTCAGGTAGAACTTCACCGGTGCAGAGTGCTATATCATTTTGAATAGAAAGCATGTTGGGATTGTTTCCAATAACCACCTTCACAATCCAATCAAACATCTTCTTGTCATGTGCAACCGTTTTGAGTTGTTCCATCATGGTTGTTTTGCCGACACCACCCATTCCACACAAGGCTATTACTTGACTAGTTTTGTCATCTTGTTGAAGGAACCCCAATGCATCCTTAAATGTCTGATCTCTAGATTTGAAGTCACTTTGAGTAATTTCACCTGATGCTGATGGTGCAGACCATGAAACCGATTCCGAATTGACTCTTCCAGTAGGTATATTAGCATCTCTCCAATAAATTTCTTCGCTAGTAAGACGTTCAATCTCCTTGATAGTATTGAAGGCATTTCTTCCTAATCGATACCTCATTTTGATGTTTAAACACCCAATGACATTGCTTGAAATGCTTTGAACTTCTTTCTTGACATTTTCAACATCCCCCAACCAACCCTCTACACGAGCAGGTGTCTCTTTATTATTTATAATGTTAGCCTGCTTGTGCGTTTCTACATCAACTCTTTTACCTTCTAAGACTGTCATTTTATTTGACATGTCCCTAACATATTTGCTGGAGGAAGTGACATATCCTAGTTGTTTCGTGATGTGTGTAGTCAAAATATTCACAACCGGACCAACAATTTGAGATGTCTGCTCCATTTTTGTGAGACCTACAAATCACATAAACATATAAAAAATAGTTACCTAAATGTGTTTTAAACTTTAAAGTAATATATATATATATATATATATATACCAATACACATGATGTCTTTGTTTCATTAAAAATAGACTAAAGTTGGTGTTAAATCGGACTAGTGTTACGTAAATGTGTAACTTTCCAAAATAGTAAATGTGTAACTTTACAAAATTAAAATCCAAATTTCTTATTTCTGATAATTAAACTAGAGGAGCCATTTATGTTTCAACTCTTAAAAGTAATTAAGAACTATCTTTTTAAGACGGTCTTGAAATTTCTAAAAAAACCTCTCTCTGCCGAAACCCTAACCTCCGCCGTGAAGCTCGACGATGAAGGCATATTCTAACTAGCGGTCGGAGTTTTATCGGTATGCATATTGGTTGCAACCTTGATTTAACTCTTCCCACTATTTGGTTTTTGCTCGAATCCATTCGCTTCTTGGGGACGGTTAGATTTTCTCTGGTTGTATGGCGGGGAGAGGAATGGGGGACGAGGAATGGAGGGATGTGCATTCTCGACGGAACTGTAAGGGAGGGAACAAGGAGAAAAGGGGCGAGGGTAATATCACGAAGTACTATGTATCTAATCTTCCATTCGGCTATACACCGTGGGAAGTTGCAGAGTTTTTAGGATATTACGGGGAGGTTGCAGGTACGTATGTCGCTCGAAAAAACGATAAAGTAGGCAATAGATTTGGTTTTGTTTCTTTTAAAAACGTGAAGGATGCAAAAGAATTGGAGCAAAGGATGAACGGAGTAAAGATGGGTAAGTTTATTCTTAAAGTTAATATAGCGAAATTTGCTTCCGAGAACGTCGGGCTCCTAGAGGCCGATGGAGTGTCGAAGATGAAGAACAGTTCAGAATCTAAGGGTAAGGAGCAGTATCATATGGAGAACAATCAACAAAAGTGGCTTGGGGGTAACCAAAGGGTCTTACAGAAAGAAGGTATCTCTTTTGCTGACCTTTTCAAGGGGAGAGGCAATACAAATGGAGCTTCTTCATCCAATAGTGACCCTTTCACTGACAAGACAATTTCAGTTCCAGAGGAAGTTAGTGCATTCCATTTTCTTCACGGAAGTGGCTTAGTCGGTAGATCAGCGGACATCAATTCTCTAAATAAAATGGATAGATTGTTGTGGGATGGAGGCTTTGGTGGGATCACCATACACTATGTGGGAGGATTATTTTTGCTTCTGAGGTTTAAGGATCATGAAGCTGCGGCGGAATTTTTGTTAAAGCAGGAAGTATGGAAGGAGTAGTTCTCAGCATTGGACTTATGGGAAGGCCAAACCTTAGCGGTTGAAAGGGTTGCATGGCTTAACGTTTTCGGTGTCCCATTGCATTTAGCAGATAACTCGGTTTTTAACGACATTGGTAGGCAATTTGGAACGGTTGTTAAGACGGCTCAGCTGTCAATCGATGATGATGACCTGTCTATGGCGTGTGTGGGTGTTCTGGTCGGAGACGGAAAGGCAATAAAAGATGTAGTCAATCTCAAATGGAAGGATAAAAGTTACAAGGTGTGGGTGTCCGAGGTAAACGACGTGTGGATTCCCGAGTGTATGGGAGTGGTAGGTCTTAAGAACAATGTATCGACGGAGGAGTCCATCCCTCAGTCATCGGAGTTCATTCCGGTTGTTGGTGGTAGTGGTAAGGTTGCTGGCAGTGAGAAGTCAATGGAAGATGAAGAGGTGGAGCAGCATGCGGGCTTGCATGGGAATCTCAATAACCATTCGGTATTCAGCAACAGGGAGGTGGGGCCCGAGGTGAGTAATCAAGTGGAGAGAGAGTCTGGCAGTTTTTTGTGTACTTCCCAAGATCCTGGAAAAAAAAGAAGAGAAGGTCTAAAGTCAAAAGTCCTGTAAGGAATAAGTCCAATTATGTTAACAAAAGCCCAACAGGGGAGGGGAGGCCCAATAAAAGGCCTAGACCATCATCCAGTGACCCGTTTGACTTGCAAGGAATTATTGAGAACTGGAAGTCTCTTTCTGAAGCCAGCAACAAAGCTTAAGGGTTATCATCTCAACCTCTTGATGGGGGTATAGATCTAAACCAGAAGGCCTTGTCGTCCAGCTCAGTTATTGGTACGACTCGAGAAGGAGCAATCGAGGAAGAGTGCTCTCCAGTGGGGATGGCCGACAATGTGGGTAATACCAGCACAGGTAACTTTAATTCCGAATTAGAGGTGGGAGCGAAACTAGGGGTGTTTCTTGGGGATCACAATCCGTTAGTGAGGGAAACTATCATGGGAGAAGGGATCAATGTTGTTTATCAATGAATCTTTTGTCTCTTAATGTTAGAGGTTTGGGGGGTAGAGAGAAAATTCCTTGGGTTAACTCTCTGAAAAAATTCCATAAAGTTACTTTTTTGTGCATTCAAGAGACGAAGCAGGGTGAAATGGAGGTCCGTGGGTTATCTAATTTATGGGGGAACAGGGACTTCGGTTGGGATTCGGTGAGTTCGGTGGGTCAGTCGGGTGGCTTATTGTGCATTTAATTTCGAATTAGAGGCGACTTTAGAGGTGGGAGCGAAACTAGGGGTGTTTCTTGGGGATCACAATCCGTTAGTGAGGGAAACTATCATGGGAGAAGGGATCAATGTTGTTTATCAATGAATCTTTTGTCTCTTAATGTTAGAGGTTTGGGGGGTAGAGAGAAAATTCCTTGGGTTAACTCTCTGAAAAAATTCCCTAAAGTTACTTTTTTGTGCATTCAAGAGACGAAGCAGGGTGAAATGGAGGTACGTGGGTTATCTAATTTATGGGGGAACAGGGACTTCGGTTGGGATTCGGTGAGTTCGGTGGGTCAGTCGGGTGGCTTATTGTGCATGTGGGATAAAGGTATCTTCGAATTCAGTAGTTCAGTGAAGAAAAGAAACTTTATCATTATTAAAGGTAGATTAAAGGGGTCTAACGAAGTGATTAGTGTAATGAACGTCTATGCCCCCCAAAGCATCAGGGCCAAGCAGGAGTTGTGGGATGAGATTTCAGCAGAGATGGTGGTAGAGGCTGGTTTATGGGTAATAGCTGGAGATTTTAATGCGGTTAGGTTTCGTGAAGAAAGAAGGAATTCTGTTTTTAAACCGGTGTGTGCGAGAAATTTCAACACGTTTATTCACAATTTGGGCTTGTTGGAGTACAATATGGTGGGTAATCAATTCACTTGTGTTAGAGATAGTGGCAGGAAGCTCAGCAAAATTGATAGGGTGCTAGTGTGCTCTACCTTTTTCAATAAATGGCCGGAGGCGTCCCTTAGAGTTCTTCATAACCTTCACTCGGATCATAGACCTTTACTTTTGTCATTGAGCTCCTTGAATTTCGGACATAAGCCTTTTAGGCTTTTTAATTCGTGGTTGCATAAAAATGGTTTTGATGAAGTTGTGAGGTCGGCTGCGGTTTCATTCAGTTCTGATGGGGAGCCGGATCTATTTTTAACCAAGAAATTAGCGTTTATTCGGTCAAAAATCAAGACTTGGAGGGATGAAATGATCAAAAAAGAGGGAGAGGAAGAAAAGAGGGTCAGGGACGAAATGGAAAAGCTGGAAGAAGCCATGGAAAGTAGGAGTTTGTCGGAAGAAGAGGAATGGATTTATGAAGAAAGTAATAAAGTCCTTAAAGAGATGAGCTTAAACAAGGGGGGTGATTTAAGGCAAAGATCTAGAATCAAATGGGCTATTGATGGGGATGAGAACTCAAAGTTTTTTCACGGGGTCATTAATAATAGAAAAGCATCGAATGCTATTCCTGGGTTAAACATTAACGGCAACTGGGTGACGAAACCGGCTAAAGTGAAAAAGGAGGTGATGGCTTTTTTCAAGGAAAAGTTTATTGAAACATGTAAGAACAGGCCGTTCATCGCTTGTAGTGGGATAAAATCTTTGTCGGCGACGGATAGGGAGTTTTTGGTGGAGCGGTTCTCGGATAAGGAGATTAAGGAGGCGATTTTTGAGTGCGGTGATGACCGTGCGCCCGGTCCTGACGGGTTTACAATGAAGTTCATTAAGAAGTTTTGGGATGTTTTTGAGCAGGATTTCAAAAACCTTCTGGATTTTTTTCACAAAGAAGGTAGAATTAATGTGGGCAGTAGCTCTTCCTTTATCACCCTTATTCCGAAATCTAAAGATCCGGTAGAGCTTAATAATTATAGGCCGATTAACCTGGTGGGAGTTATCAGTAAAGTAATATCCAAGGTTCTTGCTAATCGGCTTAAGATGGTAATTTCGACTGTCATTTCGGACTCCCAGTCAGCTTTTCTGAAAGATAAATTTATTCTCGATGGTCCGCTAATCGTGAATGAATTAATCTCGTGGTGTAAAAGGTGTAAGAGGAAGGCTTTTCTTCTGAAGATAGATTTTGAAAAAGCATACGATAACGTTAACTGGTCCTTTGTTGTTGAGATCATGAAACAAATGGGTTTTCCAGAATTATGGTGCTGTTGGATATGGGGGATTCTTAATTCTGCTAGATCTTCGGTTTTAGTCAATGGATCCCCTACTTTCGAATTCAAGTGGGAGAAGGGGATGCGTCAAGGTGATCCTATTTCCCCGTTTATTTTTCTGGTCGTTATGGAAGCTCTTTCGGTTTTGTTAGACAAGGCTAAGGAAGAAGGTATGTTGAAAGGTATTAGCACCCCGAACAATGGTCCGTCAGTTTCTCATCTTTTAATTGCGGACGATGCTATTATTTTAGGGGATTGGTCCATGGAGAATGTTTTGAACGTTGTTAGAATTCTTCGGGTTTTTTATATGTGCTCGGGGTTGAGAATAAATCTTTCCAAGTCTAATCTTTTTGGTTTGGGAGTGGAAGGAGGAGAGGTAGAAGCTAAGGCGAGTAGAATCGGGTGTAGAGCGGATAACCTTCCCTTTCGTTATTTGGGAATTATGGTTGGAGCCAATATGACTCTGGTTAACAATTGGAAGCCGGTGTATGATGTCTTCGAAGCTAGATTATCGAGATGGAAGGCGGTATCGCTTTCCATAGGGGGAAGGTTAGTTCTCATCAAGTCCGTTCTCGAAAGTCTTCCTTCATATTATTTTTCGCTTTATAAAGCGCCTACTAAAGTGATCAAAGACCTGGAAAGTATGATAAGAAGGTTTCTATGGGGAGGTTCTAGTGAAGGGCAAAAAATTCACTGGGTAGCTTGGGACAGTGTTTCTACCCCTAAAGACAATGGCGGCCTCGGCTTATGCAAGCTGAAGGACGTTAACTTGGCCCTTCTCTCTAAGTGGTGCTGGAGGTATAAGACAAATGATAACAGCTTGCGGAGGAACATCATTTCAGCGATTCATAATGGGAGGCGGACTTGGGATTTTCTTCCGACTAAGAAGAATTGGGGAGGCACTTGGAGTAATATAGTTAAGTGTATTGCCAGAACTAAGGTGGGAGAGTCTCCGCTGAGGAGTTTTTTTAAAGGGGTTCCGGGTAGAGGAGATTCTATTTCTTTTTGGCTTGACCCGTGGGTTGCTTGTGAACCTTTGAAAGACCTGTTCCCTTGTTTATTCCAGATTGAGTCACACAAAAAATGTAGAATCAGTGATCGTATTTCTATAGGTTCTGGACAGGAGAAATTCGTGTGGTATTGGAAAAGACCTCCCGGTTCGGGGACGGAACTGGAGGAGCTTTCTTCTTTGTCTAGTTTGCTGGAGTCCTTCTCTATTTTGGATAGAAAGGATAAATGGGTTTGGCTCGGGGATGGAGCGGAGGAGTTTAGTGTCAAAGCGGTCAAACAGACTTTTATGAAAGGTCGGGTCCCGAGTGATGGTCCGAGATTCGAGTGGTGTAAATGGGTTCCCGCCAAGTGCAATATTTTTGTTTGGCGGGCGAACCTTAATAGGATTCCTTCGGTCGAGGCCTTGCGTAAAAGAAACATTTTTATCCAGGATGAAGCATGCGGCTTCTGCCACGAAGGAGAAGATGAGGTGAACCATATTTTTACGGGGTGCTTTGCGGCTAACGTTGTTTGGAATGTGATTATCAATTGGTGTCGGGTTCCGCAAATTTTTGTGTTTTCGTTTCAAGACTTGATGAAAGTGCATTTGACGTGTGGGCTAAAGGATCCGGAGAAACTCATTTTTCAAGGAGTGATCATCATCGCTTGTTGGAGTCTTTGGAAGGCGAGGAATGAAGTGCGGTTCAGGAATGATAGGTTTAGAATTGAGAAGGTCCTTAGTGAGGTGAAATCTTTGGGCTTTATTTGGGCCAAATATAGAACGAAATTCAGGAACTTATCGTGGGAAAATTGGTGTAAATTTGTAATTATGTAGTTGTTGTTCGGTTTTGGAGCCTCCCGGTTTTCGGGTTGGTGGTTTGTTAATGAAGTTTACGTTTCAAAAAAAAATCTTTTTAAGACCAGTGGGTATGGGAGGCTCATCCCCTTGAGGATGGGCCGCCACGTCACCGCCACGTAGGAGAGGCTTGGAGAGGATGGACCTAGGGGGGTGGGGGATGAACCCCTTTATATATATATATATATATGTATGTATGTATGTATAGATGTGTGTGTGTGAGGAGAGAGGAAGTTGGCCCGTCATCATCGGCTGGGGGAGGACGATTTGGACGGGGCTGGGACGGCGATGGGGCTGGGGGGTGGTCTTTTTGGGGCGGCAGCGGGAGGACGGGCCAGGGGATGGAGCCCATACCCTCCGGTCTAAGGGAAATACTAAAAACTGAATGGAAGGAGAAGACTATAATTAGTTTTAATATTTGTTGGTAATCAAAGACAACTGAATGAACAAACAAGATGATTGAACAAGCTTGAATTTTGATTTCTAATAGTAATTGCCGATCCTTGATTGCAATATACAATGTATCAATACATGTATATAGAAACCTATGAAACGGTGCCTCCGATCCATACGTGATTGGCAAACAACCTTCAAATCTAATATACATATTACATACTGACCTATAACACCTGGCATCTCATATCACCAATATTTTCTGCTTTGCCGATGAAGAGCTAATGGATTTGTTTTTGGTTGCCTAAGTGGACACTTACCATAAGGTCACCCATCCTAATACTTCTTCCACCTAACCACGCTTCACTGTGGAGTTCTCTCATCTAGTAGCATTAAGCCCAAATGTTGGTGATTTAGGAGGCCTGACATTCCTTATGAACCTAACGTATCTCGTAGTCATGGCCTGTGGGATTTTCCTAGGGTGTTACAATCACCCTCCCTTTTGGACTCAACATCCTCAATGAGGTCTGCCCCACTATTCTAAGCAGGGATGCGTGATTTTCCTAAGGTGTCCTCATGAAACCCCCCTCCTCCCAAGGACTCAACAGTCATCGATAAGGATCCCCATCATCTCGAACAACACAGATTCCGGTACCATTTGTAACATCCAATCTCTCGTACCACCAATTAATATTGTCTGCTTTGCACATAAAGAGCTCACTGATTTGTTTTTGGTTTTCCAAGTGGAGACTTCCAGGAGGTCACTCACCCTGATACTACTTCCGCCGAGCACGTTTAACTATAAGTTTCTCTCATCACTAGCATTAAGACCAAAACGCGTTGGTGATTTAAGAGGCAGGGCATTCCTTATGAACCCAACATCTCTCCTGGCCACGACTGATGTGGGATTTGCCTAATGTGTTACATAGCCCTTTGACTTTCTATATATACATTTAGACACATTGACCTAGTTTAAAACAGTGACACACTTACCCTTATTACTATAATAAATAAAAAGCTTAGTTTACTTTCAACACTCCCCCTAAAACTAAACTTAGCTTAAGAAGGTCTTCAACTTTTCCTCAAGATCCAGTAGGCCATCATAGTAGTATTGGTTCATCATCCTTGTGTGAGATCCGGTTAGACTCCTCATCTTTCACTATGTTTGGAAATTGATTCATGTAATGTCCAAATTATTGACACTTATGACACCTTATGTTAGGGATGAGCTTGGTACCATACCGGTACCG
Organism: Helianthus tuberosus; assembly: GCA_030545235.1. NCBI lineage: Eukaryota > Viridiplantae > Streptophyta > Magnoliopsida > Asterales > Asteraceae > Helianthus > Helianthus tuberosus. Next base: position 175,054,999 of record CM060430.1, on the reverse strand, counting down.
AAAGTACCTATCACAAAAATTGTCAAAAGTGGCAGCGGGTGCCGGTATGACGAAGGTAAAAAGTGGGTAAAACACCCTACCATACTCTATCGAAAGTACTTGATAGAATTGATAGTCCTTGCCCTCTTGTCATTGAACATCACAATATATAAGAATACAAGAGTATCTCCTATTTTTAGGGAAAGATATATATCCATTTATAAGATATCTACATTCCTATTTTATATTATCTATTACACCCCCGCAGTCGAAGCGAGAGGAGGCCGAATGCTTAGACTGGAACGAAAATCATCAAATAAAACCTTGGGTAATCCTTTTGTGAATATATCTGCAACCTGAGATCGGGCTAGAACATGAAGGACTCGAATTGCACCGCGTCGGAGAAGCTCACGCACAAAATGGATATCCAACTCTATGTGTTTTGTATGTTGATGTTGGACAGGATTACCCGATAAGTAGATAGCGCTAATATTGTCACAATAGACCAAACTTGCATTAGTAACAGGCTTATGAAGCTACAGTAATAGATTTTTAAGCCAGCACTGTTCAACCACCACATTGGCCACACGCGATATTCAGTTTCCGCACTCAATCTAGAGATAACCGCTTGTTGTTTCGAGAACCAGGATAGGAGGTTCGGACCCATGTAGACACAATAACCCGAGGTAGATCGCCGTGTGTCAGGGCAGCCAGCCTAGTCAGCGTCAGTGTAAGCCCGTAATGAAGAATCAGAGGAGAACCCAAGTGTTAGACCGATCGCCGTGTGGCTGGTTGTGGCACTTAGCTTCGGTTTTGATTCAACAGGGGTCGCTAGGGTTTACATGTGGACATGCCGGCTTGCCTAATAAAATCCTTAGTATAAACCTATTGTGATAGAAACAATTTGACAATGTGTCTCGTAACTTGGACCCCCAAAAAATGGCTAAGAGGTCCAAGATCTTTCATAGCAAATTTTGCAGCAAGACGGGACATGAGATGCACTCGGAGTTGATCAGTAGATGTGGTTAGGATGATATCATCAACGTAGATAAGCAGGTATGCAATGACCTAATTGTGGTGATATGTGAATAGAGAATTATCACACTTACTTTGCTGAAAACCCAAAGTAAGTACAAAATCAGTGAAACACGTTGATACCACGCCTGAGGTGTCTATTTAAAACCATAAAGGGATTTATTTAGCAAACACACATGATCAATGTTGGAATCCCATTGGTTGGTACATATAAATTGTCTCGTTCAGGTTACCATGGAGGAAGGCATTAGTAACGTCCAACTGATGAATTGGCCAATTTTGAGACAACGCAAGTGACAATACAGTGCGAATAATAGTGGATTTAACCATAGGACTGAATGTCTCACCACAGTCTACCCTAATCTGTTGATTACTCCCATCGCACACCAATCGAGTCTTATAACGTTCCAACATACCATCTGAACGAAACTTGTAAGGAAACAACCACATACTGCGAAGGAAATTCATATAAGGTTGTCTAGAGACCAACTCCCACGTCATATTTCTAATAAGAGCATAAAATTCGGTGGCCATGGCATTATGCCACTCCGTATTGGACAAGGCATCCTTTGGGTTTTTAGTGACGGGAACGACAATTGAGGAGTAAAGATTAAGGATTTATTTCGGCTTAGAAATACCATCCATAGCACGTGTAAGAGGGGGGGGTGGGTATGGTAGGTGTGGTCAGACTCGGGGATGATTCTGTGGGCTGGGTAGCGGACGTGATCGGTGTGAAGTTGGGCGGGGAAGGGGGGTTCATTTGTTGTTGGGCTGGGCGGGTGCGTCTGGAATATGTGCGAATTGGTGGGGAGGCTGGTACAGTAGGGTGAGTGGGCCGGTTCGGTGTAGAAGGTTGGGCCATGGATGTTTGGGCTTGAGGAGATTGGGTTTGTTAGGGTGGGGGAGATATGAAGAAGATGGAGTTTAAGGAGGTGTGAAGGAAATCATATGAATGTATAGGAGGTTTGGGGTGATTTGCAAAAAGGGAAGACAGTTTCATCAAAAAGTACATGTCGACTAATGATGATTTTGTGGGTAGAGAGATCAAGAGATTTGTAACTTCGGTGATTAGGGGGATAACCAAGGAAGACACATGGCATAGAGCGATAGGCAAGTTTATGTATAGTAGTGTGTGGAATAAGTAGGAAACAGAGACACCCAAACACTCGCAAGTGAGTGTAAGATGGGATGTAGTGATAGAGGCATTGGGTAGGTGTTCGACTTTTGAGGATTTTGCTGGGTAGAATGTTTAGAAGATAAGTAGCAACTTCTAGGGTGTGATGCCAATAAGTGTTTGGTAGAGATGAATGTGCTAAGAGTGTTCGAATGATATTGTTAATGGACCTTATTTTGTGTTCAACTTTGCCATTTTGAGACGAGGTGTGGGGGCAAGAGAATCGAAAATGCATCCCGTTTTGTTGACAGAATTGTTGGAATATTGCGTTTGCATACTCCCTACCATTATCACACTGAAATTGCTTAATTTTTCGTTCAAATTGTGTGTTAATGAATTTTGCAAAGGACGTAAATGTGGAGTGTACTTGTGATTTATTTGACAATGGAAACATCCATAAGAAATTAGTAAAGTCATCGAGAAAGAGTATATAATAACGGAGACCGCCCGTACTTAAGACATGGGAGGTCCATAGGTCATTGTGAATAATATCAAAAGGCAAAGAATTGAAATTAACAAAATCAACAAAAGTAAGTCTAATACGGTTACCAAACACGCAAGATTGACAAAATTTAGGTTTTAAGCTACGACAATCAATAATTTTAAAATTTTTAATAAACTGTAATAAAGCAGAGCCAGGGTGGCCGAGGCGCTGGTGCCAAGTGTCTTGAGAAACAGTAGTGACAGCGGTAGGAGAGGAGAACTTGAAAACCTGTGTAGGATCAAAAGTGTAGAGATCCCCTCAGCTATTGCATCGTAGGATAGGGGTCTGGGTCTTGAGATCCTTCACCAAAAAACCAAATGGGTCAAATTCAATAGAAAGTTGATTATCAGTAGTGAAACGACACATAGAAAGTAAGTTTTAATTAGGGAAGGTACGTAAAGAACTTGGTTTAGTTTAAAAGGAAGTAGGGGGGGGGGGGTGAGGTTGTCTTGACTATAAACGGGAATGTTTTTACCATTGCCCACAATTATGTTTCCAATTAAGCCATTATTAAAATAAGAAGTAAGAGAAGGGTTGGGAGTCATATGACCTGAAACACCTGTATCCATGGTCCAGTTCTAATCTTAAGAGTTAAGCGACATTGCATAGAGAGCCTGGTCAATAGTCGTTGGAGTGTAGCTCGCAGTATAAGACTGAGCGGGTTGTGGGCCTAGCAGACTTGGGCCAGAGTTGTGGGCCTAGGAGTCGACGGATATGAGCAAGGAGGAGTAGGGCTCCAAGCGGCCCAGTTGGAATTAGGGTATCCAGGTTGTGGGCCGGCCCATTGTGCAAACTGAGCAGGCCAAGGGGAGTATGTAGGATGCTGAGCAAATTGGGGTGATTGGCTAAGAGCAGATCCGCGACCACGACCAGATGAGCCACGACCCCGGCCTCTACCGTGACTTCGGTCACGTCCCCTACCCCATTCTGATTCACTACGCTGGTCCTGACGAGTTGACTGTGGTTAAGCCGATGAGTGTTGATCAGGTACAGCCGTGAGGGCAGTGCCAGCAGCTTGAGCAGCGTGTCTTGCCTGGTTCGTTTTTCGAGTTTCAGCCATGCACAACCGAGAGCGTGTCTCATAGAAATCAGGAAGAGGTTTCGTTTGTTGTATTATCATGCCACGCTTTCATACTGGTCATTTAAACCTGTGAGAAGTTGGAGGACAAGTTGTTCGTCGATAATAGGAGAGCCAATGTTCTGAAGCTAATAAAAATAACTTTCATTGCCTGACAATAAGCAGGCATGTTAGAAAATTGGTCTAGCTTAGTGGTAGCGAATTTGTTGTTAAAGTCTATCGTTCTGGTAGCCTTGTTGTCCAGGAAAAGATTAGCCAGAGCGGTCCAAGCATCCAAAGCAGTGGTGTTTGGCTTCATAATCGTGTGTAGAAGGTCTGTTGAAATAGTACCATAGATCCTTTGTAAAACAATAGCATCCAGGTGTTCCCAAGATTCAGAGGGAACTTTTTCTTTATCAGCAAAAGGTTTAGGTTAAAGATGATCATAAAACTGGTATTAAGGGTGTGAATTTCTAACACGACCCGAAAACACGACATTAACCTAACACAAAATTCGCGGGTTTGGGTTTAGTCAAAACGGGTTTGGGTCATTTTCAGGTTGAACCCGCCAACCCGTTTAGCTAAACGGGCCAGGTTTGGGTCAACCCAGTCGGGTTGGCGGGTTGACCTGTTTAACCCATTTCTATAATATTATATTTTTTACAATATGTTTTATGTTATAAATTAAATTTGGTATGTATTCTATACTTATAACTTAAAAATAGAAATTGACATAAGATTTTATGATTTTAATGTAATTTTATTATCTAATTTGTGTTTTTTTTGTTGTAGATGTTAATTTTAATATATTAATTTGCTGAAAAAAATAAAAAAATTCGGGTTGAACGGGTCGGGTTCGGGTCAGCCTGCGAATATTTGGGTCAGGTTCGGGTTCATATGTATGAAACGATTTTCGAGTTCGGATTCGTCTAAAATTTTCGGGTTCGGTTCGGGTTGAACCCGCCAACCCGCGAACACGACCCGTTTAGCATCCCTAACTTGGTATGTCTGGCATTGGATCTTGAAGAGCTCGGACCATGTAGTGTAATGGCCTGACTCAATCCAAGGGAACCAGGATGACGTTTTAATGTTGTTGGCTGTAACAGCGGGATGTAGGGAAGACGCCATGGAAGAGGGCTGAGAGATAATAGGCAGCAAATGTAGTAGGGCAGAAAGGTTTCCAACAGGTTAGTGGAGACGCAGGAAGGGCAGCGTCTGTAGGGAAGACGTTTGGGAAGAAGAGAAGACGGTTGTGAAGAGGTTTTCAGCTCCTTCTTAATAATGAATTCAATATGCATTTCTTGATTTGGTCGGCGCCCTTTTTCTTCCTTTTGATTGCTGCTTTTGATGTGCAAAATCATTCCAGCAAGTGTTTGCCTCCTCAATCATTAACTAAATGATGATGGATAAACAAAGTTCTCTGGATCGATTGATGAATACAGATGCTTCCTGAATTGATTACTTTCATTAACTGATGTTGATATATTTTCCTTCATTTTATTTGTATTAATTGTTCTTGATTCAAGAATGATCGCCGCTTTTGATTTCCTTTGCCTATATCGATTAGACAATAACCTCCTCTGATACCACTGTTGGTAATCAAAGACACTATATATGAAACGACGCCTCCAATCAACCGTCGATTGGCAAACATTTTGTCTAATTCCACTTTTGAGTAATTGTGAACCACTTCACAAGCTTGAATTTTGATTTCTGATAACATATATGTCAATTCTCAATTACAATATGTTCACCATATCTATAAATAAACACTATATATGGATCGACGCCTTCAACGGACCCGTCTATTGGCAAACTACTGTTTAAACCTAATAACCTAGACCCAAAACAACCGTTTAAACCAAATAACCTAGACCCATTGACTTTCTACAAATACATTTAGACACATTAACCTAGTTTAATATAATGACACACAAAATCTTCTACTATAATAAATAAATAAATAAGTATAGTTTAATTTCAACATCATGTCATCATAATTCGAATTAATATATTATTTTTAAAACCCATACATTAAGTTGCCAACCTTTTAGCTTATCACCAGAATTCAACTTTGTTTCAAGGTAAGAAGCTACTTTAGACGAGTAATAGTAAATACGTAACTCTGTTCTCTCAGAAGTAAATTACTAAGGATTTTAGGTTACTTTTACATATAGATCTAAAGATATACTACAATATATAATATGGTCTGGTGGCGGATTTAGAACAAAAATTTAGGGGTAACGCTCAATTTTTTTTTTTGCCACACATTCATATAATGTAAATTAAAACAAAAGAAAACACGACGATAAATAAAGTTAATCATTTACCTAATAGATTTCTCTTCTTCTGCATTTGAAAGCTTAAAATCGAGTCATCACATCATCATCTATTTACTTCATCCATTGTTTCTCTTTCAACCACACAAACTTAAGCATTTTTTAAATACTCATCACTCATTTAATTGCGTAAATCCGTCTTGATGTTATAATAATTAAATAGATATGTATTGATTTTGTTTCTAGTATTATTTAAATAAATTAAGTTTATACACACCGGTTTATACCAAGAAATATCAAAAGCTTATTTTGTTTTAAAATAAATAATGTAAATAATAAAAATTAAATTTAAAGTTAAACAGACAATAAAAAAAATAGAAGCTAAATAAAAATAAGAGTTAAATGCCTGGATAGTCCCTGTGGTTTGGGTTTTTTCACCTTTAGTCCATAACTTTCTAAAATTACAGCTATAGTCCCCAACTTTTCAATTTTCGTTTCCGGATGGTCCATGTCACGGATGGGGGTTAGTTTTTGGTGTTAAGTAGATGTGAAATTACTAACATGCCCTTCAGTATAAAAATAAAATATATTAAATAATTATTTAACAAAATGTATAATATATACACACATCACATTCAGACCCTCCATCTCTCTCTCTCTCTAAACCACCACCACCACATTCAGACACCCCCCCTCTCTCTCTCTAAACCACCACCACCACATTCAGACACCCCCCTCTCTCTCTCTCTCTAAACCACCACCTTCATCCCCACCGCCTGTCAACACCTCTATTCGCCGCCTTTCACCGCCATACCACTCAGCCACCACTGCCACAACCATCCCCGCCACAACCACCACCGCCGCCATCATCACCACCGCCGCCATCATCACCACCGCCACAACCACCCTCCGCCACAACCACCACCGCCGCACCCACTTCATCTTCCGCACTGCCACCATCACCCTTCTATTTCGAAAAAGTTGAATCCGAAATCTATTTCGAAAACTATTTCAGAAACTGTTTTGGATGCAATGTTTTGGAAAAAAAAATGTTTGGGATCAATGATGGCTAAGATGAAGCACTGTTTCGGATGTTTTCCAAAAATGTTTAGAATAACAATTCGAATACTCTTTCGGATAAACTCGAAGGCTGATTCGGATAACCGGTGTCGGAGGGTGGTCGCCGGAGAGCTGCTACTGTGGTGTTGGTTAGATGGAGCGGGTATGGTGGTTGTACCGGTGAACAAATTCTCCATCTTTGACATCAGTAAGCACAAATCATACAAGAAAAATGCCACCCACTAAAATTTTCAAGTAAAGAAACACACCCAAAGAAAAAAGATTCAAATTAATCAGTCAAATCTTGAAAAACAAATAAAAATCTATACAATTCAAGATTACAAAATACAAGAACTGGGTTTGATTACCTGGGTATTTGTCTGAAAAAACCTAATGGGAGAATGAAAATCTATCAATAATTGAACGATAGATATTGAAAATTCAGAGACTTTTGTTGGAAATTTGTGAAAATAGCACTTTTCACAAATATAGGAAATGAGTTTTTCCTATTTTGGACTAGAAATAAATATAAGAAAATGAGCGGGTTTTATATATTTATTTGTGGGGTTGTGTTATATGTTGGAAGAGCTTCGCAATGAACTAAACCATGTCCAAAACGGAGCTAAGATGAATGAGATATCGATGCTCAAAGTATGGTGTTTCAAACATAGAATGCTGAAAAAAGTGGGAAAGTGGCACCTTGTCCCACATAGGAGGAGAGATAAACTTAAAAGGGTATTTAAGTGGGAACTCTCCATCCTTATTGTTTCGTGGAAGCACTCACTTAATGCACTCACTTAATGTACACGCGCGCGTGGCGTGGGCGATGAGGCGCAATGTGGCGCTTTGATGGCGCACTTTGCACCCTCGCATCGCCGCGATCCGTTTGAGAGCCGCCTTTGTATTTTTGACCACGTGCGCGTGGTGGAGCACAGGGGCTGCAAGGACCAGGTGGTTGGTGACGTGGTGCGCAGTGGCGCATGACGTGGCAGTCTAGCGCGTCCGCGCACGAGTACATGCGCAGGTTGGCGCGCACTGGCGCATGGGCCCTGATGTGACGTGCGCGGCGCACCAAAGTGAGCCAATACGGCGCGACTGTGTGGCGTGCTCGTATAGGCTCACAGGTGACGTGGAACACGCGCACAGGCGTGCATGGAATTGAGCCAAAACGGCGCATGCGCGCATGAGTGTGCAAGACCGCGCGCGCATGAGCCAAAAGGGCGCGCGCGCACCTGCCTGTCTTGCGCGCGCAGGAGCTTGCAGCAGTTAATGCCAATGCAGTTACATTTCAGCATTTGAAACTGACGAGTCAACGCTTTTGACTGAGAATTAAATGACGAATTAAAGTGTATTGAAGACGTTTAGTGGAGTTTAATTCTACCATTTAATTCTTTTTTCAGTTTCGACTTCAAATCTGCAGTATAAATAGGTGTACACCTCTGCAGCAGTAACACTCCGAAACATACAGCTCTACAATCTTCTCTCCCAACTGAATCTTCTTCTTCTTCAAGCAGCAAGGTACACCTTCGGGTTGGAGTAAAGACCGGCAATGCAACTGCTTTAGCTGTTGCATCCTGGAAACACGATCCTCAACTATGAACAGTGTCTAACACGATCCTCAACTATGAACAGTTTTTCTGTTTGATTTTTCTGTTCTTATTTTTCCTTTTTAGTTGTAATTGTAATTTATTTTTCAGTATCATTCTGTTCTTGTTTGTAATTCAAGTTAATAGAAGAATTTTATTTATTATGCACGAACGGATTCCTACAACTTTTTGGGTCAAGATTTTGCAAAATTGTTTGTTTGGGGGTTGGAGTTTAAGAGGGGGAATGAACAAAGAAAGTGAGTAATGGGAACAAAGACAGAAACAGGAAAGACTAAAGAGAGATGTGCATTAAATTCTTTTTGAATTTTTTATTAGTGAGGGTATTATAGTCATCTCACACTAACTTAACTAAGAAAACTAACCCCCATCCGCGTCAGGGACTATCCGAGAACGAAATTGCAAAAGTTGGGGATTATAGCTGTAATTTTAGAAAGTTAGAGACTAAAGATGAAAAATTGGCAAACCATAGGGACTATCCGGGCATTTTTCTCTAAAAATAATGTATTATCAAAATATCGAACATATCATCTATACTATATAATAAAAGAAATCGATATGAGGACACATGTCATTCATTGAAGTCATTTATTTTTTATAGATAATTAATTTCAATTAAAAGATAATTATAAAATTAAATTTAAACAATTCGTATAGGAGATAATCTAATATTTTAAAATATTTATCAGATTTCAAAATTATTTATCTTGAAATTAACAAAAGATGTACGCTAAATATAAATTAATATAATGTAAATGATTTATTTATTTTATTAAACTAAAGTAGTTAAGGGTAGAACCTATTTCAAAAATGTTTATAAGGGGTAAACAAAAATATTAATGTTTATTGGTTCTATACTTTTATTTTGGTGTTCAACTCTCAACTCAAATACAATCACTATGTTTACGTGACATTTATAAGAACCATCACCGCAATCACCCCATCCATCGTATATCGAGTATATCCGTTAGTTTTTTTTTAAGATATAAATTTTTATTAGATTCACTCAACCCGTGTGATAAACGAGTTTTTTTAAAGATATAACATTTTTATTTTTTACTATACAAAATTACATTTATGAAACTCGTGTAATACACGGGTTTTTTAAAATATAACTTTTTTTATTATGTAGTATATAAAATTAGATTTATTCAATCCATATAATATATAGGGTTTATAAAGATATAACTTTTTATTGTTTGGTATATAAAATTACATGTGCTCAACCCGTATAACAAATGAGGTTCTTAAAAATGTAACTTTTTTCATTATTTGATATATAAAATTAAATTTACTCAACCCATACAATACACGGGGTTCTTAAAAATACAATATTTTTCTATTATTTAATATATAAAATTACATTTATTCAACCCATGTAATAAACGAAATTTTTAAATATATATTGTTTTATTTTTTGATCTATAAAATTACATTTACTCAACCCGTGTAATAAGCGAGATTTTTAAAGATATATATATTTATATAATTTATATTATTTGGTATATAAAATTACATTAATTCAATCCGTGTAATACACGGGGTTCTAACCTAGTGTATTATAAAACAAGAAACATGTATTATTTTAATGATCTGATAAATCATACATTAGTTTGTTTATCAAAATATCGAACATATCTATATGAAAAAAAATGTTCACCATATTTTATATATGTGTAAAAGAACGGTTAAAATGTTAATTAATAAACTAAATAAACAAAGATCATTTAAAATGTAATTTTGTATGCTAACTTAATAGATTGGTGATACTGAGCTATCAAAAGCCTACTTCAAGAGTTCAACATTATATTTAATGTAGATATTGGGCTGTATAAAGCCCACTTCAACACAATAAATATTAGGTTAATCTCAATCTCATCTTCCTAGTTCAGCCGTTGCAGCCACGTGATGTAACACTCATTTTGTTACTCACATTCAGCCACTTCAACTTCCTTGTTCGGCTGAGTTATTTCTCTTTTCTCCCTTCCTTTCAGTTTTAAAGTTTTTTGAGAGGTAGCATAATATAATCGTAGGTGTAACGTAATAGAAAGTAAAAAAAAAAAATCTAATTGGCCGGAAAAGTTAAGGGGTAGCGGAGACTACCCCTCCCATCACACTAGATCCGCCTCTGAATATGGAAACATATAGATCTATCTAAAGATATACTACAATATATAATATGGAAAAAGTATATATGCAAACTTAGCATCACGACAAAGAAACAACCAATGATGAACTGAATGTGCAGAATCAAGTAGGAAGAAGAAGAATAATTATCCAGCAGCTATAGCGAAGCTTAAAACAAATTTTAATTATGTAAGTAAAATACCTTAGCTTATGTAGGTCCGGCTAGGGGAGGATCTAGTCGCCTACTCCTTGTTGTCAAACACACCCGGTTGTGCGGAATCCAACCGGAGATGCAAACCGAGAACGAGATGAACACGACAAGAACACGAGATACAAGACCGAGACTCAACGATTAACACCAATGTATTAATACGTAAGAAAAGTCAGTTACAAGCTCAATGTTTACAAAATAATCTTTGCAAACTCTCTATCAATTCTCTCTGGTGTGTGTTCTTCACTTGTGCGCTCCTTCTTTTGTCCACTGTTTTGCACACACACCACTGAAAACCCTTGTTTTCGGTATATATATGAATTGCACATGTTGTGCGATTGGGGTTCGGCCCAGATGAGAAATAAAGGCCCAACATGGAGTAGCCCACCATGCATTTGCCCATGCACGTTCATATTTGCATTTCTTTATCAACTTGTATTTAGTCAACATGAGTGACATCATCATGACATCACCAAGGTGATGTCATGGTGATGTGTCGACGGGAAAGGCCGCGGCGCTTCGTGCTTCGCGTATCGAACTCTGGGACGCACGACGGAGGAATGTCGTGGCGTCGGGCTTGAGCCGAACCTAACCGGGTCGAACCGAACCAAGTTGCGTCGAGTCGAGTCGCGTCCACATATATGTATCATCAAACTCCCCCTTGGACGCTACTCGCGAGATTCGCCTTTCTTGTCTTCTATGTCGGAGGATCTTCAATGTCTTCACGTATTGAAAGCAGAAAGTGTATCAATAGACTCCTCGTTTCATGTAGGAAGTGTGTTGACAAACTCCCCCTTAACATAAGCTCCCCCTTGAGTTATGCCCGTGAATCTTTTGACTTGTCAATTCTTCAGATCCTTGTGGTGTTGATGATGATCAGCGGCAACTCGATTATCTTCATCATTTGAGTGCCTTCACGTTGTGTCTTCATTCCGAAGTTTGTCATCGACCATGTTCTCCTTGCCTTTAGCATCTGCACATGCAAGAAAGCTAAACGCATAATGAGAACAACCGCTTGGAATATAGTTAACATTTAAACAAATGACACATATGAGATCAAATCTCAATCAAACACCGACCGACAACAGTTTGAAAGTTTAGAAAATGATCAATTTAATCCTTTAACTTTCAAAACTTGTTAACTTCGACTGTTTATGAAGATGCAATTGTTTTCCGGCTTACAATCAGGATTTTGGGTAGGATAGACTCGAGTTCCAACATCAGTCAATCAAAAATAAACTAGAAGCAAAATCTTTTTGGCTTTTATAAAGTTTATATTAAAACACACCTAAAATCTTTTTGGAATTTTTCATTTTTCAAAGGTAAAGACGGAAAGCAATAAATAAATATATACAAAGATACAGAAACTAAAAGCAGTAAACAAATATTTACAGACATTCTTTTTGCGAGTTTCGAGGGTAAGAGAATCATATCAGTGTACGGTCATGCCAAAACGCTCTTTTTGTTCAATTAATTAACATTAAGATAAGCATCCTATAACAATTATCGGTATTGTTGTCCACTTAAACTCAACTTATCAGATGTAATCATGGCGAGGGGATACGTTAAGGTATGATTTATACTTACCGACCGGTGTTCATCCACATCACGACACATTCCCGTATCAAGGTATGCACGAGGGTTCATCTTACCGGTGAGTATACCGATTATCATCTGTTTGACCGTATATGATGTGAGATTCTCACTTATTTTGATTGAAAACAAGCCCTATGTGATAGAATCACTTATTGATGAGGAACTTGATTTTCATATGCATGAGGGCACAGGAGCAAGTCCGTGAACAGGTCAGTACTTTCGTACAGCAGAGAGACGAACTTGACTCCCGGATAAATGTGATATTTTATCACTTATTTGTTTGGACATGTGATTGTTGATCACTTATTGAGGTCGAATGCAATATGTACACGTATGTATGGTATCATGGAAGATCTAGACTTGCGTCCCCGTTATATTTCGGTAAAAGATATAACCATGATACCCAAATGATAAGCAGCATAAAGACCGAATATCTCAGAACCTCGGCAATCTCTCAAACGAAATTTCGGTACTAAGACCATATGCCAATGAATGGTTCCCACCCAGTCTTCAGTCGATTTAAGTTTATATCACCCTGCACACTTTAAAATGATTGTGAGCCTACCGATACATCTTATATAGAGCTGCTTATCGCTTTTTCATTTAAGGTTTAAAGAGGTTTGGACAGACCACTGATGTACTATCATTTTCTCTTTTTCTCGCCAGGAAACTCATTTTTGTTTTTCTATTGTTTTTGTGCTTTTGAAATTTTTCGATGTTTTTGGATTTTTCAAATTTTGGATTTACTCCCCCTAAAATCAACAAACTAAGATAAAATTTAAAAACACAAAGGTATTTACAAAAATGACTTTCCGATGTTGGTTAACTCATGTTTTACCTCAATGCCGTTTACCAAAATTAATTTTTAATCTGAAAAGATTTATCGAATTTTGGAAAAATCAGTTGGCATGTCGGTTTGCGGTGCTGACCATGACAACATTGTCTGGCCAAAGAGTGCTGCGAGAGGATAACAATTTATAAAGTAGCTTAAATATCGACAAGTAAAGGAGAGATTAGAAATTTTAAAACCGTATCCTGCAACTGCTTCGTGCATTGCAAGGAATCTGAGTGCTCTCCCAAACTGGATATCCACCCGGTGTGGATTTCAAAGTCGATTCTTTGTAGCTACTGAGAAGTCTCTTGACAGCAACAAGATCATAAACCTTTGGGTCCGGCTGGTCTTCCACATTTCACCAGCGAAGGTCTTTGTCTTTCTCTTTCAGAAGTAGTGTGCGGTTGTTCATCCCATGCCAAGGCATCCGCACACCCGGTTGGTTTGTTCAACAAACACTTTTTCTTCAGTCACACCGCGAAGAAATGTACACTGCACGTTCATCTTGTTGATTTTGAATTTCAAACGTGCTGCAGGTGCGTACATTTGATTGAATCTATCCTCGGGACCCGATCAAAGCTTGATTGTAAAAGGCTTTGCATTTTTTGTCGAAGCTTTTCAAACTCATTCAACAGACACTTCTGTTTCTCTTTTCCTTTTCTTCTCTTCTCTCCATCAAAGGCAACAATTTCTTCTGTCGCCTATTTTGTGCATGGACACTCCACTATCAACAATCTTACGACTGTCGAAAGTTCCTCCTGGAATATCCTACACACTCATTCAAAGATTTGACGGAGAGGGGGACCCAAGCCTTTGTGGACTTGGGTCGTCCTTGATCATCAAGGAAAGTGATCTCAATCTCCTGATGATTAGGAAACAGAACCTGCGGTGCTCCCCCTGATTGAATTACCTGTTTTGGTTTCCAAGCTGTTTGTCCTTTACCAGCATTTGAATTTATTGTTTTAGCATTTACTGGTTTTACAGTTTTAGGTTTTGCTTGAACAGGTTTTTCTTCTTTGACCTCTGATTTTAAGGCCTTCTCAATTACCTTTTGATTCTTTTGTTTCAATTTCTTTTCCCTTTCTTTCAAGACACGTGGGTCTTGTTTCAGGGAAACTGGTCGTTTTCGGTAATTGGTTTCTTGGGGAGCCTTCAACTTTTGCAGGTATGGGCAATATCTTACAATATGCCCAACTGTGCCACACTCAAAACACATTCTCCGCTCTACAAACCTCGGAGAAACATGTTGATGACCAGACTGAGAACCAGACAATGAACTTTGTGATCTAGATGTACTTGGACCTAAATCACATCCGTTGGAGTGTTGGGTGTAATTATTCTGATCATTTCGTTTTAAAATTCTAACTTGTTTTATAAAATCAATGTTAGATTTATCCTGAAATGTTTCAAGTTTATCTGTACCCTTGGATCCAACAAAGTTCACTTTCGGTTCTCTTTTCTTAACAGGAGCTCTTTTGTTTTGCACCTTTTGCTGCTGAACTTTAGGTGCTTGAACATTCTTGTTCTGAGCCTTCTTTCCCTGTACCTTACCCTTTCCGGAGTTCACTTGTTGTTTTCGCTCAATTGGTTGTTTTTGGTTTCCGTATTGTTTTCTAACTTGTTCACACGGAATTGGATCACATTGAGTGACGGTGACTTTGCCACTTTTGTTTCCCAAAAACTTATCAATACATCCTTCAAAAATTTGCTCAATTAAATCTTGATTTACATTCTTAATTGGAAAATCTTTGTTAGAGTAGATTTTGTCATCTCCTTTGAGCGTGTACAACAAGTTATTCCCTTCACAGCTAGAAACAAGGGACTCCATTGCTTTTGACATTTCAGTCTTACTCGGTTTCACTGGTGGATCACACAGGATGTGATTCTCGATTGGAATATCTGTTGTAACCGAGTTAGACTGTTGTTTCACAATCTCTACAGATTCATCATCCGATGAATCAGATTCATCATCCGAAGAATCAGTATCCTCAACAATGGGAGGACTCTGTTCCTTAACACACGATGAATCTGTCACATTCTCAGACTCAGATTCTGATTGACCCGAGGATGATGTACCAGTTGTGAACCCGAGGCCTGCTGCAAAATCATCTAGATTGAGTGGCACAGTAGGTTCAAAACGGGGCATATCCTCATCATCAGGCGATTTGGAGTAATTGTGATTCATTGGGGGAGGACATGATTTGAATCCATTACACTTCCTATCCCCCTTTTTCTTCTGAACATCAATAATGTGATCCAAAACATAGCGGGAATTGGAATAGCTTTCCAATTTCTGCTTAATTGTCTCACATTCACATCTAGCTGTTGCTAACTCAACCATTTGCTTTTCAATTGTGTCAATTAAATCATTGTTAACATGTTGTTTTCTCAAAACAGCCCTTTGTAATTCAGAAACATCATGTTTTAATGACGCAATTGTTGCTTTAAACTCCTTTTCATTTCTGGTTAAAAACAAGTTAGCTTCAGTTGCTTTCGAAAGATCAACAATCAATTCTTGATTGTGTTTGTGTGTGACTTCAAATTTACTTTCCTGTTCAGCATATTTAACCTTTAAGCTATCACAATTTTTACAGCTAACTACAGTGGGTTCATCGACACTTACCTGACCTGATGAACTGTCGACATTAGCCGTAAAGGCTGAATGGAAAGAAAAAGATCCATCTTCAGAGAAGAACTTAGCAAGCTTCTCGGAAGTTCCAGCAGATTTCTGGCAGAGAATAGATCTCCTCTTGCATAATGCTTCAGCTTCAGCCAAAAGCTCATCAACCTTCAAATCTAAATCATCACTTGATAAATCACCATCATCAAGTGATTCCCCATCCATGCTCCCACTATAACCCGAACTATCTTCATCTTCTGAAGATTCACCAGCAGACACGGGTTCTACTACCTTCTCTGTTACTTTAGCATAACAAGCTGTTCCACCATTTCCTCCTTCTCCAAGCTGAAGCGACCAATCACAACCTTCATCCATTTGAACCACGAGTCCCCGGTTGGCATTTGATGACCCTGGTTGGCTTTGGTTGTTGACAGGTACCAACGTACGAACATTGTTCCTGTTCTGGCCTTGATTTCTGAAGGGATTTTGGTTTCCATGCTGAGCTGGTCTTGTGCATTCCCTTTTAAAATGACCACGTTCACCACAGTTAAAGCATGTTACAGCTTGCTTGTCGAACCCATACTTGGTGTCTTTCTTGCTTTCCAAGTTGGTTCTCCCGGTCCTTTCCATAAACTCCTTTGCTCTTCGAATTGCACTAGCAAGAGCCCACTTGATATCCATCATCTCAAACTCATCTTTATCCACTTGCTGATAATCTTCATTGGTTAGATTGATATTCCCAATCTGACCTGCGATCAATCCACAATAAGCACTAACCAAGGTATTCAACATCTCCATATGCTCCTTGGCTATTTCGACACTGACTTTGGAAAAGTTGGAAGTGTCTAATCTGACAGTGTTTGGATTGGAAGTGGCATGAATGTTTGAAGAGCTTCCATAAAACCCTTGCTGTTGCGGTTGTTGCTGCTGAGGAGCTGTCGGTTTCACATCTGGTCTTGGATACATCAAGTATGCTGAAGGATCAAACTGATCTGTTGTTGATGGACCAGTGTTTGAGATGAAAGCTGTTTGAAGCTTTGCGTGTTGAGAAGCTGGTTTTTCTCCACTGATACCCCCTGCAATCCCAAAATACATCTCTGGACTTTGAGGAGTTAGTGTTCTTTTTGCCTTCAGTTTTTCTTCCACATCCTTGTTCTCCAATTTTTGAATTAAATCATAAACGGTGATTGTGTCTAACACACCATTTTCTTTGAGAATTTCAAGGTAACTGCTCCACTTTGCTGGTAAGCTATCAGCAAATCTCTTCGTCATTTCTTGTGGAGTGGCATTGACTTTAAAAGCAAACATCTCGCTCAACAAGTGATGAAACCTTGTAGATAAATCTGCCAAAGTCTCATTCTCCATACACGTAAATCCTTCAAACTCTTTCTTCAGCAAATCTTGCTTGATCTTTCTTGATTGAGCATTTCCTTCACATCGTAACGTGAGCATATCCCACAAGCTTTTAGTAGTAGTGCAATAAACAAACTGGTGGTAAATGTCTCTGTTAAGAGCTTGTGTGAGAATCATGAATGCTTTCTTTTCTAATTCAATCTTCTTCTTATCTGCATCAGTCAGAGTGCTGTAAGTTTCTGGATTTGATCCTGCAATTTCCAACTCGTTTTCAAATGGAGTGAAGAAACACATCCATAGATCTTGACCTTGCCCTTGAACATAAGTTCTCAACCTTTCTTTCCACCATCCCCAATCATTGATGTGATTTAGCTTTGGCGGTTTTGTACTTGTACCAGTTTCACTGTCGTTCTGCATCATAGATTGAATGCTGCTGTTTTGATTTGTGACCAATGCCCATTGATTTGCAGTAATCATTGCAGCTTGAGTTGGTGCAATAGCTCGCATCCATGCAGATTTGTCGAATTCTGGCTCAGGTTGTGTAACTGATGATCGTGAAGATGTTAGAGTCCACGCGGTTGGATCCCACTGATCGTTTGTTCCCATTTTATAAAAATTAATATATTAAGTGAAAATGATTTAAAAATTTGAAAAACAAGTTTTCCCTTTTTAAAATTTAATTTTCACAAACTATGTTAATATCTCGAATGATAACAACCAGCCGAAGGATCTCTGATCGAAAGACCTGAAAAACACAAACTTGTTAAACTTAAACAGACTAGGATCGAAGGATCAATACTTGTTCGAAGGATCAACAGTGTTTCGAACAATGATCTTAATAACTTGTGCGATCCAATAAATCCAAATTAAACAAATCTTGTGTGATTCAAAACGGCAGCCCAAATAGTAATCAGAAGCCCACTATAAAAGCCCACTATCTTGTACGATTAAACAAGTCTTGTGCGATTGGACACTTCTTGTACGATCCAAAACTTGTATGATTGGGATGTCTTGTGCGACTGAAACAATATAATATGCAACCAATAATCTTGTGCGATCAAGTCAAACAGCCCAGTTCAATATAAGGCCCAATTCTGGAAGCCCAATTCTTGTACGATCTGATTAACTGTTGTGCGACTGATATGAGTTGTGCGACTGAAATGTTTGTGTGATCATGCAATTCTTGTGCGGCTGGAGCCCAAACAAAGGTTCCACAGAAGCCCAATTCAAGCCCAATCACTTGTACGAGCCCACTGTCTTGTGCGTTTGAATGTTGTGTGAGCCAGCTTGTGCGATGCAACCTTGTGTGATCCAACTATCTAATTTGACTTTCTATCACCTGACACAAAAGCAATCCACTTTCTGCTACACCATTTCCAAGTAACCAACCTAATGATGTTGTCCTTTTTTTTTTAATAAAATCACAATTTTCAAAAATACAAACAACTATCACAAACACTTGACCAAGATTAAAAAGGTGAAAATATCAAGAACCGTTTGAAGATAGGATGAATATTTGAAGAACAACCCAGAAATTTATGAATTTTCCGGTAAACTTATGAGTTTTCCGGTGAACCGTAAATTTCTGAAACACAATTTTTGCATAAAACGTCACTAAAAACCCACTTTTAACATTAGAAAATGAAAAATAACAAGGTTTTTATGTGAACTTCCAGCAAAATATGAAGATTTTCGAAGCTAGAAACAGAAATTTCCAGAAAATACAAGCTTCTAAACCCGAAAAACAACCCGAAAACACTCGGTTTTAACAAGGAGAAGAGCCACGGCTCTGATACCACTTGTAGGTCCGGCTAGGGGAGGATCTAGTCGCCTACTCCTTGTTGTCAAACACACCCGGTTGTGCGGAATCCAACCGGAGATGCAAACCGAGAACGAGATGAACACGACAAGAACACGAGATACAAGACCGAGACTCAACGATTAACACCAATGTATTAATACGTAAGAAAAGTCAGTTACAAGCTCAATGTTTACAAAATAATCTTTGCAAACTCTCTATCAATTCTCTCTGGTGTGTGTTCTTCACTTGTGCGCTCCTTCTTTTGTCCACTGTTTTGCACACACACCACCGAAAACCCTTGTTTTCGGTATATATATGAATTGCACATGTTGTGCGATTGGGGTTCGGCCCAGATGAGAAATAAAGGCCCAACATGGAGTAGCCCACCATGCATTTGCCCATGCACGTTCATATTTGCATTTCTTTATCAACTTGTATTTAGTCAACATGAGTGACATCATCATGACATCACCAAGGTGATGTCATGGTGATGTGTCGACGGGAAAGGCCGCGGCGCTTCGTGCTTCGCGTATCGAACTCTGGGACGCACGACGGAGGAATGTCGTGGCGTCGGGCTTGAGCCGAACCTAACCGGGTCGAACCGAACCAAGTTGCGTCGAGTCGAGTCGCGTCCACATATATGTATCAACAGCTTAGATGCGATCTTTCTTCAAAATCTCTGATGATAACACTGAGTTTTAACGAGATGAATAAAAGGATTGAAGGGGGTTTAATTTATAAATGTAATTATTGCCGACAGTTGTGATGGTTTGATGGATAGAAGAGGTTTTATAAATGTAATTATTGCCATGGTTTGGTTGCTAGCTGTGATACTTTTCAAAGATAGTATATAAATTGATTATTTTTTAATACGTAAAGGAATATGACATCCACTTAAATTCCAAAAACATCACAATGGCTTCAATTATTTTAGTTGTGTGGTCCCCCGGAGACTTGGTTGACCATTTAAAAACCTTTCATATCAGAGTTGTAAATGAAATATCTTGTCCTATTCGGGCTAAGTTTTGTTTTTTTATCGGTGAAAGATTCTATGACTACTTAAATTTACTGAATTGAGTCTTATCTTTGATCTATATGCACAAACATATTCAAGACAATTTTTGCAAAATTACTTGCATACAAGAGTACTTTACACTAATGGGGTGGTGGTTCATTGGAAAAGGCAAAACCTTTAAAGCATCTAGGTTAGGAAGGGGAAAGTCTTGGGTTCAAGTCCCACAGATGACAAAGGATTAAAGAAATTAGCCTTTCAAAAAACAAGAGTACTTTACATAGGGTTGTTCTAACCTTTTTTGAGATCCAAGTCGAAATGAAATTTTGAGACCCTTTTTTTCCTTGTTTGATTGTTATAAACGATACCCTTTTATCCGTGTTTGGAACCAAACAAAAATTTAACACAACTATAGCAGAGAGCGGTTTGCTTGTATAAGAAATCAAACAGATCTAAAACAATTAAAGTGGTTTGTTATTAATTTTCTTTTAAGTGGTAGCCAATATTTTTGGAGGCTTTAGGCCCAAGTCTGAGTTACTTATACTATAGGTCCAGCCCTGCTTTATATCCTTTCAGAACACATTATGAGAGAGATTTACAAGATACTTTTTAACAAGTTTTGAGGGGCCTCGATGAAAAGACGTCTTCTATTCTGGTTGATACAGTTGCGGAAACAATCAAATGGCCAATAAGGGAATGATTTTTATCAAACGCTTGAATCGAATGATTCAATTAACAAGCTTAAAGCTTTACAATTGTTTATCAAAAACTAAAAACAACAAAACAATAAACCCTAGGTCGCTACTTACTGTTTAAAATTACAATTCAAATAGAAAACAAACCACAGTGGTAGCAGTGGTGGTAAAAGCACCCCACACCCGTGAGGGAAAGGGTAGTAATAACATTGGTGCTCAGATAGCCGAAGAAGTTAATATGGCTATGGCAAATTTTATGCCCAATTATAAGGCCTTGAGCCATCAAGACAAACTTTTAAAAATGCCTCTCACTCAGCTTCTCATCGATCCTAGAGTTCTTACAAATCCTCTAGTAGGAGTAAGACCAGCCAGTCTGACTATGTCACTACAAAGAAACCATTTGGTTCCGAGGACGGGTGTACATAGAAATACTTTGTCTCATGTAAACCCCGAGACTTCACCGGGGAGAAGGGAGCAGTCAATGCCATGAAATGGCTCGAGGAGACGGAGACTATCATTGATATCAGCGGTTGCGCTAAAAAGGACATGATTAAGTTTGCATCACGGCCCTTTAAGGAAGATGCATTATCATGGTGGAAAGCTATGATCCAAGCTAGTGGGAAAGTTTCTCTTTACAATATGAGTTGTAGTAAGTTTGAGGAATTAATCAAGGAAACTTAGTGTCCACCCCATGAGATAGAAAAAGTGGAGTTAGACTTCATAAAGATGACCATGGTAAACATGAATTGTAGGGAGTATACATTTTAGTACAACTCCATATCTAGGCAAGTGCTCTATCTGATCACCCCGAATCAAAATGAATTTCCCATTATATTTGGGATTTAACACCCGAGATCCGACCGACGGTGAAATCCTGTAGGTCCGGCTAGGGGAGGATCTAGTCGCCTAATACTTGTTGTCAAACACACCCGGTTGTGCGGAATCTAACCGGAGATGCAAACCGAGATAGAACACGCACAAGCACGACACGCAATATTCACCGATTAACACCTCTGTATTAATGCTATGAAAAGTCTATTACAAATCAACGTTTACAGATGTATTCTATAAACTCTCTCTCGTGTGTGTGTGTGCTCTGTTCTGGTGTCTCAGTGTTCTCCCCTTGTGTTCTCTTCTTTTCGAAACAGAACAAATGAACTCTATTTATACTAACAGACACACATACATGTGACGAAACATAAAACAGGCGACGAAACAGAATCATGGTCGACGAAACACATCTGTTTCGTCGACTTCTGGGCTGATTCGCCGATGTGGTCTTAGGCCCAGTCAGTTTAAGGCCCAATCCCTGATTCGTCATCTTCTTTTAGCCCAAGGACTGTGATGTTGAGTCCAGTCCTTGTCTTGTCTCTTTTGTTGGCTTGACGTCTTGTACATGACGGAGGAAAGTCGTGTCAACACGGGCCGAACCGAGTCGCGTCCACAGTATCATGTATCAACAAACTCCCCCTTGGACGCTACTCGTGAGGTTCGCTTCTCATATCTTCTATGTCGGAGGATCTTCAAAGTCTTCACGTCTTCAAAGCAGAAAGTGTATCAACAAACTCCCCGTTTCATGTAGGAAGTGTGTTGACAAACTCCCCCTTAACATAAGCTCTCCTTTGAGGTATGCTCGTGAAATACTTGTTCGTTATGAAGTGAGATCCTTGTGGTATTGATGATGGTCAGCGGCAACTCGATCATCTTCATCACTTGAGCGCCTTCACGTCGTGTCTCCATTCCGAGGCTTGTCATCGACCATGTTCTCCTTGCCTTTAGAATCTGCACATGCAAGAAATCTAAACGCGTAATGAGAACAACTGCTTGGAATATAGTAAACATAAACAAACGACACACGTGTGACCATTGTTTAAATAAACACCGTCCGACAGTTTGAAAGTTTTAACACATTTTATCAATTTCAAATTTTAACTTTCAACACTTGCAAATTTCGACCGTTTATGAAGATTTAGTCGTTTCGGTTTTCAATCAGGTTTCAGGTAACGAAGACTCGAGATCCAACATCGTACGATCGAAAATAAGATAGAAATAAAATCTTTTTGGCTTTTATAAAGTTTATATTAAAACACACCTAAAATCTTTTTGGACTTTTTGAATATTTCAAATGTAAAGACTGAAAGCAGTAAATAGATATATACAAAGATGCAGAAACTGAAAGCATTAAATAAATAAATACAGACATGCTTTTTGCGAGTTTCGAGGGTAAGAGAATCATATCAGTGTACGGTCAGGCCAAAACGCTCCTTTTTAGTTAACATTTAGATAAGCATCCTATAACGATTATCGGTATTGTTGTCCACATAAGCTCAACTTATCAGATGTAATCATGGCGAGGGGATACGTTAAGGTATGATTTATACTTACCGACCGGTGTTCATCCACATCACGACACATTCCCGTATCAAGGTATGCACGAGGGTTCATCTTACCGGTGAGTATACCGATTATCATCTGTTTGACCGTATATGATGTGAGATTCTCACTTATTTTGATTTGAAAACAAGCCCTATGTGATAGAATCACTTATTGATGAGGAACTTGATTTTCGATGCATGAGGGCACAGGAGCAAGTCCGTGAACAGGTCAGTACTTTTGTACAGCAGAGAGACGAACTTGACTCCCGGATAAATGTGATATATTATCACTTATTTTGAGGGACATGTGATTGTTGATCACTTATTGAGGTCGAATGCAATATGTACACGTAAGTATGGTATCATGGAAGATCTAGACTTGCGTCCCCGTTATTTTTCGGTAAAAGATACAACCATGATACCCAGATGATAAGTAGCATAAAGACCGAATATCTCAGAACCTCGGCAATCTCTCAAACGAAATTTCGGTACTAAGACCATATGCCAATGAATGGTTCCCACCCAGTCTTCAGTCGATTTAAGTTTATATCACCCTGCACACTTTAAAATGATTGTGAGCCTACCGATACATCTTATATAGAGCTGCTTAACATTTTTCATTTTAGGTTTAAAGAGGCTTAGACAGACCACTGATGTACTATCATTTTCTCTTTTGCTCGCCAGGAAACTCATTTTTGTTTTTCTATTGTTTTTGTGTTTTTGAAATTTTTCTATGTTTTTGGATTTTTCAAATTTTGGATTTACTCCCCCTAAAATCAACAAACTAAGACAAATTTAAAACACAAAGGTATTTACAAAAATGATTTTCCGATGTTGGTTTTACTCTTGCTTGACCTTAATGCCGTTTACCAATAATAAATAGTCAAAACTTGATTTGTCAAATGCTTTGGTAAAAAGGTCGGCACGTTGGTCATCGGTGTGGACCATGACAACATTGACGAGTTTCATATTGAAACAATCACGTGTGAGGTGATATTCGAGTTCAACGTGTCTGGTCAAAGAGTGCTGTAAGCAGCTTAAATATCGACAAGTATAAGAGAGATTAGAAATTTAAAACCGTATCCTGCAACTGCTTCGTGCATTGCCAGGAATCTGAGTGCTCTCCCAAACTGGATATCCATCCGGTGTGGATTTCAAAGTCGATTCTTTGTAGCTACTGAGAAGTCTCTTGACAGCAACAAGATCATAAACCTTTGGGTCCGGCTGGTCTTCCACATTGCACCAGCGAAGGTTTTTGTCTTTCTCTTTCAGAATTAGTGTGCGGTTGTTCAATCCACGCCAAGGCATCCGCACACCCGGTTGGTTTGTTCAACGAACACATTTTCTTCAATCACACCGTAGAGAAAAGTACCCTACACGTTCATCTTGTGGACTTTGTACTTCTTGTGGAAGAAAAATCCATGAATCTTCGAAAAGCTTCAGATGTGCTACAGGCGTGTACTTTTCATTGGAATCTATCCTGAGGACCCGATCAAAAACCATAACAACCAATTTTGGCACATATTTCAACTGGTCGAATTTTTCAACTTCATTCCTTTTTCTTTCACCATCATTCCTTCATCGGAATGTTTGTCTTCTTATCTTTTTCTTTTCTTTTCTCATTTCTCTCCATCAATGGCAACAATATTCTCCTAAATGTAACAATATTTCGGAGCCTTATGTCGCCGATCTTGTGCATGGACGCTCCACTATTAACAATCCTAAGACTATCAATAGTTCCTCCTGGAACATCCTGCACACTCATTCAGAGATTAGTTGGAGAGGGGGACCCAAGCCTTCACAGACTTGGGTCGTCCGTCATCATCGAGGATTGTAACATCCATTTCCCGATGATTCGGAATTGATGTAGCTCCCCCTGAAACAGTTACTGGTTTTGGTTTCCAAATCTGTTTTTGTTTTTCATTTTTAATTTCTAACTTAACAGACTGTGTTTGGACAACCTCCGGTTTTAAAACCTTTTCAACATTTTTCCGTTGTTTCTTTCTCTGTTTCACTTCTTGTTGTTTAACAAGACGAGGGTCCTGTTTTGGTGAAACAGATCTTTTATGGTAATTGTTACCATGGGGGGCATCAACTTTTGCTTTCAACTTATGAAGATACGGACAGTTTCGAATTATGTGTCCAATTGTACCACATTCAAAACATGATCTTCGTTCAACAAACCCCGAAGTATCATGTGATCGTCTTGCCGATGATGAACTTTGTGATCCCGAGGTACTAGGTTTTGAACTATTTGGTTCATTCCTTTTCATCACAGTTGCTTTCTTGACAAAATCTAAGTTAGATTGATTTTCAAACGTAGCAATTTTGTCCGTTCCCTTAGATTTCACAAAGTTCACATTCTTTTTCTTCTTTTGATTCGGCTTCTTTTGAGTTTGAGTCGGTGCTTTTCCTTTTGGCTTAGTATGATTTTGCTGTTTTTGCACTGTTGGTAATTTTTGATTGCCAAATTGTTTTCTAACTTCAGCCTTTGGGATAGGAGGGTACTGTGTTACAGTAACATGTGATCCTGTCTTTCCCAAAAACTTACTTGTTGAATTTTCAAAGACTTTACTGATTAATGATTGATTAACATTCTTAATAGGAAAATCTTTGTCTGAATAAACTTTGTCATCACCAACAAGAGTGTACAGCAAATCCACACTCTCCGACTCTTTTGCAGACACAGGCTCGATTGCAACAGTCTTAGCAGGTTTTGCAGGAGGATCACACAGAATATGATTCTCAAGAGGTATGTCCTCTTCTTTTATCACTGCATCAGACTTTGCTGAAACAGTATCATCAGATTCATCATCAGAAGAATCAGAATCCTCACTGTATATCACAACTGGAGGAACCTGATTCGGTTCAGCAGAAGACACACATGTATCTGCTGACACATCTGAATCTGATGATACCTCTTTCTTGTATCCGAGTCCAGCTGCAAATTCATTAACATCTAGAGGAACAGATGGTTCAAAGAAAGTTCTGTTCTCCTCGTCAGGCATGGCATCATAATTGTTTCTCACGGGTGGTGGACATTTCTTGTAGCCTATGCATGTGACATCCCGTTTCTCTTTCTGTACATCAATGATGTGATCCAACACATAGCTAGAACTCAAATAACTGTCTAACTTGAGTCGGATCGCCTCACTTTCAGTTTTAACACAAGCCATTTCCTTTTGCATTACCTCAAGACGAGTTATATACAAATTAATGTCAGTTTGTTTTCTGGAAACCATTTTAGTTAACTCGGTTTTATCTTTCTTTAATTTTTCAATTACCGACTTAAACTCCTTTTCATGGTTTTCATAAAACATGTTGGCTTCTGTGCACTTAGAAAGATCCACGGTCAACTTCTGATTGTGAATAAATGTCACATCATATTTCTCTTGCAAAGCCTCGTGTTTGCTTTGCAATTCACACCACTTATCATTCAATGAAACATGTTTGTCTTGCACGTCAAACAAACTAGCTTGTAAAGCATCATGTTTGCCTTGCAACTCAGACATGTTCGCATCCAAATCAGCACATCTAACATGCAATCTATCACAATTATCACAAATAGCAGCAGTGGGTTCATCGACACATACCTGACTTGATGAACTGTCGACATTAGCCATAACGGCTGAATGGAGAGAAGACGAAGAATATGCAGCTTGATCCACCAATATAGATCTTCTATGATTTTCTGCTGCAGCTTCCTCCAAAAGCTCATCAACATTTGCATCGGCTGACGCACTTGATGTGTCATCTTCCCGATCATTCCCTGAACCCAAGGATTCTCCATCCGAACTTCTACTATAACCAGAAGAGTCTTCATCCTTAGAAGAGTCACCACCATTGGTGGAAGATTCTCCACCACTGGCGTGATTTAAATCCTTGACAACCTCAGCAAAACAAGCTGTTCCATCTGGAGCATCACTACTCAACTGGATTGACCAATCACCACCTTCGTCTATTTGAACCACAAGTGCCTGGTTAGCATTTGATGGTCCTGCTTGGCTTTGGTTGTTGACAGGTATCAACGTACGCTCATTGTTCCTGTTCTGATTCTGCTGGTTGCCTTGATTTCTGAAAGGGTTCTGGTTCCCATGCTGAGCTGGCTTAACAGAAACTTGTATCGGATTGCCATATAGATCAGTTGTCACAGGAGGCCTTTGGGTTTGCTGTTGAGGCACCGGTTGAGGAACTGGTTGAAGCGGATTTCCGTACATGTCTGTTTTTGGAGGAACCGGAACTTGGATAGGATTGCCATACATGTCTGTTGGTCCGGTAGATTGAACAGGTAATGGATTTCCGAACATATCAGTTGGTCTAAGAGGTCGTTGCTGTTGTGGTGCTGATTGAGGGACTGGTTCCAGCAGATTTCCATACATGTCTGTCTTTGGAGGAACCGGCACTTGGATAGTATTGCCATACATGTCAGTGCTAGTCACAAATGATGTCTGAATTGGAGCATGCGAAGAAGGTTTTGTAGAGGTGCTAGAGGTTCCAAAATACATTTCAGGATTTTGAGGCACGGGAATTCTTTTTGCCTTCAGAGTTTCTTCCTGATTCTTGTTTTCTAGAATTTGAACAAAGTCGTTGAAGCTCGTTGTAGCTAAAGTACCATTGTACTTCATGATTTCCAAGAATGTATTCCATTGAGGTGGCAATGCATCTGCAAACCTTTTCACAATCTCTACAGGAGTTGTAACAACCCCGAAATTTGTCAATTCAGTCAACAAGTGATTAAATCGACTTGTCAAATCACCCAACGACTCATTCTCCATACAAGTAAAACCATCAAACTCTTTCTTTAGCAGTTCTTTCCTCAGTTGACGTGTCGCTTCATTTCCCACGCCCCTTGTCTTCAACGCGTCCCACAACCTTTTTGTAGTCTTATAACTGACGAACTGATGATAGATATCTTTACTTAAGGCCTGAGTGAGAATGGCGTATGCCTTCTTTTCTAGATCATAGACTTTCTTCTGATCTTCCGTGAGATCTGCAAATGTAGCAGCAGATGATGCGGCAACCTCTATTGTTTGATCAAAATCTGTGATGAAACGCAACCACAGTTCTGTATTTTGACCAAGGACGTATGTATGAAATCTACCAAACCATCCCGGATATTCACTTAAGTGCATCAACTTTGGAGGCCTATTCAAACTTCCCGTTTCACTTTCGCTTAGCAAAATGCTTTGAACACTTGGAGCTTGATTTGATACGAATGCCCATTGACCGGTAGATGTAGCATTAGCTTGCGAAGATGCCGGTGCGGGAGACGGAGTTCCATAGTACATTTCTCTAAATAAATCCTCACTGCTTCTATACTTGTTTTCTGTATTTGACGGAGTACCCCAGGCCGGATTCATTTTTGATCAAAAATAATAAAACCTGAAATTCACACCTCAAACAAACTGTCAAAGCACAAATACAAACCTTCTGTTAAAAACTGACAGGTGTTTTGACGAAACTGGCTTATGATTTTGTTCGACGAAACAAGATGATCGACGAAATAAGCCTAAATTTGATATGCGACGAGACTGATTTAGACTATATAAGTGTTGACGAAACAGCCCACTTATGATTTGGGCTGCCAAGTCGACGAAACAGAAGCCCAGTAACAATGTCCACGAAACAGAAGCCCAGTAACAAGGTCCACGAAACAGAAGCCCAAAAACAAGCAATATCGACGAAACAGAAAGTCTGTTTCGTCGTGGAGGGGCTTGACGAATGAGACCTGTTTCGTCTGATGTCTGATTCGTCGAAACGGTAACAGGGGTTGGTGAGATCTGTCTGACACGGTACAACTTTGAGACAACCTTGCACGTCCAAGTTCACCAACCAGTATGGTCTCCAATATTTTAATCAAATTTCAATTTCCAATTCACAAACACTTATTAATTTAAACTTTTTAAGATCAAAAAGTGGGTTTCAAGAAGAACACTTTGAAGATGGCAAGAACACGATGAATTTTCCGGTGACTCGAAAATTTCCAAAACCCAAATTTTTGCTAAAATGTTTAATAAAAAACCAATAACTAATATGTGAACGTTAATTTTACGAGGTTTTTAACAAAACATAAAGCAAAACACAACACTTAGCTCGATTTTAAGAAATTTTCCAGAAAATTATGAACTTTTAAATCCCGAAAAACGCAAGAACACCTCGGTTTTAACAAGAAGAAGAGCCAAGGCTCTGATACCACTTGTAGGTCCGGCTAGGGGAGGATCTAGTCGCCTAATCCTTGTTGTCAAACACACCCGGTTGTGCGGAATCCAACCGGAGATGCAAACCGAGATAGAACACGCACAAGCACGACACGCAATATTCACCGATTAACACCTCTGTATTAATGCTATGAAAAGTCTGTTACAAATCAACGTTTACAGATGTATTCTATAAACTCTCTCTCGTGTGTGTGTGTGCTCTGTTCTGGTGTCTCAGTGTTCTCCCCTTGTGTTCTCTTCTTTTCGAAACAGAACAAATGAACTCTATTTATACTAACAGACACACATACATGTGACGAAACATAAAACAGGCGACGAAACAGAATCATGGTCGACGAAACACATCTGTTTCGTCGACTTCTGGGCTGATTCGCCGATGTGGTCTTAGGCCCAGTCAGTTTAAGGCCCAATCCCTGATTCGTCATCTTCTTTTAGCCCAAGGACTGTGATGTTGAGTCCAGTCCTTGTCTTGTCTCTTTTGTTGGCTTGACGTCTTGTACATGACGGAGGAAAGTCGTGTCAACACGGGCCGAACCGAGTCGCGTCCACAGTATCATGTATCAACAAATCCTCCACTTTTCGATCGGGCATAGACATTGCTAATGCCTTAACCGAGGATGAGATTCGATAATTAAGAGAATCTAGGCTTAAGTTGGAGACAAAAAGGAAAAGAGAGGAGTGCTCTCAAGGGGATTCAAAGAAGAGGAGATTTAATTCCAGAAGGAAACAATTAGGATTGAATGGAAACAAACCAGAATGTAGGACACCAAAGTGAAGACTAAAGATTTCCCCTTGGTTTTAAAAAGCGATAGGCGCACAAAAACAACGAGGTCTAAATTTGAGGCGCGAAGCACAAAGCGGTAGACTTTTCATACCCGAGGCGCAAGGTGTTTATATAATTTTTTATATATCCCATACATATCACATAGGTTTTTAGCTTCTTTTAACCAAAATATAGCTTTTATACCATTTTACTTACATGTACAAGTCAAAAAACCCAAGGTACAACTTTTTTCTGCAGAAAAACGCCTCAGATACATGAGGCGCAAGCCTGAGGCCAAAAAGCCCCAAAAAAAACCCCAAAAATCTACGCCTTTTGGCTGCTTCTTGTAATTCTATTGATGGGTTCAAAGTTTGAAGTTCGTTCCCAAAAAAAGAAGAAAACATCAGGGTTGGAAAATTATACAAGCTCAACGGATGGTTAAACATTCTAGAAATTAACCAGGACACTGTACCACAAGGGCGCAACAGAAAGGGAAGAAAGGTGGCGAGTCATCTAGCAAAAGGAAGGAAAGTTTGACATATATCGTCTGTGGCGGAGCTTGAACGAAAACTCAATGAGGGCCGGACTCTCAAAATCCATATCAATGAGGGTCGGGCTCTTAAAAATTCAATATTTTACATTACAAAAAAACGCTTTTGAATTTCTTAGATAAAACTAAACACCCCGGGGCACCCCTGGTCCTCCATTAACCTCCACTAGTGGATGTCGTCATCAATTACAAGACGAAAAAAATAGTAGAAAAAGAAGAGGAAAAAATCCATTCGAGCAAAGTTGGCGGAATCAAAACTAAAAAGAGACGAAATGCGTATTAACAGGATGTGGGAAGATGAAAAAAAGCGCGATACTTGACGACTTTGCTACAAGTATACAAGGTGAACTAGAAATAATGGAAATATAGGATTGACCTTGCAACTTTTAGGTTTTTTTAAGTTTCAAGTTTATCTATGTATTTTATGTTTAGTTATTTGTAATTAATGGAAAAGAGTAAAATATCATGCGCTTTGCGGCGACATCACGTCATAATTTAAAATTGAGTATAACAATGGAAATGCAGATATAAAAACACTTGTGACGAAGTGTAGATATCAAACATTGTTGATTGCTTCATAGGTTCAAACGGTTCCAAGATGGATGCTCTTCCACCCGTTATATACACCAATATCAAATATTATTTTGTTTTTTCAACATCCTTTTACACCTAAATACCACGTAATCATACATTTACAAAAATTTGAACCAACACCGCTTTTGTGAGGGGACAAACACCAACAAACTACTAGAACAACCATTAGTTCTTTTACTATGTAATTATAAATTTTTTTTTCTCAAAAGATGCTAAAAGAGCTAATTTCATATATTCACATACCAAACTAATGCTTCAAGTGTCATATCTTCCATGTGTAACCATCATTTTACTCTTTTAGAACTCATACTTCACGTCATAAATTAAGTTTTGAAATTGAATTCCATGTGACTTTCAATTTTCAATCCAATTCCACCTCTACTAAAGGTTTGATCTTTTACTCTTTATTTGAAATCAAAATGTGTTCCATTCGTTTTCTAGAGAAGTTGAAATCTAGAGCCGATAAAATTATACTAACCCGAAACCTGACCCGATAAAACACGAACCATTTAACCCGAAAACCGAAAAACCCGAACCTAGAATGGTTTGGTTATTGGATAATATTTTGAATTTTGAAAATCCGAACCCAGCCCGAGAAACCCGAAACCCGAGAAAACAACCCGAAGAACACCCCTACTTCACATGCTTCTAGTTTGTTTTTTCATTTTTAATAACCTGTCACCTCTGTTTTTTCTAGGAAAAACTACACTCCAGCCATCTTCATCCACCTTTTGTGCAGCCACAGGTGCCCGTGGCGGCTCACTAAGAGTCATATCTGATATGTTTGAAGATGGGTCAAGCTCATCTGCAATCTCCATTGATTCATCCCCTGAGCTTGATGCTGAATCTGATTTATCTTCACCACCGTTCACAACCTAACAAGTTACAAAAAAAAAAATAATAATAATCTCCCTGTAAATATTACAAAATGAACAAAACTTAAATGGTTAAAGGTATTACAACTTCATTTTTCACCATCATGGTAATATCAGATGTTACAGATAAAGGCATATAAAAAAGAAATAACACATGTCAAATCAACTGGATTACAAAACCATGTACCTTGAGAAACATGAGATTTATTAATTATAACTAAACCGAATGTGATTGAGGTTGTCCATAAAAAAGAAAATAATTAGCTTAGATGTGATATATCAAACTTGACATGATACATGTATGCGTCGATCAGGAGTAGGAACTGATTGCCTTAGTCGTCCAATGGAGGCAAAGTTACCTTCCAAACATTCTTCATGTATGATCATTAAGTTTTTTGCTACCTAATTACAAAATTAGAAAGATGAAAAAATTTGGCAAGGAGAAATAGCTAAATAGGTAACTAATAGAGTTCAAGAAACACATGTAAATACATCAAAAAAGATTGTTAAAAGGGACAACATAAAAGAGGGGCACTCTTTATATGATGGTTGAAGAAGTCGCTAGGCGCTCACAGGCCCATATCGACTGAGGAGTTGCGAGTACTCGGTCTAGGCGGAGAATACTTCTCAGACATGATAAATTATATAGAAATTAGTTTTTGGGAAATTATACATGCCAAAAATCAAAAGTTTACTAATATTTATAACAAAATACGTGAATATCAATATAAATAAAAAGTACATGTTTAGATAGTAAAGTATTTCAAAAATTGATATTAGAAAATGATTGACATCAGAATTACGTTTTATTATTTATAAGTCAAACTCAGCCCGAGTTGACCAACAAGATCCGATTCTAGCCGAGGTGGACTGCGATTGATTGATTTCGAGTAAAAAATGATAGACATCAGAATTAGGCGGAGTGGAAGAAAATCAGCTCGGCGAGTATTCGGCCTCCTAAACCTTGTTTTACAATATTGCTTTATATGTGTTTGTCAAGTACCAAAATTATTTATAACCCACATAGCCCATGGTATACACCCAACTTCTTCTTCTTCTTTTCCTATTTACTAGTTGTTTGTTTCTTTTCCTATTTAACAGTTAGAAACTATGTTCCCGAGTCTCATTTAACAGGGGGAGGGGAAGGAAAATTTTCTCTCCTAATCTCTCCAATTTGGGAGGATGAATATATGGTCATATTTTCATCCCTTTTCTCTCCTTTTCCCTCCCTCCCCTCTTAAATGAAACTCAAGAACATGGTTTTTCATCTTTTCATCTCTTTTCCCTCCCCTCCCCTTGTTAAATGAGACTTGGGAACAGAGTAAATATTCTTCTAGTCTTCTTTAATTGACCCATTTTACTGTTATCTAAATCCGATTGGTACATATCATCAAAACTCTTTTAAGTAAAACTACGTTTCCATTAAACAAAAAAATCTCATATCAACAAAACTCTTTAGTCATTAGTGGTATTAGTGCTAGAGAATGGTTTTTACAACAATTAGTAGTGCTTTCTTATTCTGTTTTCATGAATGAAATGAATTGACTCTAAATATTCTTCTTTAATTGACCGATCCATTCTACTGTTATCTAAATCCGATTGGTACATATCAACAAAACTCTTTTAAGTAAAACTACGTTTCCATTAAACAAAAAATCTCATAGTTGCATCATAAAAAAGACTAGCTTGAAATCACATAAAACCGAACGGCGTCGACAACAGATATTTAGAGAAATTGATTAGGTAACACAAACAAACAAACAGAGTGGAAAGAAATAATAGAAAGTGATTTACCGACGATAATAATTGGAAATTGGGGATGATGAAAGCAACGGCTGCTGTGGGATTCGAATCTTGTTATTTTGGGATGTAAAAGAAGAGGGCGCAGGAGAGAAAATAAAGCGAGAAAACCTGCTACATTTCGGCCCACTTGCGTTATTACTGGGCCTCGTTGCTTGTAACTTCTACAAAAAAGAAAAAATTATATATATTATGGACAGCGTGAAACTCAACCGCTCTCAAATTTAATCACATCCGTCAGATCTCTTCAAGATCAAATCCTAGCCACATAAACTCTAAAAAATAACTGACAAAGTCAGTTTCTAGCAGTTCGGACTCTCTCTCTTGAATAGCTCATGATTCCTGAATTCCAGCAATTTCTTTTGGGAAGTTTTACACTTGCAGCGGTTTTCTCCTCCTAATTCCACTCCCACGTTCTGCTTCTACCCTCCTCTTATATTCCACTCTCCAATCCCCATTGAACTTCTATCACTAGATAACCCTAACCATTACAACCTACGATTGTACGACAATCATGTCAATACCACCACCACAACGATGGAAATGAACCGGCAAACTTCACACCACCACTCCAACAACGTCACCAGCGACGAACTTCGGGCACTCAGTTGTAATCTCATCTCTCTCTACGATCATATTCAATCGGAAGGCTCTGATCACTGATCGTTCTCGGGTAAACTTTCACCATTACCACTTTTTAGGGCAGAATTCAAGCAATGGTTACCCCCACTCTCCACGTCTTCCTCCATTCTTTGCCGGTGCAACCGTCATCAACACCATAAAAAGCATCATCCGATGGGTATTCACACACATTGAAAACCCTAAACTGCCAGGTCCTCCATCAAACCGTATTTCTTGGTTGTTCAATCCCTGATTTGCAGACACACACAGGTATCTCCATCAAAACTTTCATCTTTATATTGAATCAATTAGTTTCAGATGCCAATTTTAGTGTTCGATTTTGTTTCTAGCATTTTGGTGCAGCAGGGTGTTAAGTGTTTACATGGGAAACCAAGTTTGGGAACGAATACTACTTCTTTTCTTCACTGCACCAAGCCGTGGATTCACGTAATTTGTTCTACCCGATCAAATTTTGTTTCTATTTGATTTAATTTGACCTAATTTTAACCTATTTATTTACATCTGATGTTGCAGCGTTCAAGGGTTTAAACAGAGAAATTAGGTAAATCTGTAGACATGGGCGGCTCTTTAGGTGTGCGGGGAGGACTTCCGCACAAGGCCCGTTTTTTCGAGGGGCACGAGATTTTTTTAAAAAATTCGATATATTTATGTTATTTTTTTTTAAAAGTATACACATAACAAATCCAATGTAGAGGCCCATTATCAAAAGATTTGTATTTTTTATAATTTACCCAATTTAACAATAGGTTTATTGGGCCCAATCCAATACTAATATGATTAAAAAAAAGAAATACACAGCAGGAAACTGGACGGACGAACGCAAGGAGGGCTGCACGAATCATTGGTTATCTATTAACTTATTATTTATTACGGTATGTAACTCATTAGAATACTATGATTTTGTCATTATCGTAATTGCATTGTTTACTACAATTTTTGTCATTTTCGTAATTATGTTGTTTATCGTTAAAGCATATGGGCCCATTTTTGGAGCTCGAACAGGGTACGTGAATTCTCAGAGACGCCACTGTCTGTAGACAGCATAGAATGCAACTTACTTTTAAGACAATCTCAGCCATCTAAAGTGATCAACTTTTGATCATGATCGTCAAAACTAAGGAAAAAAAAACTGCTTTTGTGGCGGTTCAGGGAGGTTACATACTCTCTCTCCTAAAATAAGACGGTTCAAAGAAGTTACATGCTCAATCTCCTAAAATCATGGTTACAGTTGGTTTTGGCAAGGTAAAACCATCCACTATCCCTATCTAGCCAATAAATTGATGCTTTGCTCAGATTTCAAATTTTCATATCTTGATCTTTTTCACATTCATCTTTATTCAAATTAATTCTTTCATTTTGATTGCAGAATTCAGTCGTATATAGTTTGTTAATGTTTCAGTTCATGTCGTCATAACAAATTGTTGGAGCCAGAGGTGAAATTGACGACTGGAAGTTTGTTGTTTTTTTCATCTTTTGACAACACTCGCCAGCTCTACTACGGATCTCCACCCTATGGTGTCCAATCGACGATAATGGACTCAGAAGATAGATGCCATCGGTGAGTGTGATGACACGATTAGGTATTTTAATCGAAAAGAAGACGACTTGCGAGTTGCCACTGTTACTTAATTTGTTGTTTTTATTTTGCAGTATGTTGTTCTGAAAGGTGGCTTTTATTTGTTCATTGTGTTTGACCGCCAATGGAAAAAGGGTATGATACTAAAATCATTGTTCAATTCTATACATATATTGCTACATAAAGTAGGTAAATCTGTTAAGAAATTCCCCCAACTAGAGAGATTGATAAATTCTGAAAATTTGTTGAATCTGATGTTGATTCTTTTTTGTTTCATGTAGTTGTATTCTTCATAATGATTTTAGTTAAAATGGTTCAAAACCAGTTATTACCCTTTAAACTCGCTGTCCAATTTTTCAGGTTGTATGTGGATTCCTACTACTTGCTTAGGTGTTAAAGCTTGGGGCGCTTTCTTAACCCGCATGTATCTCAAACATCATTGTCGGTTAGGGTTAATGGTAAATCTTTCAACCAGATTATATTCAAATTACACTGATGTATATTTACATTCACGTTGTATATTTTTTTTTACATTTCATTGGTTTGGGACTTTAGGAAGCAAAGCCTACATTGTAAGGTAACTTTCTTATGAATTGGTTTAACAAATGAGATGATATCAATGAAATTTGCTTTATGTAAACCTTATACTCTATTTGTACCAAGAAATGCAAAAATTGCATTTTGTCTATTATATGTATGAAAAGATGAAGTTGAAATATAATGGCAGCATTGATGCAACAATAACAGTATACACATTATGTATGTGCACATCATGATCAGTTTTCACATATACATGTTTCTTGCTGATGTACATTTTTGTTGTGTTATCTGGTGTGCAAGGGTTGTGTGATGTTTCCGAGTTTGCTACTGAAAGGATGTGCGAAAGTTAAACCCAAGGATAGATGGGGTAGCATGGTAAGATTTTTCATTTTCATGTAGCTCGTCTACTATTTATTTGAGAGAGATAGTGCAGGTAAAAGCAGGATAGACGTGCTAACCTTTTACCTCTTGACCCGTGATCAATAAATGAACCAATTAACCCAACACTAATCCGACCCAAATAACCTGAAGCACAGATTAAAATACATGATAAACACTCCTAACTTTGTGTGTTGAACTTAATAAATTTTTGGAACTCATATAACCAATGTTGAAGTTTAAGTACTCATATTAATATTAACTAAATCTTGATGGTTTGCGGAATTGCGGGTTCATATATCCAACTTGATCACAACCCTGTTGACCCTAACATGGGTAACACGGATACAAGTTTTGTAACCCGAGGTTAAATGGGTTGCTAGATGATCCAATTTCAAGGAAACAAGAAAAAACTAGAATGGAAAACGGGTTGGGAGTTGAAACCGGGTTTGTGATCCGAACCCACTTAGCCCCAACTCTAACCGGTATTTTCGTGTGGGGCAAGGCATTGCCATCCCTATAGTATCTTGATATTATCACATAACACATGCATTATGGATATTTTTATTGGAAATTGGCAGGCATGTAGTTACAAGTATATATGTAATAACTATAAATATCTGTTGATACATATTTTGTGGACACGACTCGGCTCGGTTCAACTCAGCTCAGTTCGACTTAGTTTCGACTCGAAGACACGAAGATCAAGACGAAGACTTGTGTCTGTACTTTGTCTGTAATGTGTCATGATACAAAACGATGTCTTATGTTAGATTTGTTGCTATGTGCGTTCGATGTAAGTTTGACCAGGTCAACCATCCTCCGGTTTGACTTGGCCAAACAGTTAGCACATTGGTTGAAACATGCTTGTGTCGAAGGATGTCATCGAAGGATGGTTTGTATCCTTCGATGACCTCGAAAGATAATATCTTCGATAGATACAGATGGACCTCGAAGGATATCATCCTTCGAGGTGTATATGTGATCCTTCGATGGGATTCTGATCGATAGATGATCCTTCGACCAGATTACCTTATCCTTCGACCACAGGTGCTGTGTCGGGTATAAATACCCATGTGTTGTGTTCATTTAAGAGAAGCACTGTGAGACACGCTGAGACACAAGAGACAGAAAGATACACTCGAGAGATAGGGAGAGCATTCTGTCAAGAACACACACACACATTAGAGAGTTTGCAATACAGATTTGTAAACCTTGTGCTTGTAACCGGAACCTTTCATACGCATTAATACAAGTGGTGTTAATCGTTGAACCTTGTGTGTTTTGTGTTTATACTTGTCTCAACTCGGTTTGCATGCTAGCTTGGATTCCGCACTCGCTAGTGTGTTAATATAACAAGGATAAGGTTTGACCTCATCCGAGAGGGACCTACAAGTGGTATCAGAGCCTTGGCTCTTTTCCTTGTTAAAACCGAGTGTTTTAGAGTGTGTTTCGAGTTTTTGGAGTTTATATTTTTCTGAAAAATCAGTTTTAAAACTTCGAAAATCTGCATGTTTTGCTAGAAGTTCTTATAAAAACCTTGTTGTTCTTCATTTTCACATGTTAAACATTGGTTTTTATTGAAGTTTCGGCCAAAACTCGAGTTGGGCAGTTGTCGGTTTACCGGAAAATTCAAATTTTCTGGGTTTGTTCTTGATATCTTCAACTAATATTCAAGTGTTCTTCAAAGTGTTACATATTTTGATCTTGTTTTATTATTGTTGAAAGTTGTTTGTGCATTGGGAAGGGTTAATTGGTTAAAATATTCAAACCAAATCTGGTTTTGGCAGAAAGCACGTCTGAACATACCTTCTGCCGAAAGTTTTTACCAACCCGTCACCTTTCTCACCAAACTGTCAACTTTGTGTCAGTGTGTCAGTGCTCATCGAAAGATATCCTTCGGAGTCGAAAGATCA
The DNA here is from genome assembly GCA_030545235.1 of Helianthus tuberosus. Lineage (NCBI taxonomy): Eukaryota > Viridiplantae > Streptophyta > Magnoliopsida > Asterales > Asteraceae > Helianthus > Helianthus tuberosus. The sequence continues at coordinate 175,015,854 of CM060430.1, read as the reverse complement.
TCTTTCGATCAAGGAGGTTCGACAGATACCCATCCTTCGAACATCTTTCGAAGTCAGTGAAGTATCTTTCGAGCCAAGGAATCTTTTCGAAGGATATATTGTTCGAGCTACTGTTGCATTTCGAAAGATAAGGATCCTTCGTCTAGGAGAATCTTTCGAAGTCTTTGTTCGAAATTCAACAGTGATCTTTCGAACACTGTTGATCCTTCGAACAGGTGTCTGTCTTTCGAACAAGTGTTGATCTTTCGACCCTAATCTGTTTAAGTTTAACAGTTTGTGTTTTTTCAGGTCTTTCGAACAGGGATCCTTCGGCTGGTTGTTATCATTCGAAAAATTAACATAGTTTGTGAAAATTAATTTTATTTTAAATCAATTTTCACTTAATATATTAATTTTTATAAAATGGGAACAAACGGTGAGTGGTGGACTCAATTAACTTCGACTCCACAATCATCAGCTACACAACCTGAGCCAGAGTTTGACAAAAATGCATTCTTGCGAGCTATTGCCCCAACTCAAGCTGCAATGATAACTGCAAATCAATGGGCATTGGTCACAAATCAAAGCAGCAGCATTCAATCTATGATGCAGAACGACAGTGAAACTGGTACAAGCACAAAATCGCCAAAGTTAAATCACATCAATGATTGGGGATGGTGGAAAGAAAGGTTGAGAACTTATGTTCAGGGGCAAGGTCAAGATCTATGGATGTGTTTCTTCACTCCATTTGACAGTGAGTTGGAAGTTGCAGGAGCTAATCCACAAACTTACAGCACTCTGTCTGATGAAGATAAGAAGAAATTTGAGTTAGAAAAGAAAGCATTCATGATTCTCACACAAGCTCTTAACAGAGACATTTACCATCAGTTTGTTTACTGCACGACTACTAAAAGCTTGTGGGATATGCTCACGTTACGATGTGAAGGTAATGCTCAATCAAGAAAGATCAAGCAAGATTTACTGAAGAAAGAGTTTGAAGGATTCACGTGTATGGAGAATGAGACTTTGGCAGATTTATCTACAAGGTTCCATCACTTGTTGAGCGAGATGTTTGCTTTTAAAGTCACTGCCACTCCACAAGAAATGACGAAGAGATTTGCTGATAGCTTACCAGCAAAGTGGAGCAGTTATCTTGAAATTCTCAAAGAAAATGGTGTTTTAGACACAATCACCGTTTATGATTTAATTCAAAAATTGGAAAACAAGGATGTGGAAGAAAAGCTTAAGGCAAAAAGAACACTAACTCCTCAAAGTCCAGAGATGTACTTTGGGATTGCAGGAGGTATCAGTGGAGAAAAACCGGCTTCTCAACACGCGAAGCTTCAAACAGCTTTCGTCTCAAACACCGGACCTTCCACAACAGATCAGTTTGATCCTTCAGCATACTCGATGTATCCAAGACAAAATTCTTCTTCTCAACAACAGTATGTGCAACCGACAGCTCAGAAGCAACAACCGCAACAGCAAGGATTTTATGGAAGCTCTTCAAACTTTCAAGCCACTTCCAATCAAAACACTGTCAGATTAGACACTTCCAACTTTTCCAAAGTCAGTGTCGAAATAGCCAAGGAGCATATGGAGATGTTGAATACCTTGGTTAGTGCTTACTGTGGATTGATCGCAGGTCAGATTGGGAATATCAATCTAACCAATGAAGATTATCAGCAAGTGGATAGAGATGAGTTTGAAATGATGGATATCAAATGGGCTCTTGCTAGTGCAATTCGAAGAGCAAAGGAGTTTATGGAAAGGACGGGGAGAACCAACTTGGAAAGCAAGAAAGACACCAAGTATGGGTTCGACAAGCAAGCTGTAACGTGCTTTAACTGTGGTGAACGGGGTCATTTCAAAAGGGAATGCACAAGACCAGCTCAGCATGGAAACCAAAATCCCTTCAGAAATCAAGGCAACCAGCAGAACCAGAACAGGAACAATGTTCGTACGTTGATACCTGTCAACAACCAAAGCCAACCAGGGTCATCAAATGCCAACCGGGGACTCATGGTTCAAGTAGATGAAGGTTGTGATTGGTCGCTTCAGCTTGGAGAAGGAGGAAATGGTGGAACTGCATGTTATGCTAAAGTGACTGAGAAGGTAGTAGAACCCGCGTCTGCTGGTGAATCTTCAGAAGATGAAGATACTTCGGGTTATAGTGGGAGCACAGATGGGGAATCACTTGATGCTGGTGATTTATCAAGTGATGCTTTAGATTTGAAGGTTGATGAACTTTTGGCTGAAGCTGAAGTATTATGCAAGAGGAGATCTATTCTTTGCCAGAAATCTGCTGGAACTTCCGAGAAGCTTGCTAAGTTCTTCTCTGAAGATGGATCTTTTTCTTTCCATTCAGCCTTTACGGCTAATGTCGACAGTTCATCAAGTCAGGTATGTGTCGATGAACCCACTGTAGTTAGTTGTGAAAATTGTGATAGTTTAAAGGTTAAATATGCTGAACAGGAAAAGCAGTTTGAAATCACAAACAAACACAATCAAGAATTGATTGTTGATCTTTCTAAAGCAACTGAAGCTAACTTGTTTTTAACCAGAAATGAAAAGGAATTTAAAGCAGCAATTGCGTCATTAAAACATGATGTTTCTGAATTACAAAAGGCTGTTTTGAGAAAACAACATGCTAACAATGATTTAATTGACACAATTGAAAAGCAAATGGTAGAGTTAGCAACAGCTAGATGTGAATGTGAGACAATTAAGCAGAAATTGGAAAGCTATTCCAATTCCCGCTATGTTTTGGATCACATTATTGATGTTCAAAAGAAAAAGGGGGATAGGAAGTGTAATGGATTCAAATCATGTCCTCCCCCAATGAATCACAATTACTCCAAATTGCCTGATGACGAGGATATGCCCCGTTTTGAACCTACTGTGCCACTCAATCTAGATGACTTTGCAGCAGGCCTCGGGTTCACAACTGGTACATCATCCTCGGGTCAATCAGAATCTGAGAATGTGACTGATTCATCGTGTGTTAAGGAACAGAGTCCTCCCATTGCTGAGGATACTGATTCTTCGGATGATGAATCTGATTCTTCGGACGATGAATCTGTAGAAATTGTGAAACAACAGTCTAACTCGGTTACAACAGATATTCCAATCGAGAATCACATCCTGTGTGATCCACCAGTGAAACCGAGTAAGACTGAAATGTCAAACGCAATGGAGTCAATTGTAACTAGCTGTGAAGGGAATAACTTGTTGTACACGCTCAAAGGAGATGACAAAATCTACTCTAACAAAGATTTTCCAATTAAAAATGTAAATCAAGATTTAATTGAGCAAATTTTTGAAGGATGTATTGATAAGTTTTTGGGAAACAAAAGTGGCAAAGTCACCGTCACTCAATGTGATCCAATTCCGTGTGAACAAATTAGAAAACAATACGGAAACCAAAAACAACAAATTGAGCGAAAACAACAAGTCAACTCCGGAAAGGGTAAGGTACAGGGAAAGAAGGCTCAGAACAAGAATGTTCAAGCACCTAAAGTTCAGCAGCCTAAGACTGAACAACCAAAGGTTCAACAACCTAAAGTTGAACAGTCTAAGGCTACTCAACCTAAGGTTCAAAACAGAAGAGCTCCTGTTAAGAAACGAGAACAGAAAGTGAACTTTGTTGGATCCAAGGGTACAGATAAACTGGAAACATTTCAGGATAAATCTAACATTGATTTTATAAAACAAGTTAGAATTTTAAAACGAAATGATCAGAATAATTACACCCAACACTCCAACGGATGTGATTTAGGTCCAAGTACATCTAGATCACAAAGTTCATTGTCTGGTTCTCCGTCTGGTCATCAACATATTTCTCCGAGGTTTGTAGAGCGGAGAATGTGTTTTGAGTGTGGCACAATTGGGCATATTGTAAGATACTGCCCATACCTGCAAAAGTTGAAGGCTCCCCAAGAAACCAATTACCAAAAACGATCAGTTTCCCCGAAACAAGACCCGCGTGTCTTGAAAGAAAGGGAAAAGAAGTTGAAACAAAAGAATCAAAAGGTAATTGAAAAGGCCTTAAAATCAGAGGTCAAAGAAGAAAAACCTGTTCAAGCAAAATCTACAACGGTAAAACCAGTAAATGCTAAAACAATTAATTCAAATACTGGTAAAGGACAAACAGCTTGGAAGCCAAAGCAGGTAATTCAATCAGGGGGAGCACCTGAGGTTCTTTTTCCTAATCATCAAGTGATTGAAATCACTTTTATTGATGATCAAGGACGACCCAAGTCCACAAAGGCTTGGGTCCCCCTCTCCGTCTAATCTTTGAATGAGTGTGTAGGATATTCCAGGAGGAACTTTCAATAGTCGTAAGATTGTTGATAGTGAAGTGTCCATGCACAAAATAGGCGACAGAAGAAATTGTTGCCTTTGATGGAGAGAAGAAAAGAAAAGGAAAAGAGAAACAGAATTGTCTGTTGAAAGAGTTTGAAAAGCTTCGACAAAAATGCAAAGCCTTTTACAATCAAGCTTTGATCGGTCCCTGGGATAGATTCAATCAAAATGTACGCACCTGCAGCACGTCTGAAGTTCACAATCTACAAGATGCACGTGCAGTGTACATTTCTTCGCGGTGTGATTGAAGAAAATGTGTTTGTTGAACAAACCAACCGGGTGTGCGGATGCCTTGGCATGGGTTGAAAAACCGCACACTACTTCTGAAAGAGAAAGACAAAAACCTTCGCTGGTGAAATGTGGAAGACCAGCCGGACCCAAAGGTTTATGATCTTGTTGCTGTCTAGAGACTTCTCAGTAGCTACAAAGAATCGACTTTGAAATCCACACCGGGTGGATATCCAGTTTGGGAGAGCACTCAGATTCCTTGCAATGCACGAAGCAGTTGAAGGATACGGTTTTGAATTTCTAATCTCTCCTTTACTTGTCGATATTTAAGCTACTTTATAATTTGTTATCCTCTCGCAGCACTCTTTGGCCAGACAATGTTGTCATGGTCCGCACCGCAAACCGACATGCCAACTGATTTTTCCAAAATTCGATAAATCTTTTCAGATTAAAAATTAATTTTGGTAAACGGCATTGAGGTAAAACATGAGTTAACCAACATCGGAAAGTCATTTTTGTAAATACCTTTGTGTTTTAAATTTATCTTAGTTTGTTGATTTTAGGGGGAGTAAATCCAAATTTGAAAATTCAAAAACATCGAAAAATTTCAAAACCCAAAAACAATAGAAAAACAAAAATGAGTTTCCTGGCGAGAAAAAGAGAAAATGATAGTACATCAGTGGTCTGTCTAAACCTCTTTAAACCTTAAATGAAAAACGATAAGCAGCTCTATATAAGATGTATCGGTAGGCTCACAATCATTTTAAAGTGTGCAGGGTGATATAAACTTAAATCGACTGAAGACCAGGTGGGAAACATTCATTGGCATATGGTCTTAGTACCGAAATTTCGTTTGAGAGATTGCCGAGGTTCTGAGATATTCGGTCTTTATGCTGCTTATCATCTGGGTTTCATGGTTGTATCTTTTACCGAAAAATAACGGGGACGCAAGTCTAGATCTTCCATGATACCATACATACGTGTACATACTGCATACGACCTCAATAAGTGATCAACAATCACATGTCCAAACAAAATAAGTGATAAAATATCACATTTATCCGGGAGTCAAGTTCGTCTCTCTGCTGTACGAAAGTACTGACCTGTTCACGGACTTGCTCCTGTGCCCTCATGCATCGAAAATCAAGTTCCTCATCAATAAGTGATTATATCACATAGGGCTTGTTTTCAAATCAAAATAAGTGAGAATCTCACATCATATACGGTCAAACAGATGATAATCGGTATACTCACCGGTAAGATGAACCCTCGTGCATACCTTGATACGGGAATGTGTCGTGATGTGGATGAACACCGGTCGGTAAGTATAAATCATACCTTAACGTATCCCCTCGCCATGATTACAAATGATTAGTTGAGTTTATGTGGACAACAATACCGATAATTGTTATAGGATGCTTATCTAAAATGTTAACTAATTGAACAACAAGAGCGTTTTGGCATGACCGTACACTGATATGATTCTCTTACCCTCGAAACTCGCAAAAAGAATGTATCTAGATATTTATTTACTGTTTTCAGTTTATGCATCTTGTATATATTTATTTATTGCTTTCCGTCTTTACATTTGAAAAATAAAAAAATTTTCAAAAAGATTTTAGGTGTGTTTTAATATAAACTTTATAAAATCCAAAAAGATTTTGCTTCTAGTTTATTTTTGATTGACTGATGTTGGAACTCGAGTCTATCCTACCCAAAATCCTGATCGTAAGCCGGAAAACAATTGCATCTTCATAAACTGTCGAAGTTAACTAGTTTTGAAAGTTTAAAGGACTAAAATTGTACATTTTCTAAACTTTCAAAATATTGTCGGTTGGTGTTTGATTGAGATTTGATCTCATATGTGTCGTTTGTTTAAATGTTAACTATATTCCAAGCGGTTGTTCTCATTATGCGTTTAGCTTTCTTGCATGTGCAGATGCTAAAGGCGAGGAGAACATGTTCGATGATAAGCTTTGGAATGAAGACACGAAGTGGAGGCACTCAAAGGATAAAGTGATCGAGTTGCCGCTGACCCTTCATCAACACCACAAGGATCTGAGGAATTGACAAGTCAAAAGATTCACGAGCATGACTCAATGGAGAGTTCAATCTAAGGGGGAGTTTATTGACACACTTCCTAAATGAAAAGGGGAGTTTGTTGATACACTTTCTACTTACGACGCGTGAAGACTTTGAAGATCCTCCGACGTGGAAGACATCGAAGTTGAACCTCACGAGTAGCGTCCAAGGGGGAGTTTGTTGATACATATTTTGTGGACACGACTCGGCTCGGTTCAACTCAGCTCAGTTCGACTTAGTTTCGACTCGAAGACACGAAGATCAAGACGAAGACTTGTGTCTGTACTTTGTCTGTAATGTGTCATGATACAAAACGATGTCTTATGTTAGATTTGTTGCTATGTGCGTTCGATGTAAGTTTGACCAGGTCAACCATCCTCCGGTTTGACTTGGCCAAACAGTTAGCACATTGGTTGAAACATGCTTGTGTCGAAGGATGTCATCGAAGGATGGTTTGTATCCTTCGATGACCTCGAAAGATAATATCTTCGATAGATACAGATGGACCTCGAAGGATATCATCCTTCGAGGTGTATATGTGATCCTTCGATGGGATTCTGGTCGATAGATGATCCTTCGACCAGATTACCTTATCCTTCGACCACAGGTGCTGTGTCGGGTATAAATACCCATGTGTTGTGTTCATTTAAGAGAAGCACTGTGAGACACGCTGAGACACAAGAGACAGAAAGATACACTCGAGAGATAGGGAGAGCATTCTGTCAAGAACACACACACACATTAGAGAGTTTGCAATACAGATTTATAAACCTTGTGCTTGTAACCGGAACCTTTCATACGCATTAATACAAGTGGTGTTAATCGTTGAACCTTGTGTGTTTTGTGTTTATACTTGTCTCAACTCGGTTTGCATGCTAGCTTGGATTCCGCACTCGCTAGTGTGTTAATATAACAAGGATAAGGTTTGACCTCATCCGAGAGGGACCTACAATATCTAATTGAGCTTTCTTTTCAATTCATGTCAATCCGTTCAACACCTAAAAAGATAAACCATTTAGGAGGTTTCAAACACTACTCTATTTGTACACATTGTAATGCATACTTACATCTTTTGTCATGCAGGTTCTTTACAGGAAAGACTATTTGTACAAACATTTAACACTCTATTTGTACACTATTTAAACCCTAACCCCACCACATCGGCTGACATACTTGCCACATATCAATATCATGAATAAAGGCCTAAGAGATCAAGACGGAAGCCACAAAAATATAATGCATAGAGAGCATGCGTGTTTCATGAAACATTCCACACGTTTTCCCTTTTGTTTACCGTGAATTGTTACTTGGTGTCTTATTTCATGTGACTAGCTATTTGTGTTTTTATGTTTTAGTAGTTCCTGGCCAACTTAAAGACTCAATGCAATTTTTTTTTAGGCATATTATACACGTCAATGTGAACTCATTTGATGAGTTCATATTATACATATAGATCTAAAAAAAACTTTTGTCATTACGACACTAAAAAACCCGTCCACCGGGCATACCCAAAAAATCAGTATGTGACTTCTTTTTATCCAGATTAGAAGTTATAAATCAGTATCTTAACTTTGTAAGTCTGTTGATACATATTATGTGGACGCGACTTGGTTCGGTTCAACTTGGTTCAGTTCGACCCGGTTAGGTTCGGCTCAAGCCCGACGTCACGACATTCCTCCGTCGTGCGTCCCAGAGTTCGACACGCGAAGCACGAAGCGCCGCGGACTTTCCCGTCGACACATCACCATGACATCATCTTGGTGATGTCATGATGATGTCACCAACTTTGACTAAACACAAGAACATGAAGAAATGCAAATTATGTACGTGCATGTGTTATGTATTTTGGTCCAATCAGATTCTTTGGGCCACCAACATTGGGCCGAACCCACCTCCAATAGCACAAGACTTATATTTATACCGAAATCACTTGTGATTTCGGTGGGTGTGTAAAGAGCGAACAAGGATTCGGTGGGTGTCGAAGGATAAGCTCGAAAGATATCACACGAAGGATACTGATGGACTTCGAAGGATATGCCATCCTTCGAAGTGTTTGTGGATCCTTCGATGGCTTCATGATCGACAGATCATCTTTCGGGCAGTTCACATGATCCTTCGACCATACAACCTGTGCTGGGCATATATATACCCATGCAGTGTGTGTTCAATAGTGAGACAGGAGACGAACACTAGACAAGTGTGAGAGCATACTGTAAACACAGAGAGCACACGAGAGGTTGAGAGAGTTTACATATTACGTTTGTAAACATTGTTCTGTAACTGATTCCGCGTTTAATACAAGATGTGTTAATCGTTGATACCGCGTGTGTTATCTTTACTTGTTTTCGTCTCTATCTCGGTTTGCTGATCTTGTTGGATTCCGCACAATAAGATCGGTTCGTATACAAGGAAGTAGGCGTTTAGATCCATATCCGGACACGGGGACCTACAAGTGGTATCAGAGCCTTGGCTCTTCTCCTTGTTAAAACCGAGTTGTTTTCGGGTTGTTTTTCGGGTTTTAGAAGCTTGTATTTTCTGGAAATTTCTGTTTTTAGCTTCGAAAATCTGCATTTTATGCTGGAAGTTCACATAAAAACCTTGTTATTTTTCATTTCACATGTTAAAAGTTGGTTTTTAGTGAAGTTTTGAGCAAAACCGCGTTTCGGAAATTTGTCGGTTCACCGGAAAACTCTTTAGTTTACCGGAAAATTTAAATTTTCTGGGCTGTGTCTTCATATCTTCAACAAATATTCAAGTTGTTCTTCAAGTTTTCACCTTTTTAATCTTGTCAAGTGTTTGTGTAAGTTGTTGGTATTTTGAAAATTGTGTTTTGATTATAAAATATAATATAGTACAAGACATCATTCGGTTGGTAATATTGAAAAGAGTGAACCGAAAGTGGATTGACAAAAGCAAAAAGTTTCTGATTTGTGTCAGGAGGTTAACAAGTCAACATACCCAATCACACAAGTTTTGTTTGAGTCCCACTTCAAATCCTTTGAAAGATCAGCTGACTTCGAAGGGTCATCTCAATTTCCTCGAAGGATCAGATTTGTTGTGCTTCGAAGGATCAACATCAACAACTTCGAAGGATAAACATCAACAATTTCGAAAGATCCTAATCTTCCACGATCAACAACATCGAAAGATTCCAGTCTTCGAAAGATATCTGGATCGATAGATACCTGGTTTCGAAGGCTCATTAATTTCGAAAGATCACCTTGGTTGTGTGTCGAAGGATCAGCTTTGTTCATCTTGTTGCCGAAAACAGTTAGTGTGTTGTTGCCAAAAATCACTACTTGTTACCGAAAACACTTAACAGGCCTAATTCACATCTGGGCCTGGACTATTTCGATTAACTGGGAGCCCAAAAGAAAGTCAGTCGCACAAGAAAGTCTGGTCGCACAACATAATTAATCGTACAACAACTTGAGTCGCACAAAACGTGATTATACGCACAAGAAGTTGGGCCTAACTCATATTGATTTGGGCTTCACATATTGAACTGGGCCGATTTGTTTTGTCACACAAAATACTGGGCTCGCACAACATAGATTTGGGCTTATGTTTGGGATCCGATTTCATTGACATTCAACATCGGTTTTGTCTGTTTCGTCTATAATTTGTTTCGTCGACTTCAACGATCATCTTCGTTTCGTGGGACTTTGTTTCGTCAAAGACATTTAAAAAAAAAAAAAAAAAAAAAGGTTTGCATTTGTGATTTAACTATTTGTTTGAGGTGTGATTTTCAGATATTATTTTTCTTGATCAAAAATGATTTCGGCCTGGGGTGTTCCCTTACCTGCATCTCCTGCATGGGCCGAATCTCCCGTACCTGTATCTTCGCAAGCTAATGCTATATCTACCGGTCAGTGGGGTGTTCCGATAAATACAGATCCAATTCAAACAGCGTTTGTGTCTCACACTGACATATTTGGCAATACTATCCAAGTTCCGGTCCCTCCAAAAACAGACATGTTTGGAAATCCGCTTCAACCAGTTCCTCAACCAGTGCCTCAACAGCAAACCCAAAGGCCTCCTGTGACAACAGATTTATATGGCAATCCGATACAAGTTCCTGTTAAGCCAGCTCAGCATGGGAACCAGAACCCTTTCAGAAATCAAGGCAACCAGGAGAATCAGAACAGGAACAATGAGCGTTCGTTGATACCTGTCAACAACCAAAGCCGAGCAGGACCATCAAATGCTAACCAGGCACTTGTGGTTCAAATAGACGAAGGTGGTGATTGGTCAATCCGTTTGAGTAGTGATGCTCCAGATGGAACAGCTTGTTTTGCTGAGGTTGTCAAGGATCTTAAGCACGCCAGTGGTGGAGAATCTTCCACAAATGGTGATGAGTCTTCTGAAGACGAAGACAGTTCTGGTTACAGTGGAAGCTCAGATGAAGAACCCTCAACTTCAGGCAATGATCATTTGGATGACACGTCAAGTGCGTCAGTTGATGCAGATATTGATGGGCTATTGGGAGAAGCTGCAGCAGAAAATCATAGAAGATCTATATTGGTGGATCAAGCTGCATATTCTTCGTCTTCTCTCCATTCAGCCGTTATGGCTAATGTCGACAGTTCATCAAGTCAGGTATGTGTCGATGAATCCACTGCTGCTATTTGTGATAATTGTGCTAGATTAAATGATAGATGTGCTGATTTGGATGCAAACATGTCTGAGTTGCAAGGCAAACATGATGCTTTACAAGCTAGTTTGTTTGACTTGCAAGACAAACATGTTTCGTTGAATGATAAGTGGTGTGAATTGCAAAGCAAACACGAGGCTTTGCAAGACAAGTATGATGTGACATTCATTCACAACCAGAAGTTGACCGTGGATCTTTCTAAATGCACTGAAGCCAACATGTTTTATGAAAACCATGAAAAGAACTTTAAGTCGATGATTGAGACATTAAAGAAAGATAAAACAGAACTGACAAAAATGGTTTCAAGAAAACAAACTGACATAAACTTGTATATCACACGTCTTGAGATAATGCAAAAAGAAATGGCTTGTGTCAAAACTGAAAGTGAGGCGATCCGACTCAAGTTAGACAGTTATTTGAGCTCTAGCTATGTGTTGGATCACATCATTGACGTACAGAAAGAGAAACGGGATGTCACATGCATTGGTTACAAGAAATGTCCACCACCCGTGAGAAACAATTATGATGCCCTGCCTGATGAGGAATATAGAACTCACTTTGAGCCATCTGTTCCTCTAGATGTTAAGGAATTTGCAGCAGAATGTGCAACAGGACTCGGATACAAGAAGGAAGTATCGTCAGATTCGGATGTGTCAGCAGATACATGTGTGTCTTCTGCTGAACCGAATCAGAATCCTCCAGTTGTGATTGAGGATACTGATTCTTCTGATGATGAATCTGATGATACTGATTCGGAAAAGTCTGATGCGGTAATCAAAGAAGAGGACATACCTCTTGAGAATCATATTCTATGTGATCCTCCCGCAAAACCTGCTAAGACTGTTCCGACCGAGTCCACATCTGCAAAAGAGTCGGAGAGTGTGGATTTGTTGTACACTCTTGTTGGTGATGATAAAATTTACTCAGACAAAGATTTTCCGATTAAGAATGTTAATCAATCTTTAATCAGTAAAGTCTTTGAAAATTCAACAAGTAAGTTTTTGGGAAAGACAGGACCACATGTTACAGTCACACAGTGTCCTCCTATCCCAAAGGCTGAAGTTAGAAAACAATTTGGCAATCAGAAATTACCAACTGTGAAAGCCCAGCAAAATCATACCAATTCCAAAGGTAAAACACCGACTCAGAGTCAAAGGAAGCCGAATCAGAAGAAGAAGAATGTGAACTTTGTGAAATCGAAGGGAACGGACAAAATTGAAAAGTTTGCAAATCAATCTAATTTAGATTTTGTCCAGAAAGTAACAGTAATGAAAAGGAATGAACCGAATAGTTCAAAACCTAGTACCTCGAGAACACAAAGTTCATCATCGACAAGACGATCACATGATACTTCGGGGTTTGTTGAACGAAGATCATGTTTTGAATGTGGTACAATCGGGCATATCATTCGAAATTGTCCGTATCTTCATAAGTTGAAAGCAAAAGTTGATGCCCCCCATGGTAACAATTACCATAAAAGATCTGTTTCACCAAAACAGGACCCTCGTCTTGTTAAACAACAAGAAGTGAAACAGAGAAAGAAACAACGGAAAAATGTTGAAAAGGTTTTAAAACCGGAGGTTGTCCAAACACAGTCTGTTAAGTTAGAAATTAAAAATGAAAAACAAAAACAAATTTGGAAACCAAAACCAGTAACTGTTTCAGGGGGAGCTAGATCAATTCCGAATCATCAGGAAATGGATGTCACAATCCTTGATGATGACGGACGACCCAAGTCTGTGAAGGCTTGGGTCCCCCTCTCCAACTAATCTCTGAATGAGTGTGCAGGATGTTCCAGGAGGAACTATTGATAGTCTTAGGATTGTTGATAGTGGAGCGTCCATGCACAAGATCGGCGACACCAGACTCCGAAACATCATTATATCTAGGAGTTGTTGCCATTAATGGAGAGAGAGGGAAAAAGAAAAGTAGAAGAATATGTTGATGAAAAAGGAATGAAGTTTGAAAAATTCGACCAGTTGAAAAATGTTACAAAATTTGGTTGTCATGGTTTTTGATCGGGTCCTCAGGGAAGATTCCAATGAAAAGTACGCGCCTGTAGCACGTCTGAATCCTTTTGAAGATTCATGGATTTTTCTTCCACAAGAAGTTCAAAGTCCACAAGATGAACGTGTAGGGTACTTTTCTCCACGGTGTGATTGAAGAGAAAGTGTTTGTTGAACAAACCAATCGGGTGTGCGGATGCCTTGGCATGGATTGAACAACCGCACACTACTTCTCAAGAGAAAGATAAAGACCTTCGCTGGTGTAATGTGGAAGACCAGCCGGACCCGGAGGTTTTTGATCTTGTTGCTGTCAAGAGACTTCTCAGTGGCTACAAAAATCGTCTTTGAAATCCACACCGGGTGGATATCCAGTTTGGGAGAGCACTCAGATTCCTGGCAATGCACGAAGCAGTTGCAGGATACGGTTTTAAATTTCTAATCTCTCCTATACTTGTCGATATTTAAGCTGCTTTATAATTTATTATCCTCTCGTACAACACTCTTTGACCAGACATGTTGATCTCGAATATCACCTCACACGTGATTGTTTCACTATGAAACTCGTCAATGTTGTCATGGTCCGCACCGCTTACCGACGTGCCAACTGATTTTTCCAAAATTCGATAAATCATTTCTGATTCAAAATTAATTTTGGTAAACGGCATTGAGGTAAAACAAGAGTAAAACCAACATCGGAAAATCATTTTTGTAAATACCTTTGTGTTTTAAATTTGTCTTAGTTTATTGCTTTTAGGGGGAGTAAATCCAAAATTTGAAAAACCAAAAACATCGAAAAATTTCAAAAACACAAAAACAATAGAAAAGCAAAAATGAGTTTCCTGGCAAGCAAAAGAGAAAATGATAGTACATCAGTGGTCTGTCCAAACCTCTTTAAACCTTAAATGAAAAACGATAAGCAGCTCTATATAAGATGTATCGGTAGGCTCACAATCATTTTAAAGTGTGCAGGGTGATATAAACTTAAATCGACTGAAGACTGGGTGGGAACCATTCATTGGCATATGGTCTTAGTACCGAAATTTCGTTTGAGAGATTGCCGAGGTTCTGAGATATTCGGTCTTTATGCTGCTTATCATCTGGGTATCATGGTTGTATCTTTTACCGAAAAATAACGAGGACGCAAGTCTAGATCTTCCATGATACCATACATACGTGTACATATTGCATATTGCATAACGACCTCAATAAGTGATAAACAATCACATGTCCAAACAAAATAAGTGATAAAATATCACAAATTCTTTCCGGGAGTCAAGTTCGTCTCTCTGCTGTACGAAAGTACTGACCTGTTCACGGACTTACTCCTGTGCCCTCATGCATATGAAAATCAAGTTCCTCATCAATAAGTGATTATATCACATAGGGCTTGTTTTCAATCAAAATAAGTGAGTATCTCACATCATATACGGTCAAACAGATGATAATCGGTATACTCACCGGTAAGATGAACCCTCGTGCATACCTTGATACGGGAATGTGTCGTGATGTGGATGAACACCGGTCGGTAAGTATAAATCATACCTTAACGTATCCCCTCGCCATGATTACAAATGATAAGTTGAGTTTATGTGGACAACAATACCGATAATCTTTATAGGATGCTTATCTTAATGTTAACTAAAAGAACAACAAGAACGTTTTGGCATGACCGTACACTGATATGATTCTCTTACCCTCGAAACTCACAAAAAGAATGTTTGTATATATTTATTTATTGCTTTCAGTCTTTACATTTGAAATATTCAAAAATACCAAAAAGATTTTATGTGTGTTTTAACATAAACTTTATAAAAGCCAAAAAGATTTTATTTCTACTTTATTTTTTCGATCGTACGATGTTGGAGCTCGAGTCGTCGTTACTTGAAACCTGAACGAAAACCGAAAATGACTAAATCTTCATAAACGGTCGAAATTTACAAGTGTTGAAAGTTAAAATTGAAATTGATAAAATATTTTAAACTTTCAAACTGTCGGATGGTGTTTGTTTAAACTATGGTCACACGTGTGTCGTTTGTTTATGTTAATTTCAAGCAGTTGTTCTCATTACGCGTTTAGATTTCTTGCATGTGCAGATTCTAAAGGCAAGGAGAACATGGTCGTTGACAAGCTTCGGAATGAAGACACGACGTGAAGGCGCTCAAGTGATGAAGATGATCGAGTTGCCGCTGACCATCATCAACACCACAAGGATCTCAATTCATAAAGAACAAGTATTTCACGAGCATAACTCAAGGGGGAGCTTATGTTAAGGGGGAGTTTGTCAACACACTTCCTACATGAAACGGGGAGTTTGTTGGTACACTTTCTGCTTTCAAGACGTGAAGACTTTGAAGATCCTCCGACATAGAAGACATGGAAGATGAACCTCACGAGTAGCGTCCAAGGGGGAGTTTGTTGATACATATTATGTGGACGCGACTTGGTTCGGTTCAACTTGGTTCAGTTCGACCCGGTTAGGTTCGGCTCAAGCCCGACGTCACGACATTCCTCCGTCGTGCGTCCCAGAGTTCGACACGCGAAGCACGAAGCGCCGCGGACTTTCCCGTCGACACATCACCATGACATCATCTTGGTGATGTCATGATGATGTCACCAACTTTGACTAAACACAAGAACATGAAGAAATGCAAATTATGTACGTGCATGTGTTATGTATTTTGGTCCAATCAGATTCTTTGGGCCACCAACATTGGGCCGAACCCACCTCCAATAGCACAAGACTTATATTTATACCGAAATCACTTGTGATTTCGGTGGGTGTGTAAAGAGCAAACAAGGATTCGGTGGGTGTCGAAGGATAAGCTCGAAAGATATCACACGAAGGATACTGATGGACTTCGAAGGATATGCCATCCTTCGAAGTGTTTGTGGATCCTTCGATGGCTTCATGATCGACAGATCATCTTTCGGGCAGTTCACATGATCCTTCGACCATACAACCTGTGCTGGGCATATATATACCCATGCAGTGTGTGTTCAATAGTGAGACAGGAGACGAACACTAGACAAGTGTGAGAGCATACTGTAAACACAGAGAGCACACGAGAGGTTGAGAGAGTTTACATATTACGTTTGTAAACATTGTTCTGTAACTGATTCCGCGTTTAATACAAGATGTGTTAATCGTTGATACCGCGTGTGTTATCTTTACTTGTTTTCGTCTCTATCTCGGTTTGCTGATCTTGTTGGATTCCGCACAATAAGATCGGTTCGTATACAAGGAAGTAGGCGTTTAGATCCATATCCGGACACGGGGACCTACAAAGTCAACATGTACCTCTTTGTTAGTCATTTTTGGGAATTGTTTATATAGATGGATAGGCTTTGATGTTGGATGTGCAGATAATGAAAACCATGTAAAGTCCACCACAGCAAATGATGATACCAGTAGTGCTACCCCTACAATTAAGCCAGTAGCATCAGTTCAAGATGTCGATGCTAGCCCAAATGAGAATGGTATTAGGTCTTCAAGTTGGAGGTGTGTTACCAGATTAAGGAGTATATTATGTAATATTCTTTTGAAATTTCTATATAAAAATTACATGTCACTTTATGTTGATTATCATTATACCATTATTGAAATTGAAATTATCTCCATAGTTCCTTTTTCGCTTTTAGGCATATTACACATCTTAGTGTGAACTCATTTGATGAGTTCATATTATATATATAATTAAAGATAAAACTTTCATCATTACAACTTTAAAAACCCCGTCCACCGGACGGGTAAAGTACTAGTTACAATAGAAGGGGCCAACAAAAATCTCACATCTTCAAGACGAAGACCATATAGTGATATAGGTCAAAGGTTCAACCCAACCTATGCAATATCCAAAATATTTCCCCCAACAATCCATCTATGCTAAACATGTCAAACCAAATTGCATCGGGTCATTCCACTTTACCATTAGAAGAACCACTCATTAACCATTACACGGACCGTGACCCAATCCCCCACTACAAAAACCTACCATGTTGTGACCCAACCGGTGTAGCTCAGATGATGAAGAGGATGAGATGGAAGAAGTTGGTTTAGAAAAAAGAAGTGGAAGAATAGGAGGATGACAAACCCCCCCCCCCCCCCCCCCGCGTTAAACCTGCACGAAAATTAGTTGGGGCAATCTTGATCCAAAGCCTTCCAAGTGGGTCAATTTGAGTTGCTTTTAAAATTATATAGGTTGGTTTGGCTAAGATATTTTAACTAAATGAGTCACTTGAAATTCCATCTTGTAATTTTCGGGTCAATGCGGGTCGACAACATTAAATAAATGGGGTCGATGTGGGTTAGTGTCTTAAAGAAACGGGCGGGTTTCGGATCGGAATGGGTTTCAAGCCGGCACAAGTATCCGCACGAGACGGGTTACGGCACGAAACGGGTTTTGGATCGGAACGGGTTCAGTTCAAATTGAGTTTCGGGTCGAGACGGGTTTCGGCACGACGCAGGTTTTGGATCGGAACGGGGTCGGTTCGGGCCGACACGGGTTTCTGCACGGGACTGGTTTCGGATCGCAACGGGTTTTGGGCCGACACGAGTTTCCGCACGAGACGAGTTTCGTACCGTACGGTTCCAACGCGAACCGTTTCGACGTGTACCGTTTCAACGCAAACCGTTTCGACCAGTACCGTTTCGAATCGAACCGTTTCGACCCGTACCCATTTTGACCCATGACAAAAAAAAGTCTAAAAAAATCCTACACCCAGTGTGTTGTTGATGGGACAAAAACAAATTATTCTCATTTGCCACTTGTTATACCTGTGACGAATGGGCAAATGTGGCTTAGTGGACGATGCTGTGTTATGAGAATCACTAGAAATCAACATGGTTAATGACTTTTTAAAGAAATTCTAACTACAAAGTATGAGCTTCCTTTTAAAAAAACATTTGTGATTTCTCAGGCTTTTATGCTACAACGAATTGTGATATGAGTATATGAGTTAGAACTTTGTTTTCAATTGCAGCATCCGGAACGTAAGAAGTACCGTTTCGACGTGAACCGTTTCGACCAGTACCGTTTCGAATCGAACCGTTTCGACGCGAACCGTTTCGACGGTTTCGACCCAAACCGTTTTGAATCGAACCATTTCGTACCGTACCGTTTCGATGCGAACCGTTTCGAACCGAACAAAATTGCCCCTTGATGTACAATCTCTTTAAAAAAACAATTTTAACCAACCCGACCAGAAACCCGTTCCGACCCGAATCCGTTTTGACCCGAACCAAATCAACCCCTTTTTTAATTGACACGTTTTGACCCGAACCCGTTTTGACCCGAACCCATTTTGACCCATGACCCGACCCGTTTGCCAGGTAATTCACAACAAGGGTGAATCGAAAAACTGGATTGATGCAGAGGAAGTAGCCTTATGCAAGAATTGGGTTCGTATTTTTGAAGACAAAATCATCGGAAATCAACAGTGGTCCAGATCGTTTTAGTGTCGGGCTCTCAAGCATTTTAAAGCTCAAGTTGGTGGAACCTAATGAACCATTGAACAAATTAATTCGAACTGGGGTAATTTAAATATAAATAAGCCGGTTCAACGCATGCTACATTCAAGCCGTTGTAACGACTTCAATTCCTTGAAATAGTAATTGTTCTAAACTCAAAACATTTTGTTTCATGCTGAGATGGGAACATAACTAACATAACTGTATTAGCACGTATGGTTTCTTCTTGAAGTTGGAAGCTTTTGATCTCCGCTTCTCGGTTGGTTACAAGATCTGCAACATCGGGAGGAAGGAAATCTTTGCCTTTTTGGTTAAAATAACAATCCGCCAGTGAGAAGCTGCACATGTAACGAAATAATAGCTTCAAAGTTAACAGTAGCATTGACTTTTTGGTCAAACCGATAGTAACTAAAGATGTTACCTTAAGCTCGGAGGCCATCTGCTCATTGCTTGTGTTAGGAATTCCCCATTTGACTATGATCTTTGCTATATGACATTTTTCCCACAGTTTTAGGATGGCTGCAGCCAAGCCTTGAAGGTTTCGGTTTCTTCCTGCATAAGTGATTGATTATTTGATCCAGATTATTAAATATCACATAATCACTTTCAAGTTACAAAACATAATTATAAGAATTATCAGAAAGATTAATGTGCATACCGAGGACAAAATGAGTAGGTAAATGGTAAGCTTGCTTCCTCAAGCGAGTTAACTCAGCATCGGTGAGCTTAGATCTACCAGACAAAGGGTGACGGTGGCTTGAATCCAGGAACCACTTTAGGAAGTAAATCAGCATCTACAGGTGGTTTCAGGTATGTCTTTTAATTCTTTTGACTGTAACCAGAAATTTAGTTGAAAACAACATAATTTGTCTCTGCTTAGGTAAAAATCGAATTACCTCTTTCAACAATGTCAAGGCAGAAAGCAAATAAGTAAATATGTATCCTTTATCATCTATTCACCAAAGAGTAAACTGCAAAAGAAAAAGTCAGATTAAAATCACAATCTTTAATTGAATGTAATAACCTGAAGGACAAAACACGACTTACCATGACACATCTTATGAGGAAACATGTAAAGCAGATGGTTGTCACATATCCAACCCGAACAAACAAAACAAATGAAAATATGATATATACAAATAAATATAATGGGTCAATTTGGGAAAAAAAGGTTTAACATATATATAAAGACCGTTGCAACATATATATATATATAACTGCACTTACAATTTTGGTCCAATTCACGCCGACTAGTGTTATCAGCGTTCCGATAAACATTAGCAACAATTGTATTGACCAGAGACGAGACCGGTTAACCTGATTCGTAGGTATATAGCGAATCCTGTAATCAGAATACAAAATCAGTAAGAATAAAAAAGATGAATGTGAAGAAGATTTGAAATCAGATACAATACCTTGAAACCATAGCCGACGGGATGATAACATGCATCATGGTTCAGGAGCTAAACCGCCGCCAAATGCTGCTTCTAGAAGCTTTAGGGTATTTTAAACGGCTGAGAACTCATCTCAGCTTGATCCGACGCCCGAATTTAGTCAAATTTCAGTAAGGGGAACATAATTCAGATGACTTGCCTTCATTTGTCATGCAAGTTGGAACTCACGTTTGATAAGAAGATAATGGCCAGAAACCTCGGCACAACTTGCCAATTTGCATGTATATATGAGAAACTTCACTCATACTCTAAATCCCTGCAGAAAATAATTTATATGTAAAAGCTCAGATTGATTTGTTATTTCAACAATGTTGAAAGAAGGAAGCAACCTCTAGTTACCTCGTTTTGTTTGGTTTTTATAAAGGAGTTGATGTCTTCTGTTATGTAACACCTCCCAAAGCTTGTATCAATTACGTGCAGTGCTGGAGCAACAACATTTCCCTTGGTGAAAACCGTTATTTCAGGACATTCCTTGATTACCAAAGTATGTAACGATGGGAATGAAAAATCACCCTTCCCTAAGCAAAATCCCTCGAGACTTTTAAGGTTCACAAGTTTCAAAGACTTTAGACAAGGTAACTTCAAAGTCTCATTGACTTTTGCATCACATTCAGACTCTTCTTCTTCTTCCTTGACAATTACCTTCAGGTTTTCGCAGCCACCACCTATATATAGGTCTTGAAGTTGTTGCATACTAACAACCATGGAGCTAGTAAATACATGTTTTAATACATTGCATGATTGAATAAAGAGTGTTGTTAGGTTTGGAAACTCCAACACATGATGGTTGCTCTTCCATATATACTTGAGATGGGATAGACGAATTAACTTCAGCTGTGTTAGGTTTGGAATTTGTACAAGTAGAGTTTGAGTTTGGGATTCACTGTTTCTCCCTTCAAACACCTCCACTTCTTCTTCTTCCCTGAAATGTAATTCCAATCCCAATTCCTCTTCCATTGCTTCTACTTCAAACACCTCCTCAACATTTGCACACCATCCGACTTGAATCGTTTCCAGATTTCCCAGATGTAGCAACTCATTGAAGGGAATAATGCTTTTAACATCATGATTATGTTGCATGTATAGTTCAATCAAATTATGAAAAGACCAAGGTAATCGTTCCAAAGTAGTAGAGCACCAGCTTGTATGCTCCGAACTTGGTAAAATGGTCTGCAAGGCCAAAACAGAAATATTTAAAATAAGCATGTATTTTTCTTGATACTTCTATGGGATTGGATTAATAGAGGGTATTTATATAAATCCACCATTATATTCTTACAATTGCAAACATTAACATATACCCTTCCAGTCGTACCAACTCTTCATGTCGGTAAGTGATTAATTGAGTTTTAACAAAAGCTGGAAATTTGGGATGTATTATTTAAACTTCAGCCACCAGATTACAACTTATTGAACCTCAACTACATTGGTTAAATGGAATTAGTTTGCAATTATTACACAAGTAAACTTTTTAAATTCAGGGAAATTGGCCTGTAATAATCCCACTTAGACCTTATTGGCCATTAATAATCCTACCTCAGAATATTCCCCCCACCAGTCCCACCTTTCACTTATTTTTCCTACAATGGTCTCCCGTTAAAAAAACTTAACGGAGTTAAGCTTTTTTCCACATTACAAACAAATTTTTTAGGGCTTTTGATCAGAACGACGATACGAGTCCATTGATGTAAAACATGCCTCGAAACGGTGCTCCAAATGATGTAAACGACGCTTCAATTCGGGTGTTTAAATTTCCAATTAACAAAAATCAAGTCACTTGGAGCACCGTTTCGAGGCAAGTTTTACATCAATGGACTCGTATCGTCGTTCTGATTAAAAGCCCTAAAAATCTGCTTGTAATTTGGAAAAAAGCTTAACTCCGTTAAGTTTTTTTAACGGGGGACCATTGTAGGAAAAATAGGTAAAAAGTGGGACTGGTGAGGGGAATATTCTAAGGTGGGATTATTAATGGCAATAAGGTCTAGATGAGATTATTACAGGCCAATTACCCTTAAATTAATCCTTAAGTTTGAAAAGTATATACACATGTTAGAAATTATAATAATGATTAATGATGATAATCAACTCCACTAAAGGCTTGTTAGGTTCACATTTCTAATCTCATAGATGTATACATAAGTAAACTTAGTGTTAAATAGTTAAATGCCTTTGTTGGAGATATTGTTTAATAATTTATGTGAATAAATTGGAAATATACCTGATGCGAGTCTCTTGTCACGTGAAAATTAAGGCCACAGCTGTCAAGACTATGTTTGCCTAATCTCGTATGTATATACTTGAGCTCGGGAGCTATTGACTGACCAGATGTGAACACTATCATTTGTGGGCATCGACTGATCGTAACCTCTTCTAGTAAGGACCATTGAAAGTCATTCATCCCCAAGAAGAAACTGTTGATACATTATTTGTGGACGCGACTCGACTGGACGTGTATAGGATTAAACACGGCTTTCCTCCGTCGTGTGAAAGATCAAGAAACAAGACTTTGGGCTATACCATCAGCTAATCAAGTCTTGGGCTGCATATGAAGAACATGAACATGGGCTACTCACTGATTTGGCGAAACACTGTGGGCCCAAGCCCAATACTCGACGAAACTGAAGTAATGTCGACGAAACAGCTTTGTTTCATCGACTATGTTTATGTTTCGCCAACTGTTTCTTGTTTCGAAAATGATGATCTGATTCGCCAAGCCTGATTCGCCAAAGTTCTGATTCGTCATGTACTGTGTGTCTGTGTATATAAATAGAAGGTTATCCTTCTGTTTCGCATAGAGAACACATTGTGGAGAGGACAAGAGAACACAGGAGAGCACACAGAACACACACACACTAGAGAGAGTTTGCAGAATATATTTGTAAACATTGCTTTGTAACTGAACCTTTCATACGTATTAATACAGAGGTGTTAATCGGTGAATATTGCGTGTCGTGTATTTGCGTGTTCTATCTCGGTTTGCTATCTCGGTTGGATTCCGCACAACCGGGTGTGTTTGACAACAAGGATTAGGCGACTAGATCCTCCCCTAGCCGGACCTACAGAAACCATTTAGATTTGGTAGATCGAGTAGTTCAAGGGATTTTAGACGAGGAAATACCGCAACCTTCCTTTGTTCTCCATTTTCTTTCTTCACAATTACTTCCATTGATTTGCATCTCTCTATACTTAACTCTTCGAGTTGTCTCAGGCTTTCAAGTGTGGAAAATGTGAATACATGATGCAAACGGTTACACAATCTGATTGTCAATTTCTTTAGGCCGGATAGTTGAGGCACGTTAATATTTTTTATTTTTGGAATGGACAGTGTTGTAGTATGAGCACCCCCATTTCCTTCATCAATTGTAGTACTACCACTGCCACCATCACTATTGTTGATCCCTTGAGTTTCAAATACCCCTAACATTGAACCACAACGAGTTACTTGCAACTCTTGAAGATTTTGCATTTGTCCTATTGCATAAGATGGAATCGCACTTGACAATGCATAACAGCGGTTTATGCATATCACTTTAGAGTACTGGCATAAGGACCATGAAACATCAACGACTTTGGAAAGCTACAGTAAATAAAAATAAAGGTTCAGAAGAAAATTTAATTGAAAAAAAACGTTACAAATCTAAAACATTTAATTGTTTTTATCTTTGAGTAATTAATTAGTATTGGACACTATCATTCTTCACGCTAAATTTTTCGCCTATACACATCAAAAGTTATCCTACACATAATGAAATGTATCCTTCACAACTCATTATTTATCCTACATACCTCGTAATTTATCTTATACTCTAAATTATTTTACTTTTAAAAAAAATATATAATATACTCTAAATTATTTTATTTTTAAAAAAAATATATAATTTGAAAATAAGTTACAAATTTAATGTAGTTAGCTATTAAAGATGAAGAGGTTGTTTGAAAACTTCTGAATGGTTAAGTGCTGAACCAGTTAGAGGTAGGATGAACATTTGGTACTTGGTACCGTACCAAATTTTTTCGGTACCGGTACCCACTTTTTGGCATTTTCGCTATCGGTAGCGGTACGGTACCGGTAAAATACCAAATTTTACCTTCAAATACCGGTACCATACCGTGCCGAATATTTCTATTTCGATACCGGTAACCCAGTTTTGGCGAATTTCGGTACGGTACCGGTATCCCTAGTAAGAGGTCTGAACCATTAAGTGTTGAACTAATATTAAGAGCCAGCATAATGATTAACCATTCGTTGCAAATGTCTGACCAATTCAGATTAGAGGTCTTAACAATTCATGTTTAACCATTCAGGGGCAAATTGTTGATACATGTATGTGGACGCGACTCGACTCGACGCGACTTGGTCCGGTTCGACCCGGTTAGGTTCGGCTCAAGCCCGACGTCACGACATTCCTCCGTCGTGCGCTCCAGAGTTCGACACGCGAAGCACGAAGCGCCGCGAGCCGGTTCCCACAACCACATCATCATGATGATGTCACTACTTTGACTAAACTTCACAAATATGAAACAAAGTAAATCGTGAACGTGCATGATTATTATGGCCAATCAACTTCTTTGTTTGTGGGCTGATTAACTTCATTTGGGCTTAAACCTTCAGCTGGGCCGGACTACATGTGGGTTGACGAAACAGACTTTGTTTCGTCAACTTTGATGTATGTTTCATCTGTTTCGTCGAGCAATGATGTGATTCGTCAAATGTAATTCTGATTCGCCAAGCCTGATTCGCCAAAGATGTGATTCGTTGTGTCTGTGAGTATAAATAGAGTTTATTATTTCTGTTTCAGCAAGTGAACACAGAAAAGGAACACATTGTAGAGAACACACACGAGAGAGTTTGAGAGAGTTTGCAAAATACATTTGTAAACATTGCTTTGTAACTGAACCTTTTCATAGTATTAATACAGAGGTGTTAATCGTTGAATCTCGTGTCCATATTATTATTGCGTGTTCTATCTCGGTTTGCTTTCCCGGTTGGATTCCGCACAACCGGGTTGGTTTGTACACAAGGATTAGGCGACTAGATCCTCCCCTAGCCGGACCTACAAGTGGTATCAGAGCCTTGGCTCTTCTCCTTGTTAAAACCGAGGTGTTCTTGGTCATTTTTCGGGTTTTTAAAGTTCATAATTTTCTGAAAATTCTGTCTAAAATCTCGAAAATCATCATGTTTTGCTGAAAGTTCTTATAAAAACCTTGTTGTTTATCATTTTCACATGTTAAAAGTGGGTTTTTAGTGAAGTTTTATGCAAAAATTCGTGTTCGGAAATTTTTCGGTCACCGGAATCATCATATTTTTCACCGGAATATTCAAGTGTTCTTCATATCTTCATCATATATTCAAAATGTTCTTGAAGTTTTACACTTTTTGATCTTTGGAAACCATTTGTAAAACTTGTTTGTGCATTGAAAAGGTAAATAGATTTAAATATTTGTAACCTTACTTGTTTGGTGAAAAAGCAGCATGTCTTAGCCGAAAGGAGCATACTTGTGTCAGTAAAAGATAAGACTGAACCAAAAAGTTTACCAACCCTGAACCCTTTTTGACGAATCAAAAATCGACGAAACAGGACTCTATTTCGTCAAATTTTTAAAACACTCATTGGGCCGTTTCGTGTGAAAGCCCAACAGACATCAGTGCCTTGTTTCGTCATTTTGAAAAGCCTAACTATATTTATTTTGTTTCACCGTTTCATTTAAAACAAAAAGGGTGGGCTGTTTCGTCGGTTGTTAAACAATCAACAATTTGGGCTTGTTTCGTCAAAAGCCCAAATCTCAAGTTAATATAGTTCATTTTCGTCAAAGGGCTCAAATACCAAATCATTTAGTCAAAACCCAAAAGAAAATAATTAAGGCTTTTGTTTCGTGATTTATAAAACCCAAAAAGAAGCCCAAAAAGGAGTTTTTCAAATTCTTGGGCTGTTTCGTCAAGACTTCTATCTGGGCCGTTTCGTCGATATTAAATTTGGGCCAGTTTCGTGAAAACTTGTTTCGTCAAAGACGTTAAAAAAAAAAAAAAAAAAAAAAACACAGAAGGTTTGTCAAAGTGATTTACCTGTTTGTTTGAGGTGTGATTTTCAAGTATTCTTTTTCTTGATCAAAAATGAATCCGGCCTGGGGTACTCCGTCAAATACAGAAAACAAGTATAGAAGCCGTGAGGATTTATTTACAGAAATGTATTATGGAACACCCAGCACTTCTACAAAACCTTCTTCACATGCTCCAATTCAAACAGAGTTTGTGTCTCACACTGACATGTTTGGCAATACTATCCAAGTTCCAGTCCCTCCAAAAACATATATGTTCGGAAATCCATTACCTGTTCGATCTACAGGACCAACAAGTGTGTCTAGCACTAGCTTGTATGGCATTCCTCCTCCAACAACAGACATATATGGAAATCCGCTTCAACCAGTTCTTCAACCAATGCCTCAACAGCAAACACAAAGGCCTCCTGTGACAACAGATCTACATGGCAATCCCATTCAAGTTCCTGTTAAGCCAGCTCAGCATGGGAACCAGAACCCTTTCAGAGATCAAGGAGACCAGCAGAATCAGAACAGGAACGATGAGCGTACATTGATACCTGTCAACAACCAAAGCCAAGCAGGACCATCAAATGCTAACCAGGCACTTGTGGTTCAAGTATATGAAAGTGGTGATTGGTCAATCAGGTTGAGTAGTGATGCTCCAGTTGGAACAGCTTGTTTTGCTGAAGTTGTCAAAGATGTCAGCAATGGTGAATCCTCGGGAAATAATGACAGCTCTGAACATGACAGTAGTTCAGATGAAGATGTTTCAACTTCAGTTGAGGATGATACTACTTCAAGTTCAAGCGAGGTTGGATCTGAATATGAATCATCAAGGGAGGTTGTTGATTCTGATGCAGAAAGGTCAACATCTGAGAGTGATCCAAGTCAGGTATGTGTCAATGAACCAACTGCTGTTATTTGTGATAATTGTGATAGATTGCATGTTAAATGTGCTAATTTAGAAGTAAACATGTCTGAGTTGCAAGGCAAACATGATGCTTTACAAGCTAGTTTGTTTGACTTGCAAAACAAACATGTTGATTTAGATGCTAAGTGGTGTGAGTTGCAAAGCAAACACGAGGCTTTCCAGGAGAAATATGATGTGACATTTATCCACAATCAGAAATTAACCGTGGATCTTTCTAAGTGCACAGAAGCCAACATGTTTTATGAAAACCATGAAAAGAACTTTAAGTCGATGATTGAAACATTAAAGAAAGATAAAACCGAGCTGACAAAAATGGTTTCCAGAAAACAAACCGACATAAATTTGTATATCACACGTCTTGAGATAATGCAAAAGGAAATGGCTTGTGTTAAAACCGAAAGTGAGGTGATCCGACTCAAGTTAGATAGTTATTTGAGCTCTAGCTATGTGTTGGATCACATCATTGATGTTCAGAAAGAGAAAAAGGATGTCACATGCATCGGATATAAGCAATGTCCACCACCTGTTAGACAAAATTATGATGCCATGCCTGACGAGGAGAATAGAACTTTCTTTGAACCATCTGTTCCTCTTGATGTTAAAGAATTTGCAGCAGGGCTCGGATACAAGAAAGTGGTATCATCAGATTCAGATGTGTCAGCAGATACATGTGTGTCTTCTGCTGAACCGAGTCAGAATCCTCCAGTTGTGATTGAGGATACTGATTCTTCTGATGATGAATCTGATGATACTGATTCGGAAAAGTCTGATGCGGTAATCAAAGAAGAGGACATACCTCTTGAGAATCATATTCTATGTGATCCTCCCGCAAAACCTGCTAAGACTGTTCCAACCGAGTCCACATCTGCCCAAGAGTCGGAGAGTGTGGATTTACTGTACACTCTTGTTGGTGATGATAAAATTTACTCAGACAAAGATTTTCCTATAAAGAATGTTAATCAATCTTTAATAAGTAAAGTTTTTGAAAATTCGACAAGTAAGTTTTTGGGAAAGACAGGATCACGTGATACTGTAACACAGTGCCCTCCTATCCCAAAGGCCGAAGTTTGAAAACAATTTGGCAATCAAAAGTTACCAACAGTGCAAAAACAGCAAAATCATGCCAAATCAAAAGGTAAAACACCGACTCAAAATCCAAGGAAGCCGAATCAGAAGAAGAAAAAGAATGTGAACTTTGTGAAATCTAAGGGAACGGACAAAATTGCAAATTTTGAGAACCAATCTAACTTAGATTTTGTCAAGAAAGCAACAGTGAGGAAAAGAAATGAACTAAACAGTTCAAAACCTAGTACTTCGGGATCACAAAGTTCATCATCGGCTAGGCAATCACATGATGCTCCGAGGTTTGTAGAGCGGAGAATGTGTTTTGAATGTGGTACAATTGGACACATAATTCGAAACTGTCCGTATCTTCATAAGTTGAAAGCAAAAGTTGATGCCCCCCATGGTAACAATTACCATAAAAGATTTGTTTCACCAAAACAGGACCCTCGTCTTGTTAAACAACAAGAAGTGAAACAGAGAAAGAAACAACGGAAAAATGTTGAAAAGATTTTAAAACCGGAGGTTTCCCAAACAAAATCTGTTAAATCGGATGTTAAACATGAAAAACAAAAACAGATTTGGAAACCAAAACCAGTAACTGTTTCAGGGGGAGCTACATCAATTCCGAATCATCGGGAAATGGATGTCACAATTCTCGATGATGACGGACGACCCAAGTCTGTGAAGGCTTGGGTCCCCCTCTCAAACTAATCTTTGAATGAGTGTGCAGGATGTTCCAGGAGGAACTATTGATAGTCTTAGGATTGTTGATAGTGGAGCGTCCATACACAAGATCGGCGACATAAGGCTCCAAAATATCATTATATCTAGGAGTTGTTGCCTTTGATGGAGAGAGGAGAAAAGAAGACAAAAATGTCTGATGAAAGAATGTTGTTGAATGAAGTTGAAAAATTCGACAAGATGAAGATCATTCCAAAAATTGGTTGTTATGGTTTTTTTTGATCGGGTCCTCAGGAAAGATTCCAATGAAAAGTACGCGCCTGTAGCACGTCTGAAGCTTTTCGAAGATTCATGGATTTTTCTTCCACAAGAAGTTCAAAGTCCACAAGATGAACGTGTAGGGTACTTTTCTCTACGGTGTGTTTGAAGAAAATGTGTTTGTTGATCAAACCAAACCGGGTGTGCGGATGCCTTGGCATGGATTGAACAACCGCACACTACTTCTCAAGAGAAAGATAAAGACCTTCGCTGGTGCAATGTGGAAGACCAGCCGGACCCAAAGGTTTATGATCTTGTTGCTGTGAAGAGATTTCTCAGTAGCTACAAAGAATCGACTTTGAAGTCCACACCGGGTGGATATCCAGTTTGGGAGAGCACTCAGATTCCTTGCAATGCACGAAGCAGTTGCAGGATACGGTTTTGAATTACTAATCTCTCCTATACTTGTCAATATTTTAGCTGCTTTATGAATTATTATCATCTCGTACAGCACTCTTTGACCAGACACGTTGAACTCGAATATCACCTCACACGTGATTGTTTCAATATGAAACTCGTCAATGTTGTCATGGTCCACACTGCTTACCGACGTGCCAACTCATTTTTTCCAAAATTCGAGAAATCTTTTCTGATTAAAAATTAATTTTGGTAAATGGCATTAAGGTCAAGCAAGAGTAACCCAACATCGGAAAATCATTTTTGTAAATACCTTTGTGTTTTAAATTTATCTTAGTTTGTTGATTTTAGGGGGAGTAAATCCAAATTTGAAAATCCAAAAACATCGAAAAATTTCAAAAATACAAAAACAATAGAAAAGCAAAAATGAGTTTCCTGGCGAGCAAAAGAGAAAATGATAGTACATCAGTGGTCTGTCTAAACCTCTTTAAACCTTAAATGAAAGACGATAAGCAGCTCTATATAAGATGTATCGGTAGGCTCACAATCATTTTAAAATGTGCAGGGTGATATAAACTTAAATCGACTGAAGACTGGGTGGGAACCATTCATTGGCATATGGTCTTGGTACCGAAATTTCGTTTGAGAGATTGCCGAGGTTCTGAGATATTCGGTCTTTATGCTGCTTATCATCTGGGTATCATGGTTGTATCTTTTACCGAAAAAATAACGGGGACGCAAGTCTAGATCTTCCATGATACCATACATACGTGTACATACTGCATACGACCTCAATAAGTGATCAACAATCACATGTCCAAACAAATAAGTGATAAAATATCACATTTATCCGGGAGTCAAGTTCGTCTCTCTGCTGTACGAAAGTACTGACCTGTTCACGGACTTGCTCCTGTGCCCTCATGCATACGAAAATCAAGTTCCTCATCAATAAGTGATTATATCACATAGGGCTTGTTTTCAAATCAAAATAAGTGAGTTTCTCACATCATATACGGTCAAACAGATGATAATCGGTATACTCACCGGTAAGATGAACCCTCGTGCATACCTTGATACGGGAATGTGTCGTGATGTGGATGAACACCGGTCGGTAAGTATAAATCATACCTTAACGTATCCCCTCGCCATGATTACATCTGATAAGTTGAGCTTAAGTGGACAACAATACCGATAATTGTTATAGGATGCTTATCTTAATGTTAATTAATTGAACAACAAGAGCGTTTTGGCATGACCGTACACTGATATGATTCTCTTACCCTCGAAACTCGCAAAAAGAATGTCTGTAAATATTTATTTAATGCTTTCAGTTTCTGCATCTCTGTATATATTTATTTACTGCTTTCTGTCTTTACATTTGAAATATTCAAAAAGTCCAAAAAGATTTTAGGTGTGTTTTAATATAAACTTTCTAAAAGCCAAAAAGATTTTATTTTTATCTTATTTTCGATTGTACGATGTTGGATCTCGAGTCTTCGTTACCTGAAACCTGAACGAAAACCGAAATGACTAAATCTTCATAAACGGTCGAAATTTGCAAAGTGTTGAAAGTTAAAATTGAAATTGATAAAATACATTAAACTTTCAAACTATCAGACGGTGTTTGATTAAACAATGGTCACATGTGTGTCGTTTGTTTATGTTTACTATATTCCAAGCAGTTGTTCTCATTACGCGTTTAGATTTCTTGCATGTGCAGATTCTAAAGGCAAGGAGAACATGGTCGATGACAAGCTTAGGAATGAAGACACAACGTGAAGGCACTCAAATGATGAAGATGATCGAGTTGCCGCTGGCCATCATCAACACCATAAGGATCTCAAGTATTGAAGATTAAAAGATTCACGAGCATACCTCAAAGGAGAGCTTATGTTAAGGGGGAGTTTGTCAACACACTTCCTACATGAAACGGGGAGTTTGTTGATACACTTTCTGCTTACAAGACGTGAAGACTTTGAAGATCCTCCGACATAGAAGACATGAAAGGCGAATCTCGCGAGTAGTGTCCAAGGGGGAGTTTGTTGATACATGTATGTGGACGCGACTCGACTCGACGCGACTTGGTCCGGTTCGACCCGGTTAGGTTCGGCTCAAGCCCGACGTCACGACATTCCTCCGTCGTGCGCTCCAGAGTTCGACACGCGAAGCACGAAGCGCCGCGAGCCGGTTCCCACAACCACATCATCATGATGATGTCATGATGATGTCACTACTTTGACTAAACTTCACAAATATGAAACAAAGTAAATCGTGAACGTGCATGATTATTATGGCCAATCAACTTCTTTGTTTGTGGGCTGATTAACTTCATTTGGGCTTAAACCTTCAGCTGGGCCGGACTACATGTGGGTTGACGAAACAGACTTTGTTTCGTCAACTTTGATGTATGTTTCATCTGTTTCGTCGAGCAATGATGTGATTCGTCAAATGTAATTCTGATTCGCCAAGCCTGATTCGCCAAAGATGTGATTCGTTGTGTCTGTGAGTATAAATAGAGTTTATTATTTCTGTTTCAGCAAGTGAACACAGAAAAGGAACACATTGTAGAGAACACACACGAGAGAGTTTGAGAGAGTTTGCAAAATACATTTGTAAACATTGCTTTGTAACTGAACCTTTTCATAGTATTAATACAGAGGTGTTAATCGTTGAATCTCGTGTCCATATTATTATTGCGTGTTCTATCTCGGTTTGCTTTCCCGGTTGGATTCCGCACAACCGGGTTGGTTTGTACACAAGGATTAGGCGACTAGATCCTCCCCTAGCCGGACCTACACAAATGTCTGAATCTTTCAGACATCTACTTATGAAACAAACAGTCTAAATCATTAAGTTCTGGACCAATAAGAGGTCTGTACTATTAAGAGTCTCATTAAGAGGTAAACCAACAGGCCCGAAGACTATATATTAGTAATTTATATAAGTTTACTAATATCTTGTTATAATAATATTAAATACTTATATTAAATGAAACATTCTTATTGGTTAAAATTTCTTTTTTTTTTACAATTTTTTTCTTATTTAAACCCTCCACTAAACAAAATATATACTAAACAAAGCAAATTTCATTCAAGATTTATAATTAAGTTGAGAGAAATTTGACTTTCATTATATGTTTGGATGGTAAAAACAGCCCCGAAATTACCGTTTCCAGATGTAAATCAAGTACGAAACACCCCGGTAAATAAGTAAAACGGCATAAGGTTTGTATCGGCGGTAAAATCCGGTATACCTGTTTGAAACGTAATACCGGTACCGGCGAAAGGTTATTTTAGTTTGGGTTGTTACTTATTTTTATTATATATGTTACTTATCTTATAATTTTTATATATTATGATTATTCGTAACTAAAAGTTCTTATTTAATATCGTATGAAACGAAAATAGTTATCCTCTAGTTGATGAGGATGGTGATAATAGTGAATTTCATCTTTTATGCAATCGTGAACTTGATGTATTCAACACCCAAATGACTTAAACATATTGTACACTTTTGAGTTGATGTTGTAATCATTTAAAAGAGCTTGTTGGAAAATTGAATGATTTTTTATTATCTTTTGGATTATTTTTTATTATGAATTTACTTTTAGATCATATTTTAATAAGTAATCATGCATTTTTGGATTAACTTTTGAGTTGATGTTGTAATTTATGAAATTATAACTCTAGTCAACCCGGTTGAACCGCTCGATACAACCTGATTCAACCGATTAAACCGTTTTTTTAGCATAATCCGGTTTGATTTAAAAACCGGTTTTTAAAACATTGGGAATATGTGTTGAAAAAAATATTCGATTAGATCTTTTTATGATGATATTTTCCCACACATCTTCAAAATATTGAACCTTTCACTTTCATATCACAACACCTCTCGTTTTTCCACTTTTTACATGAGACTTTCTTATTGTACGTACTTAACTACTTAATACCGAAGAGTCCAATCGTTGATTACTAAAATTTTGCCCTTTTTAAATTTAACTTAGATAGTATGACGATGCATGCAAATTGTGTTTTAACTAGTAACATGACCTGTAGGCGATGCGTCGCAGGCTGTTGCAAATATCGAGTGGATTAATCCAAGCGTTATGTGACGCGTAAACCATATGAAATGTTAGACTAATCTTGCATATTATGTGTAAGTTCGGGTTAAAAGTGACCGACTTACAAAGTTCGGGTAAAAAGTGACCGGGTTATAAACTTGGGGTTTTTTTTGAGATAGTTTTTTTAATCCTAGTTTGAGTCAAATAGGTTTACTTGTTGAACAAGTTATTAGGCTTATAAATAGAAGGATTTATTTGTAACCCGGACCAATTATCAATAAACGAGTTTTGATTCAATACGTTCTTTGGTATCCAATTCTAACAAATTGGTATCAGAGCTCTAAGGAGTTCGATCCACGTTCAAGACTGTCGATCTTGGAGTCCGGCAAGAGAGAAGCAATCGTCGAAGGGCTGCGGTCGAGAAGATCTTGCAACGGGTTCTTGTGATCATAGAAGGCGGTGACCGAAGAGAATTGGGGCGCACGTTCTTGTCGACAAGATCGAAGAGAAGGATCCTGTTAACGTTGTTGTTCACTGCAGTAATTTTCAATTTGTATTGAAGAAATCGATCAGAAAAGAAACAGAAGGATTTGTTTCTTGCTGAGGTGGCTGGGATTTTTTTTAAGCAGCGATCAGAAAAGAAGTCTGTTTTAGTGCTTAAACAAAATTGATTGTTTTTGTTAGGAGTTGCTTGAAATTCAGTGGAATTAATTCAAGAAGGTAATTAATTCAAAGGCTGGAATTTTGTGCACACAAGGATTTCTTTAATTGTTGTTTTCGAGAGCTACAACTAAAAGAAACAAGTCGGTGGTTTATTTTATTGGTTCTTCTTTGAGGTACTACGGATAAGAAACCACAAAAGTCAACAAAAGGGTTATTTTGTGAAAAAGGATAAAGGCCACAGTAGGTTGGTTTTTTTGAAGGAGCAATTAGAA
This sequence comes from Helianthus tuberosus, assembly GCA_030545235.1. NCBI lineage: Eukaryota > Viridiplantae > Streptophyta > Magnoliopsida > Asterales > Asteraceae > Helianthus > Helianthus tuberosus. Next base: position 174,981,233 of record CM060430.1, on the reverse strand, counting down.
AAATAACAAATTTGTTTTTTAGTTGCAAAATTAAAAGAAAAATACAAAAGGATTTGTTTTCTTTTAACTTGTGATTAAAAAAGGGATAGAGCAGGAAGTTTTGTTCGAAGGAATCAATTTGAGGTTAGAAAATTGATTTAAGTCCGAGCACTCCGTTAACATACAGTAGAAGAAACCGAAGGATGGGTGATAACGCGAACCGGGTACCTCCAACGAAGGAACCGATGCCTAGTCTTCCATGTCCAATGCTTACGGATACAAACTACACCGTTTGGGCTATGAAGATGAAGGTAATCTTCAAGGTTTACAAGGTACGGGATGTGATTGACCCAGGAACGACCATCGATACTCACAAAGATTCTATAGCAATCGCTTTGCTATTCCAAGGGTTACCCGAAGAGCTAGTGTTGTAGATTGGGAACAATGATTCAGCAAAAGAGATGTGGGAAGCGGTGAAATCTCGCAATCAAGGTGCTGAACGTGTGAAATAAGCAAGACTTCAAACCTTGATGTCGGAATTTGAGGGTTTGAAGATGAAGGAACCAAGTACGATCGCTGAGTTCGCAGGAAAGATTTCAGGGATTGCTTCTCGATCTGCTTCTCTTGGAACAGTGATTAAAGAAGAGAAACTGGTTAAAAGGTTTCTACATGGTTTGCCGAAAAGGTTTATTCACATGGTTGCGTCTCTTGAGCAATCCATTGACCTTAAGACGGTTGGATTTGATGATGTCGTAGGTCGTCTTATAGCCTATGAAGAACGCGTCAACCATGAAGATAAGGAGCAACCGGTTAGAAGTGATCAGTTACTGCTGACGTATGAGGAGTGGGAAGCTAGAAAAAAGGAAGGGTACGATCGAGGCAAAGGAACGACCGAGTCTAGTCAAAGAGGTCGAGGTCGCATTCGAGGAAAAATCGGGGATCAAAATAAAGACAAGGAACCGGATCAAAAACCAAAGAAGGACCGTTCTAAGATAAGGTGTTTTCGATGTGATGAATTAGGGCATTTTTCTTCAGATTGTCCTACACGTAAAAAGGACGAGGACGAGGAAAACAATCTTATTCAAAGGGTTGAACCGGTTCTTTACTTGCAAACACACGTTGAAGAGGCTAATGATGTGTTTTTAGACGAGGAAAGGATTATTCCAAGGATGTATGCTTCGAGCCCAAATGAACTCAATACATGGTTTCTTGACAACGGGGCGAGTAACCACATGACGGGTAAAAAAGAGTGGTTCACTAACCTCGATCACAACATCAAGGGAAAAGTGAAGTTTGGAGACGGGTCATGCGTAGAGAATCGATCTGAACGAGTCTTCAGAAGAACTCTAAACTGATTCAAAGGCGGAATACGATGAATCAGAGTTTGTTTCAGCTTGATATTCACTAATAACTGTCTCTTATATTGATTAGAACGTGATTACAGACTTGGAGACACTTCGGCAGAGCTTCGCTACCGGAAAAATCAAAGTTACAAATGAAAAACTCAAGTCACATATTTATACTATTTCCAGTTCGTTTGAACAGTCCACTTCGTTTGAACAGTCCACTTCGTTTGAACAGTCCACTTCGTTTGAACTGTCCACTTCGTTTGAACTGTCCACTTCGTTTGAACTGGCTTGTTCACCTTTGTTTCCTGTTTAACTCGAACTGCGTGACTTGATCTTTCATTACTAATCTAAGACTCGAACGAAGATGAAGTCGACAGACAACTGCACTAACAACAAGGGATGGTAGTCTTGGAAGGAAAATATGGGGAACAAAGGGTGTTGCGTGATGTTTACTATATTCCAGCACTTGAAAGTAATATAATAAGCATTGGTCAGTTGGACGAGAGGGTACAAGATCGCAATCCAAGACGGTATACTTTGGATGTTTGAGCAAGACGGAACTTTGCTAATGAAGGTACCTCGTTCACCTAATCGCATTTACAAGATTAATCTTAAGGTTGTATCTCCAGTTTGCATACAGACTAAAGATGACAAGGCTGAGAATAGCGACCAACCAGTCTCTATTGTGACGGAAGTTAGCGACCAAACAGATCAGTCAGCAACAGGAATTAGCGACCAATCTGGCAGTCAGCGACACAGCAGACATATAGCGACCAGACTGACCAGTTAGCGACAGAATCTGACCAGTCAGCGACAGAATCTGAACAGCCAGTGACAGCTTTTAGCGACGAGTCTGCGACAGATCAGTTTTTCAGCACTTCAATAGTTAAATGGATGCTCGGTTTATCAAATGAAGAGATAAGTTTGAAAGTCGAGAACTTATTGCAAGAGCAAGTTAAAGTGGAACGTATTAGCGGGGATTTGCAACGGACTAACATCCTCACAAAAGCCATGCCACGACTGAAGATTATCGAGATAAGATATCTTCTCGGTATTGCAAGATTAGGGGGGTGATTGTTAGACTAATCTTGCATATTATGTGTAAGTTCGGGTTAAAAGTGACCGACTTACAAAGTTCGGGTAAAAAGTGACCGGGTTATAAACTTGGGGGTTTTTTTGAGATAGTTTTTTTAATCCTAGTTTGAGTCAAATAGGTTTACTTGTTGAACAAGTTATTAGGCTTATAAATAGAAGGATTTATTTGTAACCTTAATAGGACCAATTATCAATAAACGAGTTTTGATTCAATACGTTCTTTGGTATCCAATTCTAACATGAAAACCTTTGTTTAGACATATCCGATGTAGCTCAATATAACCTATATAAGCGTTGCGGTTGGATAAAAAAATAAAGTAAATCGAACTTATACCGTACAAAAGAAACGGAACCGAACCCGGCTTCGTTCTGTTAGTGGGGTTTCACCTAACCAGTACACCATCTTACCTTAGCATCAAGACTTAGTAGCGTTAAAATGTACACTAACTCGAATTTATACCGTTGAATTGCAATATATTATATTTGGCCCAATTTGTTTTCAACAAAATTTACGTCGAAACATACATCAACTGAAAATACACATAAAATAAGAATGAAAGCGTATTATATTTGACCCTACTCGTTTCTGAAAAAAAATTATGTCGAAATATGAATTTATACCGTTAATGTCGAAACGTGAATGTATACCTATATGCACATAAAATAAGCACGTGAGAAAATAGTGTTTTTTTGGTCAACGTCAAAAGGTAAACTAATTGAATACATGCATGAAAACATATTATATTTGACCTAGCACGTTTCCCCAAAAATACGTGAATTTGTACCAATTACGTTAAAACATGAATTTGTACCACGTGAGAAAACAATATATTTTTTAAGTTAAAGAATGAAAATACGGGTGTTAAACTTGAAACATCAGAAACTCAATGGATGATAATGACATTTTATAAAGTTTTTAGAAAGTGGTAGGGTGTAAAGTGTCATTCTAAAAGTTTCGCGGCTATTTTCGTCGATGACAAAGGCTACTGAATTTGGTTTTTAAGATATATAGCAATAGACGAAACGTACATAAAAAGCAAGCACCAAAACATATTATATTAGACCCAAATTTTCCAAAGAAAATATACGTCGATGCATAGATAGTCACCACTGACATACACACACACATATATATACACACACATATATATATTTAGCGGGGAACTAAGGAACTATGCATTTAACATATTAAAAATTCAATTTAACATGTTAAACATTATTTTTTTAAAATTCGATGCTTTTGCATATAAATACATGTAGAAGGCTTTTTAATGAAAAAAGAATTAAAAACTAAAAAAATTAAAAAAATTCTTAAAAACTGTAAAAAAGGTAATATTTTTTTTACAAAAATGATTTTTTATTGGAATATCTTCTACACATCTTTGTATGCAAAAGCTCTGAAAAAAATTGAAAAAAAATAATTTTAGCATTTTAAATTGAATTTTTAAGATATATTTAAATGTTAAATATACTGTTTCCCGGTTACCCACTTTTTTAATGTTCTCATTGAACCTCACACACACATACTATACATATATATATATATATATATATATATATATATATATATATATATATATATATATATATATATAGGGAGCCGCTAGAATGAGAACCACCACGAGTTATGAGAACCACGAGAACCGCGCCCCGCGGGTGGCCGTCGGCGACGAAATTTTTTTTACACCTAGATCCGTATATTTTAGCGGGGGGTTTAAATTTTCGGTTCAAACGTCGCGCCCGAGGGGGTAGTTTTTTACGCCCAAAGTTTGGTAAAAAAAAAAGAAAAATTAAAAAAATTAAAAAAACCCTAACTTTGGGCGTAAAAAACTACCCCCTCGGGCGCGCCGTTTGAACCGAAAATTTAACCCCCCGCTAAAATATACGGATCTAGGTGTAAAAAAAATTTCGTCGCCGACGGCCACCCGCGGGGCGCGGTTCTCGTGGTTCTCATAACTCGTGGTGGTTCTCATTCTAGCGATCCCCTATATATATATATATATATATATATATGTACGGGATCAGGAGAAAACGCCTAAAAGTGTGAGAACGCATCCTGGCCCAACACGTGGCGCGGGATACGATCAGGGCGTGAGGGGTTTTTTGTCTTTTCAATCTTCTTTTATTTTCCCACTTTATGCTGCGTCTAAGATTTTTTTGGCGTTAATTGTATTCATTAAATATTTGGCGTTGAATTAATTGTTTTTGTGTCACATAGATAATTTTTTTGGCGTTATAGCGTTTTCTGGTCAGCGTTGTATAATAATTCACTACGAGTCATTAATATTTTCATAAGATTACAATAAGACCAAATATTTTTTATGGCGTTTAGTCAATTTTTTTGGCGTTTAATACATTGACAACGTGCTTTGCCAGAACCCGTTCTCACAGTTTTCATAGTACTAGCGTTTTGGTGTTTGTAGTATTTGGCGTTTTATATAATAATGTATTTTATTTGTAGAGAATTAGATAACAAAACAACAGATAATTTGATAACAAAACAATACAAAGTGAAAAAGAAAAAAAAATTAAAAATGGTAATCTAATTTCTCATCCGAATCTTCACTGTCATCAGCCTCTTCTACTTGAATTTGTTTTGGCGTTTTGAACCTTTGAATACCTTAGCTAGATGCCAACTTTCCTACATAAACGCCATCTTTTTTAGACGAAGCTTATTAGTGGCATCATTTGTTTTGGTGTGATATTCTCGTTTGGTGGCATGTCATTAAAGATCAACTCTTGCTTGAATGCTATTTATAATAATGGAGCACAAAATAGCATTTTACATTTGTGTTGATCCCTTCATGCCATGCATATAATCATCAAGAACAAAGCTCACATGATGACATATCACTGTCATCAGTCTCTTTTTCTTGAATATTTGTCCATTTCATTCAGCAAAAGATTATAGAGATAACCCCCTCAGAGAAGAATTCATTCAATGAAAGCTTTGCCATCTGTGGTTATTTTAACTAACCTTTTTTGGCGTTTTAAAGTGAGTGGTTTCTAGAGAACATGCCGTTTGTTTTTCTGGGTGTGATCAACTCATTGTGTGTAGACGCCTCTCTTAGAGGAGTTTTTTGGCGCGTAGTTTAGGCGAGATTTTTTATTATAATAAACGATAGTAATAAAGTAACCGTCTTTTCAGTTACTGTTTGTATTTACTGTTTTGTTCAGCTTTTATCAGTTTCTAGGGTGATAGACGTCCCATCTTCCAAGTTTGGCTTTTTTTTAAATGGCGTTATACAGACCAAGATGACAAAATACAATAACGGAGAAAATATTAAGCAGGAAAAATATTTTTTGTTATTTCTGGCGTTTTGTAAGCAATAACTTTTTGTAGTATTTTTTGGCGTTTTGCAAATAAATAGTGAAATATATCATTTAATTATCTTAAAAAAAAGATGATTACACAGAAGAAAAAAAATAAAAATTAAAACTCTTCGTCAAAAGGTACTTTATCCGAGAAGTATCCATCACTTGCGTCATCTTCTTCCTCGGAGTCTTCATCTAGACCTTCATCCATGTCATCACCTTCACTTTCATCGTCTTCTTGTTCTTGAAGATTCTGAAGCTTCAATTTGAACATGTTTTGCATTAACGCCATTTTTGAGTCCATTTTTGTGTTCAAACAAGTGGCGTTATGCAATTCTTCCATGAACCCAAGCCCCTGCTTTGTCATGATGTTTTCAAGCCAGTAGTCTTCCTACTCTCCGCTATCGTATATAACGGTCACCATGTCTGTTTCATCATCAAAACGTCATGATGTCATGACAGGGTCCGGCTTTACATCTGCTTTGATTGGTCCAAATTTCCTTGTTAATGCTTTCATAAGCATATGTGTTTCATGGCATTCGTTATCCAGAGCGATGCCAAGAGATAGGATACCACTCTGTACCTCTTCTTCCATCTTCAAAATTGCCTTGATCGTCCTAACATACACCTCCTTCTGTTGTCAAAACGCAGGATGAATCGCCTGATTGCCAGAGTGTATCTCCACCAAACGATGGTTGCCATTTTTGGCGTTTTGGTTAAATTGGCGTTTTTGGTTAAAGATGTTTTTGAAGAAATGATAAATTGAAGTGATTATGGAAGCGATGTTTTACGTCGTTTATATAATGATGTTTTTGGCGCGTAATTTAGGAGGGAATTTCTTCTAGTAAATGTTAATAACTGAAATTCAGTTACTATGTTGTTTCCTCTTCCTGTAATCTCCAACGCGTTTTATCATTAATTTTTGGTGTTTTGTATTTAATGGCGTTTTATTTTTTTGAATGGCGTGTTATCATTTTGTTGGCGTTTTGAATTTGAGAGGTAAAAGACCCTTTTACTCTTAATGAAGCACGTACCACATAATAAAATTGATGTTATTTACGAAAACACCACCGCACAATCTAGTCCATGGATTGTTTTGATCTGACGACCCATAACCGTTCTCACACTTTCCCCCGTTTTATCTAAATCATGACCCTATATATATGTGTGTGTGTGTGTGTGTGTGTATGTGTGAATTATAGGGAGAAATCCCTATGCGAGTTGCAAAAACTCTGAAAACTTAATATATGGATATCAAGCTGCGACATGTTACAGTTTTTGGCAGTCAACTTTTCTAAACATGGGTACATTTTTTTGTCAGAAGAGAGATGAGAGAGAATGTATGAATGTGTTACATGTTTTTAGTGTTACATTTTTGAACCCCATCTGTTAAACATTTTATGGGTTTTAATAGCAGTTTTTTTCATACTTATTGAACTTCAAGTGTTACAATTTTCAGTATTTTCAGAATTTACAAAGGTTTTTAGTTTTGTAGTGCACGTAACAATATGTTACATGTTTTAATAAGTTTTTTTTGTGCAACACTTAGGGGTTGTTTAACAACTTCTGAATGGTTAAGTGCTGAACGAGTAAGCGGTCTGAACCATTAAGTGCTGAATCAGTAAGAGGTCTGAACCATTAAGAGCCAGTATAATACTTAACCATTTAGAGGCAAATGTCTGACCAATTCATATTAGAGGTCTTAACCATTCAGACTCAGTATAATGCTTAACCATTCAGAGGCAAATGTTTGAACCATTCAGACATTTGCTCGTGAAACAAACAATCTGAACCATTAAGTGCTGAACCAGTAAGAAGTCTGAACCATTAAGAGCTTCATTAAGAGGTAAACAAACAACCCCTTACAGATATACACACTTTTGTGTACAAATTCTGAAAAAATTTGTATTTGATTTAATCTACCCCATAGATTAAATGGATTGATGGTGAATATGGAATTTCCTTGGTTTTCTCACCACCACCCCCGTCGCCGCCGCCACCACCACTAAGGTAGGGTCTGAGGAGGGTAAGATGTAGACAACCTTACCTCTATCCCGTAGAAATATATGTGTGTAAATCCCATCAATATATGTGTGTGTATATATATGTAAAAAAATTCAGGTTCTATACAAATTTTAATAGGTGTTATATCATTCAAGAATCAAAATATTTAGAATATGTAATTGTTCAAAATATCCATCAAAAATTACACCGGCAAAGTAAATAAACTTCGTTTGATTATAAATCGTGGGGTATAGTGGGGCTTGAGTTGGGGGCATGAGTTGACACGTGGAATTGGAGCCCCCCCCCACCGGTGAGTGACGTGTCCGTGGGGTATGGCGGGGCTTGGGTTGGGGCGTGGCTTGGCTTGGCAGTTTATTAAAAAAAAATTAAAATCAAACTCAAAGACCCCGCTATGACATGGCCAACAAAGCGAATAGGAGGCCACCACATCAGACCGCTAGCCCGCCCCACGCCCGGCTTCAAACCCAAGCCCCAAGGGCCACGCCCCAACCCAAGCCCCAACCCAAACCCCAAGGGATGGTGACTTGGGCGTTTCCCCCCAACCCACGCCCCAACCAAAGCCCTTAATCAAACATAACTTAATTAAGCTAATCTATTACAATGTAATTAATCCGGATGTAACGTTAACTTTGATATGTGTAAAAGAGGTTTGCGAGTATTGTACGACACTCAACATGTTAAAAGTTGTTCAACATTTTAAAACATTTTGTAGTTTAGCAGATTAGTACGTAACTTACTAATGATTCATTTTATATGCAATCAAAAGTTACATCGGCAAAGTAAATAAACTTAGTTTGATTATAAAAGAAAGCCCTTAATCAAACATAACTTAATTAAGCTAATCTATTACAATGTAATTAATCCGGATGTAACGTTAACTTTGATATGTGCAAAACAGGTTTGCGAGTATTGTACGACACTCAACATGTTAAAAGTTGTTCAACATTTTAAAATATTTTGTAGTTTAGCAGATTAGTATGTAACTTACTAATGATTCATTTTATATGCATATCATTTCGTAAATGCTTATTTATTTTAGAATTTAGTTTTCACTTAATGCATGTGATACTTGAGTTTACAAAATGATGTAAATGTTAAGTAATTAAAGGACTATGGTGGACACTTTTTTTTTTTTTTTTTGATATTTCTACGGAGTTCCACAGCTAGTTTAAGTGAGTTAAGCTACTCTGAATTCAACTTGTTATATTATTTTAAGGGCAAATGCCATAAAACACCAACATACTTTTCATTTTTTCTCATAAAAATCCTTTCACTTTTTTGCACATTAAAAACCAACTTACTTTCTTTTTTGTCTCATAAAAGTCCCTAAACAACTTTTTACATATAAAAGTCTCTTTAAATGTTAAATTTGAACAAAATTGTGAATATTTTTATTTTTACCTATTTATATCACGTTAGAAAAGAATTGAGATGAATTAATATTTTAAATTAAATATATGGCAAACCAAAGCATGTTCAAAATTTGCCTTTTCTTTTCCATTTTGAATTTGAATTCAATAAATTGATAACAATAAATATTATTAGAAAAATATAATAAAATTCACGAGCGTGGACGACATAACTCAAAATAAAATAAAATAACAAACATATAAAATGGTATGTGTAAATTTAAAAGCGTTAAAAAATATATCATAATTTGTCAAATAATGTTTTCTTGATTTCATCCGATCATAATTAAGATTTTTTTTTAAGTTTAACATTTTAAGGGACGTGTATGATACAAAAGTAGAAAATATGTTGTTTTTTATTTATTAAAAATGACTAGGGGAATTTTATGAGACAAAAAAGAAAGTATATTGGTTTTTTATATGCAAAAAAAGTGGAGGAACTTTTATGAAACAAAAACAAAAGTATATTGGTTTTTTAAGTGCAAAAAAATGAAAGAACTTTTATAAGAAAAAAACAAAAAGTATGTTGGTTTTTTATGACATTTGCCCTTATTTTAATTACAAGCTCAAACAGAGCTTTAAGACGAAGATAATAATTATTTTTTTATTTGTTGTCCGATTAACATCAATGAAATAAATAAGTAAAAGGTACACTTTGTGTCCTAGTTTAACCCATGTGATTCATTTTTTACGGCATATAGAAACTATGAATATAATAATCATTGTGTATATGTTGTCTTCCAAATTTAGGTAGAATTAGCTTAAGAATTAAGATTTTCAGATAGATAAATAACGAGAGGAGGGCATCTACGTAGAGAAAGTTTAGATATTAAAAGAACAACTAGAAAACATACCTCACTTTTTGCACCACCACCACCACCAATACGCTTTAGATTTTTTAGGTAGTTGAGACTGAGAGAATGAAGATTAGGGAATAAACTAGAGGTAGTATATGTAGCCATTTCTTCATCTTTGTCATCTCTCTTTGAAACAACTTCTTCCATACCATCACAACAATTTATCTCGATTGTCTTTAGGTTGGAAAGAAGTTTCCCCATTAGAGGTGAAAACAAATACTTAATCTTGTGGCATCCGCTCATGTATATGGTTGTGAGGCTGTGAAATGAGGATTGGTTATGTAGAATTGAGAATTTATTCCAATTGTCGCACTTCCACACATGAGTCAGCCTCTCCATTTGGCTTAAACTTAAATCCTTGAGGTGTGGAAATAGTAATATTTGTTGTTCAGTATCCTCCTGAGGTGTTTCCGGTTCTCCATTGCGCATCTCAAATACCACATTCACTCTACCCGACAAACGAAGGTAAGAAAGTTGATGTTGGAACGTGGGTATGAGATAGGATGGGAATACAACATTAAAAGCATTTTCAACGACTTCTTGTATCTCCTCGTTGGATGTAACATTAAACTGCATATATATCACAAAAGTCGTAATTACTGATTTGATTTCAAGTAACTATAGTTGAACTGTGTTACTATTATATTATATTATATATAGATATAATTTGCAACATATTGATGCAATGGTTGTTGTAATGTATGCATTATGGTTTGTAAAGTGGTAATGATATATATTATATATAGACATAATTTGCAATATATTGATGCAATGGTTGTTGTAATGTATGCATTATGGTTTGTATAGTGGTAATGATATATAGATATAACTAGTATTAAGCACCCTCGCGTTGCGGCAGGGGCGAACACCAATGCCACACTACTGCCAATGGCCACCAACACTTAAGTTAAGACGTGTTAATGCAGAGAAATTAAACCGAAACGTAAAAGATAGAGAAGAATGACTAAGTCGGTCTAGGACCAACGCGTTACAATGAACCTGTCAAACGGGAAAAAATAGATGCGGATTCATCGTAACACGTGGGTCCTAGATCGACTTAGTTATTATATTCTATGTTTTACGTTTCGATTTAATTTCTTCGCATTAACACGCCGTAACTTCAGTGTTGGTGGTCGCTGACAGTAGTGTGGCATTGGTGCTCGCCCCTGCCACAATGCGGAGTGCTTAATACTAGTTTTTTATTATATAGATATGTAACTGGATCCTTGTATTAATTCACTCATTATGTGTGGGGCATCACAAAATTATTAAATTCGAAATGCCTTATATTAATTTTAAAAGGAATATTTGGAAATCAATCAATCATGATAATAAAAAAACAAGCAAGAAATAGTTGGATTAATATTTAATGAAAAGAATGAACATACCTTTTGCTCTTTGTTTCTGCCACTTTCTCCACACTCATATATGATGTCTTCAACTGCTCTCATATCAAACTTGCTGTTTGGTATAAATACATTTCTAAACATCTTACATTCTTCGATCTCTATGCTTTCAACAGCTTGAATGCTACTGATGAGGATACTACTACTACTATTACTTGAGTTATATTCACCACATTTTATGCTCCACACCCCTCTTACCATCTCTGAACGTGTCACTTTAATTCTTCTCAAACTGCTGTTACAAACTTCCTCAACTTCACCTACACATCCCAAGTCAATGCTGAATATCACTTCAATGGAACCACATTCATAAACTTCAAGCTTTTCTAAATGTTTTAGTAGTCTCATAGGATTGGTTGGAAACAGATTCATTAGACTATCACATTCCGCCACTTTAATCTCTCTCAACGTGTAAATATTACTAACATCCACCTCACTAGATTGGTTGGAAACATCCAATATCTGCTTCAAATTCTTCATAGATTTAATCTTCAGTTTCTTCAACTCTGAAATTTTAACCTGCAAAAGTAGTTCCAACCAAACAATATTAGGAACAAATCATAGCTACTAAATTACAAGTTTCAAATTCATTGTGTATTATGTGTAATTAATTACCTTGCTATTCAAGAATGTAGAAATATTGTCCTTGTAAGAATAAATGCTAGTGAAGTTAGGAAGCCCATCAACTTCTAATTCAACGAGCTGAGGTAGGTCAACTACATGGTCAATGAGGAACATACATACCAGCTTCGGTAGGTTTTCCAAAGACAAAAACTTTAGCAGTTCAAATTTAATCAGCTTACTTTCACTATTTATCTCGCTTCCATCGCCATGTACCAGCGCTTCCAAAACAGAACATGATGAAACTTTGAGGCGCTCAAGTTTCCTCAACCCACTTACCACATAAACTGGGAATAGGTATATCAATTTTGGACAATCAGAAATCACAAGGTCTTTTAAACATGAAAAAGACTGGTGATAATAAAGATGGTGCGAAACATCTTCAAGACGACTCATATCTTCCACTTGTAAATGAAGTTTCTCTGTTTTCTTAAATAACTCACTAATTTTAAAATCAAGAAGGTAGTTGCAACTAGTGACAAGCTTCAATGTATTTTCAAACAAACGTATTTTGTTGTCCTTTTGTACTTCCAACAGACAACCAATAGATATCTTGAACCAATCAAGTTTTTTAAAGGACACATTCTTCATCCAAGTCTTCTTCTCAACAAACTCGACCTCTAATGCACAAAGTTGGCTTGACAGCATCTTCAGTTCTTCAAAATTGGCCTCCGTGAACCTGACTACTTTCTTGTCACTAACTCTCATATAAAGCTCTTCAAGATTGTGTAAATTCTTAAAGGCACCATCATCAATATGAAGGTCAACACATCCCGTTAAATCTAGTAATTTTAGCTTGCTCAAATTCCCTATTGCAGATGGTAACTTGTGAATGCTACAACGCGCAAAGCTGAGCACTTCCAAATTCACAAGATCTCCAACAAAATCATAGTCAAACATCAACTGGCATTCATGGAGAAGAAGTACTCTAAGGTGGGTAGAACAATGAAATGATCTTGGAAACAATGGATATTGCATTTTATAATATGCTATAACTTCCAGATTTTCAAAATTTTCATAAAAATCTTTTGGAAAGTTGAGCAACAAATCTCCATGCATTAGTTGTAATAGAGAGAGCCTAGCATACTTGAAGTCTCTCGGAAATTCAGACATACCTCTGCATGTTAATGAAATTTTGCTGCAAGACTTGCTCACTTCATCTCTACCCCACTTGGACATATCACTGTGGTTAATAATCCAGGTAGGATCGCCTTTGGAAACTCTACCTAACACAAAAGCAAGAACCAGATCATGCATTTTGACACACCCAAGGTGATCACTATCGGTCAACAAGTTTGCGTTTATGAGATTGCGCACACATGTATATGTTCGATCTCTAGCCTCACTTAAAGTGGAAACATTTCTTAACAATTTTAGACCCCAAGCGTATCTTGTAAGATGCTCTATTGGAATATTATAGTCTTCCGGAAACAAGCCACAATGCATAAAAATCTCTTTATCCTCATCATACTTTATATGCTCGTAGCTTATCTTGATAATTTCTTGCACATTAGTATCAAGATCATTATTCCTCAAACGGTTAAGTGTAGTTCTCCATACGAAATTTTCTTGATATTTAAGAGTCGTGCCAATGAGTTTGATGGCGAGTGGTAAACGACCACATTTCTTGACAATATCACACCCTATTTGATATAGATCCTGATCATCTTCCTTTGAAAGCCCTGTAATTTGAGAAAATAAACCTTGTGCTTCCGCCTCCTCCAAGACATCGACACTAACTAACCGAAGAACCAAATCAACACTAGCTGCAATTTGAGTGCAAATATTAGAATCTCTTGAAGTGAGCAACAACTTCACACCATTAGGTAAAGGACCTGTTAATCCAATATCTTTTAGTTCAACCTTCTCCCATACATCATCCAGTATCACTAGAATCTTTGTTTTTTCGTCTTCTAATATTTTCTTGAATCTTCTACATAGATGTTCTGCCCTTGCAGCTTTGGTAGGTTCAGGTAGAACTTCACCCGTGCATAGTGCTATATCATTTTGAATAGAAAGCATGTTGGGATTGTTTCCAATAACCACCTTCACAGTCCAATCAAACATCTTCTTGTCATGTGCAACCTTTTTGAGTTGTTCCATCATGGTTGTTTTGCCGACACCACCCATTCCACACAAGGCTATTACTTGACTAGTTTTGTCGTCTTGTTGAAGGAACCTCAATGCATCCTTAAATGTCTGATCTCTAGATTTGAAGTCACTTTGAGTAATTTCACCTGATGCTGATGGTGCAGACCATGAAACCGATTCCGAATTGACTCTTCCAGTGGGTATATTAGCATCTCTCCAATAAATTTCTTCGCTAATAAGACGTTCAATCTCCTTGATAGTATTGAAGGCATTTCTTCCTAATCGATACCTCATTTTCATGTTTAAACACCCAATGACATTGCTTGAAATGCTTTGAACTTCTTTCTTGACATTTTCAACATCCCCCAACCAACCCTCTACACGAGCAGGTGTCTCTTTATTATTTATAATGTTAGCGTGCTTGTGCGTTTCTACATCAACTCTTTTACCCTCCAAGACCGTCATTTTATTTGACATGTCCCTAACATATTTGCTGGAGGAAGTGACATATCCTAGTTGTTTCGTGATGTGTGTAGTCAAAATATTCACAACCGGACCAACAATTTGAGATGTCTGCTCCATTTTTGTGAGACCTACAAATCACATAAACATATAAAAAATAGTTACCTAAGTGTGGTTAAACTTCAAAGTAATATATATATATAGGTAAAGAGTACTGTACAAATCTCCTTATCGTACATTACGTACGCTACAATCTCAGCCGCCCGATCATCTTCCCGCATTGAATTCGCATGTTGTTTTTTGTACCACATGCGAACTTGTTACAAAAAAACATGCTATTTCATCAAAATTAACACATGCTATTTCATTAATTCGCATGTGGATTAATTAGAGACATATAAAATTTCGCATGTGGACAAAAATATAATTAGAGACATACAAATTTCGCATGTGGACAAAAACAAATTTCGCATGTGGACAAAAATATAATTAGAGACATACAAATTTCGCATGTGGACATGGCACTAATTCGCATGTGCATGGCACTAGCATGTGGACATGGCACTACTTCGCATGTGGTGTTGATCAAATTCGCATGTAGTGTGGACATGGCACTGTCTTTGAGAACAAGAGAGAGAAACAGAAAGATGATGATTATTCGAAGCAGTGGATCTTGTTTGTGATGGAGTTTTCTGGATGGTGGTCGTAGGAGGTACGGTGGTTGAAGGTGGTTGATGATCGGAGAGAATGAAGGTGTTCAACGGTGAAGATGATTAAACAGTGACCGACGACGAAAGGTTGAAGATGATGATGAACTGATGAAGATGAGTTGCAGGTTTTAGGGTCGGAGTTCGAATAAGATGATTGAACCGGAAACGAAGAACGAAGGTTGCAGGTGACCGGAGGGAGGTTAACGTCGCCGTATTGTTGCTTGCTGATCTTTTTCGAGTCCGGCGGTAGTGAAGGAAAAAGGCGACGAGGAATAATGGTGATGGCTGTTTGAATTTACGGTGGTTATCAATGTTTGCCCGCGTTTGATGGATTGAAGATTGTACGGCTGTGGGCATCGCGTACATAATGTAGGATAAGAGGTATTGTACGTTAACCGGCCTCTATATATATATATATAGTGGAGGGTTCAAATGAGAAGAAATTCTTTGTAAGAAGAAAAAAGAAGAAATTTCAACCAATAGGAATGCTTCATTAGACTTCATTTAATATTTGTACTTAATGTAACTATAAGGGTATATTAGTAAACTTACATACATTATTAATTGGTAGTTTCATCTTTAATAACTAACTATATTAAATTTGTAACTTATTTTTAAGACATATATTTTTCACAAAAAATAAAAATTCATTTAAAGTGTAGGATAAATACGAGGCGTGTAGGATAAATTACGAGTTGTGTAGGATAAATTTCAATATGTGTAGGATAAATTTCGAAATGTGTAGGATAACTTTTGATGTGTGTAGGCAAAAATATTTAGTGTGGAGGATTATAGTCTTAATGACTAATTAATTAGTCAAACATAATAATAAATGAGATGAGAAAAAAAACTATTTAATGTTTTACAATTATACCCTTTTATTCTTTTTCTTCTCAATAAAATTTTCTTCTCAAATGAACCTTCCCCTATATATATATATATATATATATATATATATATATATATAGGAGGGTTCATTGGGGAACACTAAAAAAGTGGGGAACGGGGGAACACATTTAAAAATTATACTTAACATGTTAAAAAAAATATTTTTCTAAATATTTTTCGGCGCTTTTTCTTATAAATACAAGTAGAAACATTTTTGATAAAAAAATCAAAAACTAAAAATATAAAAAAAAAATGGTTAAAAAACAGTTATATCTTATAGAATTAACTTAACATGTTAAAAATAATTTTTTTTAAAAACTTTTTCAGCGCTTTTCTTTATAAAAAGGAGGAGAAACTAGTCGAGTAAAAAAAAATTTTCTAAAAAAAATTTTTTTTAGCCTTTTTTTAATTGTTTTTTTTAATATTTTTTGTTTTTGATTTTTTTTATTAAAAATGCTTCTACAAGTATATATAAGGAGAAGCGCCGAAAAATATGTTTAAAAAATTTATTTTTAACATGTTAAGTTAAATTTTTAAGAGTGTTCCCCGGTTCCCCACTTTTTTAGTGTTCCCCAATGAACCCCACACTATATATATATATATATATATATATATACCAATACACATGATGTCTTTGTTTCATTAAAAATAGACTAAAGTTGGTGTTAAATCGGACTAGTGTTACGTACATGTGTAACTTTTTAAAATAGTAAATGTGCTGATAATTAAACTAGAGGAGCCATTTATGTTTCAACTCTTAAAAGTAATTAAGAACTATTTTTTTAAGGGAAATACTAAAAACTGAATGGAAGGAGAAGACTATAATTAGTTTTAATATTTGTTGGTAATCAAAGACAACTGAATGAACAAACAAGATGATTGAACAAGCTTGAATTTTGATTTCTAATAATAATTGTCGATTCTTGATTGCAATATATACAATGTATCAATACATGTATATAGAAACCTATGAAACGGTACCTCCGATCCATACGTGATTGGCAAACAACCTTCAAATCTAATATACATATTACATACTAAACTATAACATCTGGCATCTCATCGAATATACATATTACATGCTGACCTATAACACATGACATCTCATATCACCAATAGTTTTTGCTTTGCCTATGAAGAGCTAATGGATTTGTTTTTGGTTGCCCAAGTGGACACTTACCATGAGGTCACCCATCCTAATACTTCTCCCACTTAACCACGCTTCACTGTGGAGTTCTCTCATCTAGTAGCATTAAGCCCAAATGTTGGTGATTTAGGAGGCCTGACATTCCTTATGAACCTAACGTATCTCGTAGTCATGGCCTGTGGGATTTTCCTAGGGTGTTACAATCACCCTCCCTTTTGGACTCAACATCCTCAATGAGGTTTGCCCCACTATCCTAAGCAGGGATGCGTGATTTTCCTAAGGTGTCCTCATGAAACCCCCTCCTCCCGAGGACTCAACAGTCATCGATAAGGATCCCCATCATCTCGAACAACACAGATTCTGGTACCATTTGTAACATCCAATCTCTTGTACCACCAATTAATATTGTCTGCTTTGCACATAAAGAGCTCACTAATTTGTTTTTGGTTTTCCAAGTGGAGACTTCCAACCGAGCACGTTTAAGTGTAAGTTTTTCTCTCATCCACTAGCATTAAGACCAAAACGCGTTGGTGATTTAAGAGGCAGGGCATTCCTTATGAGCCCAACATCTCTCCTAGCCACGACTGATGTGGGATTTGCCTAATGTGTTACATAACCCTTTGACTTTCTATATATACATTTAGACACATTAACCTAGTTAAAAACAGTGATACACTTACCCTTATTACTATAATAAATAAAAAGCTTAGTTTACTTTCAACACTCCCCCTTAAACTAAACTTAGCTTAAGAAGGTCTTCAACTTTTCCTCAAGATCCAGTAGGCCATCATAGTAATATTGGTTCATCATCCTTGTGTGAGATCAGGTTAGACTCCTCATCTTTCACTATGTTTGGAAATTCATTCATGTAATGTCCCAAGTTATTGACACTTATGACACCTTATGTTAGGGATGAGCTTGGTACCATACCGGTACCGAAAGTACCTATCACAAAAATTGTCAAAAGTGGCAGCGGGTGCCGGTACTGAAAGTGCTCAGTACGGTAGACGAAGGTAAAAAGTGGGTAAAACACCCTACCATACTGAATCGAAAGTACTTGATAGAATTGAGAGTCCTTGCCCTCTTCTCATTGAACATCACAATATAAAAGAATACAAGAGTATCTCCTATTTTTAGGGAAAGATATATATCCATTTATAAGATATCTACATTCCTATTTTATATTATCTATTACACCCCGCAGTCGAAGCGAGAGGAGGCCGAATGCTTAGACTGGAACGGAAATCGTCAAATAAAACCTTGGGTAATCCTTTTGTGAATATATCTGCAACCTGACAACGGGCTGGAACACGAAGGACTCGAATTGCACCGCGTTGGACAAGTTCACGCACAAAATGGATATCCAACTCTATGTGATTTGTAGTTGATGTTAGACAGGATTACCCGATAAGTAGATAGAGCTAATATTGTCACAATAGACCAAACTTGCATTGGTAACAGGCTTATGAAGCTCCAGTAATAGATTTCTAAGCCAGCACTATTCAGCCACCACGTTGGCCACACCGCGATATTCAGCTTCCGCACTCGATCTAGAGATAACCGCTTGTCGTTTCGAGGACCAGGATAGGAGGTTCGGACCCATGTAGACACAATAACCCGAGGTAGATTGTCGTGTGTCAGGGCAGCCAGCCTAGTCAGCGTCAGTGTAAGCCCGTAATGAAGAATCAGAGGAGGACCCAAGTGTTAGACCGTATGACGAAGTACCCTGCAAGTATCTGATGATGCGTTTTAACGCATTCCAATGATCAATACGCGGCGAGTGCATGTGTATACAGATTTGTTGA
Source organism: Helianthus tuberosus (assembly GCA_030545235.1). Lineage (NCBI taxonomy): Eukaryota > Viridiplantae > Streptophyta > Magnoliopsida > Asterales > Asteraceae > Helianthus > Helianthus tuberosus. The sequence continues at coordinate 174,962,074 of CM060430.1, read as the reverse complement.
ACCGCATAGCAAATGTCAGGTCTAGTAAATGTAAAATATTGTAGGGTTCCAGCCAGACTACGATAAAGAGTCGAGTAATGAAATGCGTGGCTGGATGTGGCACTTAGCTTCGGTTTTGATTCAACAGGGTCGCTATGGGTTTACATGTGGACATGCCGGCTCGCTTAATAATATCCTTAGTATAAACCTGTTGTGATAGAAACAATTTGCCAATGTGTCTCGTAACTTGGACCCCCAAAAAATGGCTAAGAGGTCCAAGATCTTTCATAGCAAATTCTGCAGCAAGACGGGACATGAGATGCACTCGGAGTTGATCAGTAGATGTGGTTAGGATGATATCATCAACGTAGATAAGCAGGAATACAATGACCTAATTGTGGTGATATGTGAACAGAGAATTATCACACTTACTTTGCTGAAAACCCAAAGTACAAAATCAATGAAACGTTGATACCACGCCTGAGGTGCCTGTTTGAAACCATAAAGGGATTTTGTGACAACTCGAACTTTCAAGGTCTTTCCTCTGCGTGATACTTGTTTCGCACCGGTGTTTTTATAATTCGTACTGCATTATAACTTGTATATGTTTAGTATATGATTAATGTGTTTAATGTGTTTAGTTTTATAAACTTTTGAACTGTTTAAAAGTGAAAAACCATACTTGATGAAACATTAGTGTTTCGCCACTAGCAAACTCGACGAAACATAACTGTTTCGTCATTCCCTCTACTTGACGAAACTTAGGGAGTTTCGTCGCCCCCTTTGATGTTTCGTAGAGATGGGCTTTCGGCCCAGGTGAGGCCCAGCATTGACTAAGTCAATCTGTTTTATAGTTGCACACTTACGTAAAACGTCAGTTATCAAACCCTAGTCCTCTCTTGCAACCGACGGCAACACTCTCCATCTTCCTTGAATCCTCTTACACTGTTGTGAACACCCCATCATTCGGTTAGCGTTCTGTCACACTTCACAGTTGATGTTTGTTTGTGATGCATGTAATCCATTATGAATATAGGGTTCGAATGTTCATTGTTTAAGCATATGATCACCACACGGTTCCGTAATTCTGATTTCTAAACTCTGTTATGATATATGTTGTATTTGATAGTCGGAGTCTCGATATGTTACTGTTAAATCATTAAGATCGGAATATGCATGATGGGATCCGGTGATTTGTATTCGTTTTATGTTCACCATACGGTTCGATAGTTGTACCGGTCGAGTTCATATTATGTTACTTCTGATGAACGGATATCGGATGATCAAGATTTTATGATGATTAGCATGATAGTTAGGGTTGTTTATGAATAGTGAATATAGACATTAAGAAAACTGTGGTATGCTACGGTTATGGGACTATGATGAACATGAATGATAACTGATGAAATCATAACCTTTGATCCGTTTTGGGGTTGACTGAACTTGTTTACGAGAATTTCGGTGAGTAGTTAAAGCCATTAATTGAAACTGTCAGCACCTCGACGAAACACTTACTGTTTCGTCGCTTGACATTCTCGGCGAAACTCTTAAAGTTTCGTCACTCACAACCTCGGCGAAACTCTTGATATTTCGTCGCTCACATGGACGACGAAACACCTGATATTTCGTCGTTGGCACACAACGGAGTGTAGTGGAGAGTGAATGACTTCTTGCTGATGGAACCCTATCAAATGCATGTCGACAATGATTAATTATGAATGAGGAAACGCGACTTAATCGTATAGCACCCTTAACTATTAAGTACTGTTACGAAACATGTGAATTTCGGATTCGTATGCGTTGATTAACTGTTTATGTGTTACTTGGTGATTATTGCTTGAACACACACTATGATTGTAAATTATACGTGAATCATACAAATGTAAACTAATTACGTAAACATGAATACCATAGGCTGTGACTGTTTAAGTGTGAGCAAGTAGCTAGTCATACCGAGCAAACCAAGGTGAGTTCACTTCTCTCAAAACAAGCATGCGTCCGGTGGGGACAATCAAACTGTTAAAACTCGTAAACGGATTTTCGTAAACCCATATCCTTGTAAGGGATATGAGGCGGTTTTCAAATACCCACATCCTTGTAGGGGATGTGAGGCAGATTTCACACACGCATATCCTTGCAGGGGATATGCAACGGTTTCCAGTAAACGTTATGGTTGGATAATACACTCACTCTCTATCACTTAAGTCTCATCATTACTACCGGGTTGTTGCTTGTAGGGAAACGGGGTTATTAGTTGATAGCGCTATTAGGTTTGGCACCCTCACGACGTACCTGGATAGGACGGGCGTGAACTAATAACTTTGAAATCATGACCAATGTTTGATAGAGCATTGGGGAAGGGCAAAAAAGGCCGTCTGCGGTATCGAGTTATTATCAACATAACAGTCATAACAAATCATAATTCACTACTTGGTATCAAACGGTTAAAGCAAACTGTGAACTCACCAACCTGTCTGACACACTTTTTCTGCATGCTTGCAGGACCTTAGGTACATGATTATGGAACTTGCTGTCTGGGAAGCTGGGGTGGTCATGGGTCGTGGCTTTTGGAACGCTTCTCAATGTGGCATTGTCGAACACTTTATTTAAACAAACTATTATGCTTCCGCTGAACACGTTAACTTTAGTGATTGGTGTTTGAATTATACATTTGCATTTAATGGAAGGTTTTATTTTATCTTATATGTATATGGTTCAATGTGATTAGTGGCTAGATCCGTGTACGTCACACGCCTCGCGGAGGTTTCCGCTTGTGGTATTTTTGGGGGTGTGACAGTTTGGTATCAGAGCCACTGGTTATAGTGAACTAGGTTTTAAAAACGTTTTCATAAAACCAGACTATAACCAAACAGTATCGAAAACGACCATGACACTCAGCTCCAGATTGCAAGGTTCATCTTCTGTTTACTTTATGCATTACTTGTTTAGTAATCACACACTCACGACTTGCATGAAACTACCTACTAGATACTACGACGTGATTACCTGTGCTGCATGTTTTAGTGAAGCTCGATAGTGCGACACTACTCTTCGACTTTTGTGATTTTAATCCTGCGATGCCTTCTGTTTTACTATTTGAATGTGGGGGAACTTTTAGCGCGAGTTAAGAGGCACTGAGATAAGCATGCAAATTACCTTATTATTATGGGTGCACACATAATAATAACATGAGGTGCATGTGAGTCCCAGTGAGGCTTAACGAGTGTGAGAAGGGTTCCGCCCTGTTATTTGGTGTAAACTTTGTAGTTTGTAGATGTCAACGTGAGGTTTGACTCCTACCTTACTTCGATTCCTAAACTTTTCCCTCTTCATATTTATAATCATGAGTGGACGAGGACATGGACGTGGTCACATCGCTATGACTCAGGCTGAGTTGACAAATCTGATTAACACCCGTGTGGCTGAGGCATTAGCTAACCAAGCTGGTACGTTATATGCCAAATCTTCTTTAATCTTGCGTCGCGTACACAACTCTTACCCTTGTGTTGCATTTCCTTTCGTCCTTTAGGTCAGCACGCGAATCAGAATCAAAACAATCCGCCTGCTTGCACTTTCAAGACGTTTATGGATTGTAAGCGACAGACCTTCAGTGGGACAGAAGGGGCTGTGGGGCTACTTCGATGGTTCGAGAAAGCTGAGTCAGTGTTCGCTATGTGTAATTATCCCGTGGGGGACCGTGTGAAGTATGCAACAGGCACTTTGGAGGATGGTGCCTTAACTTGGTGGAATGCCTAGGTGCAGATGTTGGGCATCGAGATAGCTAATGCAACGACTTGGGATGATTGTAAAGAGTTGATGCAGGAAGAGTACTGTCCTCGTGACGAGATTTAGAAGCTCGAGAACGAGTTCTACGATTTGAAAATGGAAGGATCCGAGATCGAGGCTTACACGAAACGATCTCATGAACTAGCAATTTTGTGCCCTAACCTGTCTCGACCTTCGCATTGACGAATTGAGTTGCATCTCAAGGGCCTAGCACCAGCTGTAAAGGGTTATGTCACTGCTGCAAACCTTAACAATCTGCCGCAGATCATCCGTTTGGCACATAAGATTACTTATCAAGAGGTCGAGTGTGGCTCATTACCGCCTCGTAAATCGGCTACTACCACTGCTGCAACAGCTACCACACCTGCTACTGAGAACAAGCGTAAGTGGAACGATGCAGATAAAGCAGCAAACTCGAATCAATCGCAGAAGAAGCCTGATAACAATAGCAACCGCAACTTTAGTCAGTCGTCTTCGGTTAATCAGAATCAGAACCACAGTCAGACTTTGGGTTACGCAGGAAAACAGCCGAAGTGCAATAAGTGTGGTTACCATCACTATGGTCAGTGTAGTCGGGCATGTCAAATGTGTGACAAGCTGGGTCACATGGCGAAAGATTGTAGAGCTCCACACCCCAAGGGGTAATCAGAGGGGATGCTATCAGTGCGGCAGTGAAGGGCATTTCAAGAAAGATTGCCTACAATTGAACCAGAATGCCAACAACAACAACAATGGGGGAAATCGTCAGAACAATGGGGGAAATAACAATGGGAATAACGGTGGAAATGGTGCTCGCGGGAGAGCATTTACGATTGGAGCAGGCGATGCAAGGAACGATGGCAACGTCGTGACCGGTACGTTCTCTGTTAATGGTATTATTGCTTCTGTGTTATTTGACTCTGGTGCCGACTGGAGTTATGTGTCCTTGGGGTTCAGTCGTCAGCTAGGGTTGACTCCTGCGTCTCTTGTGAACAAGCATGTAGTGGAATTAGCTGATAGTAAGTCGATAGAAGCCACACATGTATACTTAGGATGTAAACTCGATCTTCTAGGTCAAGTGTTTGACATTGACCTTCTTCCCATCACTCTTGGTAGTTTTGATATAGTCATTGGTATGGACTGGTTGTCCAAATTCGGAGCAGAAATACTTTGCAAGGAGAAGATCGTGCGTGTACCTCTCCCTAGCGGGGAATTATTATCTGTCCAGGGTCATCGAAGCGGTGCAACTGTCAACATCATTTCATCTATGAAAGCCCAGAAGTGTTTACGAAAGGGCTACCCTGCTATTCTTGCACTTGTTACTGATACTCAGCATGAAGAGAAGGAAATCAATGATATACCAGTCGTACGGGAGTTTCCTGACGTTTTTCCCGAGGAGCTTCCAGGTTTGCCTCCACATCGTCAGGTGGAGTTCCACATTGATCTTACACCAGGAGCAGCTCCGATTGCTCGTGCACCATATCGTCTGGCACCAGGGGAGTTACAAGAATTGTCGAATCAACTTCAGGAACTGTTGGATGAGGGCTTTATCCGACCCAGTTCTTCGCCTTGGGGAGCCTCAGTTTTGTTTGTGAAGAAGAAGGACGGGTCCTTTCGCATGTGCATAGACTATCCAGAACTCAACAAGGTGACAGTCAAGAATCGTTATCCTCTGCCACGTATCGACGACTTATTTGACCAGTTGCAAGAGTCCCGTTTCTACTCGAAGATCGACTTACGATCGGGCTATCATCAGATGAGGGTCCGAGAGGAGGATGTTCCTAAAACAGCTTTTCGCACGCGGTATGGTCATTACCAGTTTCTGGTTATGTCATTCGGGTTAACTAACGCACCAGCGGTATTCATGGATCTCATGAACCGCGTATGTAAACCGTATCTTGACGATTTTGTCATCGTGTTTATCGATGACATCTTGATCTATTCGAAGAACAAGGAAGATCACGAGCGACATCTACGTCTTATCTTGGAGCTCCGGAGGAAGGAGCAGCTCTACGTGAAGTTTTCTAAGTGTGACTTCTAGATTCGAGAAGTACACTTCCTTGGTCATATTGTGAACGAATTGGGAATACACGTAGACCCTGCTAAGATCGATGCTGTCAAAAATTGGGCTGCACCGAAGAATCCTTCGAAGGTGCGACAATTTCTTGGTCTCGCAGGGTACTATCGCAGATTTATCAAAGACTTCTCGAAGATCGCTCAACCTCTTACCTCGTTGACACAGAAAGGCGTCGTATACTCCTGGGGAATGAAACAAGAAGAGGCTTTCCAGTTGTTAAAGCAGAAACTTTGCAGTGCACCGATTTTGTCTCTACCTGAAGGTACCGAGGATTTTGTGGTTTATTGTGATGCTTCCATTCAGGGTCTTGGTTGCGTGCTGATGCAATGCAACAATGTGATAGCCTATGCTTCTCGACAACTGAAGGTTCATGAGAAGAATTACACGACCCAGGACTTGGAGCTAGGGGCCGTGGTGTTTGTGTTAAAAATCTGGAGGCACTACTTGTATGGTACCAAATGCACTATCTACACCGATCACAGGAGCCTTCAGCATATTTTCGACCAGAAGGAATTGAATATGTGACAGCGTCGCTGGGTAGAACTACTGAACGACTACGATTGCGCCATCAAGTATCATCCGGGTAAGGCTAATGTTGTAGCTGATGCCCTTAGTCGGAAGGAAATGAAACCAAAGCGTGTTCGCGCCTTGCAGCTCACCATTCACTCAAACCTCCCTAACCAGATCCGTTCTGCTCAAACCGAAGCATTGAAAGGGGAAAACATTGAAGCTGAGTATTTACGGGGCATGGAGAAACGACTTGTGAAGAGATCGGATGGTATCCTCTACTTCATGGAACGGATATGGATTCCTCTGTATGGTAACCTTAGAGATCTTGTGATGGACGAAGCGCACATGTCTCGATACTCTGTTCATCCAGGTTCGGATAAAATGTATCAGGATCTCAAGGTTTTGTACTGGTCGCCGAAGATTAAGGCCCACATAGCGACTTACGTAAGTAAATGTTTGACTTGTTCGAAGGTCAAGGTGGACTATCAGAAACCCTCAGGCCTACTTCAGCAACCAGAGATACCCATGTGGAAATGGGAACAGATCGCCATGGATTTTGTCACCGGACTACCTAGAACTCAAAGCGGAAATGATACTATCTGGGTGATCGTCGACCGTCTCACGAAATCTGCACACTTCCTCGCAATCAAAGAAACTGACAAGCTCTCGCAGTTGGCTGGTATTTACCCAAAGGAAGTGGTTTCCATGCATGGAGCGCCAACCTCCATTATCTCTGATCGAGATCCGCGTTTTATATCTGATTTGTGGCAAGCGATGCACAAGTCATTTGGCTCAAGTCTTGACATGAGCACTGCCTATCATCCACAAACGGATGGTCAGAGTGAGCGAACCATCCAGACATTGGAAGACATGCTGCGAGCATGTGTTATCGATTTTGGTAAAGGTTGGGAGAGACATTTGCCCTTGGTGGAGTTTTCTTACAATAACAGTTACCATACCAGTATCCAGGCAACTCCGTTCAAGGCTTTGTACGGGCGGAAATGTCGATCTCCTCTCTGCTGGGCTGAAGTGGGTGATAGCCAAGTCACAGGCCCGGAGCTTGTGCTCGAAACTTCTGAGAAGATTGTGCAAATTAGAAATCGTATGGCGGCGGCGCGTGACCGTCAGAAAAGCTACGTCGATGAGCATAGAAAACCCTTGGAATTCGCAGTTAATGATCGTGTTATGTTGAAGGTCTCACCCTGGAAGGGTGTGGTACGTTTTGGGAAACGCGGCAAGCTTAACCCTCGTTATGTTGGGCCATTCAAAATTCTTGAACGAATCTGTAATGTGGCATACCAACTCGAGTTACCTGCTGAGTTGGGTAACGTCCATGATGTTTTCCATGTTTCACAGTTGAAGAAGTGTTTCTCGGATAAAACACTTGTAGTACCGTTTCAAGAGCTCAAAATTGACGACAAGTTGCAGTTTATCGAAGAACCAATTGAAATTATGGACCAGGAAGTCAAGGTTCGTAAGCACAGCCGTATTCCGATAGTGAGAGTTCGTTGGAACTCAAGACGTGGACCGGAATTCACGTGGGAACGCGAGGATCAGATGAAGCTCAAGTATCCTCACCTTTTCCCAAAGAAGCAATCTAAACCTGGTGCAACAAATGAATTTCGGGACGAAATTCCCTTCAAGTTGGGGATGATGTGGCACCTGGGGAAAATCCACAGTCATCCTGATTTGACATTTCGCCGCTTTCGGAGTACATCTCAAATTTCAGGACGAAATTTCTTTCAAGTTGGGGATGATGTGACAACTCGAACTTTCAAGGTCTTCCCTCTGCGTGATACTTGTTTCGCACCGGTGTTTTTATAATTCGTACTGCATTATAACTTGTATATGTTTAGTATATGATTAATGTGTTTAGTTTTATAAACTTTTGAACTGTTTAAAAGTTAAAAACCATACTTGATGAAACATTAGTGTTTCGCCACTAGCAAACTCGACGAAACATAAGTGTTTCGTCATTCCCTCTACTTGACGAAACTTAGGGAGTTTCGTCTCCCCTTTGATGTTTCGTAGAGATGGGCTTTCGGCTCAGGTGAGGCCCAACATCGACTAAGTCAATCTGTTTTATAGTTGCACACTTACGTAAAACGTCAGTTATCAAACCCTAGTCCTCTCTTGCAACCGACGGCAACACTCTCCATCTTCCTTGAATCCTCTTGCACTGTTGTGAACACCCCATCATTCGGTTAGCATTCTATCACACTTCACAGTTGTTTGATGTTTGTTTGTGATGCATGTAATCCATTATGAATATAGGGTTTTGCTAGAAACTGTACATTCATATTGTGTTGATTAGGGTTCGAATGTTCATTGTTTAAGCATATGATCACCACACGGTTCCGTAATTCTGATTTCTAAACTCTGTTATGCTATATGTTGTATTTGATAGTCAGAGTCTCGATATGTTACTGTTAAATCATTAAGATCGGAATATGCATGATGGGATCCGGTGATTTGTATTCGTTTTATGTTCACCATACGGTTCGATAGTTGTACCGGTCGAGTTCATATTATGTTACTTATGATGAACGGATATCGGATGATCAAGATTTTATGATGATTAGCATGATAGTTAGGGTTGTTTATGAATAGTGAATATAGACATTAAGAAAACTGTGGTATGCTACGGTTACGGGACTTTGATGAACATCAATGATAACTGATGAAATCATAACCTTTGATCCGTTTTGGGGTTGACTGAACGTGTTTACGGGAATTTCGGTGAGTAGTTAAAGCCATTAATTGAAACTGTCAGCACCTCGACGAAACACTTACTGTTTCGTCGCTTAACATTCTCGACGAAACTCATAAATTTTCGTCACTCACAACCTCGGCGAAACTCTTGATATTTCGTCGCTCACATGGACGACGAAACACCTGATATTTCGTCGTTGGCACACAACGGACTGTAGTGGAGAGTGAATGACTTCTTGTTGATGGAACCCTATCAAATGCATGTCGACAATGATTAATTATGAATGAGGAAACGCGACTTGATCGTATAGCACCCTTAACTATTAAGTACTGTTACGAAACATGTGAATTTCGGATTCGTATGCGTTGATTAACTGTTTATGTGTTACTTGGTGATTATTGCTTGAACACACACTATGATTGTAAATTATACGTGAATCATACGAATGTAAACTAATTACGTAAACATGAATACCATAGGCTATGACTGTTTAAGCGTGAGCAAGTAGCTAGTCATACCGAGCAAACCAAGGTGAGTTCACTTCTCTCAAAACAAGCATGCGTCCGGTGGGGACAATCAAACTGTTAGGGGATGCGTCCGGTAGGGCTCCATATCCTTGTAGGGGATATGAGGCGGTTTTCAAATACCCACATCCTTGTAGGGGATGTGAGGCAGATTTCACACACGCATATCGTTGCAGGGGATATGTAACGGTTTCTAGTAAACGTTATGGTTGGATAATACACTCACTCTCTATCACTTAAGTCCCATCATTACTACCGGGTTGTTGCTTGTAGGGCAACAGGGTTATTAGTTGATAGCGCTATTAGGTTTGGCACCCTCACGACGTACCTAGATAGGAAGGGCGTGAACTAATAACTTTGAAATCATGACCAATGTTTGATAGAGCATTGGGGAAGGGCAAAAAGGGCCTTCTGCGGTATCGAGTTATTATCAACATAACAGTCATAACAAATCATAATTCATTACTTGGTATCAAACGGTTAAAGCAAACTGTGAACTCACCAGCCTGTCTGACACACTTTTTATGCATGCTTGCAGGACCTTAGGTACATGATTATGGAACTTGCTGTCTGGGAAGCTGGAGTGGTCATGGGTCGTGGCTTTTGGAACGCTTCTCAATGTGGCATTGTCGAACACTTTATTTAAACAAACTATTATGCTTCTGCTGAACACGTTAACTTTATTGATTGGTGTTTGAATTATACATTTGCATTTAATGGAAGGTTTTATTTTATCTTATATGTATATGGTTCAATGTGATTAGTGGCTAGATCCTGGTATGTCACACGCCTCGCGGAGGTTTCCGCTTGTGGTATTTTTGGGGGTGTGACAGATTTATTTAGCAAACACACATGATCTGGATACTAGCAATGTTGGAATCCCATTGGTTGGTACATAAAAACTGTCTCATTCAGGTTACCATGGGGGAAGGCATTAGTAACGTCCAACTGATGAATCAGCCAAATTTGAGACAACGTAAGTGACAATACAGTGCGAATAATAGTGGGTTTGACCATAGGACTGAATGTCTCACCACAGTCTACCCTAATCTGTTGATTACTCGCATCGCACACCAATCGAGCCTTGTAACGTTCCAACATACCATCTGAATGAAACTTGTAACGAAACAACCACATACTGTGAAGGAAATTCATATGAGGTTGTCTAGCGACCAACTCCCACGTCTTATTTTTAATAAGAGCATAAAATTCGGTGGCCATGGCATTATGCCACTCCGTATTGGACAAGGCATCCTTTGGGTTTTTAGTGATGGGAACGACAACGCAGGAGTAAAGATTAAGGATTCGTTTCGGCTTAGAAATACCATCCATAGCACGCGTAAAGGGGGGGAGGGGTAGGTATGGTAGGTGTGGTCAGACTCGGGGATGATTGCGTGGGCTGGGTAGCGGACGTGATCGGTGTGAAATTGGGCGGGGGGGTCAGTTGTTGTTGGGGGCGGGTGCGTCTGGAATATGTGCGAATTGGTGGGGAGGCTGGCACAGTAGGGTGAGTGGGCCGGTTCGGTGTAGAAGGTTGGGCAGTGGATGTTTGGGCTTGAGGAGATTGGGTTTGTTGGGGTGGGGGAGATGTGAGAAGATGGAGTTTAAGGAGGTGTGAAGGAAATCATATGAATGTATAGGAGGTTTGGGGTGATTTGCAAAAAGGGAAGACAGTTTCATCAAAAAGTACATGTCGACTAATGATGATTTTGTGGGTAGAGAGCTCAAGAGATTTGTAACTTCGGTGATTAGGGGGATAACCGAGGAAGACACATGGCATAGAGTGATGGGCAAGTTTATGTATAGCAGTGTGTGGAATAAATGGGAAACAGAGACACCCAAACACTCGCAAGTGAGTGTAAGATGGGATGTAGTGATAGAGGCATTGGGTAGGTGTTCGACTTTTGAGGATTTTGCTGGGTAGAATGTTTAGAAGATAAGTAGCAACTTCTAGGGTGTGATGCCAATAAGTGTTTGGTAGAGATGAATTTGCTAAGAGTGTTCAAATGATATTGTTAATGGACCTTATTTTGTGTTCAACTTTGCCATTTTGAGACGAGGTGTGGGGGCAAGAGAATCGAAAATGCATCCCGTTTTGTTGGCAGAATTGTTGGAATATTGTGTTTGCATATTCCCTACCATTATCACACTGGAATTGCTTGATTTTTCGTTCAAATTGTGTGTTAATGAATTTTTTTAAAGGACGTAAATGTGGAGTGTACTTGTGATTTATTTGACAATGGAAACATCAATAAGAAATTAGTAAAGTCATCGAGAAAGAGTATATAATAACGGTTACCGTTCGTACTTAAGACATGGGAGGTCCATAGGTCATTGTGAATAATATCAAAAGGCAAAGAATTGGAATTAACAAAATCAACAAAAGTAAGTCTAATATGGTTACCAAACACGCAAGATTGACAAAATTTAGGTTTTAAGCTACTACCTATGCAGTCAATCTTGGCGATATATCGGTGATATCTCACCAATATATCGGTTATCGGACCTTGGCTGGCATATCGGTTTGACAAATCGGTAATAATATCGGTGGCGATAATATCGGTGATATATACCGATATATCGCCGATGTTTTGTAATTCTGATATCGGTCATCTCACCGAGAATATCGATAGGCCCAACAACGAAGTGAAAATTCAACAGATAAGCTGAAACAAGATAAAAACACATATCTATTACGACTCCGACGACGATTTCCGGCGAAATATTCCGATTCCCGTGATGCATTCTGCTGGAAAGCAGAAAGCGGCTGGGTGTTTTAGCGTGTTTTAGGTTTAGGGTTTCTGGAAACAAGGAAGAAAAAGATGAAGAAGATAGCGGCTGGGGTTTTTTAGCGTGTTTTAGGTTTAGGGTTTTATAAACTTAATGTATTTTAACATTTAGCCCCTCTATCTTTTACCAGTTTCCATTTAGTACCTAAAAGTTGTAAAAGTTACATAAAAAATGTAAAATTAGTTTGGGTTCGAAAACAACTTATTTTAACACTAAATATGGCTAAATTGTTGCACTAGTTAGTTCTAGATGTTAATATACATATATTATATAGGTTCTAGATATTAATATACATATATTATATAGGTTCTATATATATAATATATTTTACATTATATTATAAATTACCGATATCCCACCGCGATAACCGATATCTCAAATATCGGTCCTTGATCGATATCCGATATTTTTCCGCATTAACTGCATAGGCTACTACAATCAATAATTTTAAAAATTTTAATAGACTGTAATAAAGAAGAGCCAGGGTGGCCGAGGCGCTGGTGCCAAGTGTCTTGAGAAATAGCAGTGGCAGCGGTAGGAGAGGAGAACTTGAAAACTTGTGTAGGATCAAAAGTGTAGAGATCCCCTCAGCTATTGCATCGTAGGATAGGGGTCTGGGTCTTGAGATCCTTCACCAAAAAACCAAATTGGTCAAATTCAATAGAAAGTTGATTATCAGTAGTGAAACGACACATAGAAAGTAAGTTTTAATTAGGGAAGGTACGTAAAGAACTTGGTTTAGTTTAAAAGGAAACAGGGGGTGAGGTTGCCTTGACCATAAACGGGAATGTTTTTACCATTGCCCACAATTATGTTTCAAATTAAGCCATTATTAAAATAAGAAGTAAGAGAACGGTTGGGAGTCATATGACCTGAAACACCTGTATCCATGGTCCAGTTCTAATCTTGAGAGTTAAGCGACATTGCATAGAGAGCCTGGTCAATAGTCGTTGGGGTGTAGCTCGCAGCATAAGACTGAGCGGGTTGTGGGCCTAGCAGACTTTGGCCAGAGTTGTTGGGCCTAGGAGTCGACGGATATGGGCAAGGAGGAGTAGGGCTCCATGCGGCCCAGTTGGAATTAGGGTATCCAGGTTGTGGGCCGGCCCATTGTGCAAACTGAGCAGTCCAAAGGGAGTACACAGGATGCTGAGCAAATTGGGGTGATTGGCTAAGAGCAGATCCGTGACCACGACCAGATGAGCCAAGACCTCGGCCTTTACCGTGACTTCGGCCACGTCCCTTACCCCGTTCTGATTCACTACGCTGGTCCTGACGAGTTGACTGTGGTTAAGCCGATGAGTGTTAATTAGGTACAACCGTGAGGGCAGTGCCAGCAGCTTGAGCAGCGTGTCTTGCCTGGTTCGTTTTTCGAGTTTCAGCCATGCACAACTGAGAGCGTGTCTCATAGAAATCAAGAAGAGGTTTCGTTTGTTGTATTATCATGCCACGCTTTCATACTGGTCATTTAAACCTGTGAGAAGTTGGAGGACAAGTTGTTCGTCGGTAATAGGAGAGCCAATGTTCTGAAGCTAATCAAAAATAACTTTCATTGCCTGACAATAAGCAGGCATGTTGGAAAATTGGTCTAGCTTAGTGGTAGCGAATTTGTTGTTCAAGTCTATCGTTCTAGTAGCCTTGTTGTCCAGGAAAAGATTAGCCAGAGCGGTCCAGGCATCCAAAGCAGTGGTGTTTGGCTTCATAATTGTGTGTAGAAGGTCTGTTGAAATAGTACCATAGATCCATTATAAAACAATAGCATCCAGGCGTTCCCAAGATTCAGAGGGAACTTTTTCTTTATCAGCAAAGGAGGTAGCAGCAACAGGTTTAGGTTAAAGATGATCATAAAACTGGTATTAAGGGTGTGAATTTCTGACACGACCCGAAAACACGACATGAACCTAACACAAAATTCGCGGGTTTGGGTTTAGTCTAAACGGGTTTGGGTCAGTTTCAGGTTGAACCCGCCAACCCATTTAGCTAAACGTGCCAGGTTCGGGTCAACCCAGTCGGGTTGGCGGGTTGACCTGTTTAACCCATTTCTATAATATTATATTTTTTACAATATGTTTTATGTTACAAATTAAATTTGGTATGTATTTTATTCTATATTTATAACTTAAAAATAGAAATTGACATAAGATTTTATGATTTTAATGTAATTTGTGTTTTTTTTTTTTTTTTGTAGTAGATGTTAATTTTAATATATTAATTTGCTGAAAAAAAAAAAAAAAAAATTCGGGTTGAACGGGTCGGGTTTGGGTCAGCCTGCGAATATTCGGGTCAGGTTTCTGTTCATATGTATGAAATGATTTTCGGGTTCGGGTTCGTCTAAAATTTTCGGGTTCGGGTCGGGTTGAACCCGCCAACCCGCGAACACGACCCGTTTAGCACCCCTACTTGGTATGTCTGGCATTGGATTTTGAAGAGCTCGGACCATGTAGTGTAATGGCCTGACTCAATATCCAAGGGAACCAGGATGACGTTTTAATGTTGTTGACTGTAACAGCGGGATGTAGGGAAGACGCCATGGAAGAGGGCTGAGAGAAAATAGGCAGCAAATGTAGTAGGGCAGAAAGGTTTCCAACAGGTCAGTAGAGACGCAGGAAGAGCAACGTCTGTAGGGAAGACGTTTGGGAAGAAGAGAAGACGGTTGTGAAGAGGTTTTCAGCTCCTTCTTAATAATGAATTCAATATGCATTTCTTGATTCGGTCGGCGCCCTTTTTCTTCCTTTTGATTGCTGCTTTTGATGTGCAAAATCATTCCAGCAAATGTTTGCCTCCTCAATCATTAACTAAATGATGATGGATAAACAAAGTTCTCTGGATCGATTGATGAATACAGATGCTTCCTGAATTGATTACTTTCATTAACTGATGTTGATCTATTTTCCTTCATTTTATTTGTATTAATTGTTCTTGATTCAAGAATGATCGCCGCTTTTGATTTCCTTTGCCTATATCGATTAGACAATAACCTCCTCTGATACCACTGTTGGTAATCAAAGACAATTGAATGACAAAGAAGATGACTGAACAAACTTGAAATTTTATTTCTGATAACAATAGTCGATTCTTAACTACAATATGTTCACCATGTCTATAAATAAATGTATAAACACACTATATATGAAACGACGCCTCCAATCAACCGTTGATTGGCAAACATTTTGTCTAATTCCACTTTTGAGTAATTGTGAACCACTTCACAAGCTTGAATTTTGATTTCTGATAACATATATGTCAATTCTCAATTACAATATGTTCACCATATCTATAAATAAACACTATATATGGATCGACGCCTTCAACGGACCCGTCTATTGGCAAACTACTGTTTAAACCTAATAACCTAGACCCAAAACAACCGTTTAAACCTAATAAGCTAGACCCATTGACTTTCTACAAATACATTTAGACACATTAACCTAGTTTAAATAATGGCACACAAAACCTTTGCTCACAGCAGTTGCTCATCAACAGGGGGGCAAGGTTTTGTCTTTAATAGACTAGGATTCGCTATTCAGAAAGGGGTAGCGGCGCAGCTTGTTGCTCGCTTACCTGCGATATTGATGTAAAGTGCACTTAGTTTAAATGTCAATTATAAACATTTCTTTCTCCAAAACCTTCTACTATAATAAATAAATAAATAAGTTTAGTTTAATTTCAACATCATGTCATCATGATTCGAATTAATAAATTATTTTTAAAACCCATACACTAAGTTGCCTACCTTTTAGCTAATCACAAGAATTCAACTTTGTTTCAAGGTAAGAAGCTACTTTACACGAGTAAATAGTAAATACGTAACTCTGGTCTCTCAGAAGTAAATTACCAAGGATTTTAGGTTACTTTTACATATAGATCTAAAGATATACTGCAATATATAATATGGAAACATATAGATCTATCTAAAGATATACTACAATATATAATATAGACAAAGAAACAACCAATGATGAATTGAATGTGCAGAATCAAGTAGGAAGAAGAAGAAGAATAATTATCCAGCAGCTATAGCGAAGCTTAAAACAAATTTTAATTATAAAAGTAAAATACCTTTGCTTAGCTTAGATGCGATCTTTCTTCAAAATCTCTGATGATAACACTGAGTTTTAATTAACGAGATGAGTAAAAGGATAGATAGAAGGGGGGTTTTATAAATGTAATGTAATTATTGCCGACAGCATTTCCCATATTTCCTTTTCATACTTTTTCTTTTAAGTGTAACTTTATGATGGGATACCACTACTACGAAATCTTTTATAATATTATATAAAAAGTTCACTTATCTTTTTTATAATGGTCACTTATGTACATGTACCATTACCATTGGTCACCGGGTTTCCGTCAAGGACGGTTACCCGTCAGCCCAGCTTTCGCAGACACGATGTTCGATCGGGCCCCGGCTGTCGCTCTGACTGACCTTCGCCTGGAAACCATACCGCCCCCACACGAGAGACTCGTTGGGGTAACAGCTGGGTAAAACTGGGTTGCCCTCCGGATCGCACCATGCCTCGGTAGGAACGATCCATCATTGGGACATCCTCCCCCCATAACGCCGCAGCCGTGGATCAAACTGGTGACCTCCAAGGAGGAAACCGGCCCAACCCCACCACATGGGACCAACTGGTCTAGGGGTCTACTTAGCATTTTTAATAATGTTATCTAGCTAACTTGTACGTTCATATGTTTCCAGTTTAATTGATATCATATTGTGAAAAAAAAACATATTGGGTGAAAATATAAACATAACTTTTCAGTTTAATTGATATGATATTGTGAAAAAAAATATATGGGGTGAAAATATAAACATAACTTTTTGAGAAAATAAAAATAACCATGGATTAGACCACCCGTATTCGGGCGTGTTCCATCAAAAAAATTGCTCAAAAACGCCTAGGTGCCGCCCCCTTCGCGTTTTGGGGCGTGATTCGAGAAAAGATGGTGTTTGGCGTTTTTTGAAACACGCCGAAGCCCCACAAAACTTTATTTGTTTGCCCAATAAGACCTTGCCATGTGTGTATAATTAGTTTTAATTAAAAAAACAAAAAGAAATAATATTTGTGTGTGTATAAGGAAGAAGAAAGTGATTTTGGCAAAGGTTTTTTTTAAGTTTTAAGTTGGAGGTTGTTGTGGGTGACAAAGGAAGAAGAAAGTGATTTTGCACATTCAGTCCCTGCACTTTGATTGTATTTAAAAAAGGATTTAAACTTCAAAATCTTTAATATTTCAAGTTTCAAAAATGCTAAATCAGTCCCTAAAGTTTTGTTTATTAAATGTCTGATTTGAACCTTTTATAAAACCAAAAATTTTGCAATGTAATTTTTTTAATTTTTTCCGGTTTTTTTTATTTCTAGTATTGTAATTTTTTTTAATTTAATGAAATATTTTAAGTTTTTAATTAAAAAAAATAATTGTGGTATGATTGGAAGGGGCATTATTAGGCATTATTCCCACTACGTCATTTTTACAATAACGCCCAATAATGCCCCCATGCTGACTGGACTGCCACATGACAGAAAACGCCACAGGGTGGGGACATTATTCATCTAACGACTACGCATGGTCTTACTAAGAATTGCCAATGGGTTATTAGAGGCATTCATTGAATAGAACCTTTTGTAAATATTGTTACTTAATAATTGTCCTGTTATTTCATTACTTCTCTCAATCTAATCAAATCTAAAATAATAATTTGAACTCCTTTTTACCTTTCTCGCGTATGTATAAGGTTACTAGCATTCACAGAGTTTTTTTTATATCTATCCATATAACTTAACTAAAAAAATAATTTCATAAAAAATTGTTCATTTATCCCGCCTCCTAGCTCAACCGGTTATCCCCATGTTGGTTAAGGTTGGGCCGGCTTCCTCCTTGGAGGTCGCCGGTTCGACTCCCGGTTGCGGCATACGGGGGGTGGGACGTCCCAATGATGGATCGTATCCTACCGAGGCATGGTGCGGTCTTGAGGGCAACCCGGTTTTACCCAGCTGTTACCCCAGCAAGTCTCTCGTGTGGGGGCAGCATGGTTTCCGGGCGGAAGTCAGCTTGCGCAACGGCCGGGGACCGATCGAACATCGCGTCCGGAAGAGCGGGGCTGACGGGGGATTGTCTTCGACATGAACCCGGTGACCTAGGTCCTGTACATTGAAAGTCACCTTCCAAAAAAAAAATTGTTCATTTTCTAAAAGTTTTCCATATCTCATTCCTTAACCCAAGTTTGTGTATAGGGGATGCAGAGAACACTTTTGAAGATAACATGGTTTGGTTGCTAGCTGTGATACTTTTCAAAGATAGTACATAAATTGAATATGTGGTCCCTCAAAGATGATGTTGTTTTAAGAATAATACGTAAAACAATATGACATCCTCTTAGGCTAAAGTGTGTAAGAGTCATGATTGGGACATGATTTGTCAGGTAGAAACATGAATGAAAGACTATACCCAGTGACGAAACTTGACCCGAATAACGAGGGGTCGAAAACGTATATACCCAAAAATATCTTTAGTGAAAGTATTCATGTGTTGTATTTCTAATGAATGGAGTGTACAGGGGACCCTATTACTTATAGGGGTATAGTCTAACAAACATAACAAACATCACACTAAATATGGGATACAATATCACATCAAATACTATAGAATATCTCATAAAATATACTATGCTAATATGCCCCCGCAGTTTGAGCGTGGTGAGGTCCAACACTCAAACTGGATCTGAAAGACTGAAAAAGCTGGCGTGAGAGGCTGAAGGTACATGGAGTACACGTATATGGCCTAGTCGAACCTTCTCCCGAACAAAGTGAATATCAATTTCTACATGCTTTGTTCTCTGATGTTGTACCGGGTTTTCGGTCAAGTAAACAACTGACACGTTATCACAGTAGACAACCGTGGCTCGTCGAAGTGGAACATGTAGCTCTAATAATAAATCCCGTAACCAAGAAGTCTCTGCAACTGCATTAGCAACCCCCCTATATTCCGCTTCGGCACTGGATCTAGAGATAGTGGGTTGGCGTTTTGATGACCAAGAGACTAAGTTATCACCAAGGTATACACAGTACCCGGAAGTAGAGCGCCTGGTGTCGGGACACCCCCCCCCCCAGTCTGCATCAGAGTAGGCTGTGAGAGAGTGAGAAGGAGAAGGTGTGAGTCGAATGCCATAATCTATGGTTCCCTGTAAGTAGCGTAGGATACACTTCATGAATGCTAAATGAGGTTCCCGGGGTGCATGCATGTATAAGCAAACTTGCTGAACCGCGTACGAGATATCGGGACGAGTGAAAGTTAGGTACTGTAAGGCCTGTGTATAATATCTTTGGCGTCTGCGATTGAGATAGAAACAAGCCGCAGGAGTCTCGTGTCACATGAATACCGAAGAAATGATGTAATGGTGAGGTACTAATTCCCAAGTACCATTTTCCATCAAGGCTTTATACTCATTAGTCATGGCGTTTTGCCAATTAGGATCGGAAAAGCAGATGCATAATTTTTTGGTACCGGGGAGATGGGTGTGGAGGTGACATTGCATGAGTAGCGAGGATTTGGTTTAGTGATGCCGTCTTTGAGACGTGTGTGCATGGAGTGGGTGTTTTGAGTATTTGTTGTAGTGGTTGATGTAGGTCATTGTGGTAGTGGATTAGGTGGGGCCATAGGTATCTGTGGTTGTAGAACAGTAAGTGGGGTGTTGGTTATAGAAGTAGTGGGATGGTCAAAGTTTGGGTTGGGAATTAATGTGTCAACAGAGAATGGTTGTGAATATTGTAAATTGGTAGGTGATTCACAAGTGGAAATGGGTGGGGCCATATGTTGGTTTGATAATGGGGTTGATTGGTTGAAAGTGTAGGAGGATTGTAAGGAAATAGGAATATCGTCCAGGAAGTTGTAGGATTTTGGTTGCAGTGGGTTCGAATATGGAGACGATTCTTCGTCGAATGTGACGTGTCTCAAAAAATAAACCTTCCCAGATTGAGGATCAAGACATCTATAGCCCCTATAATTTTCCGGATAGCCTAAAAAAATGCAACGAGTGGAGCGGAAGTGTAATTTATGTGGTTGGGTTGCGGACATGTTTGGGTAACATGCACAACCAAAAACGCGGATGTGAGCATACGAGGGATGTCGATGATATAAGGCAAATGTAGGAGTGAAGAAGTTAAGACGCTTGGTTGGGAGGATGTTATGTAGGTAAGTTGCGGTGTGAAGGGCCTCAATCCAAAACTAAGGAGGGAGATGAGCATGCAAAAGCAAGGCACGAACGATGTCATTTAAACGCCGTATCATTCGTTCGGATTTACCATTTTGAGAGGAGGTTTTAGGGCATGAGAAGCGAAAAACAAAACCATGATTGTTTGCAAATGTTTTAAATTCGTTATTATCAAATTCACCACCAAGATAACATTGGAAAGCCTTAATACTTTTATGAAATTATGTTTGGATAAATTTGTGAAATTTTGCAAAATTGACAAATGCATCAGATTTGTATTTTAATGGGTAAATCCACACATATTGGGTAAAATTATCCAAAAGAAGCATGTAATACTTGTAGCCGGACGGACTTGTAATAGGAGAGGTCCATAGATCGCAGTGAATTATATCAAACGGTGCAAACGTAAACGAAGTTGAATCATAAAAAGGCAAACTTTTATTATTAGCAACATGACACGAGTGACAAAGATCAACTTTGTTCTTATTACATGCAATGAAATAAGGGGCTGTTTGGTAGCCTCTTAATGACCATTCAGATGCTACCGCTTAATGGTTTAAAACCTCTGAATGAATAAGAGGTAACCTCAAGTCTGAATGGTTAAGAGGTAACCTCTGAATGAATAAGAGGTAACCTCAAGTCTGAATGGTTAAGAGGTAACCTCTGAATGGTAAATCATCACATGTCACATTCTTCTACCTTCTCATTGGTAAAATTCTTAATGGTTCCATTAAGAGGTAGCCTCTTAATGACCATTCAGAGGCTACCAAATAGCCCCTAACGAGAAGATAATAAACTCAAAACTTGCGTGCCGGGATGCCCGAGACGGTTGTGCCAAGTTTGAGGAGACGAAACGAGAAGACATGTTGCTGATGAACTTGAGATTGATGACTTGGTGAGCGGATATAAATCACCCGAACTATTGTGGCGGGAAAGCGCCCTTCCACTCTTGAGGTCCTTCACAGTGAAACCAAACGGATCAAATTCAATAGAGACACTATTGTCACGAGTAAATTTCCTTACGGATAAAAGATTTTTGACAAGGTTAGGAGCAACAAGGACATTATTTAGGTGATAGGTTCGGTTGGGTGTTTGGTAAAATGTTTTTCTCGATCCTGTAATTACTAATTTTTCGCCATTTCCAACAAGTATATCACCATGATTAGTAAATGATAAAGGAAAAGAGATCTTACCTTGGTCATTTGTGAGATTGGAAGATCCACCTGTGTCCATGTACCAGCTCGGGTCCGAAGCATTGGCGTTGAGGGTGTCGCAACCCCCGATCCCTATTTCCTCGGGAACGGGCGGCCGCGAGCCAGTTTCGGTGGTATCGCGTGTTTAGTCAATTTTGGCAGTGGAATTTACATCAGGACCGTAGTTAGGAAATATTTTATCAGAGTAGAATACCACACTTTTAAACATATGGGAAAAATCCCAAGTTTAAGTACACATATTTTCATAGGGATGAAACCCTAATTTATTTAATAAAAACATTTATTTCTTTTAGGTAACTTTATTGCCACTTTTCCAAGCCTTCAGTGCTGGGGAGCTGGCTTCTATTTGGCTTTCACTTTTTGTTACCTGAAACGCGTTTAAAAATATTTTGTCAGTGGGAAATACTGGTGAGTGAATCCCAGTTTAATCAAGTTTAAATAAAAACCATTGTACAGTATTGAGGGCGATCTCGCAATTACATTTTTTTCCAAGTTATATCAATTAACACCCACGGTACTGTCAAACCTGACTTGTGGAAATTTTACCCCTCGCAAGGCAATAACATAACTTTGTATACAAAACCCCAACATACCGACGTTAATTGTATTCTTACAAATACTCAATAACTTCTTAATATATAATTAATTAAGTGAGGTTTTGTAAAAACAATTTACAAAAAAGGAGATTACTCACATTGCTGTCTTAGATTATCCTTTAGGGTTTCCTGGTGACAATCTATAGTTTACACAAATGCACACGTGTTAGTATAATAACCCGTTTTAACATTAGTAATACCCTTCCCGAGACGGCAATCCAACGACTACGTCGGTCAGAACCACGACAGCCGTTACGGAACCCTAGATCAATCGGGCAGAGTATCTAACACGTATCCAGGGGTTATAATACTTACAACAGAGTAGAACTTCATTAATTAGGGGGTATTATGCCCGAGTATAGTGCCTACTATAAGAAAATTGAGAGAGAAAGTCGAATTTTGAACGAACAGACTGAAGGCTCGAGCTCCAGCTTTATAGGGCTGAAATTGGGTTCCTCGCGGCCCGCGTAGACCTGAAGGGTCGTCTTACACGGCCCGCGTAATAGGTGGCTAGGGCGTAGGCTTGATCGATCACCACCGTAGACTAGCCGGGTGTTGTGCCACGTGGCAGCACCGGGCTGCGCCACATTTTCGATCTCTCGCGGCCCGCGTAAGATCCCTAAGGGGTCTACGCGCCCCGCGACAACCCCAAAAAATTGATTTTTAATTATTTTTAATAATATTAAAGGTATTCGGGGTCCGTTTTCGCTTATGGGGTGTATTTTAGGACATATTGGGATATTTTAAAATATATTAGGGCGTCGGAAAAATTCAGGAGGGTTGTTATATCCTCCCACCTTGTTTTAGAGCTCGTCCTCGAGATCTACTGGAACAAGTGTGGATATTTCCTTTGCATTTCTGATTCAAGCTCCCATCTATACTCTGGTCCTCTTTTGGAGTCCCATTTTACTTTGACCAGAACTAACCTCTTGTGTTTGAGGTTTTTGACTTTCCTGTCTTCAATATGTAGAGGCATTTCTACAAACTTGAGTTGTTCATTTACCTCTATATATCCTTAAGAGGTACCACAAGTGATTCATCGTCTAAGCATTTCTTGAGATTAGATACATGAAATACATCATGTATTCCTGCCATTTCCTTTGGCAGTTGTAGCTAATAGGGTACAGGTCCTATTTTTCTAATAATCTTGAAAGGTCCAACATACATGGGACTTAGCTTTCTTCTTTTGATGAATCTTATCACTCCTTTCCAAGGAGAGACTTTTAACAATACTCGGTCCCCTACTTGAAATTTCAATGGTTTTCGCCTGTTGTACGCATAGTTTTTCTGTCGATCACGTGCTGCTTTCAGTCGTTCCTTGACTTGAATGATTTTGTCTGTCGTTTCCTGTACTATCTCAGGTCCAGATAGTTGCTTTTCCCCCATTTCTGCCCAACAGTCTGGGGTTCGGCACTTTCGTCCATAAAGTGCTTCGAATGGTGCAGCATTGATATTTGTGTGATAACTATTATTATAATAAAATTCTATCAATGGTAAGTGATCGTCCCAATTACCTCCGAAATCAATTACACAAGCTCTAAGCATGTCTTCCATTGTCTGAAATGTCCTTTTGCTTTGTCCATCCGTTTGAGGATGATAAGCGGTGCTTAGATTTAACTTGGTTCCCATGGCCTTTTGGAAACTTGTCCAAAAATGAGAGGTAAAACGGCTATCCCTATCAGAAACAATGGATAAAGGAATTCCATGTAAAGAAACAATTTCATTTACATATAATTTAGCTAGCTGTTCCATACTGAAAGTTTCCTTCATTGATAGGAAATGAGCTGATTTAGTTAGTCTATCCACAATCACCCAGATTGTATCATTACCTTTCTTTGTTTTGGGTAATTTAGTAACAAAATCCATTGTTATCAATTCCCATTTCCACACTGGCATTTCTAACTGTTGTAACAAACCTGAGGGTTTCTGATGTTCAGCTTTAACTTGTGCGCAAGTTAAACATTTAGAAACATAGGTTGCTATGTCCTTTTTCATTCCTATCCACCAGAAATTCTTTCTTAAATCCTGGTACATCTTATCATTTCCTGGATGCATCGTATACTTAGACTTATGGGCTTCCTCTAATATATGATGACGTAGGTTTCCTAATTTAGGTATCCACATTCTCTTTTCATAGAATCTCCAAATTCTATCTATTCCTTGTTCTAATTCTTTAATAATACCTTTTAGCTTTTCAGTATCATCCTTGATTACTGATTCTTGTGCCTTTTTAATTTGTTCATTTAAATCTACTTTTAGATTTAACTTAATTTGTTTCTTCAGTACCCTTTTTGGCTTCTCGTGATATTTTCGGCTTAAAGCATCTGCCACTACATTTGCTTTTCCTGCATGATACTGGATATCACAATCATAATCACTAAGCATCTCCATCCAGCGTCTTTGTCTCATATTTAATTCTTTTTGTCCAAAAACATACCTTAAACTCTTATGATCAGTATATATGGTAAACTTACTACCATAAAGGTAATGTCTCCAAATTTTCAAAGCAAAAATTATTGCTCCTAATTCAAGATCATGGGTTGAATAATGTTCTTCATGATTCTTAAGTTGTCTAGATGCGTAAGCTATAACCTTTTGACGTTGCATTAACACACATCCATAACCTAATTTAGAAGCGTCACAATAAACTACAAAATCTTCAGTTCCTTCTGGTAACGCTAGTATGGGTGCGTTGGTTAATCTTTGCTTAAGAATTTTAAAAGCTTCTTCTTGCTTTGGTCCCCATTCAAACTTAATGGATTTACAGGTTAACTTAGTTAAAGGAATGGCTATTCTAGAAAAATCTCGAATAAATCTTCTATAATAACCGGCCAATCCTAAGAAACTTCTAACCTCGGTTGGTGACTCAGGGGTCTTCCATTTAGTAATTGCCTCGATTTTTGTTGGATCCACATGAATTCCTTCATGATTGACCAAGTGTGCAAGAAACTGTACCCGTTCTAACCAAAATTCGCATTTTGAAAATTTAGCATAAAGTTTTTCCTTTCTTAGTAAACTTAAAAGTGCGTGCAAATGCTTTGCATGTTCTTCTTTACTCTTAGAATAAATGAGAATATCATCTATAAAGACAATTATGAATTTATCCAAATATGGCTTACATATCCGGTTCATCATGTCCATAAATGCAGCTGGGGCATTGGTTAAACCAAATGGCATGACAGTAAATTCATAATGGCCATACCTCGTTCTGAAGGCGGTTTTAGGAATATCCTCTTCCTGTACCTTTAATTGATGATATCCTGATCTTAAATCGATTTTAGAGAAAAATCGGGCTCCTTGCAATTGATCGAACAGGTCATCGATTCTTGGTAATGGATACCGATTCTTAATCGTAACTTTGTTCAATTCACGGTAATCAATGCACATTCGCATTGATCCGTCTTTCTTTTTAACGAATAAAATCGGTGCTCCCCATGGCGATGAGCTTGGCTGTATGAACCCTTTTTCCAGCAATTCGTCTAACTGTTTCTTCAGTTCCTGCATTTCTGCTGGTGCCAAACGGTAAGGTGCTTTAGCAATCGGTGTCGTTCCTGGTAAGAGGTGAATTCTGAATTCAACTTCTCTATCCTGCGGTAGTCCTGGTAATTCTTCTGGGAATATATCTGAAAACTGAGACACTACTGGAATGTCTTTTAGTTCTATTCCTTTAGTGTTAGTGTCACACCCCGATTTCCACGTGTCACCGGTGGGCCCGGTGGGGAGTATCGTGACGTCATGGTTGGTAACGTAATAGTCAAACAACACAACAATTAAATGCACAGCGGAAGCAATTTAAAATATAATACAACCGAATTTAATATTGTAATATCAAATGTCACAATATTCGGAAGTTTATCCACAGAATGGATCGAAATAAAATATGAAACAATAGTTCAACAGACTTCAGGCATCTTAAGCTTGCGAGACTTCTATGATGCTAAGGAGACAACCAGCCAATTACGCCTAGTACCTACATTTAATCTTTTTGGGAAAATACGTCAGTTTACACTGGTAAATACATTCAACTGACTCATTTTAAAAATGATTGAAAATTGATTTGGATGCACTTGGCATAAACATTTTATAATTTGATTAAAATGCACAGAGGCAAAATTAATCTTTTATAACTTGGGAGAATTATTTAGCTATATAATCTTGCGAACGAATTACATGTTACTTATGCGTTCAGTAGCCCGGATCGTGTCTGGGTTAAAGATCAATAGACACACCACATTATTCTTTTGTGCACTGACAGGTGTACGCCTACACCCCGCGCTTAAGTCGTGGCCATTACTTCGAATGATGCCAGGGATATCCGGGACATGGTCATTAACCCCCCAAAGGCTTTAAAGTAAACAAGACTGTTTAAACGAGCCGATCAAATTATTCAATTAACCACCTAAGCGATGGAAGATTTGATGCCCGACCAAGCGGTATTTTATATACCGTAACCCAAGCCCGTATAGGGAAAATAAGTTAAAAGTATTTACCTGAGCAATGTATAAATCACAATAAGCAAATTGCAAGTAGCTTTTACTGGTCCTCCTAATCTGGAACGAAGGTTTATAATAACCTATTAGAATCCTAACGGGTCTTTAGTTAAGCTTAAGTTTAGACCGGCTAGTTTCAAAGACACGGTTCGTACGCACGATTAAGCGAAGACCGGATAGAATGTGATTTAGACCCGACAAGTTCAGAGACTTTCTTAATATGGGTTTATTATACACATTCTGAATTTTGAGATAAAACCGATAAGGTTTGACCCGTTTAGGCTAATTTATGTAAACTAGTTACATAAACCGAACCGAACGCGTAATAAGCGTAACGGGTATTCATGAGAGCCATCTACAGGTTTCCTAAGTTTCTACGCTCCTAATATGTTGTGACGTCAGTAAGTTGTCTTTCATTATGCCCGTAACGAGTTTAAACACAAACTATGCCCCGTAGGGGTAGTTTGGTCATTTAAAAGGTTATAAAAGAGTTTAAGTGTTTAACTGAGTTACATGTCTGATGTAATCAGCAAACATACTCAATTTAATGAGTTATAACAGTAGGGTAAAGTATATATGTGAAATTTATCAATTATAACCATACTATGCACCGTAGGGGCATTTTGGTAATTTCACATAAGCCGTAAAGCTCAAAACTGAAGTCTGAGTTTATCAACCCTTGCTTACTGTTAAAATATTATAATTTGCCTCAAATATCAGTAGGTATCACCCTTTGTATGTTTAAAATAGTTTTAATACATACTATGCGTTAAAAACGCTTAAAAAGGCGATTAGAGGTCATTTCCGGGTTTGATACATAAATCTGATATTTTTATATTTTCAGAAGGCTTAAAATAATTTATTTATCATATGTGATCAGTAGCAAAAGGTTTGGAGTCGTTTAGATATGTAAAACTCATTTTATGGCCCGTGAGGGCAAAACCGACAATTACCGGGTTAAGCCTACGACTATGAGTTATGCTCAGCCTAAAATTAATTAAAAATCTTTAAAAATCCCAAAATAATATATTACATCAGTGGGTAAAATATTTGATATCAAAAAGTATGTTTAAATAGGCTATACGCTAATTACGCCGTTTGATTAACATAAAGCCTTTAATTTACGCAAATGAGCATAACTCTCATTCTACACCTCAAACTGATGTCAAACTTTGTATGCAAGTTTATATATCAGTAATTAAGGTTTCTACTCTTTTATATTTCCAAAAATCACGTTTTAAGGTGAAAAGGGCATAATGGTCAACATATGAGCAATTAACGGAATCATGCATATTAATTGGATAACTAATGATCCGAAGTGTATAATCACAGAGGGTTATACTAGCATGTAACCTGGTCCAAATGAAGCTCTTAGGTATTTCTAAAACATACCATAACGGGTCAGAACTGAAAGTCAAAGTGAAAGTCAAACTATGCGACTTTCAGTTCCAAACCGGGTCTAAACAGGAAATTGTCGGGTTGAACATGTTTAGACATGTTCTTACACTAATTACCAAGTTATATTAATGATCAAACAGGTTGTATGTGCTCTACATTGCTAATTATGCATAAATTGTAATTTACACATTCTGTTGACTTTTTAAATACAAGTTTGACCCGACATTTGACCTAGTTAGAGTGGGAATCAGGGGGGAACCCTTTTAAGGTTTTATTACCCACATAATTACCAACTTATAACTACTTTTGATTCGACTAATCACTGGACCATTAGTGATTAATCTTAAAGTCAACCGTTAATTACGACGGTTTGACTTTTAAGCTAAAACTAAGCTAAAACTTAATAAAGAAAGGATTAGCAAACTTACTGAAGTCCTAAGCTTGATTAGGGATCACTTGAGAGTGCCTTGGAGCTCCAGGAATGATCAGAAAGCTGAAGGAATTGGTGTGAAAAATGTTTGCAAGTTCATGGCATTTTATAGTGTTTAATCCACCATAAGAGGTTGACACATGGTTCTACAAGTGACCACAACTGATCAACACATGTCTCTAGTGTTCTAGGGGGCATTTAGGGGTCGCCCATGATGAGAAATATCAGTTAAAGGCCGGTTAATCGCGATTGCAGGCTGCTATCTGATGATTCTGATACTGGGCGTCTGACGCGGCCCGCTTAAGATTCTCTTAATCTTAACGCGGCCCGCCTCAGCCTTGTTATCAGATTTTTATTTTTCTATTTTCCACATAAATGACCCTTGGTTCTTCGAAAGGGCAACCAAGGTTATTTCTTTCATTTTGACCCCTTTATATTTACCTATAAGGGCTTTAGGACTTATACCCACTTTGCCAAGTCCCTGGGCACTTCCGGTTAACCCGAAAAGTCCTAACTTTCAACGTTAACGCTTTAACCCCTCACGTACGTACTTGATCATAACTTTCTCATACGATTACGAAACTTTATCAAATTTATATCGTGCATTCTAGTGAGCATAATTAATCGTTACAAAGCTTCAGGTCTGTCAAAAGGTCACTCAGAGGTATAACTTAAAAATGTTGACACATTTAACCCCTGTAGTTTGTAATCTCTCACTTTTTGCTTCGTATGATCCATGATTTATTCGTTGGATGATATGAATATCATGTAGGGTTATTATGAAGTATATTTATTCACTGTTGACATTTAGAACTCGTATTTTCATATACTTTCCATGATTGTCAACTTTAGTCCTTCTATAACATTCTTTCACACGTTCAAACATATGACACGTGTCTACACATTATAGGACGTGAATTTTTGAGGTGTTACATCCTCACCCCCTTAAAATAAATCTCGACCCAAGATTTACTGAAACAAATGAGGGTATTTTTCTTTCATCGTGGATTCAACCTCCCATGTGTATTCGGGTCCTCTACGGGCATCCCATTTGACCTTTACAATAGGCACATGCTTCCTTCGAAGCTTCTTAACCCGTCGATCCTCAATCGACAAAGGTTTTTCAACAAATCTTAAGCTCTCATCTATATGCACATCTGTATGTGGTATAACCAGTGATTCGTCAGCGAAGCACTTCTTCAGATTGCAGATGTGGAACAACACATTGTGAATTCCACTGAGCTCTTCTGGTAAGTTTAACTTATAGGCAACTGACCCGACATGTTCGATAACCTCGAAAGGTCCTATGTATCTCGGGCTTAGCTTGCCTCTCTTACCAAACCGCATCACTCCCTTCCAGGGTGATACCTTAAGCAATACTTTGTCACCTACTTCGAAGTGAAAAGCTTTACGCTTTGGATCGGCGTAACTCTTCTGCCTATCTCGGGCAGCTTTGAGATGGTCACGAATCTGGACAATCTTGTCCGTCGTCTCGAACACTATCTCTGGTCCTGATAATTGGACATCTCCAACTTCCGCCCAACAAACGGGCGATCTACACTTTCTACCGTATAATGCCTCGAAGGGCGCAGCCTTAATGCTGGTATGGTAGCTATTGTTGTAGGAGAATTCGATTAATGGTAGGTTCTTATCCCAACTACCACCCAAATCGATCGCACATGCACGTAGCATGTCTTCCAACGTTTGAATAGTACGCTCACTCTGACCGTCAGTCTGAGGATGATAAGCCGTACTAAAATTCAAACGTGTGCCCAAAGATTGTTGGAAACTCTTCCAAAAATGTGACGTGTATCTAGCATCTCGGTCAGAGATAATAGACACAGGTATACCATGTAAGGCTACAATCTTATCAACGTATAACTGGGCTAACATGTCGGAGCTATAAGTCTCCTTGAAGGGTAAGAAATGTGCTGACTTAGTCAGTCTATCAACTATAACCCATATTGTATCATTTCCTTTCCTTGTTTTGGGTAACTTGGTGATAAAATCCATAGTTACCATTTCCCACTTCCACGTAGGAAGTTCAGGCTGTTGTAGCAAACCTGACGGTTTCTGATGCTCGGCTTTGACTTGCGCACATGTCAAGCATTTAGCTACATGGGTGGCTACAGACTTCTTCAAGCCTATCCACCAATAATTTGCCTTTAGATCCTGGTACATCTTATCAGCTCCAGGATGAACGGAGTATTTGGAACTATGGGCTTCCTGGAGGATGACATCTCGAAGTCCTCCATAAATGGGAACCCATATTCGTCCATTTAATCTTAGAATTCTGTCCTTGCTAAGAGTTAACTGCTCCTCAGTTACTCCTAATTTTTCATTAGGATAGTTAGCTTCCAACACAGCTTCCTTCTGTGCAGCTAACAACCTTTCAATCAAATTATTCTTTATCTCCATGCGCTTGGCATTGATTCGGATGGGTTTAACCCTTTCCTTTCGACTCAAGGAATCAGCGACTACATTCGCCTTGCCGGGATGGTATCTGATTTCACAATCATAATCATTCAAAGTCTCCATCCAACGGCGTTGCCTCATGTTCAAGTCCTTCTGATTAAACAGGTGTTGGAGGCTCTTGTGATCAGAATAGATCACACACTTGATTCCATATAAATAATGCCTCCACAGTTTTAGTGCGAATACAACGGCACCCAGCTCCAAGTCATGGGTGGTGTAATTCTTTTCGTGCACCTTTAACTGTCGCAATGCATAGGCAATAACTTTGCCTTTCTGCATAAGCACACACCCCATGCCAGTGTGCGACGCATCGCAGTAAACCACAAATTCTTCGATTCCATCTGGCAATGTCAGTACTGGGGCGTTGCTCAACTTTTGCTTCAGAATATCAAAGGACTCTTGCTGCTTAGGGCCCCAGATAAACTTTACTTTCTTCTTGGTCAAAGAAGTTAGGGGTGCAGCAATCCTTGAAAAATTTTCAATGAAACGCCTGTAATATCCTGCCAATCCCAGGAAACTACGAATCTCTGTAGGCGTCTTTGGCTCTTGCCAGTTCATAACTGCTTCAACTTTAGCGGGATCCACTTAGACACCACGCTCACTAACCACGTGTCCAAGGAATTGGACTTCTCGAAGCCAAAATTCACACTTGGAGAATTTGGCATAGAGCTTCTCCTGATGCAGGAGCTTGAGAATACAACGAAGGTGTTTCTCATGGTCAGCTTGGTTCTTTGAGTAGATAAGGATGTCGTCGATGAAAACGATGACGAATTTATCTAAGTACGGCTTGCAAACGCGATTCATGAGATCCATGAACGCGGCCAGTGCATTAGTGAGCCCAAAAGGCATCACTAGGAACTCGTAATGACCATAACGAGTCCTAAATGCAGTCTTGTGTACGTCTTCATCTCTAACCTTCAGTTGGTGGTAGCCTGACCTCAAATCAATCTTCGAGAAATAACTTGCCCCTTGTAGCTGATCGAACAAATCGTCGATCCTGGGCAAAGGATACCTATTCTTTATCGTGACCTTATTAAGTTCACGATAATCGATGCACAGGCGCATCGATCCATCCTTCTTCTTGACAAAAGGACTGGTGCTCCCCAAGGAGACGAACTAGGTTTAATGAAACCTTTTGATAGCAATTCATCCAGTTGTGTCCTCAATTCCTTCATTTCTGTGGGTGCCAACCTATAGGGTGCTCTGGCAACTGGTGCTGCTCCAGGGATGATGTCGATTCTGAACTCCACTTGCCTATCTGGTGGTAAGCCAGGTAGATCTTCAGGAAAAACTTCAGGGAATTCAGAAATGACGGGGATGTCTTCTATCTTCGGTTTAGGTTCATCAATAATCACATGTGCCATGTAGTTGACACAACCCTTCTTCAGACACTTTGAAGCCTTGAGCATAGTCACTTGCTCAGGCAATCCGTACTGGGTATCTCCCCGAATGGTAAGTGATTCACCAGACGGAGTCTTTATCACCACTTGCGTTTTGTTGCAGACAATTTGGGCCTGGTTATGAGATAACCAGTCCATACCCAATACTACGTCAAAACCAGCTAACTTAAAGGGGAGTAGAGATAGAGGGAAAGAGTGGTTCTTAATGGATATAACACATCCATCTAACACATTTGAGACGGTTTCTATGGTGCCGTCTGCTAACTCCACCTCATAATCTATACTCAAGGTTTTGACAGGTAAATTTAACAATTTACTAAACTTATGATCTACAAACGATTTATCAGCTCCAGAGTCAAAAAGTACTCTAGCATAAACATCATTTACAAGGAAAGTACCTGTAATGACGTTGTCGTCCAGTACCGCTTCCTTAGCGTCCATTCTGAAGACTCTAGCATTTGTCTTCTTGGCCTCTTCAGGCTTCTTTGCATACTTTGGGCAGTTGCTCTTGATGTGCCCCTTTTCATTGCAACGATAGCACGTTGCGTCTTTCAGCTTCTTGTAATCCAAGGTTTTGTGTTCCTTGGACTTGCACAAACCACAAGCAAAAGATCTTGACTCAGTATGCGAGTTCGATCCGAGTCTGCACTTTCCAAAGTGCTGCTTCTTGCAAATATTGCACTTGGGCTTCTCACCAGAACGATGCCCATCTCTCCTCGACTCAGACCCCTTTTTGTTGTCACCGTTTCCACGGTGCTTCTTGCTCGACCTCCGTGAGTTATCGTCTTCACGCTTTCTCTTTTCGGCATCTTTGTTCCTCAGCGATCTTTGCCTGACCGCATCCAAAGTGAGGGACAGAGATATGTCAGTTACCGATCTAAAAGTAGTCGGTCGAGATGCCTTCACGCTTGCCTTTATCTCGGGGGCTAAACCCCCAATGAAACGAGCGATTCGCTTAGGTTCCGGGGTCACCAAATATGGAACCAACCGGGACATCGTGTTGAAGCTCGTTAGGTAAGCTTGACAGTCGAGGTTTGTCATCACCAATGATAGAAAGTCAGATTCTATCTTCTCCACCTCATGCTGAGGGCAGTAATTCTCCCTGATCACAAATTGTTCCCAAGACATGTTGTACAATGGGATTTTTCCCGGTGGCTTGAATCAGTGATCTCCACCAGGCCAAAGCTTCGCCCTTAAAAGATTGCGATACAAACTTGACCACATCACTTTCAGCGCATCCGCTGATGTCCACAACTGTATCCATCTCGTCCAACCACATCATACAATCCACCGCTCCTTTCTCCCTAGTGAAATCCCGGGGTTTACATGACACAAAGTACTTATAGGAGCAACCCTTATCACGGGGTCCTTTATTCAGTATGATCTGTTGAGACGGATCACTGTGATGATTTGAGGATTGTCGGTCGTCATCTTTCTTCGGTTCGTCCTTCTTTGAAGGAGGCTTTGAGGGCTGAGTAGATAGGGTCCTACTACGAGTCCCACTATACTCTTCATATTGCCGCTCCAAGGCTTTAGTAACTGCGTCATCAACCAACGCTTTCAATTGAGCACCCGTTAAATTAATACGAGCGTTATCAATGTTCTCCACTGGATGGCTATTTAGTTCGTCAGAGTTAGCCATTTTAATTGAACTGTT
Organism: Helianthus tuberosus; assembly: GCA_030545235.1. Taxonomy (NCBI): domain Eukaryota; kingdom Viridiplantae; phylum Streptophyta; class Magnoliopsida; order Asterales; family Asteraceae; genus Helianthus; species Helianthus tuberosus. The sequence goes on along the minus strand of CM060430.1, from coordinate 174,927,850 downwards.
ACAGAAAGCAAGGACAATAGTTTATTTGGGAGTTTATTATGGAATTGCCCCTTAGGGTAATTCATTAACCATGGTAACGGAGACCATATCTGGTTAATTTATTGATCATATTTATTTAGGATTTATATTATAATTTATCCTAATTATCAAACAATAACTGTTTTATTTGTGGCACCAAAAGGCCTAGTCACATGGACACTTATAAATTACAAGCTATGATTTCAGAGAATCAAAGCATGTAGGTATACTGGCACAAATGGCCTAGTCATAAAGACATTTATAAATTATAAGCTTATGATTTCAGAGAATCAAAGCAACAATAACAGTTTTATTAATAGCACAAAAGGCTTAGTCACGAGGACAAATTTTAAATTATAAGCCATGATTTCAGAGAATCAAGGCCTTTAAGTATATTAGCACAACAGGCTTAGTCACAAGGACATATATAAGTTATATGCTATGATTTCAGAGAATCAAAGCATTTGAGGTTTGAACCTAGTTCATTACCTTTTCTGACAGGGAGTCATAGCTACCACTGTATTTTGGCTCATATGGAAATGAGCAAGGCCCGTAGGCACTATATTACCACGTATGGTTAAAATATGATCATCTTAATTGATGATCTAGACCCAGGATTCAGAGATCATTAAACTGGGTTAGGAATCTTCTAAAGAATCCTTTAATAAATGACGTGTGTGATTTTAACTAATCACGTCTGCCAGGAGTGTTAACATGTTTACAGATGTTAACAGGGATTGGAATCTTTTAAACAGGTCTTACCATCATGGCCAGGTCTTCATAATGACACTCAAGCTAGGTTTCACTCTTAAGATTCTTATTTAAGATTTAAATAGGCAGATTATTTCAAAAGGAATGATTTAAATTTATTTATTTCATATATAATTTATCTATGCGCATAATGGCAAACATGAAATTTATAAAACAAACATTCCATTAATTTATTTAAAATATTACACGCTGCCCTAAACGGGTCTTTTCAAATAACAAACTTACCCACACAGGGGTTTAATAATATAATAGTCCACGCAGGGACTTAATAACATAATAGTCCACGCAGGGACTTACACAAATAACATAATAGTCCACGCAGGGACTTAAACAATAACATGCATACCCACGCAGGGGCTTATACAGCAAGACTGGCCCACGCAGGGGCTCAAATGATACAAGGAAAATACATCAACAGTGGAAGGATTCAGTGGTCCTTCTTGCTCTTCCCTTTGATCAAGCTTGTCAATCCTTGGAAGAACGTTTGTCGTTCCCTTCGTTCCCTGTGAAGTTCTCCCTCTACATGGTCCAACCTCTGGAGAATTTCCTCCCGTTCTGGGGGAGACATCCGTGGCGGCTGCGATTGTGCCCGTATAATCGGTCTTGCAGGTATTTGGTACCCATGTGTCGGGTACCCTACTCCCCATGGATCTCCATAGGGTCCTTGGGTGTTGTAGTTGGGCGCGGCCAAGTATGGGTCGGCTTCCCCGTAACCATAGTTGGTGTGAAACGGCGGTCCAAACGGGTTGTAAGTACTTGGACCCGTGTATGCTGGAATTGGGTTATCAAAACCCATAGGCGGTGGTTGCGGTGCAACTGGGTGTGAGGGTCCACCCATTTGTGGGTCCTCCTGAAGTGGCGGGTAATGGCTGCCACTCGATTGGCGTGGAGAACTGAAATAAAAGTCTCCCGCCCGCGCAGACATACGCGCTCCGGTTCTCCTACGCCTTGGCGGTTGAGGAGGTGCCGGTTGAACTGGTGGCGGTGGAGGCGGTGGCGTGACTGCCACAAATCTTGAATCCACAGAGGGATCGTGTTGCTGCTGAGGAGGTGAATGGCGAGGAGGTGTATAGTACCATTTGTGCCGGGTAAACATAGCTTGAAAGCTGTCTGGACCACCGTAGGGTGATCCGTGGAAAGAGGATCCGTCAGAGATCTCTATCGGGTGGTTTGGTGTACCACTGGCCGGCTCGACGGGGTCCGTATCCTCGTCCATATCATCTGCGTGATCACCGGAAAAATGGTCCTCCGGTCCCAATGGGTTGAAACCCACTGGTTCTTGTATAAAATTCGCCGGGTTAAACCGGCCCCTAAAAACTGGTGCAGGGTCACCAAAAGAATGATGCGATAAGGATCGCTGTAACGGTATGTATGAGGGTTGAGGGTTGTTGGGCTCGTACTCCGGCTGTGGCCCATAAGGGTTAGGAGGCGTTGAGCTATGTGAGACCGACCGTCTAGCCGGCTCAAAGAGGTTCCTCCGGTTCTGCCGGGGATCATCACTCTCCGTGGTAGATGGAGCTCGCACATTTGAAGGTCCAGCTTCATTATCATTGAGGGCGGTGATTGGCCCCTTGCCTCTTCCTCTTCTCCTGAAGAATCTTGGCGGCATTTTCAAATCCTGTCAATATGGCATGAGATAACAAAACAAACAAATATGCAAGATAAAGGACAACACAAACAAAGTGGAATTTGTCCTATGTTATATGTCTAGACTCGAAAGTTTAGAATGGTGCAATTGTGTAACTGAGATTAAATACAAAAGGCTAGTGTTTAATTCACTCAGTGTTGGCTCTGATACCAACCTGTCACACCCCGATTTCCACGTGTCACCGGTGGTCCCGGTGGGGAGTATCGTGACGTCATGGTTGGTAACGTAATAGTCAAACAACACAACAATTAAATGCACAGCGGAAGCAATTTAAAATATAATACAACCGAATTTATTATTGTAATATCAAATGTCACAATATTCGGAAGTTTATCCACAGAACGGATCGAAATAAAATATGAAACAATAGTTCAACAGACTTCAGGCATCTTAAGCTTGCGAGACTTCTATGATGCTAAGGAGACAACCAGCCAATTACGCCTAGTAACTGCATTTAATCTTTTTGGGAAAATACGTCAGTTTACACTGGTAAATACATTCAACTGACTCATTTTAAAAATGATTGAAAATTGATTTGGATGCACTTGGCATAAACATTTTATAATTTGATTAAAATGCACAGAGGCAAAATTAATCTTTTATAACTTGGGAGAATTATTTAGCTATATAATCTTGCGAACGAATTACATGTTACTTATTCGTTCAGTAGCCCAGATCTTGTCCGGGTTAAAGATCAATAGACACACCACATTATTCTTTTGTGCACTGACAGGTGTACGCCTACACCCCGCGCTTAAGTCGTGGTCATTACTTCGAATGATGCCAGGGATATCCGGGACATGGTCATTAACCCCCCCAAAGGCTTTAAAGTAAACAAGACTGTTTAAACGAGCCGATCAAATTATTCAATTAACCACCTAAGCGATGGAAGATTTGATGCCCGACCAAGCGGTATTTTTTATACCGTAACCCAAGCCCGTATAGGGAAAATAAGTTAAAAGTATTTACCTGAGCAATGTATAAATCACAATAAGCAAATTGCAAGTAGCTTTTACTGGTCCTCCTAATCTGGAACGAAGGTTTATAATAACCTATTAGAATCCTAACGGGTCTTTAGTTAAGCTTAAGTTTAGACCGGCTAGTTTCAAAGACACGGTTCGTACGCACGATTAAGCGAAGACCGGATAGAATGTGATTTAGACCCGACAAGTTCAGAGACTTTCTTAATATGGGTTTATTATACACATTCTGAATTTTGAGATAAAACCGATAAGGTTTGACCCGTTTAGGCTAATTTATGTAAACTAGTTACATAAACCGAACCGAACGCGTAATAAGCGTAACGGGTATTCATGAGAGCCATCTACAGGTTTCCTAAGTTTCTACGCTCCTAATATGTTGTGACGTCAGTAAGTTGTCTTTCATTATGCCCGTAACGAGTTTAAACACAAACTATGCCCCGTAGGGGTAGTTTGGTCATTTAAAAGGTTATAAAAGAGTTTAAGTGTTTAACTGAGTTACATGTCTGATGTAATCAGCAAACATACTCAATTTAATGAGTTATAACAGTAGGGTAAAGTATATATGTGAAATTTATCAATTATAACCATACTATGCACCGTAGGGGCATTTTGGTAATTTCACATAAGCCGTAAAGCTCAAAACTGAAGTCTGAGTTTATCAACCCTTGCTTACTGTTAAAATATTATAATTTGCCTCAAATATCAGTAGGTATCACCCTTTGTATGTTTAAAATAGTTTTAATACATACTATGCGTTAAAAACGCTTAAAAAGGCGATTAGAGGTCATTTCCGGGTTTGATACATAAATATGATATTTTTATATTTTCAGAAGGCTTAAAATAATTTATTTATCATATGTGATCAGTAGCAAAAGGTTTGGAGTCGTTTAGATATGTAACACTCATTTTATGGCCCGTAAGGGCAAAACCGACAATTACCGGGTCAAGCCTACGACTATGAGTTATGCTCAGCCTAAAATTAATTAAAAATCTTTAAAAATCCAAAAATAATATATTACATCAGTGGGTAAAATATTTGATATCAAAAAGTATGTTTAAATAGGCTATACGCTAATTACGCTGTTTAATTAACATAAAGCCTTTAATTTACGCAAATGAGCATAACTCTCATTCTACACCTCAAACTGATGTCAAACTTTGTATGCAAGTTTATATATCAGTAATTAAGGTTTCTACTCTTTTATATTTCCAAAAATCACGTTTTAAGGTGAAAAGGGCATAATGGTCAACATATGAGCAATTAACGGAATCATGCATATTAATTGGATAACTAATGATCCGAGGTGTATAATCACAGAGGGTTATACTAGCATGTAACCTGGTCCAAATGAAGCTCTTAGGTATTTCTAAAACATACCAGAACGGGTCAGAACTGAAAGTCAAACTATGCGACTTTCAGTTCCAAACCGGGTCTAAACAGGAAATTGTCGGGTTGAACATGTTTAGACATGTTCTTACACTAATTACCAAGTTATATTAATGATCAAACAGGTTGTATGTGCTCTACATTGCTAATTATGCATAAATTGTAATTTACACATTCTGTTGACTTTTTAAATACAAGTTTGACCTGACATTTGACCTAGTTAGAGTGGGAATCAGGGGGAACCCTTTTAAGGTTTTATTACCCACATAATTACCAACTTATAACTACTTTTGATTCGACTAATCACTGGACCATTAGTGATTAATCTTAAAGTCAACCGTTAATTATGACGGTTTGACTTTTAAGCTAAAACTAAGCTAAAACTTAATAAAGAAAGGATTAGCAAACTTACTGAAGTCCTAAGCTTGATTAGGGATCACTTGAGAGTGCCTTGGAGCTCCAGGAATGATCATAAAGCTGAAGGAATTGGTGTGAAAAATGTTTGCAAGTTCATGGCCTTTTATATTGTTTAATCCATCATAAGAGGTTGACACATGGTTCTACAAGTGACCACAACTGATCAACACATGTCTCTAGTGTTCTAGGGGGCATTTAGGGGTCGCCCATGATGAGAAATATCAGTTAAAGGCCGGTTAATCGCGATTGCAGGCTGCTGTCTGATGATTCTGATACTGGGCGTCTGACGCGGCCCGCTTAAGATTCTCTTAATCTTAATGCGGCCCGCCTCAGCCTTGTTATCAGACTTTTATTTTTCTATTTTCCACATAAATGACCCTTGGTTCTTCGAAAGGGCAACCAAGGTTATTTCTTGCATTTTGACCCCTTTATATTTACCCATAAGGGCTTTAGGACTTATACCCACTTTGCCAAGTCCCTGGGCACTTCCGGTTAACCCGAAAAGTCCTAACTTTCAACGTTAACGCTTTAACCCCTCGGGTACGAACTTGATCATAACTTTCTCACACGATTACGAAACTTTATCAAATTTATATCGTGCATTCTAGTGAGCATAATTAATCGTTACAAAGCTTCGGGTCTGTCAAAAGGTCACTCAGAGGTATAACTTAAACATGTTGACACATTTAACCCCTGTAGTTTGTAATCTCTCACTTTTTGCTTCGTATGATCCATGATTTATTCGTTGGATGATATGAATATCATGTAGGGTTATTATGAAGTATATTTATTCACTGTTGACATTTAGAACTCGTATTTTCATATACTTTCCATGACTGTCAACTTTAGTCCTTCTATAACATTCTTTCACACGTTCAAACATATGACACGTGTCTACACATTATAGGACGTGAATTTTCGAGGTGTTACAGTTAGTGATTATGGAAATCAAATACACTAACGATCATTTCCTTATATAACTTGCAGTTTTCATTACGAGATGAATTTTGTGGACCTAAATGGTTTATCTCCTTTAATTGTGATCCTTTCACCTCTTGGTGAATTTACTTGAATTGACTTTTGATCACATAAAATACTGGCTTTATTGGTTATTAACCAATCCATTCCTAACACGACATCGAATCCTGCCAGATTCATTGGGTAAAGGTTTGTAATAAACTTTTAATTTAAAATTTCTATTCTTGCTCCCTGCAAGATTTCAGAAATCCTAACAATTTCCCCATTACCTGTCTCTACTAGACAGTTTTGTGGAAGTTTAGTTAATGATTGATTAAAAAGTTTGCAAAAAGTAGTATTAATAAAACTTTGGTTTGCACCAGAGTCAAATAATACTTTAGCAAAAATATCATTAACTAAAAACGTACCAGCTATTACATCCGGAATCATTTTGGCTTCATCTGCTGTCAGAACAAATGCTCTAGCATTTTTAGTGTTCTTGTTATTCGGAGCTGGAGCCAATTTTGGACAATTTGGCTTAATATGACCTTTTTCTCCACAGTTGAAGCACAATCCATTACTAGATTTCCTCCTGCAAACTTCTTCCTTGTGTCATGGTAACTTACAAAAATTGCAGTGAGTGGAGCATTTTTCCGAATGCTTCTTCTTGCAAGTCTTACAGTAAGTTGCAGAGGTAGAACCTACATTCCTACGGTTGAAATTACCATAGCGAAATTCCTGGGTAAGTCTCTATGCTAGGTTTTTCCTCTGGTCTTCTTCTCGTGTACGCACTAATTCATCAGTCAAGGTATTTGTTAATTCTACAGTTTCTTCTATGGTTTGAGGTCTAGCTGACTTGACTACATGCCTAATCTCTCCAATTAATCCCCAGATGTAACGGGAGATCAATACCGGCTCTAGTGATGCAAGGGTAGGTACTATTCTAGCATATTCAAAGAATAACTTTGTGTACCCCTTACTATCCACTCCATTCATCCTAAGGTTTAGGAATTTGTTTGCTATATGTTCTTTTTCATTAGGAGGGCATAATTTTCTTTCTACCATATTCTTAAATTCTTCCCATTCCATATTATAAATCCTATCACTTCCTCTAGACTGGAGGATAGTGTTCCACCATTCTAAGGCTGAATTCTTAAATAGATTGGAAGCAAACATTATCTTGTCCTCTTCTGCACATTTGCTTATTTTTAAGACTGCCTCAGTCTTTTCTATCCAGCGTAGAGCTGCAATGGGTTCTTCATTGCCCGAGAATTCTATTGGTTTACAGGACCATAATTCTTTGTAAGAACAACCGTAAGACACGGTTCTTTTTCTTTTGGGAATGGGCACTTGAAGTAGGGGTCCATTGTTCACACTATTTGCAGGTTCAGAGGGTCGCTTGCTATCATGTCTACTTTTATTATTAGCATCCTTAATAGTTTGAAGAATATATGGCATTGCATCAATAATTCCTTGTGCTACTATGTGTTGGATAGCACTATTGTCCACTTAGTTTTTATTGTTGTTGTTCGGATTCTCATTAACCAAGTTAATGTTACTCTGGTTATCGTTATTCAGATTTTCTTGATTTCCTTCGTCGGCCATCTGAATTTTAAACAGTTACCACGTATTAATATCACAAAATAATATTTAATATAGCCAATCACATGACACGCATTTTGGTCAAAAGCGTCGATCATTGCGACTTACTCTATTTTTATATATAATATGCATCAACTACAAACCAATACTGGAAATTAAAATTACAATACCAACTGAAATTTAAAATTACACTACTAGTAGTAGGCATCCGTAGTTTTTTTTTTTTCATACACACATATATTATTATTATATTATTATTACTATTACTACCGTTTCCACCATCACATTCATGGATATGGATTCATCCAGAAATCCATATTGCGCTCGTCGTATTTCCAGACGAGTCGCTCTCCCACCTGTCTCATCCTTTCATTATTCTCTAAAATTTCCTCACCAAATGTCCTAAGTTCTTGTACATTTTCTGCACTCATTTGGGTGCAGGTTCTAGGACTGGGTTCGAAATCTGGGGTGCGGGTTCCTGGTATGGAGGTGTAGGTGCCTGGAATTGGTAAGGATTCCCTAAAATCTCCCTAATGTATACATCGCTATAGTAATAGGGATCTAGAGGGTCCAAACCCAGTTAGGCTCCTAAGTTTGGCATGGGAATGTATTCATGTATCGGGTAGCGTTGCACATAGTCCCTATTATCGTCCCACCAGGGGTCGTAATTTGGGTCTAAGGGGTTTGGTGCTGGTACCCTAGGTATTTCCTCTGGGTTGAAGTCATGCATTTCTACTTGATTTTCAGGGTTTTCTATTTCCATTGGTTGGTCATGAATTGGTGGTTGTGGTTGGGGTGCTATCATTTGTTCCAGGTTAGGGTCAGCTGCAGTGGTTGCTAGGATATGGAAATTAGCTAAACCCCTATTAATCATGTCCTGGGCATAGGCATCGGTTTCTCTTTTGGCTGCTGCTAGTGCTCTCTGGTCTTGTAACTTTTTCATACGTTTTCTACGCTCATGTGCTCCCCCACTGAACCATCCCCTCTTTTTCTGAGGAAATGGCTCTTCAGACTGAGCCTTAAACACGAATATTCCTTCTTCAGTATCAGCAGAATACCCTGAGAGGGCAGGCTGAGAAGAGGTTGTAAGAACTCTCGCCAAAATTATTATTTCTTATTTTAATAATGTCCATTAGGAAACCCTAGTTGAGACCCTCAAATAATATGGCATGACCCTAAATTTTTCAGAACAATTGAAACTAGGATCAGGGCCCCTAAAACTCAAGGGGGGGGGTATCCCCTAATTGATGATTATCTTCAAAACCGAGTGTAAAATGCGAATTTCGTCGAATGTTGACTCACCAGGGCTATGTTAGACACGAGGCTACCCTAGCCTAAAAGTGGAGCCATCGCGCCACGCGCTGGGACCAGGTGACCCGAATCCGGGCTATACTTTGTCATTCGTCGTGAGGGTTTTGATTTCGTGAGCTTATCGTAAATGTTGTATTAAGTTACTGACCTAGTTTCGTGTGCATTGTTATTTAAACTAGGTTACAAGGCTAAATCAGTAGGCAAGGTTCTGTCCAAATTAAACGAGCAATGTGAGTCATTCTCTTTTTATTAACAATGCTCTACAATACTCAAATTATTTTCAAGAGTTATAATTACAGGGATTAAGTCTTGGTTATCTTGAATCATTGGCAAGTGGGGTATTGTGCACATTACTAATTTCTCACGGTTAGGTTCACCAACCTAACAGTGATAATCATCACTACTTGGGTGAAAGGACCCAATAGTGGTATGACCATCGTCACCAGGGTGTGACACAGCGCCAGATAAAAATAAGATAGTAGCCATTATAATCGCTCTTATGCTGTAATCTATAACTAATGTGTCATTTTATAACCTGAATGACTCGCCAGTATTTCCCCGCTGATAAAATCTTTTTAAACATGTTTCAGGTGATTTACTATGAACCAGGAAAGGTGTCGCATAGCACACCCGCTTGAAGAATGTGGCTCAGTAAATAAAATAAATAAACATGTTTTTGTAAAACAGGGATTTCCCAGTGAAATCACCCTTACTGTAAATTATGGGGTTTGTCCCAAAATGTGAAATAAAATAATTGGGCATTTTCATTTTAAAAGATCCTGTCAACATTTCTGCTGCCAAATTAAATAATAAATACCACGGATTTTCTGTCCCACGGCTTTTGGACCGGGTAACACCGGGCCGGGGGCCGTGACAGAGGCACCTTCGCTTCTAGGCGAACCAGACAATTGACGGTACGCGTCAGATGGTCCTTGGTCACTCATACTGTAAACTAACAAATAGTCAAATAACACATAACAAGAAAATACAATTATGCACGTATTTCTGTAATTTATTTCCTAACATATTGAATTTTGATGTCAGCAGAACGCTTCTGTGGCTGAATCAGTGGCTTAGCTCTGAAACCACCTTCTGTCGCAACCCCCGATCCCTATTTCCTCGGGAACGGGCGGCCGCGAGCCAGTTTCGGTGGTATCGCGTGTTTAGTCAATTTTGGCTGCGGAATTTACATCAGGACCGTAGTTAGGAAATATTTTATCAGAGTAGAATACCACACTTTTAAACATATGGGAAAAATCCCAAGTTTAAGTACACATATTTTCATAGGGATGAAACCCTAATTTATTTAATAAAAACATCTATTTCTTTTAGGTAACTTTATTGCCACTTTTCCAAGCCTTCAGTGCTGTCCAGCTGGCTTCTTTTTGGCTTTCACATTTTGTTACCTGAAATGCGTTTAAAAATATTTTGTCAGTGGGAAATACTGGTGAGTGAATCCCAGTTTAATCAAGTTTAAATAAAAACCATTGTACAGTATTGAGGGCGATCTCGCAATTACATTTGTTTCCAAGTTATATCAATTAACACCCACGATATTGTCAAACCTGACTTGTGGAAATGTTACCCCTCGCAAGGCAGTAACATAACTTTGTATACAAAACCCCAACATACCGATGCTAATTGTATTCTTACAAATACTCAATAACTGATTAATATATAATTAATTAAGTGAGGTTTTGTAAAAACAATTTACAAAAAAGGAGATTACTCACATTGCTGTCTTAGATTATCCTTTAGGGTTTCCTGGTGACAATCTATAATTTACACAAATGCACACGTGTTAGTATAATAACCCATTTTAACATTAGTAATACCCTTCCCGAGACGGCATTCCAATGACTACGTCGGGCAGAACCACGACAGCCGTTACGGAACCCTAGATCAATCGGGCAGAGTATCTAATACGTATCCAGGGGTTATAATACTTACAACGGAGCAGAACTTCATTAATTAGGTGGTATTATGCCCGAGTATAGTGCCTACTATAAGAAAATTGAGAGAGAAAGTCGAATTTTGAATGAACAGACTGAAGGCTCGAGCTCCAGCTTTATAGGGGCTGAAATTGGGTTCCTCGCGGCCCGCGTAGACCTGAAGGGTCGTCTTACGCGGCCCGCGTAATAGGTGGCTAGGGCGTAAGCTTGATCGATCACCACCGTAGACTTGCCGGGTGTTGTGCCACGTGGCAGCACCGGGCTGCGCCACATTTTCGATCTCTCGCGGCCCGCGTAAGATCCCTAAGGGGTCTACGCGCCCCGCGACAGCCCCAAAAATTTGATTTTTAATTATTTTTAATAATATTAAAGGTACTCGGGGTCCGTTTTCGCGTATGGGGTGTATTTTAGGACATATTGGGATATTTTAAAATATATTAGGGCGTCGGAAAAATTCAGGAGGGTTGTTATAGAGGGTGAGAGTGTTGAGCGCAGATCCCAGATCAGTAGGGTTCAAAGGGTCAACGGCTGGTGTGCCTGGTGCATTCTGAAAGACTGGAGCAGCCATTTGCGGCATCTGGGAGTTGAAACTGTTGGGTTGTTTCGAGACCCATGGTGTCGGCCAAGCAGCGGACTGAGTAGGGTGAGGGCATGGAGGAGGAACCCATGGTTGATATGCTACTGGAGACTCCCAAGGAGCATAGTTGGTTGGCTATGATGGTGCGAAGCCAGGCGGCGGGACTTGCGGCTGAGCAGTAGTGCCGGGGCGGCCACCGCGAGATGAACCGTTGCCATGTCGGCCACCCCGATTGCGTCCCCTTCCACGTCCCTGTGAGGGTTGACGGAATGCATTCAGATCGTAGGGAACATTGTCGGTGTTATGGGCCGGACCTTGACCATCAGAGGGGTTGTTCGGGTTGCTTTGTGAAGCAACGAGAATGGGTTGTTACCGAGCGTTTTGACGGTGTTGTTCCAACTGTAGCATGCTCCGTGCATTGTCCCACGTAGTGCTCGACTGATTGATGAAGGAGGCCACCGTGTCAAACTCTGGTGACAGCCCCCTTACCAACTGCAAAACGAGACGTGCTTCATTGACCGGGTGATTGACATCACCAAGCTGCTCCGCCAAATCTTTGAGCTTTTGGCAGTATTCATCCAAAGAAGAGCATGATGACAAAGTGATATTTGTGAATTCATGTTCTAAGGTGGCAGCCCTTGAACTCTTGTTGCTAATGAAGATGTTTTGTATTTTCTGCCATGCGGTACGTGCCGTAGAGTCGGCGTCTAAAACCCGAAGCAACAGTTCATCTGAGAGGGTGCCATAGATCCACTGAAGGACTATGGCATCGATCTCCGCCCACGACTCGTAAGTCAGCGCGGTCTTCTCCGGAGCAACAGTGCCATCGATGTGGTCAAGAACACGATAACCTCTCGCATGGAGCTTAAAAAGCTTGACCCAAGCGGAGTACGTGACCTTGACGCCATCGAGAATCCGGATCTTGTTCTGAATGTTCGCAACAGAGTAAACTGGGTGAAGGGTTTTGGTATTGGATCTAGCATCAGAATGTTGGGAGTGAGCTTCATCGCCTGCCATTGTTGATGGAGCAAAAGATGAAAAAGAAGGAAAAGAAAAAGACAAAATATGGTAGGGTTGAGGCTATGGATGAAAGCCAAGGATAGATGCTATAGGCTCTGATACCATGAAAGTATTCATGTGTTGTATTTCGAATGAATGGAGTGTACAGGGGACCCTATTACTTATAGAGGTATAGCCTAACAAACATAACAAACATCACACTAAATATGGGATACAATATCACATCAAATGCTATAGAATATCTCATAAAATATACTATGCTAATATATAGAACCGGATGGTCGAAAACGTATATACCAAAAAATATCTATAGAACCGGGAGATCGAAAACGTATATACCAAAAAATTTCTATACGAAAACTACAGATATAACACCACTGAGCGAAAAGTTCGGAGGGTCGGGCGCCCCTCCCCGCCCCTTCTATACTTCGCCCATGACTATACCACTCCCTTCCCTAATCCACCATGGTTTGCATGGATTAAATCATGACAATCATGGTCCTCCTTTCCATATTTCAAGTAATCATTTTTTAGACAAAGATAAATTAAAATAAATAAGGGGATAATGGTTTGGGTCATAACCACGCCCTTAAGGTAGTGGTTTTGGATTGTGGATTAGAGGTGGGTGATATGACACTGACGTGGAGGGCTAAATCATTTCTTTTTTTTTCTTTAGACAAAGATAAATTAAAATAAATAAAGAGATAGTGGTTTAGGTCATGACCACACCCTTAAGGTAGTGGTTTTGAATTGTGGATTAAAGATGGGTAATATGACACTGACGTAGAGGGTCATGATGATCATGAGAATAATGACCACACCCTATAGGATTCCAAAAACATCACTAAGACCGAGGGGTATGGGGCTTGTCCCCCGGCCCGTCCTTGCTCACCGCCCCGTCTTCCCCACCCCTCTGCTCCGGCGCCGTCCCCAGGTCCGGCTCCTTCGTCCTCCACAAGCCGGTGGCGACAAGCCTCTCTCCCACACACACACCTCTACATACATACACATATATATATATATATATATATATAAAGGAGTTTATCCCCCACCCCCTAGGTCCATCCCCTTTAGGCCTTGCTTACGTGATGATAACGTGACAGATGATCCCTTTGAGGACTATCCAAACCATACCCATGGTCTAAGTGGCTTCAATTATAACATCCACTTGGGATTCCAAAATCATCACAAGCTGGCTTCAATTATTTTTGTTGTGTTGTCACCTCAGGAGACTTTGTTGACCATTTTAAAACATTTCATATCACAAAAGTTGTAAACACCAAGTAAATGAAATATCTTGTCCTATTCGGGCTAAGTTTAATTTTTTTAACGGTGAAAGATTATATGACTACTTAACTTTAGTATCTACTAAACTAGGTTATAACCCCGTGTATTACTGGGTTGAATAAATAAATTTTATATACTAAATTATAAAAAATATATCTTTAAAAACCTCTTTTATTATACGGGTTGAATAAATATAATTTTATATATTAAATAATAAAAAGTTATATCAATAAGAACCATATTGTACGGGTTAAATAAATGTAAGTTTATATACCAAATAAAAAGGTTATTTCTTTAAAACCACGTGTATTACATGGGTTGAATAAATATAATATTTTTTACTAAATAATAAAATAATACATCTTAAAAAAACCCCATTTATTACACGGGTTGAATAAACGTGATTTTTATATAACAAATAATAATAAAATTACATATTAAAAAATATGCGTATTACACGGTTTGAATAAATGTAATTTTCTGTAAATTTTATGTACTAAATAAAAAAAAAATATCTTTAAAAACCTCCTTTATTATACGGGTTGAATAAATATAATTATATATATTAAATAATAAACAGTTATATCTATAAGAACCATATTGTACGGGTTGAATAAATGTAATTTTATATACCAAATAAAAAAGTTATATATTTAAAACTACGTGTATTACACGGGTTGAATAAATGTAATATCTTTTACTAAATAATAAAATAATACATCTTAAAAAACCCATTTATTACATGGGTTGAATAAATGTGATTTTATATAACAAATAATAAAAAAATTGCATATTAAAAAATATGCGTATTACACGGTTTGAATAAATAATAAAAAATATATATCCTTAAAAACCCCGTGTATTGTACGAATTGAATAAATCTAACTTTATATATCAAATAATAAAAAGTTATATATCTTAAAACAACTCATGTATTAAATGGGTCGAGTAAATGTAATTTTGTGTAGTGAAAATAAAAATATTTAGTATATTAATACAAAGTTTGGTTTTCGTGATAAAAATAGATTATTCTGTTGTTGCAAAATTTGTTAACGAAACCTCAATAAATGTAACCCTTTATTTAAAACTCCGTAAATATATAAATGATAAATAATATTAGTTAATTTTATTTCAAGTTTCGTCAAATCTATTTGATGTCAAACTAAACAAAACGTTCAAATATATAGTTAAGATCAAATTAGATAACTAAGTTTGAATTTGAAGTAAATAGATAAATATAAAATTGAGTTAATTATTGTTTTCGTCCATGTGGTTTGTCAAAAATCACTATTTCAGCCCATTAGTTTAAAAGTTGCGATTTCAGTCCCTGTGGTTTCACTTTCATAACCATTTACGTCCCTATGGTTTCAATTTCGTAACAATTTCAATATATTATTCTGTTAATTACGGAGGATGAAATAGTTACGACGTGGACTGATATAGTTGCGAAAGTGAAACCATAGGGACTGAAATCGCAATTTCTAAACCAATTGACTGAATAGTGATTTTTGACAAATCACAGGGACGAAAACAGTAATTAACTCTAATTAATACAAATAAATAATATTATAAATGAGAAAAAGATTAAACTAAATAATAATTATCTATAAGTTATTAAACTAAATAATAATTATCTATGAGAGATGGCTTAATATGATGACAAGTGTCCCCAAAGTGGTTTATTTTATTATACAGTATAGATTGAATCTTATCTTTGATATATATGTACAAATATATTCAAGACAACTTTCGCAAAATTACTTGCATACAAGAGTACTAAAGCGAAATGAAATTTTGAGACCTTTTTTCTTTGTTTGATTGTTATAAACAATACTCTTTTATTTGTGTTTGGAGACAAACGAAAATCTAACACAACTATAACAGAGAGTGGTTTGTTTGTATAAGAAATCAAACTGATCTAAAACAATTAAAGTGGTTTGTTATTAATTTTCTTTTAAGTGGGAGCCCTATATTTTTGGAGGCCCTAGGCCCAAGCCTGAGTTACTTATATTATAGGTACGGCCTTGCTTTAAATCCTTTCAGAACACGTTATGAGAGAGATTTACAATATATTTTTAACAAGTTTTGAGGGGTCTAGATGAAAAGACATCTTCTCTTGTGGTTGATGCAGTTGCGGAAACAATCAAATGACCAATAAGGGAATGGTTTTTTTTTTTCAAATGCTTGAATCGAATGATTCAAGTAGCAAGCTTAAAGCTTTGCAATTGTTTATCAAAAACTATAAACAACAAAACAATAAACCCTAGGTCGCTACTTATAATTTGAAATTATAATTCAAATAGAAAACAAATAAGATAAAATAAGAAACTCTAATAAATATATGCGAAAGATATCTCTTGATCTTCTCCAAAATGCCATCTTCCAACAAACTCCAACGGATCTTCACAAGGGGGCAAGTTCGGAGCGGGTTCAGGTTCAGTTGAACCGGCATCAGTATTGGTGTATCTTAAGATATATTGTGCTCTTCTAGAAAATTGTATAGAGTAACTACTAGAAAAAACACACTTCTTGACGCACATTGCGCGTTATAGCAGGGTAATTATGACACGCCAAAACGTGTCATTAAATGACGTGTCAAAAAATTAACATGACATGCATTTGTGTGTCAAGGTTTTATGACACTCTTTAATTCACACATTTATGACACATTTTAATAACACACGTTCATAACAAGCGTTTACGACACACATTTTATGACATTCTTTAATAACACATGTTCATTACAGGCATTTATGACACATATTTGTGGTATTCATTTACGCGTGTCATGTTTTTAATTATTATTTTTTATAGAATTACTAATTTACTGTAGATACATATATAATAACAAAAACAATAAATCCATTTCATAATATATATATGTATATACATACATACATACTCCAAAACAACCCATTGCATAATCATTTATCAAGTATACTACAAATTTTTTAACGTTAACACTCCAATCCCTGTGGTTGTGGTTTGCTTGCAATCAAGTGCCTCCCACTAACATCCGTTAGTTGAACATTGGCATTTCTGTTAAAAGATCACAATGCCCCTTAGGGACTGAAATTGCAAGTCGAATTAGTCTCTTTATAAATTCTTCACATCTTCAATTCAACTTACCCTAAAATGGCTGCAACTTCATCGTGGACTAGAAAATGGGTTCAATCAACTAAGAAATCAAACAAATCCAATAATATTGATTTGTCAGTAAACAGTTTGAATGGTTCTATACCAGAATCATTATTCACCCATTTGCTCAATCTTGAATCCCTTAATCTCACACAGTTTGAAAGGGTTCTATGCCAGAATCATTATTCACCAAACACCATTTCCCCATTTTGCCCCAAAAACCCTCGCTCCCTCTTTGGCCGGTTCCTCCATCCTTCCGCCTTCAACCACCCACAGCCATCACCACCACCACTAACCTCCGCCACACCTTTCTTCACCACCATAACCCCCTACCACCACTGCACCCAGCAACCAGAACCCTCCACTGTAAACCTCCAACCCGGTGAACATCTTTCTGAATCGAATTGTCGACCTCAATTGGCGTTTAATCGGATGTAATTTCTCCTTCATCTACTACATCTTCTTCAAAAACGGTTATTTTCAGTTTTTTGCAAGTCCTTTGTCTTGAGATTTTGCACACGATTTTTTGGAGATGCGTACCTACCTTTTCCGTCGACATGGTTTCTCAGTTCTTGAAGTTTGTTTGTCCAGCGTTCAGGTATGCTACTCACTTCGGAAGCCTTTAAAGTCGTTTACGCTCCTCGACTGGCTTTCTCATTGTCTGTTTGGGGTTTAATCTGAGGTTACATTTGCAGATTTGGTATGTATTTTTTATTTTCATAAGTTTATACATTAGTTGCTTCTGGTAGTATGGCTTAGTTGTGGTAAGCCTGTTGTACTCGATTTTCTAAAGGAAGGTGTCATATTTGTATTTATATTCTAGCAGAATGCTAACTGCTGTTTTGAAGAAGTTGAAGCCCAGAAAAGAAAAGCTGATTTGCATCTTAAAGTGGCGAATCTAACAGAGGCATGTTTTTATATTTGTTGTGGTGGTGGTATGGTGGTGAAAGGTGGAGGCAGTGGAGGTGGGGTTATGGAGAAGAGGATGCTGGCTATTTAAGGTTATACACGACGAAAAGATGATTTTACCTTGTTTCTAAGTAAAAAGACATAAATACCCAAGTCAACTAACAATTGACTAACATAAATTAGTGGGAGGGGCTTGATTGCGAGCAATCGACAACCACATATGAGGGCTGAAATTGTGATTGGGTGTAAACCCCAAGGGACTGAAATTGTATTTTACTAAAAAAAACTGTTTGTTGATACATTTATCAACACCTAAGATACAGTTTGTTACTTAAAAATAGAGGTGGCCGCATAACTCCACTATTCTTCGCGAATGTCATTCATATCCGTAGCTGAGTATTCCCCTGTTCTTTCCCCAACCTGAGACAACAATTAAATAAAAATAATCTTAAAAATCATAATTTAAATCTTAATCTATGGATTTAAGTATTTGTTTGGATATTTAATTTCAAGACTAAATCTAAATCTAAATCAAAATCTTGTTGTAAAACAACGGCCTACTAGCGACTAGTATATGAACATAATCAAAGGAACACATAGAGAAAGATAGAATAAAGAACTATTATTCATTGAGAGGTACATCATTTACAAATGCCAATATATATAGGCACTATGATATTAATACATACATAAATGCGATATGGGAGTTGGTAATGTGGATAGTCACTAATAAATAAAATATACATAACACTCCCCATTGACTATCCACATATGATAAAAGCAAGGGGTACATTATCCTTTTAATATGCTTGGATATGCTGCCCGTTAAAAACCTTGCCAGGAAAACCCAGTGGGACAAAACCTCAGCTAAGGGAAAAAGAGTGCAGCGCGTATTGTCTCCCCCTGATACTTCTGGACCAGGTATGTTGCCTCATTAAAAACCTTACTAAGAAAGCCCATTAGGATAAAACTTAGTTAAGGGAAAAAGAGTGCAACTTGAATAAATCTCCCCCTCATTATAATATGTATCCTTTAAGTAAAGTGTGTCCATCATCCTCGAAAGTTGCTCAAAACTTTTGTAGAATGATTTGTCGTTTGATGCCTTGAAGTGCAATCCTTTATATTGAGTAATGTTGTAAAATCTTCTTGTGAGACTTCTAGTGTTTCCTCTTGCGAACAAATACCATAAGATCCAAGACTATTTGTGTTACATTCTTTATATCTACAAGACTAACAAAACTAGCTTTCATGGGTTAGTAAAATTTAGACACATATCAAATAAAAAAATATATATTATCATGCATAGCTAGAAAGTTAAGTTAATGCACAATTGCACTTTAGCCATGGTACTTTTGAAATGAGAATCTCTACTTTGGTAGGAGATGATAATAATCATTTCTTATAAAAAGTGTCTGAACAACCTTTAACATACTATAAGGTTGAGCTCTCTACATACTAAAATGTCCCACCAACATCTTCTAGATGTAGTTTGACAGATGAATAAAAGTATGATTACAAATATATTCGAACTGCAAGTCGAGTAATAATTAGACTGTGCTAGGGTCATTAAAAAAAATTCCCATTCTAAAAGCTCGCCAATTTCTTTTGATGATGCTCAGGCATCATCACTGTAAATTGCGATTATAGTGAACTTTTAAGAAAGAACATTTGATAAAGATGGATAATATTATCAAACTTATATTGCTCTTTATCAGAATATATCATGAGTTGTACAACACTCAACTTGACTATTTTAGTTCATACTATCTTTAACTTTATAAAGATACGTTCTTGAGGACTTGAAATCAATGTTTCAGGCATTGGCAATCATATACATACTTCTTTCAACTTTGAAAGACAATGTATGTGTATTCACTCTTTAGGAGTTCTATTATATATTCCTCCTCATTGATTTCTATATCATATGCAAGGATGTCTTGAATATTTAATCCATATTGTACCATGCTTATACATTCTACATTAAGATGCCATAATAACCAGGCACAAGATTCCTATGTATAGTTATTGGTGCACAAGAATTACATCATTAAGATGTTTCAACTAACCTTATAAGCACTTAAATGCTTTACGATACTCATAAGGAGTTCCAATTATATTCAACGTATTCAAATATGAAATTGTATACAACGATCATATCGTTCTCGAGAACTCATTTTACATGATTTTTGATAATTCAAATCCTTAAGGGACTTTCATGTAAACTTTTAGTATCAAGTGATACATAACATTCATAAGACGCATATCAATTCTCTCTTTATATTACCAGACTAATAAAATATTGGAAAGTCATTACATCCACCACTAGAGAATGTGTCTCATTATAATCAATCATGGGTATTTGCGAAAATCCTTGTGCACCATATTTGCCTTATCTTGTTTAATTTGATTTTCATATGATTCGCATAAAAGCCCCATTAATATCCAACATACTTTACAAATTCAGTTGTATGGACTGTTGGTCCGAAAACTTTCCATTTCATTAGAGAATTTAAATCTGCCATACTTTGCGTCTTTCCATTTTGGCCAATCATTTATGTATTTTCATTCATAGGCAGATCTTAAATCTTGATCCTCGTCATTACCTCATTTCAAGCGCTATATTATATACAAAAGTATAACGACGTCGATTTTGTTTCGATTCCATACATATCTTAGACATGATACAGCTTATCGAGATCTCTTTATTTTCAGGTACCTGAGGTTTTTCTTGAACCATCATGTCTATTGTCCCTTCAGGGGATATTATTACTGTAACCTCGACTTGACCATCTTAATTACTTGCTCCAATTTTCGAGGAATTTTATTGTTGGAATCAACTAGTCTACCACGCTATAGGTGTGCAATAGACTCATTACAAAAATATGTGGTTGTCCTCTTGGGACACAACGATAACTGGAGCATAAGCAGTTGATTATGTGACTTACTTAGTCACTCGATTTAGGTCAGTGAACTTGTCTGGTAATTTGTTCTTTAATATTGGTAAATGAATTATCCTTTGAACTTCTAGTTCATAGTCTATAGTCTGAGGATCAAGATGACATGATAATTCATTTCACTTTCCAACTGCTTGTTATCTCCCCCTAATGTTGGGAACATTCATTCACTAAAGTGAAAAACAATGAGCCATAAACAAATTTCTTACTAGTGGCTTTAAGTATTCAATCATAAACGATTATTTATACCCAACATATTCTTAAACTTTTTAGAAGTCTCATCTTTGTGCGGTGTGGTGGATGAGTTTCAATATATGTCGCACAACCAAAATCTTTGATGAGATATCTTTGGTTCCTGACCAAAAACCAATTGTATGGGGAGAACTATAACTTATTGGCTTGATGTGAATTGATGATACTATATATAAAATTATATGTACCTAAATGAACTTTTGCTCCTCTCATGATCATTGGCTTTGTAACCAATAGTAGACGTTTAGTGATCATCTCAACAATAACACTTATTCCAATGATCGTCAATAACTTGAGAATCAAATTCGCTATTATCAAATAAATATACTAATCTGGATTAATATGCTTGCTATCACATTAGCTAAGTCATAATCAAACAAGCTTCAGGTTGTGGATTTGATAACCATTTAGACGATGCATCGATTTAAAAAAAAAACTAAATGGTATCATGTTGGGATATACATATCCTTTAATCGCTTCCAGAATATTTAGGTATACACACCCTCGTTTATTTTGCAAATATATAATTTCCCTTGAGAGCAAATATCACATGCTAATTATTATCTTGAAGAATCTTCAGTTCTTCATTATGTTTCACATCATCATTGACTCGGTGTGGTCTAACCAGTTATACCAACTAATTAAATTATTATGATCCATAAACTTCTGGTTTATGATCTCATGTGTATTACTTGCTCATATGTAATACAAAACGTATGATATGAAAGAATATATTATAACTTCAAAGTTAAAACCATCACGTTATGCAATCACTCCTTAGTTTGCCACTTTTGGTGGTCTATCTCATTATTAAAATGACCATCATTACAATTCTTATGTCTCAATTAGGTCCATCATTACATTTACAATGATTAATATATAATCACATTCACTTTTGGGAATGGAGTAGAACCAAAACAAGCTTCATATTTTTTCATTATTTACTCGGTCACATGAGTATAAAATCATTTCATTTTTCATAACTCTTATAATGTTATTGCTACTTTAGGAGCATATGTCTCAAGTGTGACAAATGAAAAGAATTTAATTGATTTTTCCTTGTAAATAATGTTTTTCTTTGCTTACCATCAATTGAGAAGTAGTTGAGTCGTATAAGATTTATCAATCTTATATCTTACGACCTTTATAACGATCATTGTATAGTCATCACATTATTAACATGGTTGATCTCATTACATGAGCATCATAACAATTTCCCCAATTACCATGATTAAGAACTTTACACCAATTATTATATCATCACATTCCATTCAAGGAATAGATTATACCCATACAATAATCATGGTGGCATCATTACAATTTTCTTAGTTATGTATATGATCATAACCTTTGAATTGATCATTATATCATCACATTCACATCAGGGAATGGATTAAAACCACATAACGTCCATACTTGTTGTTTCAAACTTTATATATATTCTTTAACGATCAATGATATTTGACGATGGAAATTATTTTGCTCAGTGGATTATGATATATATTTTTCTCATCACATGATATAAATCGAGATGTAGTTATATAACCGAGACATTTATACTTATCAGCTTAAAATCTTACAAGCTTCGATAAACTCATAATAAGCTTTGAGAAGTTAGACACTCCAGATGTCTTTTTATATAAACATTGACCACAATTCAATCATTTTATTGCTTGTGACCATATACCACAACTATGGTCACTTTGATGTTCCCTTCCAAGCATATAACATATGGAACACACTCTATACATAAAAATAGATTATACGATGCATGACTATATAACATGTCATCTAATAAAATGAGTTATGACTTCTAAATATATATATATATATATATATATATATATATATATAAAATATAATTTATGTATTGGTTTATTACGATATGACCAATCACAAATATATATTACATAAAAATATATGTGTCTTAAAACATAAGCAAATATACATGAACTTGGTACATCTATTGTATTGATAAAGACCTTAGTAAGAAACCATCTTAATATTAAATAAACACTACCAAAATATAAGAGCACATAAAAACCAATTAAATACTACCTAGATTTACCAATTACAAAAGGTTATTCATACCTTAATATTTGATAAAATCGGTTAAACATCTTAATAGTTTTGGTAATAACATGTTGTAAATAATTAACTTTGATGACACCAATATATATGAAAATACAAAGTTGGAGATACAAAAGTTCAGATGCAACAAGATAGCCATGAGGAATAAATTTAAATACACATGTTAAGCACCGAATTTTTTTTTTTTTTTTTGGAATAAACATAATTGTATTGTGATGCATGTGAGTGTCACAGTGAATTAACCACCCGTTTAGTTGGCTGATTCTACACTCTCACATGACATCCCAATGTTAGTAGCAATGGAGTCTTGCAATCATGGCCCATTTTTCTTGATTTAAATTGAACATAATATATTCATAGGGAATTAGAATTCCATGCAGATTTTAATACATGATCTATGACTTTACATAAAAAGTCCTTCCAATAGATTCATTGATTGCTATCTTTTATTTAAAAATCAATAATGATTTTCAGCAATATCAAAATTCCAATAAATTCAATATAATGAATTGTGAATGCAACAACGAAACTCAATGTTAAACTATTTGATTTTTTTTTCTCAATAATCCAAGGTGCAATCCAGATTATATGATGATATTGGGATTTCTGACCAACTACTCTTTATCCAAGAGTAATTTTCGTTGAATGTTGCTTTTAAAACCAATTGTAATTATAAAATCTTTCGTCTTAACTTAAAGTTTTATTCTTTACATCCTATAATTATAAAATCTTTTGTCTCGCAAAACTTTCTGTCTTTTTTCATATCTATTTCTCAAAATTTAAACATAATAGTTTAAATTCTATTATTAAACACAACCCAATATCAACTAAATCCCAATTCTTTAGGAGTAACCATCTCGAGACTTTTGACCATTGGTTTTCGTAAAAGAATTGAAACAAATCTCTAAAGACACAACCCAACTACTGTATGAATACAGTGTGGTTTATGTTTGATAGAATAATAAAAAAAATAAATAAATGAGACAATGAATTAATTAGATAATACCAACTGACCTTATGATAATGCAATCTGACTTCAAAAGTGATTCATGCTGATAACGTGTTGTAAAACAACGGCCTACTAGCGACTAGTATATGAACATAATCAAAGGAACACATAGAGAAAGATAGAATAAAGAACTATTATTCATTGAGAGGTACATCATTTACAAATGCCAATATATATAGGCACTATGATATTAATACATACATAAATGTGATATGGGAGTTGGTAATATGGAAAGTCACTAATAAATAATATATTCATAACAAATTTATGAATTTAAGCATTTGTTTCAACATATAAGTACTTACATTTGATTTTTCATGAGGAGATTCTAAGTATCGTTAAAAAATTTGGACTATACTAATGCCACAGTCAAAAGCAGTAAGAAACTGAGTTGTTTGGTTCTTTCATTCTTGTTAACCTACTTGAGTTGATTTCTGATCAGCTTTAAGTAAGCTTTATTTTAACAATATAAAAATACTTCATTTTTATTTATATACAATGCTCGTTATAGTTGGTGTTCCGAGTAGGAGTTAGAAGGCTATGTTTTCCATCAGACGTTTTTTGGCCACGAAACAAAAAGTAAAAAAAAATAGTTTTCAAAAAAGGCCCTAAATTAATTATTCACTTTAGGCCTCTAAAAGGCTTGTGCCGGCCTTTACCCGAACCTGATTAACGGTTAAACCCGAACCCAATATAGTTAATTGGGTCGGTATCAGGTAATATTTTCACCACTGAAAACCTGAATAACCCGATCCAAATAAACCGAAAAACTAACCCTATGAACACCCCTACTCACATTCTACAACCCATTCTATTTCAATTTTGCTGAAGTCACGTTATCACTCTCCTCACAAACAAATCAATCAATCTCAGAAATTAAGTCGATTCATTTATCAATCCGAGCATATATGCTACTAGCCTACTACAAATTGTTACGCAGAACATGAATACATACATAACACAAAAGTTATCACTTCAGTTGGTGTTACCAAAGATGTCATGTAAAAATAGATTGTAAGTTTTGAACATAACGCTAACGACTAATTTACTACATCCATTCTGATGTGGAGAACTTAAACTAATTGTTACCAAATTCAACAACTTTAAATAATTTACCTCAATTAACACCTACAAAAAACTGACCCTAATCACTTCTGGTCTGTAACAACTAGTTTCCAAATTTTTATAGACACTGTGTTCTACTCATCTAAAAATTTAACTACACATAAAAAAAAATTACAGACACTGTGTTCTCCTCATACACACAGTTTCCAAATTCATATATTATGAATATGAATGTTCTCTGCAATTAACATGCAATTAGACACCTCAATCGCAATAGATCTACAAAAACAAACACCGCACACCTCGGTTACTAGAAACTTATAAAAGTAAACGCGTTAGGCTTATTTATAACATCACTAAATCGTTTTTCTCTCAATATATAACAGTGGCTATAAATACCTCATTACCAGCATAAAAAAGC
The DNA here is from genome assembly GCA_030545235.1 of Helianthus tuberosus. Classification (NCBI taxonomy): domain Eukaryota; kingdom Viridiplantae; phylum Streptophyta; class Magnoliopsida; order Asterales; family Asteraceae; genus Helianthus; species Helianthus tuberosus. The sequence goes on along the minus strand of CM060430.1, from coordinate 174,902,081 downwards.
CGCACACTGAAAACATACACAAACACATTGTAAAAGCACCTAAAAACACATTGTAAAAACACAAAACATGTAGTGAAGACAAACCAGTTCGTTCGTCCGGCGAGGCGTTTGGTCGATGAGCGAGGATGACGCTGTGGAAACCAGTTCGTCCGGTAAGGCCTTTGACCGTCTGTGTGCAAATTTTTTCGAATTATGCATGATTCCTTGCCTCGTAAACAGCATTTCTGCACACGTAAAATTATACACAACTCAGCAAATAGAAAACTAAATTGCAAATACTATTAATGGAGAAAACGTCAAGAAAAATACCGCCAAATCTATATGACTACATAAACACAACTGTGAGAAATCAACTTCTGGAATGCTATTAGGTCGTTCTTCCACCTTGTTTTGTTGTCCTTAGATTAATAAAAGTGTTTTTGCTTAATCCAAAATTTGTGTACATTAATAATATCTTTACTTGTGTTTTATGTAATTACATATATCACTATTGAATAATGCCAAAAGATCAAAAAGAGAAGTTCAGGGGCCTGAAATGACAAAAGTCAAAAGTTTCCCTTGTCAGACCCCCATTGCGAACCGTAAGGGATTCTCCTTGTGGTTCACAAAGAATCCTAAAACCCAGAACAATGATTGGCAGCTGGTTGTTGCACCATTTTGACACCTAGCTCGAGTTTTTGCCACACTCCTTCCTGTTGACACCTATGAGGACACTAATAATCCATCTAAGTCCTCTTGGACACCTGTCCACAACTCTTGCATCCTCATATGCTATAAGTAGCACCCTTGAGCTCCATATTTTTTTCATCCCAAACTCAAAAACAACACTTCACTCTAAAAAAGTCTTGTGAGAGTTACTTGTTTTAGGTTTGCAAACATCCCCTCTGGTCGTTTGAAGTCTTCTTCTAGAGTTGGTAAGTTCCTTTTCTTAAGCTCTTTCATTTGCAATTAGTTTTGTAGCTTAATTCCATCCGAGCGTCGTAAAATTCAAACAGTTTGACCATTCCGTTTGACTTTCTGTTCTAGTCAATTTGGTCAACCATTTTCAAATTAAATTTACCAAAATGGTCTGCATCATATAGGAAATACAACCCTTCATCTACATCTTGTGATCGTGTACGTCTAACTGGTTCAAATTGACAAGTCAAACCTAATTTTTTAAAAGTCAAACATAGCTTTATACATTTACCAAAAAATGATCTCTAACATATGTAATGTAATGTTTTAGATATCAAAACAGTTTGTAAAACATAATAAAAATATATTTTATCATGTTCGACTTGTCGCGACCCCGTTTTCTCGTCTGAACCGGTATTTATGCATACGACTAGTTAAAATGGTTTAAACCATATATACAAGTCGTAACGGGTCAAAACCTTTTCAAATTAGAATGTAAGGCTAACAAGCCATATTGTACGAGACTCCTCAATCATATGGTTATAACCAAACATTCTATCCGGTCATCATTTAATCTAACAAAACCGTGCTTAAATCCATGGTAACTGATCAAGTCGCAATGACTAATAATGATTAGTAAACAATTCTCATGGATATTATTTCCATTTACTTTGGACCATAGAGCCCTTCAGTAATCACACCGTAAGCCGATAAACTTTGAGTCCGGTTGTACTACAAACCGAATACGTTGTGTTCAACTACTAGTACAAATAAATACTTTTAACTCGCTTTATTAAAAAATGAGATATAGTATAAATCCTCTTGGTTCTTGTATCACCACAGGAGACAAATGCTTACTAGTGATAATTCAATTTAATATGTATTGCTTGATTAACATAAAGTATTTTGGGGTTGATATTACCATATCCGGGTCCCCCGATTCATTTATTGTAATGGCCATAAGTGCGGGGTGTAGGCATACACTTGACCGTTCACAAATATGGTGTGTATATATTGATAAAAAAAATGGCCTATGTGCTAGTTCCCGAATGTGACAAGTATGTAAAACTGGTAAATCAAGATACTTGTCTCATGAATATTAAATGTTTTAAAAATGAGTCTGTTAACTGTATTTACCAACGAAAGCTGACGTATTTTTAAAGATTGACTTACAGGTGGCGAATCTAGATAGTAGGCTAGATAAGGTTCGGTCTATAGCTTTGGAATTTGCGACTCCAATGGCAAAGACTCAAGATGTCTCCAAGTCCATTGTAACTTTTATTTTAATCCTGCCTTGGGAAACATTGTATCGGGTCTTGATACTTAAAGTTTTAATATATTTTGGCAGTTAATACCTATACTTACTATTATGATTATTTCCGCTGCACTGTGATATTGGTAATTTGGTATGGTGCAATCAAAGAAGGAGGATTGAGTTCCTTTTGTTTGAATGTTTATCTTTGAAGTTCCTTTTATGTTTGTGTGGTACTTTGTTTTGTTTCATCGTCCTAGTTGGACATAGTATTGTACTCATTCTCATTAGTTAATGATTAAATTCTTTTGTCATCGTATTGATTTCGAAACCTGTTATTATTCCTTAGCTTAAGGTCAAGTTTAAATGATTCCCCCACTGGAGCTGATAAATCAACCTGATTGCTCATAAATAACTCATGCCTAGTTCAAATCACGGTGATATCAGTGGTGGTAATGCAACCCACACCCATGAGGGCTAGGGTAGTAATAACCTTCACACCCAGATAGCCGAAGAAGTTAATAGGGATATGGAAAATTTTATGGCCAATTATCAAGGCCCTAAACCATCAAGACAAACTTCTAAAAATGCCTCTCACTCAACTTCTCATCAATCCTATAGTTCTTACAAATCCTCTAGTAGGAGTAAGACCAGCTAGTCTGACTGTGTCACTAAAAGAAACCATTTGGTTCCGAGAAAGGGTGTACATACAAATAGTTTGTCTCATGTAAACCCCGAGACTTCACCGGGGAGAAGGGAGTAGTCGATGCCATGAAATGGCTCGAGGAGATGGAGACTATTAACGATATCAGCTGTTGCGCTGAAAAGGACCTGATCAAGTTTGCATCACAAATTCACAATCCTTTAAGGAAGATGAATTATCAAGGTGGAAAGCTATGATCCAAGCTAGTGGGAAAGTTCTCTTTACAATAAGGGTTGTAGTAAGTTCGAGGAATTAATCAAGGAAACTTACTGTCCACCCCATGAGATAGAAAAAATGGAGTTAGACTTCTTAAAGTTGACCATGGTAAACATTAATTGTAGGGAGTACACCTCTTAGTACAACTCCATGTCTAGGCTAGTGCCCTTTCTGATCACTCGTGAATCAAAACGAATTTTCCGTTATATTTGGGGTTTCGCACTCGAGATTCGATGGATGGTGAAATCCTCCAAAACCTCTACTTTCTGATCGGTAGTAGACTGTAACACCTCGAAAATTCACGTCCTATAATGTATTGACACGTGTCATAAGTTTGAACGTGTGAAAGAATACTCTAGAGGGACTAAAGTTGACAAATAAAGAAAGTATGTGAATATATGTGTTCTAAATGTCAACAGTGAATAAATATACTTCATAATAACCCTACATGAGGTTTATACCATCAAACGAATAAATCATGGATCATACGAAGCTAAAAGTGAGAGATTACAAACTACAGGGGTTAAATGTGTCAACATGTTTAAGTTATACCTCTGAGTGACCTTTTAGCAAACCCGAAGCTTTGTAACGGTTAATTATGCTCACTAGAATACACGATTAAAATTTCATAAAGTTTCGTTATCGTATGAGAAAGTTAGGATCAAATTCGTATGCGAGGGGTTAAAGCGTCAACGTTGAAAGTTATGACTTTTCGGGCAATAACCGAGTGGCCAAGGACTTAACAAAAGGGGTATGAGTCTTGAGGCCCTTATGTGTCAATATGGAGGGTTCAAAGTGCAAAATATAAGTTACTTGACCTTTCGGTAGAGCCAAGAGCCATTTATGCAAAAACTTGAAAATGTACACTTCTGCCCAAAGGCTTACGGACCGTAAGCCTTACCCTTACGGTCCGTAAGGGGTTGCCCAGCAACAGAATTGTTGCTGTTTGCTGTTTAAACGCGTGGGACTGGCCTTTAACCGAATTTCCTCATCTTGGACGACCCCTAGGCACCCCCTAAACACTTAGGGACATGTGTTGATGATTCATGGTCCATGTTAGACTTGTGTGTCAACATTTTGTGGTGATTAAACCACTATATAAAGGCCTCTAAGTTGCAAACATGCTTCACACATTCATTCTTGCACTTCTGATCATTCTTGGAGCTCCAAAGCAGACACAAGTGGTCATAATTCGTGCATAGGACTCTTGTAAGTTTGTTTAACCTTCTTTAATTGAGTTTAGCTTCGTTATTTAGCTAAAAGTCAAACCGTCGTAATTACGGTTTGACTTCGAGATTAATTAATAATGGCTCAGTCAAATCTCGAATTAAAAGTACCTTTCAGTAGGTAATTATGTGAGTAATAAACCCTTAAAAGGGTTTCCCCTGATTCCCACTCTAACTAGGTCAAATGTCGGGTCAAATGTATTATTAAAAAGTCAACAGGAGGTGTATTTTCTAATTAATACATAATTAGCAATGTAGAACCCATACAACCTGTTTGATCATTGTTATAACTTGGTAATTAGTGTAAGGACATGTCTAAACATGTTCAACCCGACAATTTTCAGTAGAGACCCGGTTCGGAACCGAAAGTCGCATAGTTTGACTTTTGCCTTGACTTTCAGTTCTGACCCGGTTAAGCATGTTTTAGAAATGCCTTAGAGCTCTATTTGGACCAGGTTACATGCTAGTATAACCCTCTGTGATTATACACCATGGTTCATTAGTTAACCTATTAATACGCATGATTCCGTTAATTGCTCATATGTTGACCATTATGCCCTTTTCACCTTAAAACGTGATTTTTGGAAAAGTAAAAGTGTGGAAACCTTAGTTACTGATATATAAACTTGTATGCAAAGTTTGACATCAGTTTGAGGTGTAGAATAAGAGTTATGCTCATTAGCGTAAATTGAAAGCCTTGTGTTAATTAAACGGCGTAATTAGCGTATAGCCTAGTTAAGCCTACTTTTTGATATCAAACTTATTACCCACTGATGTAATATATTATTTTGGGATTTTTGAAGATTTTTAATTGATTTTAGGATGAGCATAACTTATAGGCGTAGGCTTAATCCGGTACTTGTCGGTTTTGCCCTTACGGGCCGTAAAATGAGTTTTACATATCTAATTGACTCCAAACCTTTTGCTACTGATCACATATGGTAAATAAATTATTTTAAGCCTTCTGGGATGATAAAAACATCAGATTTGTATATAGAACCCATAAACGGCTTTTAATCGTCTTTTTAAGCGTTTTTAACGCATAGTATGTATCAAAACTGTTTTAAACATACACGGGTTGATGCCTACTGATATTTTAGGCAAAATAAAATATTTTAACAGTAAGCAAAGGTTGATAAACTCAGACTTCAGTTTTGAGCTTCTCGGCTTATGTGAAATTACCAAAATGCCCCTACGGTGCATAGTTTAGTTAAAATTGATAAATTTCACATATATACTTTACCCTACTGTTATAACTTATTAAATTAAGTATGTTTGCTGATTACATCAGACCTGTAACTCAGGCAAACACTCAAACTCTTTTATAACCTTTTAAATGACCAAACTACCCCTACGGGGCATAGTTTGTGTTTAAATTCGTTTCGGGCATAATAAAAGACATCTTACTGATGTTGTAACAACCCTCATTAAAAGTCCTAGTTATATTATTATTTTATTCAATAGGAAACCCTAATTGAAACACCCAAGTAATTCTACGCGAACCCTAAAATTTTCAGAATTTTCAGAATCAGGATTAGGGCCCCTAAAACTCAGGGGGGGTATTCCCTACTTGACGATTATCCTAATAACTTGCGGACGAAGTTGAAATTAATGATTTCGTCGACTCAGCTAGCCTAGTCCCACACGTGGCAACCCTATACAAAAAAATAAGTTCTCTCGCGGGCCGCCTCAAGTTAGCTTAAAACTCACGCGGGCCGCCTAAGGGTCAAAATTCGACTATAAATAGAGGATGTTGGGACTTGATTCTGGGCGCAAAAACGACGAAGAAACTCCAAATATACGCTGAATTATTGTCCAATTACTCTCAAAACACACACAAATCACTAATTAGTAGGGGGTGCTGCTACGATACAGGGTATTAACTCAATCGCTATTACGATTCATTGTCCGATCGATCGATGTACTCAATAGATGTTTAAGTGCCGCCCATATTAGGGTTATACTTTGTCGTTCGTCATTAATTTGACGGATCATCGTTAATTCGATGGATAAGGTATTGTACTTTGTCGTTCGTCATTAATTTGACGGATCATCGTTAATTCGATGGATGAAGTATTGCACTTTGTCGTTCGTTGTGAGAATTTGATCTCGTGAGTTATCGTAAATGCTGTATTAGTTATTACCTAATTCGTGTGCACTAGGTTACCAGGCTAAAGAAATAGGCTAAGCTCTGCTCAAATTAAATCTGCAATATATATCAAGGATTATCTGTAGACTAAGCTTTGCCCGTAGAAATCTGCAATGTGAGTTCATTTCTCTTTTCTCACAGTTTGTGAGTCCACTCTATTTTCTCACAGTTTTATCACCTTTTTGTAAAACAATTATATTTACAAAGATTTTACAGAATCCTAAATAATTACCAGTTATACTTACAGTAATTAAGTTTTTATATTAACTGCTGGTATGAAAGATTTTATATATTATTTGATTCTCATTATTAATTACCAGAAAGTTAGTTAATATTATCATGATTACAATAACAGTGGAAATTATGCATTTTACTAAGATTATATTTTAGTCTTAGTCACGTTAAAATATTAAATAATGATATTACAATTATTTAATTAACATATTTGATAAGTTATAGTAATTTGATATAAATTGATATATGTCATTTTTCTGGATTAAATGGTTTTATGCCAAAAGTAATATATTTGACAAAGAAATGTCACGGGACACAATTATGTCCAAAGAAACTAGTTGAAAGAATGATCAAACAGTGTTATGAATAGAAATTACTAGTTGAGAGAATGATCAACAGTAATATAATCTGAGTTACTAGTTGAAAGAATGATCAACAGTGACATGACCGAAAGCACTAGTTGAGAGAATGATCAACAGTGTTATAGAATCACTAGTTGGAAGAATGATCAACAGTGATATGACCAGAATCATTAATTGAAAGAATAATCAATATTGATATGATTATAGTCACAGGAATCGCCTAGTGACAGATAAATTGAATAATAGTAAAATAGAATTATTTGATAAATTCACTATTGGACTAAAGTGAGCTAATAATTGATATGATTACTGTCACATTGAAACTGTCAGCATTTGACAAATACTGATTGAAGTTGGGTAAATATAAACAAATATAAAAACCTTAATATTGTACGGTATAACAATATATTTTATAAAAATGGAATGAATTCACTCAGTATTATCGCTGACAAAACCTTTTTAAAACATTTTTCAGGTAATTGGAATAAGAGATGGATATGACACTGAAAGGCTTCAAGAAGTGGCTTATTTTATTAATTAAAAAAAATAAGAAATATTGTTTTATGTAAACAAATTTATCTTATTAAAGCTATCTTTATAAAATATGGGTTTATCCCATCTCTTTAAATAAAATCCGGTGTTTCTAAACTCTGATATTTTTCCTAACTCACGGTCCTGATGAAATTTCCGCTGCAACGTTTTTTTTTAAATAATCACCGGTACCGCTGGACTGTTCACGGCTTCCGATTCCGTCCAGGGTGGGTCGGGGGTTGTGACAGAAGGTGGTATCAGAGCCAACTCAAAGAGCCACTTGTTTAAGCTAATTAGGTGTTCTTTTTAATACCTAAACTTAAACAATAAAGCTAGGAAACTGATACAAATTAACATATGTGTTACATATTAATATATATATGTCAATATGCACATATAATATCCTGGAAGTATTGTTTTGTTTTAACTATTCTGTGATGTTAATATGTGAAAATGTTTGCAATTCAGATGTCGAATGAAGTACCACATAATCCAGAAGTTCATGTTAATAATGAAAATCCTTTGGATAAAATTGCTATAGAAAATTTAATAGCTCAAGGAATAGCTAATGCTTTACCTTCAATAATTAAAGCTGTTAAAAATACCGTAGAACCTACCAAAGTTGTGAGTAGCAAGCATACTCGTGACGATGGTTTTAGCCATAGTGTCAATGGAGGTAATGATGATATTATCAAAACCCCATTTCCCAAGAAAAAGAAGGCGATGACTCTCGGGTGTACCTACAAAGAATTTTTAGCCTGTAAACCAACTGAGTTCGCCGGCAGTGAAGGAGCCACAGCTGCTCTGCGATGGTTGGAAAAGACGGAAGCTGTTCTTACAATCAGCAAATGTGCCGAAGAAGATAAGGTGATGTATGCATCTAATCTCTTCAAGGAAGAAGCCTTAGAATGGTGGAATACAATTCTTCAGGCAAAAGGAAGTGGCATGGCTTATGCCATGAACTGGGAAAAATTCAAGGAAATGACAGAAAGGAAATTCTGTCCTCCCTATGAAAAGGAACGAATAGCTAACAAGTTCCTAAATCATAAAATGATAGATGTGAATTGTCGTGAATATACGACTACATTCTTCGAATATGCAAGAATGGTACCAACTCTGGCTTCGCCAGAACCTGTACTAATTTCTCGTTATATTTGGGGATTAGTTAGCGAAATTCGAGACATAGTCAAGGCCACTAGACCACAGACTATTGAAGAAGCAGTCGAGCTTGCTAACATGCTGACAGATGGATTAATCCGCACAAGAGAAGAAAATAAGAAGAAAGAGTTAGCCCAGAAAATTTCCCAAGAATTCTACAAGAAAACAGGAACTGAACAGTCATTGGAGCAACCTATCTGTAGAAGCTGTAACAAAAAGCATTCAGGAAGATGCCGTTTTAGGAGAACATCCTACTGTGACTTCTGCAAGATGACCGGACATATAGAGGAAGAGTGTAGAAGGAAAACTAATGTTTGTTTCAATTGCGGAGAAACAGGACACATCAAACCATATTGCCCGAAACTAACCAAAGCAACCGACAACAAGGCCAGAACTACAGACGAAGCTAAGAAGAACGCGCGAGCATTCGTACTTACTACGCAAGAAGCAGAAATGATTCCAGACGTAGTCGCTGATATGTAATATCTAAGTTAAGTTATTATTTGACCCTAGTACAAATAAAAGTTTATAAATGAATCCATTTTGTCAAATATTTCATCTATTCAAAACCATAACAGAATTGTTTGATCTTCACTTTCACTAAATCATTTATTTGGTCACGATCACCTTGTGGTGACGTTTTCACAAAAAAATTGAAGCTTGTGCTAATCTCATATACGGGTTTAATTATTTATTTATATTGAATCCGTTTTGTTGGTTTATTCTATAAAATCAATCTTAACACAATCATGTGCTAAGATAATGATACACAATTTCATTTCATATTTCGGTGTATCTCTTAAAGAATTTTTTATATCAACAATCGAGCGTTTCGTAATCCTTATTGTTTTATCATCTTTGATCGAAAAACATTATTCAAGTATTTTGATTTCAATCCTACTAGATTTATTTGAAACATTCGGATTTACTTCATTTGATTTAAAGCATGGTGAAACTCATTTCATTCACCGCTACTATTTTCAATTACTATGACACCTTGTGGTGGCATTTTCTTTAATTTGAATCTTGAGATAATCTCATTTTCACTTCTGATGAACGAATTTTAATTTCTGTTGGTTCATCATCTTAAACAGTCTTAATACAATTATGTGTTAAGATAAGTGTACACAAATTCATATCATATTCCGGTGTACCTCTTAACGTTTCTTTCATCATTTATCGAAATTTCTAAAAATTTCATTTGGTCTTATCATTTGAAAATCCTATTCTAACTGAATATCCAAAATTACTTCATTAGAGCTTTCAGTTGATTACACGGTGAAATTGTTCAGTCACCGTAATTATTGAATTATTTCAATCCTTACGACACCCTGCGGCGTCGTTATAAACTTATAGCTTGGGCTAAATCATAAGCATACGAATCATTTAAATTCACGGATGTATTTCGTTTGACTCATCATTGAAAAATAGTCTTGATGCAATTATGTATTAAGACAATGATACACTAAACTCTATTGTATTTCGGTGTATCCTTGCAATTTAATAAATGTCAACAGTGATTTTTCTCTTGTTATGATTCGATCATTGACAATCATTTTCATGCTTTTATTTCATTTTGAGATTGTTGATTCTGAGTCTTCTTCAGTTGCCAATCAAAGTAAGCTTTCTTTTGACAAAAGAATTTTTATTTGATTCTAAAAATTCTTCATATTCATTTTAAAAATCTATTTGATCATATATCTTTTGGCTTGAAAATAGTCACATTGGAAATTATATCATTTCATCTCATTCGTTTGACATCGATTTCTTGAACTAATTCAGTTGAATCTTTGAATTCTACTTATGATACAACTAATATTCACAAAATTTGATATTTCAATTCTGTGTCATCTACCTTAATATTGTTTTTATTGACTGGAATATGACATAAGTCTAAAAGAAATATCATAACCCAAATACACTTGGAAGCTGGAACCTGAGATGAAGAAAACGTATTCCTACTTATTCAGTAAATCTCGAGGACGAGATTTTTATTAAGGTGGAGAGAATGTAACAACCCTCATTAAAAGTCCTAGTTATATTATTATTTTATTCAATAGGAAACCCTAATTGAAACACCCAAGTAATTCTACGCGAACCCTAAAATTTTCAGAATTTTCAGAATCAGGATTAGGGCCCCTAAAACTCAGGGGGGGTATTCCCTACTTGACGATTATCCTAATAACTTGCGGACGAAGTTGAAATTAATGATTTCGTCGACTCAGCTAGCCTAGTCCCACACGTGGCAACCCTATACAAAAAAATAAGTTCTCTCGCGGGCCGCCTCAAGTTAGCTTAAAACTCACGCGGGCCGCCTAAGGGTCAAAATTCGACTATAAATAGAGGATGTTGGGACTTGATTCTGGGCGCAAAAACGACGAAGAAACTCCAAATATACGCTGAATTATTGTCCAATTACTCTCAAAACACACACAAATCACTAATTAGTAGGGGGTGCTGCTACGATACAGGGTATTAACTCAATCGCTATTACGATTCATTGTCCGATCGATCGATGTACTCAATAGATGTTTAAGTGCCGCCCATATTAGGGTTATACTTTGTCGTTCGTCATTAATTTGACGGATCATCGTTAATTCGATGGATAAAGTATTGTACTTTGTCGTTCGTCATTAATTTGACGGATCATCGTTAATTCGATGGATGAAGTATTGCACTTTGTCGTTCGTTGTGAGAATTTGATCTCGTGAGTTATCGTAAATGCTGTATTAGTTATTACCTAATTCGTGTGCACTAGGTTACCAGGCTAAAGAAATAGGCTAAGCTCTGCTCAAATTAAATCTGCAATATATATCAAGGATTATCTGTAGACTAAGCTTTGCCCGTAGAAATCTGCAATGTGAGTTCATTTCTCTTTTCTCACAGTTTGTGAGTCCACTCTATTTTCTCACAGTTTTATCACCTTTTTGTAAAACAATTATATTTACAAAGATTTTACAGAATCCTAAATAATTACCAGTTATACTTACAGTAATTAAGTTTTTATATTAACTGCTGGTATGAAAGATTTTATATATTATTTGATTCTCATTATTAATTACCAGAAAGTTAGTTAATATTATCATGATTACAATAACAGTGGAAATTATGCATTTTACTAAGATTATATTTTAGTCTTAGTCACGTTAAAATATTAAATAATGATATTACAATTATTTAATTAACATATTTGATAAGTTATAGTAATTTGATATAAATTGATATATGTCATTTTTCTGGATTAAATGGTTTTATGCCAAAAGTAATATATTTGACAAAGAAATGTCACGGGACACAATTATGTCCAAAGAAACTAGTTGAGAGAATGATCAAACAGTGTTATGAATAGAAATTACTAGTTGAGAGAATGATCAACAGTAATATAATCTGAGTTACTAGTTGAAAGAATGATCAACAGTGACATGACCGAAAGCACTAGTTGAGAGAATGATCAACAGTGTTATAGAATCACTAGTTGGAAGAATGATCAACAGTGATATGACCAGAATCATTAATTGAAAGAATAATCAATATTGATATGATTATAGTCACAGGAATCGCCTAGTGACAGATAAATTGAATAATAGTAAAATAGAATTATTTGATAAATTCACTATTGGACTAAAGTGAGCTAATAATTGATATGATTACTGTCACATTGAAACTGTCAGCATTTGACAAATACTGATTGAAGTTGGGTAAATATAAACAAATATAAAAACCTTAATATTGTACGGTATAACAATATATTTTATAAAAATGGAATGAATTCACTCAGTATTATCGCTGACAAAACCTTTTTAAAACATTTTTTAGGTAATTGGAATAAGAGATGGATATGACACTGAAAGGCTTCAAGAAGTGGCTTATTTTATTAATTAAAAAAAATAAGAAATATTGTTTTATGTAAACAAATTTATCTTATTAAAGCTATCTTTATAAAATATGGGTTTATCCCATCTCTTTAAATAAAATCCGGTGTTTCTAAACTCTGATATTTTTCATAACTCACGGTCCTGATGAAATTTCCGCTGCAACGTTTTTTTTTAAATAATCACCGGTACCGCTGGACTGTTCACGGCTTCCGATTCCGTCCAGGGTGGGTCGGGGGTTGTGACAGATGTCACAACATATTTGGGGCATATTAACTTAGGAAACCTGTATATGGCTCTCCTGAATACCCGTTACGCTTATTACGCGTTCGGTTCGGTTTATGTAACTAGTTTGCATAAATTAGCCGAAACGGGTCAAACCTTATCGGTTTTATCTCAAAATCCAGAATGTGTATAATATACCCATATTAAACAATTCTCCGTACTTGTCGGGTCTAAATCACATTCTATCCGGTCTTCGCTTAATCATGCGTTTGAACCGTATCTTTCGGTAAGACTAACCGGTCTAAGCTTAGGCTTAATTAAAGACCCGTTAGCATTCTAATTGGTTATTTATACCATCATTCCAGACTAGAGTCTCCCGGTAAATTGTACCTACGCTTACTTAAGTGAATACGGCTGAGTTATTAAATTCTTGCTATTTAAGACAGGAGCTAGCTCAGGTAAATACTCTTTACTTATTTTCCCTATTACGGGCTTGGGATACGGTAATATAAATACCGCATGGTCAGGTATGGGATTCAAAGACCAATAAGTCGGGAAATCCAAATAACCTGTTTTAATTCGTATTGCTTGACTGAAACATTGGGGATTAATGCGACCGTGTCCTGGATATCCTTGACTCATTAAATGCAATGGCCACGACTTAAGCACGGGGTGTAGGCATACACCTGACAGATGCTATATGCTAATTAATTAATTATACCCAATAAGGGATTCCCCATAAGGGAATAGTGGTGTGTCGGTTAATCATGAACCGGCATAGAACCGGGCCCCGTATGTAGAGCAAGTTATGTAAAAACTGATAACATGAGATATAGTTTGTCTCAAAGCATAAAAGATTAATTTTGCCTCTGTGCATTTTAATCAAGTATAAAAGATTAATTTTGCCTTGTGCATTTTAATCATTGTGTCAAAATATTTTGTGCCTGGTGTATCTGAATCAATTTTCTTATACTCTTTTCAAATGAGTCGGTTGAGTGTATTTACCAGTGAAAACTGACGTATTTTCAAAAGTCTAAGTGACAGGTACAAGTACGTAATAGGCTGGGAGCTGCTCATGACGTTAATAAGGAATCTTGCAAGTTCTAGGCGTCTAAAGTCTGTTGAACAATGTTTATATTTTTAAGATCCGCCCGTGGATCCTTTACTTTCCGTTGTAATACTGGATATTACTTTATATTCGGATTGTAATATATTTATCTTTGTTTCCGCTGTGCATTTATATATTGTGTTGTTTGACTATGATGATATCAACTACGTCACGATACTCCCCACCGGGCCCACCGGTGACACGTGGAAAGTCGGGGTGTGACATAGACATTGCTAATGCCTTAACCGAGGATGGGATTCGGTTAAGAGAGTCTAGGGTTGAGATGGAGACAAAAAGGAAGAGAGAGGAGTGCTCTTAAAGGGATTCAAAGAAGAGGAGATTTAATTCCAGAAGGAAACAATTAGGATCCAATGGAAACAAACCAGAATATAGGACACCAAAGTGAAAGACCAAAGTTATCCCCCACTTGTCGGCAATAGAGGTTGTGAGAAACAATGTCCAATGGGAGCCCATTATGTTAATGGGTTCAGAGTTTGAAGGTCGTTCCCAAAAAAGAAGAAAACATCTGGGTTGTTAAATTATACATGCTCAACGGATAGTTATACAAATAGCATTCCAGAAATTAACCAGGACATTGCACCACAGTGGCGCAACAGAAAGGGAAGAAAGGTGGCGAGTCGTCTAGCAAAAAGAAGGAAAGTTTGACAGATATCGACAGTGTTGGAGCTTGAACGAAAACTCGGTGGGGGCCGGGTTATCAAAATCCAAATCGGTGGGGGCCGGGCTCTTAAAAATTCAATATTTTACACTACAAAAAGAAAAGTTTTTTGAAATCTTTTGATAAAACTAAACACTATGAGCAAAAAAGCGGTGGGGCCCGGGGCACCCCCGGTCCTCAATTAACCTCCGCCAGTGGATATCGTCGTCTATTACAAGACTATAAAAATAGTAGAAAAAGAAGAGAAAAACTCCATTCGAGCAATGTTGGCGGAATCAAAACTAAAAAGAGGCGAATTGTGTATTAACTGGATGCGAGAAGATAAAAAAAGTAAGATACTCTACGACTTTGCTACAAGTCTACAAGGTGAACTAGAAATAATGGAAATATGGGATTGGCCTTACAACTTTTAGGTTTTTTTTTTAAGTTTAAAGCTTATCTATGTATTTTATGTTTAATTATTTGTAATTAATGGAAAATAGTAAAATATCCTGCGTGTTGCGGCGATACATCACGTCGTAAATTAAAATTGAGTAAAAGAATGAAAATGCATATATAAAAACACTAGTGACGAAGTGTAGATATAAAACATTGTTGATTGCTTCGTAGGTTCAAACGGGTTCCAAGATGGATGCCCTTGCACCCATTATACACACCCATAACAAATATTACTTTGTTTTTTCAACATCTTTTTACACCTAAATACCACATAACCATACATTTACTAAAAATTGAACCAACGCCACTTTTGTGAGGGGGCAAGCACCAACAAACTACTAGAACAACCATTAGTTCTTTTACTATGTAATTATAAAATTTGTTTCTCAAAAGATGCTAAAAGAGCTAATTTCATATATTCACATACCAAACTAATGCTTCAAGTGTCATATCTTCCATGTGTAACCATCATTTTACTCTTTTAGAACTCATGCTTCACATGCTTCTAGTTTGTTTTTTCATTTTTAATAACCTGTCGCCTCTGTTTTTTCTAGGAAAAACTACACTCCAGCCATCTTCATCCACCTTCGGTGCAGCCACAGGTGCCCGTGGCGGCTCACTAAGAGTCATATCTGATATCTTTGAAGATGGGTCAAGTTCATCTGCAATCTCCATTGATTCATCCCCTGAGCTTGATGCTGAATCTGAATCTGAAATATCTTCACCACCGTTCACAACCTATGAAGTTACAAAAGCAAAAAAAAAAAAAAATTTAATATTTCAAATTGAACAAAACTTAAATGGTTAAAGGAATTGCAACTTCATTTTTCACCATCAGATGTTACAGATAAAGGCATATAAAAAAGAAATAACACATGTCAAATCAACTGGATTAAAAAACCATGTACCTTGAGAAACATGAGATTTATTAATTATAACTAAACCGAATGTGATTGAGGTTGTCCATAAAAAAGAAAATAATTAGCTTAGATGTGATATATCAAACTTGACATGATACCTGTATGTGTCGATTAGGAGTAGGAACTGATTGCCTTAGTCGTCCAATGGAGGCAAAGTTACCTTCCAAACATTCTTCATGCATGATCATTAAGTTTTTTGCTACCTAATTACAAAATTAAAAAGATGAAAAAAATTGGCAAGGAGAAATAGCTAAATAGGTAACTAATAGAGTTCAAGAAACACATGTAAATACATCAAAAAAGATTGTTAAAAGGGACAACATAAAAGAGGGGCACTCTATATGATGGTTGAAGAAGTCGCTAGGCGCTCCCAGGTCCATATCAATATAAATAAAAAAATACATGTTTAGATAGTAAAGTATTTCAAAAATTGATATTAAAAAATGATAAACATCAGAATTACGTTTTATTATTTTTAAGTCAAACTCAGCTCGAGTTGACCAACACAATCGGATTCTAGCCAAGGTGGGCTGCGATTGATAGATTCCGATTAATTAGGCGGAGTGGAAGAAAATCAGCTCGGCGAGTACTCGGCCTCCTAAACCTTGTTTTACAATATTGCTTTATATGTGTTTGTAAAGTGTAAAGAGAATGGTATGGAATGGAAAGGAAAGAGATTGTATTGATTGAATGTATATTTACAAGAGTAAATAACCCCTCTACTTATAGGGAGAGTGAGGGACTAAAAAGAAATAACTAATTACATGCAGGGACCTCTATAATTGCAACCAGGTCCTTGAACTAACAACTATTTACAACTAACACTCCTCCTCAAGTTGGAGCATAGATGTTAATCATGCCTAACTTGTTACATATGAAGTCTATTTGTGTCTTCCGCAGTGGTTTTGTGAAGATATCCGCTAATTGAAATTCCGTTTTAACGTGAATTGGCTGAATAGATGGAGGATCCTTCTGAGTGCCGACTATTCGATCTCTGATTAGGTGACAATCAACCTCAATGTGTTTAGTTCTCTCATGGAATACTTGATTTTTGGCTATATGTATAGCTGATTGATTATCACAGTATAATCTCATCAAGTCATCAGAGATAACTCCGAGTTCTCTGAGGAGACGACGAACAATCAGACTTTGTATTCTGTTGTGTTGATGTATATTGTATTATGTAAAACAATAGGAGGTCCTATATATAGGACAATACAAACAAGACATAAAACATAATTAAAGGAAACATAATCATTAAAGCATGGATCCACTAAACATAATCCCTATATCATGGATCCACTATTGACTAACATTCATTTGTCTAATATTCCCCCGCAAGCTAAGGGCGGGGACCGACTCTTAGCTTGGACTTCAAAAACAGAAAGCGCTCTGAAGATAGCGGCTTAGTGAAGACGTCAGCAATTTGATCATTGGTGGAAATGAACTGGACGGATAGTCTTCCTTGAGCAACCTTTTCTCGAACGAAATGAAAGTCAACCTCAACGTGCTTTGTCCGGGCATGAAAGACAGGATTAGCAGATAAATATGTGGCCCCCAAGTTGTCGCACCATAGGATTGGAGCCGATTTCATAGAGACACGAAGTTCACGTAATAAGGTTTCAAGCCATGTCAATTCAGCAACTCTATCAGCTAAGTGTTTGTATTCAGACTCTGTAGATGACCGAGAGACAGTTTTTTGCTTTCTGGCTGACCAAGAAACGAGATTAGATCCAAGATATATTGCGTGTCCCCCGGTGGATCGGCGGTCATCCGTGCATCCGGCCCAATCTGCATCAGAGAATGCAGTCAGTGAGTTGAAGGCAGAATCGGTGTAGGCATGCAGCACTGGAGGCGAGGACGAAGAAATTAACAGACCATGATCAGATGTCCCGTTAAGATATCGAAGAATCCGTTTGACAGCAGACCAGTGATTAACAGTTGGTGAGTGCATAAATTGACACACTTTGTTGACAGCGAAGGTAATGTCAGGTCTAGACAAAGTAACATACTGTAAAGCACCGACCATTTGTCGGTATTTCACCGGATCATCGAATGGAGGGCTGTCATCAAGTGACAAATTTGCACTCGTGGTGGACGGAGAGGGAACTGGTGTAGATTTTGAGAGGTTGGCTCGAGATAACAATTCACTGATATATTTTCGTTGGGACAAAACAATGTCCGAGCCTTTAGATGCAACCTCAATTCCCAAAAAATATGAAAGAGCCCCCATGTCTTGAATGGCAAATGACTGCCTGAGACTGTGGACCACGTGATCAATGGCTTTGGCATTGTTACCTGTCAAAATGATGTCTTCGACATACACGAGCATGTACATTAGTGTGCCACGAGCCGAGTAAATAAACAACGACGGGTCCGTTTTGGAGCCTTGAAATCCGAGAGAGCATAAAGCGGAAGATAGCCCCTGAAACCAGGCTCTTGGTGCCTGTTTAAGACCGTACAATGATTTGTGAAGACGACAAACATGATCTGGTTTGGATGGGTTAACAAAGCCTTGTGGTTGTTGTAGAAAAACCGTTTCCTTCAAGTCACCATGTAGGAATGCATTTTGGATGTCAAGTTGACGCAGTGGCCATTGTTTGGTGACTGCAAGTGAAAGAACAACTCTGATGGTGGTAGACTTTACTACGGGGCTGAATGTCTCTGTATAGTCAATGTCGGGTTGTTGACTGAACCCCTTTGCAACCAAACGCGCCTTGTAGCGTTTAATGACCCCGTTTTGTTCACGCTTAAGTTTAAAGACCCATTTACACCCAACAACATTTGAATTTGGTGGACGTGGAACTAGAGTCCAAGTCCCGTTGCGTATCAAGGCCGAGTATTCCTCCGCCATAGCCATACGCCAGTTCGGATCAATCTGAGCATTGGCAAAAGTAGCAGGTTCGGTGTCGGGCTTGGTGTGGGTAGTGTGAAAAGCCGAAGGGTTATAGGGGTTTGATTTTTTTGGATTTTGACGAAGATTTGCCGGTCTAGTACGTTGGGTAGTTGGGTCTGGTTGTGGGGTAGAGATAGGTGTAGGTTGGGATGTGGGTAAGGGCTGATTTGGAGAAGCAGTTTCAGGGTTTGTAGCGTTATATTTGTCAAACGCAGAGGTGGTTGTGGGCTGATGTGGCTGACGTCGTGAATAGGTGTGAAGTAGAGATGGGTCGGGTGGGGGCGGTGGTGTAATGTTTGGGGTAGTAGTTGTGGAATCGGCTGGTGGTGTAGGTAAAGCTTTGGGAAGATACACCGGTGGTGGTAGGAGGGGCTGGTGGTAGAGAAGGGACAGGGGAGTCGGTATGAGCGACTGGGGTGGGGTAGGAGGAGATGTAAGGGCTGTCCAAATTTGGTGAAGAGGGATTCACCCTTGGTGTAAGATAAGGAAAAGATGTCTCGTTAAACCGAACATGACGGGCAATGTAAATGCGTTCGGTGACTGGATCAAAACATTGATACCCATAATGTGAGGGACTGTACCCAAGAAAAACACAAGGGGTGGATCTGAAATCCATTTTGTGTGGATTATACGAACGCAAATGAGGGTAGCAAAGGCAACCAAAGACACGAAGGAAAGAGAAATCAGGTTTGTGGTGAAACAGGTGTTCAAAAGGAGACACGTGGGAATTGGTTCGTGAGGGCATTCGATTTATGAGAAACACGGCTGTCTCAAAAGCAAAATGCCAAAAACGTTGGGAAACATAGGATTGTGCCAACAGGGTGAGTCCAGTTTCGACAACGTGTCGATGGCGTCGTTCAACGATGCCATTTTGTTCACTAGTGTGAGGGCAAGATAGGCGATGAATGATGCCAACGGAAAAGAAAAATTGGGAGAGATTTCGGAACTCTCCCCCCCAATCGGTTTGAACTTGTTTGACTTTGGTTGAGAATTGTCGTTCAACCATAAGGATAAAGCGTTTAAAAAACATCAAACACATCAGATTTACGCTTTAAAGGAAACAGCCACATGTATTTTGAAAAATGGTCAACACATAACAGAAAATAATTGTGGCCATCAAATGAAGAAACAGGTGCAGGCCCCCAAACATCACAAAATAATAGATCTAAAACATGCAAACTTTTATAATCAGAAGACAATAGGTGAAGTTTTGAAGATTTTCCAACAGAACAAGAATCACAATGTAAAACAGAAGTCTTTTTTGAAATAGGTAAACAATATTTGGATAGCATGGTGTGAAACAACTGAGAGTGTGGATGACCCAATCGTTGATGCCATGTGGTAGATGATGCACGAGCGGTGGAGAAAGCAACTTTAGGAATTGGTTGAGTTGTAGGCAGATTGATTGTGTAGAGTCCACCGTCACTTGGACCCGTGAGGAGGGTAGTGCGTGTAGACTTGTCCTTCACAGCAAAGAAGGACGAGTGAAATTCAAAAAAGACATGATTATCTTGACAAAATTTTTGGACAGAAAGGAGATTTTTTTTAATTTCTGGAACATGGAGGATATTGTTTAAGTGAAAGGTTTTGTTGGGTGAGTGAATGTGTGAAGAACCAATATGTAAGATAGGGAGGGGCTTACCATTGCCAACACGCAGACTGTCGTCACCATAGTAAGGCTCAGCAGATTCAAAGCTGGACATATCAGGTGCTACATGGTTGTTTGAGCCTGTATCCGGTAGCCATGAGGTAGAGGGCTGAGATTGGTAGTCAGCATAGTTGGCCGAAGGCTGCCTTGTTCGGAATGTTGACGGGTCTCGGTTCGGACATTTAGATGGAATGTGACCAATTCCACACCTGTTGCAAGAGCCAAAAACTGTGTTTTGATTAGAGGCCCATGAGAATTGTCCTGAGTTGCGATTGTTGCTATTGTTGCCTTGGCTGTGATTGTTGTAGTTGTTATTGCGCCTGCCTCGACCACGATCCCGGTCGGAGTTGTTTGAACCAAACCTATGTGTGTAAAACGCCTGTGAACCAGCTGATGTAGAAGGGGCAGAAGTCGGCTGCAGTTGCAGCCCAAGTTTAGAGACTAACTGTTGGAGGGCCTGAACTGTATCAGTTGTAACAAAGTGAGCGGCTAAGGGTGCTGCCATTGATTATCAAGCAGGTGAAAAAAAAAATCGAAGTGGCAGCTGTAGCTGCTGCTGCTGCTGTTGTTGCAGTTGTTACTGCTGCTGTTGTTGCAATTGTTGTTGCTGCTGTTGTTGCAGTTGTAGCTGTTGTTGAAGTTGAAGAACACTTTGTTGCAAGTGTTTGATTGATCAGATTTTGCCTAACCGTTTGCAGGGTCAGGTCAGTTAATTGTAGGCGGCAATTAGAGTTGGATCAGAAAGTGGCTCTGATACCAAATCAGACTTTGTATTCTGTTGTGTTGATGTATATTGTATTATGTAAAACAATAGGAGGTCCTATATATAGGACAACACAAACAAGACATAAAACATAATTAAAGGAAACATAATCATTAAAGCATGGATCCACTAAACATAATCCCTATATCATGGATCCACTATTGACTAACATTCATTTGTCTAATACGAACCCATATCATCTCTGATGTAACATCTGCCATAGCTCTGTACTCTGATTCGGCACTTGATCTGGATACGGTATGTTGCTTCTTACTCTTCCAAGACACAAGATTTCCACCAACAAAAACACAATACCCAGTGGTGGATCGTCGAGAAATAGGACAACCCGCCCAGTCTGCGTCTGAAAATCCAGATATACGCCCATCTCCATCTTCTGTGAAAGCACCCACACGACAATGACCCTGATCAGAATATATGATCCCTAGACCTGGTGTGGTCTTGAGATATCTTAAGACACGAAGAGCGGCATCCCAGTGTCCCGTGTACGGAGTGGCCATGAACTGACTTAGGAAACTGACGGCAAAGGATATATCTGGCCGGGTGACAGTTAAGTAGTTGAGTTTTCCGACCAATCGTCTGTATTGCTCAGGATCTTTCATTGGATTCCCGTCCTCTGGAAGGAGCTTCCTCGTAGGAAGCATAGGACTGTCAACAGGTTTGCAACCCAGCAAGCCACACTCAGTTAACATATCAAGGACATACTTTCGTTGACAGAGAAGTATTCCCTGTGGGGAACGAGATACTTCTATGCCAAGGAAGTACCGTAGTCGACCTAAGTCGCTAATCTGAAACTTAGACTGAAGGAACTGTTTGAGCTTGGTAATTCCGACTTCATCATCCCCTGTAACTATGATATCATCCACATAAACCACTAAGATGATCCTTCGTCCCTGATGATGTCTGAAGAATACGGAGTGATCATATGTACTGCGAACCATTCCAAATTCTCCCAAAACATTAGAGAAACGACCAAACCATGCCCTTGGAGACTGTTTAAGACCATATAGGGACCGACGTAGTCTGCATACCTTTGAGGCCTCCTCCTGAACAATGAACCCTGGTGGCTGCTCCATATAAACCTCCTCCTCAAGAACACCATTGAGAAATGCGTTCTTGACATCAAGCTGGTGGAGTGGCCAATGATGAATGGCAGCAAGAGCAATACAAATACGCACAGATGGCATTTTGGCAACTGGGGAAAAAGTCTCGTCGTAATCAATACCATAAGCCTGAGAGTAACCTTTAGCTACCAGACGAGCTTTCAAACGATGTAGAGTGCCATCAGGGTTAAGTTTAACTGTGAAGACCCAACGACAACCAACAACACGCTTACCAGGAGGTAGTGGTTCTAGATCCCAAGTCTGATTGGTTTTTAAAGCCCCAATCTCGTCTTCCATGGCTTGTCTCCATCCTGGGTGAGCCAGAGCTGTCATCACATTTTTGGGAATCGGGTAGGAATCCAGGGAAGTGGTAAAGGCATGAGACTCTGTAGAGAGATGAGTGTAGGCAACGTAATCCTGAATGGGATAACGAGTGGAGCGTCTGGGTTCCTTGCGGAAGGCAATAGGTATATCGGGATATGGGGCACCTGGAGGGTCATAAGCAGGAGTATCCGAAGGGATATCCGAGGTAGTATGGGTAGGAACTGGCAAGGGTGTATCTGGTTCAGTCATGGCAGGTTGAACGGATGTACCAGAGGTATGGGTAGGTTGGGGATCAATGGTTGCTGAGGTGTGATCCTTTCCTCGCCGAGCATATGTAAAGAGTAATGGCGGGGGATCGGTTGGTAGGTCCTCAGTAGTAGGACCCTGGTTTGTGGTGTCTGAGACCTGAGGGACAGATGGAACAGGAGTTACAGGAAAGATGGGGATGATGTGAGACTCAGGTATATCAGGGTCAGGAAACAGATCAGAAACTGGAATGGTGGCTTCTGGATAGAAAGGACGCGACGGATCAAAAGTGACATCAGCACTGGTAAAGTATCGGCGAAGGGAAGGACTATAACACCGATAACCTTTCTGGACACGTGAGTAACCCACAAAGACACAACGAATGGCGTGGGGATCGATTTTAGGGACTCCGGGACGATGATCATGGACATAAGCTACACATCCAAAAGTTTGGGGCTCAAGAGGAAACGGAGTTCCTCTAGGAAACAAAACAGAGAACGGGGTTTGACCATGAAGAACAGACGATGGCATACGATTAATTAAATAAGCCGCAGTAAGAACAGCATCACCCCAAAAGTGACGAGGAACATGAGAATGAATCATGAGTGTGCGAGTAACATCCAACAGATGGCGGTTCTTGCGTTCAGCAACACCATTCTGTTGAGATGTATATGCGCAAGAAGTCTCATGAATAATACCTTGTGATTTGAGATATGTAGAGAAATCGGTGGACAGATATTCTTTAGCATTATCGGTGCGTAAGGTTTGGATGGATGTTTTGAACTGGGTTTTGACATATGCATGGAATTCATGAAAGATTGAGTTGATTTCACTACGGGATTTCAATAGGTAAACCCATGTAGCACGAGCATAGTCATCAATGAAGGTAACAAAATATTGAAAGCCCAATGGAGTCTTAACTGGACATGGACCCCATACGTCAGAGTGTACAAGTTCAAAAATGGAAATGGTTCAGCTTGACACTTTTGGGGGGTAAGGACGTCGAGTATGCTTACCAAGCTGACATGACTCACAATGAAAGTTATCGGGAATAGAGATGCCATGTCTCATTTGCCTTAGGACGGCTACAGAAGGATGACCTAGCCGACAATGAGTTTCAAAGACACTAGACTCACAGATGTTTGCTTTGGGAGGAGACAATGAGGACATCCGATAGAGACCACCTGATTCAAGACCAGTACCGATGACTCGGTTGGTACCCAGTTCATTGAGGGTACAATGAGTAGGATAAAAAGTAACGGAACAATTATTTTGTTTAGTAATTTGGCTGACAGATAAAAGGCTGGTAGGGAAGTTAGGAACAAGAAGAACAGAAGACAATTTTAGGTTTTCTGGGTTGTGAATGGATCCAATGCCGCGTACGGGGCATGAGGAACCATCTGCAAGTTTAACCGGTGGGTGAGAGGTTTTATGAAGGCTAGTGAGAATTTCTTGATTCGCAGTCATGTGATGAGTGGCTCCGGAATCAATAATCCAGGATAGGTCAAAGCCAGAAAACGTACCTGGGAATACCGAGTTGGTATGCGGACTTTGTGACCCGAAGGCAAGTAACCGTTGAAGCCAATCATAATCCTCCTTAGTGCATCTAATACTGTGATTTCTCTTATCTTCCATTGCAACAATATATTCAAACAGAAAATCCAGAAAACTGAAAAACTGAACCAGAATACGAGCACGCAAAACGAGGCAGAAACAGAAAAGTTGCTCAGATCGGAAAACCGACTGCACGGAAATGATCGGAAACAAATTCCGACGAAGCTGGAAAAATACGGCACCGGATGAACAGTAACCCGATGAACAGTACCGGATGAACAGTAACCACCGGTGGCGCGTTTTGAGGGGTTTTGTAGATCGGGCAATCGCGAACACGATGGTGGTGGTGATGTATGTTAACTCGCCGGAAAAAAGAACGGATCTGAAAAAGTAGGTGACGGGTTGTGGTGGTTTTGGGTGTTTGAACAGATTTGGAACGGGTTTTTAGGACAGAACTGGTGGTGACCGGAAATGGTATGAAGGAGAAAATCCGTTTCTGATGTGGAAGGTCAGACTAAGCTGCAACCACAGAGCATACTACGAACTTTCTAAACTGAGAGCCGGAAATGGTCACCCGAACGAGGATATTCTTGAGCTAAAACACCTTTAGCTCTGATACCATGTAAAGAGAATGGTATGGAATGGAATGGAAAGGAAAGAGATTGTATTGATTGAATGTATATTTACAAGAGTAAATAACCCCTCTACTTATAGGGAGAGTGAGGGACTAAAAAGAAATAACTAATTACATGCAGGGACCTCATTAATCCATTATGTTTGCTTATTGATTTTGGCCAAGTCATTAATTCACTACACACTAAAGAAGCTGGGCTTCTGAATTTGATTGGCAAAAATAGTTGGGCTTCGAAACAATTGGGCTTTAACGTGTTTGGTTCATAAATCTAGGCCCTTTAAATTATCTATGTAAATGATTAAATGAGAAAAAAAAAACTTACAATTATTACTACATATACATTTTGAAGTTGAGGGAATAGTGCCAGGTAGCTTGCCTGGCACTTCCCTATTGGACCAACGCATTTTTAATTTAATTTTATTCTCAGCTTTAAATTACGGTTTCATCCTTTGTTTAAAATTATGTTTTTGCCCCTAATTCAAAATAAAATTATATTTTTGGCCTGGCTCAAAATTTACGCTTTTGCCCTCAATTCAAAAACTCATTTCTAATTCTACTCCGAGTTTAAATTTACGGTTTCGCCCTCCGTCTAAAATTACGCTTTCTCCGGTGCAAAATAAAAATATGTTTTTGCCCCAACTAAAATTTACGATTTTGCCCCCAACTCAAAATTACGTTTTTGCCCACAGTTCAATATAAAATTATATTTTTCCCCATAGCTCAAAATTATGATTTTGCCCTCAGTTTAAATTATGATTTCGCCCCCAATTCAAAATATTTTTACGATTTTGCCCTCTGTTCAAAATTATGATTTTGCCCTCATTTCAAAAATTACGATTTCTCCCCCAGTTAAAAATATGATCTTGCCATCGTTTTACTTTTTTTTTTTTTTTTTTGCAAAACTGTAGCACTGTTTTATTTTGCTTGGTTGACTCAGTGTAACTTTTATTGTGTCAAGCAGTTGTCTAACACTCGCTCATTGGGCCTGACAAATTAGTATTTTACCCCAGCTCAAAATTACAGACCTGTTATTGTTTTAATTTTTTTTAGCAAAACTATGGTAGTGTTTTCGGTTAATTGGTTGTCTCGATGTGTTTTTTTAGATCGTGTTATAAGTAGTATGCACAAGTAACCTAAATACATGCATACATGTTATGAAACTAAGAAATATTTGATTTAACGCCCTGCAACGCGGGCGGGCATAGATGTAATTTTTATTCGTCCAGGCATGCCTGGTACATGCTCATTTGTCCTGAAAAATTACAGTTTTGCTCCCAGTTTAAAATTATAGTCTTTACATCGTTTTAGTTTTTTTTTTTTTTAGTAAAAGTATGGTAGTGTTTTTGTTTTAATTGGTTGACTCGATGTAATTTTTTTTTGAGATCGTGTTATGAATAGTATGTACAAGTAACCGAAACATAGACATACATGTTATAAGAGAGAAATATTCGGCTTATTGCCCCGCAACGCGGGCGGGGTAAACTAGTTTAAACAACAAAACATGTAAACTTTTTCTATATAAATGGTTAAATGAGAAAAAAAAGAGCTTACAAATCGAAGGAAGCCAAAATTTAAATGTGAAAATTTATAAATTTAAACAAGAAATCTGTAATTTTTTTATGTAAATGGTTAAATGAGGAAAAAAAAAAACTTACAAATCAATGGAGGCTTTGAAAATTCCAAGCTAAAGGTTAAAAAAAAATAAGTTTTATGGGGCCTTTCACCTTGTTATGGAGCCAAACAAAACATGGAGCAACCCAAGAAAAACAAAAAAGAAAAAACTACAGCTAGTGGGATTCGAACTCGGAACCAACATATCTATAACCAAGTGCTGCTTCCATTGAGCTGAAGAGTTTATTAGTGTATGCTAGATCTACAATACGTTTATATACAAAATATACATCTATCTTTTAAGCATTTTGGGCCCTCTGATATTATGGGCCCTGTGCGGTGGCACCACCCGCACAGGCCCATAACCGGCTCTCCCACTATGCATGATCCACACACAAATAATAACGATAACGGTTACATAAAACTATAGAAGTCCCTTACCTCCTCAATGCTACCGTCATCGATCTCAGTATTAAGAGAGAGCATAAAGTCATCAAGTAAATCCTCCAATTCGTTGACGTATAACCCCTCTGACAGTATAGACAGATTAAACAAATGTTACAAAACAGAAGCACGTAACACCAGTGCTAAGAGCATTGAATCCCAAATATAATTTGAACAAAGAAATACTCTTTTTCAGACAAATTAAACCATCTTAAAAACTGAATAAGATGTGTAATCACCCTGACTCATGGTTAATATTTGTCAAACAATATTACCATCATGGTTGTTTCTAAAAACTTTAAGAATAGCTAATACAATGTCTGTTTTTTGGTAATCAAGACTATAAAAGGAGCTTGAATGTGCGCTTTTAAAGTGATCACCGTGATTCAAAAAATCAAAACCAAAATCAGTAAAAGCATTAATTAATATATTTTTGTAACAATTTCTTATACAGTTTCTGCAAAGTTGATAACTTTGACCATAAACCAAACGCTCAAGACTGATCAGTGATTATTCCAAATAACTGGTTTAAATGCACATCCAAACACCCACTAAAAACATGTGACTAAATAATAAACTTTGCATTGGATAAAGCATAATTGTGGATATATAAACCTACTAATGCATTAGATAAAGCTTAGCAAATACCAGAAGGTCTGATTAGCCATTGGTAGATATCAAGGGTAAGCTGTTGGGCCCTCTGGCGAGTGTCACGCCCACCCCATTCGTTCTGAATAGCCATCTGAAGAGCGCTCCATCTACCAAGAAGCAAACTGATCCCTTCTCTTAGCTGATTGGCAGCCTCGGGTGTGAGTTGAGCAGGCATCACCGTTGCGGATTCCCCTACACACATCAACTTTTGTTGGTAATCGAATGATACATGTCCTCCCAAAACCCACATAGCCCATGGTATACACCCAACTTCTTCTTTTCGTATTTACTAGTTGGTTGTTTGTTAGTTGATTTAGAGTAGCAAGCAGGTTCACTACTGTTTAGTCATTAGTAGTATTAGTGCTAGTGTAGTTATTTACAACAGTTAGTAGTACTGCTTTCTTGTTCTGTTTTCATGAATGAAATGAATTGACTCTAAATATTCTTCTTTAATTGACCCATTCCTACTGTTATCTAAATCCGATTGGTACATATCATCAAAACTCTTTTAAGTAAAACTACGTTTCCATTAAATTAAAAACCTTATAGTGATCAAAGTACAGGCGATTGAAGGGATTATTACATCATAAAAAAGACTAGCTTGAAATCACATAAAACTGAACGGCGTCGACAGATATTTAGAGAATTTGATTAGGTAACACAAACAAACAGAGTGGAAAGAAATAAAAGAAAGTGATTTTCCGACGATAATAATTGGAGATTGGGGTTGATGAAAGCAACGGCTGCTGTGGGAATTCGAGTCTTGTTTATTTTGTTGGGATGTAAAAGAAGAGGGCGGGCGCAGGAGAGAAAATAAAAATAGGCGAGAAAACCTGCTGCATTTCGGCCCACTTGCCTTATTTATTACTGGGCCTCGTTGGTTGCAACTTTTGAGACACTCCAGTTTTACTTTTAAATGCCCATAAATTTGTTAAAGAGTAAGTTAGTTTTTGAGTTCATGTTTTTAGTGGTTTTAACTATCTGAGTTTAAAATCAAAAGTTTAACGCTCTGAGTTTCTAACCGATCATTTTATAACATTTTGAGTCCAGTTTTGTTCATTTTATAACGTTTTAAGTTCAATTGTGTTAAAAAAAATGGGCTCAAAAGGTTATAAAAAAAACGTTTAGGGATTCAGAGCGTTAAACATTTTGATTTTGAACTCAAGTGGTTAAAATTGCTAAATCGCAGTGACTCAAAACCTAATTTACTCTTTATTAAAAGACATTTGTTAGGGTGCCCACCGCAAGAGTCCCTAGAGGTGCACAAACCGGTTAATTTTAATAACCGGTTCGGTTAACCAGTTATACCGGTTAATTTGACTTTTTGACTTTAACCGGTTAATGCTTTAACCGGTTATTACTTTAACCGGTTATTTTTTTAACTGGTCCGGTTAATTACTTTAACCAGTTCGGTTAATTAACCGGTTATTTTCGGTTATTAACCAGTTTTTTTGCCTTTTTTTTGAAATTTTCGGTTATTTTTTCGGTTAACCAGTCTATCGGTTAAAAAACCGGTTTAAAAAAAACGGTTATTATACTAAACATTTATAACCGGTTACTACCCTACGGTTAAAAATAACCACTAACCGATTATTCCTAAATCGGTTATTAACCGGTTACGGTTTCGGTTAATAACCGGTTACGGTTAATTAACCGGTTATTTTGTGCACCTCTAAGAGTCCCATCCCATGGGATGGGCTAGCGGGTTCGGTAATGGGTTCGTGAACCTAATCAAGAGGGAGTTGGAGAACAGTATTACCATAATTGCATTTCTAAACTTATTTTTTTTTCTTTTCTACTCTTCTGTTTTTACAATCATTATCTTTTACAAAAATTATTCACATAGAAGGGGCCAACCAAAATCTCACGTCTTCAAGACGAAAACCATATGGTGATATAGGTCGAAGGTTCAACCCAACCTATGCAATATCCAAAATATTTCTCCCCCAACAATCCATCTATGATAAACATGTCAAACCAAACTGCAACGGGTCATTCCACTCTACCATTAGAAGAACCAAACATTAACCATTACGCGGATCATGACCCAACCCCCCAGTACAAAAACCTACCATGTTGTGACCCAACCGGTGTAGCTCTCGACCCAGATGATGAAGAGGATGAGGTGGAAGAAGTTGGTTTAGAAAAAAAAGTGGAAGAATAAGAAGATGACAAGACCCCCCCCCCCCCCCCCCCCACCCCCTGTTAAACCTGCACGAAAATTCACAAAAAAGGGTGACTAGAAAAAGTAGATTGATGTGGAGGAAGTAGCCTTATGCAAGAATTGGGTTTGAATTTCTGAAGACAAAATCATCGGAAATCAACAGTGGTCCAGATCGTTTTAGTGTCGGGCTCTCAAGCATTTTAAAGCTCAAGTTGGTGGAACCTAATGAACCACTGAACAAATTGATTCGAACTGGGGTAATTTAAATATAAATAAGCCGGTTCAACGCATGCTACATTCAAGCAGTTGTAACAACTTCAATTCCTTGAAATAGTAATTGTTCCAAACTCAAAACATTTCGTTTCATGTTGGGATGGGAACATAACTAACATAACTGTATTAGCACGTATGGTTTCTTCTTGAAGTTGGAAGCTTTTGATCTCCGCTTCTCGGTTGGTAACAAGATCTGCAACATCGGGAGGAAGGAAATCTTTGCCTCTGTAGAGTATTATATGGAATTTATTACGTAGTAATAACAATCCGCCAGTGAGAAGTTGCACATGTAACGAAATAATAGCTTCAAAGTTAACAGTAGCATTGACTTTTTGGTCAAACTGATAGTAATTAAAGATGTTACCTTAAGCTCGGAGGCCATCTGCTCCCTTGTGTTAGGTTTCGGTTTCTCCCTGCATAAGTGATTGATTATTTGATTCAGATTATTAAACATCACATAATCACTTTCAAGTTACAAAACGTAATTATAAGAATTATCAGAAAGATTAATGTGCATACCGAGGACAAAATGAGTAGGTAAATAGTAAGCTTGCTTCCTCAAGTGAGTTAACTCAACTCCGGTGAGCTTAGATCTATCAGACAAAGGGTGACTGGTGGCTTGTATCCAGGAACCACTTCAGGAAGTAAATCGGCATCTACAGGTGGTTTCAGGTATGTCTTTTAATTCTTTTGACTGTAACTGGAAATTTAGTTGAAAACAACATAATTTGTCTCTGCTTAGGTAAAAATCCAAAGAGTAAACCGCAAAAGAAAAAGTCAGATTAAAATCACAATCTTTATGTGAATGTAATAACCTGAATGACAAAACACGACTTACCATGACACATCTTATGAGGAAACATGTAAAGCAGATGGTTGTCACATATCCAACCCGAACAAACAAAACAAATGAAAAAAATCATATGTACACATATCCAACATATATATATATATATATGCCTCCTGCAACTTCAATTAGACAATTATAAACACTAATTGTTTAAAGTAGCACTGCACTTACAATTTTGGTCCAATTCACGCCCACTGGTGTTATCAACGTTCTGATAAACATTAGCAACAATTGTATTGACCGGAGACGAGACCGGTTCGAACTTTGATAACCTGATTCGTATGTATATAGCGAATGCTGTTATCAGAATACAAAATCAGTAAGAATAAAAAAGATGAATGTGAAGAAGATTTGAAATCAGATACAATACCTCGAAACTATAGCCGACAGGATGATAACATGCTGTTCAAGGGAGACGAAATAAAGGAACTTCATCAATTTGGGGAACGTGGACGAGAAGATCTAGCGGAAATCACTGGGGTAAAATCGGGAGCTAAACTGCCGCCAAATGCTGCTTCTAGAAGCTTTAGGGTATTTTAAATGGCTGAGAACTCATCTCAGCTTGATCTGACGCCCGAATTTAGTCAAATTTCAGTAAGGGGAACATAATTCAGATGACTTGCCTTCATCATAATTCAGAAACCTCGGCACAACTTGCCAATTTGCATGTATATATGAGAAACTTCCCTCATACTCTAAATCCCTGCAGAAAATAATTTATATGTAAAAGCTCAGATTGATTTGGTATTTCAACAATGTTGAAAGAAGGAAGCGACCTCTAGTTACCAATCAGAATTGGTATCGTATTATTGAAACTTAAAAATAATGAAGGATTACATCCAAATATAAATAACAACTATTTACACTTTAATACCCTAGACAATAATAATAATTAACAAATAGTCTAAACTGACTAAGGCTAATATTCCCCCGCAAGTTCAGGGCGGTTAGCAATCTGCAACTTGGAACGCAAAAACTCAAACTTCTGGGATGACAAGGGCTTTGTAAAGATATCAGCGATTTGATCGTCAGTAGAGATGAACTTGACATTTAACTTTCCTTGAGTTACTTGTTCACGAACAAAGTGGTAGTCAACTTCAACATGCTTGGTACGAGCGTGAAATACTGGATTAGCCGTGAGGTATGTAGCGCCAAGATTATCACACCAAAGTGTAGGTGCCATGCTATCCAATCCAAGTTCCCGAAGCAAGGACTTCAACCAAATCAATTCAGCAACAGTGTCTGCAATAGCCTTGTACTCGGACTCTGTGGAGGATCGAGATACAGTTTTCTGTTTGCGAGCAGACCAAGAAATGAGATTCGAGCCTAAATAGATAGCAAATCCCCCCGTGGATCGACGATCAACTTGGCAACCAGCCCAGTCAGAGTCCGAGAATGCATGAAGATTGGAGTTCCAATTAGAGTCCGAAAATCGATGGTGCCCTTATTATGTCGAATCCATAATCCCAAATCGATGGTGCCCTTAAGATAACGTAAGATGCGCTTGACACCAGCCCAGTGATTCTCAGTAGGAGCGTGCATGAACTGGCAGACTTTATTAACTGCAAATGCAATGTCTGGGCGAGAAAGCGTAGCGTACTGAAGAGCTCCGACTGTCTGCCTGTAGCGAGAGGGATCATCGAGTAAGGAACTATCATCGGGTAACAGCACATGAGAGGTGTTCATGGGAGTTGATATCGCCTTGCAATCGGCAAGACCAGCACGGTGTAGCATCTCACAAACATATTTCCTTTGGGAAAGAACCAAGTCAGAACCTTTGTGAACAACTTCGACCCCCAAAAAATAATGTAATTGACCCATATCCTTAAGTGCAAATAGAGAGTTGAGTTGCTGAATGATTGATGCAACAACAGTGGAGTTGTTGCCGGTGATGATAATGTCATCCACATAAACTAGAAGATAGACAAGGCAGCCCGAGGAGTTCCGTATAAAAAGTGAGGGATCTGTTTTGGACCCATAAAACCCCAACTGATGAAGTGCAGTAGATAACTTTGTGAACCAGGCACGAGGAGCCTGTTTGAGGCCATACAATGATTTGTGCAACAAGCAGATGTGATCAGGTTTGGTTTGATCAATAAAGCATGGAGGTTGGCGCATGTACACCGTTTCCTCAAGATCTCCATGGAGAAAGGCCGTTTGAATGTCTAACTGTCGAAGAGGCCATTTGTTGCTGACAGCTAGAGATAGGACGGTACGAATAGTGGCAGGCTTAATGACCGGACTAAAGGTCTCATGATAGTCCACGCCATGCTGTTGATTGAAGCCTTTTGCCACGAGTCGGGCTTTGTGCCAGGTAATCTTTCCATGTTCATCTGTCTTTAACCTGTAAACCCATTTACAATCAACAACATTAGCATTGGAAACAGGGGGCACAAGTGTCCACGTGCCATTCCTATGAAGCGCAGATAGCTCTTTGGCCATTGCTTGGCGCCATTCTAAAGACTTGTTAGCAACGGTAAAGCTAGTGGGTTCAATGGGAGGAGATGTAGAGGTGGTGGCAGTGTAGGCAACAGGGTTGTATCGATCTGGTTGCTTAGGATTAGGACGTAGGTTTGATGGTCGAGGCCGAGGAGGTGGTGGTGGGGGTGGGGGTGGGGTGGTGATGGTATGTTGGTATTAGCGGCCGGAGCAGGTGATAGGGGTGGAGATTGTGGAGGAGATTGAGGAGGTGGTGATGGGTGGGTTGGTGATTGTGGTGGTTCGGGTGGAAAGCCGGGTGGTGGGTCGGGAAAAATAGAGATGTAAGGAGGGGTAGAGGGTGGTGGTGTTGGTGAAGGCTGATAGGGAAAAACATGTTCGTTGAAGCGAACATGCCGAGCAATGTAGATCCGATCAGTGGATGGGTCAAGGCAGCGATAACCATGGTGAGTAGGACTGTAACCTAGGAAAACACAAGGAGTAGACCGGAATTCAATTTTGTGACGATTGTACGGACGAAGGTAAGGAAAAGACTGACAGCCAAAGACTCTTAAGAATGAGTAATCCGGTTTTCGTTTGAAGACATGTTCAAAGGGAGATTTGTTAGATGAAACACGAGAGGGGAGGCGATTTATGAGGTACACAGCTGTTTCAAAAGCAAAGTTCCAGAAGCGTTGAGGAAGACTAGATTGAGCCAAGAGGGTGAGTCCAGTTTCCACAATCAGAAGGACCGCCTCGATTGTTATTGAAGGACCGAGAACCAAAGTTTTTGAACGAATGGAGTACAATCCCTGCTCACTAGGGCCCGAAAGGAGGGTAGTGCGTGTAGACTCGTCTTTCACAACAAAATAAGAAGAGTGAAATTCAAAGAAAACATTGTTGTCAAGACAAAAATTTTGAACAGATAAAAGATTTTGTTTTAGTTGAGGAACATGAAGGATATCAGATAGGGTAAAGGTTTTGTTTGGTGAGTAAATTTTGGATGAACCAATGTGAAAAATGGGTACTGAGTTACCGTTACCAACAAGTAAAGAATCATTACCATAGTAGGCCTCAGAGTTATCCATGCTAGCCAGGTCTGGAGTGGCATGATGAGTTGCACCAGTGTCGGGCTTCCAAGTAGGTCCAGAAGATGGGCCGACCTCTGAGCGTGTTGTAAAGTTGGCCTGTGGAGCAGGTTGAGACTGGTTCGATTGAGTTGGACATTGAGATGGTAAATGTCCTATACCACACCTGTTGCAATGACCATAAACAGTGTTTTGGGTGAAAGCCCAAGAAAACTGTTGTGTGCCACTACTATCCCGAGGGCGGTTGTTAAAACCACCACGTGAGTTGCCACGAGAAGATCCACGAGATCCACGACCGCCTCGATTGTTATTGAAGGACCGAGAACCAAAGTAAGCTTGAGGCCGTGGAGATTGAATGGGGTTTAGTTGATAACCCAATTGAGTAGCCATTAGTTGAATGTTATGTAGTTGTTGTTGAAGTTGATCAATATTCGGTTGTTGAACCGAAGGGGCAGCAGTCGATGATGATTGTTGAATCGAAGGAGCATTTGCCATGAAAGCATGGGGGGTAGTAGTCGTCATTTTTGTAAAGACATAATCATGGTCACACAGAAGACCATGTAATTCATGGAAGGAAACGGGAGGAACACGGGCTAATAAGTTGGCCTTGAGGCCATTGTATTCCTCTCTAAGTCCTGTAAGAGTGAGCATGATAAGATCCTTGTCTTTAACCGGTTCTCTGATGTTAGCAAGGGCAGTGGCATACTCTTGAGCCCTGCTGAGATATTCTGCCGGTTTTTCATCACCTTTCATGGTGATTCTCAGAAGTTGACTTTTAAGGGTAAATTCATGGGACAATGTAATAGGGGCATAAGCCCGTTCAAGAGACAACCATACCTCACGTGATGTTTTTCCTTGAATGTGCTGATAGGAATCTTCAGAAACTGTTGAGATGATAAGCATACGGATGTGAGCATCATTGCAGATCCACGGGGTGTAGCTTGGATTATTGGTAGTTAGAGACTCATTTGTAATTTTCTGTTCAGGACATGGTATGGTTCCATCAACATAACCAAAAAGATTATGAGATGTGAGAAAGGATTCGATCATAGATCTCCAATAACCATAGTTGGTAGGTTTGAGAGAGAAGGAGAACTTGTGAGAGTTATGAATAGTTTTCTCCTGATGTGAGAACTGGATGATTGCTGCCATTAGGGTCCTACTGTTTAAAAAAAAACTGCTGTAGAAATTGAACCACTGTTGTTGTTGAATCAGAGACTTCTGTTGTTGAAATTGCTATTGCTGAATCGAACTGCTACTGTTGTTGCTGAAATAGAAACTGCTGATGTTGTTGCAGTCGGAACTGGTTTTCTAGCCAGAAAAGAGCAGGTTTTTTTGCCGTAGTTGAAATTTAGGGTTAGAGAAAAAAAAGGAAGCTCTGATACCAAATCAGAATTGGTATCGTATTATTGAAACTTAAAAATAATGAAGGATTACATCCAAATATAAAGAACAACTATTTACACTTTAATACCCTAGACAATAATAATAATTAACAAATAGTCTAAACTGACTAAGGCTAATATTACCTCGTTTTGTTTGGTTTTTATAAAGGAGTTGATGTCTTCTGTTATGTAACACCTCCCAAAGCTTGTATCAATTACGTGCAGTGCTGGAGCAGCCACATTTCCCTTGGTGAAAACCGTTATTTCAGGACATTGATTGATTTCCAAAGTATGTAACGATGGGAATGAAAAATCACCCTTCCCTAAGCAAAATCCCTCGAGACTTTTAAGGTTCACAAGTTTCAAAGACTTTAGACAAGGTAACTTCAAAGTCTCATTGACTTTTGCATCACATTCAGACTCTTCTTCTTCTTCCTTGACAATTACCTTCAGGTTTGGGCAGTAACCTATATATAGGTCTTGAAGTTGTTGCATACTAACAACCATGGAGCTAGTAAATACGTGTTTTAATACAGGGCATAATTTAATAAAGAGTGTTGTTAGGTTTGGAAACTCCAACACATGATGGTTGCTCTTCCATATATACTTGAGATGGGATAGATCATCTAACTTCAGTTGTGTTAGGTTTGGAATTTGTACACGTAGAGTTTGAGTTTGGGATTCACTGTTTCTCCCTTCCATTGCTTCTACTTCAAACACCTCCACTTCTTCTTCTTCTTCCCTGAAAAGTAACTCCAATCCCAATTCCTCTTCCATTGCTTCTACTTCAAACACCTCCTCAACATTTGCACAACGTCTAACTTGAATGCTTTCCAGCTTTTGCAGATGTAGCAACTCATTGAAGGGAATAATGCTTTTAACATCATCATTCCAGAACATGTCTATTTCAATCAAATTATGAAAAGACCAAGGTAATCGTTCCAAAGTAGTAGAGCACCAGCTTGTATGCTCCGAACTTGGTAAAATGGTCTGCAAGGCCAAAACAGAAATATTTAAAATAAGCATGTATTTTTCTTGATACTTCTATGGGATTGGATTGATAGAGGGTATTTATATATATATATCCACCATTATATTCTTACAGCTGCAAACATTAACATATACCTTTCCAGTCGCACCAACTCTTCCTGTCGGTAACTGATTAATTGAGTTTTAACAAAAAGCTGGAAATTTGGGATGTATTACAACTTAATGAACCTCAACTACTACATTGGTTAAATGGAATTAGTTTGCAATTATTACACAAGTAAACTTTTTAAATTAATCCGTAAGTTTGAAAAGTATATATACATGTTAGAAATTTTAATAATTATTAATGATGATAATCAACTCCACTAAAGGCTTGTTAGGTTCACATTTCTAATCTCATAGATGTATACATAAGTAAACTTAGTGTTAAATAGTTAAATGCCTTTGTTGGAGATATTGTTTAATAATTTATGTGAATAAATTGGAAATATACCTGATGCAAGTCTCTTGTCACGTGAAAATTAAGGCCACAGCTGTCAAGACTATGTTTGCCTAATCTCGTATGTATATACTTGAGCTCGGGAGCTATTGACTGACCAGATGTGAACACTATCATTTGTGGGCATTGACTGATCGTAACCTTTTCTAGTAAGGACCATTGGAAGTCATTCATCCCCAAGAAGAAACCATTTAGATTTGGCAGATTCTTTAGTGTAAGGGATTTTAGACGAGGAAATACCACAACCTTTCTTTGTTCTCCATTTTCTTTCTTCACAATTACTTCCATTGACTTGCATCTCCGTATACTTAACTCTTCGAGTTGTCTCAGGCTTTCAAGTGTGGAAAATGTGAATACATGATGCAAACGGTTACAAGATACGATTGTCAATTTCTTTAGGCCGGATAGTTGAGGCACATTAATATTTTTTATTTTTGGAATGGACAGTGTTGTAGTATGAGCACCCCCATTTCCTTCATCAATTGTAGTACTACTACTGCCACCACCACTGTTGTTGATCCCTTGAGTTTCAAATACCTCTAACATTGATCCACAATAAATTACCTCCAACTCTTGAAGATTTTGCATTTGACCTATTGCATAAGATGGAATCGCACTTGACAATGCATGACACTCGTCTATTTCTATCACTTTAGAGTACTGGCATAAGGACCATGAAACATCAACGACTTTGGAAAGCTACAATAAATAAAAATAAGTATTAAACAAAATGAGAGAGGTTCATTTGAATAAAATTTAATTGAGAAAAAAAGGTACAACTATAAAACATTAAATTGTTTTTATCTTTGAGTAATTAATTAGTCTTAAACACTATCATCCTCCACGCTAAATTTTTCGCCCATACACATCAAAAGTTATCCTACACATATTGAAAATCTATCATTCACAACTCGTAATTTATCCTACATATCTTGTAATTTATCTTAATACTCTAAATTATTTTATTTTTTAAAAACATATGTAATTTGAAAATAAATTACAAATTTAACGTAAATAGCCATTAAAGAGGAAGGGGCTGTTTGCCAACTTCTAAATGGTTCAGTGTTGAACTAATAAGAGGTAGGGATGAGCATTTGGTATTGGGTACCTGTACCGTATCGGTATCGAATTTCCCGTACCAAATTTTTTCGGTACCGGTAACCACTTTTTGGCATTTTTTGTATCAGTACCGGTTCGATACGGTACCGGTAAAATACCGAATTTTACCTTCAAATAACGGTACTGTACAGTACCGAATATTTCGGTACCGGTACCACACTCATCCCTAGTAAGAGGTCTGAACCATTAAGTGTTGAATCAATATTAAGAGCCAGTATAATACTTAACCATTTAGAGGCAAATGTCTGACCAATTCAGATTAGAGGTCTTAACCATTCAGACTCAGTATAATGTTTAACCATTCAGAGGCAAATGTCTGAATCATTCAGACATCTTGTTGTGAAACAAACAGTCAGAGTCTGAGTCTGAATTATTAAGTGTTGAACCAAAAAAAAGGTCTGAACCATTAAGAGTCTCATTAAAAGGTAAACAACCAACCCCGAATACTACAAATTAGTAATTTATATAAGTTTAGCAATATCTCCTTATAATTATATTAAACTAGTGATTTTTCCCCGCGCTTTGCGGCGAGAATTCGGTTGGTATATGTTCGGTTCGTTGCGGTACCGACACTTGCTATAGTAAACAAAAAAGAAAACCTTACATCAATAGAAAACAATGAAAACAATTATCGATACCAGCACCGATGTTCTTTAGTTGATATTGGTTCGGTTGGTTTGCGTTCTATGTTTTTTGTTTCAAAATTGCCATATAAACTTTATTGAAAACGACTATTCCGTTGCTATTCTACAAATCCGAACAGAACCCGACTGAACAACATTTGTATGGATACACGTATTTATTTTTATTATTTTAGCTTTCGATAAATTAAGATCGTATCGCTACCATATCGTACCGGACTGAACAACTTCGGTACCGGTATGTATTATTTTTTATGGTTTTTTGTTTGATAACAAATATCTTGTCGCTGCCGTAGTGAACATAACCAAAACCGAACAAACAACATAAGTTCAGTATTGGTATTTATTTTTATATTTTTTTCTTTCGATAAACTAACATCGAATCGCTAGCGTATTATAGCGAACAACATCGGCACCGTTGTTATCCGTATTCCTATTTATGATTTCTGGTTTAAAAAAAATTATTATACAACTTTGTATGTGATGATAATTGAATATCGGTACCAGTACAATCATAATTTGAACCGATCGATACCGTTTGAACAACATCGATGTCGGTACCGGCTATAATTTTTATCGGTTCGGTCGATGTAAAATACATGTTGATTTCTATACCGAGTGCATGAACATAATGGTACTGTAACGAACCAAATCGATACCCATCCAATGTCCGTCTGACATACCATCACAATGCGCGAGCAAATAACTTGGAATGTTAAAAAAATAAACATAAATGCAGATTTAGATTTTTTTTAAATTAACGAACGTAAGTTATAATAATAATAAAAAACAAATTAAATTCTAAATATAATAATACTACTGAAAAATAATGAAACAATTATTTGAGAATTATTAATTACTATTTATTATTGAAAAATCAAATGAATAATATATAAAATACTATTAGAAATAAAAATAAACTTATAAAAAAAATAAAGGCCAAATATAATAAACAAATACCTGTGAATTTTCAAAAACTATTTACTACTAAAAATAAAATAAACAATAGATAAAATATTACTAAAAATAAAAATAAATGCATAAAAATTTTCAAGTACTATTCATCATAACATTCTATTAATATATATAATACTTATATTAAATAAAACATTCTTATTGGTTAAAATTTCTTCTTTTTTTTCTTAATTTTTTTCTCTGATTTAAACCCTCAACTAAACAAAATATATACTAATTAAAGAAAATTTCATTCAAGATTTATAACTAAGTTAAGAGGCTGTTTGACAACTTCTGAATGGTTAAGTGCTGAACCAGTAAGAGGTCTGAATCATTAAGTGCTGAACCAGTAAGATGTCTGAACCATTAAGAGCTATTATAATGTTTAACCGTTCAGAAACAAATGTCTGACCAATTCAGATTAAAGGACTTAACCATTCAGACTTAGTATAATGTTTAATCATTCAGAGGTAATTGTCTGAACCATTCAGACATATTCTCGCGAAACAAACAGTCTGAACCATTAAGTGCTGAACCAGTAAGAGGTCCCTTATTAAGAGGTAAACAAACAGCCCCTAAGAGAAATTTGGCTTTCATTTTATGTTTGGATGCTAAAAACAGCCCCGAAATTTGACTTTCATTTTATATTCGATTAGATCTTTTTATGATGATCTTTTCCTAACATCTTCAAAATTTTGGAAGGTAAAAACAATATTTTTACAGTGGGTGCCCCGAGAGTGTTCGGTATTGATTCTGTTGGCCGTTAAAAAAAACAATAAGGAACATGTGTTGAAAAAAAATTATTCGATTAGATCTTTTATGATGATATTTTCCCTAAGACTAAAGGGTATGGGGGCCGGCTTAGGC
Organism: Helianthus tuberosus; assembly: GCA_030545235.1. NCBI lineage: Eukaryota > Viridiplantae > Streptophyta > Magnoliopsida > Asterales > Asteraceae > Helianthus > Helianthus tuberosus. Next base: position 174,860,971 of record CM060430.1, on the reverse strand, counting down.
CCGGCCTGGCCCGGCGCCGGTCCCCCACACCGCCCCCCTCATGCCCGGCTCGTCCAAACCGGCTTCCACACGACGCATACGACGGGCCAAAATTCAAAATTATAGCCGCTTTTTAACGACTCTATTAATTAAAAAAAAACTTTTCCACTTTAAATAAATACCCCTTCTCTCATCCTTTTTTATATCAAATTCTCAATACTTCTCCCATTCTCATCCAATTTTATAAAAAAACACTCCATCTTTTTTATAGAATCATGAATCCATTCAACCCAAACAACCCCAACCCGAACAATCCCAACCCGAACCAACCTAACTTTTTTTCGACTCCCGCTTACACTCCGACTATCGATCCTTCATGGGTGTCTCCGCAATTTACGTTTTCGGGTTTCCAACAATCACCCAATGCCTTCAAATAATGTCTCAAGTTCAACAAATGCAACATTACCAAGCACTCCAACAAATCATGCAACGCAACTCATTTGAATCTCTAGCGCAATTCCAATCGCAACCGCCAACATCCCAAGTGCAACCCCCGGTTCCACTTGGACAAAAATAGAGGAGGAGGCGCTAGCAATGGCGTTTGTTAAGTCCTCAACTTGCCCAATTGTCGGTATTAACCAAAGTTTATTTTTTTAATTTAAATTTAAAAAGATTTATTTTTTATTTTTACTAGTGCATTTTTTTAAAATTTAGGGAACAACCAAACGGGTAGTAGTTTTTGGAAGGCGATAACGGAAAGATTTAACGGGATTATGGAGCAAGGCCCGATGCGTGATCTCGATTCCGTCTCGGGCAAGTGGCGTAAAATGAGCAAGGCCATTAACACCTTTAGCGGGTATTATAACCAAATTTACACTAATCCTCCTAGTGGGAGTAACGACGAGGACATTCTTAACCTTGCTTTGGCTAAATGGGACTCTAAAAATTCAACGCCTTTCCCGCACCTCCGAGCATAGAACATTTTAAAGAAAGAAAACAAATGGAAGACAGTTCCAAATGAGTTCGCAACCGCCAAACGGAGTAAAACTTCTGAGTCCGGAAGTTATAGTGCAGGAGGCTCCACCGCTCGTTGTCAAATCAACATAAACGACGACCCAGAATATGACGAGGATGTGTTGCCCGTTCACGAGTCGGAACGTCCCCTCAGAAGGGACAAATCAAAAAAAGAGGCGGCCGGAAAGCGAAAAAGGGGCGGCATCTACCGGGGCGGGTTCGAAAATGGACGAGTTGATATCCGAATTCCGTTTGTTCAAAGAGCTCGCGGCCGAAAAATATAGTTACAAGAAAACCATGTCGGCCGACTATGCTCGAGCGGAGGATTTTAGGATTATGAGGTTGGATCTCGACTCGGTTCCGGAGGATGAACGCGAGGTTTACCGGAGGATGAAAGAGGAGGTTAAGAAAAAATGGACGTCGTAGGTTGTTTACTTTTTTAATCGTATCGTTATTTTTTTTTCGCTTTTATGTTTTCCGTTTCTAGGATTAGTAATTTTAATTTTTAGGAAATATAATTTTTTTTATGTTATGAAATGAATTTAATTATGTTGTTTTATGTTTTAATTTTATTTAATTTTTATGAAGTTTTTATTAAGTTAACAAAAAAAAAAGTTAGCAAATTATAAAATAATTAGGTGGGATAGGCCCATCCTCCACCCCCTCAAAATGAAAGGAGACCCATCCTCCATGTGATGGTGATGTGACGCCTACGTGACAGCCCATCCTTATGGGGATGGGGCTCTCCATACCCTTTAGTCTAACATCCTCAAAATATTGAACATTTCACTTTCACAGCACAACCCCTCTCGTTTTCCACTTTTTACACGAAACTTTCATATTGTATGTACATAACTACTTAATACCGAAGAGTCCAATCGTTGATTACTAATACTTTTCCCTTTTAAAATTTAACTTCGATCGTAAGGCGATGCATGCAAATTGTGTTTTAACTAGTAACATGACCCGTGTGTGATGCGTCGCAGGCCTGTTGCAAATATCGAGTGGCTTAGTCCAAGCGTTATGTGATGCGTAAACCATATGAAAACATTTGTTTAGACATATCCGATGTAGCTCAATATAACCTATATAAGTGTTGAGGTTGGATAAAAAAAATAAAGTAAATCGAATTTACACCGCACAAAAGAAACGAAACCGAACCTGGGTTGGTTCTTTTAGTGGTTTCACCTAGCCAGTACACCACCTTACCTTTGCATCAAGACTTAGTAGCGTTAAAATGTACACTAACTCGAATTTATACCGTTTGAATTGCAACTTATTATATTTGACAAAATTCGTTTTCAACAAAATTTACGTCAAAACATATATCAACTGAAAATGTACATAAAATAAAAATGAAAGCGTATTATATTTGACCCTACTCGTTTCTAAAAAACAAATTACGTCGAAATGTGAATTTATACCGTTAATGTCGAAACGTGAATGTATACCTATATGCACATAGAATAAGCACTTGAGAAAATGGTGTTTTTTTAGTCTACGTCAAAGGTAAACTAATTAAATACATGCATGAAAAATATTATATTTGACCTCACACGTTTCCCCTAAAATACGTGAATTTGTACCAATTACATTAAAACATGAATTCATACCGCGTGAGAAAATAATATATTTTTAAGTTAAAGAATGAAAATACGGGTGTTAAACTTGAAACATCAGAAACTCAAGGGATGAAAATGACATTTTATAAAGTTTTTAGAAAGTGTTAGAGTGTAAAGGGTCAATCTAAAAGTTTCGCGGCCACCAAATTTGGTTTTTAAGATATATAGTAATAGCCGAAACGTATATAAAAAGCAAGCATCAAAACATATTATATTTGGCCTGAATTTTCCAAACAAAATATACGTCGATGCGTAGACAGTCACCATTTACACACACACACACACACACATATATATATAGGGAGGAGATCATGCGAGAACCACCCTTATTGCGAGAACCGCGAGAACCAATGTGAAAACAACCTAAAATAGCTAAAAAAACCTAACCCCCACCCCCACCCCCCCCCCCCCCTTCAAGCTAAAATGATAAAAACTAAACCCCCAAAAAACCTAAAAAAATCTAAAAAAAAATCTAAAAAAATCAAAAAAAAATCTAAATTTTTTTTTAATATTTTTTATGCTCAAATCGCTACTTTTAGTGGCAAAAAAAAAATAAAAAAAATTTAATTTTTTTGTTGCTTCGAAAAGTAGCGATTTTTATATAAAAAATATTAAAAAAAAAATTTGTGTGATTTTTAGCTATTTTTAGGCATTTTTGGTTGTGTTCACATTGGTTCTCGCGGTTCTCGCAATAAGAGGTGGTTCTCGCATGATCTTCTCCCTATATATATATATAGGGTCATGATTTAGAAAAAACGATGGAAAGTGTGAGAACGGAGAGAACGCTTATGGATCGTCAGATCAAAACAATCCATGAACTAGATTGTGCGGTAGTGTTTTCGTAAATAACATCAATTTTATTATGTGGGACGCGCTTCATTAAGGGTAAACGGGTCTTTTACCGCTCAAATTCAAAACGTCATCAAATGATAACACGCCATTCAAAAAAAATAAAACACCATTAAAAACAAAACACCAAAAATTAGTGATAAAACGCGTTGGATATTACAGGAAGAGGAAACAACACAGTAACTGAATTTCAGTTATTAATATTTATTAGAAGAAAATTCCCTCCTAAATTACGCGCCAAAAACATCATTATATAAACGATGTAGAAACATCGCTTCCATAATCACTTCAATCTATCCATTTCTGCAAAAACATCTTTAACCAAAAACGGCAATTTAACCAAAACGCCAAAAATGCCAACAATCGTTTGGTGGAGATACACTCTGGCAATCAGGCGATTTGTTCTGCGTTTTGACAACAGAGGGAGGGTGTATGTTAGGACAATCAAGGCAATTTTGAAGATGGAAGAAGAGGTACAGAGGGGTATCTTATCCCTTGGCATCGCTCTGGACAACGAATGCCATGAAACACATGTGCTTATGAAAGCATTAACAAGGAAATTTGGACCAATCAAAGAAGATGTAAAGCCGGACCCTGTCATGACATCATGGGGTTTTGATGATGAAACAGACATGGTAACCGTTATATACGATAGCGGAGAGCAGGAAGTCTACTGGCTTGAAAACATCATGACAAAGCAGGGGCTTGGTTTCTTGGAAGAATTGCATAACGCCACTTGTTTGAACACAGAAGTGGACTCAAAATTGGAGTTAATGCAAAACATGTTCAAGTGGAGGCTTCAGAATCTTCAGGAACAGGAAGCCGATGAAGGTGAAGGTGATGACATGGATGAAGATCCAGATGAAGACTCCGAGGAATAGGAAGCCGATGAAGGTGAAGGTGATGACATGGATGAAGATCCAGATGAAGTACCTTCAGACGAAGGGTTTTAAATTTTTTTTTCTTTTTTTTTCTTCTGTGTAATCTTTTTTTTTAAGATAATTAAATGATATATTTTTCTATTTATTTGCAAAACGCCAAAAAAAATACTAAAAAAGGTTATTGCCTACAAAACGCCAGAAATAACAAAAAAATACTTTTCCTGCTTAATATTTTATTTTCTCCGTTATTGTATTTTTTTCATCTTGGTCTACATGACGCCATTTAAAAAAATGTCAAACTTAGAAGATGGGACGTCTATCACCTATAAAACTGATAAAGCTGATCAAAACAGTAAATACAAAAACAGTAACTGAAAAGACAGTTACTTTATTACTATCATTTATTACAATAAAAAAGCCCCGCCTAAACTACGCGCCAAAAAACTCATATAAGAGAGGGGTCTATAAACAATGAATTGATCACACCCAGAAAAACAAACGACATATCCTCTAGAAACCACCCACTTTAAAACACCAAAAAATGTTAGTTAAAATAACCACAGATGGCAAAACTTTCACTGAATGGATTCTTCTTCTGAGGGGTTATCTCAATAATATTTTGCTGAATGAGATGGACAAATATTCAAGAAAAATAGACTGATGACAGTGATATGCCATCATGTGAGCTTTGTTCTTGATGAATATCGGCATGAAATAAAGGGATCAACACACAAGTGTAAAATGCTATTTTGTACTCCATTATTATAAATAGCATCAAGCAAGAGTTGATCTTCAATGACATGCCACCAAACAAGAATATCACACCAAAACACAGGATGCCACTAAGCAGCTTCGTTTGAAAAAGGTTCAAAACGCCAAAATAAATTCAAGAAGAAAGAGTCTTCTTATGACAGTGAAGATTCGGAAGAGAAATTAGATTACCATTTTTAATTTTTTTTATTTTCATTTTATATTGTTTTGTTATCAAGTTATATGTTGTTTTGTTATCTAATTCTCCACAAATAAAATACATTATTATATAAAACACCAAAAACTACAAACACCAAAACGCTAGTAGTATGAAAACTGTGAGAACGGGTGCTAGCAAAGCACATTGTCAAATGTATTAAACGCCAAAAAATTCACTAAACGCCAAAAAAAAAACATTTGGTCTTATTGTAATCTTATGAAAATATTAATGACTCGTAGTGAATTATTATATAAAACGCCACAAAACGCCAAAAAAAATTGACCAGAAAACGCTATAACGCCAAAAAATTATCTATGCGACACAAAAACAGTTAATTCAACGCCAAAAAGTTTAATAAATACAATTAACGCCAAAAAAATCTTAGACGCTAGAAAATGTTTTAGCGGGTTGGGAAAATAAAAGAAGATTGAAAAGACAAAAAAACCCCTCGGACCCTGATCATGTCCCGCGTCACGTGTTTCGCCAGAATGCGTTCTCACCGTTCTCACACTTTTGGCGTTTTCTCCTGATCCCGTTTATAGTGGGGAACTGAGTAACTATGCATTTAACATATTAAAAATTCGATTTAATATGTTAACATTTTTTTTAAATTCGATGGTTTTGCATATAAACACATGTAGAAGCCTTTTTAATGAAAAAGAATTCAAAAACTAAAAAAATTAAAAAAAAAATCTTTAAAAACTGTAAAGAAGATAATATTTATTTTTACAAAAATGATTTTTTTTTTAATTGGAATATCTTCTATACATCTTTGTATGCAAAAACTCTGAAAAAAATTGAAAAAAATAATTTTTAGCATTTTAAATTGAATTTTTAAGATATATCTAAATGTTCAATATATTTTTCCCCTATTACCCACTTTTTTAATGTTCTCATTGAACCCCACACTATATATATATATATGTGAATTATAGAGAGAAATCCCTATATGAGTTGCAAAAACTCTGAAAACTTAATACATGTCAGAAGAGAGAGGAGAGAGAATGCATGTGTTACATTTTTTTAGAGTTACATTTTTTGAACCCCATCTGTTAAACATCTTACGGGTTTTGATAGGGACGGCTCTTATGGTGTGCGGGGAGGACTTCCGCACAAGGCCGTGATTTCGAGGGGCATGAGTTTTTTAAAAGAAATTCGATATTTATATGTTATTTTTAAAAAAAAAAATGTAAACACATACAAACCCATGAGGCCCATTATCAAATACATTTTTATGCTTTATAATTTACCCAACCTAACATTAGGTTTATTGGGAACAACCCAATACTAATATGATTTTAAAAAATAAAAATAAACAAACACGGCTGGAAACTGAAAGGGCGGATTGTTTATCAAATAGTACAATTTTTGTCATTATCATAATCGTATTGTTTATCAAATACTACAATTTTTGTTATTTTCTAATTATATTGTTTATCGTTAAAGCATATGGGCACATTTTTCGAGCTCGAATAGGGTATGTGAATTCTTAGAGACGCCACTGGGTTTTGATAGCAGTTTTTTCATAATTATTGAACTTAGTGTTACAATTTTCAGTATTTTCAGAATTTACAAAGGTTTTTATTTTTTAGTGCATGTAACAATATGTTACATTTTTTGTGTAACACTTACAGATATACACACTTTTGTGTACAAATTCTGAAAAATTTTGTATTTGATTTAATCTACACCATAGATTAAATGGATTGATGGTAAAGATGAGATTTCCTTGGTTTTCTTAACTCACACATGTTTTGATTTTATACTTCCTCTATATATGTGTGTATATATGTAAAAAATTCAGGTTCTATACAAATTTTAATAGGTGTTATATCATTTAAGAATCAAAATATTTAGAATATGTAATTGTTCAAAATATCCATCAAAAGTTACATCGGCAAAGTAAATAAACTTAGTTTGATTATAAAAGAAAGCCCTTAATCAAACATAACTTATTTAAGCTAATCTATTACAATGTAATTAATCCGGATGTAACGTTAACTTTGATATGTGTAAAAGAGGTTTGCGAGTATTGTAAGACACTCAACATGTTAAAAGTTGTTCAACATTTTAAAATATTTTGTAGTTTAGCAGATTAGTACGTAACTTTCTAATGATTCATTTTATATGCATATCGTTTCGTAAATGTTTATTTATTTTAGAATTTAGTTTTCACTTAATGTGATACTTGAGTTTACAAAATGATGTAAATGTTAAGTAATTAAAGGAAAGCTGGTCACTAACATCTCTCTCTATATACATATTTTTTATATTTCTACGGAGTTCCATAGCTATTTTAAGTGAGTTAAGCTACTCTCAACTCAACTTGTTATATTATTTTAAGGGCAAATGCCATAAAGCACCAACATACTCAACTTGTGGTTTTGTAAAATAACACCTATAGTCCCCAACTTTTGAAAATTACACCGGTGCTCCCTATGGTTTGACAGTTTGTTACTCGGATAGTCCCTATAGTAGATGTCCGTTAGTTTTCTCCGTTAACTCCATGTAAAATGACCAACATGCCCTTAGTATTAAATTAAAACACTAAAATAGATATATTAAAATTAAAGGTGTGACCCACCAACCTTTTTATTCACCTTTTTAAGCCCTTGTATGTCTCTCTCTCACACACTCACTCACCCATCTGCCTCCACCACTCACCACCAGCCGCCACCACCTGCAACTCCACCAACATCAACATCTCTGCCACCTGAATTCCCTCCTCCATCCCAGATCCCTTCATCCACCACATTTAGAGAGAGATCGATCAGGGAGAGAGAGAGAGGAAAAAAAAGAGACACAGAAAAGGTACAGAAGAGAGAGACGCAAACAGGATGGTGACGATGGGTTGCTAGTGTTAAAAATGGTAAATTTAGTCGATTAAGGTCATATCGCCTCTTAGGGTTTCGAGTTTTGAGTTGAATCTATGGATTTAGAACTTATTTAGGGTTTTATTGGTTGGGTTTTGATGATGGTTTGTTGTTGACGGTGTGTTGACGGCAGAGAAAGATGATGATGGTAGTTTATGGGTGTAGAGATGGTGGAACCACCATGTGCTACGGCTGTTGCAGAGCTCGACATGTCACCGGAGGATGACGTTCGCTTATGGAAGCTAATGAGCACCGAAAATGATGGTGGAAAGCTTGAAGGGAGGTGGTGCAACGGTGGTGGTTTAGGGTTTGCATATTGGGGTTTTTAGGTGGTGGGGTAATGGTGGCATGGGTGACGGTGGCGTCGTGATTGTGGTTGTTACAGTGGTTGATTGGTGGTGTTTGGTAGATGTGGTGTGGTGTGGTATGGTGGTGGTGACCGGTGGTTTTGTGGTGGCATGGTGGTAGTAGTGTTGGTTTTGAAGAGGGATTCGTAGTTTAGAGAGGGAGGTGGGGTGGGGGTGAGGTGTTATATATTGTATTTAATAATTAATAATTAATTGTGGGGCCCAGTTGATATTTTAAATGATTAATTAGTTTTTTCTTATATTTTAATAAAAGCAAGGGGTAATTTTGTCATTTTACATAGATTTAACGGAGAAAACTAACGTACATCCACTCTAGGGACTATCCGAGTAACAAACTGTCAAACCACAGGGAGCACCAGTGTAATTTTCAAAGGTTGGGGACTATAGGTGTTATTTACAAAACAATAGGGACCATCCGTGCATTTTACTCTTTTACCTATTCATATCACGTTAGAAGAGAATTGAGATAAATTAATATTTTAAATTGAATATATGGCAAACCAAAGCATGTTCAATGTTTGTGTTTTCTTTTTCATTTTGAATTTGACTTCAATAAATTGATAACAATAAATATTATTAGAAAAATATTATAAAATTCATGAGCGTGGATGACCTAAGTCAAAATAAAATAAAATAACAAACATATAAAATGGTATGTATAAATTTAAAAGCGTTAAAAAGATATCATAATTTGTCAAATAATGTTTTTTGATTTCATTCGATCATAATTATGAGATTTTTTTTTTGTTAAAGTTTAATATTTTAAGGGACTTGTATGATACAAGAGTAGAAAATATGTTTTTTATTGATTAAAAATGGTTAGGGGAATTTTATGAGACAAAAAAGAAAGTATGTTGGTTTTTATGTGCAAAAAAGTAGAGGGGCTTTTATGAAACAAATACAAAAGTATATTGGTTTTTTAAGTGCAAAAAAAAGTGAAAGGACTTTTATGAGAAAAAATAGAAAGCATGTTAGTTTTTTATGACATTTGCCCTTATTTTAATTTTTTTTGAACGGCTAACAAATCAATCCCGAACATTCTCGGGGCACCCACTGGACAAACGGAGTACTCCGAGAGTAACCCGAGTCGCCCACCACCAATTCCGGGGAAAACCCGGTAATCCACCCGCCCGTAGGCACAACGGTAAATTTACCGGTAAAACCCGTTTGGCTCAAGGATCGAACCCAGGTTTCCCTAGTTCTCCTATCACTGCCCACCAGTGCCTCACTCCTTTTTTTGCACCAAATAAGAATTGAACTTGAGTCTTCATAGAAGAGCTCAAGTCCTTCTACCACTTGAGTTTGAAGTCATTGGCCCTTATTTTAATTACAAGCTCAAGCACAGCTTTAAGATAAGATAATAATTATTTTTTTATTTGTTGCCCGTTTAACATCAATGAAATAAAGAAGTAAAAGGTACACTTGTGTCCTAATTTAACCCTTGTGATTCATTTTTACAGCATTTACAAACTAAGAATATAATAATCATTGTGTATATGTTGTCTTCCAAATTTAGGTAGAATTAGCTTAAGAATTAAGATTATCAGAAAGATAAATAACGAGAGGAGAGCATCTACGTAGAGAAAGTTTAGACTTTAAAGAACAGTTAGAAAACATACCTTACTTTTTGCACCACCACCACCACCAATACGCTTTAGATTTTTTAGACTCCTGAGAGTGAGAGAATGAAGATGAGGGAATAAACTAGCGGTAGTAGATGTAGCCATTTCTTCATCTTTGTCATCTCTCCTTGAAACAACTTCTTCCAATCCACGACAGTTATATATCTTAATTGTCTTTAGGTTGGAAAGAAGTTTCCCCATTAGAGGTGAAAACAAATACTTAATCTTGTCGCATTGGTACATGTATATGGTTGTGAGGCTGTGGAATGAGGATTGTTTATGTAGAATTGAGAATTTATTCCAATTGTCGCACTTCCACACATGAGTCAGCCTCTCCATTTGGCTTAAACTTAAATCCTTGAGGTTTGGAAATAGTAATATTTGTTGTTCAGTATCCTGAGGTGTTTCCGATTCTCCATTGCGCATCTCAAATACCACATTCACTCTACCCGACAGACGAAGGTAAGAAAGTTGATGTTGGAAAGTGGGTATGAGATAGGATGGGAATACAACATTAAAACCATTTTCAACGACTTCTTGTATCTCCTCGTTGGATATAACATGAAACTGCATATATATCACAACAGTCGTAATTACTTACTGATTTCCAGTAACTATAGTTGAACTGTGTTACTATTTTTATTATAGGAATTTTAACATATTTCACCCTCCTAAGAAGCCTTATTACATATTTCCCCAACCTCTAAATTTAATTACATATTTCCCCTTCCGAAAGAAGCCTTATTACATATTTCTCCAATCCCTAAATTTAATTACATATTTCACCTTCCTAAACCTCATATATTACATATTTATCCATTTCATTAAAACTAGGTTTATTATGGTCGCCGCGTTGCGGCGTACTTCTTTTGTTATTTAATCTGTGTTTATATGTATTTTGAAATCACTGCGGGCGCCTTGCGCACGGAACCACTGACAAAAATTAAAAAATGTAGAAAAAACAATAAAAGAGAACCTGGAGAAAATCAACAAAAAAAGTTATAAGGTAATGATGTTCGTATGAAACTCATGGTCAGATATCAGCCAATGGTATTGGGTATCGGTACCGAATTTCCCGAACCGAAATATATTAAGTAACAATTCGGTACCGACTTTTGGCGTTCATGGTACCGGTTCGCCACCGGTTTTACCTTCATAAACCGGTACCGTAACCAGCATTTTTGGTACAAGTACCGATTCGGATTCGGTATCGGTTGGCACCGTGCTCATCCCTACCCCTACCCCTACCCCTACCCCTAAAACTAAAATAATTAAATCATTAAAAGTTAAAGAAAACCAACAAAAAGTTGTGCGATAGCGTTATTGTTCGTACAATCGTACGGTACTCGTGATTAACGATGAAACAACGATACCATGTAGCATTAAAACACTATTCATTAACTTTAATTTTTTAATATATAGGTAATAGGTAATATAATAGATATAAAAAAATGTAAAGAGTGGGACTTGAACCCATCCCCTTTGCAACCTAATACAAAAAAAAAATGTAAAGAGTGGGACTTGAACCCATCCCCTTTGCAAACTATAAGACACCACACAAACCAATTTACCAAACATACAAATATATCATATTAAAGAAACCAAAAGTATATAAACAATAACATCAAAGGATGAGCTGAAACTATTCATTACTATTCATAAGGTTGCTTTATTAATATATAGGATAATACTCTTACAGAATTACTATTTTACTCTTAATGAGTTTATTAAATGACTAATAATTACATATTTCCCATTCATATAAAATCAATTACATATTTTCCGAATTTCTTTAAATTTTGAATCATTTACATGTTTTTCAAATTTATTTATTTATTGAATCAATTACCATAACCATTTTCATTTTTTTTAGCATTTTGTACTTTTGATTTTGTATTTCATTTGCAAAATCTATGAACCTTTGATAATCAAAACACGAGAATCATAAATAGCACGAACAAAACGAAACTCGTGTCTAACTTTGAATACTTCAAGCTTGTTCTAGTTTGTTTTTTATTTACAGTTAGAATTAGAATTTTGGTAAGAAAACAATTGTAACTATATATTTAAGACAAATAACAAATGATATATTATTTATAGAAAAGAATTTAACAAAAAATTTCAAACATATGATTTTTCTTAAAAATGCATAAAACACCGAGTTTGATCTCAATAATAAAAATCCTTGTGTCATATTTATTCCCGAGGTATGTGTTCTAGTGTTCTACGTTATAAGGCTGGAGGGTGTGGGATGGAGCCCCTAGGGGCTTTATCAAGACACGTAAGCACCACGTAGGATCCACGTCAGCCATAACGCCCCCTTTAATTTGCACGGTGTGGGATGGAGCCCCCTATCAATCAAAATTAAAAAAAAAAATTGATTGGTGCAAAACAAATGGGCCCCACCTGAACACCCCCTTCCTCCCGTTAACATGATGGCGGACACCTCTATAGCGCCCCTCCTTGAAGTGCTCGGTGTGGGGGTATAGCGCCGGCGGCGCCATAGTTGGTGAGCTGGCGGTGGTGGCGCCCCCCACACCCTCCGGCCTAAGTAGTCTGATTCTTTTTTTCTCTATAAATGAAAGATCATATGCTTGATTTTTTTTTGTTAAATTCTTTTCAGCAAATAATATATTATTTGTTATCTGCCCTTCCTTATCTTAAATATACAGTGACAATTGTTTTTTTACCCAAAATCTAAGTATAACGATCAACCAAACTAGAATGGGCTTGAATTAATCAATAAACTCACTAAGGGTAAAATAGTAATTCTATAAGAGTCTTTTTAATAAAATGGATAAATCTGTAAATATATGAGGTTTAAGAAGGTGAAATGTGTAATTAAATTTAGGGATTGGAAAATATGTAATAAGACTTCTTTAGGAAGGGAAATATGTAATAAAACTTCTTTAAGAAGGGGAAATATGTAATTAAATTTAGGAGTTGAGGAAATTTGTAATAAAGCTTCTTAGGAGAGGGAAATATGTAAAAATCCCTTTATTATATACGTATGTAACTGGATCCTTGTATTAATTCACCCATAATGTGTGGGGCATCACAAAATTATTAAATTCGAAATACCTTATATATTATTTTTAAAGGAATATTTGGAAATCATGATGATAAAAAAAACAAGCAAGAAATAATTGGATTAATGACAGGGCCATCTTCGTAAATCACAAATTTTTTGGCCTTCTGCAAGATAAAAAGTTTGGGCCCTATTCGTAATTTTTTTTTGCCTGGCAGCGCCCCTCAATTCATTAATTGGGTTTTATTTATTCAATTGGGACTGAGTTGCTTTTACGAACTTCTTTGGCAAACTGGGCCACAAATCCAAAAGTGTTAAACTGTTATGGCCTTTTGTTCTTAAATCCAAAACCTTTAAGAGGGTTTTTTTCTTTCTTTTTTTAACATACATTTTTTTTAAATATATATATAAAATAAAAAATTTCCGGGCCCTATATCAATTTGGGCCCTGAGCGATCGCCTACCCGGCACTTGCTCGGGGGCCGGCCTTGATTAATGAAAAGAAAAAAAAACATACCTCTTGCTCTTTGTTTCTCCCACTTTCTCCGCACTCATATATGATGTCTTCAACTACTCTCATATCAAACTTGTTGTTTGGTATAAATACATTTCTAAACATCTTACATTCTTCGATCACTATGCTTTCAACAGCTTGAATGCTACTGACGAGGATACTACTACTACTACTATTACTTGAGTTATATTCACCACATTTTATGTTCCACACCCCTCTTACCTTCTCTGAACGTGTCACTTTAATTCTTCTCAAACTGCTGTTACAAACTTCCTCAACTTCACCTACACATCCCAAGTCAATGCGGAATATCACTTCAATGGAACCACATCCATCAACTTCAAGCTTTTCTAAATGTTTTAGTAGTCTCATAGGATTGGTTGGAAACAGATTCATTAGACTATCGCATCTCGCCACTTCAATCTCTCTCAACGTGGAAATATTACTAACATCCACCTCACTAGATTGGTTGGAAACATCCAATATCTGCTCCAAATTCTTCATAGATTTAACCTTCAGTTTCTTCAACTCTGAAATTTTAACCTGCAAAAGTAGTTCCATCCATATTAGGAACAAAACATAGTTGCTAAATTACAAGTTTCAAATTCATTGTGTATTATGTGTAATTAATTACCTTGCTATTAAAGAATGTAGACATATTGTCCTTGTAAGAATAAATGCTAGTGAAGTTAGGAAGCCTATCAACTTTTAATTCAACGAGCTGAGGTAGGTCAACTGCATGGTCAATGAGGAACATACATACCAGCTTCGGTAGGTTTTCCAAAGACAAAAACTTTAGCTGTTCAAATTTAATCAGCTCACTTTCACTATTTATCTCGCTTCCATTGCCATGTACCAGCGCTTCCAAAACAGAACATGATGAAACTTTGAGGCGCTCAAGTTTCCTCAACCCACTTGCCACATAAACTGGGAATAGGTATTTCAATTTTGGACAATCAGAAATCACAAGGTCTTTTAAATATGAAAAAGAGTGTTGATCATAAAGATCGTGTGAAACATCTTCAAGACGACTCATATCCTCCACTTGTAAGTGAAGTTTCTCTGTTTTCTTAAATAACTCACTAATTTTAAAATCAAGAAGGTGGTTGCAATTAGTGACAAGCTTCAATGTATTTTCAAACAAATGTATTTTGTTGTCATATAATAGACAACCAATAGATATCTTGAACCTATCAAGTTTTTTAAAGGACACATTCTTCATCCAAGTCTTCTTCTCAACAAACTCGACCTCTAATGCACAAAGTTGGCTTGATAGCATCTTCAGTTCTTCAAAATTGGCCTCCGTGAACCTAACTACTTTCTTGAAACCAACTTTCATATCATTGGCCTTTCTGAACCTGACTACTTTCCTGGAATCAACTCTCATATAAAGCTCTTCAAGATTGTGTAGATTTTTAAAGGCACCATCATCAATATGAAGGTCCACACATCCCGTTAAATCTAGTAACTTTAGCTTTCTCAAATTCCCTATTGCAGATGGTAACTTGTGAATGCTACAACCAGCGAAGCTTAGCACTTCCAAATTCACAAGCTCTCCAACAAAATCATAGTCAAACATCAACTGGCATTCATGGAGAAGAAGTACTCTAAGGTGGGTAGAACATTGAAATGATCTTGGAAGCAATGGATATTGCATTTTGTAATATGCTATGACTTCCAGATTTTCAAAATTTTCATAAAAATCTTTCCGAAAGTTGAGCAACAAATCTCCATGCATTAGTTGTAATAGAGAGAGATTAACATACTTAAAGTCTCTCGGAAATTCAGACATACCTCTGCATGTTAATGAAATTTTGCTGCAAGACTTGCTCAATTCATCTCTACCCCACTTGGACATATCACTATGGTTAATAATCCAGCTAGGATCACCTTTGGAAACTCTAGCTAATACAAAAGCAAGAACCAGATCATGCATTTTGACACACCCAGGGTGATCACTATTGATCAACAAGTTTGCGTTTATGAGATTGCGCACACATGTATATGTTCGATCTCTAGCCTCACTTAAAGTGGAAACATTTCTTAACAAATTTAGACCCCAAGCGTATCTTGTGAGATGCTCTATTGGAATATTATAGTCTTCCGGAAACAAGCCACAATGCATAAAAATCTCTTTATCATCATCATACTTTATATGCTCGTAGCTTATCTTGATAATTTCTTGCACATTAGTATCAAGATCATTATTCCTCAAACGGTTAAGTGTAGTTCTCCATACGAAATTTTCTTGATATTTAAGAGTCGTGCCAATGAGTTTGATGGCGAGTGGTAAACAACCACATTTCTTGACAATATCACACCCTATTTGATATAGATCCTGATCATCTTCCTTTGAAAGCCCTGTAATTTGAGAAAATAAACCTTGTGCTTCCGCCTCCTCCAAGACATCGACACTAACTAACCGAAGAACCAAATCAACACTAGCTGCAATTTGAGTGCAAATATTAGAATCTCTTGAAGTGAGCAACAACTTCACACCATTAGGTAAAGGACCTGTTAATCCAATATCTTTTAGTTCAACCTTCTCCCATACATCATCCAGTATCACTAGAATCTTTGTTTTTTCATCTTCTAATATTTTCTTGAATCTTCTACATAGATGTTCTGCCCTTGCAGCTTTGGTAGCTTCAGGTAGAACTTCACCCGTGCATAGTGCTATATCATTTTGAATAGAAAGCATGTTGGGATTGTTTCCAATAACCACCTTCACAGTCCAATCAAACATCTTCTTGTCATGTGCAACCTTTTTGAGTTGTTCCATCATGGTTGTTTTGCCGACACCACCCATTCCACACAAGGCTATTACTTGACTAGTTTTGTCGTCTTGTTGAAGGAACCTCAATGCATCCTTAAATGTCTGATCTCTAGATTTGAAGTCACTTTGAGTAATTTCACCTGATGCTGATGGTGCAGACCATGAAACCGATTCCGAATTGACTCTTCCAGTGGGTATATTAGCATCTCTCCAATAAATTTCTTCGCTAATAAGACGTTCAATCTCCTTGATAGTATTGAAGGCATTTCTTCCTAATCGATACCTCATTTTCATGTTTAAACACCCAATGACATTGCTTGAAATGCTTTGAACTTCTTTCTTGACATTTTCAACATCCCCCAACCAACCCTCTACACGAGCAGGTGTCTCTTTATTATTTATAATGTTAGCGTGCTTGTGCGTTTCTACATCAACTCTTTTACCCTCCAAGACCGTCATTTTATTTGACATGTCCCTAACATATTTGCTGGAGGAAGTGACATATCCTAGTTGTTTCGTGATGTGTGTAGTCAAAATATTCACAACCGGACCAACAATTTGAGATGTCTGCTCCATTTTTGTGAGACCTACAAATCACATAAACATATAAATAATAGTTACCTAAGTGTGGTTTAAACTTCAAAAGTTATACATATATATATATATAATATATGGGAGCCGCTAGAATGAGAACCACCACGAGTTATGAGAACCGCGAGAACCAAGTGCCACGGAGGGCCGTTGACCACGAAATTTTTTTTACACCTAGATCCGTATATTTTAAGACCGGGTGTAAATTTTGGTTTCAAACGGCGCGCCCGAGGGGGTAGTTTTTTACGCCCAAAGTTTGGTTAAAAAAAAAGAAAAATTAAAAAAACCCAAACTTTGGGCGTAAAAAACTACCCTCTCGGGCGCGCCGTTTGAACCCAAAATTTACACCCGGTCTTAAAATATACGGATCTAGGTGTAAAAAAAATTTCGTGGTCAACGGCCCTCCGTGGCAATTGGTTCTCGCGGTTCTCATAACTCGTGGTGGTTCTCATTCTAGCGGCCCCCTATAATATATATATATATATATATATATGTATATATATATATATATATGTATATATATATATATATGTATATATATATATATATGTATATATATATATATATGTATATATATATATATATGTATATATATATATATATATATATACTGGGGAGGGTTCATTAGGAACACTAAAAAAGTGGGGAACCGGGGAACACTCTTAAAAATTATATTTAACATGTTAAAAACTATTTTTTTCTAAATTTTTTTCGGCGTTTTTTCTTATAAATACATGTAGAAACACTTTTAATAAAAAATCAAAAACTAAAAATATAAAAAAAATGCTTAAAAACAGTTAAAAATATATATATCTTATAAATGTAACTTAACATGTTAAAAATCACTTTTTAAAAAAAAAAATTCAGCGTTTTTCCTTATAAAAAGGGTAGAAACTATTGGAAATAAAAAAAAAATTGAAAAAAAAAATTAGCCTTTTATTAACTGTTTTTTATAATTTTTTTTATTAAAAATACTTCTACAAGTATTTATAAGGAGAAGCGCCGAAATTTAAAAAAAAATGATTTTTAACATGTTAAGTTTAATTTTCAAAAACTGTTCCCCGGTTCCCCACTTTTTTAGTGCTCCCCAATGAACCTCACACTATATATATATATATATATATACACACATATGATGTCTTTGTTTCATTAAAAATAGACTAAAGTTGGTGTTAAATCAGACTAGTGTTACGTAAACGTGTAACTTTACAAAATTAAAACCCAAACTTCTTGTTTTTGATAATTAAACTAGAGGAGCCATTTATGTTTCAACTCTTAAAAATAATTAAGAACTATTTTTCAAGGGAAATACTAAAAACTGAATGGAAGGAGAAGACTATGATCAGTTTTATTCAACCCGTGTAATACACGAGATTCTAACCTAGTACATGTATATATAGAAACCTATGAAACGGTGCCTCCGATCCATACGTGATTGGCAAACAACCTTCAAATCTAATATACATATTACATAATGAACTATAACATCCGGCATCTCATCTAATATACATATTACATACTGACCTATAACATCTGGCATCTCATATCGCCAATATTTTCTGCTTTGCCTATGAAGAGCTAATGGATTTGTTTTTGGTTGCCCAAGTGGACATTTACCATGAGGTCACCCATCCTAATACTTCTCCCACCTAACCACGCTTCACTGTGGAGTTCTCCTCTCATCTAATAGCATTAAGCCCAAACGTTGGTGATTTGAGAGGCCTGACATTCCTTATGAACCTAACGTTGGTGATTTGGAGTTCTCCTCTCATCTAGTCATGGCCGATGTGGGATTTTCTTAAGGTGTTACATCACCCTCCCTTTTGGACTCAACATCCTCAATGAGGCCTGCCCCAATATCCAAATCAAGGATGCGTGATTTTCCTAAGGTGTCCTCATGAACCCCCCCCCCCCCCCCCCCCCGCGGATGACTCAATAGTCATCGATAAGGATCCCCATCATCTAGAACAACACAGACTCTCGTACCATTTGTAACATCCAATCTCTCGTACCACCAATTAATATTGTCTGCTTTACACACAAAGAGCTCACAGATTAATCTCTCGTACCACCAATTAATATTGTCTACTTTGCACACAAATAGCTCACGGATTTGTTTTTGGTTTTCCAAGTGGAGACTTCCAGGAGGTCACTCACCCTGATACTACTTCCACCGAGCACGTTTAACTGTAAATTTTTCTCTCATCCACTAGCATTAAGACCAAAACGCATTGGTGATTTAAGAGGCAAGACATTCCTTATGAACCCAACATCTCTTCTAGCCACGACTGATGTGGGATTTTCCTAGTGTGTTACATAACCCTTTGACTTTTTATAAATACATTTAGACACATTAACCTAGTTTAAAACAGTGACACACTTACCCTTATTACTATAATAAATAATACGCTTAGTTTACTTTCAACACTACCCCTTAAACTAAACTTAGCTTAAGAAGGTCTTCAACTTTTCCTCAAGATCCAGTAGGCCATCATAGTAGTATTGGTTCATCATCCTTGTGTCAGATCAGGTTAGACTCCTCATCTTTCACTCTGTTTGGAAATTCATTCAAGTAATGTCCAAGTGATTGACACCTATGACACCTTATGTTAGGGATGAGCCTGGTACCATACCGGTACCGTAAGTACCTATCATAAAATTGTCAAAATTGGCGATGGGTGCTAGTACTGAAAGTGCTCAGTACGGTATGACGAAGGTAAAAAGTGGGTAAAACACCTTACCATATTGAATCAAAAGTACTTGATAGAATTGAGAGTCCTTGCCCTCTTCTCATTGATCATCACAATATATAAGAATACAAGAGTATCTCCTATTTTTAGGGATAAATACACATCCATTTATAAGATATCTACATTCCTATTTTATATTATCTATTACACCCCCGCAGTCGAAGCGAGAGGAGGCCAAATGCTTAGACTGGAACGTAAGTCATCAAATAGAACCTTGGGTAATCCTTTTGTGAGTATATCTGCAACCTAAGATCGGGCTGAAACATGAAGTACTCGAATTGCACCGCGTTGGACAACTTCACGCACAAAATGGATATCCAACTCTATGTGTTTTGTATATTGATGTTTGACAGGATTACCCGATAAGTAGATAGCGCTAATATTGTCACAATAGACCAAACTTGCATTAGTAAGAGGCTTATGAAGCTCCAGTAATAGATTTCTAAGCCAGCACAGTTCAACCACCACATTGGCCACACCGCGATATTCAGCTTCCGCACTCGATCTAGAGATGACCGTTTGTCATTTCGAGGACCAGGATAGAAGGTTCGGACCCATGTAGACACAATAACCCGAGGTAGATCGCCGTGTGTCAGGGCAACTGGCCTAGTCAGCGTCAGTGTAAGCCCGTAATGAATAATCAGAGGAGGACGATTGTCAGACCGCATGACGAAGTACCCTACAAGTATCTGATGATGCGTTTTAAAGCATTCCATTGATCAATACGTGGCGAGTGCATGTGCATACAGATTTGTTGAACCGTATAGCAAATGTCAGGTCTAGTAAATGTAAAATATTGTAGGGCTCCAGCCAGACTACGATAAAGAGTCGCGTAATGAAACACCGGGCTGGATGTAGCACTTAGCTTCGGTTTTGAATCAACAAGGGTTGCTACAGGTTTACATGTGGACATGCCGGCTCACTCAATAATATCCTTAGTATAAACCTGTTGTGATAGAAACAATTTGCCAATGTGTCTCGTAACTTAGACCCCCAAAAAATGGCTAAGAGGTCCAAGATCTTTCATAGCAAATTCTGCAGCAAGACGGGACATGAGATGCACTTGGAGTTGATCAGTAAATGTGGTTAGGATGATATCATCAACGTAGATAAGAAGGTATGCAGTGCCTTAATTGTGGTGATATGTGAACAGAGAATTATCACACTTACTTTGTTGAAAACCTAAAGTGAGTACAAAATCGATGAAACGTTGATACCACGCCTGAGGTGCCTATTTTAAACCATAAAATGGATTTATTTAGCAAACACACATGATATGAATACTAGCAATGTCGGAATCCCATTAGTTGGTACATATAAACTGTCT
Organism: Helianthus tuberosus; assembly: GCA_030545235.1. Taxonomy (NCBI): domain Eukaryota; kingdom Viridiplantae; phylum Streptophyta; class Magnoliopsida; order Asterales; family Asteraceae; genus Helianthus; species Helianthus tuberosus. The sequence continues at coordinate 174,839,808 of CM060430.1, read as the reverse complement.
CATTCAGGTTCCAATGGAGGAAGGCATTGGTAACGTCCAACTGATGAATTGGCCAATTTTGAGACAAACCAAGTGACAATACAATGCGAATAGTAGTGGGTTTAACCATAGGACTGAGTGTCTCACCACAATCTACCCTAATCTGTCGATTACTCCCATCGCACACCAATCGAGCCTTGTAACATTCCAGTGTACCATCTGAATGAAACTTGTAACGAAACAACCAAATACTGCGAAGGACATTCATATGAGGTTTTCTAGGGACCATATCCCATGTCTTATTTTTAATAAGAGCATTAAATTCGGTGGTCATGGCAATATGCCTCTCCGTATTAGACAAGGCATCCTTTGGGTTTTTATGGATGGGAACGACAACGAAGGAGTAAAGATTAAGGATTCGTTTCGGCTTAGAAATACCATCCAATCTCTCGTACCACCAATTAATATTGTATGCTTTGCACACAAAGAGCTCACAGATTAATCTCTCGTACCACCAATTAATATTGTCTACTTTGCACACAAAGAGCACACAGATTTGTTTTTGGTTTTCCAAGTGGAGACTTCTAGGAGGTCACTCACCCTGATACTACTTCCACCGAGCACGTTTAACTATAACTTTTTCTCTCATCCACTAGTATTAAGACCAAAACGCATTGGTGATTTAAGAGGCAGGACATTCCTTATGAACCCAACATCTCTCCTAGCCACGACTGATGTGGGATTTGCCTAGTGTGTTACATAACCCTTTGACTTTCTATAAATACATTTAGACACATTAACCTAGTTTAAAACAGTGACACACTTACCCTTATTACTATAATAAATAATTAGCTTAGTTTACTTTCTACCCCCCCCCCCTTAAACAAAACTTAGCTTAAGAAGGTCTTCAACTTTTCCTCAAAAGTGGCAGCGGATGCCAGTACTGAAAGTGCTCAGTACGGTATAATGAAGGTAAGAAGTGGGTAAAACACCCTACCATACTGAACCGAAAGTACTTGATAGAATTGAGAGTCCTTGCCCTCTTCTCATTGATAATCAAAATATATAACAATACAGGAGTATCTCCTATCTTTAGGGAGAGATATACATCCATTTATATGATATCTACATTCCTATTTTATATTATCTATTACACCCCCGTAGTCGAAGCGAGAGGAGGCTGAATGCTTAGACTAGAACGGAAGTCGTCAAATAGAACCTTGGGTAATCCTTTTGTGAATATATCTGCAACCTGAGATCAGGGTGCAACATGAAAGACTCGAATTGCACCGTGTTGGACAAGTTCACACACAAAATAGATATCTAACCCTATGTGTTTTGTATGTTGATGTTGGACAGGATTACCCGATAAGTAGATAGCACTAATATAGTGACAATAGACCAAACTTGCATTAGTAACAGGCTTATGAAGCTCCAGTAATAGATTTCTAAGCCAGCACAGTTCAGCCACCACATTGGCCACACCGCGATATTCAGCTTCCGCACTCGCTCTAGAGATAACCGCTTGTCGTTTCGAGGACCAGGATAGGAGGTTCAGACCCATATAGACACAATAAACCGAGGTAGATCGCCGTGTGTCAGGGCAGCTGACTTTGTCGACGTCAGTGTAAGCCCGTAATGAAGATTCAGAGGAGGACCCAAGTGTTAGACCGTATGACGAAGTACCCTGCAAGTATCGTTTTAACGCTTTCCAATGATCACTATGCGGCGAGAGCAAGTGCATACAGATTTGTTGAACCGCATAATAAATGTCAGGTCTAGTAAATGTAAAATATTGTAGGGCTCCAGCCAGACTACGATAAAGAGTCGGGTAATGAAACGTCGGGCTGGATGTGGCACTTAGATTCGGTTTTGAATCAATAGGGGTCGCTACGGGTTTATATGTGGACATGCCGGCTCGCACAATAATATCCTTTTCTATAAACGTGTTGTGACAGAAACAATTTGCCAAGATCTTTCATAGCAAATTCTGCAGTAAGACGGGACATGAGATGCACTTGGAGTTGCTTAGTAGATGTGGCTAGGATGATATCATCAACGTAGATAAGCAGGTATGTAGTGGCCTAATTGTGGTGATATGTGAACAGAGAAATATCACACTTACTTTGCTGAAAACCCAAAGTAAGTAAAAAATCGGTGAAACGTTGATACCACGCATGAGGTGCCTGTTTTAAACCATAAATGGATTTATTTAGCAAACACACATGATTTGGATACTAGCAATGTCGGAATCCCATTGGTTGGTACATATAAACTGTCTCATTCAGGTTACCATGGAGGAAGGCATTGGTAACGTCCAACTAATGAATCGACCAATTTTGAGACAAAGCAAGTGACAACACAGTGCGAATAGTAGTGGGTTTAACCATAGGACAGAATGTCTCACCACAGTCTACCCTAATCTGTTGATTACTCCCATCGCACACCAATCGAGCCTTATAACGTTCCAACGTACCATCTGAACGAAACTTGTAATGAAATAACCACATATTGCGAAGGAGATTCATATGAGGTTGTCTAGGGACCAACTCCCACGTCTTATTTTTAACAAGAGCATTAAATTCGGTGGTCATGGCATTTTGCCACTCCGTATTGGACAAGGCATCCTTTGGGTTTTAGGGATGGGAACGACAACGGAGGAGTAAAGATTAAGGATTCGTTTCGGCTTAGAAATACCATCCACAGAACGCGTACCAGGGGGAGGGGTGGGTATGGTAGGTGTGGTCAGACTCGGGGACGGTTATGTGGGTTGGGTAGCGGACGTGATTGGTGTGAAGTTGGGGGGGGGGGATCATTTGTTGTTGGGATGGGCGGGTGCGTCTGGAATATTTGCGAATTGGTAGGGAGGCTGGTACAGTAGGGTGAGTGGGCCGGTTCGGTGTGGAAGGTTGGGCCATGGATGTTTTGGCTTGAGGAGATTGGGTTTGTTGGGGTGGGATGTCGTGTTGGGTGTTGGGTAGTTGTGGGTCAGTGGAGTTTGAAAAATGAGATGTGAAGAAGATGGGTTTAAGGAGGTGTGAAGAAAATCATATGAATGTAGAGGAGATTTGGGGTGATTTGCAAAAGGGAAGACAGTTTCATCAAAAAGTACATGTCGACTGATGATGATTTTGTGGGTAGAGAGAGATCAAGAGATTTGTAACTTCGGTAATTAGGGGGATAACCGAGGAAGACACATGGCATAGAGCGATGGGCAACTTTATGTATAGTAGTGTGTGGAATAAGTGGGAAACAGAGACACCCAAACACTCGTAAGTGAGTGTAAGATGGGATGCAGTGATAGAGGCATTGGGTAGGTGTTTGATTTTGAGGATTTTGTTGGGTAGAATGTTTAGAAGATAAGTAGCAACTTCTAGGGCATGATGCCAATAAATGTTTGGTAGAGATGGACGTGCTAAGAGTGTTCGAACGATATTGTTAATGGACCTTATTTTGTGTTCAGTTTTGCCATTTTGAGACGAGGTTTGGGGGCAACAGAATCGAAAATGCATCCCGTTTTGTTGACAAAATTGTTAGAATATTGTGTTTGCATATTCCCTACCATTATCACACTGAAATTGCTTGATTTTTCGTTCAAATTGTGTGTTAATGAATTTTGCAAAGATCGTAAATGTGGAGTGTACTTGTGATTTATTTGACAATGGAAACGTCCATAAGAAATTAGTGAAGTCATCGAGAAAGAGTATATAATAACGGTGACCGCCCGTACTTAAGACAGGGGAGGTCCATAGGTCACTGTAAATAATATCAAAAGGCAAAGAATTGGAATTAACAGAATCAACAAAAGGAAGTCTAATATGTTTACCAAACACGCAAGATTGACAAAATTTTGCCTTTAAGCTACTACAATCAATAATTTTAAAATTTTTGATAGACTGTAATAAAGCAGAGCCAGGGTGGCCGAAGCGCTGGTGCCAAGTGTCTTGAGAAATAGCAGTGAGAGCGGTAGGTGAGGAGAACTTGAAAACTTGTGTAAGATCAAAAGTGTAGAGATCCCCTGAGCTATTGCATCGTAGGATAGGGGTCCGGGTCTTGAGATCCTTCACCAAAAAACCAAATGGGTCAAATTCAATAGAAATTTGATTATCAGTTGTGAAACGACACATAGAAAGTAAGTTTTTAATTAGGGAGGGTACGTAAAGTACTTGGCTTAGTTTAAAAGGTGGTGTGGGGGGGGGGGAGGGGGAGGTTGCCTTGACCATAAACGGGAATGTTTTTACCATTTTCCACAATTATGTTTCGAATTAAGCCATTATTAAAATAAGAAGTAAGAGAAGGTTTGGGAGTCATATGACCTGAAGCGCTTGTATCCATGGTCCAGTTCCAATCTTGAGAGTTAAGCGACATTGCACAGAGAGCCTAGTCAATATTCGTTGGAATGTAGCTCGCAACATAAGACTGAGCGGGTCGTGAGCCTAGCAGACTTGGGCCAGAGTTATTGGGCCTAGGAGTCGACGGATATGGACAAAGAGGAGTGGGGCTCCATGTGGCCCAATTGAAATTAGGGTATCCAGGTTGTGGGCCGGCCCATTGTGCAAACTGAGCAGATGAGCCACGACCCGACCTTTACCGCGACTTCGGCCACGTCCCCTACGCCGTTCCGATTCACTATGCTGGTCCTGACGAGTTGACTGTGGTTAAGGCGATGAGTATTGATCAGGTACAGCCATGAGGGTAGTGCCAGCAGCTTGAGCACCGTGTCTTGCTTGGTTCGCTGTCCAAGTTTTAGCCATGCACAACCGAGAGCGTGTCTCATAGAAATCAGGAAGAGGTTTCATTTGTTGTATTATCATGCCACGCTTTCATACTGGTCATTTAAACATGTGAGAAGTTGGAGGACAAGTTGTTCGTCGGTAATAGGAGAGCCAACGTTCTGAAGCTGGTCAAAAATAACTTTCATTGCCTTACAATAAGCAGGCATGCTGGAAAATTAGTCTAGCTTAGTGGTAGCAAATTTGTTGCTCAAGTCTATCGTTCTAGTAGCCTTGTTGTCCAGAAAAATATTAGCCAGAGCGGTCCAAGCATCAAAAGCAGTGGTGTTCGGCTTCATAATTGTGTGTAGAAGGTCTATTGAAATAGTACCATAGATCCATTGTAAACCAATAGCATCCAGGCGTTCCCAAGATTCAGAGGGAACTTTTTCTTTATCAGCAAAGGAGGTAGCAGCAACAGGTTTAGGTTAAAGATGATTATAAACTTGGTACGTCTGGCATTGGATCTTGAAGGGCTCAGACCATGTAGTGTAATGGCCTGACTCAATATCCAAGGGAACCGGGATGAGGGTTTTAAGATTGTTGAGTGTAACAACCGGATGTAGGGAAGACGCCATGGAAGAGGGCTGAGAGAAAATAAGCAGCAGATGTAGTAGGGCAGAAAGGTTTCTAACAGGTCAGTAGAGACGCAGGAAAAGCAACGTCTGTAGGGAAGACGTTTCGGAAGAAGAGAAGACGACTGGGAAGAGGTTTTCAGAAGTAGGGTATCGCCGGCTAGGGAAGAGATTAACAGCGGACTATTTTACAAACAAAATGGAAGAGTTCGATTATTGTGGGTAATTAACTGAGTTGAGATTATTATCGGCCAAAAAGAGCCGGTTCGGATTATTAAAATCCAATTTGACTATTTTAATTATCTATTATTACTGATCTCGAAAAACGTAAAAAGGGTACCAAATTTGTACCAAAACACCTAATTAAATAACAACTCAAATACACATAATCCCTAAAATTAAGTAACTAGATAAACATTAATTAAAATCCCTAACTAATCAAGATTAATCCAACATTCTCCCCTTTAATCTTGATGTGGGTCCTCTGAGATCCTTTATTCCAAGTAATACCCGTTTTTGATCCACCAACCCGCTCATGGTACTTGAATTCTTGCACCCATCAACAAGAATCATTCTTTCCCTTTCATGCCCTCTCGGCAACGCCGTTTCTAGCTTTTTCTCGAGCTTGTTACTTTTGATAATCATGATGATAATCACTATCATGATCTTCATCGCACTGATTCGTATCACACGAATTCAACTCTTGTCTTATGCTCGGATTCACATATGTTCTTCCTCTACTGACGCGAGTATTAACAATAACAAAAAAAAATTGCATCCCACAAAATACCTCCCCTTGATTTTATTTGTTTAACAGCCGCCAAAAGAAAATATGCCAATTTAATTTCACCAACCTATTAGAACTATTTTCACCAACCTTTTAGAACTCAATGTTTTAAAAACCGGTTTTTAAATTATACCGGGTTAAAGTTAAAAATGGTTCAATCGGTTGAACCGGTTTATACAGAACGGTTCAACCGGGTTAATAATAGTCTTTCCCTGTCAACATTCATACTATACCATAAGATGTCCGGTGGATTCTCCGACTTCACCACTTTTCTTGGGTCTCCCCCACCCCCACCCACTACGATACTCTATTACATTCATTATGATTTTGGCAAAATTAAGTTGACATTTCTGGTGTTCTCTCTATTATTTTGGGAATTTTTACACACAAATATGAAAGATTTATTGAAGTACCAATTTGGGTTTCTTGATTCAACTCAATTTCTCCATTTTTCCTTGGGAATTTGTTCGTACACACACACTCAGTGTGAAAGATCTCATCTTGTTCTGGTTTTGCATCTGGGATTCTTGATTCATATCTGTGTTTTGGTACAGATTCTTGAAAACCCACTTTGTGTTTATTAATTTAACTCGTCATTGTCTCCTATTTTGGTTGATAATTTCATTGATTTTGAACATTTTGCATATGGGTTTCTTAGTTCCATCTATTCAGCTTTCTCACCTTTTCCATATAATTTCACTAAAAGGGAAGTTTTTTAATTTAGGTCTCGTAATTTCACCCAACGTTACCCAATTTACCGGTACCGGTATAGCGGCATAAACCGGTATTACCGGCGGTTCAAATCATGCGCCGCTCACCCAGTTTACCGGACTGAATCGTACCAGCCAACACTCCGGCAACCGGTTGAACCGGTATTACCGGCCGGTATAAACCGGTTTTTAAAACACTGTTAGAACTAGTGAATTCTTGTTCCACCGGCTAGGATGCCTCACAAAAGTGAGAAAACAATTTGAGCTTATCACAATTAATTAAGAGTTAATTACTGTTTTCGTCCCTGAGGTTTGTCAAAAATAACGGTTTCAGTCCATTAGTTTAAAAATTGCGATTTTAGTCCATTAGTTTCATTTTCGTAACCATTTCAGTCCACTAACTTAACTCCATCCATTTATTTTGTTAACTTTGAGTTAAGTAACTAATTCAGGGACGATTTGCATCAGTTTTAGAAACACAGGGACTTAAGTGTAAACTCTAAAACATTAAAACAAAAAAATAGTAAATTCCAAAAAATCAAAAAAATTCCAAAAAAAACAAACAAATTCCAAAAAATTTTACAAAATAATAAAAATTCTAAAAAATCATAAAATTCTAAAAAATCCAAAAAATCCGTTTCGGCGCGAACTGTTTCGACCCGAACCGTTTCGAGCTGAACCGTCCGTACCGTTTCGACCCGAACCGTTTCGAGCTGAACCGTTTCGACGCGAACCGTTTCGACCCGTACCGTTTCGAGCCGAACCGTTTCGACCCGTACCGTTTCGAAGCCGAACCGTCCTTACCGTTTCGACCCGAACCGTTTCGAGCTGAACCGTTTCGACCCGTACCGTTTCGAGCCGAACCGTTTCGACCCGTACCGTTTCGAAGCCGAACCGTTTCGAGCCGAACCGTTTCGAACCGAACCGTTTCAACCCGTACCGTTTCGAAGCCGTACCGTTTCAAGCCGTACCGTTTCGAACCGAACCGTGCCGTTTCGAACCGAACCTTTTCGAGCTGAACCGTTTCGAACCGAACCGTGCCGTATTGAACCGTACCGGTTCGGCTTCGAAACGGTTCGCGTCGAAACGGTTCGGGTCCAAAGGGTTCGGTTCGAAACGGTTCGCATCGAAATGGTACGGTTCGAAACGGTACGGCTCGAAACGGTTCAGCTCGAAACGGTTCGGTTCGATACGGCACGGTTCGGTTCGAAACGGTACGGCTTGAAACGGTTCGGCTTCGAAACGGTACGGGTCGAAACGGTTCGGTTCGAAACGGTTCGGGTCGAAACAGTTCGCGCCGAAACGGATTTTTTGGATTTTTTAGAATATTTTAGAATTTTTATGATTTTTTAGAATTTTTATTATTTTTTAGAATTTTTTGGAATTTGTTTGGTTTTTTGCAATTTTTTTTGATTTTTTGGAATTTACTATTTTTTTTGTTTTAATGTTTTAGAGTTTACACTTAGGTCCCTGTGTTTCTAAAACTGACGCAAACCGTCCCTGAATTAGTTAGTTAACTCAAAGTTAACAAAATAAATGGATGGAGTTAAGTTAGTGGACTGAAATGGTTACGAAAATGAAACTAATGGACTGAAATCGCAATTTTTAAACTAATGAACTGAAACTGTTATTTTTGACAAAACTTAGAGACGAAAACAGTAATTAACTCATTAATTAATTTGCCGTTTCACAAGGCACCGCCGCACCTCCCAAAAAAATACACCGTCAAAAGAAAAACCAACGGTCTTTTCCAATCAACAAACAACCCAACCGTAGTCACTGCTCTTGCTTATCTAATCGCAAGACAAACAAAAAAACCCCTTTGATTAATCTATCACGGATTATTCAACTCGTTTTTCACGGGTATCGCACCGTATCACCCCGAATCGCTCAGGTAAACTCCGGTATCACACCGTAACACCCCAAATCACTCAGGTAACTCCACACCTATTGATTTGAACTTTCACTAGATCTGACTCGCTCTGATCGATATCTCCCGTAGTTGTCTCGCACAACTCGAACATGATTTGATTGAATCACACAATATCCCGCAGTCGTATCTGGCGACTAGATTTGTTGAAACGATCTCTCACTGATCGTAAAGTTGAACCGCTCACAGGTTCGTCTTTTCCCTTTTCTCTCCTTTTTTAATTACCTTCGAAGGTTTGGTTGCCACAAATCATTTCGCTCGACCGGTTCAATGCCAAAACAAAGTTCTGTGACTGCTAAAGAAGATCACTTCTGATCGTTTAACACGACTGATCTTCCACTTCGTTTGAACCAATCGCAGGTTCTCGCCTTCGATCAATCCTACACAGATTCGATCGGGTGGCTTTGTTCATCACAGCTTTGGTTTGGTTGCTTGATCAATCTTCTTCACCTCTCACAGGCGTTGATGTCCTCTCACAGGTCTCAATCACCAGCCTTTGCTCTTCTTGTGTCCCAGGTCTTGATCAAAGCTTCAGCTTGCAATACGAACTTCAGTTGTACCCGGTTATACACCCCGATTACCCGCTGCGACCTGTTGTGGTTATTCAGCTCACAACTATTAATTATTTCCCGTGGCTTGGTTATTCACCCCAAGACACACGTCCGTTTCTTTTCCGATTTTGGTTATGCACCCCAAAATCTTTAACGCCCCGTTTGCGGTATGTGGATATAATGTATATATGTGTAGGCCATCGGGGGGCAAAAAGTGAAAGTACACTAATTTCAACCTTATATTACTAATTTCGTGAAAATAACGTTAAAAGCTGAGGACGGTTAATCATGCATCATGTGGTGGCGTTGATAGCTGTAGCTGAGTGTTATGCCTTGTGTCCAAGGCTTGATGCAAAACTACTATCGAGCCGGGGGTCTCACTGGAAGCAGCCAGTCTATTCTTACGGGTTAGAGATAAGGCTGTCTACATCTTACCCTCCTCAGACCCTACCTTTGCTTTGCTATTGGTGAGATTTACTGAGTATGATGATGATGATGATGATGATGATGATGATGATTTATTGAGTATGATGATGATGATGATTTACTGCTGCGGCGGCGGCGGCGGCGCTGGCGACGATGGCGGCGGATCTTCAAGAACACCGGTTTATCACGAACGAGCCTACAATTGTTTAAGCTCTGATACCAATTGTTGGAACAATCAGATCGAGCAAACAACACAAACAAGAAGATATATGTAACGAATCACTAGTTACGAACTCTATATTATTATGAACAAAGACCACACGTTACAATGACCCTAAATCATCTATTTATACTAAAAAATACTTGATCACCAAGTTATCTAAACCCATCCGGCTATCCCAAATAGACCATAAGACCTAATTAAATAATAACTCAAATACACATAATCCCTAAAATTAAGTAACTAGATAAACATTAATTAAAATCCCTAACTAATCAAGGTTAGTTCAACAATTGTTGTATTGTTCTTTTAATCTTCAGTTCCCGATGTTGGTTCCGCTGCTTAGACTTCCCTAATCTTTGCCTGCCAAATGGTGTAATTTGCAGTGTTAAGAATTGGGTATTGGAAAGTCATTGATGTCCCTCCTACCTTTATTGCAACAACTTCTTTCTTGGTTGAATCCTCAGCCATTAAATGTGTGTCTTCACCCTGTACTGATGAATTTTCCTTCCCACAAGTGAGGATTCTACTTTGATTTCTACCTCTTTACCGAAAAATAAAAGTGATCTTACTGATTATATTTGTACAAGATTTCCATGAAAACAAGCCTAATGTCCTTGATCTCCTAATTTTAATCAGTCCCGCCTGTCCGTTGTTGATAATCAAACCCGCCATTTTTGTTACTGATCAAAACCGCCTATCCGTTGTCGATGATCAAGCCCACCTCTTTGTTGTTGATCTTAATAAATCCCGCTTTACCGATGTTGATCTTAATCCCCCTTCACCAAATCTATAACCCTTTTAATTTGTTTTCTTATACATATAATCGAATTCCCTATTTATTTTGCATTTTCCTGTCAAAATCAATATACTTCCTTATATTCCCTATTGAAAGAACATATACAAACAAAAACTAATCTTTCCTACTTCTATTAGGAGGTTAAATAATTAAAGTTCTAAACCTAAACTTGTAACTTATATAGGTATAAAAATCAAACTAAACATCCAGATTCAATAGTATTTTTCTGCCTTCTTTGTTTCCTTTTTAAACCGAGACAACAATTGTCAACAATTTTTATGCCTGCTTCCTTTGAATCCGAATAACCACACTAAAAATTTCTTAAATTGTTTTGATCCTTCTGATCAAACGCCTGACAACAACTACAGCCTAACAATATTAGGTTAATCTCAATCTCAATCTCATCTTCCTAGTTCAGCCGCTGCAGCCACGTGATGTAACACTCATTTTGTTACTCACATATTCAGCCACTTCATCTTCCTTGTTCGGCTGAGTTATTTCTCTCTTCTCCCTTCCTTTTAGTTTTAAAGTTTTTTTCTGAGAGGCAGCATAATATAATCTTAGGGGTAACTTAACGCATAAAAAGGTAAAAAAAATCTACTTGGCCAAAAAAGTTAAGTGGTAGCGGAGACTACCCCTTCCACCACACTAGATCCGCCCCAGACTATGGAAACATATAGATCTATCTAACGATATACCACAATATATAATATGGAAAAAGTATGCAAACTTAGCATCACGACACCAAACCAAGTCTCGCGGATTGTGTGTTTGGAAAATACAGCCAACGACAAAGAAACAACCAATGATGAATTGAACGTGCAGAATCAAGTAGGAAGAAGAAAAATAATTATCCAGCAGCTATAGCGAAGCTTAAAACAAATTTTAATTATATAAGTAAAATACCTTAGCTTAGATGCGATCTTTCTTCAAAATCTCTGATGATAACACTGAGTTTTAATTAACGAGATGAGTAAAAGGATAGATTTTTTTTTTTTTGAACGGCAAGTAAAAGGATAGATAGAAGGGGGATTTTATATAAATGTAATGTAATTATTGCCGACAGCATTTCCCATATTTCCTTTTCATTCATACTTTTTCTTTTCCATGTAACTTTATGATGGGATACGCACTACTACAAAATCTTTAATAATATTATATATAAAAAGTTCACTTAAATCTTTTTTTTTTAATATAACTTTTATAAACACCGAGACCGCACCAAACTAGGCCGGCTCACCAAAACAAACTACAAAATATACAAAGGAAATTTACACCACTTGACACATACAATGTTTTTGAGATTCGATCTATTTTTTAACCAAAGAAAACCTAACGACTTAATGTCCCCCATTATTTCTTCACTCCTGCCTGCACCATTGGAGAAAATCTTGTCGTTTCTTGCTTTCCAAATACACCAACATCCTATGATAATTAAACCTTTGACGACCATCTTCTCCTCCTTTTTGAGATTACAAACATTATGGAATTCAGCCACGTCTCTGAACCCGAATGCGAACAGGGGAGGGAGCCGAGCCCAGCCGCAGAATTGATGCCAGACCCAAAGAGACAGAGAACAACCCGTAAAAATGTGTTCCGTACCCTCTTCATAATCCCCACAGAAACAACAGCTGGAGTCGGGGATATATACGTTCCGTTTGACCAAAGTGGACCTCGTCGGAATTTTGGCTTGCAGAGCTCTCCATAAAAAAAGTGCCACATTTAGCCGGAATTTTTAGTAATGTTATCTAGCTAACTATTATACTATTTTGTACGTTCATATGTTTCCAGTTTAATTGATATCATACTGTGAAAAAAGAAAAAAAAACATATTGGGTGAAAATATAAACATAGCTTTTCAGTTTAATTGATATGATATTGTGAAAAAAAAATATATATTGGGTGAAAATATAAACATAATTTTTGAGAAAACAAAAATAACCATGGATGGATGGGTGGGAGTTGGCTACAAAGTCCACTTTTCCTACAAAGTGTATGAAGTGTTCTAAGAGTGACATGTGGCATCTAGGGTTTTTGTATTAAAGGGCATAAAGGTAATTCAATAATTAATTCTATTTTTGGAAGATACATCTTTTAAATAATAAAATGTTATTTTTATGGAAACTATATATCTATTAACTATTCAAAATCGGCAGTTACATCCTTCATATCCACGATTGATTCATCCGAAGTTCGAAACTTAGAACACATTAATTATTTCTTGACGTTGTGTTTTATCAGTTGATGGTTTTCTTCGCATTGTGTTATATCAATTTCACAATTAAACACACCTCTCGCACATTTCGAAACATAAAACACATTCATTATTTCTTGACGTTGTGTCTTCTTATTTTTTTGGCTTCTTTACATTGTGTTATATCAGTTACCACAATTAAACACGCCCCTCACACATAAAACACACCAGTATATAAAATAAACAACATAAAACACACCAGTGTCTGATTCGATATAAACACCAGTGCCTGAAATACACAATATAAAACACACCAGTGTATGATCCCACGATGAACAACTTGAACAAGGAATCATTAATCTTGTTTTTTTAAGCATAGAAGATGATAAGTGTGTGTGTGTGTGTGTGAGAGAGAGAGAGGGAGAGAGGAAAGAGAAATGGAGAGAGAAAGAGGGAGAAGTTTCCAAAACTTAAAGAGTGGTTTTATTGAATGATAGTTACTTGCTATTTTTAAATCCCAGCAAATGACTTTTTTGTTCTCCATCAATTAAATCAATCCTTATTTAAAACATAAATATTACTAAAATGCCATCAAGATAATCTATACCATTCAAAACACTCATCCAATGGTCCAGAACACTTCCTACACTTTGTAGGAAAAACACACTTTGTAGAGGAACCTCACCCTATAATATTATGTATTACTAACAATTGCCAATGGGTTATTAGAGGCATTCATTGAATAGAACCTTTTGTAATTATTGTTACTTAATAATTGTCCTGTTATTTGGTTACTTCTCTCAATCTAATCAAATCTAAAATAATAATTTGAACTCCTTATTACCTTTCTCGCGTATGTATATGGTTACTAGCATTCACAGAGGTTTTTTTTATATCTATCCGTATAATTTAACTAAAAAAATTTTCATTTTCTACAAATCTTCCATATCTCATTCCTTAACCTAAGGGGGTGTTTGTTTTTTCCCCAAACCTCTTCTGGCCTCTTATGTCTGCCACGCAGACGTTTATCTTTGCAGACCGTTTGTTTTTTAGAAGACATTTCATTAAAAAATGTCTTCAAAGCTCTGCGCGTCCTCTTCCCTACGCAGACATGGTCCAACCTCTTCTCACCTCTTCCAACCTCTTCCACAGCCACCGGTCACCACCTCCTCCTCCAAACCGCCGATCACCACCTCCACCTCCTCCACAGCCACCGGCAACACCTCCCCCACCTCCACAGTCAGAACCACCGGAACCACCATCACCACCGCAAACAACCCCCTAAATTATTTGTAAAACACGTTCCGATTGCACTGTTCCGATGGCTTGTTCCGACTATTGCATTCAGACGTAAAGGTGACTAGGAACAAAAACCATGAATTCGATTCAAACAAGAATTATTAACAAACACCGAATGCTAAATCATTTATAGTAAATGATTGATCATAAATCCTATTGCTTGTTCCAGTGATTGCATTCAAACAAAAGAAACCTGACCTTCTAGATCTCCGCCTAGCAGCATCACGAATCTTCCATTTCCGCATCTCCTGATTGGTCTCAAAGAACCTCCTGCGCTTACACTCCTGAATAATATTCGCTCTGAAAACCTCTCGTCGAACCGACCGATCAGGCTCTCTTTGGATTCATCGGGACCTACGATCACCTGCACGTTGTACGGCGTTTTGAAGAATAACTTGTTGGAATACGCAAGAGAAGGATACAGAAGTGAGTGGATATTATTGGAGGTGTTATGGATCAGTGGAGTGATTTTTGTTAATGGTGGTAGGTGGTGGTGAAGAAGAGAGAGAAAGGGGAGAAAAGAAGGTTTGCAGATGTGGGGTTTTGAGATAACCAAACACTGTTTTTATTACACTCTACAGACATTTGATCCACCTCTTCTTGTGCAGACGTTTGCAGATGTGGTCCGCAGACTGCAGACCTATTACATCTGAAAAAACAAAACCACCTAAGTTTGTGTATAGGGAATGCAGAGAACACTTTTGAAGATAAGATGGTTTGGTTGCTAGCTGTGATACTTTTCAAAGATAGTACATAAATTGAATATGTGGTCCCTCAAAGATGATGTTGTTTTGGTAATAATACGTAAAGGAAAGGCTAAAGGCTAAAAGGCGTGGGGTTATGGACTTATGGTTATGACATGATTTGCCACGTAAGAACATTAATGGAAGACTATACCATTTCATTCCCTAATCCACCATGGTTTACATGGATTAAATTATGACAATCATGGTCTTCCTTTCCATTTTTCAAGTAATCATTTCATTTTTCTTTAGATAAAGATAAATTAAAATAAATAAGGGGATAGTGGTTTGGGTCATGACCACACCCTTAAGACCACCCGTAACCGGGCGTTTTTCAAACGAAATAATGCCAAAACACGCCCGAACACGCCCCGCCTCAGCCCCATAGGCGTTTGCCGGCGTTATTCGAGAAAAAAGGGACGTTGGCGTGATTTGAAACACGCCGGAACTTCATTTGTTTGCCCAATAGGATCTTGCCATGTTTGTGTAATTAGTTTTAATTAAAAAAACAAAAGAAATAATATTTGTGTATGTATAATTAGATTTTGGCAAAGCTTTTTTTTTAGGTTTAAGTTGCAGGTCCTTTGTGGGTGACAAAGGAAGAAGGAGGTAATAATTAGATTTTGCACATTCAGTCCCTGCACTTTGATTGTATTTAAAAAAAGGATTTAAACTTCAAAACTTTTAATATTTCAAGTTTCAAAAATGTTATATCAGTCCATAAAATTTGTTTATTAAATGTCTTATTTGGATCTTTTATAAAACCAAAAATTTTGCAATGTATTTTTTTTTACTTTTTTTCGGTTTTTTTATTTCTAGTATTGTATTTTTTTTATTTAATGAAGTATTTTAAATTTTTAATTAAAAAAATAAATGTGTAATGATTGGAAGGGGCGTTATTGGGCATTATTCCCACTACGCCACTTTTGCAATAACGCCCAATAATGCCCCCATGCTGACTGGACTGCAACATGGCAGAAAACGCCCCAGGGTGGGGGCATTATTCATCTAACGACTACGCATGGTCTAAGGTAGTGATTTTGTATCGTGGATTAGAGGTGGGTGATATGACACTGACATAGAGGGTCAAATCATTTTTTTTCTTTAGATAAAGATAAATTAAAATAAATAAGGGGATAGTGATTTGGGTCATGACCACACCCTTAAAGTAGTGGTTTTGAATTGTAGATTAAAGATGGATGATATAACACTGACGTGGAAGGTCATGATGGTCATGAGAGTAATGACCACACCCTATACGATTTCAAAAACATCACAAAGTGGCTTCAATTATGACATCCACTTAGGATTCCAAAAACATCACAAGCTGGCTTCAATTATTTTAGTTGTGTTGTCACCTGAGGAGACTTTGTTGACCATTTTAAAACATTTCATATCACAAAAGTTGTAATCACCAAGTAAATGAAATATCTTGTCCTATTCGGGCTAAGTTTAATTTTTTTAAACGGTGAAAGTTTCTATGACTACTTAAATTTAGTATCTACCGAATTGAGTCTTATCATTGATATATATGCACAAATATATTCAAGACAACTTTCGCAAAATTACTTGCATACAAGATTACTTTACATCAGGGTTGTTCTAACCTCTTTGAAGGCCCAAAGCGAAATGAAATTTTGAGACCTTTAATCCTTGTTTGATTGTTATAAACGATACTCTTTTATCTGTGTTTGGAACCAAACAAAAATCTAACACAACTATAACAGAGAGTGGTTTGCTTGTATAAGAAATCAAACAGATCTAAAACAATTAAAGTGGTTTGTCATTAATTTTCTTTTAAGTGGGAGCCCTATATTTTTGGAGGCCTTAGGCCCAAGCCTGAGTTACTTATACTATAGGTACGGCCCTACTGTTATATCCTTTCCGAACACGTTATGAGAGAGATTTACAATATATTTTTTAACAAGTTTTGAGGGGTCTCGATGAAAAGACGTATTCTATTGTGGTTGATGCAGTTGCGGAAACAAGCAAATGGCCAATAAGGGAATGAATTTTTTTCAAACGCTTGAATCAAATGATTCAATTAGCAAGCTTAAAGCTTTGCAATTGTTTATCAAAAAATAAAAACAACAAAACAATAAACCCTAGGTCGCTACTTATAATTTAAAATTATAATTCAAATAGAAAACAAATAAGATAAAATAAGAAACTCTAATAAATATATGCAAAGATATCTCTTTATCTTCTCCAAAATAACATCTTCCAACAAACTCCAACGGATCTTCACACGGGCGCAAGTTTGGTACGGGTTCAGGTTCAGTTGAACCAGCATCAGTATTGGTGTAGCTTAAGATATATTCTGCTCTTCTAGAAAATTGTATAGAGTAACTACTAGAAAAAACACATTTCTTGACGCGCGTTGCGCGTTATAGCAGGGTAATTATGACACGCCAAAACGTGTCATTAAATGGTGTGTCATAAAATTAAGAGTTAATTACATAGTTAGTCCCCGTGGTTTGCACAAAGTAACATACTTAGGTACTAATAGTTTAAAATCACATTCTAGGGTATTAACTTTTCATTTTGTAACGTTTGGAGGTATTAACATTATTTGTAGGTTTAAAATCACATTCTGTTAGTACCTAAGTATGTTATTTTATGCAAACCACAGGGACTTACTATGTTAATACCCTAGAAGTTAATACATCCAAACGTTACAAAATGAAAAGTTAATACCCTAAAAGGTGATTTTAAACTATTAGTACCTAAGTATGTTATTTTGTGCAAACCACAGGGACTAACTATGTAATTAACTCTAAAATTAATATGACATGCATTTGTGTGTCAAGTTTTTATGACACACTTTAATTCACACATTTATGACACACTTTAATAACACACGTTCATAACAAGCGTTTACGACACACATTTTATGACATTCTTTAATAACACATGTTCATTACACGCATTTATGACACATATTTGTGGCATTCATTTACGCGTGTCATGTTTTTAATTATTTTTTATAGAATTACTAATTTACTCTTGGTACATATATAATAACAAAAACAATAAATCCATTTCATAATATAGATATATATACATACATACATACATACCTACATACATACATACATACGTACGTACGTACGTACATGCATGCATACATACTCCAAAACAACCCATTGCATAATCATTTATCAAGTATACTACAAATTTTTTTTAACGTTAACACTCCAATCCCTGTGGTTGTCGTTTGCTCGCAATCAAGTGCCTCCCACTAACATCCGTTAGTTGAACATTGGCATTTCTGTTAAGAGACCACAGTGCCCCTTAGGGACTGAAATTGCAAGTCGAATTAGTCTTGTGTTCTTTATAAACTCTGCAACTCACAACCACCATCATCTTCAATTCAACTTACCCTAAAATGGCTTCAACTTCATCGTGGACTAGAAAATGGGTTCAATCAACTCAGAAATCAAACAAATCCATTAATATTGATTTGTCAGTAAACAGTTTGAATGGTTCTATACAAGAATCATTATTCACCAATTTGCTCAATATTGAATACCTTAATTTCACTCAGTTTGAATGGTTCTATACCAGAATCATTATTCACCAAACACCATTTCCCCATTCTGCCCCAAAACCCTCGCTCCCCCTCTGGCATCTGTTCCTTCATTCTTCCGCTTTCAACCACCCACAACCACCACCACCACCACTAGCCTCCGCCACACCTTTCTTCACCACCGTAACCCCATACCACCACTGCACCTGGCAACCAAAACCCTCCACTATGAACCTCCAACCCAGTGAACATCTTTCTGAATCGAATCGTCGACCTTAATTGGCGTTTTTTGTAAGTCCTTTGTCTTGAGATTTTGCAGAAACATCACAAAGTGGCTTCAATATTTTTGTTGTGTTGTCCCCTCAGGAGACTTTGTTGACCATTTTAAAAAATTTCATATCACAAAAGTTTTAAACACGTATTAAATGAAATATCTTGTCCTATTCGGATTAAGTTTATTTTTTTTTTAACGGTGAAAGATTCTATGACTACTTAACTTTAGTATCTACTGAATTGAGTCTTATCTTTGATATATATGCACAAATATATTCAAGACAACTTTTGCAAAATTACTTGCATACAAGAGTACTATATTACAAATAAAAAGTAGGTGTCTGTCATATGATATAGAAAATCAAATAAATAATATTATAAATGAGAAGTATACAATAAATTTAAACTAAATAATAATTAGAGTTAATTACATAGTTAGTCCTAGTGGTTTACACAAACTAACAATCTAAGGTACTAATAGTTTAAAACAACTTCCTGTGGTACTTACTTTCCATTTTTTAACATGTGGGGGTATTAATTACATAATTAGTCCTCGTGGTTTACACAAACTAACAATCTAAGGTACTAATAGTTAACCACTGAATTAACGTTAATACCCCCACATGCTAAAAAATGAAAAGTTAGTACCCTAAGAAGTGATTTTAAAATATATGTATCTTAGATTGTTAGTTTGTGTAAACCACATGGACTAACTATGTAATTAACTCTAATAATTAAAATAATATTTAGTAGGAGAGTTATCTATAATTAATTAGAAGAGATTAAACTAAATAATAATTATCCATAAGATATTAAACTAAATAATATTTAGTAGAAGGGTTATCTATAATTAACTAGAAGAGATTAAACTAAAATAATAATTATTCATAAGACATGGCCAAATATGATAAGTGTCCCTCAAATGGTTTCTTTTATTATATAGTAGAAGGGTTATCTATAATTAACTAGAAGAGATTAAACTAAAATAATAATTATTTAGTTATTTATTTTACTATAATGATGACGTTTGTTTGTCAAATATGTTGGAAGAATTAACTTTTTAAATTTATATACTATTAAAGAGAAAGGTCGGTGGAGACCTTTCTCTTCTAGACTGCGGGGTATGGGGCGGGAGTTTGGGCGTGGGTAGGGGGGAAACGCCCAAGCCACCACCCCGGGTGGGCATGGGTTTCGGCGTGGCCCTTGGGGCATGGGTTTCAAGCCGGGCGTGGGGCGGTCTGGCCAAGCTGACATGGCGGGCTCTAATTGGACAAACCAAAGAAGCCGTTGGGCTAGCCGTTGGCCAACGGCTATCTTAAAAAAAAAAAAAAAACTAATAAAATTTTATTTTTCCACTATAAAACCTCACAATTTCTTCCATTTTTTACCACATTCATCTTCAATTCTCCATCTACAAAACAAAAAAATGCATCCTCATAACCGTCCTTTTGACCCGAACAACCCGTATGCATTCCAAGAAAATAATCCTAGCCCACCACCCAATCGTCCAATGCCTCGTCCATTTTTCATACACTCTTCTATGCCCCAAGAAGCGAGTTATGCATCGTATATTGGGAATCGTGTGTTTACTAACTTCCCACACACCGATGATTCGATACCTACCCCGTTTACACAAACGGCCATCAACCTTTCACCAACCTCCATCGACCTTTCACAAAACGAAACCGTCCCCGAAACTCAACCACCCAACGATGGTCCTTCCGCACCCCAACCCATAAAAAAGAGAAGCCATAAGAAAAAAACCGAGGCGGATAAAGCACTTGAAACCATCAAGCGAAAACAACTAAAATGGACCGTTCCTGAAGAACTTGCATTGGCGAGGGGTTGGTTTCAACAATCTCAACATTCAACTTTAGGTATTCTTAAACTTTGTTTTTATTAATGTTTTTTTTTATATAACTTTGTAATATATTAAATTTTGTTTTTATAAAAACAGGAAATTCTCAACATCGAACCTATTTGTGGCAAGGGGTTAGTAGAATATTCCATGAAGAATTGGGAAAAGAGGTTTATCGTGAAAACGATAGCTTATCCTCGAAGTGGACCGAGATAAGCGGCCAACTTACAAAATATAGTGGTTTTTTAAATAAAGCAAAACAAAACCCAAAAAGTGGTGAAACCGAAGCCGACATTGTGACGAATGCATTGGTTCAATTCAAGACAAATGTGGGGACCGACTTCCGTTTCATGCATTGTTGGGAGATTTGTAAGTTTCATCCATAGTGGGCGAATATCCCCAGTGGTAGCGAAAGCAACACGTCTTCCAAAAGGTCGAGGGCCTCGTCCCAATCTGATGCACGAGATCAAGAGATTGAGGACCTTTTTGATGATTCGCCAAGCCCAAACCGGCCTGAGTATGGAAGAGATGCCACAAAAAGGCGTGCTCAAAAATCAAGATCTGCTACGGCATCACCTTCAGCTGGGAGTTCGCTCTTGCATAGAGGAATATACAGCGACCAGTTGGATGACATTTCATCCAAGATGGATACATTCAACGTCTTCCAACAACAAAGGGCCGAAATTCGGAAGAGCAAAGAAGCTAGAGATGCCGCTAGAGAAGCCGAGAGACAAAGACGGGAGGATTTGAAAATTCTATCCCAGCCGATTGATCACCTAAAGGGTGACGAGTTGGAAATAGTCTTGGAGATGAGAGAAGAGATAAAAAAACAAATATAAACGTTAGGAAATTTTTTTATGTAATTTTCTTTAATTTTTATGTAATTTTCTTTAATTACAAAGAGCCTAGCCGGGTCAGCCCAGCGAAGCCCACCAAACCCACGCCCCCAACCCCCGCCCCACCATACCCTGTTTAATGTGGGTCGCCCCATGTCTGCCACCCCAAGCCACGTGTCAACAAATGCCCCAACCCAAGCCCAACCCCCGCCCCACCATACCCCGCAGTCTTAACCCTCAAGTTTTTGACTTTTTTATTTCTTTAAGGCCTTTACACTTTCAAGTTTTTCCACTTTACACCCTTAATTTTTTGACATGAAACACTATTAACCCTTATCTTTAAGTAAGTTGCACATTCACTTCTAACTTTCAGTAATTGACAACTTTGACCTTCTTAACCTTTTCTACTTAATAACTTGACACCTCCTTTGGTTTAAATGACTTTTACGACGTTACACCGCAACGTGGACAACTTATTATACTTTTTTTTATCTATGTTCCTACTTATTTTGTGTACGTTCGTAAACTGTATTTTAAAGCAAGTCGGGTCAAATATACTACATTTTCATCCGATGGCGGTGTAATTTTTTAAGTAAAGAGTCGGGTCAAATATACAGTATAAATACAAGTTACTTTAACTTTCGACGCCGCCGCAACGCGCGGCGGGTCAAATCCTAGTTACACATGATAAGCTAAAAAAAGTGAACAAAACTGGTGAAAGCGTTTCTAGTAGCAGTAACAATGATTCAGAGATGTTGAATACAGAATTATAAAGGATTGCTATGACTACAGAATTGACTGATTTCTTCTCTTCAATTAATTAATTTAGTTACTTAAAATCAGGTCACGTTTTTTACCAATGTGTTTTTAAGTATTGCTCTCAAACATTGGGTCTCAAAAATTTCAGAAGAATTCTAGTCCTGAGCAGGGGAGAGCGAGCAGAGCCATAGCGCACCGCTCGTAAACCGTCCGAACTGATTTGGGCTTAAATGAGTTAGAGCCCAACCCAAGTTTCATATATCAAGTTTAAAGAGGCTCGAGTCTTAACAAGCACGTTATTTATATGAGCATACACACTTTTAGTTAATATAACAAAAAATATTGTTATATATAACTAATAAACAAGCCTAGATTGTGTCGAGCTTAAAAAAAACTCACAAGCCAAAAGCTTTAGAAATAGAAGTTTTGGGCCATGTATATCACTGAGAAAAAAGTTCTGGTCTAGACTCTAGAATGAAGAGACAAAATGTAGTGTTGTACCATACAAATATACAAAGTAATCAAGGTTACTTAGATATTATCTTTCACTAATGTTAAAAACTATTTTATATTACGGTCTTTCAAATTAAAATACTAGTCTGTCCAAAAGTACGGTTGCAATTCGTGCAGGCTATAACAATTTCTGATAATAAGCATAAATTATTAATAGATAAATTCAGAATGAAGAACAATACTCAAGAAAGAAGCAAAACATTTCCTTCAAACCAACATAACATACTGACTTTAGAAACAAAACACCAACTCCATTATAATGTTCCTGATATATATGATCTTTATTCATGCAGAACAGCACCTTTAAGACAGGAACACACTGGTAAGCACATTCTTGCACTGCAATGAGGCCTTCAGCAACATCAGACCCTACAAACATCACACAGTAATTATGTCAAACCATGTAACCAAACACCTTTTTTTATATTACATAAACATACCTCTTTCATATATACTTTTTTAAGATATATATTAGCCATAAACATACCTCTTTCATCTCCAATGATACCACTTTCTCCTCAAGACCACCAACTTCCTTCACATTAAACTTGTTCAACATAGTAATACTAGATATGGTGGACATGGGCTTAACCACCAAATCATCCATTACCATGTAGGTTACCACCCCCTTTACAAAACCACCACCCTCTCCCGCCACTTTAGCGCCACCATTGCCAGCCACAAAGGTCACCAGTAAATTCATTTGACCCTTGCATTGAGGACATTTTGCAGTAGGATCATCAGTTATATTGACATGACCACTAGTAGGGCACTTGTAAAGCTTCCTATCCAGTGAACCATCATCATCAGGTAACAAAAGTGGGACATGAGCCCCAAAGTTTGCTATCCTGGGGTTCAAAACAGCGTCTTTGCTTTGATTTGGCTGCATATATGTATTGCTTAAGTTCTCTATGCTGTCATAGAGGTTACCAAGTGAGCCCACCATTGAGTTCTTTCGAAGAAGCTTGATTACAGTACCAATTGGTAGTGAAAGGATATGAAACAAGAAGTCAACAAATTCTTTGCTGGCTTCAGCAAATAAAACTTTCTTGGAGTTGACGTCGATTAGAAGCTTTAAGCTTACTATTGTTGGAGTTGAAGAAGAAGACTCTGCCATTGTTGTTTTGCTGAATAAAAATGTAAGTTTGGATTATATTTATAAACTTTGATGATGAATCACTGAGTTGGGTTGGGAATGTGAAAAGCAAACGTTTTGATTTTTGATGTCTAAATAAATTAATGGGACTTAATTGATGATATCTTTTGGAATTCTTGTGTAGTAAAATTGTAAAATTACTTGTTTGACCAAAGAAAGTCAAAACATATATATTTCAAGCCGAAATTATATATTCTTATGTTCCCATTAAAGTCAATGGGAACAATAAGAAATATGAGCCATTAGATCATGCTAAGAATAAATCTTAGCCCTTTAAAATCAGAAATTCAAGGAGCAGTTACTAAGATGGAAAATTGACTTTTTAAAACCCATTTTGCTTTTGAACTGAAAATGAGGCCACGTTCTATTTACAAAAATTACAAACTAAAAAAAAAACTATAAGTTGCAGTTACAGAGATATTTAAAAAAAAAAAAAAAACTCCTCTGTTGCAGTTACAAAATCCAAGTATTAACCTGTTTTGCATTAAAAAAATTAGTTGCTCTTCATATTCAAAACAAAAATGAAATTCAAAATTAAAACCCAGATGTATACCTATAGACCATTCGAGCAGTGTGTAGGTCTCCCATGTCAACATTCTTTATATTTAAGCAATTTGCTCTAAAATAATTACAAAACCTGGGAAAAAAAATTATATGTACAGATTTTTAAATAAGTAGATGATACCAAAAAGTGTGTATTTTTATATTGTTGGTTGATGACAATTTTATTTGAAAAAAGAAAGTTGATTAGTTACAAACAAAAAAAAAAATCTAAGGACAATTTTAATATATATTTAAAAATTTTAAGACAATTCTAATATATTTCAAACGCATAAATAATAACTGTTAAATTTAAAAAATTAATTTAGTTTTCATTTTAAAACGACTTGACATCAGTATTTTTCAAATATTTTGTTTCCTCCAAATAAATTTAAAAAAGTCCAAAAAACATGGAACGTGGGTAATAAGAAGTTATTTGGAGAGACATGTGGCAACATTTTACTGCCACCACCTGGCCCTAGAAGCATGTATATAAAACTGCAAACATGCTTAAAAACATACCTACAAGAGTTTCTCTCTGCTCTCAAAATAAAGCTTATTACGAAGAAAGAACTGCAGCCAAACGTTAGTTTTATCACTTCTGCACATGTAGCTAACTTTTACATTTTATAATGTTTTTAATTTTAATTTTTGTATTCAAGACAGAACCAACTTACCGGGTTGAAGAATATGATCCCAAAACCAAAGAAGAGGAAGTGCAGCAACAAATTGAACCACCTGTAAGTAAACATATTTAAAATTTATGATCTTTTTAAAAAGTATCATCTGTAAGTAAACATATTTATGTATATATCTTATACTTTTATATGCTAAAGAAATAAACGGATATATATGTGTGTATTAATTTTTCATGTAAAAAAATAACCAATTAGAAGTGTCGTTTCACTCTTTTGTCCATTAATTATCCTTAAAGATTGTACTTGCTTGTAGACTTGTAGTAAAAATATAGGGCATGTTGGTAGTAAAAAAAAGGGAAAATAATGGCTGATCATCGCTAACTAATATCTATAAGATTTTTTTTCTGGCCAAAAGCTTTTAAACACTACCATTTAGTGTTTTTTTTTTTTTTTTTCTAAAATGCCTATTACTTAAAACTAATTGACAAAATAACAATAATAATAATAATAATAATCAACTTTTTTAACTGTTTTATTTCATTCGCTCACTTTAGGCTGATATGAAGGAGCTTATAATAACAAAATACGCTTAAAATTAAAAAAAAAATCAGTAAAAAATATGTTTTAACAAAACGGCAATATACTTATCACTTTAATGACTGTTTTATTTTAGTCGCTCACTTTAATTCTTTTTCGCCTTTTAAAAAAGTCGCAACATCATATTTTTTGTTAATAGAAAAAATAACTAACTACAAATAGCTATGTAATAACTTAAAACGTTCCATTACATCACATGATAATAAATTAGCATCAACAAGCTTGATACTTTAATAATGGACCAGTAAATAAACTTTTACTTCAAAGTAACAAAGATCAATTAGAGTATATTACCCACAAATAAACTTCAAATTGGGCGAGATCAACAAATTAAAAGAAAAAACAATTGAATTACAAATTGAAATCAATATATACCAGAGTGAGACGATGAAATCGTTCTGACTAATAATATAACTGGTCATAACGTTCCAACTGCTAGATTGCAGCCTTTCCTAAAGCTGAAGAAAAACATTAACTCTTTAGTGAAAGTCAATAAGTTTTGTACATCTCTTTCAATTACATACTATGTTATCTGATAAAAATCATATATTAATCTCCATATAGAAGTCAAAAATCGTCAAGGGGACAACTTTATCAACAAATAATAATGAAGGAACCTAAGCATTACTTCAATGCATCTTTTGGCTAAGATACAAGTCTTAAAACACGCTTACTTGACGAGAAACTCTTAAATATATGATACAAATCTACTCAACCCTGCTTAATAAGATTCATGGCTTCTTACACATTCTTCAAATCAATACGATTATCATCAAACAGACGGTAAGTAATACAAACAAATGATGATGTTGCAACTAGCAAAATCACATCATTAAACCAATTTAAAGTGCATTCTATTTCATCAATCAGCCAAAAAATCTCTGAACCGATACCATATTCTCAAAAACAGTAATTTGATAACCTAAACACAACTAAAATACAAGTTCTAACAAACAAATTTCAATCCTTTGAAGTTATCTAATACTGCACGTCTTACAAGTAATAAGAATTCATGGCAAACTAATAACATGGCTCTTTTAGCAATAAATCGAGATTAAAATCTCAACAGAAACCTAGATTTATATGCTAAAAATAATACTACTTTTAACTATTTTGATCCCTACCAATCTAATCAAAGAAATCCGAGATTAAAAATAATCAATAATACTGTGAAGAAACGTGATAATACGTTTTGGTAAATGACCCTAAATTAGACTCTAAATCGGACGAAATAAACGAACTATAGTAGAAAAACAACTTAACTAGAAATTGAAATCAATAAATACCAGGGCGGAATAGATCCATGGCAGAAGAATTAGCGGAGGTGGTGAAATTAGATGAGCTTTTCCTGGAGGGAGCACGACGCATCTTAAATTAGGGTAAAATTGATGAGATCCGATTGTTAATGAAGAAGATGATAGGAATGACGTCGGATAACAGGCATCGATGGATAAGTAGTTGATGACTGCTTAGATACAACGAAGAACCGATTGCTCAATCTGAACCGATAGACAAAAGAGGGGAGCAAATCTCTTGGATAGGGTTTCTAACTGCACGCCCGATTAGGTGTCAAATAACCCGAAATAAAAAAAAAAAAAAAAACTTGGAATTCCCAAGGCCCAAAGCCCTAACACTATTGAACAAATTACAAAGCCCAAACACTGTTGAAATTCATTTCATTATTATTTGCGGTTTTAATTTAATTTTAATTTTAATTTTAACTAGTTTTTTACTATCGCCGCGTTGCGGCAAACGTCTTTTGTTGTTTAGTCTGTGTTTACATGTGTTTTGAAATCACTACGAGCGCGTTGCGTACGGAAACCTTTGACAAGAATAAAAAGAAAATATAGAAAAAACACTAAAAGATAACCAAAAGAAAATCAACCAAAAAGCTGTACGGTAATAATGTTGTTCGTATGAAACCTGTGGTCAGAGATGAGCAAATGATATTGGGTACCGGTACCGAATCTCCCGAACCGAAAGATCTTAAGTACCAATTCGGTACGACTTTTGGCGTTCCCGGTACTGGTTAGCTACTGTTTTTTACCTTCGTATACCGGTACCGTAACTGGTATTTTCGGTACCAGTACCAATTCGGTATTGGTTAGCACCGAGCTCATCCCTACCCCTGAAACTAAAAAAAGAAATCATTAAAAGTTGAAGAAAATCAACAAAAAAAAAAGTTGCACGATACCGTTGTTGTTCGTACGACACCCATGATTAGGGATGAGCAAATGGTACCGGGTAGCAGTACTGAATTTCCCGAACTAAAATATTTTCAAAATCAATTCGATACCGACTTTTGGTGTTTTCTGTACTAAGCTGGTGTCGGTTTTTACCTTCATGTACCGATAACCGTACTGTTATTTTCGATAGCAATACCGGTTGACACAAGCTTATCTAACTTAAAAAGTAAAGAAGATAATAAAAATTATTAAAAAAAACTAAATATATTCTACTGTTCAAAACATTCGTTTTTTAATATATAGGATAATTTTAATTTTAATTTTAATTTAATTTTAGTTTTAATATTATTTATGGTTTTACTTTTAGTGTGTTATAAATACTATGGTTATATCATAAACTTGTGTATAAATTATGATATATTTTTTTAGTAAATGTTTTTTTTAAATAAAAGTTAATAACAATGAGATGTAAAGTTGTTATCAGATCATATGATATTGTAATATTTTGAAAATTAATGTTTTGTTTATAATACAAACAAAATAATGTACTTAAATCATTATTTATACCATTATTATGTCCGTCCACTGGACGGGTATAGAACTAGTTTGACATGTTATGACTCGTTTCAGTTTCAACTTTTCCTTTAACCGTGTTCAAATCCATGACGATTTGAAGCTCATCATAAATCTCTTTGGAAGTTCAAAGTCAAATGTGGAATTTCTTGGGATGGATGGATACAAGCTTTTTCATAATAACTTATTTTCCTATAGTGCATGTTGCAATCAGGATTTTGGTTTGAAGAGCGGGAAGTTGGGGAAATGAGGTGGCACTCCCTCATTTGTTCAAAGAAAGGGACGTCTAAAATTTTGGTTCATGAACCGGATTGGAATGCCCCTTATGGTTTTCCTTCATTTTGAATCATTAATTAACTACATATACATTTACAAGTTAGGGGAATAGTGTCATTCCTTATTCGACCAACCCATTTTTAACTTAATTTTATTCCCAATTTAAAATTACGCTTTCGTCCTTCGTTTAAAATTACGTTTTTACCCCCAGTTCAAATTAACTACATATACATTTACAAGTCAGGGGAATAGTGTCAGGCAGCTTGTCTGGCACTTCCCTATTCGACCGACCCATTTTTAACTTAATTTTATTCTCAGTTTAAATTTACGCTTTCGTCATTCATTTAAAATTAAGTTTATAATTTTGCCCCTAGCTCAAAATTACGCTTTTGCCCTCGGTTCAAAAACCCATTCTTAATTTTGTTCCCAGTTTAAAATTACGGTTTCGCCCTCCGTTTAAAATTACGTTTCTGCCCCCAGTTCAAAATACATTGTTGTTTTTGCCCCTTGCTGAAAATTACGATTATGCTCTCAGCTCAAAATTACGTTTTTGCCCACAGTTCAAAATAAAATTATGTTTTCCCCCAAGCTCAAAATTATGATTTTACCCTCAGTTTAAAATTATGATTTCGACCCCAGTTCAAAATATGATTACGATTGTGCCCTCTGTATATACAGACATACATGTTATGAGAAAAAAATATTCGGCTTATTGCCCCACAACGCGGACAGGGCAAAAACTAGCTTAATACAAAATGAGGTGACACTCCCTCATTGGTAAGTTGGTTTTGGTTCATTTTGGTTCACATGGAGTGCCCCTTTCACCTATGATGTTCGGGTGTGTATAGAAAAGAGGTTGTTATGACTTCACCTTTAAGAGTTTGACAAAAGTTAGATTATGATTTCTAGTTTCCAATACTAGCAAAAGTAAGATTATGAATTGATTTGATAACCAGATGCCAGATGCCAACCCGCCGGGTCTGATATGAACCTACCCGTTTAGTTAGACGGGTTCACATGTTCGACCTGAAAACTTACCCGAACATTTTTAGACTAAACCAAAACTAGTGAATTTCATGTTAGGTTCATATCGATTGTCATAAATTCACACCCCTGCTATTACCCTTAGACCATGTGTAGTGGTAATGCCCCTATCCTTTGTTGGGGAATTTTTAGATTGTCGGATGATCAGAGAGGCGTGATGTCACTCTCATATCAAATTATTTCGGTGGTTCACCCGAATAATTCAATCAGATACAACTCTGATTTTCGAGAAAAAGAACCAGTGTATGTTTGTCTATGTAAAATTGTATGAACCAGGAAGAATTCAGCCAAAACTGTCTACGAAATTTGGGTTTTTTGGGATGTAACTGCCTAATGGCAGTTATCTCTATTTTCAGAAAAAAAATTGCCAAAAAAACTACCATTTTTTATCATTTCGAAAATGTGACAAATTCCAGGAAATAAAAATTTCTGATGCAATTTTATTAAGGCAATTTTTTATCAGCTCGACCTCAGCCAGGGGCTCTGCCCCCTTGGAACCCCCGTAGAGTACGGGCTCCATCCGTACACTTTAAATTATAATAACTCAAACAAGCGTGCACTCCCGCACCTCCTAACTTGCTTGATGTGTATTATTATTCGCTTTGATCAACAAGTCAATCCCCGATTACACTAAAATATCTAATATCCTTGGGTGTTTTACGCCATGTGGCAGCCTAGTCAGCAATGAGGTATTCTGGGGCGTTTTCTAAAATGGGTGTAGTGGTGATGTGGGCATTGTGGTGTAATAGAATTAAATAAAAAAAAAGTCATAAAAAAATGTTATTGGACAAATGGAGAGTGAAAACAGGTGATTGACCAAAAGAATTGAAGTAGGGTGTTGAAAAAAAAAACCCCAAAACCAATTTTTGGTTCAAAAACACCCCGGGGGCCGGTTGGGTGGCCGTGCTTTTATAAAAAACGCCCCAAATTTCATCGACTACGGGTGGTCTTAATTCACCTTGTCCCTTTAGCCGCACCTGGCACCCTTTTAGTTATCCAAATTCAGTAAGTCACTCAATGTCGATCAGGTTTGCTAACCCTAATCCCGTATATCACCAGATTATATTTTCGTAATTGGATTTCAGTTCTTGTTGGAATATAGGGAATCTCTGTTTGAAATCACTTTGTACTGTACTTAATATTGATATCTCTGTTTACTTAACCTACATATATCTGTAGCATTTGTGATATTTGTGCATATAATAGCTATACATTTTCCTCTTTGTTGCCAGGTATATATTAGGGCAATTGATGAATTGAAGTTCAATGAAATTTTGTTAATTTTTATCATTCTTTTAAATCCATTAATGTGTTGCAAAACACATATCACATGACAACTGTACAAGAAAAATGAGAAATGATACATTGAATTTGTGAATAGTTGTTCCAATCCTTGCTGTCAAGGTGGAGATATTTTCAGTTGTATTATCCTATAGCTAGTTAGAACTTTTTTTTTTTTTTTTCATAAGTTGAGCATAATATTAGATTATAGAAGTCACATACTGTCAAAATCCACCTAAGACGGATATGAGGGAGGGTGGGCGGGATAAGGCCTAGGTGGTATACAAAAGTATCTACTTCAAATTGTGGTCTGTGTGAGGATATTGTGGTTGTAGGTTGATACTTTTCCTAGATAAGATCATTGTTTTCGATACCTAAGAGAATTTACGCCTATCGGTTGACTATACCATGGTCAAAGGTACTCTTTGTTAAGGTATTGCTAGTGGTCCCCATACCTTATCTTTCCATTGGTTATTGTTTGAAGTCTTAGATATGCATATGTGTTCACTCTAATAGGTTGATAAGAAATGTACCGCTTTTAAATAATACCACCAACGCGTTTTGAGGTATTAGCTGTGGATGAATGGATTGGAGACATCCACTGGAAGCATTCTTGAGGCCGGATGTTAAAATTGTGCAGTTAATTGGTGCTTTTATCTCTTCTGTCTGTTACTTTCTAACACATCAAATACTTCCTTTTGTCACTCCATACTACGTAATTCCATGGACATCGATATGTATATGAACTAAATCTTTTCCTTTTGATATTCTCCATGAATTTTAGCCTTCAAATAGATAGAGTTTTTTTCACCTAAATGTATGGCCTATAATTTTTTGGTCCCTCCATGTACTCATTTTGGTTAACAATATGAAGTTAGAAAGCATGTCGTTATTGTGCAGCTCAGCCAGTTAGGTGACCTTTCAGGGGAAGTAATCGTATCGGACTCTGTTTCGTGCTTGAATTTTCTTTTGATCATGAGGTATGCATGCTTATTTTGAATGTATAATGTCTAGTTGTGACTTTTTGTCTAGTTGTTACCTTGGTAGCAGGCGGTGCATAGTGCACTAAAATGTTGGATTTTTCAGGAGACACGTGTCAAGGACCACAACTTCTAACTTTCACATATAAAACATTGACATTGTTTTCAAGCTTCCTGCCAAAGGTTAAGGTCTATTGTTGATTATTAGTACGGTTAAATGGTTAAAACAGGGCAAAGTAGAAGTTCAGGGCTGGAAATTTGAATGGCTAATTACTAATTTCTACATCCTAAAATGAATGAAAGAATTTTCTATTTTTCATTTTATATAAGGTTTAATGCCAACTTAACATTTTATATATGAATCGATTTTGCATTTATTGTTAGGTGTTGTGAGTGATGACCATTGCCACTAAAAAAGGATGTGAGTGATAGAATAGTGGCTGATGACATGGCAGAAGTTGATTGGATGCTTGTGAGTGATAGAATTCTATCACTAGTGACCACCCCCACCCCCTAACTAAGAGTTTTGAACTGTGCACTTGTTAAGTTTTAGTCTAAAGAAACGGAAGAAGTCGAGTCCAACAGGAATGCTTTTCCTCTTTTGCTACAATCATGCATCTTACTCCACAATCCCATGCAGACAATTCTACATCCACCAAGTTGCTTGATCAAGAACGCCATATGGCACTTTCTTATTGGTCAAAGGTTGTTAAGGAGCCGCCTATAAGTCTAACTGCAGAGAATGTCCATTGGACCCACCGGTCACGTGGGGTTTGGGCTGCCAAATGGGAATCCTACATGTCATGAATAGTCATTAACAAATCTCCTCTAATCCCTTATATACCAATTATTATCTATCTCCCACATGGGACTCCTGGGCCCACACCACCATCTCTCCTATATACAGTTTGATCATTACTTACCATATGCACCTCTAATCAATTCAGTGCCTGTGATCACCATTGCTAGTTCATGACAATGGGTGACGCTTCAGCGTCATACATACACATGGTATTTAACATATATAGCACCCTATTCTCTATAGTTTCTTTCGTTGATCACAACTTATTATTAATGATTTGATGTATGTATAGGTGCAACATCATCATCATCATCGTACTCAGTATATCCCACCTATAGCAAAGCTAAGGTAGGGTCTGAGGAGGGTGGGATGTAGACAGCCTTACCTCTACCCCGTAGGAATAGAGAGGCTGCTTCCAATGAGACCCCCGGCTCGATTGTGGTTTTGCATCAAGCCTTGGACATAAGGCACATAACACTCAGCAATTGAGACAAACGCCAATTGGTGCATGTACCCCCTTGTCTTTCGGCTATCAACGCCACCACATGATGCCTGATTAACGATCCCCTCTTTTTAACGTTATTTTCACAAAATTAGTAAAATAACGTTAAAAATGTTAAAAATAACGTTAAAAATGTATAGGTGCAACATCTTATTGAAAAATGTTTGATATTTCACATGACAAAAGAAGAGTGCATGGAAGCCCTTTCTAAGCATGCAAACATCAAACCAGTCATCACTTCCACTGGTTAGTCGCAACTTTAATCACGTCCTTATCATGCATGCAGTCGCAAGATCTCGCGTTTACTTCTCTTAATTATAGGGTTTGTACGGAACACATCCTATACGCAGGTGCTAGAAGATAGATCACTTTGGTCATGTTCGCATGTTATCAATACAAATAAACTTATACAATAGTATTTTGCATGTTTTTATTCTAACACAAGAGTATTAATTAATGTCTTTATGCAGTGTGGAACGAGTTAGAGAAAGAGAACCGGGAGTTCTTTGAGTCCTACTCACAGTCTTTGTCTCAACCCTCAAGCGGGTCGGATCGGATGTCTGAGTCAGAGACGAGTAAACTGATCCAGAAGATGATATCTGACCATCAAGCAAATGGTTCAGACAAGTAACAACCGTACATATATATAGTCTTTTAGTAAACTTGCTAGTTGCTTACATGTACCTCTAGCTAGCCACCTAGCCACTGTACAGATTTGTATATTCAACTAAAATAATATAATAAATATATTGTAATGATAATACATACCTGAAATATGTTTTAAAGATATTAATGCATACCTAGGTATAACTATAACCTCTGGTGGAATGGTTGGGGGTGCACCTGGAATCTTAGTGAATCAATTTGTCTGGGAAAACAGTCACAGTCTAGTGCTGTGTTTGGTTTATTTTTGTTTTGTGATGTATGAACAAATGAAGCTAAAATTTGTTGGGTCCATCAGTTGTCAGTGTCATGTGCCTTTTCTTCTGATTTGAAATCTCAAGAAAGAGTTAAAAATACTTGTGGCATGCATAACATCTCTCAAAAAGCTTATCAATTCAGCTCTTTCCGGGTGAGAATCGGGTCAGGTTTAGGTTTGTGGGTTGAATTGATGAACCTGAAAACAACCCTTGTATCTTTTAGTATCATAGATGTCGACCATAATTCAAACACATACATGACCTGTGTAAGTCATTTATCTAAATTAGTCAAACGGGTTGACCGGATGTGTATGAGTTATAATCAAGTGCTAAATGGGTTGGTTGGTTGTAAACAGGCAGTAACAAATGGGTTACAGGCTGTAAATGGGTTGGGTTGACCTTATTAGTTTATTTTCTCTAATATTAAACGGGATGATGTTGACTTGTACAATCAAACGGGTTAGAAACGATTACCTAAAACTTGATTATATTGACTTGCTTAGGTTCATAAATCCATCGTTGATTTGTCATTTGAATCTATTGTTTGGTACTATAATATGTAAAGTTCATATAATTTAGTACTTATATAAACGAAAACATACGTAAGTGTTTATTATAAATGAGAAAACGAGTCTACCTTTTGCTAGTATTAGAAACTTGAAATCATAATCAAACACCATAGGGCGAAAGGGGCACACTCCATGTGAACCAAAATGAACCAAAAACAACCTATCAATGACGGAGTGTCACCTCATTTTGAACTAAATGAACCAAAACCATAAGAGGCACTCTAAAATTGGATTCATGAACCAAAATCCCTTTTTTTGAACCTTGAAGGAGGGTCATTTCATTTCCCCAACTCCTCAGTCCTCACTCTTTGAACCAAAATCCCATCCCACTGTGTTGTGGCGGTGATCCACTTTGTAACAAACCTTCCCAAACCCCATCCTAAAACCATGTGTAGTGGTGAATTCAAATAATGCCCCACCCAAGGGTGTTTTGCGCCACGTGTAATCTTAGTCATCAAAGAGGCGTTATTCACAAAGGGGAGTAGTGGTGATAATGCCCAATAATCCTCCGTCAATCATTACACAATTATTAATTTTTTTAATTAAAACTAATAAAATTTTATTAAATAAAAAACATTACATTCTTAAAAAAAATAAAAAACCGGAATTAAGAAAAAAAAATAAAATCCTAAAAAAACCAAAACAATTAAATAAAAAAACAAAACAAATAAATAAGCTAGAGTCCGTATTTTTGACGGATTTGTTCCCGATGCATTTGGGCTAGGATCAACGCGTCGCCTGTGAGATGGTCGATTGGTTTAGACAAAAATTCGATATCTTTCTCCATTTGTCTCGATTCTTGTATCGCGACAAACTTTTTGTTTTCGGCGTTTCTTTCCTCGATAGTTTGTAAACGTCAATGACCGAGATCTCGAATGTCTTGAAGGCGTCGATTCATCTCTTCGAAATCTTGCTTCAATATTTCGTGATTAGAAGAACAGGATTCCGCTTTTTTTCCCTTATTTTTGGCACTTCTTCTACCCGGCGGTCGTTCCAACTCCAAATCTTCCTCGTTGTCTACAATAATATTTAAATCGACGTTGCGAGCATTTGAGGTTGGTGTGTCCGGGTCAACCGACGATGATGTTTTGGACCGCTTTGATTTATGTCTAACGCTAGACGTCATCGTCGGTACGTTTTCCCATTTGGGACTTCCTCTTAAAAGCTCCCAACATCTTAAATAAGTGAAACTGCCTTTCGTAGCATGGTATTCTTCCAACGCCTTTGTTATAACATTAGCGTCGTTTTGGCCGCTTTCCCTGTTGTCCCAATTGCGTTGAAAGACCTCTTGAAACTGATGACATTTCCAGTTGATATCGGTCCATTTGCTCGAAATGGAATCTTGTTTGCGGTAATCTTCTTCTTTCTCCATAGCTTTAAAGAACGTTTCACGAATCTTTTGCCAAAAAACCGGTGATGTTTGGTAATTTGCTACAAAGAAAATCAAAGATTATAATGTAATATTTTACAAAAAATAATAATAATAATAATAATAATAATAATAATAATAATAATAATAATACGGCCGAATATAATGTAATATTTAAAAAAAAAATAACTTTTACTTACCAACATCGGGGGCCTCCGATATATCTAGCCACGCACGTGCCAACGCGTACTCCTCGTCTTTAGTCCATGCTAGGTAGTCTCCTTTTCGACGAGGAGTGGTTATATCTTTTTTTGTGAGACCTTTTTCCCAGGTTTGGATGCCTCGACAACGGGCTCGGGTTCGGGTTGTGTCTACGGTACCGTTTCTATCTCCGGAGACGGTTGCGAACCGCCCATGTTTTGAAAGGTTTGAGGATTTGGAAAGAATTGTTGGGAACCGGCCGATGCTAATATTTGAGCGTACGCGAATACGTTAGGATCCATCTCTTGTAGGTTGAAGCTCGATTGGGGTTGCATGGTGTTTGGCCGATATGCGTTGGGGTTACCGGGTCTCGAAGGCACACTGAATGGAGGTCGGAAGGGATTCATGATTGTGGGTGAAAAGTGGAGAAGTTTTTAAAAAAATGGAGAGTAGAGGTGAACGTTTTATAAAAAATGAATGAAAAGTGGTATTTATATAGGGTTAAATTTTGAAAAAAAAAATTAAAGTTTAAATGTTATTACCGTTTCTCAACGGTAAACTTTCGAAAATCCCGCCGGGCACCAGCGTTGCCGTACAAAAAATTCAAAAAAAAAACGCCCACGGGGGCCATGCATTGGGCGTGGTTCTGTGTTTTTGGGCAAAAAAATGCCCAAATCTTCGACGACTATGGATGGTCTAAGGGTGCCGCCCCCTTCACTCTAAGAGCTTTTGAACAATTTTATTGGATCTTCTAGTTTTGAGTCGTTTGTCACTAAGATGAAAATGGAAATGTTTTGGTATGTGATGTCTGAAAGCTTGAATTTATCGCTTGACCTTCTAGGTCGTGTGACAAAGAAACTCATTTTTGCGCCTTCAATACCTAAGTCGTATAATTGCAACAATAACTTTCTTAGAATGTCTACATAAGTATCACATTCAAATTCAGCTTCCACTAGTTTCTATTTTAATCCCGTGAAGGGCATGTCCAGTGCAAGCTGTGTTTTACCTTTTTTTTAATTATCTGGTTTCATTGGTTAGTGGGATATTAGTGAGAGGACAAGTTTTCACATGTAAGCTTTATTTTCAGCCTTTTTTTATAATTTTAGTTGTCTGATTTGCATCTATTATGAAATAACCTAATTAACACCTGTACATGTTGAAAGTGATTACAAGGGTGAACGGTGTGGGCGGTAAAGTGGTTTACTGAGCGGTAACACCGCCGCCAACCCCCTTTACCGCTCGGTTTGGTTTGATCATCGGTGAACTGTTACCGATCGATGAAGATGATGAGTTGATTGTTGGGGAGCGATGATTGGATGGTTTATTTTGTTATGTTTTTTTTTAAATAATAGTTTACCTAATCCAAGATAGGTAAAACCACCGCCAACGTTTTTTAGCAATTGGTAAACAAAATAGGTAAAATGACGTGACACTGTTTGATTGGGTGATTTGGAAGTTTACCTATTTCAAGTGTCTAACCACTCTCTTCACCCTAACGTTTCTCTATTTATGATTGCAGTAAGTGTTCTTATGAAAAAGTTTGCATCCATCCATCAGTAAAAAATCCATATTTGACTTTAAACTTTTAATCAGAATTATCAATAACTTACAAATCAACATGGGTTTGAACTCAGTTTAAGGAAAAGTTGAAACTAAATCTAATCATTTCATATCAGTTTTTGCTTGAAATATATGTTTGACTTTCTATAGTCAAACACGTAGTTTCACTACACAAGAATTCCAAAAGATATCCGAAATTAAGTCCCATTAATTTGAACATCAAAACTCAGAAACACTTGCTTTTCATAAAGACAACAATGGCAGTTCTGACTATCATAACTATGTTAGCGCTGATCCTACTGCCGTGAGTCCACAATGCAGGAACGTAACAAGAACTAAGCGAAAACTAAAACTTAATCTTAACACAAATGCATCAGATAACTTGGAACAACTCACGAAACATTACAGCAAGCAATACGAGGTTTGTTCTTTCATTTTTTTGTTCAACTTAATCTTGGCTTGGAGGATGAAATCGACAGCGTATTAAAAAGAGCAAAGAAGCTAAAACGATGCATTACATTTCATTTCACTGAATAGTAGAATGGCCAAAGGAATTTAATGGTTCATTACCAGAAGTGTTTCTAAGCTATTAGTTTATTATACCTTGCTTGTATGCTTCAAAAGCCTTTGCAATGTAGCCTTTACCTTTGTTAAAAACCGTAGAATTGTGGCAGATCATGCAGAAGTAATGTTTCCACATAGGAATACACATCAAATGACAATTCTCCATTAATCCCAAGATCAAGATTACTGATGTGTTTTGATTTGGGTTCATAAACAGCAATCAGTGATGGGGTTGGGACTTTACGCAGGTCAGCATCATTATCTACAGTTAGAAACACAGGTTCACCACTCTTCCTAAATTCCCGTACGCAATATATTGCTGCATTTGGTGAGTAAATAGTGAATAGCTTTGTAAATGGTTTTGATACCCCATCCTCCATCAGCCAAACATCAACAACATTCTCATCATGCTCATTGCGTCTAAGCACAACAAGAGACTCCCTTAGACTAGAGAAGGACAAATCATGCCTAGACCCGTCATATACCAAACTATCCGGTAGGTTTACTTCCCTAAATTCTTCACTTGTTATATCAAATGAAATAATCAGATTATAAGCCCAAAGATCATCATCTATAGTACTCCTATCAGTAGCAAGCCAATAATAAAACCCATCTATACATCGTCCATCACGGCCAAATTCAATTGATTTACGAGGAAGATTGGTGCCATACGAGCTTCTCCAAGAACGCGTGCTTAGTGTAAAGACCTCAACTTGCCTTGGGATTTCCATATCCTCCTCCCAACTATACATATATGCGATCTTGACAACCTTAGGGTCATTAGTCTGACGACAAACCCCAAAACCTAGAACAGTTCCATATACATACCTATCTCCGAAATTAGGCACAACGAAAGCAGCTGCTTTTGTAACAGAAGGATTCCAAAGAACAACCTTTTCGGTTTTGATAATGGGGCCAAAATAATCATGATAAAGACCGTACAAACACAACAAGCCATGAGAGCTGCCGATTGAATAATAATCTTGAAGCAACCTAACAGATAGAGGAAGAGTAACGGAAACTCTCTGGTGGGGGAAACTATCATCATCAACAATTGAAACATATTTTTCCTTAGAATGAACTGAACCAACATGATGATACCTTACAAGTAGATGTTTCGTTTGGGTGCGATAATTGGTAATAAAACGAGAGCCATCGATGAGAGACTTCCATGCTTTGGAGACCGATCGGAACTGAATCAAGGATCTCACAGGCAGCCTTTTCATGATTTCCTCTTGAATTTCGAATGGTATGTTGTCTGACATTTTGATTTTGAATTTCTAGGGTTTTTTGATGAACGAGAGATCAACAGGAAGGAAGACTTGTGTAGCGATTTTGAATTTCTAGGGTTTTTTAATGTATTAATTAAATATTGCAGTTTTTGGTCCCAGTGTTAATAATTTTTGTACTCATGTAGTCCTTATCATTAACTTAGGGGACTCGGGGCGGGTACGTGATAGTCGACTATCACGCGTTGAAGTCCCACGCTACACCGCCGCCACTTGAAGTTCCACGCGTTATAAACAAAACGCGTTACACCCACAACGCGTTAAACTTTTGAAAAATCCGACCGTTTGATATTTGACCGTTTTAAAACGGTTCAATCAATTAAAAAAAAAAAATTTATCCATTTTATCTATATATATATCTACATTTTAACCATTTTTCACACACCAAACTATATCTTTTAAACCATTTTAAACCCATTTCACAAATTTTATATCTTTCTCAAATGGAATTCCCTACCAATTCGACGTTTCCGATGTCTAGCGACAGCGATACCGAGTCGTCTTCCGACAACGAGACGCTAAAGTATTTTGTGTCGGTGTATAACGAGCTTGATGCCGAGTCGTCCCGCCCAAAGAAGAAGATGGTCGACCGTGATCGTATACGTGCCAAAGAAGTTTTGATGAACGATTATTTTGTGGAAAACCCGCTATACAATGCCGAAACGTTTAGAGATCGGTTTCGTTTACCCAAAGAATTATTTTTAAAGATTGTTGGAGACATCGAAGCAAGCGAGGAATGGTTTCAAGAAGGTTACGATGCGAGGGGCAAACCAAGTTTCACGACGATACAAAAATGCACGTCCGCCATTCGCCAACTAGCGACAGGTAACCCACCTGATCAATATGATGAATACCTAGCTATGTCTGAAAGAACTTCAGGTGAAT
Organism: Helianthus tuberosus; assembly: GCA_030545235.1. Taxonomy (NCBI): domain Eukaryota; kingdom Viridiplantae; phylum Streptophyta; class Magnoliopsida; order Asterales; family Asteraceae; genus Helianthus; species Helianthus tuberosus. The sequence continues at coordinate 174,799,123 of CM060430.1, read as the reverse complement.
GCTTGCAATTTTTTTGTAACGCGGTCATTAAGTTGTATAGTAACGAGTTTTTACGTAAACCGACGAGCCACGACATCTCACGTATTTACGCCGCACACGAGGCTAGATGGCATTTTCCCGGGATGCTCGGTAGCATCGATTGTACACATATCGAGTGGAAAAATTTTCCAAGAGAGTTGCGAGGGGCGTATGTGAGGGGAGACATCAAAAAACCAACCATCATACTAGAAGCGGTGGCGTCAAATGATTTATGGATTTGGCATTCGTATTTCGGTGTTCCAGGTTCAAACAACGACATCAATGTGTTGCACACGTCGCCGTTGTTCCAAAGCGTAACGGATGGTACCGCACCTTCCTCTCCTTTCTATGTTAACGGTCGACATTACAGACGAGGCTTTTATCTTGTGGATGGTATCTACCCGTCTTGGTCTGTTTTTGTGAAAGCTCCCTCATTTCCTGTCGAGGCTAAAGAAAAGGCGTTCAAAAAATTGCAAGAATCGGCAAGAAAAGATGTTGAGAGGGCATTTGGTGTTTTAAAGGGTAGATGGGGTATACTACACCGACCGGTTCGTTCGATGACCAAGAAATCAATTCATAGCATAGTGTATGCATGTATCATATTGCACAATATGCTGATCAAACACGACGGGCGTGCAATATCCCCGGATTGGGTGCCGGATCCTCCTACGCAAGTTCAAGTTCCACAAGATATCCATTTACAATTGCGTAACGAAGAAACTCACTTTCGTTTGAGATTCGATTTAATCGAACTAGTAGGTTCTCTAGGCTTGGAGTTTCCGGATTCGGACGAGGAGTAGGTTTTTTTTTTTTTTTTTTTTTAAATTGTATGTTTCTAGTATGTTAAATTGAAGTAGTATGTTTTAAATTTAATGAAATTTTTAATTTTAGTGTTTTATTGTTAATTTCTAATTTTAAAATGAAAATTAAAAATAAATGGGAGTGATAGAATTCCATCACTAGTGATTCCACCCCTCCTACATTTCTATCACTAGTGATGGAAATTTGGTTGATGACATGGCAGGATCTTATTGGACAGTGTGAGTGATACTTTCTATCACTAGTGAACCACCCCTAGTCCCCTTAGGTTAAATTTCTTAGTTAAGTATACGTAGAATGTCTATTTTATCCTTGAACATTAAAAAATAAAAGAGTTAACTTCCGTTTTGCTCCATGTGATTTGATCATTTTAATGGTTTTTGCCTCAATCGTTTAAAAATAGCTTTTTTTGCTCTCTGATGTTTCTATTTTATTACCAGTTTGCTCCCACTCTTAACTCAGTTATAAATGCGAGTTAAAAGTAAGGGCATTTTGATAATTTTACATGTAAGTAAAAGGGTAATTTGGTAATTGTAGAGATGAAGATTTAATAACTTATTGTTATTTCAAAATTCATTTTTGTTTTCATATGTGACTGTAGATATGCAGAACAATTCCAAATTCAAATCATTTTTGTTTTCAAGTGTCATCATATATATGCAGAACTCTCCGTCAATAAACCATCCTTCCAACACCAACCACCACCAGCACATCGCCACCAGTAGCCGCCACCAATAACAACCACCGTCTCTCTCTCTCTCTCTTTAAACCGCACACCATGAACATCAACTTAATCACTCGAAACCCTAGTTGTCTTCAACACATCCACCAAATCGGAGCTCAGCGAAACCCAACAAACCATATGTAAATTAAATATCTTTCTAAAATAGTAAAATGTAAATGAACAAAAAACGTGTTAAAAAAAGACTTAATTTTTTTTTACATGAAAGATATTTATTATTATCAATCATATCTATCCAAAATTGAAAACGAGTAAGGTTTACATTATTTAAAACGAGTAAGAAATTTAATTTACGTAAAACTATATAACTAGTAGATTTTATTTAAAAAATACTGGTGTAACAAGTAGATTTTATGTTAAATAAGAAATTTAAAAAAAAATATGAAAAAAAAAATAAATAGATTTTATGTTAATTAAGAGATATAATAAAAAGATGAAAATAAAAAAAATAAATAGATTTTGTAAAATTGTTTTAAACTTAAATAAAATTAGGTGTTAGTACCCAAATGTGTTACATTGATAAACCTAAAAAAATGCAAGGGTATTTTAGTCATTAATTAACAAATTTTGGTGTTAGTACCCAAAGGTGTTACAAAATTAAAACCATAAAACCTAAACCTGTTAAAAAAAAAAAGTTAGTACCCAAAGGCGAAATTAGGTATAAACCACAGGACCCATTTGTGCAATTAACTCTATTTTAAAAGTGGTTGTGAGTAGAGGAGAAATAAAAGGTAATGATAAATGTATAAATAAATATTATTTAATTGAAGAGGAGAGAGAAAATGTAGTGTTTTTTAGTGTAATATGGTGGAATGGATGTGAATGCTCTTAAACAGGCGATTTCAAGTTTTAAATTGTACTAGATTGTTAAATCGACAGCTGACATGCTTTGGTTTGGACAGTTTATTCAGGTTCATTTCTTTTAACGATTAGAAATAATATATACCTTATCGAATGGTAACTAGCATGTTCTTTTTTTTAATCGACAAATTATCCGTGTCGACTCATCGCACCTCCTCACTGGAGGCTCGGTCCCACTAAGGCCAGATGGTCATTCATTACAATAGGGCCCACACTGGCACAGAGAGTGACACGACGTTCAACCGGAGAAAACCCCATAAAGACATCCCAGCCAGTTGAGTGCCCCCACCCAAAGTGCAATGGATAGGACTCGAACCCAGGTCTCAGGGAAAAACCAGGATGCTCATCACACCTCTGGTAACTAGCGTAAAACGGGTATAACAATAATTTTATAGATAAAAGTTTAGGTTAATCCCAGTGTCATGTATTTGTTTTCTACCCTCTTGTGGTTGGCATGTATGGCTCGAACCACCTTAACCCAATAAGCCGTAGTATTTTCTTTAAATTTCCACCATCACTTAGCCAAGAGGACCAAGTTGGAACCCCGTATATCCCCCCAATCCAATGCCCCTGCTCTTTTTTGAGTCCGTCGACCTCTTCCATGCTATCCATTGATGCGCGTGTGGTGTGATATATATTTAAGTATATTTTAACCCCTTTTTACACGTTAGCCAAGTTTTAAATTTATAAAACACGATATTTTACAAACACCAAACACACATATGGGCAAGTGCACCCATCGTGAGCGTAGTATAGTGTTGGCAAGATACCGAGGTCATCCAAGGACACAAGAGTTTTTAGTACCGGTTTATCCTCAACGTCTAATCAAATCAAAAGTTAGAAAAGGGTTTTTAAACTAGAAAAATAAAAACTAACTAAAATGCTGAAAAATAAAATAAAAATAAAAACAGATAGACAAGATGAATCACTTGGATCCGACTCGTGTTTAGTGTAACATTTGATTATTTCCGCACTTTTGCACTTTTTAAGAGATTATCTTAGTTATTGTAGTAGGCCCCTCTTTTGAAGGTGACGTTACCCTCAACCCAGTAGTTTGAGTCAGCAAGGATACAATCCTAAAGGGTCGGATTATTGAAAGATAATTAATTAAGTTATTAATGCATATTATGGTAGGCCCCTCTTTTGAAGGTGACGTTACCCTCGGCTAAGTAGTCTGAGTCAGCAGGGATACAGTCCTAAGTAGCCGGATTAAAGTATTAATAGTAGCTTACATATGAGGGGATCAAAGAGTTTGGACCCCCGCCATCCAATATCGGTGGGTATTGAAGGAGGTCCTACTAAATTTGACCCAGGTCCTTGCAGGATCTATACACTGAACAAGGCAAGACTCTTACCAAACTGTTCCCTTAACCCCCGACCAGATAGCCAACATATCTCCATATAGACCGTGGAGATATGAATGGTGAAAATCTTTTATTTTATATAGACAGTAAAATAATGCCAAGACACCACGGACAAACAATAAGGAAGAATCATCTTCAACATAAGAAACTAGTTATTAAAGTCATTAATACATAACCAAGTAAAAAGTGCGAAAAGATTAAAAATAAAAAGTATTACACTAGACACTTGTCTTCACCAAGTGATGTAAGAGACTTAGGCAAACATGGCCTTTGATTGTCAAGAACTCTTACGATCAATCTTCGATCCCGAGACGACTCACACACTCTATGATGGATAATGGATGATGGTGGTGGATTATGGTGTTGTGATGGTGGTGGGTGGTGGGTGAAGTGTGATGTAACACCCCGAAAATGCAAATCATTTATTTTAAATATAATGCTGCTAAATAAACCAAGTGAACTAACTAGGATTAAAATAACCTAGTTAGGTAAAAGCCTTGTAGTGACTTACAGTGGGTTAAAACACTAAAAGTTAGAACCAAATGATAGTTGAGGGGCTGAAAGTGCTTAAATTGAAACTAATATAATTAAAACAAGAAAATTAAAATCCAAAACACATGTGGGCGTGTGTGGAGATCGAACCAGGCAGGGAAAAAGGGCGACCAGGGTTCTTTAAACCCTAAAACTCCACAAATCTCAGAAATTGAAGGTTCAAATCAAGTCCAAAACGAAATCCGAGCTGAGATTTGTGATCCTCATCGAAAGGGGGTTATAAGGTATGTAAAATTTGATGAGAATTCTCTACTTGAAATTCTCATGAATTTGGGAAATCTGAAAATTGATGATGCATGTTTGTTATTCGGGTAGAATAGGAATGATATAGTGTCTAGGAGTAAAACCTAGACAACAATATGTGAAATCATGTCTAAATTCAGGAAATTCCATGAACACATTAAAGGTGGTTCATGGGTTTTGTGGGAAACTAGTAAACACTAGGGTTTTGAATGATTATTCTAGTGTAATATGGGTCATAGAAGGTGATTTCTGAAATAATGATGCTTAATGTCATATGAAATTTTAATTGATATAAATGTTAGCTAAATAGCAAGCCATGAACTTGAATATGAAAGAGATAAAAATCTGCCCTTAAAGTGTTTGTGAAAATGTCAAATAGAAGGCAAAATGTTGAGATATAAACAAAAACGCATAAATTAAGCTTAAAGATAAATTGTGTGTTACATGTAAAAGAAAGGGTTCTAAATACAATGTGATTGAACTCTATAGGAAAGGAAGCCAGAGCTACGAGCGGACAAGCCGGTGTTTACGCACGACTAAAGGCTGTGCTTTGAAGGTATGTAACTTAACTCGTTACATTGGGTAATTTAATAACTAGCATATGTGTAGTTGAATTTTAGGATAGAAGTCGAGTTGAATTAAAGCGATAATGTTCGCTATATTGAATAATAGATAAAGAATTGGTTAGATCACGTTGGTAGTCATCAAAACGGAGGATTCCATAGATGAGCCAAACGGGTCGAATAATCTAATGATGCGTGGTTAATGCATTGTAGTATGATCACTCGGTCATTGTTATTGTTCGTAAAAGACATATTAGAATACGAGAAATCAGTGCGTTGGTTGTTAGAATGGGAAATCTTAGAATTGAGTTTGGGCAAAATAACCAAATCAATCAAAACATGGAATTGCAGTGGCTACCGTAATTTACGGTAGAGACCAATAGTTTACGGTGGTTCACTCCTGAGTTACGGTGGACCAGAAATATAAAATGACTACCGTAACTTACGGTAGATACCCTAAGTTACGGTAGAGCCTGGAAATCTTGGATAATTTTTGTATATCATAGCTACTTGTATTCGTTTCTAAACGTAGTTCGATTAAGCAATAATTCCAAGAATTCTAATACTAATGATTGTCAAAGTTTCAGTTTGTAGGTGTTGCAAGTATGTGGACGATGATCAAGCATGTTTTGAAGAACCGAACACGAATTTTTGAAGCTTCCGCTTAAGTTAACTTTGTTTAGACAATGTTTATGATGTAAAAAATCTACTAATCATGTTTTGTAAGTTTAAACTAATTAGTAGTTATCGTGTATGTGATATTTTTAAAACTTTGAATTTGTTCTTATTATGAAGTAAGGTATCCTTTCTATAAAATCTCGCGTATTTACATTAAATTCTTATAAAAATCAAGACGGGTGTTACATGTGAGAGAGGTGGTGTGCCAAGGGATGGTTTGCAAATGAGCCAAGCACCCCTATTCATAGGCTGAACAGAGACTCGGGCACGGCCCCGTGTCCATTGGGCACGGCCTCGTGTCCACCTTCCTTCTCTTTCTTCATTAATTGCAGTTTGTCTGCATTAGTTGACCACGCCCCCGTGTGCAGAAGCGTATCTGTACTATCAGGATTTCCCCAGATTCTGCGAATCTTAGAGTTGACCACAGCCCCGTGTCCGCTGGGCACGCCCCCATGGTGGGTGATAGAAGCTTCTTCAGCTTTGTCTTTTCTGCAATGTAAGGACTCTCAAAATTTTCCTAAAAATACCCGTAAGTGAAAACCCGAACCCCTGAAACCATACCTTACATAAAAATCAAGAAAATCAAGAATAATAGGTTTCAGGCGGGCCGCGTAAGAGACAAGATATGTCTTACGCGGGCCGCGTCAACCCTGAGTTTGACCGGATAAGTATCCGGGCCACGTATAACCCACTTGTCAAACCTAAGCCCATGACCATGCAAACCTATACGTAGACTGGGCGGCCACGCGGGCCGCGTAAGATATACTGGATGGGTTACGCGGGCCGCGTGAGGCCCTAAATTCAGCTATAAATAGCCGTCACTTGCACAGTCCACTGGTGTCGATCAAAACTCTCAAAAACGAATTGATATTACTCTGAAGTCGAAATTTCATAAATTATTAGCGAGGCTGTCACACCCCGACCACGTAAAACAACAAAACGTGGCGGAAACGTCGGGGAGTGTTGTAACAGAATCATTGTTTCATAACACATGGAAATTGAAATATTGTTTTATTGATTAAAAGAGTTACAATGTCTTGACAATCAAAGAAATATAACATAAATAACTAGTCTTGCATCTTTTATTGTCACTAAGGCCCAAGTCCGCCTAAGTGTATCTTGATAATTCCTATGCATCATATCCTGAAACACATGTGAAAATAGGTACGTCAGCATAAAAATGCCTGTGAGATACATAGGTTTTTGTGAAAATAGAATTCATGACTTATGTTTTAAGAAAATGTTTAGTCATGAACCTTGTAATTTGCTTTGTCTTGTAAATCATTTGAAAAGTGATAAATAAACCAAATGATATATATGTATAAAAGAATAATACATGGTTAAGTAAATAACCAAGTAAAATGAGTTTGTATTAGATAAGTTGTTTGTAAAACAATGTATTGTGAAAAGTATGTTATTTGTATAAAATGTTATATGTCTAAATTGAAATAATTCAAATAACGCTACGATATGTAATATCATACAAGCACTTATATATAGGAAGTACCAGCGGCGTATCCACCATGGTTGTATCATATTACACACGCCTCGTTACTTAAATCACTTACTCAAACCAAACCAAACCATGTCAAATGTCTATGTCTAATGTAAATCTTGAATTATGTATATCAATGTCAAAATGTTTATGTCTAATGTAAATCGTGAATTGTGTATATCAATGTCAAAATGTTTATGTCTATTGTAAATCATGAATTGTGTCTATCAATGTCAAAATGTTTATGTCTAATGTAAATCATGAATTGTGTATATCAATGTTAAAATGTTTATGTCTAATGCAAATCATGTAATGTGTATCCAAAATATCATGTATGGTAGGTGAAATATATCAACTAAACCATATGTAAAAATGCGCAAAACAAGGTATTGAAGTAAAACATGGTTTAAATCAAAGTTATGTTTTGTGGAACAAATGCATGCTATACTGATATAAACATCTATGCGGTATTGTAAAAATGCATACATCCAAGCCTTGCGATTGTAGAATAAACCCTAGCACAAAGTCTAAGGTCCACCTAGAAATGTATTCGGATTCGGTCATTCCTTACGTCCAAACAAACCCGGGATTTCAGGAATGGGAGTTGTCAAGTCCTATGGTACCACTACCTACTACCGAGCGGCATGATCGGTGTTAATGAATGTATATTGTCCCATTTAAACAAACCAAATGTCATACCAAAATGTAAGCATGTGATGAATAACAAATGTACTAAGTATGCACACAATGGACATACATAGCATAAAATGTAATGTAAACAATGTACTAAGTATGCACACAATGGACATACATAGCATAAAATGTAATATAAAAAATGTACTAAGTATGCACACAATGGACATACATAGCATAAAATGTAATGTAAAACGTTGTACTAAGTATGCACACAATGGACATACATAGCATAAAATGAAATGTAAAACGATGTACTAAGTATGCACACAATGGACATACATAGCATAAAATGTAATGTAAAACGATGTACTAAGTATGCACACAATGGAAATACATAGCAAAAACACAATGAAATCATGTACTATAAGTGTACTATTGAACATAACAAGCATATGATATGAAAACATAAAAAGCACGAAAGTAACGAGTAGGCACATGTGTTTCACCCCAAAATGTTTGGAAAAAAGTAAAAGAGGGGTCTATGTACTCACTTGAGATTGCTCAGAAGTCCTAAGATAACCACCAAGCAATGCTAGAGATCACGGAATCAAACGGCACCTAATATAGGTAACTATGTTAATAAACCGGACCTATATCGGAGGATCGGATAGAATGAGGGTTCGTAAAACCAAACGAGTATGGAAACTCATGTAGTATGGTTCAACAAAGCCTACATACTAAATGAAACCTAACCTAAGTGCTTCCGACCCATTACGACCCGTTTAGGTAGCTTATACTACTTTAACGCGTCGTTCACGTAAAACGCATTCGGACTGCGTAACTAGTCCTATGACAAGTAAAATATGCCTTAACATGTCTAATATTGTTACATATGCTTAAAATGAATTTTGGCGTAAACAGGGCATTTTGGTAATTTACCTAAGGCATATAAACTACCTATCATACAACTACTTAAACGAAGTGACCATAAGGTATAACCTCGGAAGGTTATTCCCTATATACTATGGTCACCTAATGTGTTTGGTCGGATCCTAATGATCGACCAAACGGGTCGGGTTCGAAAGTATAAGCGATTGTTCAGATCGCTTACCTTACGACCCCATATAAGCACTAAACTAAGAGTGACGAGCTAAGCATGTTAAAACATGCTTACCTAAGTTTAGAAAACAGGTTTGGTATCACAACTAACGGTTTTGATACCTAAGAGTAGTTTGGTTACAAAATACACAATAACACGCATTTTGGCCGAAACTACGACTCGTCACTGAGCCTAGATAACGTGGTAATCAGTAGGTATAGTCACGAGGGACTATAACCATCGTGATTATGCTCACATTATGAAGTTCAAATGAACTTCGCATTGACCATAAACTAGTCAACGCATAAAGTCAAACAAAGTTTGACTTTTTAACGCTAAAAGTATAAAAAGAACGAAGGAACACTTACAAAGGGTCCCCGAAAGCTAATCTTAATCCAAGTAGCTCAGGTATGAAGCAATGGCTTCAACTTAGAGCTTTTAGATCAGATTTTGTGGGTTTTGCAAATGAATGGGGTTGGGTATTTATAGTAAATGGACAACCGTTAGGATCGTTTCTCGTAATCCGGGCTTTAATCTCACCCCTACACTTGATGAAATTCCCATGGAACACCAAAATGGCCCCTCATTAACATGAAGAGGCAAGTGCAATTGGGTTTGGAGGGTGTGACAGCTGGAAACAGGCTGTTTAGAAGTTTCTGAGCAACTGGGTGGTCCTTACGGACCGTAAGGGTGATGGCTTACTGTCCGTAAGCCATCATCTTTGCTGAAATGACAGATTTGGTCCCTACAGGTCCAAACTTGGTTTTTGATGCAGTTTTTTACACGTTTAAGCCCCGTTAACCTCATTTCAAAGCTCAAAAATGAAGTTAAAGTATAGGGAACTTAAAATGTGCTAAAAATATCTCGGATGTCGGTTCGTTTGGCCGTACGGTTGCGTTGTTCGGTTAATTACAACGGAATTCGTAACGAACGCAAAAACGGTCCAAAATGCGCGACGAATGGAATTTTGACGAGCCAAACACTAAAGCATAATATTATAATGCTTACATAAATTTTTGGATGTCCGGATGTATTCAGAACGTAAGATATGCGTGAAATTGCAAACTTGTGCACTTTTTGACGCTTTTTAGTCCCTGAATGACCATAAAGTTTATTTTAGCATACCGAACCCCTCAAAGCCTATTTCTAATCTATTTAAAGGATATATATATGGTATGTTTAACTTATGGTCATGTTTCGGAAGGTCTGTTACAGTTCAAATTGGCATACTTTCGCAGTTTGTCAACTTTAGTCCCTGTAAGCGATTTAACTTGATTTTGCCATACCAAAGCCTTCAAAACTTATTTCTAAGTTATGTAAAGGTTATTTAAGGTATGTTAAGCATATGTTGATGTTCCGGAGTATTTGTTGCATTGAATTGGTTATATTTACGCATCAGTGCGCGTATAACCTTCCAGAAAACAAGAATTGATATGTGCAAATGATACACATATTTATACAAGTCCTACGAATGAAATACAATATTTCATTAGTTTGGTATTTGTTTGACGATTGAAGTGACACCGGTGTCACAGTCTCCCCTACTTTAGGAAATTTCGTCCTGAAATTTTCTTTAGAGGAAACTTGTGAGAGTTTGAAACATGAAGTTGAAAAGATTGAACAGCACTGGTTAGAGTTCTTGAACTTCTAGTAACTTTAAATAACATCATGCTTACAATGTAGGAGGGACACTTATATAATAGTCTATTAAGCGTTATTGGTGCGTCCACCGTACCTCCATTACATCGTTCTCATTTTGTTATTGTTGTCACTATCGGTTCTTACACATAATAAATCTTACTGGGTTTCTGTGCACTAAATTTCATAATTACGTACGCGTCCATAATTACACAATTCCTTGCATAGTTCGCACAGTCTATTTTATAATGTGTAGGGGAAAACCAAATGAACAAACCTGTGATGAGTGTGACTAGACCACCGTAGGGTCCTTTTAATTAAATCAATAAATGATCTAAATAAACTATCAAGGAGTCTGTCCAGCCATATCACCATATGTCATTCTTTAACCAGATTCTGAATCAATCTTTTTTACTAGACCACTCAAAGGGTCTCTTATGAAAGATGGAATGGTACTATATAATCCCAGGGTTTTAACTATCATGTAGAAGCCCAAATGAGGATTTTAAGGTAGTACCTTTTGAATATCCTACTACGAATCCCTCATATGAAGATATGAAAGATTCTGCGAGGATTTGGATAACGAATATCCAGAGTATACAAAAACACAAAAAAAAATGCATAAAAAAACGCAAAATGCATGAACACATAGTCAAACAACCACAAAATTGTTTATTTAGATCTTTAATTTGCTAATTTATTTTGTTAATTGCGTACGTGCATTTAAAGTACACTAGGAATCCTTTATGTGGATTTCATTTGGTACTTTAAACATTAGCAAGAATCTAATTATGAAGATAGAAAGATCTTTTAAAGAGAAAATTTGATTTCGATTATAAGGAACCGAAATGTTCGAATTTAGGTGCACAAGGAATCCAATTAAGGATTCCGATTTGTATGACAATCATCCACAAAGGTCTAATTGTGGAGATAAAAAGATCCCATATGGATTTTAGAAGTTGAAGATGTTTTGAAACCTTGCACTGCACGTGCTTAAGTCAAAACATGAAGTAAAAATGCTTATGAAGTTGAGATGCTAGATATGCCAAGGCGACATATGAAGCGGAATTTGAAGGTTAAGTCAATGTATGAGGAAAAATATTTTTGAAAACTATGCATGGGGTTCTTAAAAAAAATGTGTTCAATGTTTTTGAAACCTTATGCATAATACTTTTGAAATCATAAAGTAGGTGTACTAGGTAAGTATATTTATAAAAATGTTTTAAAATCATGCGAGATGAATTTTGAAATTATGTATAAGGTTTTTGGAAAACATAAATGATGCTTTTGAAATCATGCACTTGGTAAGAAAATATATTGTATTAATATTGTTTTCAGGCTATATGAGACATTTTGAAATCATGAAGGTTGTTTTTGAAAATACAAACAAAGCTTTGTGCATTTGTTATGTTAAGTAAATACACTATATTAAAAAAAAATGTTTTCGAACTATATATAGAATGTTTTGAAATCACGTAGGTTGTTTTGAAAACTTATGTTATGCATGTTGAAAAAAATCAGAACGTAATGGGTATCAGATTTGAAAATATCCTTGGTTATCTAACCAAGGATTCAAAGGCACAGATGTGCAAAAGCACGATTACTCATAATGTCACTTTATTTTCTGTACTTTGTTTCTTAGATTGAAACGAGTACTTAGAATTTTTTCCAAGGGAATCATGAGCAAACGCAAGAATGGGAAAATTCGCAAGAGTAGTTTGTAAGGAATATAGTTCCTTGATGTAGGTATCATAGGAAAAGTCATACACACATGTAACTACACTCGTATATCATAATTGTGAACAATAATTTATTTATAAACAAAACAGATTGTTTCACATTACAAGAAAACAGAAGAATAAAAGCATCAGACAGCAACATCTTCTAGCCAGCCAGCTGCTCATCCGTGGGTTGGATTTGCATTAGCAAGCTTTGGGAAATCCCTTAGGAAATGGCCAATCTTGCCACAGTTGTAGCAGGACCCTGGTGAGAAACGAGCTTGAGCAGGATTGTCGCCAGCTTGCTTTGGAGCAACTGCAGCTCGGCAAACTCTTGTTGTATGACCTTTAAGTCCACAAATTTGACATTTGCGACACTTCACACTAGCGTGATGATGAAGGCTACATTGGTTGCACAAGGGTGCAGTTCCGTTGTATGGCTTCCTAGCAGGGGGTTGAGCTGGTTGGTTGGGGATGGCTTGACCATTGTGAGCGACCACGGTGAAGTTCTGAGAAGCATTTTGCTTCTATGATTTCTTAGGGGATCGTTCATCCATGGTCTTTGATTCCTCGATTGGTTTCTAGGTTGGTGGTGCTGTCACTTGGCTAGGTCTTGCCTGTTTTGGTGCAACCGCTGCGGGATTCTTTGAAGCTTTACGTTTCTTTGGTTTTGGTGAAGGCTTGGCTTCCGTCTCCTTTAGTGATTCTTGAGTGGCTTCATCCTGGAGACGATACATGGCAGTAGCTAATTCAACAGTCTTCAGGACTACTTCTCCTATTCGCTGGGCAAATTTGGCTGTCTGCTCGGATATCTGGGCGTCATCGCGATGAAGTGACATTCTAGAAGAAAATGAAAGACATAGGAAGAAACAAGTGAAACGTCATCGGATAAACAATACAGAATGGCAATGCTTAAGAATTTGTGATCATTTGTTTGTTACATAAGACAAACAAATGAGACGGTGACAAATCAAAGTAAACGGATTATATTAATGTATCACTGAAGACATGCTCGCCTATAAGTGAACACTCACCCCAAGAGTTCCCAGGTAAGAGTGACTGGTCCGATACTGCGGATTTGTACGAACACTCTAGCCTTCGACAAAAAACTCAGGGTACAGGCATTCACTCTTCCAGTTTGCATTTGTTCACATTATAAGACCCAAACTTTGACGAGATTTTGAATTCTTAGAGGGTTCAAAACCTAGTAATCAATCATCCTAGAACAGATGATTAGTTTTCAAAGCGGTTTTGAAATTTATGTTCTTTTTGAGGTCGTCGCCTAAGGATAGGTGACGGTATTGTTTTATGACTAAACGCAAGTAAACTCGCGTTAGGGTCCTAGGAAGGTTATAGACTAGGTCAAAGCATTACTAATAACCTAATTCCCTATAACCATGAGCTCTGATACCAACTTTTCTGTCACACCCCGACCACGTAAAACAACAAAACGTGGCGGAAACGTCGGGGAGTGTTGTAACATAATCAATGTTTCATAACACATGGAAATTGAAATATTGTTTTATTGGTTAAAAAGGTTACAATGTCTTGACAATCAAAGAAATATAACACAAATAACTAGTCTTGCATCTTTTATTGTCACTAAGGCCCAAGTCCGCCTAAGTGTATCTTGATAAATCCTATGCATCATATCCTGAAACACATGTGAAAATAGGTACGTCAGCATAAAAATGCCTGTGAGATACATAGGTTTTGTGAAAATAGAATTCATGACTTATGTTTTAAGAAAATGTTTAGTCATGAACCTTGTAATTTGCTTTGTCTTGTAAATCATTTGAAAAGTGATAAATAAACCAAATGATATATATATGTATAAAAGAATAATACATGGTTAAGTAAATAACCAAGTAAAATGAGTTTGTATTAGATAAGTTGTTTGTACAACAATGTATTGTGAAAAGTATGTTATTTGTATAAAATGTTATATGTCTAAATTGAAATAATTCAAATAACGCTTCGATATGTAATATCATACAAGCACTTATATATAGGAAGTACCAGCGGTGTATCCACCATGGTTGTATCATATTACACACGCCTCGTTACTTAAATCACTTACTCAAACCAAACCACCAAAGTAAAATGTTATGTATAATCAAATGTCAAAATGTTTATGTGAAAACCATGTCAAATGTCTATGTCTAATGTAAATCATGAATTATGTATATCAATGTCAAAATGTTTATGTCTAATGTAAATCGTGAATTGTGTATATCAATGTCAAAATGTTTATGTCTATTGTAAATCATGAATTGTGTCTATCAATGTCAAAATGTTTATGTCTAATGTAAATCATGAATTGTGTATATCAATGTCAAAATGTTTATGTCTAATGCAAATCATGTAATGTGTATCCAAAATATCATGTATGGTAGGTGAAATATATCAACTAAACCATATGTAAAAATGCACAAAACAAGGTATTGAAGTAAAACATGGTTTAAATCAAAGTTATGTTTTATGGAACAAATGCATGCTATACTGATATAAACATCTATGCGGTATTGTAAAAATGCATACATCCAAGCCTTGCGACTGTAGAATAAACCCTAGCACAAAGTCTAAGGTCCACCTAGAAATGTATTCGGATTCGGTCATTCCTTACGTCCAAACAAACCCGGGATTTCAGGAATGGGAGTTGTCAAGTCCTATGGTACCACTACCTACTACCGAACGGCATGATCGGTGTTAATGAATGTATATTGTCCCATTTAAACAAACCAAATGTCATACCAAAATGTAAGCATGTGATGAATAACAAATGTACTAAGTATGCACACAATGGACATACATAGCATAAAATGTAATGTAAACAATGTACTAAGTATGCACACAATGGACATACATAGCATAAAATGTAATGTAAAAAATGTACTAAGTATGCACACAATGGACATACATAGCATAAAATGTAATGTAAAACGTTGTACTAAGTATGCACACAATGGACATACATAGCATAAAATGAAATGTAAAACGATGTACTAAGTATGCACACAATGGACATACATAGCATAAAATGTAATGTAAAACGATGTACTAAGTATGCACACAATGGACATACATAGCAAAAACACAATGAAATCATGTACTATAAGTGTAGTATTGAACATACCAAGCATATGATATGAAAACATGAAAAGCACGAAAGTAACGAGTAGGCACATGTGTTTCATCCCAAAATGTTTGGAAAAAAGTAAAAGAGGGGTCTATGTACTCACTTGAGATTGCTCAGAAGTCTTAAGATAACCACCAAGCAATGCTAGAGATCACGGAATCAAACGGCACCTAATATAGGTAACTATGTTAATAAACCAGACCTATATCGGAGGATCGGATAGAATGAGGGTTCGTAAACCAAACGAGTATGGAAACTCATGTAGTATGGTTCAACAAAGCCTATATACAAAATGAAACCTAACCTAAGTGATTACGACCCATTACGACCCGTTTAGGTAGCTTATGCTACTTTAACGCGTCGTTCGCGTAAAACGCGTTCGGACTGCCTAACTAGTCCTATGACAAGTAAAATATGCCTTAACATGTCTAATATTGTTGCCGAATCAGTTTAGATGTCAAAAGTTATGTTACATATGCTTAAAATGAATTTTGGCGTAAACAGGGCATTTTGGTAATTTACCTAAGGCATATAAACTACCTATCATACAACTACTTATGAAGTTCAAACGAACTTCGCATTGACCATAAACTAGTCAACGCATAAAGTCAAACAAAGTTTGACTTTTTAACGCTAAAAAAAGAACGAAGGAACACTTACAAAGGGTCCTCGAAAGCTAATCTTGATCCAAGTAGCTCAGGTATGAAGCAATGGCTTCAACTTAGAGCTTTTAGATCAGATTTTGTGGGTTTTTTAAATGAATGGGGTTGGGTATTTATAGTAAATGGACAACCGTTAGGATCGTTTCTCGTAATCCGGGCTTTAATCTCACCCCTACACTTGTTGAAATTCCCATGGAACACCAAAATGGCCCCTCATTAACATGAAGAGGCAAGTGCAATTGGGTTTGGAGGGTGTGACAGCTGGAAACATGCTGTTTAGAAGTTTCTGAGCAACTGGGAGGTCCTTACGGACCGTAAGGGTGATGGCTTACTGTCCGTAAGCCATCATCTTTGCTGAAATGACAGATTTGGTCCCTGCAGCTCCAAACTTGGTTTTTGATGCATTTTTTACACGTTTAAGCCCCGTTAACCTCATTTCAAAGCTCTAAAATGAAGTTAAAGTATAGGGAACTTAAAATGTGCTCAAAAATATCTCGGATGTTGGTTCGTTTGGCCGTACGGTTGCGTTGTTCGGTTAATTACGACGGAAGTTGTAACGAACGCAAAAACGGTCCAAAATGCGCGACGAATGGAATTTTGACGAGCCAAACACTAAATCATAATATTATAATGCTTACATAAATCTTTGGATGTCCGGATGTATTCAGAACGTAAGATATGCGTGAAATTGCAAACTTGTGCACTTTTTGACGCTTTTAGTCCCTGAATGACCATAAAGTTTATTTTAGCATACCGAACCCCTCAAAGCCTATTTCTAAGCTATTTAAAGGATATTTATGGTATGTTTAACTTATGGTCATGTTCCGGAATGTCTGTTACAGTTCAAATTGGCATACTTTCGCAGTTTGTCAACTTTAGTCCTTGTAAGCGATTTAACTTGATTTTGCCATACCAAAGCCTTCAAAACTTATTTCTAAGTTATGTAAAGGTTGTTTAAGGTATGTTAAGCATATGTTGATGTTCCGGAGTATTTGTTGCATTGAATTGGTTATATTTACGCATCAGTGCGCGTATAACCTTCCAGAAAGCGATTTAAAGCTTAAAATCGAACAAGAATTGATATGTGCAAATGATACACATATTTATACAAGTCCCAAGTATGAAATACAATATTTCATTAGTTTGGTATTTGTTTGACGATTGAAGTGACACCGGTGTCATAGTCTCCCCTACTTTAGGAAATTTCGTCCCGAAATTTTATTTAGAGGAAACTTGTGAGAGTTTGAAACATGAAGTTGAAAAGATTGAACAGCACTGGTTAGAGTTCTTGAACTTCTAGTAACTTTAAATAACATCATGCTTACAATGTAGGAGGGACACTTATATATTAGTCTATTAAGCGTTATTGGTGCGTCCACCGTACCTTCATTACATCGTTCTCATTTTGTTATTGTTGTCACTATCGGTTCTTACACATAATAAATCTTACTGGGTTTCTGTGCACTAAATTTCATAATTACGTACGCGTCCATAATTACACAATTCCTTGCATAGTTCGCACAGTCTATTTTATAATGTGTAGGGGAAAACCAAATGAACAAACCTGTGATGAGTGTGACTAGACCACCGTAGGGTCCTTTTAATTAAATCAATAAATGATCTAAATAAACTATCAAGGAGTCTGTCCAGCCATATCACCATATGTCATTCTTTAACCAGATTCTGAATCAATCTTTTTTACTAGACCACTCAAAGGGTCTCTTATGAAAGATGGAATGGTACTATATAATCCCAGGGTTTTAACTATCATGTAGAAGCCCAAATGAGGATTTTAAGGTAGTACCTTTTGAATATCCTACTACGAATCCCTCATATGAAGATATGAAAGATTCTGCGAGGATTTGGATAACGAATATCCAGAGTATACAAAAACACAAAAAAAAAATGCATAAAAAAACGCAAAATGCATGAACACATAGTCAAACAACCACAAAATTGTTTATTTAGATCTTTAATTTGCTAATTTATTTTGTTAATTGCGTACGTGCATTTAAAGTACACTAGGAATCCTTTATGTGGATTTCATTTGGTACTTTAAACATTAGCAAGAATCTAATTATGAAGATAGAAAGATCTTTTAAAGAGAAAATTCGATTTCGATTATAAGGAACCGAAATGTTCGAATTTAGGTGCACAAGGAATCCAATTAAGGATTCCGATTTGTATGACAATCATCCACAAAGGTCTAATTGTGGAGATAAAAAGATCCCATATGGATTTTAGAAGTTGAAGATGTTTTGAAACCTTGCACTGCACGTGCTTAAGTCAAAACATGAAGTAAAAATGCTTATGAAGTTGAGATGCTAGATATGCCAAGGCGACATATGAAGCGGAATTTGAAGGTTAAGTCAATGTATGAGGAAAAATATTTTTGAAAACTATGCATGGGGTTCTTAAAAAAATGTGTTCAATGTTTTTGAAACCTTATGCATAATACTTTTGAAATCATAAAGTAGGTGTACTAGGTAAGTATATTTATAAAAATGTTTTAAAATCATGCGAGATGAATTTTGAAATTATGTATAAGGTTTTTGGAAAACATAAATGATGCTTTTGAAATCATGCACTTGATAAGAAAATATATTGTATTAATATTGTTTTCAGGCTATATGAGACATTTTGAAATCATGAAGGTTGTTTTTGAAAATACAGACAAAACTTTGTGCATTTGTTATGTTAAGTAAATACACTATATTAAAAAAATGTTTTCGAACTATATATAGAATGTTTTGAAATCACGTAGGTTGTTTTGAAAACTTATGTTATGCATGTTGAAAAAAATCAGAACGTAATGGGTATGAGATTCGAAAATATCCTTGGTTATCTAACCAAGGATTCAAAGGCACAGATATGCAAAAGCACGATTACTCATAATGTCACTTTATTTTCTGTACTTTGTTTCTTAGATTGAAACGAGTACTTAGAATTTTTTCCAAGGGAATCATGAGCAAACGCAAGAATGGGAAAATTCGCAAGAGTAGTTTGTAAGGAATATAGTTCCTTGATGTAGGTATCATAGGAAAAGTCATACACACATGTAACTACACTCGTATATCATAATTGTGAACAATAATTTATTTATAAACAAAACAGATTGTTTCACATTACAAGAAAACAGAAGAATAAAAGCATAAGACATCAACATCTTCTAGTCAGCCAGCTGCTCATCCGTGGGTTGGATTTGCATTAGCAAGCTTTGGGCAATCCCTTAGGAAATGGCCCATCTCGCCACAGTTGTAGCAGGACCCTGGTGAGAAACGAGCTTGAGCAGGATTGTCGCCAGCTTGCTTTGGAGCAACTGCAGCTCGGCAAACTCTTGCTGTATGACCTTTAAGTCCACAAATTTGGCATTTGCGGCACTTCAGACTAGCGTGATGATGAAGGCTACATTGGTTGCACAAGGGTGCAGTTCCGTTGTATGGCTTCCTAGCAGGGGGTTGAGCTGGTTGGTTGGGGATGGCTTGACCATTGTGAGCGACCACGGTGAAGTTCTGAGAAGCCTTTTGCTTCTTTGATTTCTTAGGGGATCGTTCATCCATGGTCTTTGATTCCTCGATTGGTTTCTTGGTTGGTGGTGCAGTCACTTGGCTAGGTCTTGCCTGTTTTGGTGCAACCGCTGCGGGATTCTTTGAAGCTTTACGTTTCTTTGGTTTTGGTGAAGGCTTGGCTTCCGTCTCCTTTGTTGATTCTTGAGTGGCTTCATCCTGGAGACGATACATGGCAGTAGCTAATTCGACAGTCTTCAGGACTACTTCGCTTATTCGCTGGGCAAATTTGGCTGTCTGCTCGGATATCTGGGCGTCATCGCGATGAAGTGACATTCTAGAAGAAAATGAAAGACATAGGAAGAAACAAGTGAAACGTCATTGGATAAACATTACAGAATGGCAATGCATAAGAATTTGCGATCATTTGTTTGTTACCTAAGGCAAACAAATGAGACAGTGACAAATCAAAGTAAACGGATCATATTAATGTATCACTGAAGACATGCTCGCCTATAAGTGAACACTCACCCCAAGAGTTCCCAGGTAAGAGTGACTGGTCCGATACTGCGGATTTGTACGAACACTCTAGCCTTCGACGGAAAACTCAGGGTACAGGCATTCACTCTTCCAGTTTGCACGTGTTCACATTATAAGACCCAAACTTTGACGAGATTTTGAATTCTTAGAGGGTTCAAAACCTAGTAATCAATCATCCTAGAACAGATGATTAGTTTTCAAAGCGGTTTTGAAATTTATGTTCTTGTTGAGGTCGTCGCCTAAGGATAGGTGACGGTATTGTTTTATGACTAAACGCAAGTAAACTCGAGTTAGGGTCCTCAGAAGGTTATAGACTAGGTCAAAGCATTACTAATAACCTAATTCCCTATAACCATGAGCTCAGATACCAACTTTTCTGTCACACCCCGACCACGTAAAACAACAAAACGTGGCGGAAACGTCGGGGAGTGTTGTAACAGAATCATTGTTTCATAACACATGGAAATTGAAATATTGTTTTATTGATTAAAAGAGTTACAATGTCTTGACAATCAAAGAAATATAACACAAATAACTAGTCTTGCATCTTTTATTGTCACTAAGGCCCAAGTCCGCCTAAGTGTATCTTGACAAATCCTATGCATCATATCCTGAAACACATGTGAAAATAGGTACGTCAGCATAAAAATGCCTGTGAGATACATAGGTTTTGTGAAAATAGAATTCATGACTTATGTTTTAAGAAAATGTTTAGTCATGAACCTTGTAATTTGCTTTGTCTTGTAAATCATTTGAAAAGTGATAAATAAACCAAATGATATATGTGTATAAAAGAATAATACGTGGTTAAGTAAATAACCAAGTAAAATGAGTTTGTATTAGATAAGTTGTTTGTAAAACAATGTATTGTGAAAAGTATGTTATTTGTATAAAATGTTATATGTCTAAATTGAAATAATTCAAATAACGCTACGATATGTAATATCATACAAGCACTTATATATAGGAAGTACCAGCGGCGTATACACCATGGTTGTATCATATTACACACGCCTCGTTACTTAAATCACTTACTCAAACCAAACCACCAAAGTAAAATGTTATGTATAATCAAATGTCAAAATGTTTGTGTGAAAACCATGTCAAATGTCTATGTCTAATGTAAATCATGAATTATGTATATCAATGTCAAAATTTTTATGTCGAATGTAAATCGTGAATTGTGTATATCAATGTCAAAATGTTTATTTCTATTGTAAATCATGAATTGTGTCTATCAATGTCAAAATGTTTATGTCTAATGTAAATCATGAATTGTGTATATCAATGTCAAAATGTTTATGTCTAATGCAAATCATGTAATGTGTATCCAAAATATCATGTATGGTAGGTGAAATATATCAACTAAACCATATGTAAAAATGCACAAAACAAGGTATTGAAGTAAAACATGGTTTAAATCAAAGTTATGTTTTGTGGAACAAATGCATGCTATACTGATATAAACATCTATGCGGTATTGTAAAAATGCATACATCCAAGCCTTGCAACTGTAGAATAAACCCTAGCACAAAGTCTAAGGTCCACCTAGAAATGTATTCGGATTCGGTCATTCCTTACGTCCAAACAAACCCGGGATTTCAGGAATGGGAGTTGTCAAGTCCTATGGTACCACTACCTACTACCGAGCGGCATGATCGGTGTTAATGAATGTATATTGTCCCATTTAAACAAACCAAATGTCATACCAAAATGTAAGCATGTGATGAATAACAAATGTACTAAGTATGCACACAATGGACATACATAGCATAAAATGTAATGTAAACAATGTACTAAGTATACACACAATGGACATACATAGCATAAAATGTAATGTAAAAAATGTACTAAGTATGCACACAATGGACATACATAGCATAAAATGTAATGTAAAACGTTGTACTAAGTATGCACACAATGGACATACATAGCATAAAATGAAATGTAAAACGATGTACTAAGTATGCACACAATGGACATACATAGCATAAAATGTAATGTAAAACGATGTACTAAGTATGCACACAATGGACATACATAGCAAAAACACAATGAAATCATGTACTATAAGTGTACTATTGAACATAACAAGCATATGATATGAAAACATGAAAAACACGAAAGTAACGAGTAGGCACATGTGTTTCACCCCAAAATGTTTGGAAAAAAGTAAAAGAGGGGTCTATGTACTCACTTGAGATTGCTCAGAAGTCCTAAGATAACCACCAACCAATGCTAGAGATCACAGAATCAAACGGCACCTAATATAGGTAACTATGTTAATAAACCGGACCTATATCGGAGGATCGGATAGAATGAGGGTTCATAAACCAAACGAGTATGGAAACTCATGTAGTATGGTTCAACAAAGCCTACATACTAAATGAAACCTAACCTAAGTGCTTACGACCCATTACGACCCGTTTAGGTAGCTTATGCTACTTTAACGCGTCGTTCGCGTAAAACGCGTTCGGACTGCCTAACTAGTCCTATGACAAGTAAAATATGCCTTAACATGTCTAATATTGTTGCCAAATCAGTTTAGATGTCAAAAGTTATGTTACATATGCTTAAAATGAATTTTGGCGTAAACAGGGCATTTTGGTAATTTACCTAAGGCATATAAACTACCTATCATACAACTACTTATGAAGTTCAAACGAACTTCGCATTGACCATAAACTAGTCAACGCAGAAATTCAAACAAAGTTTGACTTTTTAACGCTAAAAGTATAAAAAGAACGAAGGAACACTTACAAAGGGTCCCCGAAAGCTAATCTTGATCCAAGTAGCTCAGGTATGAAGCAATGGCTTCAACTTAGAGCTTTTAGATCAGATTTTGTGGGTTTGCAAATCAATGGGGTTGGGTATTTATAGTAAATGGACAACCGTTAGGATCGTTTCTCGTAAACCGGGCTTTAATCTCACCCCTACACTTGTTGAAATTCCCATGGAACACCAAAATGGCCCCTCATTAACATGAAGAGGCAAGTGCAATTGGGTTTGGAGGGTGTGACAGCTGGAAACAGGTTGTTTAGAAGTTTCTAAGCAACTGGGAGGTCCTTACGGACCGGAAGGGTGATGGCTTACTGTCCGTAAGCCATCATCTTTGCTGAAATGACAGATTTGGTCCCTGCAGCTCCAAACTTGGTTTTTGATGCATTTTTGACACGTTTAAGCCCTGTTAACCTCATTTCAAAGCTCTAAAATGAATTTAAAGTATAGGGAACTTAAAATGTGCTAAAAAATATCTCAGATGTCGGTTCGTTTGCCGTACGGTTGCGTTGTTCGGTTAATTACGACGGAAGTCGTAACGAACGCAAAAACGGTCCAAAATGCGCGACGAATGGAATTTTGACGAGCCAAACACTAAAGAATAATATTATAATGCTTACATAAAATTTTGGATGTCCGGATGTATTCAGAACGTAAGATATGCGTGAAAGTGCAAACTTGTGCACTTTTTGACGCTTTTAGTCCCTGAATGACCATAAAGTTTATTTTAGCATACCGAACCCCTCAAAGCCTATTTCTAAGCTATTTAAAGGATATTTATGGTATGTTTAACTTATGGTGATGTTTCGGAATGTCTGTTACAGTTCAAATTGGCATACTTTCGCAGTTTGTCAACTTTAGTCCCTGTAAGCGATTTAACTTGATTTTGCCATAACAAAGCCTTCAAAACTTATTTCTAAGTTATGTAAAGGTTGTTTAAGGTATGTTAAGCATATGTTGATTTTCCGGAGTATTTTTTGCATTGAATTGGTTATATTTACGCATTAGTGCGCGTATAACCTTCCAGAAAGCGATTTAAAGCTTGAAATCGAATAAGAATTGATATGTGCAAATGATACACATATTTATACAAGTCCCAAGTATGAAATACAATATTTCATTAGTTTGGTATTTGTTTGACGATTGAAGTGACACAGGTGTCACAGAGGCGCTGCTCCGATACTGGGTATTAACTCGATCGCTGCTACGATTCAATGTCCGATCGATTAAATTATCCAATGGATGTTTAAGTGCTGCCCACATTAGGGTTTATGCTTTGTCATTCGTCGTGAATACGATGGATGTTTAAGTATCGCACTTTGTCATTCGTTGTGAAGGTTTAATCTCGTGAGTTATCGTAAATGCTGTATTAGTTACTAACCGAGTTCGTGTGCATGTTATTAAATTTAGGTTAAAAAGGCTAATCAGTAGGCTAGGCTCTGCTCAAATAAATCTGCAATGTGAGTCATTCTCTTTTTATCACATTTAATTTCCAAAAGCATGTTTATTTTCAAAGTTATAATTACAGGGATTAAGTCTTTGTAATCACCAAATTACAGCCGGTATGTGGGGTTTTGTATACATTACTTGTTCCCGTCACCATTGGACAACGAGTTAGCCAATGGGTGATCTGACCATAGTCACAGAAACGAGTCGAGTGACAAATATCGTGGGTAGTTGGTTGATATATGGAAACATTGTAATCGCTCTTAATACTGTAAATTATAACAAACGTGTCGTTATAGTAAAAAGAATGATTCACTAGTATTTCCCGCTGACAAAACCTTTTTCAAACATGTTTCAGGTGATCTGTTGTGATCCAAGAAAAGTGTCGCGAAGCACTACAAGCTTAAGGAAGTGGCTCAGTATAAAATAAAGAAACATGTTTTGAAAAAAATAAAGATTTCTTCGTGAAATCATATGATTGTAAATTACCGGGGTTTATCCCGAATTGTAAAATAAAATCGGGAAATTGCAGTTTTAAAAAGATCCTGTTAAAATCTTCCGCTGTTAACTCAATTAAATAAATACCACGGGATTTTCTGTCCCGCGGCTCCTGAAACGGGTCAAACCGGGTCGGGGGCCGTGACAGAAAAATGTGGTATCAGAGCCACTGATTTAAGCCCATTTAAGTATTTAGAAAATACTTAATTTTACTAATTGCTATTCTATGATTATGTGTTTTATTAATTGACTATTTGTTAGTTACAGTATGGGTAAGCAAAAGCTTTCAAATATCTATCTTAAATTTGACAGGTCATCAACCGAGAAAGGAAGTTCATCTCAAACAAAATCCTCAAAATACCCAACAAATATTGATGAAGGAATATTTGTTCGAAAATCACACTATGAGGAACCACTTTCTCCTGATAAAAGAAGTATGATTATTAGGAAAAGTCAGGAGAAAATAAAGAAATCCCGAGAAAAGAAAGTTAACCAGGAAACCCAGGACTTAACCAGTAAAATCCCTTGGGAAGACAAGTTAGATGAAAAATTGACAGATCTTTATATGCTAGCCACTGTAGCCGTAAATGCAAATCTTTAAATATTCAAGTTTTAGCACCCTTATCACCTACAAGCCAGAAAACCTTACCCAGTAAATAAATAAGTTTACCGTAAACCCTAATATGTTTTAATTATTAATTATCTTTTGTATTAAAACAAGTCACATGGTATGCAATAATATTTAAAGGTTATTTATGAAATTTTGTTACAAAATTTTAACTTAGCAATTTTTATTTTGCATATATGATAAACAGCATGAACGACTTATCTGAAGCCCTTCAAAATCTAAATCTCTATCCGGTGAAAATAGAGGTTTCCAAATATTTCAATAGGTATATACCTGACATAGAAGAACCTATGGAATTCAATGCTCCACTTCCGGAGAAACCCAAGCCTAAGAAAAGGAGAAGATTTGTGGGATGGAGGCTTGTGCGTAGGAGGAAACCTGCAACTAGGAAGATCCCTAAAATAGAAAATCCCTTAGATAAAGGAAAAGGGGGGTTGAAGTCGGGGAAAATTCTAGGCCACTGGAAATGGAGTTTGGGGAAGATTCTAGGCAGATAGAAATGGAGTTTGGAGAAGGTTCTAGGCAAACCAAGAGAGGCGTTGGGGAAAGCTCTAGACAAATTGAGGAGTTACCATTTCAGGATGAATTGGATCGTGCATTGGCAAGCTGTGATATAGTCCGGCCTGTCAATAATAATTTCTACTCTCATCCTATTGAAAATCAACTCCCTATAAACTTGGAACCAGCAATCCCAGAACCTATAATTCACACCCAACCTCTAGGAATGGATGAGTGGTGGACTAATGATTGGCAGTTCCAAAACATGCTTAACAGTCCTTGTTCCTTTCTCCCTCAGTTCGACCCAGAACCTATACCAAATCCACCCATGAGCAATGAGAATCTAGCTGAACTCCGCCACTTTGGCGAGGAGTTGATGGATGCAGGAAATAGTATCAGGGAAGTAGGAGAAAAGATCTCCTGGAAGTACGACGAGAGGGAACGCCGTTACTGAAATATCAACTGAAGAGGGATAGTGTGGTGTGAGAATGTGAAACTGTGGTTGTAAAATAAATAAGTAGAAGATAGTTGTAAAATAACTATAAAATAAAACTTTGTAAGATAAAGATGTGTAATGACGCATATTATAAAATATAAATGGGAATCGAAAAATCAATAGTTTTGGCTATATGTGTGTTATGAAATTTATATGATTATTTGTGTATAATTGTTATTTATTTGATACTAATAAATTATATAAATTAATTATAAGATGGCAAACATTGGTAATGAACCAGTAAATGAAGTAAATCAATCTGAGCAACATCAGGAGGATCATTTTATGACTAGGCAAGATATAGAAAATATCGTTGCTCAAGGAATAGCCAATGCTATTCCAGCAATAATTGCTGCTGCCCAGAAAAGCGTTGAACCTCAACAAATCATTCCTAGCAAACGTATTTCTGAAGATAACTTCAGTAATAGCATAAACGGAGGCGGTAATCATACTAATCACGATAATGAACCACGGCAGGCTCCGCTCCCTAAAAAAATGAAAGTTGCAACATCTGGTTGCAATTACAAAGAATTTCTTGCTTGTAAACCCGCTGAATTTGCAGGCAATGAAGGAGCAACTGCAGCACTACGTTGGTTTGAGAAAACCGAGGCAGTAATTATAATCAGTAAATGTGCCGAAAATGACAAAGTTATGTATGCGTCAAATCTTTTCAAAGAAGGGGCACTAGAATGGTGGAATACAGTACTTCAATCCAAAGGAAGAAACATGGCTTACGCCATGAGTTGGGAAGAATTTAAGCATTTAATAGAAAGAAAATTTTGTCCCGAATACGAAAAAGATCAAATGGAAAATAAGTTCCTAAATCATCGTATGACAGGTGTAGATTGTCGCGATTATACTTCGACATTCTTTGAATATGCTAGAGTGGTACCAACACTGGCTTCGCCAGAACCGATACTCATTTCTTGTTATATTTGGGGATTAATTAGCGAAATCCGCAATATCGTTAAAGCTGCGAGACCTCGTACTATTGACGATGCGGTAGAATTAGCTAACACCCTAACTGATGAACTGGTATGCACAAGAGATGAAAACAGGAAGAAGGAACTGGCTCAGAAAATTACCCAAGGATTTCGTACGGGTAATAACAGCAGTTTCAGGAGAAGAGGAACAGGACAATCTTCAACTTCGCCATTCTGCAAGCACTGCAAAAAGAAACATTATGGAAAATGTAATGTAATCTGCAACTTTTGCAAAGCCATAGGACATCGCGAGGAAGACTGCAGAAAGAAAACAAGAGTCTGCTATAACTGTGGAGAAACAGGACATTTTAAGCCAGAATGTCCTAAATTGGTCAAACCAGCAGACAACAAAGCTAAACCAGCTGACGGAGCTACAAAGAAGAATGTTCGTGCATTCCAATTAACTACTCAGGAAGCAGAACTCATTCCAGATGTGATAGCTGGTACGTTCTTAGTTCACAACATTTACGCAAAAGTATTATTTGACTCTGGTGCAAACCAAAGTTTTATAAATACTTCATTCTGCCAAGCTCTTAACTTACCTTTAACCAACCTCAAGCAGATTTTTACAGTCGAAACTGCAGATGGGAATTCTATTAACATAGATAAGGTTTTGCAAAAAGAAAATATAGAACTTTCAGGTCATACATTTCATGCAAACCTATTACCAATGAATTTAACTGGATTCGATGTTGTACTAGGAATGGATTGGTTAGTATCCAACCATGCTCGAATCCTTTGTGATAAGAATTCCGTAGAGATTCAGACACCTACTGGAGAAATAATCATGATTACAGGAGATAAGCCACGTAAACCCATGAAATTCATATCAGTAATGAAAATTGCTAGTTATGAACGAAAGCAAGGAATAGTATATATGATTTCAGTAATCATTAATACTAAGAATAAAGAACTTAAGGAGATTCCTGTAGTCTCAGAATACCCAGATATATTTCCAGAAGAATTACCAGGATTACCACCCGATAGAGAAGTAGAATTTAGAATTCATCTAATTCCAGGAACTATACCGATAGCTAAGGCACCTTATCGGTTAGCACCCACATAAATGTTAGAACTGAAAAAGCAATTAAATGAATTACTAAGTAAAGGTTTCATACAACCTAGCTCATCCCCGTGGGGAGCACCAGTGTTGTTTGTAAAGAAAAATGACGGTTCAATGAGAATGTGTATTGATTATAGAGAATTGAATAAGGTTACAATTAAGAATCGATACCCATTACCTAGAATTGATGATCTTTTCGATCAACTTCAAGGAGCTAGATATTTTTCTAAGATCGACTTACGTTCCGGATATCATCAATTGAAGGTACAAGAAGAAGACATACCTAAAACTGCTTTCAGAACTAGGTATGGTCATTACGAGTTTACAGTCATGCCATTTGGATTAACGAATGCACCTGCCGCATTCATGGACATGATGAATAGAATCTGTAAACCGTATTTGGATAAATTTGTAATTGTTTTTATAGACGATATACTTATTTATTCCAAAAGTCAGAACGAGCATTGTCAGCACTTACATGCACTCTTAACTTTGTTAAGAAAAGAAAAGCTTTACGCCAAATTCTCAAAGTGTGAATTTTGGCTGCAAGAAGTACAATTCCTAGGACACATGGTGAATCATGAAGGTATTCACGTAGATCCTGCTAAAATAGAGGCAATTACCAAATGGAAGGTTCCGCAATCCGCAATGAAAATTAGAAGTTTTATAGGTTTAGCCGGATATTATAGACGGTTTATTAAGGATTTTTCTAAAATAGCTGTACCATTAACTAAGCTAACCTGTAAAGCAGTTAAGTTTGAATGGGGACCTAAACAAGAAGAAGCCTTTAGAATCTTAAAGCAGAAGTTAACAAATGCTCCAATCCTAGCCTTACCAGAAGGAACAGAAGATTTTGAAGTATATTGTGATGCTTCAAAACTAGGATTAGGATGTGTGTTAATGCAACTCAAGAAAGTAATTGCGTATGCATCAAGACAATTGAAAAAGCACGAAGAGAATTATACGACTCATGATTTAGAATTAGGAGCCGTAATTTTTGCCCTTAAGATTTGGAGACATTATCTGTATGGAAGTAAGTTTACTGTTTATACAGATTATAAGAATTTAAGATATATATTTGGGCAAAAAGAGTTAAACATGAGGCAAAGGAGATGGATGGAAATCCTAAGTGACTACGACTGTGATATTCAGTATCACGAAGGAAAAGCAAATGTAGTTGCAGATGCCTTAAGTCGTAAATACCATGAGAAACAACGACAGATTCGTGCTCTTAGATTAAATCTACAGTTAGATTTAATAAAACAACTGAAGCATTTTCAAGAAACAGCAATCAAGGATGCTGCTGGAGGAATGAAAGGACGAATAAAAGAATTAGAACAAGGAGCTGATGGAATTTGGAGATTTCACCAAAGAAGAATTTGGGTACCTAAGCAAGGGGAATTAAGAAATAAGATTCTAGAAGAAGCTCATAAATCTAGATATACCATGCACCCTGGAAACAATAAGATGTACCAAGATTTAAAGAATATTTTTTTGTGGATAGGAATGAAAAAGGATATAGCTCGATATGTTTCTAAGTGTCTTACTTGTTCGCAAGTTAAGGCAGAACACCAGAAACCTTCAGGTCTACTACAACAATTAGAAATGCCTGTATGGAAATGGGAACTTATAACAATGGATTTTGTTACTAAGTTGCCTAAAACCAGAAAATGTAATGATGCGATTTGGGTAATTGTGGACCGATTAACCAAATCAGCTCACTTTTTACCTATGAAAGAAACCTTTAGTATGGAAAAGTTGGCAAGGTTGTATGTAGATGAAATAGTATCCTTACATGGAGTTCCACTCTCCATTGTATCGGATAGGGATAGTCGTTTCACTTCCCATTTCTGGAAAAGTTTCCAAAAAGCAATGGGAACCCGACTAAATATAAGTACTGCATATCATCCACAAACAAACGGGCAAAGTGAAAGAACAATACAAACTCTGGAAGACATGCTCCGAGCATGTGTGATAGATTTTGGAGGAAACTGAGACGATCACCTACCCTTAATTGAATTCTCCTATAATAATAGTTATCATTCAAGCATTGACACTGCCCCCTTTGAAGCACTGTACGGACGAAAGTGCAGAACTCCAGTCTGTTGGGCAGAAATAGGAGAAAATCAATTATCAGGTCCTGAAATCGTACAAGAAACCACTGACAAGATTACACAAATCAAGGAAAGATTAAAGATGGCTCGAGATCGTCAAAAGAGTTATGCAGACAATAGAAGGAAGCCATTGGAGTTCCAAGTTGGAGAAAAAGTACTATTGAAAGTATCTCCTTGGAAAGGAGTAGTTCGATTCGGTAAGAAAGGAAAGTTAAGTCCAAGATACGTAGGACCATTTTCAGTAATCCAACGTATAGGACCAGTTGCTTATCGTTTACAACTACCAGAAGAGTTAGCTGGAGTACATGACGTATTTCATGTATCCAACCTCAAGAAATGCCTATCAGATGAATCATTGATAGTACCTCTCCAAGATATACAGGTAAATGAAAAATTAAAATTTGTGAAGAAACCTCTTCAGATAGAAGACAGAAAAGTGAAATTTCTCAAACACAAACGGTTAGTACTTGTCAAAGTCAAGTGGAATTCAAAGAGAGGACCTGAATACACTTGGGAGCTAGAATTAGAGATGAAACGAAAGTATCCTCACTTATTTCAATAAATCTCGAGGACGAGATTCTAAATAAAGTGGGGAGAATGTAAGGACTCTCAAAATTTTCCTAAAAATACCCTTAAGTGAAAACCCAAACCCCTGAAACCATACCTTACATAAAAATCAAGAAAATCAAGAATAATAGGTTTCAGGCGGGCCGCATAAGAGACAAGATATGTCTTACGCGGGCCGCGTCAACCCTGAGTTTGACCGGATAAGTATCCGGGCCACGTATAACCCACCTGTCAAACCTAAGCCCATGACCATGCAAACCTATACGTAGACTGGGCGGCCACGCGGGCCGCGTAAGATATACGGGATGGGTTACGCGGGCCGCTTGAGGCCCTAAATTCAGCTATAAATAGCCGTCACTTGCACAGTCCACTGGTGTCGATCAAAACTCTCAAAAACGAATTGATATTACTCTGAAGTCGAAATTTCATAAATTATTAGCGAGGCGCTGCTCCGATACCGGGTATTAACTCGATCGCTGCTACGATTCAATGTCCGATCGATTAAATTATCCAATGGATGTTTAAGTGCTGCCCACATTAGGGTTTATGTTTTGTCATTCGTCGTGAATACGATGGATGTTTAAGTATCGCACTTTGTCATTCGTTGTGAAGGTTTAATCTCGTGAGTTATCGTAAATGCTGTATTAGTTACTAACCGAGTTCGTGTGCATGTTATTAAATTTAGGTTAAAAAGGCTAATCAGTAGGCTAGGCTCTGCTCAAATAAATCTGCAATGTGAGTCATTCTCTTTTTATCACATTTAATTTCCAAAAGCATGTTTATTTTCAAAGTTATAATTACAGGGATTAAGTCTTTGTAATCACCAAATTACAGCCGGTATGTGGGGTTTTGTATACATTACTTGTTCCCGTCACCATTGGACAACGAGTTAGCCAATGGGTGATCTGACCATAGTCACAGAAACGAGTCGAGTGACAAATATCGTGGGTAGTTGGTTGATATATGGAAACATTGTAATCGCTCTTAATACTGTAAATTATAACAAACGTGTCGTTTTAGTAAAAAGAATGATTCACCAGTATTTCCCGCTGACAAAACCTTTTTCAAACATGTTTCAGGTGATCTGTTGTGATCCAAGAAAAGTGCCGCGAAGCACTACAAGCTTAAGGAAGTGGCTCAGTATAAAATAAAGAAACATGTTTTGAAAAAAATAAAGATTTCTTCGTGAAATCATATGATTGTAAATTACCGGGGTTTATCCCGAATTGTAAAATAAAATCGGGAAATTGCAGTTTTAAAAAGTTCCTGTTAAAATCTTCCGCTGTTAACTCAATTAAATAAATACCACGGGATTTTCTGTCCCGCGGCTCCTGAAACGGGTCAAACCGGGTCGGTGGCCGTGACATGCAATCACTTGTGCACGCCCCCGTGCTCATTGAGCACGGGGCGTGTTCAGCCTTCTGTTCTCTTGTTTTGCTTGGAAAGATGCTGTCGGGGAGGTCGGGCAACTTGACCCTGTAACATCATCACCGGTCAACAGCAACGACCCACAACATCATCACCGAATTAGGTTTGTTATTAGTAAAGTTTAATTAGGTTTTGTTTAGTATTATTTTTTCTGAAATTTGAATTATCTGATGAAATTGTAGTGATATTATTCTGAATTTTGATGTGTTTGATGCAATTGTAAAGTCTAATTAGGTTTTATTTGGTGATTTTTCTGAATTTTGATGAATCTGATCTAACTGTAAAGACTGATTTGTTGATGTTCATTGTAGACTGCAGAGGTTTTAAAAACAAACACTCTTCTTCTTGCAGACCGCAGAGGTTTGGTCCACCTCTTCTGCTACAGATGTCTGCAGATGTGGTCCGCAGACTGCAGACATTTTTCCTCTGGAAAAACAAACAACACCTAAGTGTACTCGCGAAGTGTGTGGAGCACACTAACCCGCACTCGCATACGCGTGGTCGTGGCGTGGGCGATGAGGCGCAATGTGGCGCACTTTGCACTTCTTGAGAGCCGCCTTTGTATTTTTGACCACGTGCGCGTGGTGGAACACAAGGGCTGCAAGGACTAGATGGCAGGTAGACCTTGAAGGGTCACGTGGCAGCAGCGCGCAAGTACACGTGGCAGGTTGGCGCATGACGTGGCACGTTCCCGCATGGTTCATGACTAGTTGGCTTGCGCGCTGGCGCATGGACTGATGTGACGTGCGCGGCGCACCAAAGTGAGCCAATACGCCGCGACTGTGTGGCGTGCTCGTATAGGCTCACAGGTGACGTGGCGCATGCGCGCATGGGATTGAGCCAAGGTGGCGCACACGCGCATGAAAGTGAGCTAAAATGGCGCACGCGCGCATGAGTGTGCAAGACCTGCGCGCGCATGAGCCAAAAGGGCGCGTGCGCACCAGTGTGTCTTGCTCGCGCGCGTGCCGAAGCTTCCAGCAATTAATGACAGTGCAGTTACATTTCAGCATTTGAAACTGACGAGTCAATGGTTTTGACTTAGAATTAAATGACGAATTAAAGTGCATTGAAGACGTTTAATGCAATTTAATTCGTTTTTTCAGTTTCGACTTCAGACCTGCAGTATAAATAGGAGATCCCTGCTGCAGAACCATACACCGAAAAACACAGCTGATACAATCTTCTTCCTCTGAATTCTTCTTCTTCTTCTTCAAGCAGCAAGGTACACCTTCGGGTTGGAAGTCAAGACCGGCAATGCAACTGCTTAGGTTGTTGTATCCTGGAAACAAACGAGTTCTCCTGTGAGACTCGAAATTTGTTTTAAGGGACCCGCAAAAGATAACAGTTTAGCCTTCAATCCCACCCTGAGAGTTTCGAGTTAAACTTGTCAAAGATGGGTTCTAGTGCTTTATCCTCTTCATATTAGCTCCAATGGCATCCCTAGGAATGTGAACGAGGGGCTCCCAACATGCATGCATACATCATATAAAATTATGTACATGATTTAATCATCAACCATCACACGATCACTACATGTGTGTAGAGCATCATAACACGAAGATATATCATACCAACTCTGTCACGCCTACAGCAACTTAAATCATGTTTTTTTTTTCTTTTTTTTTTTCCTTATTTTGTGTGTGTTAGACAAGAAAAGTAAGATACTGAGGGGGTGTTTGGCTTAGCTTATTTGTGACTTATAATAAGTCATTTTCACTGTTCAATAAGCTAGAATTTCTTGCTTATTGACTTATTGCCTCACATACACACATTTCTCAAACACTTCAATAAGTCCTTTTCACCCATTTTCACTGTTCAATAAGTCAATAAGTTGAAATAGAAGTTAAGCCAAACACCCACTGAAAAGGGTATAATTTGTTCTTGATGAGTCCAAACATTTAGTTTAGGCCCTTTATACGTAAAAAAATATATATGTGTAATAAAAATAAACAAATAAAATTAAATCCATATCTTACTTTCTTCCAGCATTCAAGAAACATTGAAATATTAAACCATATCCTTGACTTTGTATGATTTAACCAAGGAATTAATGAACAAGCAAAACACATCAATCTCTTGTCTCTCCTTACTCGACAAACACATGAACACTCTCAAGGTTTTCAATAAACAAATACCTAGCTAATTAGCTATCTATTGTGTTTCCTTTTTTACAAACAGACCCAACCCAAAACCGTTTCCCGCATTTAGAATCTAGTTAATCCTCTTAGCAAGCTAGTTTCATTTCCATTGGCTTTACTTCATTATAAATACCAAGCCTTAGAGCTTGATTAAACTCACACTTTCACAACCCCACATCATCTCCAAGTTGAGGATTTTGCAAGTTCAAGATCTACAAGCCCTTTGTCCTACCACCATTTTCTAGTTTGGTATGAATTACTAAAACCTATGATTTTATGCTACGTTAGTTTATATTATATTTAGATCAATATCATGGTCACCCAACACATGAAAAAACTAGTTTATCTAATCTAAAAACCTGCACAAGAACTAGTTATTTAGATGATGTTCTTGAAATTCCTAAGTATCTACATCACGTTTCCATTTGAATAACATAGAAAGTCATGATCATACTTTCATTTTATATGAATTTATGCGATTTTGTTATATTATCAAAATTTCTGATAGGATTTCTACTAAAAGTTATTAGTTTCTATAATCATTTGTCTTTGAGTGCTATGGACATTTATATATACAAAGGCCGGTTAACGTACAATATTGGTTATCATGCGTTATCGTACGCGAGTATCCCAGCCACACATCTGACCTACCGTAGGCCTTCAATTGAACGTGGCGGTACAATAGTAACTACCTTGACAAAATTACGCATGTTATAATGCATAAGTACGCACGTTATTGCATAATTACGCATGGGTTGGGTTAAACCCTAATCGCGTACGTTATAAAGCATAACTATGCATGTTATTACATAATTACACATGTTATAATGTCTAATTACGCATGTTATAAAAATATCAAATAGCGCATGTCAGCAAACATGAAAATTAAGCATGTTAAACTCAAAATTACGCATGGGTTGTTCAACACCCTAATTACGCATGTTATACGTATAATCGCGCACGTTATAACAAAAACATAAGGAATGACACACGGCACAATCTGTATGCATCGCACGATAAGCACTATTGCAATTTTAGCCCAATGACTTTGGTATCTTCAAAGTTTCATAAAATGGCAAATTTAGTACCTAAACTACTACTCCATTTTACAAATAGTTAGCTTTTGATACCCTAACTTTGTGGTAGTTTCCTTTTCAGCCACAACTTTGTTATAGTTTCCTTCTTACCTCAAAACGTTATCAAATTTTATCTTTGCCGTTTTCTTAGCCCTTAGGTTTAGAAAATGCAATTTGTAACCACTTAACTTTTTATGAACTTTGTAAATGTCACTTTGACCCCCTTGAGAGTTTTTGTCTTGACGACACCGGCTTTGCCTTCCTCCCCCCATACTTTCATGGATGTTGCAATTTTAGCCCATTGACTTTGCTATCTTCAAAGTTTCATAAAGTGGCAAATTTAGTCCCTAAACTACTACTCCTTTTTACAAATAGTTTGCTTTTAACACCCCAACTTTGTGGTAGTTTTCTTTTCAGCTCCAACTTTGATATAGTTTCCTTTTTACCCTAAAACTTTATCAAATTTTATCTTTACCCTTTCTTAGCCCGTAAGTTTAGAAAATACAATTTTTAACCACTTAACTTTTTATGAACTTTGTAAATGTCACTTTGACCCCTCGAGAGTTTTTGTCTTGACAATATAAATTCGAGTTAGTCGGATTGCGTATATTATGATTGTACGATATGAATTCGATTTACGTTACGTTTTGATTCAATCGCAATGCAAGTATAGGATACATTGAGTTCAATCGGATACGTCAAAACGTGCGTTTTCATATGATTAACATATCACACAGCGCTTTGACTAATTCGTTCGATATTTGTGAGGTACTCGCGCTGCCAGGGGCGGATGTACATTACTGTAAGGGGTGGCGTCCGCTACGGCTTGGCGTTCCGGAGGTAGTGTAAAATTAGTGTAAATATTGGAAAAATTTGACGTTTTTTCGATTTCGTTACCGCTTATTTATAAAACGTTACCGCTTGGCGCGAATCCTAGATCCACCACTGCGCGCCGCAAAACACACGATTCTTATTATTAGTTTAAATGAAAAGGAATTATTAAAGATTTTTGGAATAAAAACATAGGAATAATTGAATTGCGAACTTAAAATTGTCCACACCCATAAAAAAAAAAAAAAAAAAAATAATTGTATAGTATATTTCTAGATACACCTGGGGCTGGCAGACACAAAAGGACAATATCAAAAGCAAGAATCGTGAAGTGAACTATTGCCCCTTATACTAATGCTGTTGTTGTCTTTTAGACCATTTAGTTCAAACTATGATAAAATATTAAAATGTGAAATTTAAAAGTAGAAATATCGAAAGGATTCCTTGGAGGTAGAAATGTAAGCATAAGACATAACTATCATAATCCTGGAAAATTATC
Source organism: Helianthus tuberosus (assembly GCA_030545235.1). Taxonomy (NCBI): domain Eukaryota; kingdom Viridiplantae; phylum Streptophyta; class Magnoliopsida; order Asterales; family Asteraceae; genus Helianthus; species Helianthus tuberosus. The sequence continues at coordinate 174,761,807 of CM060430.1, read as the reverse complement.
AAACGCGTGAAGATGACTGCTACAACTATCAAACTAAAATTATTATTGATTATCTACGAATTCAAACACATACTATCCAAAATGGTAATATTTACAAATACATACACATATAGAATTTGGCATTCTGCGTCTTTCTTTTTACAAAATGTAACACATGCGCCTATTGATGCAAACAAGCTAAGCGGCTCGCGAGCTGCTCGATAAGAAGTTCAAAATGAGCCGAGCCTTATCGAACCTAAGCCGAGATTGAGTCTAAAATAAAGCTCGTTTATTTATCGAGCCCGAGCTCGAGCGTGACATTTGAAGCTCATCAGGCTCTTCAAGACTTAGAGTAAGATTAGTTTTTATTAATATTTAATAACATTTACCCTTTATTTAAATGTATCTAGTAAACGAGCCGGAGCTCGAGCTTCATTTATCGAGCTCGCGAGCATAAACGGCTCTTATTTATAATATTTTTATTTAATATATTAATCAATAGATAATAGACGAGCCGGACCCGAGCTTAAGAAACTACCAAAAGCCGAGCTCGAGCTTTGAAAGCAAAGCTTGAAGTTAGCCAAGCACAAGCTCTCGTAAGGCAATCAAGCTCGGGCTCGGCTCGGCTCAGCTCAGCTTGTTTGAACCCCTACGATCCACCTCTTCATTATTTATTTTTCTAATCTATAAGATATTAAGATTTAGTCTAGGGTAGTTTTAGACTCAATACAATCCTAGGGGACTAAAGTGAAAAATCTGGAAATAGCAATTCTGGTATTTACCCAGTAAAATTATGGCGCGCAATTCTTCAAGGCGTTGACCAACTACCCTATCAATCTTGATGGGCGGCGCGAACAGTGATCCATTTCAAAGTCACAAAACCCTAGTTTGTTCCTGTCTTCCGTAACGATTCTAATTTATTTAATAACGCTTCAATTATTATTTCATTCATTATTTATTTTTTTATCTTTTGTCTCTTCTACATTCCACCTTCTTTGCAGATTCCCATTTTTAGCTTCATTAATCCGCAGATTAATCCATTATTATTATTATCTCCAAATTTACTATCAACCCATTCATTCATTCTTTACTTTATACGCGTGAAATTCTTATATCTTTATTCCTATAATTCCATCACGGAAGTAGTATGATTGCGATGTGTTGATCATAACAGATCCACCTGTTTATTCGTCGTTTTAGAAGCAGAATCGCTTTCATCAGGTTTGTCCGAGTTAACTCAGTTTGATTTGTTAAAATGTTTACACTATCTTGAGATTGTTTTACTATTTATGCTTTTGCTTTTGAGAGATAGTTGATTAATTTTATTAGCTTAATAATTTGATACCAAGTTATGTCAATTAATTTGGGAATTTTCTCAATTTAGTTTATTGTAATATGTGAAGATGACAATATAAGCTGTTTTTTGATGCCATCATAAACTGTTTTTTCAGAGATTTGAACTTGTTAAAGGTGATGGAAAACGGTCGAAAGACACTGAGTGTTATTGCAAGATTGATGGGTATCGACGAGACGCCAACGCGCCATCAGCCTGTTTTGGGACAGCAAAGAGTGTTGTCTAAGAATTATCTACAGAAATCTGCTTCTATAGGAAAGAGGTCAAGAAAGGATTTATCAAACAGTGTTATGGGATCCAAGAAACGGGCGAATCTAAAAACGAATAAAGATTCTTTATCGAGAGATTTTGAAAGGAAAAGTTTGCGTTTTGATGGAATGCAGGGTGTGAAGTCACCCGTTGTTTTCGGTTCAGATGATGATGGAAAAAATGGAAAGTTGCATAAAAAGATTGTTGTTTTGAGACCAAATTTAGGGAGTGTACAACATGTTTCTGGACCGTCGTTTCTACTTGATTCGCAGAGCGTTTTCGGTTGGGAAGCGAAGAAACAACTATTGGAGAGACATAAGATGAGAAAAGTTTCGCAACAACTTCAACCGGATTTTGTGAAGACTATAGGTGTTAAAAGCAAAGAAGGTTGGAACCATGAACCTGTTGCTAAATTACCAATTTTTAAAGGCTTGGACTTCTCTTCTAATCGGAACGCAAAATCTGTGAAAGCGATTAGAAGTGATATGGCTATAAACACCAAGAAGAATTTTTTGGTTTCAAATTTATCGACCACGTTAGCTCTAAGTTCTGATGCAGAACCAGAAACCAAAAATGTTGAATCTTTTCATGGTGACACCGAAGATAAAAGCAACTGTTCTATGAACGATGAATGTTCTTCCGGTTTATCAGATCTTTCATCTGAAGAGGTATTGTGCAGTATGTCTGATAGCTTAAAATTCATCATTAACTGTTACTAAACCATGTTTTTGGTTAACTATATATATATTTATATATATACAGCTTGCATTTGGAGATTCATGGTTACTCATTACGTTTGCAGGGTTCACCTATTAGATCCCATGAAGATGACTCGGTATCATCGAATGGTGTACATACTGATGAAGAACATTCTGATGGTAAAGTTGAATCCTACCAGCACAGTCCAAATTCGGTACTAGAAACACCTTTCAGGGAAGATAATTCATCAAGCTCCGAGTGTTTTGCTAGAGCAAAATCTGATCTCCGTGGTAAGTTTTTATAAGATAAATCTATGTGAATCATAACCTTATATGTTAGAGGTTGTAATGCATCTACCTAGTCAGGCAATGGGTCAAAAAGGGTAATTTTTTTGTCAGAATTGGATTGACCCGAATCATGTTGTCTGCAAATATTGAACTTTTTTTATGAACAATGTCGAATTTTATTACCAAAGTTACTCTATCTCATGTATGACCATATGACATTTGATAGGTCTGTGGAAGCAACTTCAGCTTCTCAAGTCAGAATCAGAAGAAAACGACAGCAAGCCTGAAGAAATGGTTACATCGAGCGACAGTGAAAGATCTACTTGTACTGATCAAAACACAATCTCAACAATATTGTCTGGATCCAAAGAAAGTCGGGACTTTTCATACCTGGTAGATGTACTAAACGAATCGGGGCTCCAAGATGGGAACATAGAGACATGCTTTAAAAGATGGCATTCTGCAGAATGTATGACAGGTCCTTCGGTTTTTGAAACATTAGAGAAGAAATACGGGAAGCAAGAGTTATGGCATAAAGCGGAAAGAAGGCTTCTGTTTGATCGTATAAATTCAGGGATGACGGAAATTGTGAGGCCACGGGTGGACATTAGAGTTTGCGCGAAGCCTTTGAGAAGAAAGATGCGAAGTATGTTGAGGAGAGATGTTATTGAGGAAGAACTGTCTGCATTGTTACGCAGTCAAGAAAAAGGAGTCGACGACGGGGTGTCTGAGAAGGCTGTCGGAAGAGGATTGTGGTTTGATCCGGTGGAAGAGTTGGATTCTCTTGTGACAGAGATTGAAATCTTTCTGTTTGATAAGTTGGCAGGGGAGTTGGTCTCTGCTTAAAAAACTCCGGTGTTAATGGATGGGTTGAGTATGGGTCAAATGGTTCGGGTCAAAACGGGCTTTTTTTAATGGGTCCAAGTTTGTTGGGTAGGATGGTCCGACCAATCAACGCATTTTTATTCAATTTTTATAGATTATTAAAAAATTAAATAAATTGTTTTATAAGTTTTAAGTGTGTGACTTCCGTTCCGCTTGACCACGTTGACCCATTTGAGTTTTTCCTTGTTTTCGTTTTATTTTAAGTTTGAGGGTTCTTGTTAGGGATAAAACAGGATATAGAAAGTTGACCCATTTTAGGTAAATGGGTCAAAATTACCATCTCTATTGTGTTTATTTTTTCGTTAAAGATAGATATAAAAAGTGAGGCCGCGATTGATTTTTTGTATAGTTCAGCAGTGTAGCAATACAATTGTGTTTGTTTTTTTGTTGAAGAAAGATACTATCCCTTTATATCAAATTTATAGTATAAAGTGACAAATGTTAGTGTGTTTTTTGAGAAATATTCATACTATTTTACCATAAATTCATAAGACTTTGATGATCTCATAAGATGTTAAAGGGGGCATTAATTTTTGAGAATTTTCAATATGAAAATTTTCAAAATTAATAATCAATAAAATATATTAAAAACTAACACTTAATTTAGAACAATAAAATAAACAAATATCCAGTTATAATAAAATTTATATTTTGTTCAACATTTCTCTATGTTTGGACGCCACCCGACAAAATTGATTGGTTACGGTTAAACTAAATATCAAGTTACATACATTTCTGTGTTTTATTTTAAACAAGTTAAAGACATTGTTGATATCTAAGACTTATTCTAAAATAATTTATTTGGGTAGACATGAAATGTCGTGTTTTGATTGTTTTTTTAAATCGTACTTTGATATTTTATAAGTCATCTCTAGCCGACCACTAGCCTTTGTTATATCATATATGCTTTAGTGGGTGATTATTCTTTAACAAGTGACAAAATTAGCCAATTAGGGGGTGTTTATTAGCAGGTTTGATATCGATTAAACCGAACAGAAAAATCCATTAGGTTTTCGGTCCTCAAATAGTATCCAACTAGTGTAACCCCCCCCCCCCCCCCCCCTCTCCCGGTTGCGGGATGGTTGGCGTAAGATCACGCTACAAGCGTTGGGGGCATAAAATTGTGTTAACCAAACAATGACAAAAGCCGGGAAAAAACGTAAAATAAAAAAATGAATTTTCTAAAATCAAGTGACTTACGTGACGTTTATAACAACACCTTGAAGGTAGCTTTGATGACATGCACATTTGTAGTACTTCGAATAATTGTACGTTACTACTCACAACCCGGTTTCGACAATTTATATCAAGTAGATAAATTTAGACACGTCGCAATGCCCCACTTAAAACATGCACATTTTAAAAGTTGCAAGAGTAATACAAAAACATGCTCAAAATTATTTATAACAATAAAATAATTTTAGAAAATAAGATAACATAAAAAAGGTTAATATTTGTTAGAAAGAAAAAACATGAAGCAAATGATGTCTTGTTTGTGCGATGTCGCGTAGTTGCTCGTCTTAATCAGAGATGGGTAGGGTTGGATTTTGGAGACCTGAAATGAGTTGAATGGAGAAGGAAGAAAGTGTTTGGATATATTATTTTTATATACAATACGAATACGAATTGGGTTTTTTATTCGAATACGAATTCGAATCGAATTGGGTAGGTTTTAATCGAATTCGAATGCAAGGGAAAATAAAAATTATACGAATAATCGATTCAAAGAATTCGAAAATTCGATATTCGATTCGATGAACACCCCTAAATTGTTAACAAGATCACCATTCGAATTTCGAATCGAATTTGAAATTATAAATTCGTATTCGATTTACTTGACTCGAACTGAATCGAATTCGAATTCTTATAATCGAAACGAATTCTTGATAATCGAATCGAAATTCGAATTTTTCGAATTCGAAACGAATTCTGAACACACCTAGTTAACCTAGTAATTACAAACTATTAGAACACTAAATTAAAGTTTGGTTGACAGAAAAAGTTTGGATAATTTAATTGCAACAATATCCAAATTTCCATTTTATTTATATTAACTATTAGACTATAAGGTGTGGGGGTCATGTGTGAGACATGATTTGCCACCTAGGAACATAAATAGAAGCCGACACCCCTTGCTTGATCCACCATCGTTTGCATGGATTAAACCATGGCAACCATGGTCATCCTTTTCATTTTTCAACAAACCTTTTCCTTTTTCTTTTGACAAAGATAAATTAAAACAAATAAGGGGATAGTGGTTTGAGTCATGACCACACCCTTAAAGTAGTGGTTTTGGATTGTGGATTAAAGGTGAGTGATATGACTCATAACCACACCCTGTAGCGTCCATAGCTTTATAGCTTAGTGGCATCTTGGGGGTGAGATAAGACTTTGGGACTAATAGGTCCTGAGTTCGATTCCCACAAGGGGGTTTTTCCTATATTTATTGGGTTTCCTTCTGAATTGATGTATAGGCATTATGCCTAGTGGAGATGGATATGATCGGATGGTTTCGCTGGTGGCACGATGATACTCAAGTAGTCCGTCAGTGATCCAAATTTGCCGTTCAAAAAAAAAAGGTTTTTTACATATTTCCCCCTCCTAAGCTGGCTTATTACGTATTTCCCCAAAGAAAAAAAACAATTACATATTTCCCCTCCCTAATCCATGTATATTACATATATCCCCTTTTCATTAAAATTACTCTTAAAATGACTATTTTACCCTTAATGAACTATTAAATAAATATTTATATATTTCTCCTTTCTAATAAATATATAAGTTCTCTTAAATAATAATTCTTCAACTTGACATGAACTTTAAGGACCTGTGTTAAGCAAATATATATAACTTTTTATTGGTAAATTCCACATAAGACCGTGGGGTATGGTGGGGCTTGGGTTGGGGCTTGGGTTGGGCATTTGGTGACACGTGTAAAGGGAGGCCGCCCACTGCCAGGATACGTGTCCGCGGGGTATGGCGGGGCGTGGGTTGGGCTTGGGTTGGGTGCACCGCGTGGCAAATGTTAAAAAAAAAAATACAAAAAATTTATAAAAAAATCACACAACATTTATAAAAAACCTAAAACTTCATTAAAATTTTAAAAATTACATAATCCTAAAAATTACATAACTTCTAAAAATTACAAAATAAAAAAACCTAAAGCGTTAAAAAAATTTCAAAAAGTTCGATCTTGTCGAACGCCTTCTTTTCCACGCTTCGAAACTCTATGTTTGCCACCGCCACCCGGTCCTCGTGGCTTAACTCGCCACCGGGAACCGCTTCGTAGTAAGCCTTGAAACGCTCGAGCTTGGGCCGTAGGTCGCGCCATTTATGTTGGCACGCGTTCAGGTTGTGGCGGTCGTTACCGACGTTCTGTCGGTAGGCCGCGAATGCTTCCGCCCAATATTTTGTTTGGCCCGGTGGCCGGCCCTTCATAGCGTCGACGACGCTAGTTACGAGTGCCATTTCTTCTTGACGGGTCCAGGATGCCATAGTGGTGTTGTTCGTGGGATGGGGGGGACCAGCGGGGTAGCGGATTCAAGACAGTGGGTGTAGTCGGTGGGGTTTTGGTTCGTGGGATGGGGGGACCGGTGGGGTTTTGGTTCGTGGGATGGGGGGACCGGTGGGTTGGGGTTCCAATATATAGGGCTTTGGGGACCCGGGTGGCGGTTATAGAAGATGGGGGGATGGGGGACCAGTTTGAATTTCAAAATTTAAACACGCGCCTGCCCACGTGGCGGGTGACCCAATGAGAAGATGCCACCTCGCTTCGCCATACCGCCCCACGCCCGGCTTGAAACCCAAGCCCCAAGGGGCCACGCCCAAACCCAAGCCCACCCGGGGTGGTCACTTGGGCGTTTTACCCCAACCCACGCCCAAACCCCCGCCCCATACCCCACGGCCTAACTTCGTCTCAAGATCTACCTGCCATATGCTAAAAAAAAATGAATATTATATGGAACAATTTGCAAAAAGTTGGGAATTGCAAGAAGTTTGATTAGTTTTTTTTGATAATCTTGACAACGTCAAACATCTTTTTTGACAATTGTTTTTACATTTATCATTTTTTAAACTACCGTTGATGACAATTGTTTTTACATTTATCGTTTTTTAAACTACCGTTGATATTTCTAACTTGGGCCTTATGTATCAAATTGTTTATTTAGGTTGTTTGTGAGATTCAAAAAAAGAATTGTATAATTGATATGTTAAAATCATTCTATGATCTGTTACAAAAATGTTAAAATTTCAGATTTTATTTTGTTGAATTAGTTATAGATCAGTTCATATACACTTTTTCTTTGATATTGGGACTGATTCTAAAATACACCTATAAAGGTTATAATGTGTTTTATAAAAAAAATAAAAATTAATGCTTTAAGAGTAGTAAGTACAAGAATTTGGAAAATACTACATGAATTGAGGAAATATGAAATTGATCAATGATATTAGAAAGGAGAAATATGTAAATATTCATTTAATAGTTCATTAAGGGTAAAATAGTCATTGTAAGAGTAATTTTAATGAAAAGGGGATATCTATCTATTATACTAAAGCAAAATAACTTTGCCATGTCACTGCTGATGTGGCAATGCTATTGAGGCTGATAATTCTTATTTGGGCGGCAATTTAGAATTCTCTCAATTCTCCTCCTTTGTTCTTCAATTCATATACGCGCCTTTCAATTCCCTTTAATCGATTATGAAACGCTCATGGTTTTATATGGAAAGTTGAATAAATAATCAATTACTTGAAGATCTTTTACGAAACTATGGATACGTTTCCAAAATTACTGCGTATATACAGTTTACAACATTCAATTGGAAGATTCAAAGGACAATTGCATGCACCTGTTTTGTTTTCTCTTCATCACCCTTCGAAACTGAAGCATCGGTAAGTGGATTCCATCTCTGTTTGCGATTTTCTAGATGATATAAAGAAACCCTAATTTTTTGTATCAATTCTTATGTGGTTGTTTATGATTAGTCCGTTAATTGTTTTTGAATATGGGTTTTAAGGACTTCATTGTTCTAATTTCAATATAGATTTGTTTGTTTTTTGATGTTATTATAAACCCTAAGTTTTTTTTAAATGTATTTAATCCTTTTTTGTTAGAAATTACAATCCAAAGTCACTTTCAAAGGCCGATTTGTAGTAGAAAGGAGTCATTGTCTGATCTATGAAGGGTTTTTGAAGCTGATTTGGGTTGTTTTTCCTGTAAAAAGAGGTTTACTACCATCATCTTAAAGCCATAATCAAGGATACGATTAAATAGTTCAGTTTTTCCCGTAAAAAGAGGTTTACTACCATCATCTTAAAGCCATAATCAAGGATACGATTAAATAGTTCAGATGAATTTGTTGTGGTGTTTCAATGATGGCTTTAAAACGGATCTTGAAAGAACTCAAGGATCTCCAAAAAGATCCTCCTATCTTTTGCAACGCAGGTACTGTAAATATCTTTAGATTTGTTTAATGTTTAATTTTTTGTTTAATCAATGATCTATTGGATGTTACCAGTGTTTGATTTTGTCATTGTTTGGAATTAAAAGTTAAAGCCTTTAGGAAAAAGACTAATTTTTGTTTTTTTTTTTTGTTTTTAATGTGGTTGTGTGAGAAGTTTTGGAAGATGATCATATCTATATGTGAAAATTGTTTGTTTGCTTGGAAATATGGTCTTTTAGACTTTTAGAATAGATGTTGGCCTGAGATTGACTGATGAAATGCGTTATTCTATTATGTTGTTGCTTCGAATCAAGTTTTTTTTTAATGTATTACTCGGCCTTCATTATGTTGAAAAAGATTTATGTTTTTCATTGGATTTTCTTTATTAATCTAACTGATATGAATTTCATAAATGGTTTGTGAAATTTATTAAAATTGTGAATCATGGGTTTTATGCTAATTAGCATTTTATTGGATGATTGAGAGTTATGCGATCACGCTTTAGAAGTTAAATAAGATTTATGTTTTTCATTGGATTTTCTTTATTTTCTTTATTAATCTAACCTATATGAATTTCATAAATGGTTTTTGCACTTATGTAATGTCGAAGAAGAAAGCGAAGGTGGTGCATGCTATTATTTTTGGCCACGATGTAGGTACAAGATAGTTTCTCATCGAGTTATCAGGTATTGTGCAAAGTAGTACAAGATAGTTTCTTAGCGAGTTAATTTGATTTGGTGGGATGTGTTGTGGCCACTTAAAGAAAACTTGGAGTGCAGAGCAACTAAAGGTGTGTTTTTCTTAACATATATAAGATTAATAACAGGAAATAATGAATATTTACTATATTAAACCAAATTGTATATTCTTGGTTTTTGATCAGGCACTAGCAGAATCCTTAATAAGGTGAAAACGCAATAAATGACACGTCTTGATGATATGGAGCTCGAGGCAAGAGCACTAACCGAGCCACTTGCAACTAATCAACAGGTTAGGTGCATAAATATATGTTTTTAATGTACACATTGATATGTTTATTTTAAAATATTGTCAATAATCTTTTTGGGATTTCACATCATAAATTTTCACAACTAGGATGGCTTCTGGTAAGGCCAAGGAGGGTTCTGAGCATTTCAAATCAAACCCCAATTCTCTCAGCAATGGCTTCATCTAAAGCCAACGACATTGTTTCCACCATTCACGTCGTCCTTTTTCAGGTTTCATTCACATTATTTCTCAACCCTACACCTAAAATTACCTCAAATTTTTTTCTTTTAATCGTGAACCGGATAAAAAATGGGTGTATTTTGTCATTTTTATTTGATTTAGTGATTTTTTGTGGATTTTGATCCATTTCAGTGAGCGTTGATAGGACAAGCTTTGTGGGCGCGGAACAACTGAATGTTTGGGGCATGTTGCCGATGTTTGCGGAACAACTCAATGAGGGACCTTGGCCAAACAAAACCAAAACCTAAATCCACTATTGTTGTTGTCTTCATAGCCAGTGACTTCCATTCTTAAAGTTGACTTTCTTATGTCACAAGTGTGTGCTAGATCCGCTTGATAGTATTGTTGATGGTCCCAGCCTTTAAAATATATGAATTTGATGATGATGTCAATTTTGCATATGGGCCATATACATAGTTCCCACTCCCCAACAAGAAAATTAAATGTAAGGTAAAAGTGGATGTTCTACGAATTAATAAAGATTTTGGTGCTACTGTTTAATTTGCAGCCTGCCCGTGACTTGAAGAAGTGGGAGGAGAAGACATTATCTCATGACTATACTAATGGTAATTTTATTTTTGTTGACTTTGTACTAATATTTTATCCATTGAATGTGACAGAGGAAGGAAGCACAATATAAATGTTCTACTAATTGATAGATAATCACATTTTACACAAAAGTTAATATATCTTAACAAGAAAGAAAACCACTTTAAAATTCGGGAAAGTCAAAATATGGGGCACGGACGATGGAATATAGGACCAAGTGTTTTGCTCACATGTGCGGCCTATTGAGACCTTTCCATTGTTTAGAATTTAGGCACAACTTTTAAGTTCATTTAAAATTTGTTCCAAAATGTCTTCACTAAACAATCTGTTTCACATGAGATATATTTGGTACTTTGATAATATTTATATAAAAATAAAGTAAATACTTTTGTTGTGGAACATGGAATAACCTCTGAGCTAAACTTTTATGGCCCATAGCCTACGTGATGATATAGTCTAGCAATTTACATAATGGATATTATAATATGTGTTTCCCTCTGCAAGCTTCTGTATGTACACATATAATTTATTTTTGCATTAATGTTACTATTTTACTATTTGGCAAAGATCTTACCTTTGTTTGCAGGTCTTTCTTTTGAACCCACCTATGCATGTAAACAGAGGGAATGAGATTCGTGTTTATTTAACAATGAGTCGTTATGAAGCAAATCGTCGATTAGAACGTTGTTTTCGGGTATGGAATTAAGTTGCCTCATGGAGTTTTTGGTTCTTTCATGATAATACCTTATTAGGGGTGGGCTGAGTAACGGGTCAAAAACGAGGAACTAATTCTTTTTAGACAAGTGTGGGATGTTGTGGGTATTTTGCCTTTTATGATACTTAAAAATGTTATCTTGCTTAAGTTAATATTTATAAGAGTTGCATCGTATTGTAATTTACCCTATTTTTTAGTTCTTTGACAACTTTGATCCACGTGCTGCTGCTGCTAACTTTCCTTTAAGTAATTAAAATTAAATTCCATAATCTTCCATTGTTTATCAATTTTTATTTCTCTCATGTTTGTGAGATGCAATCTGACAACCAAACATATCACTAATTTCTCAGGTATCCAAGCATATTTGGCTGGTCTTACATTTGCTTTAGCTGCATCGCCTTGCAGTATGACTGAGGTTTGCTTTAGCTACTCGATTAGGCCATCAATATGACTCAGGTTTGTTTTTTTTTCTGTGGTAAAAATTAACTAAAATGTATAAATTTGATTGACCTTTGCTGCAAATGGCGGATTCGCCAAACGCATTGATGTATGCAGTTCGAGTAATGAACTTTTTAGAAACACTAAATCAGTATTTGGTTATTGAATTAGCTTAGGCCTCACCATGAGAATCACAGTTTGATGAAAATAGTGGTCAAGGCCTGGACTGTATCCACACGTGCACCAAAATCTTGATGAAAATGAAGAGAGAGAGAACATGAATTCATCCCTGAAGATGATCATCTTTAAAACTTAACTGCCACAGAAAGATCTAATGGGCCCGGTTTGTGTAATTGGCCTGTTCAATCCCCACTCTTCCTGCCCATTGTATGTCGCGGTAAACCCACTAATAAATGCGTTTCTTAGTTAACAATTATTTTCCAAGATGTTCATGAACTGGCATTCGTGATGTATTATATTGACGTATGTATCCATTTATATACTAATCTTTATTCCCTAAAGTACTTCGTTAGCACCTCAAGCACACCTATGTCGCCGTTGAAGACAAATCGAGAGTTCGCGCCGGAAAAAGAGCTATGAGGTTCGTATGCTTTGATCACTTCTTTAAATTCTTCTATGAAAATTTAATGTATTTGTGGTTTATCGGTCGAGTAATATAGGATATTTTTATTTTTCCAAATTGGTTATTTAAGTTAGGGTTATTTTTTTCTAAAATGATAAATGTTAGTTGTGTTCCTGGTGTATTTGGTGCAGTTCCATCAGTTTCAGGTTGTTGGTAGAGGTGTACCTACGGAGTCAGGTAAGCAACCGAAGATTTATTGTATGAAACTTTGGGCCACCTTTGAAGTTCGTGCTAAGAGTGAGTTTTGGTTATTTACAGTTACTTATTTTTTGTATTTCAGATCCAGTGACACACGACGGACATCAGTTTTTATGGTATTAACCCTAAAAAAATATAGACATTATTGTTGTAGGCATTTTTGGGATGTAATCTGCTAGAATATGTAGGCATCAATAGTGGAGAGCATGTAGTTTTTGTATAGAAAATTTTGGGTATATACGTTTTTGACCCCCCGATTTTATAGAAATTTTTGGTATATACGTTTCGACCCTCCGATCGGAAATCTCAAACTTCGCCACTGAGCACCTATGCCATACGATGCAAATCTTCAAGGGAGAGCTGAAGTTTTTTCTATTGTGCAGAATACGATGAAGAAAATCCAAAAATAATAACCAAATGCGAGCATCATTTTCATTTGTCATGCATTCTTGAATGGATGGAAAGAAGCGACACTTGGCCCGTCTGTGATCAGGTTGGTTTTTATTTCACTTTAAACAATTCTATATGCATAATGTGAAATTTGCAACTTTGAAGTTAGGGAATAGTTTAACAATATTGCTTGACTATATGACATATATCTATTTTAGTAATACCCTTCTACAAATACCCTAAGGGAAATTTTCATTACAATTTTCTTTATTTTGAATTGAGTTTACATGCTTGACCATTTGACGTGTTACTGATTAACCATAATTGACATGTTCATAAGCTAATGGGTCAACATCTTTTGAGAAGAAAAATGCTTTTAAGTTTTTTATGAAATATAAAACTGGATTGACAAACGTAATAACATAGCTATTGATATGTTGCAGGGGATGCACCGACTCTTGCCATCAAATGTAACAACGTGGTACATGCATTGCCATCTGGTTGAGTTAGTCGGTTGAAAGTCCTGTATGAATACATCAGGTGCACTATTCAAACATTTTAGCATGTACTGGTCCTTTATTCTACCAGCGTTGCCTTCAATTTTCTTTTCCAATTTTAATACATGTTGGTGATAGATATGAACTATTTTACTTAGTTTTATTGTATTGTTGTTTTTAGGGGTACATTGTATACTAAATAATATATTGATAGATAACTTTACTTGTGCACAGTGTGTTCATGTTTTGTATCTAACTGGATCCCTTTGTTTTTGTTTGGCACAAAAACTGCCCAGTTTAAACAAATCCCATTCTGGTAGTGAAGGCGGCGGTAATGACAGTAGTAGTGCCGATTGTGGTGGTGGTTGGGATGTGGAGGTGGTGGCGATATAATGGCCATGGGTAACGCTGTCCTTTTTGGTGCTACTGCTGGAGAAGGGCAATCTGCAACTACACTTATCAAGGTATTTTTTTAATTCGTCTAAAACTTTAAGGTCAATAATGGTTGATTTTCTAACAAAAACTCATATGATGATGTGATCTTCCTTATTAGTTATGCATCACCAAAGTTATTTGTTACAAGAGTATTTCATGTGTTCGACCATTTATAATGAAATATAAGTTGACCCATTTCGTAAAAAGAGTATTTTTATAACTACTTTTGCTCTTGGTAGCTAAAGGATGAGCATAAAGAATTAGCAACGAGATTTTAGTCTAATTTATATGCTTTATTAAGATAGTCCAAACCTATTAACAAAAGTAGAAAAGTTAGAAGTTAAGGAATTGCGGATGATTATACAAACAAGAATATTTACTAATAGTCTACAAACCACTTAATGATTATTTACGATTTCAGAACTCAATAATCTAAAAATCTTCTTCAAAACTCAACCCCAAACACCCTCTTAGACTATTAGAATTTGCTCAAATATATTTGGTTGTGTGCTGGCATTTTATATTCAATATCTTTAGCTTTTTTATTTTATTTTTTTCTTAAACATTGATTTTAGGAGTAATACTTTTTGACTTAACGCAGGTGCGATATTTACGGAGCACATGTCAAACCTACAAATAAAACAACTAATGTTGTATATAAAGAGATCTTCAATGAGTTAAGGTATTCATGTATTTCAATTATTTGTTGTACTTTCTATCATTTTTGTTAATATTTGAACGCATATATAATTAAAATATTTACGTTAACACAGTTAAAGTATAAATTTTTTCGTGTAGCCACCCGTGTATCACACGGGAACTTAGACTAGTATGTAATATATATGGGTTAGGATGGGGAAATATGTAATTGTTTTTTTTCTTTAGGGAAATACGTAATAAGTCAGTTTAGGAGGGGGAAATATGTAATAACCACACCCTGTAGTAGAGGTGTACAAAAAAACTGGTTTTAGAACCGAAACCGGAAAAAAAAAACCGAAACCGATTTTTTTTAACCGGTTTTTTTTAACCGCCGGTTTTTATACTGGTTACTATTCTTGACTTCAAAAACCGGTTATTAAAAAACCGGTTAAAACCGGTAACAAACCGGTTTTTTTGGGAAAAACCGGTTAAAAACCGGTCCCAACCGATTATATCGGTTATTGTTTTGGACCTCAAAAACCGGTTAGTAACCGGAACCGGTTATAAAAAAAAAACCGGTTTTTATTTTGGATGAAAAAACCGAAACCGGTTTTTAAAAAAAACCGATTTGTACACCTCTACCCTATAGCCTTAGCCCAAGGCCCAATCCATTTCTAAATGCTCCACTTTCTCCACTCTCCCTGTTCGATATATTCTAGTTCTACACTCCAGGTTTTTTCTTGACTCAATAACTCAAATCTTACTTGTGAACTACTGAACTCTCAAACTGGTGTTTCAGTCGTGAGTTATTATGGTGTTTCTCCGTAAAAACAATCACACAACACCCTTTCATTAAATTTTTTTTTTAATGACAGCAGCTCCACATTACCGATCCATCTTCACCCAATTCCTCGAATACACCCAGCAAAAAAACCTCCCAAACGGCAGAACACTTCACGCACACATCATCAAAACCGGCTCCATACACTGCTCTTACATTGCCAACACCCTCGTTAACTTCTACGCCAAATGCCACCGCTTACCCGAAGCTCATCTTGCCTTTGAAAGCATCGAAAACAAAGACGTTGTCTCATGGAATTCATTAATCAATGGATACTCTCAACTGGGTGGGCCCCAGAACTCCGTCATTGTCATGCACCTGTTCAAGAAAATGATGAGCCAAGAGCATTTGGTGCTGCCCGATGCGCGTACTTTTGCAGGTGTTTTTACTGCTGCGTCAGCTTTAGGGGATTGTTTTGGAGGGAAACAAGGTCATACGGTTACTGTTAAGTTGGGAAGATGTGATGACATTTTTGTTGGTAGTTCTTTGTTGAACATGTATTGTAAAGCGGGGTTGGTTGAAGATGCTCGCCAGGTGTTTGATGAAATGCCTGAGAGAAATTCGATTTCTTGGGCTACTATGATTTCCGGGTATTCGATGCAGAGGATTTGTGGGGAGGCTTTAGAGCTTTTTAGGGAGTTGGTAGCGCACGAAGAGGAGTACGTGAATGAGTTTGTCGTCACAAGCATTTTAAGCGCGTTTACTTTGCCAGAATATATTCACATCGGATCACAAATTCATTGTCTTGGACTCAAACATGGGTTGTTATCTCATGTGTCTGTCGGTAACGCGATTGTCACGATGTATTCGAAGTGTGGAAGCTTGGATGAGGCTGTAAAGGCATTTGATTTGTCGAGTAATAAGAACTCTATCACATGGTCTGCGATGATCACCGGCTATGCACAGGCTGGAGATCATAAAAAAGCATTGGAACTGTTCTCGAAAATGCATTTTAACGGGTTAGTTGCTAGTGAATTTACGCTAGTTGGGGTCCTTAACGCTTGTAGTGATGGTACGGCTATTGGTGAGGGAAAAGAGGCACATGCATACTCGATTAAACTAGGGTTCCAATATCAAATCTACATAATGACGGCCGTAGTTGATATGTACGCTAAATGCGGTTTCTTAGATGACGCTCGGAAGGGGTTTGATCATTTACAAGAACCCGATGTCGTGTTGTGGACTTCAATGATCGGAGGTTACGTTCAAAACGGAGAAAACGAGCGTGCGATCGACTTGTTTTGTAAAATGCAAATGCAAGGTATCTCACCAAACGAGCCAACAATGGCGAGTGTTTTAAAAGCATGTTCAAGTCTCGCTGCACTCGAGCAAGGAAAACAAATTCACGGCACTACTATCAAACACGGATTCGGGCTCGAGGCTCCGATCGGAGGTGCGCTGTCAACCATGTATGCTAAATGCGGAAGCCTAAAAGACGGAGATCTTGTATTTACGAGAATGCCATCACGGGACGTTATTTCATGGAACGCAATGATTTCTGGTCTGTCCCAGAACGGGCAAGGCGTTGAAGCACTTGAATTGTTCACGAAAATGCAGATCGAAGGTACAAAACCGGATTACGTCACTTTCGTTAACATTCTCACTGCTTGTAGCCACATGGGAATGGTAGAAAAAGGATGGGAGTATTTCAATATGATGTCGAATGAATACGGTATTATTCCAAGAATAGACCATTACGCGTGCATGGTCGATCTTTTGAGCCGTGGTGGAAAGCTCAATGAAGCAAAAGATTTTATCGAATCCGCTCCGATTGATCATGGTCTATGTTTATGGCGTATACTGTTAAGTGCTTGTAGGAATTATCATAACTATGAGTTAGGAGCGTATGCGGGTGAGAAACTAATGGAATTGGGGTCACAAGAATCTTCTGCATATGTGTTGTTATCCAGTATTTATAAGGCTCTTGGAAGATCGAGCGATGTTGAACGGGTTAGACGAATGATGAGTGTTCGTGGGGTGAGTAAGGAGCCAGGGTGTAGCTGGATCGAGCTTAAGAGTCACAATCATGTGTTTGTTGTTGGAGATCAGTTACATCCGCAAGTTGACGAAATACGTTTGGAGCTAAATAGATTGAGTAAACTGATGAAAGATGAAGGTTATCATCCTGAATCTGATTTAAATTTTGTGGATTTGGAGGTGTGAGATTCTCTGATTGATTAGGATCATGAATCATACTCTCTGGTCGAGATTTTTTATATATTTTTACTTTTAATACTCGACAAACAGGACAACTGCAAATACTTGTTTGTGTCTTTGTGATCTTGAACCCTGAATTAAACTGTATTTGATGATATGAAACAATGTGCATCATCTAAAATTTTGATGAAGCACATTCAGGTATGTTTTTTTTTGTTAAGCATTCATTCGATTTGTTAAACTAAATCTCAATTTAATATTTCATTTGATAAGTTAAACACACCCTTGTGCTGTATACTTTATTAACGGAATTATTAGTTTCAATATTCTCATGATAGAACAGCAGCATAATCAGGTTATCAAGTATTGCTTCATCAATTTATAGCTATTATGTCGATAAATTTAAACAAGGACACTACGTATAGAGTGAAGTGGGCAAAAGTAACTTAATTTGGTTTTTGAGAATATCAACCTCAAATATTCCTTACAATTCGGGTCAATACTAGTCAATGATGGTCATTTAGAGTCGACTTTAGCCAACAATGATCAATGATAATCTAAATAACTCACTATGACCGATATAATCAATTAAGACCTAATATAACATAATAAAGCCGTTGTGGGCCATTAAGACTTGTATGACCTGCTATTGCCTGAATAAAGCTTGCCAGGGGTCATTACGACTTGGATGGCTACTTACTATCACTTGAAATCAATATTGGTCACATATGACCAACTATGACTTGACAATTGACATGACTTGACAATTGACATGACTCTTAAGATCCAATATGGCCTACTAAGATACGTATAGTAGTCATTCGGACACAATCTAACCCATTATAGTCTAGTACTCATCAAGCGATTCATGACAAAATTAGACAAGTTATATGAGGTCGTAACCGCGTATGTGGCATCAAAAGCATAGTTATGTTTGGGCAAAATGTGATCGAAGGATTTCATCCTCTTTTGACATACCCAAACAAACGATATAATCAAAATCAGTTCCATCTATTTACATGCTTGTTTCTGCTGTATGATTTAGACCAAGTCATTCACCAAAAGGAGTTAACTGGACCCAACATAAAATGCACACACAAACCTATACATGAACAACAATACATATGCAAATTTATATGCGAATAATATCACATACACAAATCTATACGCGCATAATATCACAAAATCTTATTAAGAAAAGCCCAATACACAACTGAAGTGGCGAAGCTTCCCCCCCCCCCCCCCATTTTTCCGAAACCGGGGGGGGGGGGGGGGGGGTGGAAACGTATATACCTAAAAATTTTCTATACGAAATTACTATTCATAACACTACGCATCGAAAAGTTCGAGGGGTCGGGCGCCCCCTCGGAGCACCACTAAGCTGCGCCCCTGTACACAAGTAAAATTAGATACACAACTACTAGTCGCCTGAATCATTACTATATACATGAATCGACATTATCATATAGGTATAGCATACCAAAAGAAATATATATATTTTTGTGACTTTTCTAGATACACAAATCTATACGCTAGCAGGGCCGGCCCCAAAAATTCGTGTACCCTGTTTGAACTTGAAAAAACGTGTCCTTAGGCCTTAACACAATTGGGTATTAGCCGATCTAAACCTAATGACAATGGGCTAATAACTAATCTAAACCAGAAAAATAGTTTTGTAAGTGGGTCTATGTTGGTGTTTATATGGATATACTCTATTAATTTACTTTTTTTACATATAAATATCGGATTTTTTTTTTAAAATAACGTGTCATTCGAAATATCGGGCCCTGGCCGGTGGTCTTCCCCGCCCACCCTCAGGGCCAGCCATGTACACTACACTAGTGTATATTTATGTTATCCCTCGAGCCGATTTATAATATATCGTTAACGTTTAGTTTGGGCTTAAAATGGTAGATCGTTAATGTTTCGTTTGGGCTTTAAATGGGCTACAACTGAAGCAAATAACAGACTGGATTGGACTGAACGTAACTCCAGCTTTACGTATATATCAGCCCTAACCTTCCTTTCGTTTCTCGCAGCAGCTAGGGTTTCTAACTTTCACGGCAGCCTTCATCGCACAGTTCACTCCACCTTCAATCAATGGGTAACTTTTCAATTCTGATCTGTTGTTCGGACAATTTTCTTCATTTTCCATTACACTAATTGATTTCTTCCTCAAAATACACAGCTCGAATCAAGGTTCATGAGCTTAGGTTCAAAACAAAGGTTGATTTGTTTGCTCAGTTGAAGGATCTCAAGGCCGAACTAGCTCTTCTCCGTGTTGCTAAAGTTACCGGTGGTGCTCCCAACAAACTCTCCAAGATGTATGTATCTATCTCTATATCCTTATATGTATTGTGTTTATTAATCTTATTGTTTAGTTTGATTATTGTTATTGCTATTTTCACTATGTTACATTTCAGAGTGATTAATGTTTGCTTTTTTACTCACAATATTGTTTAATGTTATTCACTAGATTGAGATTAACATATCAGTTTTCTACTTTTGTTGCACATTGTTAACATTTTTGTTTGAATATATGGATGTGTAATTGTGTGGATTGTTTGATAGTAGCCTGTCTAATTGAGCTAGAACACATTAAGTTGCTCTGCATTAGAGTAGTACTTCATGGTGAATAACCTTTTGAGTGTGGTAATCATTTTGCTTTATAGTGCTTTTGCATATTTAATTCTAGTTAGATGACTTATTCTTTTGTGCTATTGTGTATTCTAGCACAACTTCTATAGACCTGATAAGGCTGCATGCTTTTAATGCATAGCTGCTTGAAGTGTGGATACAGTTTAATTTTCGTTGTCGTTTATTATCCCCGGCATTTATGAGTCTTTACTTTGGCATAGGGTTTTTGGGCTTGTGTTTTAAATGTTAGTAGATTTGATATATGTAACTTGTATCCTTTGCAGAAAAGTGGTGAGGACATCAATTGCGCAGGTGCTGACTGTGATTTCACAGACTCAGAAGGCTGCTCTTAGGGATGCCTACAAGAAGAAGAAGTATTTGCCTCTTGACTTGCGTCCCAAGAAAACCAGAGCCATTCGTAGACGTCTAACAAAGCATCAGGTGAGGACGTCAATTCGTTTTTAAGTTGGTTCTTGTATTTGTTTTGAAATTTCTACAAATGCGTATAAAATGTTTTGTTACCTTGATTGAAGACACATCTTATCAGATTGTTTTATTTTGATACAGGCTTCATTGAAGACCGAAAGAGAGAAGAAGAAAGAGAAGTACTTCCCATTGAGGAAGTATGCTATCAAGGCGTAAGGTCAAAAGTATCAAAGAGGATATCTAGGTGTGTAATTCTCTTTCCAGTTTTTGATTTGTACGGTTCATCAGAAATATGTATTCGTTAGTTTGATTGCAACGTTAGTTTGGTTGCAACGACGGACCTTGCTTTTTTATTTTAAGTACCTATTTGACTTGTTTTTTGAAGGCAATTTACAGTTGTTTCGTTGGTTCATTATGCACTATCTTAGTTCCATGGGTTGAATATTGTAACATCAAAAAAAATTATATCAGCAAAAGCAATGATTAATTCTTGAAGCTGAGGGTCTTAGTGGGAGCAACCTTTCTATCCTTTTTTTAAATATCAAATTTACGTACTTTGATTTTATATAATATAAAATGACTATTTTACTCTATTTATATTATACCATGACGTCCAAATTTACTTGTTTTAGCTAGTTTTTCTTTCTCGTTTTCCACTTTTTTAAATACTTTTTGCAATTTGCTTATTTTCACAAAGCTAACTCTGATTCCTACTAATACTGAAACCATGTGTTACTCTCTGGTTGTAACCACCATCAACCATTAACCACCATGGCACCTAGCCATCATTGGCAGTAAATCTGGCTGTTTGAAAGTTAAAAAAGCGTCTTTCCTTGGTTGAATGAGTACACTGCGTCGACGCACCCTCACAGGCACTACACATCAGGAACACGAGAACACCATGCCCCTCCCTCTCTTGGTTTTGTTGCAAGACATTTCGCCATATATTGGCAAGGCGATACAGATCCTTCGCTGATAACTTTTAAACTTGATTTTGGCGTTTGGTAGACGATTAAACCCTAATTTGGGGAAGATGAAGTCCATCTTAACCAATTAAATATTTAATGAAGTAGATGCAAACTGATAATCGTTATGAACAATGAATATGTTTTGAACCACAAAAATCCCAGACAAGTAAGTAATCAAAGCTCTTATAATCGGACCTGCAAACAATCTCTCCTCTAAACGATCGCCGACTCAATCGCACTTCCAAACAATTGTGCTATCCAGAAAGAACAATTGTAGGATTCATTAAAAACTATTGCGCAGTTGACCGGTTCAACACACCATCCGAACAAAACAATCGTTGTAGATCGGTTCAAATCGACGATGAAATCTATTGAATTTTTTTGGAACGATTGAATGGCTACGTATGATGTTTTTCTCGTAATATCTATTTTTCTGTGTGATGTAAAATTTAATAAGAAAGGATATATGAATTTTTGGGTTGGGTTTAGTATATATGAAATTGTTAAGTTTGTAGGGGAAATGCAAATTCTCCCTTCATATATTAACTCTTTAAACTTATATTTTCTTTTTAACAAATGACATAGCGTTCAGTGGCGGATCCAGGAATTTTTCCATGGGTGAGCGGAACATTTTTAAAAATTTTAGGCCCCAAGGTATATAAATAAAAAATCGGTTCGTATCGGATCGGTTCGGGTCATGTAAAACAAAAGAACTAAATTTATATAATCATCAAAAACACGTCAAACCTTGTTACAAACATAATTAAAACGTCGTCCTACGGGTTTTCATTTTTTGAAATCTATCGAAAATATCATCTAAACCTACTTTCTTAAGCAACTCTTTTTCTATATAACATATACAACATTCACTTAAATTCTCATCGCCAATCCGATTACACAAGTATCCACATCAACGAATCCGGAAGACGTATCAACATTCCTCTTGAGAAATCGCGCTATAATGTCGCTGCTGATTGTTCCTATTGGCTATCACAAACAAATTGATCTATAAGTTCATGGCTCCATAACATATTACATAATGTATCAACTATTCAAGCCCTAAATATCATAATGTAAATCACCCTAAAAATCATCTAAACAACATATACACCATAAAAAAAGCCAAACGTTCTTCACTAAAAAAAAGCCAAACATACTGTGGTATGCGACTATAAAAAAGGCAAAATATCATCACTAACAAAATATAACCCACCATAACGTAATGAAAACAAAACGAAGCACATGTCTACTATGGTTAGTATGCGGCTATAATAGGCTGCTGGGGGTGGATAATATCAACCAAAAATCATCAAAAATAACAAAGAAACTTACCTGTGTTTGATCGACGGTGGTATGGTGGCTGCTGACTGTTCACTGTTGTCGTTGTTGATGTTCTGATCGCTGGCGTGCAAGGACGATAAAGAAAGCATGATAGAATATGTAAGGGTTTTGGGCTTGTTTATTTTATTTTAGTTTGAAATATTGTTGATTTGTTGGGTTTGTTTATTGGGCTAAGACTTAGTAGTGGGCTAGTTAAATGTATTGGGTATTTGGGTTTAGTTATTTAGGTATTAAAAGTTATATAATTTAGGTAGTATTTTTTATAAAACAAGAGTTTACTAAAGAATATTTTTAAAATATAAGTTGATAAACACTTTTTACCTAAGGGGTGCGGACGAAAAATTCCAAAGGGTGCGGACGGAAAATTCCATGGGGTGCGGACGAAAAATTCCAAGGGGTGCGGACGGGATTTTCGACGGAACTTAGCACTAAATTTTTTTTTTCCCGGGGGTGCGCCCGCCCACCTTGGGCTGGGCTTAGGTCCGCCCCTGATAGCGTTCCTTTTATACAAATCTGAAAAGAATTGGAATATGTGGTTTTTTGATTCTCACCAATCAGAATTATTCCTTTTTTGATTTCTTTTTTCATTTGTTTATATTGTTTTAAAAGGGGCATTATTCCATAACGATAAAACATCTCGTTTATGTGGCGTGATAAAGCCCTTAGGGGCTTGGGCTTTATCTCACACCACCCACCGTTATATTGTTTGTTTTAACATAATAATGAATTTGAATTGAACAACAGGGGTTGGTTCCGGTACAAACCACATTTATTCTACAAACTGTAAGAACAGATCCTAATACTTAAAAAAAGTTAAATTAGCACGTACTAAAACAATACATACATAAAAGTAACACTTTTAAATTATTAGCACATGAAAATTAATCAAGATAATTGATTTAAGCACATATGTGAAATGATATCAGCACTTTTCTTTATCAGTACATTAAAAACAAAATGAAGATTCAAATAAAGAATTAATTGTTTGTTAGCCTAATTATAAACAATTCAACATCATTGATATTATTTACGTTATCACTTTACCATTTCTCTATAATTGGTTGGATGCTGCATGTCACTTTTTAGATGGTTCTTACAGTTTGTATACAAAATGTGGTTTGTATTTGATCCTACTCCTTGAACAACATGTGGAAGGAAATCTATGAGGTAGGATCAAATACAAATCACATTTCGCATACAAACTGTAAGAACCATTTAAAAAGTGTCACGTGGCATCCAACCAATTATAGAGAAATGATAAAATAATATCCTAAATAATATCAATTATATTGAATTCCCTATAAATATGCTAACAAGTAATTAATTCTTTATTTGGATCTTCCTTTTGTTTTCAAAATGTGCTGATTAAGAAAAGTGCTGATATCATTCAAATATGTGCTAAAATCAATTATCTTAATTAATTTTCATGTGCTATATAATTCAAAAGTGCTACTTTTATGTATGTATTGTTTTGGTATGTGCTAATTTAACTTTTTTTAAGTGCTAGAATATGTTCTTACGGTTTGTATGATAAATATGGTTTGCACCGGAACCAACCCCGGAAATCTATATTCCAATTTCTTTTAGATTCTGCTCTATTATGTGAAACAAATACGGTTGTAAACGAGCCGAGCCGAAACGAACCAGGGTGGGCTCAGGCTCGGCTCGTTTAAAAATCGAATTGGGCCGGCTCATTTTTCTTAACGAGCTGGAAATATGGGCTCGGGCTCGGCTGGGCTTGTCAAAAGCTCGGGTCAACTCGTGGCTCGTCGAGCCGGCTCGCTTGCTAAAAAAAGGTTTATATTTTTGTATTTTTTTACACATAATGAAATACATAAAACCAAAAAACAATAAATAAAACATATTTAGACTAATAGAATAGTAATTTTGGGAAAACTATAAATCAAACGAACAAGAATATATTCTATGTTACCTCACTTAATATATATATTTTTTAAAATCAATATTACTAATTAAGACTATATGTAAGTATCTATAGAAAACCCACTTTTATTTAGAAAACTTGGGAAACTCTAACCTACCGAATTTAAAAAAAAAAAAAAAATTACACATGTTATATACATGTTTTTAAGGGTTTTGGGCAAAAAAAAAAAAAAAAAAAAAATCAAAAAAGCGCCGAGTAGATATTTAAAAAAAAATAAACAAGTTTTGGTGTAACACGTGTTACAAATATGTCAGATGAATGTAACACATGTTACACCAAAACTTGTTTATTTTTTTTTTAAATATCTACTAGGCGTTTTTTTGATTTTTTTGCCCAAAACCCTTAAAAACATGTATATAACATGTATAAATTTTTTCAAAAAAAAAAAAAAAACATCGGGAGCTTTGAGTTTCCCGGGTTTTCTAAATTAAAGTGGGTTTTCTATACATCCTTCCCCTATAGACTATAACTTAAAAATATATTTCTTTCAATATAAAATAACCATGTTACTAATTAAACAACATTTTCTTAAATATATTAGAATATGCACGCGCGCACACACATATATAATTTGGGGTTTAATTTAAACAAGCGAGCCAACTAACGACCGAGCCATGAATCGAACCTACCTTGGCTCGGGCTCGGCTCGTTTACAAACCAAGCCGAGCCGAGCCAGCTTGTTTAAAACCGAGCTGACTTCGAACCGAGGTTTGTTCGAACTTTTTTCGAGCGAACTTCTAGCGAGCCTCAAGCCACGGGCTTTTTGAACGACACTAGAATTCTAGATCAAATTGCAGTTCCCGTACGAATTCCAATTGTACGAAACGAACGCTACATAAATTTTTATAGATCAGAATGATTTCAGTTAACTAGGATGGGTTTCTAGGCGCAAAGTGCAAATTCGCATTGAACAAATTTTTGTAGCTAATAGTAAGACCAAACCTAACGACACCAAAAAAATGCTTTTTAGCTTTTAATTAGTTAATTTGTATCAGTTAATTCAGTTTGTAGTTCGGTGACCTTCACTTCAGTCCTTCAAGATTGAAAGTATACGTAAAAGAAAAAAAAAGAGCAATTGAATGACCAAGGAAATGTAACGAGGGTTTTTTTTTTTTTTCCTGTGTTTGATTTTATTCTTACTTTATTACAACTATATAAATCACTAATATATGTTAGTTTGATATACCATAGGGGCCAATCACGTACTTAATTTTGAATATAAGGTATTAAATGATTTATCTCTTATTAATCAACTTTTGTTAATTTGTAATAATTTTATAAAAAAAAATCTAGTGTTCTATTATTACTTTTAATATATAAGGAGTTTATATAAATTTAAATGTCATTGAGAAAAGTTATTTTGTCTGGTAGAACTCCCATATAAATGTTATAGAAAACCTAACAGTATTTTATCTATAAGGTTGGAAGGTATGGGGCCGTCCAGCAACGTCGCCGCCAACGAGACGCCGTCCCCCTCTCCATTTCATACCCTCCGTCGCCGGTCTAGCAACGTCCCTAATGTCGGGTTCTCGCCGGCAAAGACGTCCCTCCCCCTCTCTCACACACCTATACATACAATATATATATATATATATTAGGCACCCCCCCCCCCCATTTCCTTAGCTCCATCCTCTTTGCCTCATCCGCACACCCGATCTGCGTGGCGGATCATCCTCTAAGGATGGACTATCACCATACCGAATAGCCTAAAGTTTACATCATAGTCTATAAGGCTCGAATTTTCGTAAAACCTATATTGAAATGTGAATAGATATAAGAGCATCCACAATAAGCTTATTTTTTGGCATTTTTAAATAGAGAAAAGGTGATATGGATGAGAGAGATGAAGAGTTGGAGGAAAGAGAGTGTGATGGTGTATGTGAGAAAAAATGAGTTATGTGAGTGAGAGTGAAGAGAGAGGAGAGAGAAATTGTGTTTTTATAGTTTGTGAGAGGATCATGAGAGAGAAATGATTTTATTTGTTGGGCAAGTGCCCATGTGGCATTTAAAAACATTACCCAAATACATGCTTATTGTGGATGCTTTTAACCTATTAGACTGGCTCCAATGCAAAGGCCTGCATTTACTACATGCATCCTAGTCATCACTGTCACATCAGCTTTTTACCCATTCTTTCCACATGCAC
Source organism: Helianthus tuberosus (assembly GCA_030545235.1). Lineage (NCBI taxonomy): Eukaryota > Viridiplantae > Streptophyta > Magnoliopsida > Asterales > Asteraceae > Helianthus > Helianthus tuberosus. The sequence goes on along the minus strand of CM060430.1, from coordinate 174,734,715 downwards.
CATCTCTTCTCTTTTTAACTCCAATCCATCCTTCCCACATGCATCCTCTCTCTTCCACATCACCGTTTCCTTTTTCTATTTTTCTTTAAAAAAATAGTCATTTGGCTTTTTGTTTTTAGCTTAAAATTGATTTTTTTTAATGAATGAGTACACCCTCTCTCTCTCCACTTAGCTACATTTCCCCACATACATACATTTTTTGTTTGAAACGACGGAAATTCTATGATTATAGAACACGGGCCAGCAAGCTGTAAAACCCAACACTTTATTCTTCACTCCACTCCATCCTTCTCAAGTGCACCATGCCAACTCATCAAATGCACCCCCCCCCCCCCCCCAACATGCGCATTGGAGCCAGTCTTATAAAGCGTATAAACAACATCATATTATAGAAAAGACAAATTCAATTTAAATAATTCAATATTATTGGTCAATATTAATCCTAACTGGTGAATTTATTTCCTATAGTAGTCTCATCTTTTTCATTTTGTTTGTTTGTTTTATGGTCCCTCGTTAAAAAATCCTAACAATGTTAATCAGATACCTACATGGCTGTTGAGTTGTAATTATTATTGACCAATACATAAAAGGTTGGATTATTTATATACAATTTGCCATTTTTAGACAATTAAAAAAGGTCACTTCATTTGCCAACTCAACAGCCACATAAACATTTGATTAAGGCAGCCAGAATTTTTTTAACGGGAGACCATAAAACAAACATTATGATAAAGGTGAGACTAATGTAAGGAATAAATATAGTTAAGATTATTATTGGGCAATACATAAAAGTTAGATTATTTAAATCCAATTTACCTATAAAAAATTGTAGTTATAATATAAATAAAAATGTAATAATTATCTATTAAATAGTTATATTAAAGGGTATACAAGTAATTTTAAAAGTGTCAATAGATAAGCTTATTCTTTTTATATAAAATAAACTAATGGATGTCTATCACGTTTTGCTGTGGATTTGAAACGTAGATACGAAGATGTTAAAGTTTGTAAGTCACTTTGCATCTCGCAAAAAAAAAAAAAAAAATTTGAAAAGTGAAAATAACGTAAACCTCTCCCTCACACCCAACCCACCCACCCACCCACACCAAAAATATTAATAAAAAAATAAGTTTCAAGTACAAAACAAAGCAAGAAGAAAAAGGAGTTCCCAAACAAATGTAAAAAAAAAAACTAAGAAAAAATAACTTTTATTAAAGTTTAGTGACCGTGTAGTAATTTTTTATAGTTCAGGAGCAACAATGTAAACCGGAGTACTAAACCCAAAAAAAAAATTATACTAAATAAACTTTAGAGGCATTAGTGAAACGTTTACCCCTGATGACATATTTGGTGACGTCAGCAGTACATGACGGTTGATAAAAAAATATGAAGTTAGTTGTTCCTACTAAAAGAAACGTTGTTAAAAGAAGCTATCAACGTTTCTTTACAAAGGTTTATATAATTTTGTGCGCGTGTTGGTTTGTCTTTTACTCTTTAGAACTTCTCCAACATGCCCCTGACAACAATTTTGTTACAAAAAGGTCATTCCCAAAAGACACTTTACTATAAATTTCACCAATACCCAACCAAAAACACATAATAGACTATTTTCTACTGACAAGAAGTTTCCAAAGCACCCACATGTGCACACAATATGAATAACTCTGTAACATTTTCTAAAATAAATAACAACCTGTATCCTGCGAACCCATAAAAATAAGAATCAGTATAAAGCTTCGCATAGAACAAATTTATACAAAATCACAGCACAATATAGAACAATGTATACCTTACCATTAACGTCTTCACATATGACTCGAGCTTTGATGATCCTAGCTACAACAACGGTCTTTAAAGCCACCCGAAAGTCTCGACAACTTGTCTCGTCTTAGAACTCTTTGACAACCACCCTTGATAATACGTTTAAGCTTACGGATGGTTGGTCTTTCATAGCTTGTTTGAATTTCGGTTAGCTAGGCTTGAAAAAGCGTGGTTCAATTGGGCATGTATAATGGACCTTTTAGCAGTCATAATCGTACATATGTTTTGACCTTTTTTGTAATATTTTGGATGTGTGGTTGGGAACTAGAATGCAGGTTTGACCATTACACCAAAATTGGCTGCCTATATATGTTAATGATTTAGTAAACCTAAAATGGATCTTTTTCCACACGCAATATTCATGGGAATGATGAAGACGTTCTATTGAAATGAAATTCTTGATTATCAAGTTGATTTTCAAGAAGATATATTCACACAGTTGCATGTACATACTTACGTATACGTATATATGCACATATGTTATATGTAGGGTTAGGATCAAATACAAAGGATCCTAATTGTAAGAATGGTACAAAGGCTTTTAAAAAAACCACTACACACACAAAAAAAAAAAAAAAAAAAAACTTAAACATCCACCACCACCACCACCACCACCACCAAAAACCTAAACCCCCAACCCCTCCCCCATCACCCACCCAAAAATTTTTTTTTTTTTTTTGCCGAGGGGGTGGGGGGTGGGTGTTTCGTTTTTTTTAGGTTTTATTTTTTTATTTTTTTTTTTTTTGGGTGGGGGGGGGGAGGGTAGGTTTTTTGGGGGTTTTTTTGAAGAGGCGCCTTCGCTTCTAGGCGAACCGGACAACTGACGATACGCGTCGGATGGTCCTTGATCGCTCATACTGTAAACTAACAAATAGTCAAATAACACATAATAATAAAATACAATTATACACGTATTTCCATAATTTATTTCCTAACAGATTGAATTTTGGTGTCAGCAGAACACTTCTGTGGCTGAATCAGTGGCTTAGCTCTGATACCACCTTCTGTCGCAACCCCCGATCCCTATTTCCCGGGAACGGGCGGCCGCGAGCCAGTTTCGGTGATATCTGGTGTTTATTCAATTTGGCAGCAGGATTTACATCAGGACCGTAGTTAGAAAATATTTTATCAGAGTAAAATACCACGCTTTCATAATATTAAACACATGGGAAAATCCCAAGTTTTAAGTACACACAATTTCATAGGGATAAAACCCTATTTTATTTAGATAAAACATTTATTCATTTTAGGTAACTTTATAGCTACTTTTCCAAGCTTTCAGTGCTGTCCAGCTGGCTTCTATTTGGCTTTCATATTTTGTTATCTGAAACGCGTTTAAAAACATTTTGTCAGTGGAAAATACTGGTGAGTGAATCCCAGTTTAATCAAGTTTAAGTAAAAACCATTGTACAGTATTGAGGGCGTTCACGCAGTTACATTTGTTTCCAAGTCATATCAATTACCACCCACGGTACTGTCAACCCGACTTGTGGAAATGTTACTCCTCGCAAGGCAGTAACAAATTTTGTATACAAAACCCCAACATACCGACGATAATTGTATCCTTACAAATACTCAATAACTGTTTAGTGTATCATTAATTAAGTGAGGTTTTGTAAAAACAATTTGCAAAAAGGAGATTACTCACATTGCTGTCTTAGATTATCCTTTAGGGTTTCCTGGTGACAATCTATAAATTACACAAATGCACACGTGTTAGTATAATAATCCATTTTAACATTAGTAATACCCTCCCCGAGACGGCATTCCAACGACTACGTCGGGCAGAACCACGACAGCCGTTACGGAACCCTAGATCAATCGGGCAGCGTATCTAATACGTATCCAGGGGTTATGATACTTACAACGGAGCAGAACTTCGTTATTAGGGGGTATTATATCCGAGAATAGCTTCTACTATTAAGAAATTCGAGATTAAGAAAAGGAAATGAGCGATCGTAGACTGAAGCCGAGGCCTCCTTTATATAGGGCCTGCTTTCAAGTTTTACGCGTCCCGCGTAAGGTGTAGCAAAGGGCTACGCGGCCCACGAGGCTCCCTAGGGTAGGCCCTAGGGTTGCTGACTCGGAACATAGACTCCACACGCGTCTCGACACGTGACAGCACCGGGTTACGCCTGATCACCTTGCTGTCGCGGCCCGCGTAAGCTTAGGCTTACTTCTACGCGGCCCGCGAGCGACTTTTGAATTTTGTTTTTTAATTAATTTTTAATGTTATATCGTATTTTGGGCTCGGTTTTCGCATACGGGGTGTATTTTAGGAAATATTAGGGTATTTTAAAATATTTTAGGGTGTCGAAAAATTTAGGAGGGTTGTTATACATAATACTTGGCTTTGCTATTTAAGACGTAAAGTTTAGAAAACGAGTACTATAACTAATGCATAATTCAATTAAATACATGTAGAGAGATGGTTACGCATAAATGATTTTCTATAGATGATGGTGATTCTATTACGTTAGAGGTCTTTAAATGTTGTTCATTGTTGGCTCGTGTTGTATGGATCAACTAACTACTCATCTGATCGGTATTGTGCAATGTTCTAAAGTTATGAGAGTGTAATAGCACGACCAAACATGAAACCTAACACAAAACAGTGGTGTCTACTCCCAATTTAGTGCTCGTATTGGGTAATATGAATTCAACCGACTTTCTTAAATGATAGGCGGGCAAACGTTTTTCTCGTGTTGCACTAAGTCACCATGGATAGAACACATCAATCCAACCATGATATTATGTATTTACGACTAAATTATAAAAATTATTCACAAATTTTTTCATCATGTGTAACATTTCCATTTTTTTTATTTAAGATAAAGTATATAAAAACTTATATTATTAAATTAGTAGATTACAGGTAAGTTGACTGTTAGAGATATGAGATATTTAGACGGATATAGGATCCGTTTAATCATTTAATTATAAAAATACATTATATTTGACATTACTCCGTTTTTAATGAAATTTAGGTCTAAATGTAGATAAAAATATTCTCGTTCTAATAAAATATTCTTCGTTTTATAAAACGTTATATTTTAGAAGTTATAAACGATAAAAGAGTGAAGCAGCTGAATTAATTATAATAATAAAATAATAATAAAATTTTAACTAAACAATTGAAATTGAAAGTGCATGTGTGTACGTATATGAATTAATTGTAACTAGAATTACGACCCGTCGTAATGCGGCGGGGATTCTTTAGTTATAACTAAGTCGATTTAGAACGCGCACGTTATGTTGAACATGTCAAACGGAAAAAAATAGATGATGTAAAAACGTTCACCCACACACGCACGTTACGTCGTGTTAACTCACAAAATTTAGAACGAAACGTAAAAACGTTAAACTAATGACACACGTTGCGATGTGTTAAGTCACAAAATTTAGAACGAAGCATAAAGCGAAAAATTTGCGGAAAATGAAAACTATAAAGGACCAAAGTTGAAAGTAAAAAAAGTTGTGGGGATAGATTGCAAAAGATAAAAAGTTTAGTGTTAAAAGTAAAAAAACAAATAGTTTTAGGTTAAAAGTAATTTATGAAATACTTTTGGGTGAAAAGTAAAAAAATCATTTTTTTTAAAAAAACCCCCAAAGCCAGAGTTACAGCAACCTTATGCATAACCATTTTTTCTTTGAAAAACCCTCAACGCCAAGATTACAACACATAAGTAAAAAATCATAGTGGTTAAATCGCAAAAGATGGAAACTTTTGAATTAGAAGTGAAAAATCAAATTAATCAAATGGGTTAAATTGTATAAGATGGAAACTTTTGAATTAGAAGTGAAAAATCAAATTAATCAAAGGGGTTAAATTACCAAAGATTAAAACTTTAAACTTAAATTGTCAAATATTAAAACTTTAAGGTTAAAAAGGAAAATTCCTTTTTTTTGAAAAGCTCTCAAAGGTAAAGGTACAACAACCTTAAGCACAACTAAGTTGTTTATTTATAGGTTAATAATAGTGTATGTGTAATGAGCATACCCAATTTCGTGAGCCTCAAGATTCACACCTCAAATATAAATAGGAGAGAAGCCCTTCACAATTTTTGCTCACTTTCTTTTCTGCTCATCCTCTGTCTCGCCATCTCTCTATTCTCTCTCTCTCTCTCTCTATATATATATATATCCATTTTTCTTAAGTATTATACCTATAATACTCCAAAGCTCTGCCCCGTTTTAAGTGTTTTAACCCTTGATCACTGATTCGATACTCTGCCCGATTGATCTTGAACCCAGCAACTGATGCCAAAGCGCTGCCTGATAAAGGCTATGCTTTGTAAACTAAGTTGGGGTTCTGTCTCGAGACGTATTGATAAAGTTGAATTGAGTTATTACACTAAACATGAGTGCATTATATATTTTATTAAATAGCTCAGGAGTTATACCCACGAATATACCAGGAGGCTTTTAGTTGAACCATAAAGTTACAAACTGAGTCATTCTCCTTTTTCTCACATTATTGTAAACCATTTTATTTAAAATGTTTTGCAAAACCCTGATTGTTATAAACTTATATTTACCCTATAAAAACTTATATTATTAACTCTAGTTGAAACATAAGTTTAAATTTCTGATAAAATATGACTTGTGATATTAAAACTTATATTTATTAATTCTTTTGGGTAAACATAAGTTTTCATAACATTATGCTCTAATTGAGATATAAGTTATAATAATCACTCTAGTTGAAACATAAAATAATTCTAAAATGATAAGTTATGTTTAAAACGATGTGCATTGTAATTATATAAGTTTTTATATTTAATATTAATACAGTATATTATACACTATAAACCTTAATGTATATCATAATAAAATTTAACGATATATATTATTTAACTTTTAATATACTGAGATATATATCGTGAGATTTTAATGTTATATTTAATATTTAAAATAATATTTTATAAACCTTAATATGTGTAATATATAAACTTTAATTTATATCTTAAACGATATATGTCAATTATATATTTTACTTTTAATATACTAAGATATACATCGGGAATTATATTTTAAATCTTAGTCCCGTTAATATATTAAATAATAATATCACAATTATTTAATTAATATATTATATTTAATAAAGTTATAGCTACTAGTTTGACAGAAAATGATATATTTCATTTTCTGGGCAAATTTGTTTTGTGTCATAGAAAATATATTTGACGAAGTGATAGCATGGATTTTATAGTATATACTTTATATATAAATGTATACACTACTAGTTCAGCGTCACTAGTTGAGAGAATGATCAACTGTGATATGACCAAAGTCACTAGTTGAGAGAATGATCAACAGTGATATGACCAAAGTCACTAGTTGAGAGAATGATCAACAATGATATAACCAAAGTCACTAGTTGAGAGAATGATCAACAGTGATATGACCACCATCACGGGAATCGCCTAGTGACAAATACCTTTGAATAATAGTAAGATAATATATATATATATATATAGAAACGGGATCAGGAGAAAACGCTCAAAAGTGTGAGAACGGTGAGAACGCATCCTGGCCCAACACGTATCACGCGGCATAGAGAAGGGCGGATGGGCTTTTTTGTCCTTTCATCTTCTGCTTTTCCAGTTCCGCTTTTTCGAATATTGTTTTAATTTTTGGGGTTTAAGATTTTTGGCGTTAACCAAATTCAATAATTAATGGTGTTTAATGGTTTCATCGTATTAACATTTTGCTGTTTATGGCATTTATTCAAATCGTATACCATTGGAACCCAGGGTGGTCAGGAAATCTATCTGAATGACGTTTTTCAAGGCGTTTTAAAAAGATGACCCATTGTTCTATTATTTTTTATAAACATTTTGGCGTTTGTGGTATTTTGGCGTTTTACAATTGTTAGATTATATTTCAGCCACAGTAAAAAAAATACAAGCGAAGAAATTAAATTAAAAATCTTAACCGGATCTCTCTTCACAATCTTCACTGTCATCAGTCTATCTGTTCTTTAATAGTACAAGAACTGTCACAAAAAATATGGCGTTTTATGTAAAACTTAACAAACCCATCGGTTTGATTATTTTGCCTGCTCGTCTGTTGAAGTGGCTTTTTTGTGGATGTTTGGGGACATAGATCTATGACGTGTGGGTGGGTTTTTCGCTTTTTCTTCATGTTGATCTTCATCTTTATAAGCATCCCACTCTTCAGAGTCATTGATCTCTTCTCCTCATCTAAGCCTTCTTCAAGAATAAAAAATACAAAATGCCATATGACTGGCATCAGTATCTTTTTCTTGATTTTTTGTCCATCTCATGCAGTAAAATCTTACTGAGTTACTCGCCTCCGCTAATAATTCATTCAGTGAAACTTCACGAATAACAATACTGAATATCCAAGAAAGCATATTAGCCATCTTTGATTTTTTTTTTGTCGTTTTACAGTGAGTGGTATTTAGTAGTATTGGCGTTTGTTTTTTTGGTTTGATCAAATGGAAGTTGCTGAGACGGTATCATTTTATAGGATCTCTTTTTGGCGCCTAAGTTAGGCGGTGCGTTATTATAATAAAGTATTAGTCTTTTCAGTTACTGTTTGTAATTATTGTTTTTCACAAGCTTTATCTCTGAAGTCTGTAACACGTCCCATCTTTCAAGTTTGGCGTTTTAGATTATAATATAATAAATTTTCCCTATCTTCAGTATTACTGATTTGCAGTTACTGTTTCTAGTTACATTTTCAAGTTTGTTTTTTATTTATTTTATTATTTTATTTATTTATTTATTTTTTGTTTTTTTATAATACTTTTTCCAAAGTAATTTTATGATGGTTTGATAAACGCCAAAGGTGTAAGACATTTGGTTTTTTGGCGTTTTTATTAAATATGGCGTTGTTATTATATAACAATCAACTGAAAAAGAAAATTAAACAAAATAAATATTGATCTTCCAAATCTTCACTGTCACCAGTCTCTTTCTTCTTTTGAAGCATATTCACTGGCTGTTTCGACTTTCGTATGATTTTTTTTTATTTTTGTTTTTTGAAGTAGTTTTTTTGTCGCCGTTTGAAAACACAAAGTCTGAAATCAGCCTCTTTTTCTATAATTTTTGTCCATCTCATGCAGCAAAATGTTATTGAGTTTACACCCTTTCAGCCAAAATGTTATCTTTTTTGACGTTTTACCGAGAAAAAGAACGCCACAAAATAAACCATCTTAAAAATGTAAATTTGATCATGCTAAAATCAATATAGTGTTGCTGTATGGTGATGGATAACATTGTTAATCCTCAGTTAAGAAAGATAACTGACAATGTTGTCCACTCCATACAGCTACAGTTTATTGACAACAATATATTTGATGTTTGGGTTTTCTGGCGTTTATCAGACAAATGGTATATATTAAATATGGCGTTTGGGGTTTTTGTGTGTGTTTTAAATTGAAGGTCTGAGCTGTTGTATATATAGGATTTTTTTGGCGGTTTTTTAGGCGGGATTTTACTATAATTAAGTTTTGCGTTTTATATCTAATTGCGTTTTTAGTTAGAATGATGTGTGATTTTTGTTTTGGCGTTTTATTTTCATGAGATGGCGTTTTGTTTGGAGTAGTCAAAAGACGTTTTTACCCTTAATAAAGCGCGTCCACGTAATAAAATTGATGTTATTTACGAAAACGCCACCGCGCCAATCTAGTCCATAGATTGTTTTGATCGGACGATCCATAAGCGTTCTCACCGTTCTCACACTTTCCACCGTTTTCTCTAAATCCCGACCCTATATATATATTACTTGATAAACTTCACTATTGGACGAAAGTTAGCTAATGAGTGATATGACCACCGTCACACCGGAATTGCCACCATGTGACAAATACTCATTGATTTTTTGGGTAGATATAAACAAATGTAAAAACCCTTGATGCTGTAAAATATAACAATATATTTTTATAAAAATGGAATGAACTCGCTAGTATTTATTGCTGATAAAATGTTTTCAAAACACGTTTCAGATAATTTGCTGTAAAGATAATAGAAGCTAGCTATGGAGTACTGAATGCTTAAATAAAGTAGCTATAAATACCTGAATAAAAGAAGAAATTTATGTTTTTATTTATTTGGGTTTATCCCTATAAAAACATTTGAATGGAATATGGGTTTTAGCCCATTAGTTTAATATTAAAAGTTTGGTGTTTTACAAACCCTGAAATTATTTTCCTAACTACGATCCTGATGAAAGAAAAATTTTACGCTGCGTATTCAATAAACACCGGTACCACTTGACTGGTTCGCGGCTCCCACTCCCAGCATGGGGTCGGGGATTGTGACATCATGCCTTTGTAAATGGTTGTGTTTGTATATTGTATTTCAACTATTTTTTGCCTCGCCCGCGTTGCGGGGCAATAAGGCAAATATTTCTCTCTCATAACATGTATGTCTGTACAGAGGGCAAAATCGGAATTATATTTTGAACAGGAGGCGAAATCATGATTTTAAACTGAAAGCAAAAATCATAACATTGAGCTAGGAGGAAAACATAATTTTATTTTTAACTGTGGGAAAAAAGTAATTTTGAGCTGAGGGCAGAATCGTAATTTTGAGCTAGAGGAAAAAACAACATTTTATTTTTAACTGGGGGCAAAAACGTAATTTTAAATGGAGGGCGAAACCGTAATTTTAAACTGGGAACAAAATTAAAAAAGAGTTTTTGAACCGAGGGCAAAAGCGTATTTTGAGCTAGGGCAAAATTATAATTTTATTTTGAGCTGGGGGCAAAAACGTAATTTTAAACGAAGGACGAAAGCGTAATTTTAAACTGGGAATAAAATTAAATAAAAATTGAGTTGGTCCAATAGGGAAATGACAGGCAGCTAATAATTTTGAGCTAGGGGGAAAACATAATTTTATTTTGAACCGGAGACAAAATCGTAATTTTGAGCTGAGGGCAGAATCGTAATTTTGAGCTAGAGGGAAAACAACATTTTATTTTGAACTTGGGGCAAAAACGTAATTTTAAACGGAGGGCGAAACCGTAATTTTAAACTGGGAACAAAATAAAAAATGAGTTTTTGAATCGAGGGCAAAAGCGTAATTTTGAGATAAGGGCAAAATTATAATTTTATTTTTAGCTGGGGGCAAAACCGTAATTTTAAACGAAGGATGAAAGCGTAATTTTAAGCTATGAATAAAATTAAATTAAAAATGGGTTGGTCCAATAGGGGAGTGCCAGGCAGCTGCCTGGCACTATTCCCTCCAACTTGTAAAATGTATATGTAGTATAATATAATGCCTTAAGGCTATATCCATCCACAACCAACTCCAACCCAACTTTTTAATAAAAAACTAATTTCTCTCTCTTCCACCTACACAACCCAACCTACTTCAACCTTTTACTCACATTCACAACCCAACCTTTAAAACATTTTGTATTAAATATATATTTTTATGCTTATTATTTATCTATAAATGCATTAAGGTTAGATTTTTTTAGATAATAAAGTTATCGAAAAAATCTAACGAACCAGTAAGATCAGAACATGTGGAAAACAAATATATAAGCGTTTTTTATAAAAAAAAATTAATTAAAAAATATATTTTTTTGAATGAACTCGGTTTTTAATAAAATTTATATCGATATGTTCACAAAAAATAGTTAGACAACACTGTGTTTTCAGATTTTTTTAATAATTAAATACTAAAAAATTATTAAAGAAAATTATGTTTTAGCTAGAATTAATTGTTATAAAACTAAAATGAAAAAACATATTTATAAAAGAACCAATAAGGAGCCAACATGTGGCATTGATTAAATAATAAAAAAATCAACAACCAAAGTTGTTAGCACAACCTTGGTCGTGAGTTAATATGCATTTTTTATTTATTTTTTTAACCTTTTGACAACCAACCTTTCTCAAAGATCACCGATGGATGGATGTAGCCTAACAATCATAAAGAGAAATGAGAGATTGTGGGGACCAACGGCCAAACTTTGTCCTTAGGTTTCATTCCGTGGCCGTGATTAGAACGCACCTATCAAACATTTTACATTGAACATGTTTGGTTATACATTATGGTCTTTTAATTTGCTAAGTTGATAATGTGTAAATTTGTTATAACACTAGTACGTTGAATCTTAGCAAATGATAGTTAATAATATAATGCAAAATTCATATAAATGGTAGGTATTTCACATCCTAGAAATAACTACTTACGTGAGTATTTCTTAAATACATCATATTTTCAATAAACGATAGTATTGTTTATAATTCATATAAGGTACAACATCAAGAAAAGTTTAAACTAACAAAAAATAGGGTTATTGGATTTTATCACCCGCAACTATCGGCCTTTGGCCGATGACACCCGCAACTAACACTTTGACACCCGGCACCCCCAACTTGTCTTTTTGTTTGCACTGGCACCACTCAGTTAAATCTCCACTAACTGGGTTTATTTTTTGTCCGACGTGGCACAGATTTGCTGAGTTGGAGATGATTACGTGGCGATGATGTGTCATATCCCATTTATATAATTTCCCAACAAATTAGCCCACAATGGCTGCTTCTTCTTCTTTCCTCGACCACCTCCTCTTCATAACCACCCTCCTCTCCGCCGCCACCACCACTGCCGCCCAATGCCCCCACCGTGTCGCCACCCATAACTACAAAGATGCCCTCACCAAATCCATCATGTTCTTTGAAGGCCAAAGGTCCGGTAAACTCCCGCAAAATCAAAGAATCACTTTGAGAAAAAACTCCGGCCTCTCTGACGGCGTCGCCGTCGATCTAAGCGACGAGAGCACCTACACCGTCAACTGGGCGGTACAAAACTACCTCCGGCCAGAAGACTCTGTCATCCTCCATGCCCGCCCTACCTCCGTCCTCTACGGCGCCGATTGGGGCGCGGAATCAATTGGCTCAAAACCAAATCGATCCGGTAAGGTTTGTATCTTCTCCGTCGTTCTCCGTCTACAAAATCAAATTACTGAATCACGCGAAATCAATCGGCTCAAAACCCTAAAACTCTGATGAAATCAAAAAAACCTGAAAAAATTATGTATTTATCTTCAAATTAGCAGTATTAACATACTCTTTGTGTTCATTTAAAACCTACCAGGTGTTCAGATCATAGATCCGGACGGAAAAGTCATCTTTGGTGAAATCATTACACAATTTTACAGTTAGATTGTCGCCGGCGACGGCGTACGGCGGTGATCGGAAAAGTTTTCTCGGTGGCCATGACTGATTGATCTGTGTTCGATTTCACACAAGGGTTTTTAGTGAATTTGAAGAAAGATCGAATTGAGAGCAGACCCAGTTGACGGCAAGTTCAAGAAATTGAAATGATGGGGTGAAGACGATGATTGACAGCTTGAAGAAATCAAGATTTGGAAGATGATGTGAACGGTGATCTAGCATATGGAGACAACTGGACAATATCCCATTTGAGGAAAATTAATAAAGCTTTGAAATTTAATTTAAAGTTGTTGTCTTCCTTGTCACATGTAGGATCAGATTTATGCTGAATTCACCATGTCATCTTATCCACGTAAGCTTGGTTGTGCCACGTCGGACAAAAAATAAACCCAGTTAGTGGAGATTTAACTGAGTGGTGCCAGTGCAAACAAAAAGACAAGTTGGGGGTGCCGGGTGTCAAAGTGTTAGTTGCGGGTGTCATCGGCCAAAGGCCGATAGTTGCGGGTGATAAAATCTAATAACCCCAAAAAATAAGACCATGCTTAGTGGGCAATATTCACCCTTGGGCGTTTTGCGTCATGTGGCAGCCCAGTCAGCAATGGGGCATTATTGGGCGTTTTCTAAAATGGGTGTAGTGGGGATGTGAGGATTGTGGGGCATTATGTTTGTAATAAAATAAAATAAAATAAAAAAAAACAAGCAAAAAATCTTATTGGCCAAATAATAGAAGCTGAAATGTGATTGGACAACAAAAGCCCCCTTAGGCGTGATTTAAAAAACGCCCATACAACAAAACTACCAAACACGCCCATGCGTAGTGGGGATGGGGGCGATATGGGCGATATGGGCGTGATTGAGCCCCAAAAACGCCCAAATTTGCAACCACTACGGGTGGTCTAAGAAGAATAATTTATACAGATTTTACGTGTCTTTCATTTTTCTACATATACAAAACCCATGGCCGGGAATAGTGCCAGGCAACTGCCTGGCACCCGGTTATTGGGCGGTGAGGGCGGCAAAGAAAATTACAGTTTTGCCCATGATTCTTGGTTCTTATTTCCGTAAGCAAAATCCGGTCACCACCACTGCCGCAGGCTTAATGGTTCCGACCCTCGGCGCCAATCAACCACGTCACCGGAAAGGCCATATGTTCACCCGTTAACGTCGGTTTCAAAAAATGTAAAATGGCCTGAAACGAGCTACATGCTGTTGAATTGTACTTTAAAGATACCGATTCACACAAAAATAAGCCACGCAAGGTTAGATCGGCTTGCCGGATTTTTCTTTGCAAAATTATCGCGTCCACATACTGGTTGTCTGAATCTGCTGAGTCGTTAGAAGACATTCCGCCACCGGCAGCGGCGATAATCGAACCCAACCATCCCCGATCTATAACTGCATGACAGATTGGGGCTCCATTGTTTCAGTCATCACTTAATCGCCGTCAAAATCACGAGCCGTGGAGCACCATCAATTTCGATCTGACAAAATAGGCGACATGAAGTCGCCGGAAACCCTCGCCGGTAAACCGATTCACCATCGTCATACCCTAGTGGCCTAGCCCAACTGTTAAGATGTTGAATAGTGGATGATAGATGGTCGCAGGGATATTTGCGGCTGTTAGAACGGTGGATGATAGATGGTTTTGGGATTTTGAGATTAAAAATAGGCTCAAACTATCTACACACTTGGTGTGTAGATAGTCAACTCAAAAAGTTGTTTTTTGTTTATATGCACACCCTGCAGTGTCGAGCTGTGGTCAAAGCGTGGCGTTTTGGTCCAGTTAACCAGACAAAGACTGTCGGGTGTCTGACGGGTCTGTTGACCGGACCAAAACGCCGAGCTTTGGCCGCATTTTGGTCCGGTCAACAGACCCGTCAGACACTCGTCAGTCTTTGTTTGGTTGACCGGACCAAAACGCCACGATTTAGCCACAGTTCGACACTGCAGGGTGTGCATATAGGACAAAGACCACTTTTTTGGTGTGCATATAGGCACATTGGTGTGCCAATAGGTACACCCTTAAAATAAGGAATATAGATCGGTGAGTGCACCTGTTTTACTTTACTGTCTAGGGAAGGCTTCTTAGTTCTTACCCACAGTTTTGTAATTAATAAATGGATACATGGTATTGTCCTAATTTAGCCAGGTTTCACTGGGTTGTAGAATGTTCCTAAATAACCCTTGAATTTAGGTAAATTTTAGTTTAGAACTTTCTAACCTCATAATTTTCATCATGTACCCTTATATTTGAATCTAATGAAACACAATCCTTGGAACACTTTAGTAAAATCGTTGAAAGTAGACACATATCAATACAATAATTAATTTATTATTTTATTTTTTTTATATTTGAAAATGTTATTTCTTCCGCTTTACCACCCCGTGTAAATTTCTTTGTATGGTTTTGATCGATGTAAAAAACAGATAGATATTTTCTTGACATTTCTTGCGGTTACTACTATACTGAGGGTCAATGTCGCACCAAACTAAACCGATATCGATTAAAGCCCCGCTGCATAGTGTGGGGACACCACATAGGTTCACCTGCTTTGGGCCAAATCAATTTACGATTTTGTCCCCGTTTTAAAATTACGATTTTGCCATCAGTTTAAAATTACATTTTTATCTCCAGTTTAAAAGAAAATTATGCTTTTACCCCCGTTTAAAAATTTCAATTTTTACCTTGCTTGAAAATTACGATTTTGCCACGTTTTGTTTTGTTCCTCCCAGCTAAATTACGATTTTTCCCTCAATTTAAATTTACATTTTTGCCATCGTTTTTGTTTTCTTTCCCAGTAAAATTACAATTTTATCCCCGGTGTATAACTACAGACACAAGATGGGGGAATAGTGCCAGGAAGCTGCCTGGCACTCCCAATTGGCCCAACCAATTTACGATTTTATCTCCGCTTTAAAATTACGATTTTGCCATCAGTTCAAAATTACATTTTTACCCCAGTTCAAAATAAAATTATGCTTTTACCACCCAACTAAAAATTACAATTTTGACCCGTTTAAATTTACAGTTTTATCATTAGTTTTGTTTTTTTCCCCAATCAGTCAAAATACGATTTTTTCCTCAACTTAAATGTACATCTTTGTCATCGTTTTCCTTTGCTTTCCCAATTAAATTACGATTTTTCCCCCAGTGTAAAATTACCGTAATGCCATCGTTTTAGTTTTTTTTTTTTGACAAAACTATAGTAATGCTTTGTTTTAATTGTTTGACTAGGTGTAATTTTTTATTTGTGTCAGGCGACTACCTGGCACACGCGCATTTATCCTGAAAAATTACAATTTTGCCTTGAGTTTAAAATTATTGTTTTTCTATCACTTTTGTTTTTCTTAAGCAAAAGTATGATAGTGTTTTAATTTAATTGGTTGACTCGATGTAATTTTATTGAGATCATGTTATAAGTAGTATGTACAAGTAACCGAAACACAGACGTACATGTTATGAGAGAGAACTATTCGACTTAGTGCCCCGCAACGCGGACGGGGCAAAATCTAGTTGTGTACATTAATCATAGCAAGTGCTTTCCGGTCAAAACTTGCTTGAAAATCACACCGGTTTTTCCATCTTATTTTGTAATATTGACCAAGAGAATTGTAAGTGCTTTTTTGTCAAAAACTGGCAATTTTAATTTGCAATCATATAAATTTAGTGTACAATTAAATGTGAGCAAACATTTTTCAACAAGTTGTACAAAATATTTAAAACGGGTTGAAAAAAAAAGTGTCAGAGCGAAACTCAACTCGCGTAAACTTGAGACTATTGGTTTGATTCGTTTTCCTTAGGCACCTATAGTTTGAATTTTATCGGGAACAACTTGTTAAGTTAAACATGAATTCATCTTATTCGTCTTGACCACTAGGTTAAGTCTAATATTTCAAATCGTTTACTTAAAAAATTTCATCTTTAAATTACGGGGTGTGGGTTGCGGCGGCGGAATGCATTTAACGCCGGCTAGACTACACACGACTAGGATTTTTCAAAGATATCCTTACACTCTTTTTTTTTTTTTAACATTTTATCTTAACTATTGATTTGAAAAATGAAAGGTTAAGAAATCGATTAAAGTTCTCAAACATTATTTTTAGAGTAAACTAATGTTTGGTTTTCAACTTTAGTTTTGAATTGGAGTAAACTAGTATAGATCAAACGGTTTTCAACTTTAGTTTTGAATTGGAGTAAACTAGTATAGATCAAACATGTTGGTCTCCACAATATTCAACTTTAATAATGATAATAATAAGAGTTAATAGCCAAAATGGTCCCTGAGGTTTGCTCACTTTTGCCACTTTAGTCCAAAACCCAAATTTTTTACATTTGGGTCCCTGAGGTTTGCATTTTGTTGCCATTTTGGTCCAAAATTTAAAAACCCTATTTTTTGACTGTTGCAACCTCCTATTTTGTCTTTTAGTTCAGGGGCATTTTGGTCATTTTGCTTTTCATTTAATATTTTCTTAATTCAAAAATTAATATATATATATATAGGGTAGGGTTCATGCGAGAACCACCTTTATTGCGAGAACCGCGATAACCAATGTGAACAGGGGGCAATTTTGTAAATACCCAATCAACTTTTAAAACACGCGCATATGATCGGACTTCAATTAGAAAATTAACCATATTCAATAATATCATTCACGTCCAACAAAAATCCCCAATCTATCTCCCCAATTTGAATCTGATTCTCTTTCACGATTATCTCAACATTTCACCATCATATTGAATCAGTTCTTCTGTTACAAACAATTACATCATCGACTCAAATACATGATCACATTCACGATCATCAGTTCACCGTTTTGAAGCATTTGGAGTGACATTTTTCTCAGAGATTTGATATTTTACAAGCATATATTTCAGATTTCGTCATATAATTGAGGTTAGTTCCTAAAATTCGTCCATAATGAGTCGTATAATTTATATTAGGAACATAATCATCGATCGTATATTCTTCATCAATTTGTAATTACGGCAACATGATTAAAAACATTGTGGATCTCTATTTCGTTCGTAATTAGGGCAACGGTTTAACATAGATATTGTGCAATGTAACATAGATATTGTAATAGAACTCTGTCATATAACTCAAGTTACTTTGCAAGTTTATACAATTCGTTCGTACTTCATTATATGATATATAATTTGGCGATTCAAACTTCATTCTGCACTGTGATATATTTTGTTATGCACATGTGCATATGTTTACATCATAGATTTAACTCGGTTTAATAGAATATGTTATTAAGGTAAGTTTGTGTGATATAAGTTATGCACATGTGCATATGTTCATAATAGTTCAATATGCACATGTGCATAGTTCGCGCGACAGTTTGCAAGTTTACACAATTCGTTCGTACTTCTTTATATTACATATAATTTGTTAATTCAAACTTTGGTGTGTATTATGAGAAATATTGTCATGCACATGTGCATATGTTTACATCAGATGTTTAATAGAATATGTTATTAAGGTAAGTTTGTGTGATATATAGTTATGAACATGTGCAAAGATTGTCATATTAATTTAATATGCACGTGTGCATATTTTGTAATAACATGTGAATAGTTATGCACAAATGTATTTTATGTTAGAATGTGGTAACAGGATATTGTGGTGTGATATATACATATGTGCACATGTGCATAAACTGACAAAATATGTTACTATGCGCATGCGCATAATTTGTCATACTAGGTTATTAAGGTATTTAACGTATATGCACATGTTCATTGCAGAATTGCAATGGAAAGAAAGTTGGAAAAGAAAATGAAAAAAAGTTATATTGGTATTAAAGTCGAGGGACGAAGGGTCATCATTGTAAGACGCAGTCACAACGGAAAAGTATATGCATGGTAAACAAAAAGGTTAGAATATTTGATTATTTATAATTAATATTTTGGATGTTCATTAATTAAAAGTTATTTCATGCACATGTGCATCATTACATTAATGTTGTTTTGTATTAATATAATTTGTATAAACATATTGAGTTTATGAATGCATATGTGAAAAAAGTTGTAAAAAAGGACATGAAGGTGAGGAATAATAAACGGAAACAGGTGGAAACACCAAACAAAGGTGTTGGTGAGGTGCGCATGGTAAAGAACATAAGGTTATCAACATCTAAAGTTGGTGATAAAGATGACAATGTTGTTGATGGTATGTGTTATTTAGAATTTTTAATCAATATTCAAAATGCACATGTGCATTAGTGTGTACAAACATTTCATACATGTATTAATGTGTTTGCACATAGGTTAAACATAAAAAATTGGAATGGGCAACGAGTGATAATTTCAACGATTGCGGTGTGTTCGCTATGCGACACATGGAAATGTACAAATGGAGCGATGTCAAGTTTGAAAGCGGTTTTAGTACGCGGAAAGATATTCAAGACATGCAACTGAAAAACTTGAGGATGAAGATATCAACAAAACTGTTATTATCAGAGGCAAACATGTACAATGAAACTGTTATGGAACTTGCAAAAGAGAAAACACGTGGTTTGAAAGATGAAAAAATGCAGAAAACGTTAGACAAAGAGGCGATGAAACAAGAAAAATGTTGGAATATGCTTGACAAATGGAAGAATGAGGATAAGTTTGAGGGTACGAGTTAACACAACAGGTTATTAACTTTAGGAACATATAGTATTTCTGTTTTGTTTGTGATTTATGTTAATGAAACTAGTACTTTGTTTTGTTTTGTTTTGTTTGTTTTAACACGTCAGATGGTACTTTGTTATGATGTCGTTTATAGTTTTGGTTAAATGTGGTTGGAAGTGGTCTATTATGACACTAATACTTTTGGTTGACAATAGATGGTATAGTAGTTGATATAGTAATCAGTTGGTATTTTAGCTGATATAGTAATCGATGTTTGGAGTTCGTATTGGTTGTTGCTGTTTATGCACATGTGCATTAAAATGGTTAAACTAACAAGATGGTTGGTAATGAATGTTAGTAATGATTAAACGTGTGTTAGTAATATATAATGTGTCATAGATGTACACGATTGTTAAAATATGTTATATTATGTTGGTTAATAAATTAAATGATGGGTATGCACATGTGCATAAAGTTATATAACGTACAGTGTAGTATGTAATGTATTACAAATGGGTATAGTTATATGTAAGGCATAACAAACGGTTTTATATTAATATTAGTAACAGGTATAATAATAAACAATGGTATATCAATAAACAAGATGATTCAACTGTTAGATACAACTGGTCGATATGTATGCACATGTGCATATTGTAAGTTAGGCATTAATATTAATATTGTAAGTTAAATGGGTAGTAATAAAATTACATTATGTTAAGTGGGTAATAATAAAATCACAAATAGTTACGTGTAATACATAATTGATAACAAATTAGGATGATACCAACGATGAATATATTAAAAAACGCATAAATAGTCCATTAAGAAACATAATCAAAACAAATATTGATATTCATAAGTAGTTAAGTTCGATAATCATAAGTTGTAATAGGTAATAGATAAATCAAGAATCACAAGTCGGGTTGGTTGATTTACGACGTCTGTTCGAACGTCTAAGAGTTTGCTCGGGTTCTTGCACATATGTAGGGACTTCAGGGTTATCATCATCAGAAGAAGAATTCTCATCAGAATACTCATCGGTGTCATTAAGATCAACATCATCAGAACCGGATTCACAGAACCGGATTCAGACGGAGCAGGTAGTACAACAGTAATAGCAACAACACGTTAGCAAGTTTGGCAGCCTTGATTTTTTTCGCAGTTGCGTGAATCATGGCCGAAAACATATTTGTTACATTTGTTGCATAAACGTGCGGCCTTCTTTCGCTTATCGGCTTTCTTTCGCTTATATTTAATTTTCATGATGGTGTTTGGTATAGGATATGTAGTTTACAATGTTGTATGGTGTATGGTATAATATATGTTGGAAATGCCCAGGCACATATTGATGTGATATAATTTGTGGCATAAATTATGTTGGCAATGCACATGTGCATAACGTAAAGGTAGTAATGTTTAATGTTGCTTGACATAGTACATGGTGGCAATGCACATGTGCATAATGTATATGTTGCAATGTATAATATGTGGATTGAAAACGGAGTACATGCACTTAAAACATAATGATATTAGAAACAGTGAATCGACAAGTTTAGATGCTACGGTTTAAATGTTGAAAATGCACGCGTTGGGTAATGCACATGTGCATGTGTTGAAACAGTGGACATATTGGTAATTTATGTTAAATGGACATGAATAAAACAATGAATATTACACAATTAAGTAGATAAACAATAAGTATAAACAATAATGTAAACAAAAAGCAAGTGATAATCAATATATAAGTAGTTGCGTGTGGAAAATCCAGTTGTTGTATCATAAGTGTTGTACATCATCACAATGCCCTCCTAGTGATTAAACGTTCTATTTAGAGTAGGGAATTCAGCATCAACATCAGTGTCAACCCCACCCATCTTAACCCATCTTCACTCTGGTGTTTCTCAGCACGCCATAAGATGCATAAACTCCACCATGCCTCCCCGGTTGTCGGCTTGTTCTTCCATTTTTTTTTTGTAATTGTCCGCCACCCAAGACCCTTTGTTTAATGCCATTCTGTACATAATTGGATAGTCATCCATAAGGCACCTGTTCAGAATCCATACATAAACAGAATCCATACATCAACGACATGGTATAATTTTCAACATAATGCACATGTGCATATAAGTTAATACAATATCATTTACAATCAACATGATGCACATGTGCATATAATTTAATACAACATCATTTACAATCAATATAATGCACATGTGCACATCATTTAATACAATATCATTTACAAAAGTATAAACATCGTTTACATTCAACATAATACCTGTTGGAGTATGCTATATGTAAAATTGAATTACTTACAGCAGCCATCGTCCTGTCATTGCAACTTGTTTCGATTCCAGAACAACCAAATAATATTTCAAAACGAGATTCGAATCAAGGGCAAATCATAAATTGAAATCATAGCATAAACATCTGAATTGGATTCGAAAACTAAAACCTGCAGATTATGAAGAAAATCGAACAAATCAGTGAATAATGAAGATAATCGAAGCAGAATCCAAAATCGGATGAAAAATAGGTATTCCTGCGTTTGAATGGTATCATATAAATCCAAAACCGATTGAAGAACTGTGTGAGGATTGGCGAAAGATAGAAACAGGAAAACTCAATTGAAGATTATGCTATTCTTTGGATATCAGTCGCCGCTGTAAGATTGCCGTACAGCTTACTGTTTGTTCAGGTATATTGAGCGACACCTGCACATGTGCATAACAAATAAAAACCATTACCCACGATTCCCAAAATCGAAAGAAGTTACCGACCCACTTTTCAACCTACTTTCAAGTTTCAACTTCTAGACATTCTATCAGTTACATACCATCATCCATCAAAAGTTGTAAACTTTCATACATTGAATAATTGACACACATCATAAAGGTTTAAACGTTTAATAACAACATATTTATAACGTAACAAAAATCAAAACTAACACCAAATATCCTTTCAGATGACCAAATCATATCATCATATTACCTCCCAACAACCATTCAACTACAAAGCAACCATCTTTATAACACAAATCAGAATTATTCAATTCACATCAAACAAAACAACTTAAATTCACAATCTACCTAAACAAAAAACTAAAACAAGCTACTAACCTAAATGAAACTGATGCCCACATTGGAGCTTTGCCATGGACCGATCGCCGCCATCCGCCACAACATCGAGGCGAATCGAGCATGAAACCGATGCAGCAGCTGCTGCTGCTTTAGATCCTCCATCACCATCATCCACGCCGCCGTGAAAACGTAGAACATCAGTCGCCGCCGTGAATCTGTAGAAATCAGTCGCCGCCGTCGTCGATTATGCAAAATCTCCAACGAAACCCTAGTTTGAAAAAGAAAACAATGAAGATATACCCTGCTTTGAAAACCACGGCAGTGAACAAGATATAAGGAGCGCGTGTTTTTAATTAAATATCATTAATTACAAGTTTGTCACGTGTTCACATTGGTTCTCGCGGTTCTCGCAATAAGGGGTGGTTCCTAACGGATCTTTGCCCTATATACATATATATATATATATATATATAGAGTAGGGTTCGCACGGAAAGTGTGTTTTTCCTAGAAAGTCTAGGAAGCAATCTGGTCCATCCGATTGGTGTGTTTAAGGGTTGAGATTAAATCAATGGCAATCTTGTAATATTTGAGTTTAATTAATTGATTGTTTTAAATGAGTAGGGGCAATTTTGTCAATGGCCGTGTTTTAAATCAATTAGATAACCGCCCATTTCCTAAATTCAAGCGATTTTCCCTCTCTCTCTCCAAACCCATCTTGGAAACCCCAATCCCTACCAAAAATAACTACAATCATGGAAGAAGATAACTTTAGAAACGATGGAGAGCACCAGATCAAATTAAAACACTTCTCCATCTCCACCATCTCCGAGTTCATCATCACCATTCAAATATTGTTCTTATCATCTCCGTTTTCTTGATGATGTGTTTTAACAACAAGCAAATTAATACAGTTATGTTTTAGCAGCAAGCAGATTCATACAGTTGTGGTTTAGCATCCAGATTCATACATATGTGTTTTAACAGCAAGCAGATTCATACAGTTGTGTTTTAACATCCAGATTCATACAGATGTGTTTTAACAGCAAGCAGATTCATACAGTTGTGTTTTAACAGCAAGCAGATTCATACAGATGTGTTTTAACATCCAGATTCATACAGATGTGTTTTAACAGCAAACAGATTCATACAGATGTGTTTTAACAGCAAGCAGATTTATACAGATGTGTTTTAACATCCAGATTCATACAGATGTGTTTTAACAGCAAGCAGATTCATACAGCTGTGTTTTAGCATTCAGATTCATACAGTTGTGTTTTAACAGCAAACAGATTCATACAGTTGTGTTTTAACAGCAAGCAGATTCATACACTTGTGTTTTAGGATTCAGATTCATACAGTTGTGTTTTAACAGCAATCAGATTCATACCCTGTGTTTTACCATCTTTATATTGTGGGATCTATAAAAAAAATTGACTTTAGCCCTGTAAACTGTTAAAACACAGCACCAAGAACATGCTGATAAATTCCAGTAATCTTCTGAACAATGGAATATGCGATGTAATGTGACATGGAATTTTAGTTAATGAACACATTGACTTCCAGATTTGAATTCGAAAATAATAAAAATTTCGAAAATCATGGAATTTAGTTAATGAAGATACATTCCAAAAATAAAATTAAAATGTGAAATTACATGATAGCCCTTCTACTTAAAATCCCTCAATGACACATGTCCAATTCTTATTCCTTCCTAGACTTTCTAGGAAAAATAGACTTTCCACCCAACTCCTACTCTATATATATATATATATTAATATACACATTCAGATGCAGTTCATCTTCATCATATTCTTCAGCACTCTCTCTCTCTTCTCTGAAATACCTCCACACCACCACCGCATCATCCCCACCACCACCATCCCACTGCCGCCAACACCACCACCACCGTGATGAGAACCGACATCGGAAAACGACACCCATCTCTCTCTTTCTCTCTCCAAACACCCATCACTCTCTCCTCTCTCTCTCCTCTCTGTCGAACACCACCACCACCACCGTGATGAGAACCGGCGGAGCCGGTGAAGGATCTAGGTTCTTTGCAGGTGGTTGGTGATTAGGGTTGTTTTCAGGTTGTTTGGGATTAGGGTTTCAGTGAGGGTGGAGACGGTGGGGGGATTGTGATGGTGGATGGGGTGGTGGGTTTAATAGTGGTGGTTTGCAAGTTCTTGGGATTAGGGTTTTCAGTAGGGGTGGTGGGTTGAATCGTGTTGGTTGCTGATTTGGGTTAGGGTTCCGGTGTTGGTTGCTGATTTGGGTTAGGGTTCCGGTGTTGGTTGCTGAATCGTGTTGTTGCAGGTTTGGGGTTAGGGTTCCGGTGGAGACGGTGGCAGTGGGAGGGTTAGTCGAAGACGGTTTGCAGGTGGTTGGTGATTAGGGTTGTTGTTGGAGGTGGTGGGTGAAGGAGGGAGACAGGGAGATGGTGGTGGTGGTGGATTAATGGTGGTGGTGATGAAATTGGGTGCATGTCTGATTAACCTGGGTTTCTTGTTGCAGGTTTGAAGGTGGTTGTAACAAACAGGATGATCAAAACTTGAACCCAGTCCTTTTATTCACCACGAGGCTGTGATGATTTCACCTAATCCTTGTAACAAACAGGATGATCAAAATTGGGTCAACATTTGAGATTTTTCGCAGCTTGGCGTGGCAGAATCGGAGGAGGGCAAGTGCGCTTGCAACCTCTGTTTGCAGCCATGGCGGTTATTCCCCCTTGTTCCCAATGTAAAACAGATTTGAGCCTCGTTTCTTTTTACAAATCGGTTTTTGTTTTGATTTGTTGTTGGAGCCTCGTTTCTTTTTACAAATCGGTTTTTGTTTTGATTTGTTTTTGTGATGGTTTCTGGTTTTGTGTTTTAGAGAGAGAGAGAAAGAGAGGGGGATACAGAGGAATGTTAGTGTCGCCGGCGTGAGGAGGTGGCGGTGGTGGCGGCAGAGAGGAGTAGAGGGAGAGAGAGAGAGGTGGTGGTAGGTTTATTATTTTTAATTAATAATTAGTTATAATAAAATGAAAATGACCATTTTACCCCTGTGCAAAAGGACAAAACTTGAGGTTTTTTTTTAGAAATCTGACCAGAATTCATTTTTGGACTAAAATGGCAAAAAAAATGCAAACCTTGGGGACCCAGATGTAAAAAATTTGGATTTTGGACTAAAGTGGCAAAAATGAGCAAACCTCAGGGACCATTTTGGCTATTAACAACAACAAAGAAGAAGAATAAAACAGTCAAAATTTGCATTTGAATTTCCCTCCCTATTTAAACTCCACCTCAAAGGCTCAAACCCACAGGCCACATCTCATCAATGGCAATCACCACCATTACCATTACCAGTACCACAATGTCTTCTACTTGTTCATCTGAGTCCATTATGGAAGATAACATCCAACGTGCAGAGAAAATTATCCACAAGTGGAAAATCGATAGCCATTCTCACTCCACATTCGTCTCCATCTTTCACAAAAACAATACTACTGAAGCCACGCTTTTCCTCAATTCCGTCTCAACTCTGCAAAGAGCCATGCATTTCCTCTCATCAAACGATAAAAAATCATCGAACCTCTCTATCGCTCAGCGATCGATGCAAATCGCAATGAAACGGATAGAGAAAGAGTTTCATCAACTCTTACTCGATTATAATCATAATCGTCAACACTTCATTTCAATATCAAATCTACGATTAATTGCTGAAACGATGATTCGTTGCGGTTATGCAAAGGAATGCATCTCAGTATACAAAATCACTCGAAAATCAACGATAGATGAAGCTCTATCTCATCTCGGAATCCAGCAATACAAGCATTCCCACATCAAAAAGATGATAACCGCTCCAGATCTTCAAAATCACGTCAAAATCTGGTTAAACGCCTTTCAAATCGCGATAAAAACAGTCTTCCGCGAGGAAAAGTTCCTCTGCGATCACGTCTTCAGTTCATATCCAGCAATCAGAAACTTATGCTTCACGAATTCAACGAAAGAAGGAGCCTTAAACCTGTTCACGTTTCCAGATCTCATCGTAGCTATTTGCAAACGACTGAAATCAGATACGTTATTCGTAAAAATGGATCTATACAATTCGATCTCAGATCAATGGCCAGAAATCGACTCACTCTTCTCACACGAATCAATCTCGTCCATGAAACTTCAAGCTGAGTCATGCCTCCACAAACTCGGTGACTCAGTAAGAGTGTTTCTCACTGAGTTGGAATCTTCGATTCAAAAGAATTCATGTAAGATGAAGAAGTCGATTGCGAATAACTTGGTTCCGGCGTATGAGGAGTTTTATGTGAAGCATTTGGTGATGTTGAGTGAAGATGAGAGGTGTGTGAAAATGTTGGTGAGGCTTTAGCCGGAAAATATGGCGAAATACTTGTCGGAATTGTTTCCAGGAACGTCGGCGGTTTTAAGAAGATCATAGCTACTTGCTAGTCATCTCATTCACTGTTGATTTACACTATAATAACATGTTGATTTGATATTACATTTGTTTAACATATTTAAACAAGTAATCATGAATTACAATTGTATAACTAAACTGGCTATACACTAGTCGTGTATTCGCTTTTTATTATAATTGCTGACAAACTTTCCTCGGCATACCGATTCCTACGAATTTCCGACTAATGTTTAAAATGAAAACGAATTACGTCGGAAATCCGTCGGAAAGTTCCGAGACTTTTCCTACACAAACCAATTTGTCGATTTTTTGTCACATAACTAAGACCCTTTCTTGTTTGTCGACATTTTCGTTCGTAAGAAATGCGTAGGAAATTTTGATAGAAATAGTAAGAGTATTCTAGTAGTAGTGTTAGTGTAATGTCATCAAAAGTACGTTCCACTAATAAAATTTAATTGTATCCGTCTTCAAGGTGCATGTGAAGCGAAAATGAGAACATCGTACTTGATTTGCTATATAATTATAAAGATGGTGATTCAAGCATATTACAGGCTTTTAGAATCAAAATACTATTTGTCACTCATAGTGATCCAAGTGGTATTGTGTAATGTTCTTTAACTTATCAGAATGCAATAACACAATTGGATATGACGACATCTGACACAAAAGAGTGGTGTCTACTCCCAATTTAGTGTTCGTATTGGGTAATATGAGTTCGACCGACTCTCTTAAATGACAGGTGACCAAACATTCTCCTCATATTGCACTAATTAACTGACCATTGGGGGAACACATCAATCCAACCATCATATTATGCATTTATGACTTAATTCCAAAAGTTGTTCACAAATCTTTTCATCATGCCTTCGTAAATGGTTGTGTTTGTATAATGCATTTCAATGCCTTCACAAGTGAATCATAAAGAAAAATGAGAGATCGTGGGGACCGGTCGCCAAACTTTGTCTTTAGGTTTCATTCCGTGGCCATTATTAGGGCAAAGGGGTGGTCATCACTCACCACTCACTCATCACTCACAACATCCAATCAAGTTCCGCCATGTCATCAACTATTATTCCATCACTCACAACCATTTTTAGTGGAAATGGTCTTCACTCACAACACCCAACAATAAACTCTCATGTTCCTTCACAACTTCCATTTTTTCACGGCGTGATAATTTCCACGCGTTATAACTATCACTCGTGATAGAGTATGGTGGCGGCGGTGTTCGTGATAGTTTCACGAGTGATCCATCACTCACCACCCCTCCTGCCCTTAGTACGCTTCTATCAAACATTTTATGTTGAACATGTCCTTAGGTTTCATTTCGTGGCCATGATTAGTATCAAACATGTCCTATCAAACATTTTATGTTGAACATGTTTGGTTCATACATTATGGTCTTTAATTTACGTCCCGCTTGCGGTATGCACATATAATGTATATATGTGTCGGTGCTCTGGGAAAAAGTGAAAGTGCATTAATTTTAACGTTATTTTACCAATTTTGTGAAAATAACGTTAAAAGAGGAGTATGGTTAATCATGCACACGTGGTGGCGTTGATAGCCGAAAGACAAAGGGTACATGCACTAATCGGCCTTTGTCTCAATTTGCTGAGTGTTATGTGTCTTATGTCCAAGGCTTGTTACAAAACTACTATCGAGTCGGGGGGTCTCACTAGAAGCAGTCTCTCTATTCCTACGGAGTAGAGGTAAGGTTCTCTACATCTTACCCTTCTCAGACCCTACCTTAGCTTTGTTATTGATGGAATTTATTGAGTATGATGATGATGATTATGGTCTTTTAATTTGCTAAGTTGAAAATGTGTAAATTTGTTATAACACCAGTACATTGATTCTTTAACGAATAATACAATGCAAAATCGGTAGATTAATGCCCTTTTTTTGCAGTAAATTAATTTCTTTCGATAGAGATGCATTGGGGGAGAAGATCAGGAAGAATCATTTTAGTATGATTTATACTTTCTCAGAATATGCTTGTATGTAGATTGTAGACCTATTAAATTGCTCAAAGAAGATAAAGTTGTTATGATTCACATCCGACAAATGATTACTTACGTGACTTTCTCTTAAATACTTCATATTTTTAATTAATGATAGTAATTGTTTACAATTCATATGAGATACAACATCAAGAAAAGTTTAAACTAACAAAAAAAATAAGAAGAATAATTTATATAGATTTTACATATGTTTCCTTGTGTACATTAATCACAACATTAGCGTTGCCGAACGGACCAAAACTTGCTTGGAAATCACACCAGTGTTTTTTTAACAGCTCATTTTTCCCCCTTAAATACTTATACCTTACAAGGATTGAACCTTGGTCTTCTTATAAGAGATAATTCATCTTGACCACTAGGCTATAGCCTAAATGGCCACACCGGTGTTTCTATCTTATTTTGTAATATTGAACAAGAGAATTGCAAGTGCTTATCTATTATAAAATTGGCAATTTTAATATGCAGTCATATAAATTTAGTGTACAATTAAATGTTAGCAAACATTTTTCAACAAGTTGTACCAAATATTTAAAACGAGTTGAAAAAAAGTGTGAGAGCGAAACTCAACTTGCGTAAATTTGAGAATATTGGTCTTATTTGTTTTCCATAGGCACCTACATTTTGAATTTTATCGGGCCGAACTTAAAATTTATTATCTGTCTATGTGAGATTCTCTTAAGGTGTTACCCCCCCTCCCCCCTCCCCGACTTGTCCACCTTATTGAATTTTGCCACACCATCCCGAACATCAGTAGACGTATGGCTCGCATAAGGTGTTAGAAATTATGTCTAATTTAGCTACTAAACATTTTTCTCTATAAATTTTAAACTTAAAAGTTTGTCTCATTTTTGTGAGACTTTAGTATAGATGGCCAAAATAGTCTTATAAAAGTAAAAATACAATAACTGGTTATGCAAAACATTTTCATTTACCATTTCACAATTCAGAATTGGTCAAACTTTGAATAAGTTGACCACCAAATTGCTTCACTAGACATACAAACAATATTCAACTTTCATAGCCATCAAAGTTACTTGCCTATTACACTACCACCAGGAATAAATATGCCAATTTGGCGACATTGATCAAACATTCACTAGGTTATAAAAATGTCGTTTGACGACAATTTTAATGACTTCGTTGAATCTATCTAGCTCATTCATATTTACCAACAACAATTAATAACTATACCACAAGTAAAACATTTGGAATTGATTTTATAACACACGTCATGAATCTGTAACAGCGTTACCTTTTCCAGCTGGTCTTGAAACAGATTGCCAACCAGTGCAGGTACGGAGAACATGTTTTAATGAATCTGTATCAGGTTGCATTGTCCAAGTAGGGTGAAACATGGATTCTCCAATGGCTTCTTTCGATGGGCACGGTTGAGCTCCATTTAAGAGCAAGTCCCCTTCTGGTTATCATATTCATACCTGAACTTGCTTCCCCCTTATCTGCTGCCTAAAACAGTTCAACCAAAGTCACAGTCGTTAAATCTGAAAAAAAAAAAAAAAAAAATTGGCCGGGTTGACACGAAACACTTGTTGATTAACAATTTTACTCTCTTATAGATTAGTGTACCAATATATTATTACAAAAGTATCTCATATCAATACCAACATAACTTTTTAAATAAATGGTTTGGGAGGTTCAATGACTAAACATAAGCTCTGGGCGACACGTTCGACCCATTTGACCCGTTTCCTTCTCAACTTATTATTCTTATCTTACCCTTTCGACCCATTATAGACGAAATATAACCCAAATTAGATCCATGCATATGTAAATGTGTAGGAGTGTTTGACGGTACTTTCTCAAATCCAGTAATACATAGTTGTATCATAAACAGAAGATGATTTGAGCATATACATTGAGTTATTGAAAGTGGTAATATTCCCTGTGTTTCTCATTCATACGTAAACCCTATAAATAATACAATTTCTCTCCATTATTTTAGGAGGAGATTTCTGTAAAATAAATACAATATTTTCCTGTAAATATATATCAATTTTCTCTAAATATATCAAGTCTATTATTTCTGTTTCCCATTTTCAGACTTTTTGGATAACTTATCTAGAGTGTATTAATCCGGAAAATCTGGTCAAAAGTTTGATCATTATCAAGCCCAACATCTTGATTGTTTCATTATCATTGATATAAAAGCTAGAGTATATTACCGCCACCACTTGCTCACTTAAATTCAACTAACTATAAAAATTTAGACCAAAGCACTAGCATGCTTAAATACACAAGTTGTGTGGAGCTGATCCAAGAGTTGTCACATTTGTATTTAAAGCAACCGCTTAAAAACAAGTGGGCTAGAAAAGGGCTCAACATCTAATGAAATAACTTTAATTTCGTTATGTAATTCACAATGTTTATCAAGTTACATAAATTGGCTTAGAACTAGAAATGAACATTGTTAGTATAAGCCCCATGAATATAGTAATATTTCATTTACCAAGTCTTGTTTGGCAACTTTTAAAAGGGGCGGGCGAACCAGTGGCGGAACCAGAACGATTTAGTTAGGGGGTCATCATAAGCTTATATTCTATAGTGCTTCAAATTAGGGGGTCCATCTCTAAGTTTGTTCTTCAAAAACTCAAAATTTATAAATAAAAATTTAAAAAAGTTCCGGTAACCGGAGGGTCAACGGACCCTCTTGACCCCCCTCTGGTTCCGCCTCTGGGGCGAACGGAAACCCTCTACTTTACTAATCAACCTCTTTTGATTTGATCGACTTCGAAGGCTACCCGGCATACATGCGTATAAATGGAATCGCCGAGGACTACAAGCGCGAACATAAGTGAAACGACTGACGTGGCCGGGAAGAGAGTACATTCAGTAAAACCACTTTTGAAGGGTGTTCATTTATCAGGACCCATCTAAATTAAAACTTTGCTTATTCAGTCATCGCTGTCACTATTAATGTAATTGATTTGTCCACAAGATTCTTTCTTTTCTCATTATTAATATAGGCATTTAACACATCTAACCACCCAGACCAGTCCCTTAATATGTCTAGTCTAACAAAGATGGACCACACATGTAACCTAGGTTCCTATCATATAAGGATTTATATCAATTAAACACCATTTTTTATTTATCAACGTTCAATTTTGTTAGAAAATGCTCTTAAAAGCCCAATTGACTTTGAAAACTAGCGATTTTGACATCATCTAAAGTCAAAGCAGGCCTTTTCTGACAACAGGAGTAATAACAATTGGGTGCTCCTAAATGTACCTTCTCCTCTCCTCTTTGTCCAAAAAGTAATATTAATATCCCTCTTATATGGGTACTTTCAGTACGTTTAGCCACCCCTACGGCTATGCGTTGTGGGTTAACTAAAAAATGCAGTTAAAGTGTCACGTCACGTAGTCAGTGAGTTTGCTACTAACCCACCCTTTAACAAAGTCGTTGTAGTTTACCTAAAAAATAAAAAAATAAATGTATGTGTGCAGTGAGTTTTCCTCCTTTTGACACCCCCTTGAACAATCACGTTATGTTGTTTGTAGTTGAGGTAGCATGGGTGCCACCCCATAAAGTATAGCCTAACAATTTTATGATATTTCAACGCATAAATCATGATGAGTTGCAGAAAATTCACTCATTAAAATAACTAAAATCCACCGTGAATATAACTTTAATTCCTGTTAATTTAAAAGGTGCCCTTAAATTTTGTCATCTGTTTTTTGCACAAGTCCGATCGTAACAGGAGGAGAGTTTTTGAGGCAAATGCAGGGGAAGTGAAATATGTTTCCTTTTTTTTTTCTGGGTTAGCAAGTTGAATCGTAGACACTGAACACGACTTATATATTTATGTGTGTGTTAAAGTTTTTAACCCTAACCTGAATATATATAAATCCGTGTAAACCCGAGCACGACCTATCAACCCATTTATTTAAATGAGTCGAACAAGTTGACGAATTATAAATATGTTATATTCGGTTAAGTGGGTTAACCGTCATGTGTTTAGTGAGCGTGTATGAATATGACAAATAGATAATATAATATTTTTTAACCAAGTTAGTATTATTATGACTTACCATATAATATTGGATCAAAGTCATTAGATATGAGATCCAAATCAAATTCAAATATAAGATTCAAATCATTTTTTAAGATACTCGTGAGAGGTGGTGGTCAGGGGTGTCCAATATTCAAATCAGACTCGTAAAATGCATTTAATTTCAAACAGGAATTTGGTTTATTATATTCGATTTGAATTCGAACAGTAATTTAATTTCAAATTGAATAGGAATTTGTGATTTTCGACTTGATTCGAATTCAAATTATGATTTTATTTTTTTATTTTATATATAAATCGACACACATAATTTTATACACATACAAAATTACAAAAAGGGCTTCCAAAACTTTTAGTTCTTACATTTGAACCTCTAAACATTTAACATATAATCCAATGATCAACCCAATAGAAAATTACCCTAAAATCGTTAAATGTCTTAGACATTTGAGCCACTTCCATACTTCCACTACAATCTACAATCGATCAAACATAATATCATTGAAAAACCATAAGTTGATTTAGAGTTTATGTGTTTAAGTTCAAGTTTACTTCGTTCGATTTTGAGTTCATCTAGATATTATCGCATTCGAAGCAAATTTAATGATCAAATTCAACCATCATTAGAATTTTTTGAAGTTGGATTCGAATTTAGCAATCAAATATGAATTCAGTTTCAAAATTTCGAATCGCATCTGAATGCACTTTGAATTCGGTAATCAAATTTGGAATAGAATTTGAAACCAACTTCAGATTTTCAAATTTTTAATAATTCGGCTTGATTAATTTAGGTATTCTTAATTTGATTTGTTAAACGCCACTTGTTAAAACAACAAGAGTATGGCAGGGGAAGGTCCAGGATGCACTCCAAAAGACAGCTCCTTGATCAGAATCTGCAACCAAAGAACACCGTTAGCCTTAACGCGAGAGGGGGCCTCCCGCGTTTGGACTCCGGCGTGAGAATCCGTGGATTGATCTTTAAGAGTCTAAGCAAAAGAAAGGATAAGAGTTTAGAGTGAGAGAGTGAGTGAATTGTCTGACCTTTGGCTGGGATAAGACTCCTCTTATATAGGCGGACTGGTCTGCCCAAGGAGCCTTACTCCAGCTGTGCACCTTCTATTCCAGGTAGGCTTATCCATCTTGAGATTGCTTGTAGGTTTGGCCTTTACCTCTTTAGGTATAATTCAGGTTTTGTGTGTCTCGAAGACACTATTTGCTTTATAGAAGTTTGTCCTTTCGTCTTGACTTGTTCATTTCAAGTCCCGAGGTTGAACAGTAATTTGGCTTCCTGTCATCAGCTATAGGCATATCAGCTCTTGGTTAGGAGCTTCAAGCTTCTGACTCCCAGCTTCTTGTTTTGTGTTTCAGCATTGCTTATTTATTTTTATTATTTTGTTGACTTTGACATTGTTGACTAGGATATCCGAGTACCCACGTCATCAGCCCCCAGTCATGAGTGTTGGTATTGTAAATAGCGGCACTTATGACTCTAAGTTTAGGGATATTTTCTTAATATTTTGCCCTTCTTTGAGGAGGGTTTTTGATCTATGCTTCTTTAATGTGTTCTATATAATGTGAGTTTTTTATTGAAAGAAAAAGGATGCATGTTTATTGAACTAATGTTCTAGAAGCATTTAACACTTTCAAGCTTCTCATCGTTAGGCCCATTACCCCACTTGTGAGTTTGAGCGGCCCGGACGTGATTGATGTGACGGTTTCGTTAGATCTGCCTTGGTTACCCTAGCCTTCTATCTCTGACGGTTTTAATCCCAACCTTCCATTTGTCAGTTATGTATGCTGATTTGAATTTTGAAATCATTATCTTCCTTATATAACTGCCCTCGTCATCTTTTCAATTCTTGTCTTCAACCTTTTCTTTTCCTGCTTTTATCCAGTGGTTCTTCTAGGAATTTCCGATCACTTTTCCTTATAATCCTGGTGAGTCATTTGTCTGTCTTTTACTTTTTCTTATGGCTTAAAACAAAAATAATATACTTGTCCAGTTTTCGAAGCTTACTCAATCGGACATCGACCAGTTTTGTGCCGATTATGGCATCGATTCCACCCTTGAAACACAGGTTTCGGGGGATAAGAATGCAAATGAATGTCCGATTGGTTTCCTTGTTTTCTATACCCGAATTGTCGATCAGCCTAACTTGCGATTCCCTTTTACCAACTTTTTTCTTGAGGTTTTGAAATATTACCGTATCTCTTTGGGTCAATTGGCTCCGGTGGGTGTTGCCCGGATTATACGTTTCGAAATTTTATGTCGGGCTCTTACTTATGAGCCTTCTCTCTTAATGTTCTGTCGTTTTTTCCGGCTTGCCCGGAACGGCGACTGCGACACCATTGAGAAGACTCAATGTGAGGCACCACTCCTTTCTCATACCGTTGGTCACATTTATGCTTGGAAGAATCAATTCTTTTTTATTTCTGAGCGATTACTTCCTTTTACCATTGTCCCTCGAAAGTTTTTTGAGGTTTTAAATGAGAAGGAACCGGGGGTTAATGATCTTGACAAGAGGTTACTCCTTAGGCTTCGTGCCTACCGTTCCAAACTGAGGGCTTACCCGGAGGAGCTCCTTGTCATGTTAGGTATCAGTCAAGACTAGGCTGAGGCTGGTTTTGAACCAGTCTTATATTTGAATGATAGGGGTATGTGATTTTTATGTTTGTCTTACTTTTTATTTATTTGATGCTAATGTTTTTGTTTCCTTGCTTTTCAGAAATGAGTGCTTTGGATTACATCTGGTTGAATGATCCTTCTAATGTGGAAATCAGTTAGAAGGAGGTTCGTGAAGGTAATCCTTCTGTGGTTCATCGAAATGAACATGTGACTACTAGTGGAGATTTTGAGAGTGTTCCCATCCAGCCGCTTGTTGATTGTTCTTCTGCTAAGAAACAAGCTGCCCCTTCTCGCCAATCTACCAGGTCTACTAGTTCCCCCGCTGTTGTTTCACAATCTTCTGACCCTATCTCTGTTGATAGTGATAATGAAGATGATGCTAATGCTATTGCCTCCGTGATTGGCGTGAAGATTGTTAAGAAGGAGACTCCGGAGGTTTCGAGTGAGGCATGTGGTGTTCCCAACCAGCAGATATCTGCTGTTTTGAAGAAGTTTAATGAGTCCAAGAGAGTTGTTCCTTAGAAATCTGCTCCTATTGTTGATGAGGGTAAAAAGTTGAAGACTATTTTGAAGAAGAAGCCTATGGGCGGTGCTTCTAAGATTGCTTCCCCTGGGAAGGGTGCTTCTGCTGTTAGTGTTGAGGAAGTTGCTTCCTCGAAGGTGGTTGATAAGAAGAAGAAAAAGGTTGAAGAGAAGGTTGATGTGGTTTCAAAGGAGAAGCTAGAGGTTGTTAAAGGGAAGGGGCCTGTAAAGGCTAATTTTCCGGTGTTTGTTACTCGGTGGAACGTTCGTGTTTGTGACACTACAGCTAGCAACGAGACTTGCCATGATATGTTAAGGAACATGGCTACTCCTACTGAAAAAGAGCTCTTATCAAAGTTACCCGATGAGGATTCTGCCTACCGAGCTATCACCAATGCTGCCCGTCTTGTTACCTCCCTTCCTGACTGCATTGAGCGCTGGGCTACTGCTGCCATTAAGATTGACGATGTTACTACTGTTTTGAAGAAGAAAGAAGCAGAACTCAAGACCTCTCAAGAGGATTTAGCAGCCTTCCAGGTAAAGGTAACCGAGCTTGAAGGTCAGCTGCTTGCATCTCAGGCCAAAATGAACGAAGAGATGAAGAAGGTTGAAGTCTATGCTGGGCAGCTTTCAGACTTCAACTTTTCCTATAGAAATTTCTGTAGAAAAAAATTATATACGAAAACTAGATAGATAACATTACTGAGCAAAAAGTTTGAGGGGTCGCTCCCCTTGGGCCCCTTCAAACCTTCGCCCATTACACCCTTATCACTAATTTGTTTTTATAGATTGAGAAAAGATCTTGATTGTTGGTAGATACTCTTTGAGAATAGGGGCCAGTGGCTCATACTTATCGCTATTAATAATTTGGTGAGGTTGGCAATCATGGACGGACCCATTAGAGTGGGTCGGGGTCTCCGGACCTCAATGTTTTTAAAAATTAGTAGATCCGGTATATTAAATTTTATAAGGACCCCATAAATACAATTAGGTGGATACCATAAAAAGAAATGAAAAGCTAGTGTAGTGGTAAATCCCTTTCTTTACCAACTAGAGGTCATGGGTTCAATCCTTGTATAGCCCATTTTTTTGTTTTTATATTAATCTAATTCAAACATCGCTCCGAAAATCTTAACGTTTTGTTATGAAAATTTCGAACACCAAAAAAAATGAACCCAATTGAAAAAAAAAATCATGGGTCCGCCACTATCTAAGTTTTGTTATGAAAATTTCGAACACACGCTTGGAGATCTTTATTATTTCATATAGTTTTCTTTTTAAATGTTTATTTTTTCTAAAGTTTTTCTTACTTTATTGCTTCATGCCCATGTTCCCCACCACCCATTCGTATATTTTAAAAAATGATTAGTTTCACGTGTATGCTTTTTAGTAGGAAAATTTAGAATCGATAAATTGACTTAACCAAACTGGTTTTGATCAGTTTGGTTGGTTTGATGGTATCATTGCTATGTGTAATTTGTTTCTCAAAAATCTCAAACTTATTGATCAACCACAATGTACACAATAGGCAAATACATCCGGAGGTACCAAACAACGTCCCGCTTGCAGTATGTACATATAATGTATATATGTGTGGGCGCTCGGAGGACAAAAGTGAAAATGCACTAATTTTAACGTTATTTTACTAATTTCGTGAAAATAACGTTAACAGAGGGGGATGGTTAATCATACATCATGTGGTGGAGTTGATAGCCGACAGACAAGGGAGTACATGCATTAATCGGCAGTTGTCTCAGTTGCTCAGTTTTATGTGCCTTATGTCCAAGGCTTGATGCAAAACTACTATCGAGTCGAGGGTCTCACTGGAAGCAACCTCTCTATTCCTACGGGGTAGAGGTAAGGTTGTCTACATCTTACCCTCCTCAGACCCTACCTTAACTTTGCTATTGGTGCGATTTACTGAGTATCATGATGATGATGATCTAGAGGTACCAAACCAGATATTGGGTCAAACCAGTTCAGTTTCAGTATACATAAGTCAAAACCAGGTCTAGCCCAAACCAGCTCGAAATTGGAACCGGGCTCTAGCAGATATAATCTGAACCGAAAGGAACAATATCAAGCCCATTATTTATTTTTTGAAATAAAATCAAGCCCGACTTATGCAAACAGTGTGGTCAATTTATAACAGCTATTTATTTTTTGTTTTTTTATTTTGAGGTAATATTATAAATTATAAAATCGTAACTATATTTTAATATAACTTACTCAAAAAAATTTATAAATATTAAAAACTTAAGCTTCAACATTATTTAACTGTTGTAAAACTTTTTTAAAAACGATTAATTTGAATTACCTAAATGGGACGATTAATAAACATAGTTATTATTTAATGACTTATTAATCTTTGCATATTTACAGTTTTACACATAGTAGGTGAGTTCTATAACTATTTTGTTTGGATAACAATTCATGAAATTTTCATAACAATTGCATCATATAGAAACTCAAGAGGCATTTTACTTTAAAAAATTTAAGCAGCTTTATCGAAACAATAAAAAAACTTATTTTTTTTTAAATTTAAGCAGCTTTATCGAAACAATAAAAAAATCTTATTTTTTATTACATACCGGATATTACTTATCTACTTAATTGAACATAATTTGTTTCTGAAAAAAGGAACTGTTTATTTTCATTATAATTTTTTAATTAGAATTTACCATCTTATTTCAAATCAGAGCTCATTAACTCTCACAACACATTATCCTTATTTTTGGATTAATATATTGCGATAAAGTAATGAATCATTCATTTTTCTAATATCATTTTGTTTTATATCAGAGTATGCGGTGTGAACCATCACTAGTATCCTTCATTAGGTGATTTTTCTTTTGAAGATATTCCCTTTTCTGCTTTGTCCCTCTCCCTCCCAATGGGCCGTTGCGCTTCTGGAGTTGAGGTATCATCCTCGAACTCGAGATCATCATTAATACTGATGTTGCAATGTGCATCCAAACAACGGGCACTGTAATCTTCCGACTCCATCGTTTTAGACCTTTTTTTTATTGTGACACCTTGTTTGGCACCAGAGCCCACTTCGGACAAGCTTTCAGAATTTCCCATGGCCTAAGAAATTGTAAAGGCCCATGTTTCGACTTGTACGTTTCAAGAGTCGTTATCGAAGCAGAATCATCACTTGCACCGCTTGGACAATGGATAAACGCATTGTTGTAGTAATTGTCAATCAATAGTCCTTTTTAGTTCATGTCTCTAAACTTCAAGCTAACAGAATTAATTGTCAATATGGTTTTTGTTGCCATCAATGCATTAATTTGGTCTATAACCTTATGTTTGAAATTTAGATATTATGAATTGATATTAATTTAGTGAAATTATAATTATTTACTAGACCATTCATATGGAAGATAAACTCTTAAATATATTTTTTATGTCAATTTATTAGTATTTATTAGAGTTTATATCTCTAATAAAATCTCTAATTAAGTGAGACTCTTCTCCACCCAATGTCTCTTGTATTAAAGGTAGGCTATGTGCCTAACTTGATGAGATTAGAAAACTACAAGAGTAAGAATACAAGAAAAAGACATAAAGATATACATAATAGACGTACATATTAGGAAACCATTGTATACTTAGTAAATGGAGATTTCATCTCCTAAATAGGAGATTTTGTATTGTATTATATATTGTCTGTTGATGAATGCAAGAGGGGACAATTTAAGCATAATCTTATATGGTATCATTCCTCTAAGATCCTAGCCTAAACCCTACCCCTCAACCGGTGCCTTCTTCTGCCGCCGGCCATCTACCTCTCCTCCTCTTGCTTTCTTTTCACCTCTTCACTCCCATTCCTATGGATTCTCAACTTCATCCGGCCATGACAATCTCCAATATCCGAAACTTCATCCCCTTTGTCCTGGAAAAAGACTCGCCAAACTTCCCAACATGGCTGGAACTTTTCCAAAACACCTGTCGAGCCTACGAGGTCATTCAACACCTCTCCCCTAAACCCGCTTCCCCTACGTCGTCTGAAAAGACAGACGCTGGAAAGAAGGAGGATGACTCGAAGACCGCTCTATGGGCTCGGCTGGACGCCCTTGTGCTCCAGTGGATTTACGGGACCATCTCGACTGATCTCCTTCATATCATCTGTGTTCCCGGCCAGTC
Organism: Helianthus tuberosus; assembly: GCA_030545235.1. Taxonomy (NCBI): domain Eukaryota; kingdom Viridiplantae; phylum Streptophyta; class Magnoliopsida; order Asterales; family Asteraceae; genus Helianthus; species Helianthus tuberosus. Next base: position 174,694,270 of record CM060430.1, on the reverse strand, counting down.
GGCTTCTCAGGCCTGGACTGCTCTCAAGAACGAGTTTAATGACAACAGCAACACTCGTGCCATCTTTCTTGGGCAAGAATTCGCAAACTTGAATCTTGCTAATTTTTCCTCCATGTCTGCCTACTTACAACATGCGAAACTTCTGGCCGATCAATTAAAAGGACTCGGATCACCTGTTGATAACCGCATACTTGTACTCCAAGTTTTAACAGGTTTGACCGAACAGTTTGACGGTATATCTACTGTTTTGCAGAATCGTGACCCACTCCCGGATTTTTCGGAGCTTCGCTCGCGTCTCACCAACGAGGAAGTCAAGAAGAAGCGGCAAACTGCCGCCGCTGCACAGCATTCCGCAACCGCGCTGGCTGCTGTTGCAGCCTCTCAGCCGCCTTCTGACAGCCCTCCGACTAATCGGAACAGGTCTCGTGGTCGTGGCAGGGGTCGTTCCCGTGGTTACAATAACACCAGAAGCCGGCAGCCACCTGCCTCTCCGAACCATCCGTACATTGTGTTCCCAAGCTCCTGGACGGCCAACCAGTGGTCACAGCTCATGAATAATACCCCTCAACACTGGCAGAACTCTTCGGCTCGCCCACCTTGTCCATACCCGTCCCGGCCAACTCAACAACAAGGTCAAGGCATCTTGGGAGCCCATCTTGATCAAGCAAACTACTCATACACACCCACGGACATTGAACATGTCACACCCCTTTCTGCGGCGGAAGCACGAGGTGTGATCATGAAAGGTTCTCATTGCATACGAAGAGTAAACATGCTACATGCTCGTAAAATAACATTCAAATACCATAATTTGAAAACATACGTTAGCGTTTACATCGCTAAGTCGCATAAAACATTGTCTTAAAAGTTTACAACTTTATTCAAAGTTAAACACAAGCGACATCCGCGAGCATAAGCTAGACCACGCGCACATCCATCCTAGTTACCTGAAATACATGTGAGTTTTGGAAAAAACGTCAACATAAAGTTGGTGTGAATTCATGCAGTTTTGTATTTCATGTTTGTATACTTTGTATGAAAACATAGTTTGTGAGTAAATCAAGTTTTCATAAATCCAGTTTCATGTGTACATCACGTACCTATGTATAATTCAATTTCTTCTTGAGTACCCCACGTACTTCAAGTTATTTATCAATCTTCTTGAGTACCCCACGTACTTCAAGTTATATATCAATCTTCTTGAGTACCCCACGTACTTCAAGTTATATATCAATTCTTGTATGGTATGAATTTTTTTTTGTAAATACAGTATTTCTGTAATTATCAGATTGTTAATGGGTTGCAAAGCCATTAACATGTGACACGTCATAGGAAGTCACCAAACCTAAGGCATTTAATTGGTATATTCTGAGACACAAAAGCACCACTCGATTCTCGCCCCGACCGAGTGTGAGGCTGCCAGGCACCTGTTAGATCTAACCTTTTGTTCTGCGGTCTGAATGTATACGTTGATTAATGGTGCTTCTGTACCCTATTCGTGACACTATTTCTCATAACGCCTCCTACTTGGTTCTCGTTCTCACCAAGCGCGTTTCTTGTTATCATTTCTCATAGCGCCTCATACTTGGTTCTCGTTCTCACCAAGTGCGCTTCTCATATTCTTATATTTCATCACACTTGGTTCTCGTTCTCACCAAGTGTACTTCTTGTATTCTTATATTTCGTCACACTTGGTTCTCGTTCTCACCAAGTGTACTTCTTGTATTTATATCATACCAATTATAAATTTTGTACATTTGTACATGTATTTCACCCCCGAAGTTATAAAAACTGAAAACAGTTAAAGAGAAAAGGGGGAGCATGAACTCACAACTTTGCGTTCCTAGCGTCGTAAACTCCACCGGATTTGCTTAATTAACGTCGTAACCTATACGCGTTTTCTTAACGTTAGTCACTAGACTTGCGTCGCACAAGTACAGTCACTCTCTTATGTGTATATTTTCTTGTGTTAAAAATATTCTTATATTTTTAACTACGCATCTTACTTATATTATTTTCTCCAAAAATAAATATAAGTCTTTTGTGCTTTGCACTTTGCACCCGAATTATGTTTCTTGTATGTTGTATGTGTATTTTTATATTTCTACTCCTCATGAGTAATTAGTGTATTTTTAAGTCTTAATACACTAGCACGTATAACACATACTTTATACACTTAGCACAAAAATTGGCGATAAAATAATATATATTTTTCTCTCACAAAAATATATACTTATTATCCATTTTTACTCTTGAAGAAATCCTCATTTCTTATCATCAAAAATCAGGGAAACCTTAGTAATACACTTAAACACATTTTTAGGGAATAAGTTTCTCAAAAACTTATATTTTTCTAAGTGTCAAAATTTATAAAAATTTTGACAGAGTTTCCCCTAAAAATGGAGGTTTCCCACGTTTTCAAAACGTGTGTTTATTTTCTTTTAAATCATCATCAATCATCAATAATCAGCAACAACAATTATCAGCAATAATCACTACTTTTCCCCACTTCATGAACTTGGATATTTACCAAGATTGTGTAGTATCTTACTAGCACATTTAGTAAGTCTTGTTATCTTTAAAAATAAGTTTAATCTCTTAAAAACTTTATCTTTAAAGAGTATGAAGTTTTACAACTTCTAGTCGGTTTTTACGAAAATTATTTCTTTGTTAAAACCCTTGTTACACATGTATCCATACACTTGTTTGTTCAAAAAAACCACTTTTGTTTGTGTAAGACCCGGTTTAGAACATGTGATTTCTTTAAAGTGTGGTTCTTCAAAAATACCACTTGCAGATACGTAGATCCGCTAGTTTTAAACACCAATGTACAGGTTAAATTACTTTTACACAAGTAAAATATTTTACACAAGTTCATGTCTCTAGTGTGGTAGAGTTTCGCCTTTTAACCCTTGTAGTAACCAAAAACGAGCTTATGTGAAGATCCATGATCTTACAAAGTCGGGTTAAACGACGATCCGAGCTACCACATCATAGATCGGGTCTCAAAAATCTCATAGTCCAAATACTACAACTTTTACACAACACATGTGCTATTAACCACCACTTTAAGTGTTTTTAGTAGACTTTTGTTCATCATTTTGTATCTTAACGAGATTTAACCGACATAATTCCTTTTAACCACTTTAGATAAGTTCAAGAATGAGTTTTAAACAATATACCTCTAGCTCAAGGCTAGGGAAGATTCTTGATGAAAAACGCGTGGATAAAAGCTAAAGAAAGAGGTCCTTCGTGTTCCGCTTGCTCCAAGCTTCCTAATACGTGACCTCTAACACTTGTATGATGATGGAAATGCAAGAACCAAACTCGAAAATGGAGGGGTGCACAAGGGGGTGTTGGGCCGTAGCCTCTTAGAGAGAGAGAGAGGAGTTTTGTGTAGAGTGAAATGTGTGGAATGATAAGTGTGCAAGAGTTTGATCTTATAGGCAATTCATTCAAAGATTAACCAAAGGTTAATATGTCTAAATGATATTAGACATGAAGTACTAAAATAATCTTCATGGTACCATGTGTGTTCCCTTAATGGGGACGGTTGTAAAAAGGGGGGGGGGGGGTCTTGGTCCATTTCCAAGTATTAGTTAGTTACTAGTTAGGTTAAGTTAGTTAGTTAGGTACTTAACCTGGTTACTAGTGTGTAGTGTATTATAAAGGGTGTTAGGGTATTCGGGGACCCTAACTAGCTCAGAAAAGTATAAACAATGTCATTGACATTATTTTTTATGTTCCGGGTAATCTCCGGTTGTTCGGTTACATACCGATTCGTTAAAGTGCTAAATTACACTTTTTAGTGTCTTTTAAGTATCCTTCTTGTACTCTTTCAATTCCCAACACTTAGGGAAATATTCTGGATAATAAAACGACATTTCTGCATAATATTTATATGTCTAAATGCTGAATTATTGCTGATTTGTATAAATTCTGCACTTAAAGTGCGTTTCGGGTGCTTTTTAGTGCGTATTTTTGCTTTCGTATTGCATATATATTAACCCTTGTATGTATTCTTGGGTTTTAATGCATTCTTGTTGTCGGACCTACACCTAGGCCTCAATTCTGATGTCTGACTGCTTTCTGCAGTTCTGTTGACACATTGTGTCTTACCGGTGAGTTTACTATTATTCTGACGCAACGCTCTCGTTTATGCATAAAGCAATATTTTGTAGTATACAACGTGCATGAATTCACTTGTTTAATCATGTGTTCAGACATTGCTGACACTTAAACTCATAATTGCAGTCATTAAGCAATAATTAATGTGTACGGAAATTACCGGTTTGTGCCAGTTGTCACAGTCTCCCCCCGTTAAAAGAATTTCGTCCCGAAATTCAGACTGAACTAACTCTCGCTGGAGTCTTCTTGAATAGGTGGGGATACTTTTTCTTGAACTGGTCTTCACGTTCCCATGTGTACTCGGGTCCGTGCTTAGAGCTCCAACGTACTTTGACAAGTTTCACACTGCTCCTCCTGGTCTTGTTGACTTTCCAGTCAGTAACCTCGACGGGTTGTTTTGTAAATCGGAGGGCTTCATCAATATGCACTTCATCCATCGGGATGGTCACGTTTTCTTGCGTTGGACTCTTCTTCAGGTTGGATACATGAAACGTATCATGTACTCCATTAAGTTCTGCCGGTAATTCCAACTTGTATGCCACGGTACCAATTCTTCTCAATATTCTGAGTGGTCCGATGTATCGTGGATTCAACTTTCCACGTTTTCCAAATCTGACTACGCCCTTCCATGGTGAGACTTTTAACAACACTTTGTCTCCCACCTTGAAATCTACCGATTTTCTATTTGGATCCGCGTAGCTCTTTTGTCGCTCTCGAGCCGCCTTAATGCGCTCTCGGATCTGCGCAATCTTGTCGGTTGTCTCTTGTACAAGTTCAGGACCAACTATACGCTTATCTCCAGCGTCTGCCCAACATAAGGGCGATCGGCATTTGCGGCCATACAGAGCTTCGAACGGCGCGGCTTTTATGCTTGTATGATAACTGTTATTGTAGGAAAACTCAACTAAAGGTAGATGAGTATCCCAGCTGCCGCCTAGATCCATGACACATGCGCGAAGCATATCTTCTAACGTTTGTATAGTCCGTTCGCTCTGGCCGTCTGTTTGCGGATGGAATGCCGTGCTTAGATCTAACTGAGATCCAAAGGCTTCCTGAAATGATTGCCAGATTCTTGAGACAAAGCGTCCATCTCTGTCTGAAATGATTGAGATTGGCACCCCATGTCGTGCCACAATTTCTCTTAAGTATATTTCTGCAAGCTTTCCAGTGCTATCCTTCTCTCGGATTGGTAGGAAATGCGCAGACTTCGTCAATCGATCAACTATTACCCATATCATATCGTGCCCTCTCGGGGTCCTGGGTAATTTCGTTATGAAGTCCATCGAGATTTGTTCCCACTTCCATACGGGAATCTCTGGTTGTTGTAGTAGGCCGGACGGTTTCTGATATTCGGCCTTAACCTTCGCACAGGTTAGGCATTTTCCAACATAGACAGCAACGTCGCTTTTGAGTCTCGGCCACCAATAGTACTCTTTCAAGTCTTGGTACATCTTGTCCGATCCTGGATGGATCGAATATCTCGATTTGTGGGCTTCATTAAGGATGACTTCTCGTATGCCACCATAGAGTGGAACCCAAATACGCTTCTTAAAGTATAAGGCTCCCTCTTCGTTTGGCACCATGTAATTCAATGCACCCCGGAGGTATTCAGCTTTACGGTTCTCTTCTTTAAGAGCTTCTTGTTGTGCATCTCGAATGCGTGCAGTGAGGTTCGTTCGAATCGTCATTTCCAATGCTCGAACTCTTAGGGTCTTAACCCTTTCTTTTCGGCTCAACGCGTCTGCTACAACGTTCGCCTTTCCAGGATGGTACTTAATCTCACAGTCATAATCATTCAGCAGCTCGACCCAACGTCGCTGGCGCATATTCAATTCCTTCTGATCAAATATGTGTTGCAAGCTTTTGTGATCTGTGAAGATTGTACATCGAGTACCATATAGATAATGTCGCCAAATCTTCAAGGCGAATACCACTGCACCCAGCTCCAGGTCGTGAGTGGTATAATTTCTCTCGTGAACCTTCAGTTGTCTTGAAGCATAAGCGATGACTTTTTGGCGTTGCATGAGCACGCAACCCAAGCCTTGTCGTGAGGCGTCGCAGTATACCACGAAGTCTTCAGTGCCTTCGGGTAATGATAGTATCGGTGCATCGCATAGCTTACTCTTAAGTAACTGAAAGGCTTCTTCTTGTTTGTGACCCCAGTCGTACTTCTTGTCTTTCTGAGTCAGGGTCGTTAGCGGTTGAGCTATCTTCGAGAAATTCTCAATGAATCGCCGATAGTAGCCTGCTAAGCCCAAAAATTGACGGACTTCAGTTGGGGTCTTGGGAGCTTCCCAATTCTTTATTGCTTCAATCTTGGACGGGTCTACATGAATGCCCTTTTTATTCACCACGTGACCAAGAAATTGTACTTCGCGAATCCAGAATTCGCATTTTGAGAACTTTGCATAAAGTTTCTCTTTCTTCAGTAGCTCCAAGATGGTTCTGAGATGTTGCTCATGTTCTTCTTTCGTTCGCGAGTAAATCAGGATATCATCGATAAATACAATCACGAATTTATCGAGATATGGTTTGCATACGCGGTTCATTAGATCCATAAAGACCGCTGGCGCGTTTGTCAATCCAAATGGCATCACTAAAAATTCGTAGTGCCCATATCGCGTTCTGAATGCAGTCTTTGGCACGCTTTCTTCTTGGATTCTCAGCTGATGGTATCCAGATCGAAGGTCGATCTTGGAATAGTAGCTTGATCCTTGCAGTTGATCAAATAAGTCATCAATCCTCGGTAATGGATACCGATTCTTGATAGTGAGTTTGTTCAGTTCCCTGTAATCGATACACATCCGCAGTGTTCCATCCTTTTTCTTCACGAACAATACTGGAGCTCCCCAGGGTGAGAAGCTTGGCCTTATGAATCCTTTATCCAACAACTCCTGGAGCTGTGTAGATAATTCTTGCATTTCGGATGGTGCAAGTCGATAGGGTGCCTTGGCTACAGGAGCAGCTCCTGGTACCAAGTCTATACGGAATTCGACTTGTCGTTGCGGGGGTAGTCCTGGCAGGTCTTCAGGGAACACATCAGGAAATTCCTTCACCACAGGAATGTCTTCGAGTTTTGGCTCCACAGCCTTCTTGTCTATAACGTGTGCTAGGAAAGCGACACATCCTTTCCTCAAGCACTTCTGTGCCTTCATACAACTGATGATTCGAAGAGGCGCGTCTCGTTTTTCTCCGTGCACGATGAGAGTTTCACCATTCGCTAAAGGGATGCGAATGATTTTCTCATGACAAATAACTTCAGCTTTGTTCTTGGACAACCAGTCCATTCCGACTACTACATCGAAGCTACCCAATTGAATAGGTAAGAGGTCGATGCTAAAATTTCGTTCGCCAAGTTCCAGTGTGCAGCCTCTAACAACTTCGCCCGATTCAACAAGTTTACCATTGGCTAGTTCTATGGAATAAGGAATTTCTAATCTACGAGATTCTATTCCGAGTATGCGTTTAAATTCCACAGACATGAAGCTATAATCGGCGCCAGTGTCGAATAATATGGATGCAAAGTGATTGTTAATGAGGAACGTACCGGTGACCACGTTAGGGTCCTCGCGTGCGTCTCTTGCTCCAATCACAAATGCTCGAGCCGGAGCGTTGTTTCTCTCTGGGCAGTTCTTCATGAAATGGTCATTGCTTCCACACTTGAAGCATCCTTGCCCTTTCCCGTTACCATTCTTGTTACCAGCACCGTTCCCATTTCGGTTCTTTCCTTTTCCCCAACAGTCTTCTGTTTGATGACCCAATTTACCACATTTGTCGCACCTTGGAATGCGACAAGCTCCTTCATGATGATACTTACACTTTTGGCATCTAGGCATGGAGCCTTGGTATGCTTTGGTTGAATGGGTTTTCATTTCCTGGGACGTGTTAGCGTCACGCTTCCTGCTGAAACCCTTGTTGTCACGAGTTGCTTGATTCAAGTTTGCATGTTTCCTTTTCTTGTTGCCAGACGACTCAGCATGCGTCTCGGCATTTTCTGTTGGGTTCAGTGAGAGCTTCTTCATACGAACACAATCTTCAGTCAGGCTGACAGCCAGAGTTACAGCCTCGGTGATTGTTTGTGGTTTGGCCGACGTTACCATGCCACGAAACTCTGAGGCCAGTCCCCAAATGTAGCGTTCAACACGCTTGAATTCGGGAGTTACCATGTAGGGAAGCACTCTAGACAGGTCGTGGAACCTTCGAGTGTAACCATTGATGTCAGCACCTTCCATAGTCAAGTGCCAGAACTCTGTTTCCAGCCTTTGGAGTTCTGCACGAGAGCAGTACTTCTCTCTCATCCTTTCCTTCAGTTCCTCCCAAGTGAGGCCATAAGCGGCGTCATCACCCAAAGTTTGGGCTTGCAGGTTCCACCAAGTCAGAGCTTCATCGACAAACAACCCAGTAGCAAAGGTGACTTGTTGATCCGCAGTACACTTGCTCATGCGGAAAGTAGCTTCAGTCTTCTCCGTCCAGCGCACAAATGCTACTGCACCTCCTGTGCCGTCATAGTTCATCGGCTTGCAGTCGAGGAACTGCTTGAAAGTGCAGCCTGGAATTGATTCAACCAATTCACATGTGAGCAATCGAAGAAATAATGAAACAAAGACCGTTCATAAATTTCCTCATGCTTAGTACAGTGTCTCAAGGTTACCTTGAGCTGCATTGCCTCCAGACGAATCTCCATTCCCATTACGCCTAGCGTTGCTTGGTCCTCCACTGTCTTGGGTTCGGTTCGCCTCGTACTGGGCGATAGCAGCGGAGATCCTTTCCTCCAGTAGAGCGTTCAGCTCTTCAGCAGTTCTTGGCAGTGGGGGAGGCGGAGGTTGATCATCATTGCGAGCATTCACAGTTTTCCTGGGTGCCATGTTCTGACAAAACATAACACAGCAGGGTTAGACATTGGTTTGATATCGTTACACTAGACAGTAGTATCATATATTCACAGGTATATATACCACATAAGTGACATCAAACAATTATTACTCTAGCAGAGTACTTAGTAGGCTTGCACTGAGGGAATCTATACGTGACAAGACTTGCTGTGATTTTTGTGCACTGAATTCCATAATTATGTATGCATCCATAATTACGTAACTCCTTGCACAGTCCGCACAGTTCGTTTCATCCTCGTATTTCTTCCTTCGGATGGGCCATCGCTTTCAGGTAAAGTCACGTATACTCGTGACATTCTACTTCTAGTACATGCTAATTATCACACATAATTGCAAGTAATTTCTAGTCAAGGACAAGTGCTACTCTAGTGCACTCTAAGTCTCGTAGTGTCTTTTCTAGACTCATGTAGACAGTTTCAGGTAGTGGATGTCGCGGGACGTTTTATGCAATGAAAACTCTTTGAAAATTGTTTTCGTGAATGGATCCTAGAGATTGTAGACTAGACTCGAGAAGGAATCCTGGTTCACTACAATCGCAGCTCTGATACCAATCTGTCACACCCCTTTCTGCGGCGGAAGCACGAGGTGTGATCATGAAAGGTTCTCATTGCATACGAAGAGTAAACATGCTACATGCTCGTAAAATAACATTCAAATACCATAATTTGAAAACATACGTTAGCGTTTACATCGCTAAGTCGCATAAAACATTGTTTTAAAAGTTTACAACTTTATTCAAAGTTAAACACAAGCGACATCCGCGAGCATAAGCTAGACCACGCGCACATCCATCCTAGTTACCTGAAATACATGTGAGTTTTGGAAAAAACGTCAACATAAAGTTGGTGTGAATTCATGCAGTTTTGTATTTCATGTTTGTATACTTTGTATGAAAACATAGTTTGTGAGTAAATCAAGTTTTCATAAATCCAGTTTCATGTGTACATCACGTACCTATGTATAATTCAATTTCTTCTTGAGTACCCCACGTACTTCAAGTTATTTATCAATCTTCTTGAGTACCCCACGTACTTCAAGTTATTTATCAATCTTCTTGAGTACCCCACGTACTTCAAGTTATATATCAATCTTCTTGAGTACCCCACGTACTTCAAGTTATATATCAATTCTTGTATGGTATGAATTTTTTTTTGTAAATACAGTATTTCTGTAATTATCAGATTGTTAATGGGTTGCAAAGCCATTAACATGTGACACGTCATAGGAAGTCACCAAACCTAAGGCATTTAATTGGTATATTCTGAGACACAAAAGCACCACTCGATTCTCGCCCCGACCGAGTGTGAGGCTGCCAGGCACCTGTTAGATCTAACCTTTTGTTCTGCGGTCTGAATGTATACGTTGATTAATGGTGCTTCTGTACCCTATTCGTGACACTATTTCTCATAACGCCTCCTACTTGGTTCTCGTTCTCACCAAGCGCGTTTCTTGTTATCATTTCTCATAGCGCATCATACTTGGTTCTCGTTCTCACCAAGTGCGCTTCTCATATTCTTATATTTCATCACACTTGGTTCTCGTTCTCACCAAGAGTACTTCTTGTATTCTTATATTTCGTCACACTTGGTTCTCGTTCTCACCAAGTGTACTTCTTGTATTTATATCATACCAATTATAAATTTTGTACATTTGTACATGTATTTCACCCCCGAAGTTATAAAAACTGAAAACAGTTAAAGAGAAAAGGGGGAGCATGAACTCACAACTTTGCGTTCCTAGCGTCGTAAACTCCACCGGATTTGCTTAATTAACGTCGTAACCTATACGCGTTTTCTTAACGTTAGTCACTAGACTTGCGTCGCACAAGTACAGTCACTCTCTTATGTGTATATTTTCTTGTGTTAAAAATATTCTTATATTTTTAACTACGCATCTTACTTATATTATTTTCTCCAAAAATAAATATAAGTCTTTTGTGCTTTGCACTTTGCACCCGAATTATGTTTCTTGTATGTTGTATGTGTATTTTTATATTTCTACTCCTCATGAGTAATTAGTGTATTTTTAAGTCTTAATACACTAGCACGTATAACACATACTTTATACACTTAGCACAAAAATTGGCGATAAAATAATATATATTTTTCTCTCACAAAAATATATACTTATTATCCATTTTTACTCTTGAAGAAATCCTCATTTCTTATCATCAAAAATCAGGGAAACCTTAGTAATACACTTAAACACATTTTTAGGGAATAAGTTTCTCAAAAACTTATATTTTTCTAAGTGTCAAAATTTATAAAAATTTTGACAGAGTTTCCCCTAAAAATGGAGGTTTCCCACGTTTTCAAAACGTGTGTTTATTTTCTTTTAAATCATCATCAATCATCAATAATCAGCAACAACAATTATCAGCAATAATCACTACTTTTCCCCACTTCATGAACTTGGATATTTACCAAGATTGTGTAGTATCTTACTAGCACATTTAGTAAGTCTTGTTATCTTTAAAAATAAGTTTAATCTCTTAAAAACTTTATCTTTAAAGAGTATGAAGTTTTACAACTTCTAGTCGGTTTTTACGAAAATTATTTCTTTGTTAAAACCCTTGTTACACATGTATCCATACACTTGTTTGTTCAAAAAAACCACTTTTGTTTGTGTAAGACCCGGTTTAGAACATGTGATTTCTTTAAAGTGTGGTTCTTCAAAAATACCACTTGCAGATACGTAGATCCGCTAGTTTTAAACACCAATGTACAGGTTAAATTACTTTTACACAAGTAAAATATTTTACACAAGTTCATGTCTCTAGTGTGGTAGAGTTTCGCCTTTTAACCCTTGTAGTAACCAAAAACGAGCTTATGTGAAGATCCATGATCTTACAAAGTCGGGTTAAACGACGATCCGAGCTACCACATCATAGATCGGGTCTCAAAAATCTCATAGTCCAAATACTACAACTTTTACACAACACATGTGCTATTAACCACCACTTTAAGTGTTTTTAGTAGACTTTTGTTCATCATTTTGTATCTTAACGAGATTTAACCAACATAATTCCTTTTAACCACTTTAGATAAGTTCAAGAATGAGTTTTAAACAATATACCTCTAGCTCAAGGCTAGGGAAGATTCTTGATGAAAAACGCGTGGATAAAAGCTAAAGAAAGAGGTCCTTCGTGTTCCGCTTGCTCCAAGCTTCCTAATACGTGACCTCTAACACTTGTATGATGATGGAAATGCAAGAACCAAACTCGAAAATGGAGGGGTGCACAAGGGGGTGTTGGGCCGTAGCCTCTTAGAGAGAGAGAGAGGAGTTTTGTGTAGAGTGAAATGTGTGGAATGATAAGTGTGCAAGAGTTTGATCTTATAGGCAATTCATTCAAAGATTAACCAAAGGTTAATATGTCTAAATGATATTAGACATGAAGTACTAAAATAATCTTCATGGTACCATGTGTGTTCCCTTAATGGGGACGGTTGTAAAAAGGGGGGGGGGGTCTTGGTCCATTTCCAAGTATTAGTTAGTTACTAGTTAGGTTAAGTTAGTTAGTTAGGTACTTAACCTGGTTACTAGTGTGTAGTGTATTATAAAGGGTGTTAGGGTATTCGGGGACCCTAACTAGCTCAGAAAAGTATAAACAATGTCATTGACATTATTTTTTATGTTCCGGGTAATCTCCGGTTGTTCGGTTACATACCGATTCGTTAAAGTGCTAAATTACACTTTTTAGTGTCTTTTAAGTATCCTTCTTGTACTCTTTCAATTCCCAACACTTAGGGAAATATTCTGGATAATAAAACGACATTTCTGCATAATATTTATATGTCTAAATGCTGAATTATTGCTGATTTGTATAAATTCTGCACTTAAAGTGCGTTTCGGGTGCTTTTTAGTGCGTATTTTTGCTTTCGTATTGCATATATATTAACCCTTGTATGTATTCTTGGGTTTTAATGCATTCTTGTTGTCGGACCTACACCTAGGCCTCAATTCTGATGTCTGACTGCTTTCTGCAGTTCTGTTGACACATTGTGTCTTACCGGTGAGTTTACTATTATTCTGACGCAACGCTCTCGTTTATGCATAAAGCAATATTTTGTAGTATACAACGTGCATGAATTCACTTGTTTAATCATGTGTTCAGACATTGCTGACACTTAAACTCATAATTGCAGTCATTAAGCAATAATTAATGTGTACGGAAATTACCGGTTTGTGCCAGTTGTCACAGAACAAGCCCTTTACACAATGGCTCTCAACCCACCTGATCTTGGTGTTATGGACACTGGCGCCTCCTCTCACTCGGCCAACCAGCAAGGTATATACTCTCCGTCTAACTTTAATAAGTGCACTAATAAATTTATAACTGTTGGTAATGGTCACTCTATCCCCGTTGTGGCACAAGGCAACCAAGTCCTTCCACCACCCTTCCCACCCTTAAAACTAAACAATGTCCTGTTTGCCCCGCACATTATTAAAAACTTAATTTCTGTTAGACGACTAACCACTGATAACCTTGTTTCTATCGAATTTGACCCATTTGGTTTTGTTGTGAAGGATCTCAAAACTCGGGCGCCCATCCTTAGATGCAACAGCACCGGCGATCTTTACCCGCTGACTACTCCACTCTCCACAACTTCCAACCAATCATCCGCTTTTACCACCATCACACAAGATCGCTGGCATCAACGTCTAGGACACCCGGGCAATAATCTTTTACAATCTTTAAAATTGTCGTCTTTCATTAATTATTCCAAAATAAACAAAACTTTGTGTGAACCATGTGTTTTTGGGAAGAGTACTAAACTTCCTTTTTATGATTCTATGAATTCTACTTGCATGCCATTCGACATTGTTCATAGTGATCTCTGGACCTCCCCTGTCCTTAGCACAGGAGGTCATCGTTATTATGTGTTGTTCCTTGATGATTACACAGATTTTTTGTGGACGTTTCCACTTTCTCATAAATCGCAAGTTTTTGCTATTTTTACCACCTTTTACAACCACATCCACACCCAATTTGAAAGAAAAATAAAACAATTTCAATGCGACAATGGAACCGAATATGCAAACAATAATTTTTACAACTTTTGTAATAACCATGGCATGCATTTTCGTTTTTCTTGTCCGCATACCTCGTCACAAAATGGCAAAGCGGAGCGTAAAATCCGCACCATTAATAACATGCTTCGCACTTTACTTGCACAAGCATCGTTGCCCCCAAATCTTTGGCACCATGCACTTGCCACCGTAACATATTTGCTAAACATTCTACCCACCAAAAATCTTAAATTTAAATCACCCACCTCTCTCTTATATAACTGTCAACCCGAATACGACCATCTTCGAGTTTTTGGTTGTCTATGTTATCCCATCACACCCTCCACCACCATCAACAAATTAACATATCGCTCCAACCCGTGTGTCTTCCTCGGTTACCCCCCTAATCGCCGTGGATACAAGTGCCTAAACCTTTCCACTAATCAAATAATTCTTTCTCGACACGTACAGTTTGAGGAAACGATCTTCCCCTTTGCTATCCAGTCCCCTTCTCAACCCACCTCATATGATTTTCTAAACCCCTCTCTAAACCCTCTCCTTTGGCCACATGTTTCCTCTAGCCCAACAGGCCCATCACCGCCCCACCCTACTTCAGCCCACAACTCACCTACTCATAACACCTCCCAACCGCCTCCTACTCATAACACCTCCCAACCGACTCCTACCCACAGCCCAAACCATGGCCCAAATCTGACCACCCCTAGTCCGCCCACCCCTACGGCCCAGCCACCTAACTCCAACCCACCCCACCTATCCGCCTCCACCACACACACCTACGGCCCAACCAACACAACCCCAACCGAGACCATTCCCGGTTCATCCCATGAACCGGTACACACTTCCACCGAGCCTACTTCAGGTTCGTCTCCTGTGCCTCCACCACCCCCTGTTCCGCCCACTACACGTACTGTTCGCACTCGTTCCATGAGTGGAATCGTCAAACCCAAGCAACTATTCAATCTAAACACCACTATCCTTCAACCCATTCCCAAAAACCCGAAGGTTGCTTTGTCCACTCCGGAGTGGTATAGTGCCATGAACAACGAATTTAGTGCGCTTATTAAAAATAAGACCTGGGAGCTTGTACCTCGCACTCCTGATATGAATGTTATACGTAGTATGTGGTTGTTTAAACATAAGTTCAGGTCTGATGGCACATTGGAACGGTACAAGGCACGGCTTGTTTGTGATGGCCGTGGTCAGCAGGCAGGCATAGATTGTGGGGAAACATTCAGTCCGGTGGTTAAGCCGGCCACCATTCGACTTATATTATCTCTTGCCCTGGCTCACTCCTGGCAGATCAATCAACTAGACGTCACTAATGCCTTCTTGCACGGCACTCTACATGAGACAGTCTACATGCATCAACCCTTGGGGTTTCGCGATAATGACTATCCGGACCATGTTTGTCGCCTCAAGAAGTCGTTATATGGGCTGAAACAGGCACCCAGGGCGTGGTACCAACGGTTCACTGATTTTGTTCTTTTGCAGGGGTTCCGGCAGAGTAAATCAGATAACTCCTTGTTTATCTATCATCATGGTCGTGACATTGCGTATCTCTTGATATATGTTGATGACATCATCCTCACCTCTTCGAATGATGATCTTCGACTACGGCTAATGAATAGTCTTGCAGGTGAATTCTCAATGAAAGATTTGGGTCCATTGTCCTATTTTCTGGGTATACAGGTCACACGAACAGGCGACAATCTCTTTCTCTCCCAATCGGCTTACATCAAAGATATAATTCATCGGGCTGCTATGGATTCTTGTAAACCGGTTGCCACGCCAGTCGATACACAGCCTAAGCTCAGTGCAGACACAGGACCACTACATGATGATCCATCCACCTTTCGTTCACTTGCCGGTGCTCTTCAGTATCTCACGTTTACACGCCCCGACATCTCATATGCTGTGCAACAAATATGCATGCACATGCATGCTCCTCGGGTTGCTCACTGGAATGCATTGAAACGAATTATTCGCTACATCCAGGGGACTCTTGATCTCGGCTTACACCTGGGTCCCTCTGACATCGGTTCTTTGCGGGCTTACACTGATGCTGATTGGGCAGGCTGCCCCGACACGAGACGCTCTACTTCAGGTTACTGTGTCTACCTTGGTGACAACCTTATCTCCTGGTCGTCCAAACGACAGTCTACCATTAGCCGCTCAAGTGCCGAAGCCGAATACCGTGGCGTTGCTAATGTTGTTGCTGAAATATGTTGGCTGCGTAACCTTCTCTTAGAGCTTCATCGCCCGCTCACTCGTGCAACTATAGTTTACTGTGATAATGTCAGTGCCATCTACCTGTCAGGGAACCCAGTACAACACCAACGCACGAAACACATTGAACTAGATATTCATTTTGTTCGGGAACAGGTTCAAAAAGGCAATGTTCGTGTGTTGCATGTTTCGTCTCGTCATCAAGTTGCTGACATCTTCACTAAAGGCTTGCCTCGTATTCTCTTCGAAGATTTTCGATCCAGTCTCAGCATTCGTCCACCATTCGCTTCGACTGCGGGGGAGTAATAGACGTACATATTAGGAAACCATTGTATACTTAGTAAATGGAGATTTCATCTCCTAAATAGGAGATTTTGTATTGTATTGTATTATATATTGTCTGTTGATGAATGCAAGAGGGGACAATTTAAGCATAATCTTATAATACATGAATAGTCCTTAGAGAAGAAGTACTTCATGACCCATATGTTGGGAACATATAGAGATAAGTTTCTCTACACGATTCAACTACATTTCTATTCTTAGTTTCCCAAAGGTCTAAGACTATGATTTTACCCGGTGTAACCTCAAGCATGTGGCCTTCACCGGCAGTACAGACTGCTTCAGCTGTTGTACCTTGGGAGACAGATGCGTCGTCTTTAGTAGAGGCGCGAAATCTGTTTTAAGGGAAGCGTGTGGAACACGTGTCTCGGCCACAAACCGTCAACATTTGTTTCTTCTTTTTGTAGGAAATTAATGTACAAAAAGACGTGGTTCAAGACCACGTAGAAGCATACACAAAGGACTGAAAACACAATGTACTATACAAGAAGATGTGGTTAAAGTTTTTGTTGAAGACCATAGTTTGAATCAGTTTAATTACATGTGTTGTATTATACGTTATATTCGTAAGAATTTGTACACGATACATGTACTATAATTTCTCAAATATGTAAAGAGAGTATCTTTACTATTTTTATTTATATATTTTTTATTAAAATGGTGACCCATATCTTACACCTTATTCAAAAAACCTTCACATGTTTGCGTGTTTCCATAGAGAATAATTATTATTTGGAAATTTTTAAGTAAAAAGAATACTATGTTATAATATTACAAAATGATTTACCATGAAGATCAAGATCTACCTCTAGATTTACCAAGCAAGTGGATGAACTCTTTGTCAAACTTATGGATAGCCTTATCTACTAAATAGTAAATCTTATCTACCAAATAGTTAACCTTGTCTACCAAATAGTTAATCTTTTTGTAGTATAAATACTAGCTCAAGATAGAAGAAAAAATGCACCTAATGTATACACTTTTATAAGTTATACAATTCTCTTCTTCTTTCTCTAATAACATTTCTAAAGTTCTTAAAGTTTTAGCACTAATTTTGTGTTAATTCTTGTTATATTATAACACGTTATCAGCACGAGTCGCTTATATCCAAATCAAAGAAGACTTTAAGCCCAAAGATATCCATCACAAGCAATGTAAACACATCATTAACTTTATAATTTACTTTGAAAAAAAAATTAAGTACAAAAGAACATTTTAATATACATATTTCATAACTACGGGATTACTAACATTCTAACATTTAATTATGCATCTAACTTTTACTTTTATCGCAACTAACTTTTATTTATACACACACGCTCACATTTCATTTAGAGTTTACGTTTATTTATGTATACTAACATTTTTATTCTTATTATTATGCATCCTAATTTTATATCTTATAAAATAACATATCTGTAATTCATCATTTATTATAAATACATATATATATACATATATATATATAATCGTTATATAACGGTTATAATTTACCACTATAAATTACCAATTATCAATCTCATTTTTTTCGCAACAAACACTCTTCTTCTCAATGTTATTCAAGAAAAATTTCGAAGATGATTCACCCGGTTTTAATATTCGCCGACATAATATTAATATTGTTGCCGACCTTAATATATGACCTTCCACCTCATCTTTTTAGTACTTATGTATTCATTTATTTATTTATAGCTGTACCTCTGTATGTTATCTCATTTTTAATGAGTATTTAGATTTTAATATATATCTTATTTATGTTTAGCAACAAAATGGCAAACATCGCAAAAATTGAATTCCCGGCTCTTAATATCACTGGAGAAAATTATATGCCGTGGACCATCTCAAGTCAATGCGTGTTTTGGAAACGATAACGGAGTGGAATAATTGTAGCGATCAAGACAAGGCAAAAGCCGATGTCTTCCTCCATAAACACATTGTTGAGATGTTGCAATTTGAATATTCAAATTTTGAGGATCCATACGTTTTGTGAGAAGATTTAAAAAGCAGATTTGATAATCAAAGGGAAGTTTTACTTCCCACTGCTAGAGATGAATGGAACAATCTCAGATTCCAAGATTTTAAGAGGGTGAATGAATACACCTCTGCTTTGTTCAGGATATGCTCAACGCTCCGATTCTGTGGGCAAACTGTTACGGAGGAAGATATGTTGGAGAAATTTTTTTCCACATTTCATGCATCAAATATAAACTTGTAACAACAATATCGGTTGCAAAGGTTTCAAAGATATTCTGATCTAAATTCATTTCTCCTCGTAGCAGAGAAAAACAATGAGCTACTAATGAAAAATCATCAAGCTCGTCCCATTGGATCATTAGCCATTCCAGAAGCAAATGCTGTTATTAATGATGATACTAAAGACTCTGGAAGAAAATGGGGACGAGGCCGTGGCCGTGGCCATTTTGGTAAAGGTAATGGTCACAACTATTCCTTCAAAAGAAATAATAATTTCCTAGGTAATTCCCATGGTCGTGGACGGGTCGCGGTCGTGGACGTGGTCGCGGTCGTGGTCGTGGTCGTGGTCGAAATCAAAGAACCTGTCACGGCCCTCGACCCGGTTTTACCCGTTTCAGGAGCCGCGGGACATAAACCCGTGGTATTTAATTTTGGCAGCGGAAATTCTAACAGGATATTTTTAAAACTGAAAACATCCATTTATTTTATTTCAAAATTCGGGACAAACCCCCGTAATTTACAATAAAGGAATTTCACAGGGAAATCCCCTGTTTTATAAAAACATGTTTATTTATTTACTGAGCCACTTTCTTCAAGCTGGTAGTGCTACACGACACTCTTGGCTCACAGTAAATCACCTGAAACATGTTTAAAAAGATTTTATCAGCGGGGAAATACTGGCGAGTCATTCAATTTGCACAAAACGACACATTGTTATAATTCACAGTATTAAGGGCGATTACAATGTTTATATCAACCAATTACCCAACGGTATTGATGACTGTCGTAAGGGTCAATCAAAAACCTAAATAAGCTACGTAGATAGCGTAAGTAGGGTATCGTATCCACGGGGAATTTGTGGTCAGTGTCGCGTTTTTAACTAAGAACTAAATTAACTAGATTGGGGGTTTTGTGAGTTTGATTATAAAAAAACTAGAAAGCTAATTAATAAAGTTGTAATCAATACGAGAAAGAATAACCTCTACCCGGAATCCCAATTACCCGTTTAACATCAAAACCTGTTTACCGATTCAAAACACCACATAGACATGGCCTCGGAATTAATGAATCTGATTAGTTATCAAGGATAGTTTTTAAGATTCACTATGCAACCTAATAACCCGTCTGATTGTATAACTACCCGCCAATTTACCAACCCGCTAACAACGCAAGAAAGTTGCCAATACGCTTAATAAACGACAAGTAATTCAAACACAAGAAACGTCTACCAAGAATCCAACACGAGTGGTCAAGCTGTACCAGTTATACGAATCCGCAAACAAGATTTAATGCAAAACAATGTAAAAGTTCATCCGGGTAGAAGTTATAAAAAGTTTAGCCGCTCATGGTAGTCTTCGCCGCTTCGGTTGTCATCCCGAGTTGGTTAGATGTCATTGATTGGCTTGGAAGATGAGATGGAATAACTAAATTCGTCCTCTCGTTCGATGATGACATTTGCTAATGATTCGATCCCCCCAATCAAAATCCCTACTGTTGTCTAATATATCTTCTTCACCGACCTCTTACTTGGGCTGCCACTTTATTAATTCCCTGTGATCTTTACGAACAGTCCCAACACAATCCCATTAATCTTTAACTCTTACAACATGTCACTATAATTGATTGAGCCCACTAAAATTAATTTATGACCACTTTTGCATACCATTCGTTGGTAGAAGACCTGCATACATTTAAAAAGCAATTAAATCACATCATTACTCAAAATAATTAAACTACTAATTAATTTTATTAGATGTGAAGTCAACGAAGTCTTTTTCTTTTATTTACTTACTTTGTATTATCATGATAATTATTTCATCTTATAGTTAGGTTACTAATATTATAAACTTGTTTCATTTTAACTCACATGATAATAAAACATCAAAGAATCCAATTTTACCCTATTATCAATGTATTTATAACGTAATTAATATAACGTAGAGTGTTTCTAAAATGCACCGATCAGGTATTTGTCACTCGACCCGATTCTGTGACTATGGTCATATCACCCATTGGCTAACTCGTTGTCCAATGGTGACAATTATCAAGTAATGTATACAAAACCCCACATACCGGTTGTAATTGAAGACTACAAAGACTTAATCCCTGTAATTATAACTTTGAAAATAAATAGGGTTTTGGAAATAATTTGGTAAAAAGAGAATGACTCACATTGCGAGTATAACAGGACAGAGTTTTGCCTACTGATTTAGCCTCGTAACCTAGTTAAATAACAATGCACACGAAACTAGGTTAGTAACTTAATACAACATTTACGATAAGTTCACGAAATCAAAACCCTCACGACGAATGAAAAAGTATAGCCCGGATTCGGGCAGCACTTAAACATCCATCGGATCAGTTTCAATCGATCGGACATTGTATCGTAGCAGTGATCGAGTTATTACCCCGTAATCGTAGCAGCGTTTCCCTACTTTGATCTATGAAAATAAGCAGAATTTGATCGTTTTGAAAGGATTTTGCGAACACAGATGAAAGCCCCATGCACGTACTATTTATAGCTAAAATTTGAGTCTCTCGTGGCCTGCGTAAACCTGAAGAGAATCTTACACGGCCCGCGAGGGTCACCCTAGCTACGGCTAGGGCAACCGTGTCACATGTAGGCTTGCCACGTGTCTGACACGTGGCCTAAAGCTTATCCGGATCATCATCAAGTTGACACGGGGACGAAACCTCTTTAAGGGGGGTAGACTTGTAACACCCCGAAATCGGGATTGGTAATTAAACCATGTTAATAATAATGAACGGGTAAAATATTGTTGGTCGTAAAGTAAAACCGGTGAATATTAGGATTAAAATAAATAAATCTAATATTTATTAAAAGGATGAGAAATACGTTGAGAAAACAAAGTATATAAAAGGCTCGAGTTAACGGGACTTAAAATAAAACGGGTTATGAACAAGATAAAGTAACTAGGAATAAATGACCTAGTTAGTTATAAGTCTAATAATAATAAGAAAATTTGTTAAAACACACTATATGTAACTTGGGTAAAGTATGGGGGCCAAATGTGATAAACTTGAAACAAGTTTTAATAAAATAAAACATGAAACACCAAAACACACACCTTGAGTGTGTGTTCTGGTCGAAAATTCTAGAGGAGCCAGGAGCTCTCATCTTCAAACCCTAACAAGCTAAAATTTAAGCAATTGGAGGGCAAATCACACTCAAATTGAAATCCAAGCATGGATTAGTGATCACCTCAGTGAAATGATCATAAGGTATGTCAAATTTCACTATTTTGTTCCATCTCAAATTCTTGATGAACACTTGAAATTCGAAATTTGAGCTTGAATGATGGTTATTTGGGTGAAAATAGGATGAATGCATGATTAGAAACAAACCCTAGTTAGTAAACTAATGAATTTAGGTTCATGTTGATAAAACTCATAATCACTACTTGGGTGTTTAATGGGTTTTTAAGAATAATGAGGAACCCTAGAATTATGATTTTGAACTAGGTGTTGATAAGGCTTTATGAAGTTAATCTTGATATGAAAGCATAATTAGACATTGAATTGGTAAAAGATGTAATCTTGGCAAAAATAACTAGTCATGAACTAGTTTGTAAATGTGTAAAAAAAATTAAGCCCACTAGGTGTTTGTTAAAATGCCTAAATGAAATCGTGGTCTACTCGGTTGTGTAAAACTTAATTATATTAGGTGTTCGGATGAATGCTAGTGATATGAAATGTGTAAGGTGGAAAATCGTATTAAATTATGGTTAATCTAACCACCTTGTGAATATTGAATAATAGTTTGGCGCTTAACAAGCTAGGTGGAAGCTTGGGGAGAAAGCGGGTCAAACGAGACAAGAAAGAAGGAAAAGGCGTAACTTGGATACAAGGTAAGTTAAACTTACACCCCTTTTTTTTAATTACAATACACTTACTAGTGAATATTGATTGTGAGTAATGTTAAGTAATTGAAATATGATATTCCGACACGATTCAATGAGAGTCGGAACAAGGGAAAATGGAAAGAAATCATGAATTATGGTAAAAGGGGTAAAAACGTAAATTAGTCATGTAATGACGAACAAATAAAAACGGTTTTAAGTAAAACGAGTTTAAGGGAAAACCGGGATAGGTTTAAAGGGATGAAATGGTAATTAAATACCATCTCATACGGATAAATGGTCAATTAGACTAAATGGGTTAAATGGTGTTGTTAACACCATTTGACAATTACATTTGACAATCGCTTGTTGAGTTTTGTAATCACAGGAAATAACATAAGCATGCGTTGCTTTAACTAGAAAGATTTAAAGCAAAAGTTATGTAAACGGGTCAATACCTTGACCCGAGCCAGGTACATATAAATAAGCTTTTAGTTAAACATACAATTTTTGGTCAAATATTTAGCGAAAGTCCTTCGTAGTAAAGTGATGGACTAAAGTTGACCAAAACACCTTTGAAGGGTATATTCGGCAAACGACCCATATGGGGTTGTTTAGGAACTTGCATTAAGATTATGGAATCATTAAATATGAATAAAAGTTATAGGAATACACATTCATGGGTCAAATGCACAAAAACGGTCATTTGCGTAAAATGACCAAGCGATGGGTAAATTTGGGATAATAGGTTAGTTATGCTAAATCCACCACAAAAATAGTTGTGGTGGAAAATAAGCAGATATTTAGATGTGGCATTACGAAGTATGAAAAGAAAAGAGCTAGTTTTAGACCAAAATGCATAAAAGATCCCCTAAACAGGTCAAAATGAATTACGCGCGTAACTTGGGTGTTTGCCGCGTAATTCACAAAACTTATGAATCCAAGATAGATATTTTGAGTTAAATACCTTGGTTTATGATTTATGATTAACTAGAAACAAGTTTGGAGGTCTTAAATACAAACGGGTCAAAATGTGGATTTTGAGTAATAAGCCGGAGACTTAAAAGTCTGAAATTTTGTTAATCCGGATGTTGGATTTTAACTCCATGAGATGGAGAATTAAATTACGGTCACGTAGGAAAAAGAATAGTGTAAAACGGATAAAAAACGAGAGAGTTATGCTCGTTTCCGTAAAATCCGGTTGTGCTGGGAATATGCAGCAACCAGCTGCAACTTTCTGTCAAAAAGGGACCGTGGCGTCGCGCCACGGCCAAGGCCTTTGGTCGTCGCGCGTGGCGACGGCCTAAAATGTTAAAATTTTGAATTTTTTTTGTTTAATTCGATTATTTGACCCAGTTACCTTGTTGTACTTGTTATTTAACTATCAAAACTGACTTCTAAGTTGGTTTTGATCAGAGGTGAACGTCGAGTGTCCCGGATGAAGATCAAGCGGCGAGCAAGAACCGAACACACGTTAAATGAAGCTTTCGCGTTAAATTTTGATTTGTGTTGTTATAAGTAAATTATGTAAACACTTATAAATGTGTTTTTAAAATGTTGTAAACATTTGGGAATGTTGGTATAACAAGCTTTTGTAAAGTCACATTTTAGCATTAAAATGTGTATCTTATTTTAAAATTATTTTAAACTTGAGACGGGCGTTACAAGTTGGTAATCAGAGCTCACGGTTAAAGAGTAAAGTGTGTTCGGTTCGAGGCTTGATCGCAAATCCGGTAAGTACATGTATACTAATGGTTTGGTGTGAGTTAAAATGTTGTGAACAACACATAGGGTTATCGTGTGATACACGTTACACCAATCAAATCGATAAATGATAGATATAGTTAACGAAATTACGTGCGTTGACACGTATAGTAAAAAGCCTTGTATTATAATACGGGCGTTTATTAATGTCGAAATTACTAACTTTTGTAAATGTTTAGTTGAAGGATACTCGCATCTGAAGATGACAAGAGTTGAAAGAATTGTGGACATGATGATGGAACGGCCCGAGGTATGACAAGCAGAGCATACTCATCAAGGACCTAAATCGCGTGACGATCGCGAACAAAGTAAACGGCAAGAGAAGCCCGTTAGGGCAAGCATTTACAGGTGCACATTTTTAATTTTATTGCACGAATACTAATATGCAACAAATACGTAGAGACTGACTGTTGCATATGTAGATTGAAAACTTGGAAAAACCTGAATAGAATACCTATCCAGGATATTGTTTCCAAGAAAAATAAATAGAGGTATTTCTTACATGGGGCGTGATGTGAAAGTTATAAAAAGGTCATGTATGTCATGTGTTGATTGCCTACTCTGGCCAAGTAGGTAATGAACACATGATACCATGAACTTTTATGATGGACACGCTTAGATCCGATGTAGTAAGGACGGGGTGAATGGGACGAACTAAAAAGGTACCCAAATGAATCAAATAGGCAAGATGTTTGATAATAAACGTAAACGCAAGTCGGATGACGGAAGCGTATTACGTTAGAATAACGAGCCCGAGAGAAGGAGCAAGAATCAAAGTAAATGAAAATACAGACCGACTAATAGGAATGCTAAGGCATAGAGATAAAAGTTTGACTGTCACAGGTGATGAAATTCACACGGACAAGTCAAATGAATTGAATAAAGAATAAAGGACTTGACTGAATAAAAGCGATGGATTTCGCTAATACGACCGAATAAATTAAAATGGCGTCTAAAACCATATAAGAATGGTTACTTGATGATGACTACGGTAAAGATACCCGATGGATGGGTAGGATTTTGAGCGAACGCGTAAACCAAGAGACGGGAACGCGGATTGAAAGTCAAAAGACTCGGAATGAGAGTTATAATTAAAAGGCGATGAAATTTTGTAAACATAAATTTTGATAATTATGTTCAACTATTTCAAAGATGGACGGGTCGAATAAGGAACGAAGTTTGATGTTCACAAGTGACGAAATTTCACACAAACGAGTTAAACTAAGAATAATGTTTGATAATGTAAGTAAGCGCGAACCGAATAAATAAAAGCGCGAGATGTTAACAAACTTATATGAAGGGTTATGGGTAAGCATAGAAAGGAATAACGTAGACCAGTGAAACTGGAGGGTTAAAAACATTAAGATAGAGAACTCGGGTAATGGGCTATAAAGAAATATAAGTATGAACCGGATAACGGTAAGTGTAGGACAAACCGGCGTGTAAATGACATTAGAAGTCATATAGTCGGAAAGATAATTCGAAAGAAAACAAACGTAGCCTTGGACTACGATCAAGGTCAAATGAAGTCCAAAAAGCAAAAGTAAATAATTCTAGACATAAAAAGGGTGCCTGGACACCTTATATATATATATATGTACGTGTACAGTTGAATAAAGACTCGAATAAAATATGATCTACGAGATCATCAAAACCTACGGAATTATAATTAATGTTAAGTCTACGGGACCAAAAGACCCTCGGGTCACGAATAGAAAGAAACGAACTGATGGGGTTTCACCTTAGAAGGTGGAAATCTAAGGAAAAGCCTGCGAGGCTATGTGAAGGAACCTACGGGTCAATATTGTAAAGTGAGGAAACTTGTTGCAACTTCCCACGTAAAATAATAACGAAAAGTGACGTTAGTATAAAAGCGATGGGTTTCGCTAAGTTAATCGAACGGGTTAAAGCGAAGAGATCACGAAGAGTCGGGTTAACAAAAGTGAGGGATTTCACTACAACATTTAAACGGGCTTAAATGACAAAAGAATTCACAATTATTTAAATTTTGTTACGCCACAAAAAAGAGCGAAGTCATTACCGAGATGACAACGGAAGGGGATAAATCCTTGGACGTAAATTCCTTGAAATTGACATGAGTTAAAGAGAAAACGTTAAACTAAAATACAATTTTAGTGAGAAATAACGTTTTAACAAATATAAATATTATGAGAGGAATTGGAAAACGGAAAAACACTAAAAGAAATGGGTGCGTTGAAACGAAACCTAGTTCGTTTGATTAAACCAATGAAATACGTAAATAAGGTTTCGGGGACGAAACCTTTTTAAGGGGGGTAGACTTGTAACACCCCGAAACCGGGATTGGTAATTAAACCATGTTAATAATAATGAACGGGTAAAATATTGTAGGTGGTAAAGTAAAACCGGTGAATATTAGGATTTAAATAAATAAATCTAATATTTATTAAAAGGATGAGAAATACGTTGAGAAAACAAAGTATATAAAAGGCCCGAGTTAACGGGACTTAAAATAAAACGGGTTATGAACAAGATAAAGTAACTAGGAATAAATGACCTAGTTAGTTATAAGTCTAATAATAATAAGAAAATTTGTTAAAACACACTATACGTAACTTGGGTAAAGTATGGGGGCCAAATGTGATAAACTTGAAACAAGTTTTAATAAAATAAAACATGAAACACCAAAACACACACCTTGAGAGTGTGTTCTGGTCGAAAATTCTAGAGGAGCCAGGAGCTCTCATCTTCAAACCCTAACAAGCTAAAATTCAAGCAATTGGAAGGGCAAATCACACCCAAATTGAAATCCAAGCATGGATTAGTGATCACCTCAGTGAAATGATCATAAGGTATGTCAAATTTCACTATTTTGTTCCATCTCAAATTCTTGATGAACACTTGAAATTCGAAATTTGAGCTTGAATGATGGTTATTTGGGTGAAAATAGGATGAATGCATGATTAGAAACAAACCCTAGTTAGTAAACTAATGAATTTGGGTTCATGTTGATAAAACTCATAATCACTACTTGGGTGTTTAATGGGTTTTTAAGAATAATGAGGAACACTAGAATTATGATCTTGAACTAGGTGTTGATAAGGCTTTATGAAGTTAATCTTGATATGAAAGCATAATTAGACATTGAATTGGTAAAAGATGTAATCTTGGCAAAAATAACTAGTCATGAACTAGTTTGTAAATGTGTAAAAAAAATTAAGCCCACTAGGTGTTTGTTAAAATGCCTAAATGAAATCGTGGTCTACTCGGTTGTGTAAAACTTAATTATATTAGGTGTTCGGATGAATGCTAGTGATATGAAATGTGTAAGGTGGAAAATCGTATTAAATTATGGTTAATCTAACCACCTTGTGAATATTGAATAATAGTTTGGCGCTTAACAAGCTAGGTGGAAGGTTGGGGAGAAACCGGGTCAAACGAGACAAGAAAGAAGGAAAAGGCGTAACTTGGATACAAGGTAAGTTAAACTTACACCCCTTTTTTTTAATTACAATACACTTACTAGTGAATATTGATTGTGAGTAATGTTAAGTAATTGAAATATGATATTCCGACACGATTCAATGAGAGTCGGAACAAGGGAAAATGGAAAGAAATCATGAATTATGGTAAAAGGGGTAAAAAGGTAAATTAGTCATGTAATGACGAACAAATAAAAACGGTTTTAAGTAAAACGAGTTTAAGGGAAAACCGGGATAGGTTTAAAGGGATGAAATGGTAATTAAATACCATCTCATACGGATAAATGGTCAACTAGACTAAATGGGTTAAATGGTGTTGTTAACACCATTTGACAATCACATTTGACAATCGCTTGTTGAGTTTTGTAATCACAGGAAATAACATAAGCATGCGTTGCTTTAACTAGAAAGATTTAAAGCAAAAGTTATGTAAACGGTTCAATACCTTGACCCGAGCCAGGTACGTATAAATAAGCTTTTAGTTAAACATACAATTTTTGGTCAAATATTTAGCGAAAGTCCTTCGTAGTAAAGTGATGGACTATAGTTGACCAAAACACCTTTGAAGGGTATATTGGGCAAACGACCCATAGGGGTTGTTTAGGAACTTGCATTAAGATTATGGAATCATTAAATATGAATAAAAGTTATAGGAATACACATTCGTGGGTCAAATGCACAAAAACGGTCATTTGCGTAAAATGACCAACCGATGGGTAAATTTGGGATAATAGGTTAGTTATGCTAAATCCACCACAAAAATAGTTGTGGTGGAAAATAAGCAGATATTTAGATGTGGCATTACGAAGTATGAAAAGAAAAGAGCTAGTTTTAGACCAAAATGCATAAAAGATCCCCTAAACAGGTCAAAATGAATTACGCGCGTAACTTGGGTGTTTGCCGCGTAATTCACAAAACTTATGAATCCAAGATAGATATTTTGAGTTAAATATCTTGTTTTATGATTTATGATTAACTAGAAACAAGTTTGGAGGTCTTAAATACAAACAGGTAAAAATGTGGATTTTGAGTAATAAGCCGAAGACTTAAAAGTCTGAAATTTTGTTAATCGGGTTGTTGGATTTTAACTCCATAAGATGGAGAATTAAATTACGGTCACGTAGGAAAAAAGAATCGTGTAAAACGGATCAAAAACGAGAGAGTTATGCTCGTTTCCGTAAAATCCGGTTGTGCTGGGAATATGCAGCAACCAGCTGCAACTTTCTGTCAAAAAGGGACCGTGGCGTCGCGCCACGGCCAAGGCCTTTGGCCGTCGCGCGTGGCGACGGCCTAAAATGTTAAAATTTTGAATTTTTTTGTTTAATTCGATTATTTGACCCATTTACCTTGTTGTACTTGTTATTTAACTATCAAAACTGACTTCAAAGTTGGTTTTGATCAGAGGTGAACGTCGAGTGTCCCGGATGAAGATCAAGCGGCGAGCAAGAACCGAACACACGTTAAATGAAGCTTCCGCGTTAAATTTTTATTTGTGTTGTTATAAGTAAATTATGTAAACACTTATAAATGTGTTTTTAAAATGTTGTAAACATTTGGGAATGTTGGTATAACAAGTTTTTGTAAAGTCACATTTTAGCATTAAAATGTGTATCTTATTTTAAAATTATTTTAAACTTGAGACGGGCGTTACAAGTTGGTAATCAGAGCTCACGGTTAAAGAGTAAAGTGTGTTCGGTTCGAGGCTTGATCGCAAATCCGGTAAGTACATGTATACTAATGGTTTAGTGTGAGTTAAAATGTTGTGAACAACACATAGGGTTATCGTGTGATACACGTTACACCAATCAAATCGATAAATGATAGATAGAGTTAACGAAATTACGTGCGTTGACACGTATAGTAAAAAGCCTTGTATTATAATACGGGCGTTTATTAATGTCGAAATTACTAACTTTTGTAAATGTTTAGTTGAAGGATACTCGCATCTGAAGATGACAAGAGTTGAAAGAATTGTGGACATGACGATGGAACGGCCCGAGGTATGACAAGCAGAGCATACTCATCAAGGACCTAAATCGCGTGACGATCGCGAACAAAGTTAACGGCAAGAGAAGCCCGTTAGGGCAAACATTTACAGGTGCACATTTTTAATTTTATTGCACGAATACTAATATGCAACAAATACGTAGAGACTGACTGTTGCATATGTAGATTGAAAACTTGGAAAAAACTGAATAGAATACCTATCCAGGATATTGTTTCCAAGAAAAATAAATAGAGGTGTTTCTTACATGGGGCGTGATGTGAAAGTTATAAAAAGGTCATGTATGTCATGTGTTGATTGCCTACTCTGGCCAAGTAGGTAGTGAACACATGATACCATGAACTTTTATGATGGACACGCTTACATCCGATGTAGTAAGGACGGGGTGAATGGGACGAACTAAAAAGGTACCAAAATGAATCAAATAGGCAAGATGTTTGATAATAAACGTTAACGCAAGTCGGATGACGGAAGCGTATTACGTTAGAATAACGAGCCCGAGAGAAGGGACAAGAATCAAAGTAAATGAAAATACAGACCGACTAATAGGAATGCTAAGCCATAAAGATAAAAGTTTGACTGTCACAGGTGATGAAATTCACGCGGAATAGTCAAATGAATTGAATAAAGAATAAAGGACTTGACTGAATAAAAGCGATGGATTTCGCTAATACGTCCGAATAAATTAAAATGGCGTCTAAAACCATATAAGAATGGTTACTTGATGATGACTACGGTAAAGATACCCGATGGATGGGTAGGATTTTGAGTGAACGCGTAAACCAAGAGACGGGAACGCGGATTGAAAGTCAAAAGACTCGGAATGAGAGTTATAACTAAAAGGTGATGAAATTTTGTAAACATAAATTTTGATAATTATGTTCAACCATTTCAAAGTTGGACGGGTCGAATAAGGAACGAAGTTTGATGTTCACAAGTGATGAAATTTCACACAAACGAGTCAAACGAGTTAAACTAAGAATAACGTTTGATAATGTAAGTAAGCGCGAACCGAATAAATAAAAGCGCGAGATGTTAACAAACTTATATGAAGGGTTATGTGTAAGCATAGAAAGGAATAACGTAGACCAGTGAAACTGGAGGGTTAAAAACATTAAGATAGAGAACTCGGGTAATGGGCTATAAAGGAATATAAGTATGAACCGGATAACGGTAAGTGTAGGACAAACCGACGTGTAAATGACATTAGAAGTCATAAAGGCGGAAAGATAATTCGAAAGAAAACAAACGTAGCCTTAGACTACGGTCAAGGTCAAATGAAGTCCAAAAAGAAAAAGTAAATAATTCTAGACATAAAAAGGGTGCCTTGACACCTTATATATATATGTACGTGTACAGTTGAATAAAGACTCGAATAAAATATGATCTACGAGATCATCAAAACCTACGGAATTATAATTAATGTTAAGTCTACGATACCAAAAGACCCTCGGGTCACGAATAGAAAGAAACGAACTGATGGGGTTTCACCTTAGAAGGTGGAAATCTAAGGAAAAGCCTGCGAGGCTATATGAAGGAACCTACGGGTCAATATTGTAAAGCGAGAAAACTTGTTGCAACTTCCCACGTAAAATAATAACGAAAAGTGACGTTAGTATAAAAGCGATGGGTTTCGCTAAGTTAATTGAACGGGTTAAAGCGAAGAGATCACGAAGAGTCGGGTTAACAAAAGTGAGGGATTTCACTACAACATTTAAACGGGCTTAAATGAGAAAAGAATTCACAATTATTTAAATTTTGTTATGCCACAAAAAAGGGCGAAGTCATTACCGAGATGACAACGGAAGGGGATAAATCCTTGGACGTAAATTCCTTGAAATTGACATGAGTTAAAGAGAAAACGTTAAACTAAAATACAATTTTAGTGAGAAATAACGTTTTAACAAATATAAATATTATGAGAGGAATTGGAAAACGGAAAACACTAAAAGAAATGGGTGCGTTGAAACGAAACCTAGTTCGTTTGATTAAACCAATGAAGTAGGTAAATAAGGTTTCGGGGACGAAACCTCTTTAAGGGGGGTAGACTTGTAACACCCCGAAATCGGGATTGGTAATTAAACCATGTTAATAATAATGAACGGGTAAAATATTGTAGGTGGTAAAGTAAAACCGGTGAATATTAGGATTTAAATAAATAAATCTAATATTTATTAAGAGGATGAGAAATACGTTGAGAAAACAAAGTATAAAAAAGGCCCGAGTTAACGGGACTTAAAATAAAACGAGTTATGAACAAGATAAAGTAACTAGGAATAAATGACCTAGTTAGTTATAAGTCTAATAATAATAAGAAAATTTGTTAAAACACACTATATGTAACTTGGGTAAAGTATGGGGGCCAAATGTGATAAACTTGAAACAAGTTTTAATAAAATAAAACATGAAACACCAAAACACACACCTTGAGTGTGTGTTCTGGTCGAAAATTCTAGAGGAGCCAGGAGCTCTCATCTTCAAACCCTAACAAGCTAAAATTCAAGCAATTGGAAGGGCAAATCACACCCAAATTGAAATCCAAGCATGGATTAGTGATCACCTCAGTGAAATGATCATATGGTATGTCAAATTTCACTATTTTGTTCCATCTCAAATTCTTGATGAACACTTGAAATTCGAAATTTGAGCTTGAATGATGGTTATTTGGGTGAAAATAGGATGAATGCATGATTAGAAACAAACCCTAGTTAGTAAACTAATGAATTTGGGTTCATGTTGATAAAACTCATAATCACTACTTGGGTGTTTAATGGGTTTTTAAGAATAATGAGGAACACTAGAATTATGATCTTGAACTAGGTGTTGATAAGGCTTTATGAAGTTAATCTTGATATGAAAGCATAATTAGACATTGAATTGGTAAAAGATGTAATCTTGGCAAAAATAACTAGTCATGAACTAGTTTGTAAATGTGTAAAAAAAATTAAGCCCACTTGGTGTTTGTTAAAATGCCTAAATGAAATCGTGGTCTACTCGGTTGTGTAAAACTTAATTATATTAGGTGTTCGGATGAATGCTAGTGATATGAAATGTGTAAGGTGGAAAATCGTATTAAATTATGGTTAATCTAACCACCTTGTGAATATTGAATAATAGTTTGGCGCTTAACAAGCTAGGTGGAAGCTTGGGGAGAAAGCGGGTCAAACGAGACAAGAAAGAAGGAAAAGGCGTAACTTGGATACAAGGTAAGTTAAACTTACACCCCCTTTTTTTAATTACAATACACTTACTAGTGAATATTGATTGTGAGTAATGTTAAGTAATTGAAATATGATATTCCGACACGATTCAATGAGAGTCGGAACAAGGGAAAATGGAAAGAAATCATGAATTATGATAAAAGGGGTAAAAAGGTAAATTAGTCATGTAATGACGAACAAATAAAAACGGTTTTAAGTAAAACGAGTTTAAGGGAAAACCGGGATAGGTTTAAAGGGATGAAATGGTAATTAAATACCATCTCATATGGATAAATGGTCAATTAGACTAAATGGGTTAAATGGTGTTGTTAACACCATTTAACAATTACGTTTGACAATCGCTTGTTGAGTTTTGTA
The DNA here is from genome assembly GCA_030545235.1 of Helianthus tuberosus. Taxonomy (NCBI): domain Eukaryota; kingdom Viridiplantae; phylum Streptophyta; class Magnoliopsida; order Asterales; family Asteraceae; genus Helianthus; species Helianthus tuberosus. Next base: position 174,660,790 of record CM060430.1, on the reverse strand, counting down.
ATCACAGGAAATAACATAAGCATGCGTTGCTTTAACTAGAAAGATTTAAAGAAAAAGTTATGTAAACGGGTCAATACCTTGACCCGAGCCAGGTACGTATAAATAAGCTTTAGTTAAACATACAATTTTTGGTCAAATATTTAGCGAAAGTCCTTCGTAGTAAAGTGAGGGACTAAAGTTGACCAAAACACCTTTGAAGGGTATATTGGGCAAACGACCCATAGGGGTTGTTTAGGAACTTGCATTAAGATTATGGAATCATTAAATATGAATAAAAGTTATACGAATACACATTCGTGGGTCAAATGCACAAAAACGGTCATTTGCGTAAAATGACCAACCGATGGGTAAATTTGGGATAATAGGTTAGTTATGCTAAATTCACCACAAAAATAGTTTTGGTAGAAAATAAGCAGATATTTAGATGTGGCATTACGAAGTATGAAAAGAAAAGAGCTAGTTTTAGACCAAAATGCATAAAAGATCCCCTAAACGGGTCAAAATCAATTACGCGCGTAACTTGGGTGTTTGCCGCGTAATTCACAAAACTTATGAATCCAAGATAGGTATTTTGAGTTAAATACCTTGGTTTATGATTTATGATTAACTAGAAACAAGTTTGGAGGTCTTAAATACAAACGGGTCAAAATGTGGATTTTGAGTAATAAGCCGGAGACTTAAAAGTCTGAAATTTTGTTAATTCGGATGTTGGATTTTAACTCCATGAGATGGAGAATTAAATTACGGTCACGTAGGAAAAAGAATCGTGTAAAACGGATAAAAAACGAGAGAGTTATGCTCGTTTCCGTAAAATCCGGTTGTGCTGGGAATATGCAGCAACCAGCTGCAACTTTCTGTCAAAAAGGGACAGTGGCGTTGCGCCACGGCCAAAGCTTTTGGCCGTCACGCGTGGCGACGGCCTAAAATGTTAAAATTTTGAATTTTTTTTGTTTAATTCGATTATTTGACCCTGTTACCTTGTTGTACTTGTTATTTAACTATCAAAACTGACTTCTAAGTTGCTTTTGATCATAGGTGAACGTCGAGTGTCCCGGATGAAGATCAAGCGGTTAGCAAGAACCGATCACACGTTAAATGAAGCTTCCGCGTTAAATTTTGATTTGTGTTGTTATAAGTAAATTATGTAAACACTTATAAATGTGTTTTTAAAATGTTGTAAACATTTGGGAATGTTGGTATAACAAGTTTTTGTAAAGTCACATTTTAGCATTAAAATGTGTATCTTATTTTAAAATTTTTATAAAATTGAGACGGGTGTTACATTACAGCCTCCCCACCTTATTTAAAATCTCGTCCTCGAGATCTATTGGAACAGGTATGGGTACTTCCGTTTCATTTCTGATTCCAGTTCCCAGGTATACTCAAGTCCTCTTTTTGAATCCCACTTTACTTTAACTAGCACCAGTCTCTTATGTTTGAGGAATTTAATCTTTCTGTCTTCTATTTGAAGAGGTTTTTCCACAAATTTCAATTTTTCATTTACCTCTATGTCTTGAAGAGGTACTACCAGGGATTCGTCAGATAAGCATTTCTTGAAATTAGATACATGAAACACGTCATGTACTCCAGCTAGCTCTTCTGGTAGTTGTAAGCGATAAGCAACTGGTCCTATCCGCTAGATCACTGGGAATGGTCCTATGTACCTTGGACTTAGCTTTCCTTTCTTACCGAACCGAACTACCCCTTTCCAAGGAGAGACTTTTAAGAGTACCTTGTCTCCAACTTGGAATTCCAATGGCTTGCATCGATTGTCTGCATAACTCTTTTGGCGATCTCGAGCCGTTTTCAGTCTTTCCTTGATTTGAGTTATCTTACCGGTGGTTTCTTGCACAATCTCGGGACCTGATAACTGACTTTCTCCTATTTCTACCCAGCAAACTGGAGTTCGGCACTTTTGTCGATACAGTGCTTCGAATGAGGAATCCTTGATGCTTGCATGATAACTATTGTTATAGGAGAATTCGATTAAGGGTAGGTGGTCATCCCAGTTTCCACCAAAATCTATTACACATGCCCTGAGAATGTCTTCCAGGGTTTGGATCGTCCTCTCACTTTGTCCGTCTGTTTGGGGATGGTATGCAGTACTTAAATTCAGTCGAGTCCCCATGGCTTCTTGGAAACTTGTCCAGAAATGCGAAGGGAAGCGACTATCCCTATCCGATACTATGGAGAGTGGGACTCCATGTAAGGATACTACCTCGTCTACGTATAACTTTGCTAACCTTTCCATATTAAAGGTTTCCTTCATTGGCAGGAAATGGGCTGATTTGGTTAATCGATCCACAATTACCCAGATTGCATCATTACCTTTCCTGGTCTTGGGCAACTTGGTAACAAAGTCCATTGTTATTAGTTCCCATTTCCATACAGGTATTTCTAACTGTTGAAGTAAACCTGAAGGTTTTTGGTGCTCTGCCTTAACTTGCGAACAAGTTAGACACTTAGAAACATATCTAGCTATGTCCTTTTTCATTCCTATCCACCAGAAGTTATTTCTCAAATCTTGGTACATCTTATTATTTCCAGGATGCATTGTATACCTAGATTTATGGGCTTCCTCTAAAATTTTATTTCTTAAATTTCCTTGCACCCAAACCTTTTTCTTATGGAATCTCCAAATTCCATCAGTCCCTTGCTCTAATTCATTTATCATTCCTTTCATTCCTTCAGCATCATCCTTGATCGCTGTTTCTTGAACATTCTTCAGTTGTTCCATTAAATCTAATTGGAGATTTAATCTAAGAGCACGGACTCGTCTTTGTTTTTCATGATACTTACGACTTAGGGCATCTGCTACTACATTTGCCTTTCCATCATGATATTGAATATCACAGTCGTAGTCACTTAGAATTTCCATCCATCTTCTGTGCCTCATGTTTAATTCTTTTTGCCCGAATATGTACCTTAAACTCTTATAATCTGTATAGACAGTAAACTTACTTCCGTATAGATAATGTCTCCAAATTTTAAGGGCAAAAATTATTGCTCCTAATTCTAAGTCATGAGTCGTATAATTTTCCTCGTGCTTTTTCAATTGCCTTGAAGCATACGCGATTACCTTTTTGCGTTACATCAGCACACATCCTAATCCTAGCTTAGAAGCATCACAGTAAACTTCAAAGTCTTTTGTCCCTTCGGGTAAGGCAAGAATTGGGGCGTTTGTTAATCTTTGTTTAAAAATCTTAAAGGCTTCTTCTTGCTTGGGTCCCCATTCAAACTTAACTGTTTTACAGGTGAGCTTAGTTAATGGAACAACTATCTTAGAGAAATCTCGTATGAAACGCCTATAATATCCAGCTAACCCTAGGAAACTTCTAACTTCAGTAGCTGATTGTGGGACCTTCCAATTTATGATTGCTTCTATCTTGGAGGGGTCCACGTGAATGCCTTCGTGATTCACCATGTGTCCTCAGAATTGCACTTCTTGTAGCCAAAATTCACACTTCGAGAATTTGGCATAAAACTTTTCTTTTCTTAATAGGGTTAATAGTGCATGTAGGTGTTCACAGTGCTCACCCTGACTCTTAGAATAAATAAGTATATCGTCGATGAAGACAATTATGAATTTATCCAAATACGGTTTACAGATTCTATTCATCATGTCCATAAATGCTTCAGGAGCATTTGTTAGACCGAATGGCATGACTGTAAACTCGTAGTGACCATACCTAGTTCTGAAAGCAGTTTTAGGTATATCTTCTTCCTGTACCTTCAACTGATGGTATCCGGAGAGCAAGTCTATCTTAGAGAAATATCTAGCTCCCTGAAGTTGATAAAAAAATCATCAATCCTAGGTAATGGGTATCGATTCTTAATTGTAACCTTATTCAATTCCCTATAATCGATACACATTCGCATTGAACCATCTTTCTTTTTCACAAACAACACTGGTGCTCCCCACGGGGATGAACTAGGTTGTATGAATCCTTTGCCTAGCAATTTATCTAGCTGCTTTTTCAGTTCTAACATTTCAGTGGGTGCTAACCGATAAGGTGCTTTGGCTATTGGTGTAGTTCTAGGAATTAGATGAATTCTAAATTCTACTTCCCTATCTGGTGGTAATCCTGGTAGTTCTTCTAGGAATATATCCGGGTATTCTGATACTACCGGAATTTCCTTAAGTTCCTTACCTTTTAGTGTTAATGATTACCGAAATCATATACACTATTCCTTGTTTTCGTTCATAACTAGCAACTTTCATTACTGAAATGAACTTCATTGGTTTACGTGGCTTATTTCCTGTAACCATAATCATTTCTCCTGCGGGTGTATGAATTTCTATGGAATTCTTATCACAGAGGATTCGAGCATGGTTGGGTGTAACACCCCGTGTTTTCGGAAGTCAAAGTCAAAGTCAAAGTCAACGACCGATTTTGCGCAACTCGACTTGTAGAGAATATCTTTTATGTGTTTAATTTAGTTGTATTATGTGGAGTAAGTGTCAATAATTACAATAATCGACGTATGTTACTCGCGAACTATTCGACTTACGACTGTGAACTGTAGGAAGTAACAATGCGATAAAGTTAACGAAACGAAAATCAAAGTATGCTAATCAGATCGACATCGAATCGAATCTCAACTCGAACTACGCATTTGGAATATTGTTATACGTGTGTGTGTGCCTTACGTGTTACCTGTGCATGTTTATTTATGTTATGTGGTGGTAATCAATCGAAACGCAATCGAAACTCGAAATGCAATCGAACTCAACCGACATCGAACTTGAATCACAATTGAACTATGATAATTAGTGGAGAAAGGATAGCGCAAGATATGAGTGGTTGGGATTAAAAGTAATTTGACTAGGAAACCCTATCGTATCGAACCGCTCGTAACCGAAATCAAAATATCAAAAATCGTCGCACCAAACACTCGAAACGTGCAGCTGATCGATCAGGCTACCAGCCGATCGAACAGCCAGCCGAACGGACTGCTGTCCGATCGGACAGGCTATCCGATCGAGCTGCCTGGCCAATCGGCCAGCACTTTCCCCTTTTGGCATCCTATAAATACCCCTGTCATTGTCATCCTTTCCATTTTTGGAAACCTCTGTTCGACCAGCACGCTTAGTTCGTCCTTTTCTCAGATTCCTCTCGATTCCGGTAAGATTTCGTCCTAATCCTTGTACTTTCTTGATCTACACGCACTCCTACACCTTTCTATCTTTCAAATCTTAACTTTTAACCGTGAAATCATCAAGATTCAAGTGTTCTAGGATGATGTCATCATGGGTTCTTGAAGAACTTCATGTTTTGGCCTCAACCCACCAAGAATAACTTGGATCTAGCCGATTTCAACATAAACAAACAAAGATCTTTCATAGATCTAAACATATACACGGTGAAAAGGATTGAAATATGGATTTTCCAACTTTCTTTCAACTCTTTTACACTCGATGCCTTCAAACCGATAGAAACAGAGCCTGTGCCGACTTACAAATCACTCCGATGGTTGCATGGCTCAAGATCCGGATTCTATCCACAAGGTTAACCGATTTCGGGTCTAACGTTAAACTCCGTTCCGAACAGTCCACCGGCCGGATTTGGGTGATTCCTGTCCGACCAGGGGAACTAAGTAAGGACGAGAGATCTATGGTTCGACTCGTTGTCAAAATACCTCGATAAAACGACAAACAAACAGAACAACCAAGTGTTAGACGAATAGGCTGATCAGGTCAGGATGCTGACCGATCGGACTGCTGTCCGAACAGACAGCCAGCCTATCAGACAGTCAGCCGATCGACTGGCCAGCCGATCGGTTAACACATGGTCCCACACTTAATCAATTTATTTTGATGACTAGTATTGAACGAACTGTTGTTCGATCGGACTACTGTCCGATCGGATTACTCTTCGGATCATGAGATACTATACTTCAACACTTAATCGATTTTTCAACATGTTCGACGCACTAGGAGTGCCACCCGATCGAACAGCCGTCCGATCAGGTGACACCTTGCTAAGAATTTGTCATGGTTGTTCATGCATGTTGTCCGACCGAACATCATTAGTGTTCGATCGATCCACTGCACCACACCTTGCATTTCATTTAAAGTGGTTGACTATTGTTGACTTGCCAACCGATCGGTCAGCAAATCATTAAGTTTTTGACTTGTTGACCTGTCCGATCGAACACCTGTCCGATCCAAGGCAAATCACTACAATTCATTAAAATACCTAACCGATCGGGTTGCCGGCGGATCGAACAGCCGTCCGATCGACCGACCTGAAGGGTAAAGGTACTTCAATGTTTTCTAATGCTACAACGGAAACTTCAAAAGTCAAACCATCATACATAAACACATCCTTCTCAAAGGAAGAAACAATCCACTCGAACAGCCATCCGATCGGCCTACCGACCGACCGGACAGCGGTCCGAGCGGACTGTCAACCGAACGGCCAACCGTCCGATCGAACTACCGTCCGATCGACCAGCTTTCCGACTCTCCAGCACTTGTTTTCCGTTTTACGTGTCGCTTACTATTATGCTATCAAACTATTCAGGCTAACTTTACTCGCTAAGCACTCCCTTCAATCCATCAAACGTTGTGAGTATACTCGATCCCTTTTTGCTTTATGCACTTTTGGGTGTTACATAAGTTACAACTATTCAAATCACATCAAACACACTACTCAATACTATTTGAACGCTAACCGTTAATGCATGTTATACGTGGCTTATGAATGCTTGTTTGTTATGTTTACACATGGAATGTTGTCTACCTGCCTTAGCAACGATAGTACTATAGTTTGGACTCAGCACCCGTTCACGTGGGGGTTGTTAAGGAAAATTACTTGCATGGATTACGGTGGTAATCATGTATTGCGAACTGCCCCGGGTAGTCAACTCGTAGTCATTGGTATCGATGGATCTATGTCGATAACTAATGTGCTTCATTTCACTATGTGTACGTGCTGGTTATGCGTAAACGAATTCGAACTCTATATGCTATTATCAAACTTGTATGCTCACCTTTACATTTTATGTATTGACTTTATTTTAACGTATGTGACAGGTGCTTAAGTTGTTTGTATGCCTAGCTCACTGTGAAATCGAGGCTAGGAAATGTATAGGATGCTCTCTGCGCATTGATGAAATCGAAGCTAGGAAAAGAGGTCCTAGAAACCAATAAATAAACTATCTATGTATAAATCTGAGTTGTCGGAACAGAATTATTTGCCTAGATTTTATCTGTAATAATTTGTTTACTATTTGAGACATGGTATGGGACATGTTATTTTAAATTGAATGGTAATGATAATTGTTATGGAAACTTTTGGACAATCTGTTTCGCTCAGTGCCATGCCCCGATGTTTCCGCCATCGGTTGGGGTGTGACATTGGCTACTAACCAATCCATTCCTAGCACGACATCGAATCCAGCTAAATTCATAGGTAGCAGGTTTGCAGAAAATTTATGGCCTGAGAGTTCTATTTTTCCTTCTTGAAGAACCTTATCTATTTTAACAGAATTACCATCTGCTGTTTCTACCGTATAAATCTGCCTAAGTTTGGTTAGAGGTTGCTTAAGAGCTTGGTAGAATGAAGTATTTATAAAACTTTGGTTTGCACCAGAGTCAAATAATACTTTTGCGTAAACGTCATATACTAGAAACGTACCAGTTATCACATCTGGAATCAGATCTGCTTCTTGTGTCGTCAGCTGGAAGGCTCTTGCATTCTTCTTATTAGTTCCTTCAGCAGGTTTGGCCTTGTTATCAGCTGGCTTGACCAGTTTAGGGCATTCTGGCCTAAAATGCCCAGCTTCTCTGCAATTGAAGCAAATCGTTGATTTCTTCCTGCATTCCTCCTCTCAGTGTCCTTGTGCCTTGCAGAAATTACACTTCTCATAACATTTACGAAAATGTTTCTTTCGACAGTGTCTGCAGAATGGAGGTGTGGAAGATTACCCAGTCCCCCTTTTTCTTGAAATTATTACTGTTATTACCCACACGAAATCCTTGGGTAATCTTTTGGGCCAATTCCTTTTTCTTATTCTCTTCTCTTGTACGAACTAGCCCGTCGGTTAAAGTATTTGCCAATTCAACAGCATCGTCAATTGTGCGGGGTCTCCCAGCTTTGACCATATCACGAATCTCGCTAATTAAACCCCAAATATAGCGAGAAATAAGTACCGGTTCTGGCGAAGCAAGAGTTGGTACAATTCGGGCATACTCGAAGAATTTCGAAGTATACCCTCGACAGTCAACATCCACCATCAGGTGGTTCAGGAACTTATTTGTCATTTGTTCCTTTTCATAGTCGGGACAAAATTTTCTTTCCAGCAATCGCTTAAATTCTTCCCAACTCATGGCATAAGCCATGTCGCTTCCCTTGGCTTGCAACACCGTATTCCACCATTCCAATGCCTCTTCCTTGAAGATGTGGGATGCATACATAACCTTGTCTTTTTCAGCGCATTTACTTATTTTAATTACTGCTTCGGTCTTTTCCAACCAACGCAGCGCGGTAGTCGCCCCTTCATTGCCAGCAAATTCAACGGGTTTACAGACAAGAAATTCTTTATAAGTGCAACCAGGTGTTGCAACTTTCATTTTCTTAAGTATTGGGGCTTGAACCACATTATTATCATTGTTGCCGCCTCCATTTACACTGTTACTGAAATTATTATCCCGAGTGTGTTTGCTGTGGTTGGCTTGGGAAGGTTCAGCAGGGTTTTTAACGGCAGCCACAATTGCCGGGATAGCATTGGCTATTCCCTGAGCAACAATATTTTCTATATCCTGCCTATTAAGAAAATGATCCTCATTATTTTGTTCGGATTGGTTAACTTCGTTTATCGGTTGGTTGTCCACGTTTTCCATTTGAATCATTAACAATATATGCAAATTATTGTCAAAAAATGGATAGCAACCAACACAATAAAGCAATCACATAAACAATTAAGTCAACACGTATAGCCAAAATTGTCGACCTTGCGACTTTCATGTATTTTTGTAATAGTATGCATCGATACAAACCACCTATTTTACAAAAGTTTTATTATATATATATATATATTATACAATCACACAACCACAGTTAGCTTGCCTTTCAGAAACGACGCTCCCTCTCGTCGTATTTCCAGGTGATGTTCTCCCCCACTTCCCTAATCCGGTTGCCCGCATCCACCAACTCCTCGCCGTAGCGGCGTAAATCGGCAATGTTTTCTGCGCTCATAGGTGGGAATGGTGCAGGTTCAGGGTCAAACTCAGGAAAATAGACATTGGGGTTATTCATAAAATTCTGAAAGTGCCAGTCGCTTGTCCACCACTCTTCCAGCTGACCTGTAATAGGTTGGGGGTTAACAATAGGGTCTAGGATGGTCGGTTCCAAATTAATTGGAAGTTGTGATTGGGCTGGGAAATTGAACGTGTTTTCATCGGCAGGTCCGATAAGGTCACAATTCGCCAGTTTTCGATCAAGCTCCTCCCATGGTGGCATTTCCTGGGCTTGCCCAAAACTTCCCCCGATCTCCTTGCCTTTCCCTCTGTCCTTCGGATCCTCAGTCTTTTTCACCTTCTGGGCAGCTAGCTTCTTCCTACGTCCGCATTTCCAATCCAAGATTCTCCTCCTCTTTTTAGGCTTTGGTTTCTCCTGAGGTTGGGCCGGGAACACTAGAGGTTCTTCTGTATCTGCTTGATAGCCGGAGAGGGTCCCGGTTGTATCCATGTCGGTGGTATGGATAGTAAAGTTTCGGAGTGCCTCCGACAGTTCATTCATGCTGTTAGAACACATGAAGAAACACACAAAATTATAAGTTAAAATTTTATTTATTAAATTAAATTCTCACAGAATCACAAAATGGCAATCTGAAAAATTAAGTATTTCTAAATACTTAATTGGCTTAAATTAGTGGCTCTGATACCACCTTTTTCTGTCACGGCCCCCGACCCGGTTTTACCCATTTCAGGAGCCGCGGGACAGAAACCCGTGGTATTTAATTTTGGCAGCGGAAATTCTAACAGGATCTTTTTAAAACTGAAAACATCCATTTATTTTATTTCAAAATTCGGGACAAACCCCCGTAATTTACAATAAAGGAATTTCAATGGGAAATCCCCTGTTTTACAAAAACATGTTTATTTATTTACTGAGCCACTTTTTTCAAGCTGGTAGTGCTACACGGCACTTTTTCCTGGTTCACAGTAAATCATCTGAAACATGTTCAAAAAGATTTTATCAGCGGGGAAATACTGGCGAGTCATTCAATTTGCACAAAACGACACATTGTTATAATTCACATTATTAAGGGCGATTACAATGTTTGTATCAACAAATTACCCAACGGTATTTGTCACTCGACCCGATTCTGTGACTATGGTCATATCACCCATTGGCTAACCCGTTGTCCAATAGTGACGATTATCAAGTAATGTATACAAAACCCCACATACCGGCTGTAATTGAAGACTACAAAGACTTAATCCCTGTAATTATAACTTTGAAAATAAATAGGGTTTTGGAGATAATTTGGTAAAAAGAGAATGACTCACATTGCGAGTTTAACAGGACAGAGTTTTGCCTACTGATTTAGCCTCGTAACCTAGTTAAATAACAATGCACACGAAACTAGGTTAGTAACTTAATACAACATTTACGATAAGTTCACAAAATCAAAACCCTCACGACGAATGATAAAGTATAGCCCGGATTCGGGCAGCACTTAAACATCTATCGGATCGGTTTCAATCGATCGGACATTGTATCGTAGCAGTGATTGAGTTATTACCCTGTAATCGTAGCAGCGTTTCCCTACTTTGATCTATGAAAATAAGCAGAATTTGATCGTTTTGAAAGGATTTTTCGTACACAGATGAAAGCCCCATGCATGTACTATTTATAGCTAAATTTTGAGTCTCTCGCGGCCCGCGTAAAGCTGAAGAGAATCTTACGCGGCCCGCGAGGGCCACCCTAGCTACGGCTAGGGCTACCGTGTCACGTGTAGGCTTGCCACGTGTCTGACACGTGTCCTAAAGCTTATCCGGATCATCATCAAGATGTCGCACCCCACGTAAGATTGGCTTAATTCTTACGCGGCCCGCGAGCGACCATAAAATTTGAATTTCTTGGTTTTTCATAAGAATTAGGGTTTTAGGGGTCCGGGTTTCTACTTACAAAGTGTTGTGGGACGTTTTGCAGGTCCTTACAGAACCCCCAATTACCACACTCCACAAAATATCAATTCCAACCAGTATAACAAAAGGAATGAAGCTGGTAGGTCCGAAAACAATGACACTTTATGTTTCAGATGTGGAAGTACAAACCATTGGTCAAAGGCTTGTCGTACACCTTCACATTTATGTGAACTTTACCAAGCCTCTCTCAAAAGAAAAGAAAAGGAGATGAACCATGTGGATAATTTTAATGATATCAACGTCGAACTGAATATCGCCGACTATACCAATGAGATGGAAATCTGAAACAAATGTTGCTAAACCATAATAATTATATGCAACAATTATGTAATTTCCTTTATTATAACTATCTTTATTATGTTTCATTAGTCTTTCTTTTCATGTAACGTTTTTAGCTAATAAATAAACTTCTTATTAAAAAAATAATAAATAAATCATAATGCCTTCGTTATACACTTATTATTATTTCTCTTTATATTTCAAGATTAAAATGAATACCATTGGAGCACAAGAGCAGACAAATGATGCAGATATATGTATAGCGGATAGTGGAGCCACACACACTATACTTAAATCTAAAAAATATTTTTATGAGTTGAAACCAACAAAAGGAACCGTTGATACAATATCAGGTCCTACAAACTTGATAGAAGGAATAGAAAAAGCTAATTTAATATTACCAAATGGTACAAAGCTCTTAATAGAGAATGCTTTATTTTCCCCAAAATCAACAAGAAACTTGTTGAGTTTCAAAAACATATATTATAACGGATATGATACTCAGTCAAGGACTGTTGATAATAAAAAATATTTGCACATCATGAGCAAAGATCATATACTGGAAAAACTGCCAATGCTCCACTCTGGTTTGAATTATACACACATTAATGTGCCTCAAGCACATATGGCAGTAAAAGAAAGTTTTTGTGATCCTGAGACATTTAACTTATGGCATGACAGACTAGGTCATCCAGGATCTACAATGATGAAAAGAATTATTGAAAACACACATGGACATCCATTGAAATATCATAAGATCCCCCAATCAGATAAAATGCCTCTATGTACCTCTTGTTCACTTGGAAAACTAATTACAAGGCCTTCGTCCTTAAAAGTTGACAAAGAATCACCAATGTTTCTTGAAAGAATTCAAGGTGATATATGTGGACCAATTCATCCACCATGTGGACCGTTTAGATATTTCATGGTCTTGATAGACGCATCCAGCAGATGGTCTCATGTCTCTTTATTATCAACTCGTAATGTTTCCTTTGCAAAATTTCTTGCTCAAATTATCAAACTACGAGCACATTTCCCTGATTACACTGTTAAAAGGGTAAGACTTGATAATGTTGGTGAATTTACATCACATGCTTTTAATGATTATTGCATGTATGTGGGAATTGTTGTCGAACACCCTGTTGCTCATGTACACACACAAAATGGCTTAGCTGAATCATTGATCAAACGTTTACAGCTAATTGCTAGACCATTAATAATGAGAACAAAACTTCGTGTGTCGGTTTGGGTCATGCAATTTTACATGCTGGATCACTGATTCGTGTGAGACCAAGTGCAAATCATAACTACTCCCCACTACAACTTGTTTCTGGCCATGAGCCAGACATTTCCCGCCTTAAAATTTTTGGGTGTGCAGTGTATGTTCCTATTGCACCACCATAACGCACAAAAATGGGACCTCAAAGAAGGTTGTGAATATATGTTGGATATGAAACAGCCTCCATCATACGATATCTTGAACCTTTAACGGGTGACGTATTTAAAGCACGTTTTGATGACTGCCATTTTAACGAGGCAATGTTCCCAGCATTAGGGGGAGAAAATAAAAAACGAGAAAATGATGTCTCATGGTGTGTGCCTTCATTGTCTCATCTTGATCCAAGAACAAAAAAATGTGAAACAGAGGTTCAAAAGATAATACACTTGCAAGACATTGCAAATCAATTGCCTGATTCTTTTACTGATACAAACAGAGTTACTAAATCTCATATACCAGCTGCTAATGCTCCAGCTCGAGTTGAGATCCCAAGTAAGGAAATAGATAATAAGATAGCTCATGAATCTCAAAAACGTTTAAAACGTGGAAAGCCAATCGGTTCAAAGGATAAGAATCCTCGAAAAAGAAAAGCACTTGTAAAGGAAATTGACCACAAAGAGAATGATATTGATAAAACAGTAAATACCGAAACCTCTCATGAGGAAGATGTTGATGATACTAACAAAGAGATATCAATCAACTATGGTCATACACATACCATATGGAACCGATATGAAATGGAAAATATTGATGAGATATTTTCTTATTCTATAGCAAGTGACATCATGGGTGGAGATGACGATCCTGAACCAAAATCTGTCAATGATTGTCAAAATAGACATGACTGGGATAAATGGAAAGGCGCTATGCAAGCTGAATTAGATTCACTCAACAAACGAAAGGTTTTTGGGTCTATTGTTGTTACACCTAAGGCTGTAAAGCCGGTAGGGTATAAATGGGTTTTTGTACGAAAACGAAATAAGAAAAATGAGGTTACAAGATATAAAGCGAGACTTGTAGCTCAAGGTTTTTCACAAAGGCCAGCGATTGACTATGAAGAAACATATTCTCCCGTTATGGATGCAATAACCTTTAGATACTTAATTAGCTTAGCAGTTTCTAAAAAGTTAGAAATGCGTCTTATGGATGTTGTTACAGCTTACTTGTATGGATCACTTGATAGTGACATCTATATGAAAGTTCCTGAAGGATTTAAACTCCCTGATTCGTTAAGTTCAAAACCCAAAGAAATGTATTCGATCAAATTACAAAGATTGTTATATGGGTTGAAACAATCGGGAAGGATGTGGTACAATCATTTGAGCGACTATTTGACAAGTAAAGGTTATACAAATAATCTTATCTGTCCATGTGTCTTTATTAAGAAGACAACATCAGGATACGTGATCATAGCTGTATATGTTGATGACCTAAATATAATTGGGACGCAAAAAGAAATTCATGAAGCAATTATTCTTTTAAAGAAAGAATTTGAAATGAAAGACCTTGGAAAAACCAAATATTGTCTTGGTTTACAAATTGAACATATGAGCAATGGAATACTTGTGCATCAAACGAATTATACTGAAAAGCTGTTGAAACGTTTCAATATGGACAAGGCAAATCCTTTAAGCACTCCAATGGTCGTTAGATCACTTAATGTCGAAAATGATCCATTTCGTCCTTGTGAGGACAACGAAGAAGTTCTTGGTCCAGAAGTACCATACCTCAGTGCAATTGGAGCACTTATGTTTCTTACCAATTGTACGAGACCTGACATTTCTTTTGCAGTGAACTTGTTGGCAAGATTTAGTTCAGCTCCTACTAAAAGGCACTGGAATGGGATTAAACATATTTTTCGATATCTTCGAGGTACTGTTGATTTAGGCTTGTTTTATCCCAACGATTCAAAAGAAGGGTTAGTTGGTTATGCAGATGCAAGTTATTTATCTGATCCTCATAAAGAAAAATCTCAAACTGGATATGTATTTATGAACGGAGGAATTGCGATTTCATGGCGTTCTCAGAAACAAACACTTGTCGCAACATCCTCAAATCATGCTGAAGTCATTGCACTACATGAAGCTTCAAGAGAATGTGTATGGTTAAGATCTATGTCACAACACATTGTGACTTCTTGTGGGCTAGAGAAAGATCGAAGTCCAACTCCTATCCATGAAGATAATGCCGCATGTGTCTCTCAGATGAAAGAAGGGTATATCAAAAGTGACAAAACAAAACATATACCACCAAGATTCTTTGCATATACTCGGGACCTTATTAAAGACAATCAGGTCGAGATGAGCTATGTCCAATCCAGTAACAATTCAGCCGATCTTTTCACAAAAGCACTACCTACAGCAACTTTCAGGAAACATGTTCATGACATTGGCATATGTCATGTACGGAGAATGTGATTCCTTACAAATTGCAAACTTGAGGGGGAGCTATAGACTGCACTCTTTTTCCCTTAGCTAAAGTTTTTTTCCCACTGGGTTTTTCTTTAGCAAGGTTTTTAATGAGGCAGTACATAAAGACCCTGAAGTTTGCAAAGTGTCATCCAAGGGGGAGTGTTATAGTATTACAAAATGATTTACCATGAAGATCAAGATCTACCTCTAGATTTACCAAGCAAGTGGATGAACTCTTTGTCAAACTTATAGATAGCCTTATCTACTAAATAGTTAATCTTGTCTACCAAATAGTTAACATTGTCTACCAAATAGTTAATCTTTTTGTAGTATAAATACTAGCTCAAGATAGAAGAAAAAATGCACCTCATGTATACACTTTATAAGTTATACAATTCTCTTCTTCTTTCTCTTATAATATTTCTAAAGTTCTTAAAGTTTTAGCACTAATTTTGTGTTAATTCTTATTATATTATAACATATTGTATATAATTGAACAAAAAATAAAGCTTTTATTGGATCTTGAGAAATATTAACCCACACTCGTTGCAACACTTCCTTCAAGATCTTCGTCCAAGGTACGCTTTTCTCTTGACGCTTTTCATCTTATGCCCATTTTTTCCCTTTGGGTTTCTTGGATTTTTGTGGTTGTGTTTCGGGCACAACTTCCATTTCATTGTTTTGGGTTAGAGAAACAAAATCGTGCTCAACTTCTTAGGATGGTTGTTGTCGGGGCATTTTTTGTTGTTGTTGTTGTTGTTATGCATTTGCATTTGTTGTTGCAATTGCAATTGAAACACATTTAGAGCTTCACTAAAATCGGCAAACAAATACATAGACAGATCTACGGTGGTGTAAATGGTGGTTGGTTTGGATCCATTATAAAAAAATGAGTAGGGTGGTAAAGATTGAAGTAGAATGGTTAAGATTGGTGTTAAATGGTATCGAAACGGTGTACTTATAAAGTTAAAACCCTAATTAATTCCCCTAACATTTTTTTATATTATTTTATCTAATAGCAAAATGCTATTTTTCTATTTTACACCAATATTTTAAAATACTCATTTTGTCCGACTTTAAAACTAAGACCTCATCAGTAAGAAACATGTATCTCTACCAAGGGGGCTAGCCTCACATTGGCTTGCCCCTAATATATTCTAACAACCGAGAAGGAGGTTGACTTTGTCCATGATCAATATATGATAATAAAAATCACTATCAGGGTGGAGGGTATAATGTGCGGTGAGTGGTGCGGGGAGTGGGAGTCACCGATCGGTGACTATACCCACTTGATGAAGTTGATCGGTGAGTTGGAGAGAGGGTATGAAATCAGTGATAGTTCACCGAAGTGATTGAGAGAGAGTGGTGTAATTTTTTGACTGTTTCCCCTTATTTTTTGACCGTTGCCTTTTTTTTAACGTTATTTTTTGACCGTTCCAGATTTTTTATATAAAAAGCCCATATTTTCAATCAATTTAAAACACACAACTCTTTCAAAAATCTCTCTTTCTACACCCACAAACACCATGGATAAACAAAACAAAGGTGAACCCAAGAAAAAAGGTTCCGCTAGCCGAGGATCGGATTCAAGAAAAAAGGTTTCGCAAACGAGACAAGGTGATTTTAGAAGTCCAAGTGCACTGGTTCAAACCTCCTACGGATATTCACCAACCACTCAACCTCAATTTTTTTACCCCCAAACTTCACAACCATCTTTTTTTAGCACCCAACCTACTTTTCCACCACAAATATTTTCACACCCAAGTTTCACAACCGAGTTCGATCCATTCGGATTTAGGACCCCGCCAATTCAATCACCAAGAGAGAATGTCGAGCGCCCAATTCCTATCTACGATGAACACCAAGATTTAGAGGTTGTCCCCGAAACACAACATTTGGATGTAGATAGTGGCGAGGACGAAGAAGAATATGAGGATGAAGACGATGATATTGGTGAAGCAAGTGACCCGAAACAAAAGGGAGTCAAGGCGGAGCGTCAAAGTTGGACGAAAACACATGAAGAGGCCTTAGCCAAGACATGGGTTCATTGTTCTTTAAACAAGAAACAATGAAATGCACAAAAAGGGGATAGTTTTTGGAAAAAAGTTCTCGCCCATTACAACGAAACGGTCGGCGGAAGTACTCGAACAGTTCATCAAGTACGTTCAAAATGGATGCCTATGTTGACTAAGATAAACCACTTCAACGGTCTTTGGCAACAAGCGGTAATATTTTATTTGAACACTTAAAAAATATTTTCCATAACATTGTTTATGTATATTTTTTTTTACTTTATATTTGTTATCTATGTAGGATCGTATTCGTGGTAGTGGGGTTAGCGACCTCGACGTCATGAATAGGGCTTTAAGTGATTTCAAACCCAAATATCCGAGTGGTTTTCAACATATTGAGGCATGGGAGGTCGTTCGTAAACATGACAAATGTGTACCAGTACCATTGTTGGGTGAAGATAGTGGAAGTTCGGGACAAAAAAGAAAGTCGTTTGATTCGGGCAACTACAATACGGGTACACCGGGAACTGAGTCACCGATCGATATACCGGACATAAACGTAGACCCGTCACCAACAAGACAAAAAAGGAAAGAAAAGAGGCCCGTAACATCATCAAACGATAGCTAAAAGGCCCTCACCGAGAAGCTCGCGCAATACACTCTTATGAAAGAAGAAAAAAAACACGGGCGATAGAGTTGACGAGTATACGAAAGAAACGCGAGGAAGACACCATAGCGTTAGTGGCGGAACAACGCGAGGCGGTGAAACAACTTATGTATGATCGGGATTTGAAGAAATTACTGAGCCACACGACCATGCTCCACCCGAGATGTTGCCGTTTATTCTCACGAGGAAACGAGATATCGCAAAAAATATAATTGGCCATGCAATTTTTAAATATTAGTTTGAAATATTAGGTTTATTTTATGGTTTAATTTTTTAGTTTTAAATGTAATGTGTTTTTTTTTAATTAAAAGTACTTTTATCTAGTTTAAAATATGTTTTATTTATTTATGCATAGTTTATAATTTCTAGAAAATAAAAAATATATAACTTAAACACCCTTGGGTGATTAACCATACCCCCTGATTGAGTGCAAAATGGGGAGTTGACATGACATGGCATAACCATACCCTAGAGTGATTAACCATACCCTCCACCCTCAGCGATTGCTACTAGCCATAATTTTTTTTGTATCCTTAAAATCGGTTGAACTTGGATTGAATCTTTATGGGACAATAAGTTAGGCTAACCAAATCCGAAAAAAAAGCATTCTTTTGAGGGGTAACTTTGTAGAATAGTAACCAAGTTTCAAAAGTGTTCCAATTAGGTCACTCAAGTTTCAAAAGTGTTTCAATCAGGTCACTCAACATTCATTCTTCATTAAAATTAAGGGTTTTTTCATCCATTTTATAGGTAACCATGGTAATGTGAATTTTTGTTTCTTTTTTCTCTTTTATTTGATGCTAACGTCGAGTGATGACGTGGATTGTAACTTGTTTTTTTAATTTGTAATGTAATTAAATGGTTTTTATTTTTAATAAATATAATTTCATATATTAAAATAATTCGACCCCAACATCTTATGCTCCATTTTTTTCTTGACACGTGGAAAAAAAGACATGGCTCGATTTGAATGTTAATTTATCTAATTGTGACAAAAACGACACCAATGACCTAATTAGAACACTTTTAAAATTTGGTTACTATTCTGTGAAATATTCCCTTCAAATGTTTAGAAAACATATGATGCGGGAGGGATTTATTTTTTTTTGAACGGCAACAACACTTTATATATATATATAAAGAGACAGCAAGGAGCTGATACAGACTCACCAAAACGACAACCGGAAACAAAACAAACTTACAACATTGTCGAAATATCAAAGGACAAATATGCTTTTCACGATATACAAAAGTAGTTTTTTTTTTTAATTTTTTTTATGAGAGTGGAGATAGATTCTCATTCAGATTATTAAGGGCATGTCTATTCACACACCCATGTTGTCTATCCACACACCCCCAGTGTCGAGTTGTGGTCAGAGCGCGTCGTTTTGGTCCGGTTAACCAGACAAAGATTGACGGGTGTCTGACGGGTCTGTTGACCGGACCAAAACGCCGAGCTTTGGCCGCGTTCTGGTCCTGTCAACCAGACAAAAGACTGACGGTCAGTCTTTTGGCTGGTTGACAGGACCAAAACGCAGCCAAAGCTCGGCGTTTTGGTCAGGTCAACAGACCCGTCAGACACCCATCAGTCTTTTGTCTGGTTGACCGGACCAAAACGCCGCGCTCTAGCCATAGCTCGACACTGGGGGGTGTGTGAATAGACAAAGAGGTAGGTGGGGGTGTGTGAATAGCAAGACCCATTATTAAAGCAAAAGGTTGATAAGATCTTAATGATCACGAATCATGAATGAACTTAAATTTGTATATTATTGGCTGTGTCATGAGCAGTAAATTTATTCTAGAATACAGTTGAGATTTAATTCACATGGGGTGGTATCTTGTCCAAACGCATATACTACCTCCGTCCCATTAAAAGTGTCCTACTTTGAATTTTCAAAGTCTTTATTTATAAACTTTGACCTTAAATAATTTTGTTTGTGTTAGATAATACTTGATGAAAGTTATATGATTTAAGTGTGTTTTACAAGTGTTTTTATCGGGTTAATTTTCATCAAGTTTTATTTAACACAAAAAATATATAATTAAAGTCAAAGTTTATAAATAAAGACTTTGAAAATTCAAAATAAGACACATTTAATGGGACGGAGGGAGTAATTAAAAGAAAAAAAAAAATATTTACTTCTCATCGATATCATTACATATTTTAGTTAGAGTAAATTACAAGTTTTGTCCTTTATGTTTGTACCAAATTGCAGGCGGTGTCCTTTGCCTTTAAAATTGACGAGTTTTGTCCTTAATGTTTCAAAATCTTGCACGTTCTATCCTTTAGGCCAAACTCAGTTAGATTTTTTGGTTAACTATGGTCATGTGCAAGTGCCTTGCACATGAGAACATTCTTGTCATTTCATATTTTCAGGGCTTATTATGTAAATAAATTATATTCAGGGACTATTTTGTAAAAGTAAAAAAGATGAATAATTAAAAGAAACTATCCCCTGTTTCTCTATCCCTCTTGTAATCTGAACTCACTCCCTCTCTCTCTAAAATCACCATCTATGACTCTGTTCTCTCTTTATTTCACACGATCTAAGGGTGGATGTGGCGGGTTATGGTTGTGGGTTTGGTTGCAGGTGGGTGGGTGGGTGTTAGGGGCGGCGGTGGCCGGTGGGTGTTAGGGGCGGCGGTGGCGAGTGGATTTTAGGGGCGGCAGTGTCGGGTGGGTTGTTAATCCAGATGTATAGGTTCCCACCCTCTACCCCAAGGGGGAAAAGGAAAGTATGCCTCACACAACAGTTGATACACTCCAACTGTGTGTGTTTTGTATTTGGTAGTTAATGGGGGTGGTGGGAGGTATTTCACTCGTCACCGGAGACGCCGGTATTTCAATCGCCACCGGAGACGGCGGAGAAGAAACCTCTGTTTTTTGAGATATTTTACTTTTTGGGTCAGTTGTTGTTTAATTGTTTAGGTTATTTCACAATTTTATTGAAACTAAAGATTCATACGTTGATAACAACAGTTATTGATATTTTACTCTGTTTTTGAGATAATTTCCTAGTTAAACCGGAAGGTTTTCAGGTGCGATTGCCGATTGGTTAATTGTTTAGGTTGTTGCAATTTTATAGAAATTGAAGATCGATACGTAAATAAGAACAGTTACTGATAATATATATATACTCTGTTTCTGAGATTTTGTGTTGTCTGATTAGTGATTAAATTTTCTGGTGGAGCTCCGGGAGTTTATCAGCTGGAGTTGCAAGGTTTTTAGAGAGAGGGGAGAGTGGAGAGGCGTCTGAGAGATTGAATTTTTTTAGTTAGGTTTTTTTATTTATATCTTATTTTTAAATTTTTGACACATTTAGTCCCTTGATATAAATTATTTACTCAATAGTCCCTGGAGAGATAAAATGACAAGAATACCCTTATGTGCAAGGCAAATGACCATATTTAACAAAAAAATCTGACTGAGTTAGAGTTAAAGGACAAAACTTGCAGAATTTTGAAACGTTAAGGACAAAACTCATCAATTTTAAAGGCAAAGGACACCGCCTGCAATTTGGTACAAACATAAAGGACAAAACTTGTAATTTACTCTTTTAGTTATTACTAAGTTGTACATCTAAGACTACCCCGGGTGGGCTTGGGTTTGGGTGTGGCCCCTTAGGGCGGGGGTTTCAGCCCGGGCGTTGGGCATGCTTAGCGGTCCTATGTGGCCGGTTCTTATTGGCTTGTTGGCTAGGTCATAACGGCTATGTTTAAACTTTAAAAAATAACCTGGCCAACCCACGCGGGCTAGCCACGCCTCGCCATACCCCACGGACACGTCACTCACCAGCGCGGGGGGGCCTCGAACTTCACGTGTCAACCCATGCCTCACCATACCCCACGGTCTAAGGATGAGAGGGGTGGTCACCTTTGAAAAGAGCTAAACTCTTTACCCACTTAATTACGTATTGTTATGTTAATTTACCTCTCTAAGTGCCATCTTACCCAAAAACATAAGAGGGATAGAAAAACTATTTTTTTAATATGAAAAAACAAAAGATAAAAAAATTATGATTGGTTGAAAAAAGAGTGGGTCCCACCATTGACCACATCATGTCCACTAAAACTCACTCCCCCCATGCGGTAACTTGTTACCGATTTCATCACAGTCATTGCGATAAGTAGGTGAAGGCGGCGGTCTTACCGCACGGTAACCCAACTAACCGCCCCTACTTGCCGCTACCACCCTGCTCCCCCCTAATGTTACATCACATGACCGTAAATGCGTAACAATTATTGTTTCACATATCAAACGTTCATTTGCTGGTAGTTAGCTAAATTCTTTTATTTTATCCCCTATATAGCAAGTGTATGTCACGTAGCATGCATTTTAGTTGGGTATCGTATATAAACAAAAATGAGACTACAGTTTGACAACCCACCTAACTATATAAATATATTTAAGGACAAACCATCAAATACGTGCACACTAGACGCGTATCACTAATAGGCATAATCATGTTAGCTAGCGCACACACATACCACACGTGTTACCCTGCTAACACTCTATATCCACCCGTATTTAATGATGAGAAAGATTTACCGAGGAACAAGGATTTGTTTCCACTATGGAAACCTACTTGAGGGTATTTTTTCACTACGGATACGGAATTGAAGGGTAGGCCGTGCTACCCTGCTAACACTCTATATCCGTCCGTGGTTATTTGAGTCTTATAAGGAGGGATCTTAAAATTGACTCACACCTTGCATGAAGTTTGTGTATAGCTCTTTCAACTTACTAAGGGGTTGTTTGTTT
Organism: Helianthus tuberosus; assembly: GCA_030545235.1. Taxonomy (NCBI): domain Eukaryota; kingdom Viridiplantae; phylum Streptophyta; class Magnoliopsida; order Asterales; family Asteraceae; genus Helianthus; species Helianthus tuberosus. The sequence goes on along the minus strand of CM060430.1, from coordinate 174,638,219 downwards.
CAGCTCTTAATGAGCTCTTAATGGTTCAGCCCACTTACTGGTTCAACACTTAATGGTTCAGACTGTTTGTTTCACGAGCAGATGTCTGAATGGTTCAGACATTTGGCTCTAAATGGTTAAGTCCTCTTATAAGAATTGGTCAGTCATTTGTCTCTGAATAGTTAAGCATTATACTGGCTCTTAATAGTTTAGACCTCTTATTGGTTCAACACTTAATGGTTTAACCTCTTAACTTACACATTCAGAAGTTGTCAAACAACCCCTAAATGATGAGAGCACGGATATTGGATAATGGTAGTTGCTTGTTTTCGTGAAACTTGGCAACAAAGGGTCCAACCTACATATACCTTTAAAATTTACCAAATGGTGCACTTGTTTGTGAGTTTTTGTAAGGATCCAAACTGTGCAACGAATTTGTTCGATCACAAATTAAGATGCATAATCTCTCAATTCGTGTGATGAATCAATCAAGAACACAAGATGAACTAGATCAATCAAAATAAACCCAATCTTGTATATTGATGAAGCTTGATGCATGAGAAAGAATAGTACATGCAAACCCCAAAGTTAAGAAAACAAGCTAATCAATTCATTTTATAATCCCTTATACAAGTTTCGGATATTACAATAACACCTCGAATTTGTCAATTCTATTGTGTTCAACCGCAAATATTTGCATCTAGCTTCTAACTTTTCATATGACTTCTAATACGATTTTTTATACAACTCGAACGAAAACTTTATGCGAATATTTAAACTATTCGCATAGTTCTAAGTTTTTGCATATCCTATGTAAAAACTTCATTTGTTATGCGAAACTTATTTGATAATATGCGAAACTTATTTGATAAGTGACGTGAGGTCGAAGTCTCAATCAAATTTAATCCAAATACAACTAATTAGCTAGCGGTAAGTGGGTATCGAACACAGGGAGTTTGTGGAAAATGTGTTATTTGCTAGAGTATCAAACTTTGACTAAATTAATCTAATTGCAATAAAATAAAAATCAAGAGTTGATTTGCTTGGATTGGTTTTAAAACTAAGATTAACTAATTAAATTGCACGAGAAAAGTTTTGGTTGTAAACAGATTAGAGAATACTGACCACCTTTAGTTTCCGGTTTGCTTCAACATTTGTGCTATCATTCACTAGAAAGAACTACATAGACATAGTTCATGTGCAATTACCTGTTGTGATAAAAGGGAACTAAGTACTCAGATTCCTCGAACGTGAGGTTGTTACCCGATGACCAATTAACCTTTACCCAATTCTAGTTCTACCCATGATATCTCGATTGCCAACGGCACCAAGAACGTATGGTTTCAAAATAGAATAATCATAAGCATTAACAATTTACAAGCAAATAAGAACACACCATGATAAACAAAACATAAATTCAATTTACCATTCTAGAAATATAAAATCAAGCACAATTGTCTCCACAAACCTTCAACTAAAGATGACCATAAAGTACTTAGCCACTCATGGCTTGAAACAACATCATCACAAAAGTATTATTGTTCATCAAGATCAAAAGCAACAAAACTAATGATTGAGATAGTGTTCTTCTTGCCAAAGTCTCCAAGCTTGCTCCAAAATCGAGTCCCAATGATTGTGTAACTGAATACAAAATGAAAAGTCTCCATAAACCCCATGAAATTGACAATTAATGAGGGAGTTACAAGTTTGGTATCAGCCGGCGCCGTAAGCTACGCCATAGGGTCGTAGCTTAAGCTACGGCAAGCAATAAGTCAGCAGGTTCCGGAAGTCAGCATTGGCGCCGTAAGCTACGCCAGGCCACCGTAGCTTACGACACCTATTATACTCTTACGATGTCTCTCTTCTGATCTACGGCGGGGTAATTCTTGGAAGGGTTGGGGCCGTAACCTACGGCCAGGTGCCGTTGGCTACGGCGCTGAGCCTTGTTTCTTCTCTATTTCTTCATCAAATCTTCATGTCTTCCATTCTTTGACTCCGCCAACTTCTAGCATCCATCCAACCATCTAAAATCCGCATCTTGAGCATTATAATACCTGCACATCAAATCATCTAGTGGTTACCAAGTTCAAGCAAATAACCGGGCAAAGTATGGATTTTTATTCTATTTAAAGGCTTTAAGGGTTGTCCTACGGACCACCCGTCACATCCCCACACTTACCCGTTGCTTGTCCCAAGCAACCCATTCAGCTATACACAACCATAAGCGATCAATCATGCAAACCAAGCTAAACGTGCCGTCCTTCTACTAACTTTCAATCATACCACAAGACACACCCCTCACAAAAATCTCTCGGTGACAAGAATTATTAGCATAATGCTAAACCACTCAATGCGTGTGTGTGTGTGTGCGCGACAATAAGCTTGTATAAAAATCAAGTTTTCTCCTAACAATTACTTAGCATGCTCATGAATCAAAAAGGACTTACGGATTGTAACGGGGCTAGGTGCAAAGGTAGGAAAATGGTGGAACACATATGAAAGAGCTAATTGATTTGACCCGGTTTTTATTTCTACAACTACAAAGCAAACACCAAATATATACAAAACTTCTCACATACTCAACTCTATTGCAACTAAATACTTCTTTTTGTATTTTTCATATTTTTCTCTTTTTTTTTTGAATATAAGCATAAAACATAAAAGCTCAACAATATATACACGAAAATCAACACTACATACTAAATTTCCTAAACCAGGTCATCTCAAAATGTAAAATTTTGTAGGAAGTAGGCTTGGGTCACAACCGAATGGTCTAAGGCTCAAACGAGGCTTTCTAAGGACCAAACCCCAACCCCTCACAATACCAAGCTCATATATGTAAAGTATGAGGTCCAACCTACCAATCCCGCACTCTCACACATCTAGACGAGGCTTCCTAAAAATCCCCTATCATTTTCACAAGCATGCTAACTCTAGGATTTAAAAAGAATTCCTACACAAGTTCTATTAACACACGACACACACCGCCACTCAAACAAAGAAATATCAATAACAATCATATGTGGCCCAAATTCTCACCAAGAAAAGACTAGGAATAGGTGTCGGCGTGTCAAGCGGGACAAAATCAAGCTTTCAAATTTTGACAATTTTGCTCGGATTTACAAAACATTTTAAATTCTCAAAAATTTCCCCCATCCCCACACTTGGGATACATTGTCCCAATGTATGGCTTTTAGGGAAGGATCGGTTTTAACCAACAACATTAGCCTTCGCTAATATTCTCAAATCCCAACTTTCTTTTTGTATTTTTTATATTATTATTATTATTATTATTATTATTTTTAATTAAAAACACCACCAACTTTCACAACCCAAAACAACAAATCAACATCAACACACCACCCTACCTCCCAACCATAAACATAAACATATGAGATAAAAAAATATACACAAAATGTACAAAGGAGCAAGATACGACCTGGCTAGTAATACTTCGGCTGTGGAGGCCCAAAGATGGATGTCATCATGTCGTTCCACTCTCCAAACCCAAAAGCTCCGCTACCACTGCTACTACCTTGATCACCACTTGGATTCGCCTGCTGATAACTCATAGCGTGTGGATCCACCCATTGAGAATGATGTAATTGTGGGGTGGGATATGACACACTACCGTCATAAGGTGGCAATGTAGTATAATCCACAACTGGCGGATCCGCTTCGATTGGTTGGCTCGCATGCCATTGATCATGCATGCGTCTCTGGCGATCGTCTAGGTAGCGATTATTCACTTCTTCCTCATGGGCATACATATGAGCACGGTTCCATAGCTCATTTCTGTCGTAGCTCTGCTTCAAAGCCCTCTCCATACTCGCCCTCATAAAAGTCTGCTGATCAAAGAGCATTTGGTTTGGTTCACTCCATTCTCCAAAAGTGGGTGGCCGCCTCTGTTCAATGATTTGGCCCATATTTCCTGAATGAGCCCAATAGGGATCATAAGCCTGTTGTGCATAGTCGGATGCACTCCCCACATAACCAGCGCCCCTGATCTGAGTATCAACCACGAAAGTGTCTTCACGATAGTCATCGTCACCACTCACTTCTTCATCGGTCGTTTCGGGCGCATCAGCCTCGCCCGGTCTTAACGGTCTCGCATCCGCTTTAATGACTCTCCATCTTCTCCCATCTGTCTTCAGCTTATGATACCTTTCCGATTCCTTATACTCCCAACATGGCCCCAGATTCTTGAGGTCAAATGGTTTAAACCTCTTGTAAGAACCTTTTTCGTCACCTTTAATTGCCCCATATTTCTTTAGCAACGCCGTGATCAACCGGCAATGAGGCACAATCTTTCTTTCTCCACTATTCCTGCTCAGGAAGATGTTGTTTAACACTAGAAATCGGAATGGTACCTTTGGAGAACCATGCATCATCATATACAAAAGCGGCACCTCTTGAAATCGCACCTCCATCTTGTCATCCCGTCGTGGAATGACATTGTGCGTATACAAGACTAACAACAACTTCGCCTCCATTCTTAGGTTTCGTCTATATAATTTCCCATGTGTCCTTCCCAGAAGGAAGAGGTAATCCAACATGTTTTGCCATTGAGGATGCTTGTCGGGCTCGATATAGAGATCTTTGAGGCTTGGGTAGATATATTCACCGGATGATAGATCGTCATACTTCGCTATTCGGCGCAATGAATCATAAGACATCTCAACCTTTACCCCATTACACCACCCAACGAGCTTCATCTTTTGCGGAGCCTTAAACGAGGGACATTCGAGTGAAGCCATCCACTCTTGAATCTGAGTATCATACATCTTCTTCACCTCGCCATCATAACACTTCAAAGCCGCTCCCCAACCCAAAGCTTTAAACTTTGCCGTTATACCAAACGGCCCAAAAACATCTTCCCGGATCTCCTTTTCACAGATAAATGCTTCAGCCCGTTGTTTCAAGTTGTTCATTTGCTCGTGAAATAAATCCTCTCTCCATTCTACGGGTTGGTCTAGCAATGAACCGGATGTCCAATCCGGTTTCGGACCCCTTGGAGGAGCATCCTCCTCCGAATCCGGGTCACCAACCCGTGTCAACCTCCTTCTCTTGGGTTGATCCTCTTCCCCTTGAGGTTGGTTAGACGAACTTGCAACTGCTTTACCCTTTGTTTTCACCATACCTACACACATTCATAAACCACACAAAACAATTCAAGTTAGTTCAACTCCAAAATCTTCCCCACACTTGGTTTATGTTATGGGTATAAATGTACAAAAACCGAAAATTCATCCTTTCAAACAAAAATTCGGCATGATGTCTCCATAAAGCAAAATTTTTCCAAAAGTTTTCACTAGACATCAAACACATTTACACCCAAACATTCAATGGCTCACAAAATCCTATCATCTATCTCATACAAGCAAGTGTGTAAGCAAAAACTATAATGAAAACTTACAAACCTTAATGTACTTCAAAGAATGACAAGAAATTGCATACCTTAGTGTTGTAGAAGATGAGAATAACAAACTCTTCAAGTTCACACAAAAACCCACAAAAACCCACAAAAACCCCAAAATTTCGGCACCCCTTATGCTCGAATCCGACCCCAAATGATGAAATCTTTGAAATACAAGTATAAATCTGGATTCCTTGTAAAATTTTACCCAAAATGGACCCAAGAATCACTGAAATCGGACTAGATATGAGGAAGTTATGAAGATTTGAAGAACTAGGGTTCTAGAGAAAAAATGGAGAAGAAGAAGAAGAAAGAATGTGTGGCTAGGGTGATAGATCGATTATGTGTGGTTGGGGGTTATTGTTTTTTTTTATTAAAATGGTTATTATTATTATTATTATGTATTTTCGATTTTGCTTTTTTTTTTATATAAAAAACGTCGACACAGGGAAACCCATTTATTTCAGCTCGGTGCCGTAGCCTACGGCGCCAAAATTTGACGTGAGGTCGAAGTCTCAATCAAATTTAATCCAAATACAACTAATTAGCTAGCGGTAAGTGGGTATCGAACACAGGGAGTTTGTGGAAAATGTGTTATTTGCTAGAGTATCAAACTTTGACTAAATTAATCTAATTGCAATAAAATAAAAATCAAGAGTTGATTTACTTGGATTGGTTTTAAAACTAAGATTAACTAATTAAATTGCACGAGAAAAGTTTTGGTTGTAAACAGATTAGAGAATAATGACCACCTTTAGTTTCCGGTTTGCTTCAACATTTGTGCTATCATTCACTAGAAAGAACTACATAGACATAGTTCATGTGCAATTACTTGTTGTGATAAAAGGGAACTAAGTACTCGGATTCCTAGAACGTGAGGTTGTTACCCGATGACCAATTAAGCCTTACCCAATTCTAGTTCTACCCATGATATCTCGATTGCCAACGGCACCAAGAACGTATGGTTTCAAAATAGAATAATCATAAGCATTAACAATTTACAAGCAAATAAGAACACACCATGATAAACAAAACATAAATTCAATTTACCATTCTAGAAATATAAAATCAAGCACAATTATCTCCACAAACCTTCAACTAAAGATGACCATAAAGTACTTAGCCACTCATGGCTTGAAACAACATCATCACAAAAGTATTATTGTTCATCAAGATCAAAAGCAACAAAACTAATGATTGAGATAGTGTTCTTCTTGCCAAAGTCTCCAAGCTTGCTCCAAAATCGAGTCCCAATGATTGTGTAACCGAATACAAAATGAAAAGTCTCCATAAACCCCATGAAATTGACAATTAATGAGGGAGTTACAAGTTTGGTATCAGTCGGCGCCGTAAGCTACGCCATAGGGCCGTAGCTTACGGCAAGCAATAAGTCAGCAGGTTCCGGAAGTTAGCATTGGCGCCGTAAGCTACGCCAGGCCACCGTAGCTTACGGCACCTATTATACTCTTACGGTGTCTCTCTTCTGATCTACGGCGGGGTAATTCTTGGAAGGGTTGGGGCCGTAACCTACGGACAGGTGCCATAGGCTACGGCGCTGAGCCTTGTTTCTTCTCTATTTCTTCATCAAATCCTTATGTCTTCCATTCTTTGACTCCGCCAACTTCTAGCATCCATCCAACCATCTAAAACCCGCATCTTGAGCATTATAATACCTGCACATCAAATCATCTAGTGGTTACCAAGTTCAAGCAAATAACCGGGCAAAGTATGGAATTTTATTCTATTTAAAGGCTTTAAGGGTTGTCCTACGGACCACCCGTCAATAAGCATCAGTCACAATTTTGGTCCTCAAAGTCTCCTCTTAACCGATTATATCAAATATTTCTAACATTGTCTCACATCTTCAAAAATTTGATTTTCGGTGCGTCAGCCTTTATAGATCCTTACAGTCCCCCCCCTAGGATGATCCTACCAAGATATGACAACCTGGGCAACAACTTCATATGCATCTTCATTCAAAGACCCCAACTATTTCCCTCTTTTTGGTTGCATCATTATCTTGAAATATTCAGTTTTCAGATAAGTGTTGAGGACGTACTAATCTCTTTGAAGTTCTGACAAGAAAACTGTGCAAACACTCTTCATCATAACTTCCGTCACTCCACTATGAAGCATATCTTCTTGAGGGTGGAGTAAATTTGACTTGATGAAGAATTTGAAATAGTTTTTCAACTCTCATTTGCTTGAGTGATTCAAAAGATGTACGAGGAGGATTCCTAACTTGTTATCTTTTTTATGTTTGAGGAACATGTTGTTGTGTGATTTGGTGAACTTGGTTCTAATTAGGAATAACTCAAGTATGAGAATATTTACTCATGGTGGCAAATACTTTAGATTTTTTTATGAGAAAGCAGTTGAGCATTTTGAGTTGCAATGATGTATTTAAGCTTTCGATTAGCTACTTAAATATTTAACCTCATACCTTTGTCAGTAACAATCTGTTTACAATGACAAATACTAACTCAAAATTTCTCATTAAACAATTTCAAGTTACAAACAAATCCTTGTTCCTTAGTAAATCTTTCTCATCTTGTGCTCTTGATTGATTCATCACAACAATTGAAAATTTCCGTATCTCAATTGGTGATTGAACATAGCGTTGGTGATTTCGATCCTTAACCGTTTTTTCGGAGAAATGTTGACATTTAAATAATAATGTGTAGAGAAACTAACTCCTGATGTGTTGCTAAGGTTGGGTGTTAATATCAGTATATACTTTGTTGTAGTTCATGTGTAACATTATTGATGAGAATGGTTAGTGAATGTCTTGTGTGTTCGCCACACATTCCACTTGACCTTAAATTGTATCTTTTCACCATGAAGATCCGTCATACCGCATAATAACCGCTCTCGTACCTTTGTCTTAGATTGTTTCCATAACACCTGTTTTATCATTCTAGTCACATGGGTGTTTCTTGACCTCCACATTCCTTTTTGTTACCTCATTCTTGACTTAACATTAGACAACACATATATTTATTCAATATAACCAACATAACTTTCTAATAATGTGTATCTTTTCAACATTATGTTAAACATGTTGCTAGTGTCCAAACGTTCTCGTCTTATTGAAAATTGAGAACATCTACAAATTTTGTGGACCCTAACAATTTTGTGCTTAGTATTTGTGTTTGATTATGCTAAATGCTTTCTCCTTAGAGGGAGATCTTTTGTGGTAAAGACTACAAAAAATTAGCATACTAGGCTTTATGCATTATTAGAATAGTTTGATATAAACACAAACTAAAGTTCCTGATTTGATTTTTTTTATCAAGATCTATGTCTTTTGAAAAACATATGCTAAGTTATTATGACTATAATATAGTGTTGTGTTCTTAACTTAACGTAATACAAATAATTTTGACCATCAATGACATGTCTAACACATTGTTAGAAGAATGATTAAAATGATGGAATTTATAGTTGTAATAAACATATTGGTATTAAAATGATGGAATTAGTAGTTGTAATAAGCATATTGGTATTAAAATGATGGAATTAGTAGTTGTATTAAGCATATTGGTTTATGAGGGAGCAAAGATGTTATGTAATTCACGGTGTTTTCCGATGAAGCTAAGAGAACATTATGTCCACCAACAATGAATTTGTATTAATAGTTTATGATACAAAACATAACCAAACTAAGAATTTATAATGGATGTTATCTTCTTTTAACTTCAAGTGTAATCATTCTATTGACTAATGTATGGTCAATTTATTTGTATTATAACTTTATTTATTTATTAATTATCAAAATTAAAACAAACAATTTTATTTGTAATCATATTAGAGAAATAAGGTATGAAGAGATTGTTTTGAGTGAATAATGAAAGGTATAAAGTCTTACATTGTGCTCGAATAAAAGAATATATGGGTTAAGTCATTACTTTTTTTGAATGGCCAACATAACCATCTATTATTTCAAAATGCAATCCAGAAAAGAGCTAAGAGCTGGAAGAGACATACAATATGTCGAAAAACCCGAAACAAAAATTAGAAACTACATCTCAAACACAGGACTTAAAACACCAACAGCACACCCCTGCCCGATTATCCCGTGTCATCAAGCTTAAAACTCTTCCAATCGCTCCAGAAGATGCTGCTCCTTTTGGCTCGATTGCTCACCCACAGGTTCGGCATTATCTTAGTTTCTTCGACAACCTTAGTAACAGACGGGACTTTGGCTGAAAAACTGCCTCATTCCAGGTTTTCCACAAGCCCTAGAAACCAGTTTGGATAACCGCCAGGGATACTTTTTTGTGAGTCGCCGTTCCAGCCATTGTTTCGTGGATTCTGAGGAGGTCTTGAATTTGAAATGCATAAATGGGAGGAACTTTACACCACATGGAAATTATTTGCCAAACCATTTGAGTAAATTGGCAAGTGATGAAGATGTGGTCCGTTGTCTCGATACACTCACCACACATCTTGCACAACGGGTTTTGTACATGCACGTTCCTACGCATAAGACACTCCACAGTCGGAAGACGCTTCTAAGCAACCCTCCAAACAATGAAACCCACCTTCTTAGGGATCAAGTTTATCCAGGGGAACCGGAAAGGAACCTGCAAATCTTCGCTCGCTTCCGGGGATCATTTTAAGCCACATACCGAAAAACAACCTGAATTATCCAGAGACCAACGGCAAGCATCACTTTGAGACCAAAACTGCATTAAGCTAAGGGTCATCTCGAGCTGAATTATATCACCTATCTCCTCCTGACTAAGATTATGCCTCGTCCAATCCCATTTGAAACTTACACCTTCCGCTGCAGCCTCAAATCTATTGCGCACTAGACAATTTTTAGCCCTCTCCGGCCTAAATAGATTAGGGAACAAAGAATACAAAGGTGCCTCCGTCCCCCATGTATCCAACCAGAAAAAATAGAGCGCCCATCCTCGAGCACACCTTTTATAAGGCAAACCAGATTTACTTCACGATGCCCCAAAATGTCATTGATACTTATGAGTTGTTTCCAGGTGCTCGGGATTGAGAGTTTTCTGGGAATAAAAAAACTAAGTTCTCGACCTGTTATGGATGGCCCAAATGACCTTCCACCAAAGGGCTCCTCTTTTCGTCTTAAACCTCCACAACCACTTAGCAAACATAGCTAAGTTTGCATCCCTCAGAGACCCTAAACCAATGCCCCTGTATTTCATAGGACCGATAACTTTAAACCAAGCAACCCAATTCATTTTTTTCATTTTATTCGTTGCCTTCCCCAAAAGAAAATGTGCCTCAACTGGTCTAGGGTTTTTAAAACTTGGAATGGAGCATGGAAGAAATAAAAATAGTAGGTCGGTAGAGCGTTGAGAACTCACTTGAGAAGGGTAATTCTACCACCCACCGATAAACGTCGAGCTTTCCAAAGAGACAACCTTTCCCGAAATTTCTCCACCACCGCCGCTCAATTCCTTACCAAGTTCATATTGCCCCCCACCGGGATACCAAGATGGATAAAGGGGAAGAACCCACTTTACATCTAAACGTATCCGCCATAGCATCAAGCTCGATTTGATTAGGTCCAATACCGAAAACACTACATTTGTGGATATTGAGTTTCAAACTGGACACTAGGTAAAACACTGAAGAAACACTAACTGAATGGTCGGAACCGAGATAGTTAGGGGGTTTGAATCCGCATAAAAGGGTTAGCTCTCTCCCGGTTGATTCAGTTGCTACTGAACTTCTTCTCCGGTGATTCTGCAAAAAAGAACACCGTTAGCCTCGCCAAGGGGAGAAGAGGGTTCTCTCCTTGACCCGACTCCGGTGTGAGAATAAGTATTGGTAATGGAGAAGATAAAGTATTTGAGAAGTGAGTGTGATCTGAGTTTATACCTGAACAGTTCTCATATTTATAACCGGGAGTTTTGGGAGGGAAAACCTGTCATTGAAAAGATGACGGAAGATGCTAACGCCGTAGCGGTTATATTTTCTTCCGTTAAGTTCTTTGATCCTTCGTTAAGTTGTCTCGATCCGATGTGAATGCACACGGATCGTGGTTTGATCTATGGCTGGGAGGCTGCCACGTGGAAAGTGATTAAGTGGAGATTACTCTCCAATTGCATGCCTTCGTTGTGATTCCAGGGTTGCTTGTGGTGGTGACACGTGTCCAGACGGTTATAACCGTCTGGGTGGTGCACGATTGTATTTCTTTCTAGAAGATTACTGCTGTAATCTTGTGTGACACATTGCTGTGTGGACACAGACGAATAAATCCCAAGTCTGGGTAAAATAATATCCAAGTCTGGATATTTAGGCGGAAATATTTGAACAAAGGATTTTGATCCTTTTAATGGGAGAAGGCGAAAGGATTTATGTTTTCCTTTGGGCGCGCGACTATAAATTACTGATTGCTTTCTTCCTTTTGTAAGACCATTGCGCGGCCGCGCAGGGTTAAAAAAGGTTGAAAAGCTGGTTTGTGGTATGGTCTCAAATCCTTTTTATGAGGTTTTTGGGACCTTACCCCTTCAAGTCCCCCCAGTCCAGTGTTGTACGTATGCAAATAAGTGGAGCACTGGACTTATGAGAGAGAAATGTTTTTGGGCGCGAAAAGATAAGAAAGCTTCTATGAGAAGATTTGAATTTGCTGAGTTTGTAAAGATTTTTTATAAAAAATCTTTGACTTGAAGCTAGTGCAGTAAATTGATTTTGACAACCTGTCATTGTCAGTTGTTTTTTACTGTCCGTGTTGTACACGCGCGCGTGTAAACGCGTGTATGTTCTGACATCTTCTTTTTCTGTTGCTTGGGGAACTGTGACACCCGGAACAGTGCTGTGACGGTTACCGATGCTATTTATTGTGATGGGTATATAATCTTTTGGGTAACCTCCTCTGTGCAATCATTGCTTTGTTTGAAAACTTTTCCCCATTCCTTGTTCTTAAGAAAATTTTCCGTCATTCTTTTGCTTATGTCAACCGGAGAACGTCAAGAGGATCTTGTTGAAGATATGTCGACTGAACTTCCACCATTGAAGTGGCCTAGGGCGTCTTTTGAGGGTTTGATTCAGAATCTTAAATTTCCGGAGAACTGGGGTGCTTTGTATCCCGAAGAGGGGCAAACGGCAGCAGATGCTCCGGCCGGGTATATTACCCTCTTTTGAGATTTTTTCTGTGACGGTAACTTTCGCTTGCCTGTTACCAGATTTTTTCTTGAAATTCTTGGATTCTATAATCTGCACATCTCCCAACTTCACCCTATTGGTATGGTTAGGGTTCGACATTTCGAATTCGTATGTCGGACGATGCATGTGGAGCCAACCGTTCCCCGATTTAGGGTTTTTTATCAGATGCATTGTACCCAAGGGTTTTATTCATTCGTTCAGAGGGCTTCTGAAAAGAAGATTTTACATCAACCCCCAAAATCTTTTCATGATTGGAAACAGAAATTCTTCTTTATCAAGGCTGGAGTGATTCCGGTGAAGATGATTTTAAGAGGAAAGGACGACGTTCCGATTGAAACGCTTCAGACTCCTGTTGATGAGAACTGGTACCAAGATCTGAAAGATGTGCCCAATATTGCATTGCCGGAGAAAGCCCTTGTCGGAGCCGGCATGAGTTTGAACTGGAAGATGGAACGTGATGATAAGCCCGTATACACCGAGGATGGTCATAGTAAGTTTGGGGCTTTTTCACTGTTCTTCTTTTTCTTTTTCTTTTTTTTTTTGACCTGCTTTCTCTTTAAATGTAGTTGTTTCTCTATATGTTGTTGCCTTCAAGAGGGAAGGCGGAAGAATGGGTACTATCAAGAAAAAGCCTGAAGAGGAGCTCTGGTATCATCGTATCGTGAGAAATTTTGTTCTTCCGCGGGATGCGGACCTATCTGTTCAATCGGCAGCTGGTGCTGGTGAGTTTATATCTGTTTTTCCTTTCTTTTTTGCTTTGAGTAATTTTTTGTCTTGCGCTTTTCGTAGGTGAATTGTTGAATTTGGGCGTAGGCCCTGAAAAGAAAAAACGCGCAACTTCATCCACTTCCGCGCCGAAGAGAAGTGAGACTGTTAAGACTCAACCTTTGAAGGCAAAAAATGTTGGAGAGAAGAAAGGTACGCGCCGTTCTTCTGTCTCCAGGTGTGATTATGTGGTGGTTTCTGACTCTTTGGAGGGTCTTACTCCTGTAGTGACTATGCGGGAACCGAAGCCTGAACCGAAGGATTCTGCTGATATTCCTCCTTCTAACCCGAATGAGCCTATCGATCTGGATTCCAGTCCCGAACATTTGGTTCATAGGAAGGTTGGTAGAAGAAAGCAAGCTGATGCTGATGCGGAGGGTCAACCTCCCAAGAAAGTGCAGAGGAAGAAAATTACCAGAAAAGGAAACCTTGATGCTTTTGTTTCAGAATCTGTTCCTGGTAAGTATTGTTTTTCTTTGTTTTCTTTAAGCGGATAGGATTCTTACAGACTTTTATTTGTCCAGAAGTTCCTGTTTCCCCTGTTCCTGTAGAAGTATCATCTGTGGTTGATAAAGAACTTCCCCCTACTCTACCGCGCGCTACCGTTGCAGACCCGTTAGAGTCTTTAGAGATAGCTGGGGAAGGTGTTGAGAAAACTGTTGAGGCTGAGGAGCCTGTTGGTGCTAATACAGAGACTGAACAGATTGTTGAACCGGGTGTGGTAGATGATGCTGATAATCTACCGACACCGGAAACTGGTGTTCAAGATTTGGGAAAAAAGGAAACTGCTGAAAAAATTCAGTCTTCTCCCCCTAGACCTTCTGAAACTATACCTGAGCATACTGAGAAGGCCGCCACTGAGGAGGCAGGTTCATCTGCTGGGGTTGAGAAGCAATCTCCAATTCGCCCAGAAGAAACTCTGGGAGAATATTATTACCGGACTTATACGGAGAAAGATGCTTCTGATCCTCATGTCCCTGTTTGGAATGTGAAAAAGGGAGATACCTTTTCGGATTGGCGTGTATGCCAAGATTGGTTGCAGGGGATACTTCCGCCTGACGAGATTAAGTTTCAGGAAAATCAGCCTTATGAACAGACCTACCAGTCTTATCTTGCAGAAACTGCTTCTCATGTTTCTACTACTCACCGTATAGTGCGTGAGTGGTATAGCATGCATAAAGAGCGGACATCTTTTGTAGCATCACAAAGGAAGTTTGCTAAAGATGAAAAACATGTGGCTCAGTTGAAGGCTAAATTAGAGGCTGAACAAGCTAAGTTTGAAGCTGAGCGCAAGACTGAGGAATGGTCTGTTGCTGGTTGGAAAAGAAAAACTGAAGCTGAAGCTGCGCTTTTATCTGAGGAACGCAAAAATTGGAGGAGAATTTGCGAGAAGGATAATGCTGAGAAGGCAAACCTCCGCAATATCATCAATAACCTTAAGGCTGAGGTTAAAAATCTGAAGAATCAAGATGCGGAGGTGGAAAAATTAAAGAAAGAGAAAGCTGATATGGAAGCTATGTTGGCGGAGGCGCGTTCTCATAGGGAACGTAGCGAGCAACGGGAGGTACAAGCTTTAGCTACTCTTGCCGTTAGAGATAAGGAATTAGAGGAACTTACTGCTTTGGTTTCTGACCAGGAACAATTAAAGAAGGATCTGGAGCTTGCGCATTCCGAGAATACTGAAACCTCCCGCCGTTTGACTGAGGTTGAAGAGAAGCTGGAAAATTCAGAAATGGCGCGGGTTTCAGCGGAAAGCGAGCTTGAACCCTTAAAAAATGATATGGCCTGGTTGAAGGACCGCGGGATTGCTTGTGTAAGTTTCTTTCCTCTTTCTTGTTGTGAAATCATATATGTGCTTTTTTTATGCTTATCTTTGCTTGATTTCATAGGTTGCCGAATCTGTGTTAAACTCTGAAGATCTGGATAAAACTGTTGCTAATTTGATGGTTGTTGCGCGACGAGATGGTTACGCGCAAGGATATGCGGAATGTTCCCAACATGTGAATAGCGCTTTGAAAGTTAATTGGGATGATAGCAAGTCTGCTACCTTTGGCGTTAATACTGCCGCCGCGCTTGCTTCCATGAAGACAGAGTTTAATAATTTACAACTTCCAGTGATGGAGTTGATAAATGTGGCGCTGCAATCGGATGATCACGTTGCGCAACTCAAAGAAATCTTTCCGGATGAGGGTGAAGATTTAGAGTAGGATGAAATTGTATTGAACAATTTTTTTTTATGTAGGATGTAGATCCTTGTTTTGTCGGTGCGCTGTTGCGCAAGGATTTTAAACACTGCTGTGTCTAAAACTCTTTAGGGCGTATTTGTACGCTTAAAAATAGTATGTTTCTATTTGTTTTGTTAAATGACTTTACAATATTTTGCATGAGTACAATTACTTTTACTTTGAGTAAGGCGAATAAAGTTGGTATGAAGCTTATGTGTGAGTTTATGGTCGTTTGTGACGTGATCACTGACCGCGCATGGAGCTTTGTGTTATACTACCATAATGTTTTTGCACTTACTAAAAAGAAATTGCATGCACTTTGTAAACACAAAAATAATAGAAACTTTGTAATTTTATTCATGGATAGTGCTCAGAGGCATTACAAAGTTTTTCTGATAATTAGATGGAACTTAACTTACTCCCTGATAGTTCCGCCGCATTTGGTAAGTCATGTCTTTTCTGCGGAAAACTTACAGAGTCCTTTAAGTTTTAGCTCGTTTGCTTGAGCTTTCTTCTCCCCGGGTAATCTGCTTAATCTCCTTGCGCATATTCTGGAGTAAATGCGTAAGTTCTCCATTTTTGAGGGCCTTTTCTATTTCCGTGCGCAGAGATATGCAGTTATTCGTGGTATGCCCGTTATCCTTATGATATTCACAGTATTGCGTCGGGTCTTGACCACATTTACTCTTCATCGGAATCGGAGGTTTGAATTGGTGGTCCTCAGTACTTAGAACCTCCGCCGGGGTCTTTGTTAGGGGAGTCCACTGCCTCTCCCTATTTTCGTGCTTGTTCTCTCTTTGTGCAGAGAGCTTGTTGATTGTTGTGCGAGCATCTTCAGAGGAACGACTTGATGACTCGCGCCATGACTTTTTGTACCTTCTTTCACCAGTTGCGCTTAAGTCTGCGGGCCTGTTGTGTGGTGGTGGTGGCCTGTTTGTAGTAAGGTTTTTCTCGGTTTGTGCATAAACCTTGGCCGCCGCCATTATCTTTTCCCAACTCGTGGGAAGGCCCTCTGTTCCCGATAATACCTTGACCATGTCGTCACATCTAACCGCGTACTTAAACTGAGCACGGATTAGTTGTTCGTTAACACCTCCAATCTCTAACACTTCTTTATTGTATCTGGTGATAAAATCCTCCAGATTCTCGTCATCGCGGCGCCAGATGTTCATGACGTCGGATGTGTCGCGCATTGATCGCCTTTGTTGGCTGAAGTGTGTTAAAAACTTTCTACGCAGATCTTTCCACGACTCGATCTGTCCCGTCGGTAGGTTATCAAACCAGATTCGCACTGGGCCGGTTAGTGTTTGCACAAACAAATGACACCATAGCGGAAGAGTCCAACCGCCAACCAACCCTGCGCTGGTGAATACTCTTAGATGATCATCAGGGTCAGTTAACCCATTGAATTTCCCAACGTTAGATGGTAATTTGGCCCTTTCCAATGGAGCCAGAGCTATCTCCAATATGAATTTCGAGTTTTCCGCCGCTTCAGCAGGGCGATAAACTAAGTCATAGTTATGCTCTGCCTCGGGGTTATAAACCGCTCGAGGTCTGCATTTGTTATAGTTTGGCTGCAGTCTGTTGAATACGCTGGTGTTTGCACTCACACGATATGTTTGATCGGATTCATCAGTATGAGCGTCCCGTTGGGAACCCAACCTGTCATGAACCGATTGTCTTCGACGAGGGTGTGGTTCACCATGGTGTTGTCTCTGGTAACTGCCTGTATCATCATATGTTGATTCTTCTCACTGAGAGGCATGAGCTCTAGATCCCGGCCTTCGGGATTGGGTTACGGGAGCAGTTTGAGCACACAACTGTGTGTACACTGCGTTTAATGCCCCTTGGGACCGGACATACCATGATATCGGAGTTTCTCCTGGTGGTAAAATTGATTGTGCAGGATTTGCTGGTAACATTCCTGGAGTAACAGGATCATTTGCTCGATTAGATTGAACTTCATTATCGTCCGAGGCCTCTTCTACGATCCCTTCTACTGGTAAATTGTTTCCGACGTTTGGTCGAGGACCAGGTTTCCGGTGAGATGACGAATTTTCTGCCATGTGCAAAAAACAGAAAATGGAACGAACTGAATCGAAACGAGATAGAAGCTAGAAAAACTGAGAAAACGGTGGGCGCCAATGAAGAAACACTAAGTGAATGGTCGGAACCGAGATAGTTAGGGGGTTTGAATCCGCATAAAAGGGTTAGCTCTCTCCCGGTTGATTCAGTTGCTACTGAACTTCTTCTCCGGTGATTCTGCAAAAAAGAACACCGTTAGCCTCGCCAAGGGGAGAAGAGGGTTCTCTCCTTGACCCGACTCCGGTGTGAGAATAAGTATTGGTAATGGAGAAGATAAAGTATTTGAGAAGTGGGTGTGATCTGAGTTTATACCTGAACAGTTCTCATATTTATAACCGGGAGTTTTGGGAGGGAAAACCTGTCATTGAAAAGATGACGGAAGATGCTAACGCCGTAGCGGTTATATTTTCTTCCGTTAAGTTCTTTGATCCTTCGTTAAGTTGTCTCGATCCGATGTGAATGCACACGGATCGTGGTTTGATCTATGGCTGGGAGGCTGCCACGTGGAAAGTGATTAAGTGGAGATTACTCTCCAATTGCATGCCTTTGTTGTGATTCCAGGGTTGCTTGTGGTGGTGACACGTGTCCAAACGGTTATAACCGTCTGGGTGGTGCACGATTGTATTTCTTTCTAGAAGATTACTGCTGTAATCTTGTGTGACACATTGCTGTGTGGACACAGACGAATAAATCCCAAGTCTGGGTAAAATAATATCCAAGTCTGGATATTTAGGCGGAGGTATTTGAACAAAGGATTTTGATCCTTTTAATGGGAGAAGGCGCAAGGATTTATGTTTTCCTTTGGGCGCGCGACTATAAATTACTGATTGCTTTCTTCCTTTTGTAAGACCAATGCGCGGCCGCGCAGGGTTAAAAAAGGTTGAAAAGCTGGTTTGTGGTATGGTCTTAAATCCTTTTTATGAGGTTTTTGGGACCTTACCCCTTCAAACACCTAAGAATTCGTTTGAGCATGAGCGCGTTACAAGAAGACCACTCCCCCATAAATAAGACATCGCCGACAAACATAAAATGGGACAAAATCGGCCTATCTCTAGCAACCTTCAACCCTTTAAATAACCCATTTCCACAAGATTTTTTCATAATACAAGTAAGTCCCTCCATAGTAAGAATAAAGAGATACAGAGAGATCAGATCACCTTGGTGCAATCCCCTCGAACACATAAATTCACTAGTTGGAGACCCTTTTAAAAGAACTGAGGTGTGTGCTATAGACAAGATAACCCTAATCCAGTTCCTCCACTTTTCTGGAAAGTACATTTGCTCCATCATAGATAAGAGAAACTCCCAGCTTAGGGAGTCCTAAGCTTTCTCGATATCAACCTTAAACAACATGCCTTTTTTCTAGCACTACGTATCCAAGCGATGGTTTTATTAATAATAAGAGGACCATCTAAGATGCTAAGGCTAGATAAAAACGCCATTTGCTCTCCCGAAAGCTCCCCAATAACCCCTTTTAGACGATTTGCGAGTACCTTAGACAAGATTTTGTAAATACATCCCACTAGGCTTATAGGCCTAAAATGCGAGACACGTTGAGGATGTTTCACTTTAGGAATGTGAGCAACAAACGCCGAGAAACAACCCGAAGAAATTTCTTCCCTCTCAAAGAATTCATTATATGATGACTAGAATTTTTATTTTTAGATATGGAAATTAATCTAATTATTTTCATGATTTTCTAAAACGATAAGAATGAGAGATTAAATCTCATATTTGAGGATTTTTGACATATGCTTATTTCTTTTGAAAGTATTAATGACTGGGCAAATGCGATGACCCCCTATCTAGAAAATATGAAATTGTGGTTGTCACTAGCATGGGTACTATCTAGAAAATACAATGGGCGATTGGATTCCAGCGAGATACAGGTTTTATTTACATGTGCCACCAGCTTTAACTTATCATAACGTCCCTCTTTAACTTGGAGGATATGAGATAAAACCTTTTTCTCATTAATGGCGCCTCCTCCTTCACACACAGATATGTCACTATTGCCTGTCTGCCATTGCAATCACATCCCCTCAATAACGCCCTTTGATGACGCCTGCAGTGTGGTAGGGGAGGGGGCGCTATTGTGTCTTTTTGGCTAAGATAACATGCGCATAGCGCCACATATCTCACAACCTTACAAAACTTTCACTTTTAACTTTTACTTGCTAGCGAGATATCGTTTATTTACTTATAAAACTTTCACTTTCAAATTTTACTTGCTTATTTTTTTTGTATGTGCTTTATTTTAGAGCAAATAGGACGATGCTATTCATTTCAAGATATTCCCAACCATATTGGAAACATGTCACTGTTTTGAAGGTTTAAACTGGCATGACATGACTATAGGGATTCGTTTTTAAAAAAAATCAATTTTTAGATAGAGTATCACAAGTAATGCGTAAACACTTGCATTTTTTTAAATATATAGTAAGTCGTGATCAAGATAGGTGATTATGAGGTTTCATAACCGTCGTCTTATGTCTTACAACTAAAACAATACGCATAAGTATTCATTTATTTGTTTTTGAATTACAAATACTATTCTACCTTTATTCATTTCTAAATTACATCAAATAGAAAAATTATAAAAATGATCATTGACCAAAGAGACTTTTAGATTTGGCCACCTCCCGTGTCATGGGAGCGGCGCTTCACGCACACAAATGCACGGGATGTGTCATTTTTATGGTAATGATCAAGTGGTAGCGTCTTCCAATAGAAACATGACCCGTGCCATTGTGTGCGTGAAGCGTCAGTCTCATGACGCAGGTGGTGACCAAATTTGAAAGTCTCTTATCATTTTTGTAATTTTCTCTCAGATTAATCATAATATACTCTTTTACTACACCTTTCACCTAAAAGACTTATCTCTATCATCTGGACTAGTCCCACAACCACCAAGTACTTATTTGATTATCATATTTCTCCACTTACAATTAGTTAGTTATGAACACTACCTTCTGTTACTAAAATGACTATTTTCATTGTGTTTCTCAATAGTTAATAAGTAATTTGATCTTCACATAATAAATACAGCTCGATCACTTTTAGCACAAACAATGAAACAAATATTGAAAAAAATAAAAAAAATTAACACCCATTGTATAGAAGTGCATCCTTGAAATGAAATCGATTCATGTGTGGCCAGTGACAGATTCAGGAATTTTTCCCACCAGATTCCTTTTGATAGATTTTCACTGATTCTTACTATTTTTTTTATATCATACAAAATTTTCACTATTTTTTCATTTTTTTTCCAAACTAAGGGGTTCCCAGGAACCCTCAAAACACCTAGATCCGCCACTGTGTGTGGCAACAAGCTGAGAAACCACCCACCCTAGAAAAGCCCTACTCAATAAATGGCCGATTTTGATGATCGCAATATAACCAAAAGGACAATTACTGAAAGCAGGTAAAAGATTGTGACCGTGGTTTAGATTTAATGTTCATGTATGTGGTAGATGAAGGTGGTTTAATGTTCACTCAACTTTTGACTGTAGACCATTAGTTCATGGGTCCAAGCCGGCTGGCCACTTGCATGCAGCCCTCACTGTCAAATGTAGGTGATCTTACACCTTATACATTATTGGCACAGTAAGTACAATGTTTTTATTGTCATATATAGTGTGCAAATAAGAAATTTCTGAGATGTAATTACGGCCTTATTAGCATTCTGGTTGCTAGCTAGCTTGCACGTGTTAATAATACTTGGTTATGGCTTTGAAGTTTGGGTTCAAATACATACATAGTCTTCTAAAACTAAGAAGTCGTAGGAAGAGTGTCAAATCAACTTCGATTGAACTCATTCTAGCGGTACTAGAACCGACTCGTCGAACTTTACGATCTTAGATTTTAGGTTTTCGCTTTTAGATTTTTAACTTGTAGATTTTAGAATTTTTGTTTCAAATCATCGCGTTTTGTTATTTGACATTGTGTGTTTTTAGCGATTTATTGTGTCTTTTTTCCTCGTCTTTGTGTTATATTTTGTTCGGCATTGTGTTATATATTGTGATCCATTATGTCTTTGTATCATTCATAAATTTAGGTGACTGTATATATGATAACTCAACTTTACTTTGAATACTAGACATGGCACATAACCAAAAAGTTGACTATGGTTAAATCCTTAAATCAGTTATAGGCCTTTTATCGTTTGGTTTATTGGAAAATATCACAATCAAGTTTTATCAACTAACACTATTTAAGCTCTCTATTTTCTCTTCCAATAATGAACAATGTTGCTAAAAGGTCCATGTAATTGTAATTGATTGATCTCTATAGCACTGTATGAGTCAATCTTGATTTGAAGAGGTGTCAATGGTGCCATTATTATTTTCACGAGCTTGGATGGGGTTGTAAAACCATAATCAACCGGCTGTTAAAAATCCATTCGGCCGAAGCCATCCATGTAATATTACAATCAAGTTTTCTTAATGTCATATAAACAATGTTTTCAAGTATAAACATTTGGTTACAATTTTTATCCACTATTATGATTTTTTCTTAAGTAATAGTTAAATTGATAATTAATGTACAAATTGTTAAACTTGGTTTACTTACTTTTTCTTTATAACCTTTATTTATGTAGCATGCCACTTTAAAAAACAAATCATTGTTGAATAGTATTAATTTTTAAGACTGTTTTATTTAGTCCCTTTAGTTTAATGGGTTACAAAAAGATTTATAATAATCAATGAAACAATAATTTGCTATAGAATAAACACGTACTATATAGCCTTAATGAAACAATAATTAAATAGTTAAATTTGTATTTAATAATTTTATAGTCTACAAAACCTTTATAAGGTATATAATTTGTATTTTCAAGGAATAATTTAAATACTTTTATAAACGTATCTGTTACGTAGATTTTCAGTAGTACTTTTCAACTTATTATATTTTTTTTTCTTCATAAAATTGATGTTAAAAGGAGTAAGTGCAATAGTAAATGATCTCCAGTTTATTTTACAATAAAAAAGAAAATTACAAGTGTACTACATTATATCTTAAGGGTGCACGGGGCACCTTCGGTGACCCTATGCGGGGACTTCAAATGCCGTGCGGGTACACCGCCACCATCCAAACTTTACCGCGCGGGGACTTCATAGCTCGGTGTGTGCTCACCGATTGAGAGAGAGAGGAGAGAGAGAGAGGGGGTGATTGGTTGTTAATGTGGGTCCACCTTTTTTCCACCAATCATATTTTTTTCTTCTTTTTTTTATATAAAAATAATTGTGTGAGTGGAGTGATGCCAACGTTTGAGTGCAAAATGGGGACTTAAGAGGGGAGTTGACGTGACGCGTGCTGATTGGGTGTGTGTAAGAGAGGTCACTCCCCCCTTAGGGTATCCGGGGCACCCATCGGGGACCCCTTCGGTGACCACTTTCCCCGATCGGGAACACCGCCGCCATCCAAGCGGGAACCCGAATCGGGGAGGGTGAGCGGTGGGGAGTGACCGAAGAGGGGGAGAGATGGTGGTGGGGCCAGCCGCTATTTCAACCAATGAAAACTTTGTTTTTTTTTTTTTTTTTTCTTTTTGAATAAAAAAAGCAATTCACCTAAGAGGGGAGTGGCGCCATCAAATTGGGGTGTGAGGGGAGTTGACGTGGCACACGAGGATTGGGTGTGCGTAAGAGAGGGGACTCCCCTCTTAGGGGAGTGCCCCGGACACCCTTAGATGAGTGCCCCCACACCCTAATAATATAGATTTTCTGTAACACACTTCAACATATTTTTCATAATAATCTGATAAATACTATTAAGCTTCTAAATATTTCTATATCAAATTAGTATTAAAATGTCATCATACAAGAAAATCATGTAAATGGTCTTAACATTGGAGGGCCAAATAATAAATAAATTACCTACTATAGTTTCATTATTCATACAACAAAAAACAACGCGAAAATGTCGGAGAACATATAACCCAAAAATAGACATGCATGAAAGAGTTGTATTAAATTGTGTACACCCTAAAAACGAATCGGTTTATACTTTCCAAACGTTTAAAATAATAAATAAAAAAGCACAGGTAAGATTAAGAATTTATTAATTGCAACTATTATCTAGAAACCAGACTCATGTTATATATAAGAGTTTCAGCAAAATGATACTTCATATTCACCTCACTCTCTAGCTCCATTTACAAACTACAATGGAGTTATTAACGGCATTTATGCTTTTGTTCACAGCCTCCGTTAGTTTTGCGTTTGCAAAATTAATATTCCGACGAGGTGAAACATGCTACATGCTTGACTACGAATGTTACAAGGGCAACAAGGAGATGAAGCTAAACACAGAAGAATGCGCGAAAATTGTTTCGCGCAACAAGAATCTTCGTATCGAAGATTATCGGTTCTTGTTACAAACCATCGTTAACTCCGGCCTCGGTGAAGAAACTTTTGGCCCCAAAAACATCATTTCGGGCGAAGAACAACGCCCGAAATATGTAGATTGTCTATCCGAACTCGAGTTGATATTCTATGACACTCTTGATAATATATTTGCTAGGTCGAATATATCACCATCTCAAGTTGATATACTTGTGGTGAATGTATCTTTACTCTCTGCTGTCCCTTCTTTAACATCTAGAATTATAAATCATTACAACATGCGAGAGGATGTCAAGGCGTTTAATCTCTCGGGCATGGGGTGTAGCGCGAGTTTGATAGCGATTGATTTGGTTCAACACTTGTTCAAGACGCAGAAGAAGAGATTAGCCGTTGTTGTGAGCACAGAATCGATGGCGGGTAACTGGTATTGTTAGCCGAGTTTATTATCTATTATAGTTATTAATATTTGTTTTATTAGTTATTTGACATTTTATCATACCTTTAGTTGGTTAGATTTATTAGTATCTTTTTCATTGTTATCTTGGGATATGAACATATTTGGTTAATTTTTAGTAATTTAACACGAAGAAAATATTATTCACCAATATCGTTTTCTTTCAGGTACTCTGGGAGAGAAAGGTCTATGATGCTGTCGAATTGTATTTTTCGCGTAGGAGGATGTTCGATGCTTTTAACTAACGATAGGGCTCGTAAGAATCAAGCCATTTTGAAGCTGAATTGTTTGGTTCGAACCCAATTCGGTGCGAATGATGACGCGTACAATTGTTGTATGCAAGTAGAAGATGACGATGGATATGCTGGTTTTCGTCTAACCAAACTGCTCACGAAAGCTGCAGCTCGAGCTTTATCGAAGAATTTTCAAATTCTTCTACCAAAAGTGCTTCCACTTTGGGAGATAATTCGTTATGCAGTTACTAGAAAAACTGGTTCGAAAATTAACCTCAAAACCGGGGTTGAACACTTCTGCATACACCCTGGTGGGAGAGCTGTGATCGATGAAGTGGGCGCGAGTCTAGGTCTAGATGAATATGATCTAGAACCTGCTCGAATGACGCTGCATCGCTTTGGCAACACGTCGGCGGGTGGGTTGTGGTATGTTTTAGGGTACATGGAGGCCAAGAAAAGACTAAGGAAAGGTGATAGAATCTTGATGATCAGTTTGGGTGCAGGTTTCAAATGTAACAACTGTGTTTGGGAGGTCACTAGAGACATGAATCAACCAAATGTCTGGAAAGATGTGATTGAAAAATATCCCCCAAAGAAGATGATAAACCCTTTTCTAGAGAAGTATGGATGGATCAATGATGAGGTTGTAGGGTTTATCAGACCTGAGGAAATAGCCAAGATGCTTGCTTTTGCATAGACCATCACTTTTCAAATCTTCATCACATTGAGTGAATCATATTAGGTATTTGTTATGAAATTTGTCAAAGGGCAACTTATTTTTTACATTTTCTAATTGGTTTCTTGAGTTATATATATCCATATATATAATCTTGTAAACTTGTTACTTTCAACATTGTTTCACATTATGAATTATTTTAAGTATTTTAGGATAGTTTGTTGTATTTGGCATGTTCTTAATAAAACCTTGTCTACTTATGTTTTTGAATTGGAGTCATGAAGATGTTTCTAAGTGTTTATTTATAAAAGTTCCAAGTTCAAACTTGCAGTTCATATGTTATTGTGGATCATGATCATTATCCCATGGTCTAGTTTATATATTTTCTACTTTCCAACAATTTGTGTTATGAAACTTTTCTCGGTTTCCTCCAATTCTAAACGGAGAAATGGCTCTTGGTGATATACCCCGGCAGAAAAGAAGGCATGGTGTGGACAAAGTATTTACCAAAGGATTTTACTGATAGATTTTACCGATATGTGCGGACAGAATTTAATGACAGGTCACATGTCAAAATCAAATATTTAATTACATATGGTACTCATCCAACTAAGAGTGTTGAGAGTAAAATTGGGCTGGTTTTCCTTTTTATTAATGTTTTCAATTTCAAATTTTACCATAATGAGTGTTGACAGTACAATTGCACTGGTTTTCCTTTTTATTAATGTTTATGGAGGAAAGTAATTTGGGCCATTCACTTTAATTCTAGATCATGGAATCCAATCCCTGCTAAACTATCAATTTCAGGTCCATGGAAACAAATCGCTTCTGTTTCATCTAGCTATTGTCTCCCATGGAAACAAATCGCTTCTGTTTCATCTACAAATCGCTTCTGTTTCATCCAATCCCTGCATGGTTTTATCGGTTACTGTTGGGCAGGATTCGTGGTCATGGAGCTTGGATCCAACTGGTCAATTTAATATCAGTAGTATTCGGAAATCATTGGCTACCCTTAATCGAGTTCAGCCTCATTACGTGGTCGAGTGGAACAATTGGTTGCCAAAAAAGGTTGGGCTGGTAGCGTGGAGAGCTTATAAAGAACGATTGCCGACTAGAGAGGCACTACATGCAAGAGGTATTACGGTTCAGAACTTGGAGTGTATTTTGTGTCGAGAATATACTGAAACTTGTGATCATCTGTTAGTCTCGTGCGGCTTCGCTCAAACAGTTTGGCAAGTGGTATTTCAGTGGTGTAAAACGCATCCGGCGATCGCTTTTAGCATACATGATATTCTTGATGCACACCAGATTTTTGGTGGTTTGGTAAAAAAGAAGAAAGCCTTTCATGCGGTGTGCTTAGTCACATTATGGACCATTTGGACGTACAGAAATGATTTAATGTTTGCAGGGAAAGCAAAGTCTATCACAACCATTGTGGAAGAAATAAAGGCGAAAAGTTTCGTATGGGTGAAGCACCGATTGAAGGAACAGTCGATGTCATGGGATCAATGGAGGGGTTTTGATGTTTTTTGAAGTTATGTCTCATTAGGACTATTTGGTTTGAATTTGGTTTATTTGGTGCAGTGGCGGATCTAGAAAATCCGCCAAGCCGTAACGTTTTATAAATAAGCCGTAACGAAATCGAAAAAACCTCAAATTTTTCCAAAATTTACACTAATTTTTCCAAATTTTTCCGAGCCAAGCCGTAGCGGGCGTTGCCCCCCGGCATAAGGTAGCTCCGCCCCTGATTTGGTAATTCGGTGTATGTAAACTTTGGTGTTAGCCGCTGGCTAGATATTAATAAAAGAATTTTTGTTAGCCGTTCAAAAAAAATTAATGTTATAAATCCAAAGCTGAGTTTCAAATTTTACCATAAGGTAGCTAGAATTTTGAATAAATTGTCAAGCTTGTCCCTCGGATTTGGTTATATTTTTCTGTTTCATTAAAAACAACTTTTTTATATATTGTAGTACTTCGCTTTAGGCTTGTTTTTGCCAATTTCATTCTTGAGGTTGGAAATTTATTGCGACTATTATCCCTCGGAAAATGATCATCAGGGATGAAAATAACAACATTTCAAACTTTTTGAATACAAATGGCATCCCAGGGACGAAAGTCGCAAAAATGACCAAACCTCATGGATGAAAATGACATTTTACTCTAAAATTTTTAACATCCTTTGGTGAGTTTGACTAACCCGATTATTTGTAATACTACCACTACCACTATAACTATGTAAATATCTAGTAATTATATACTTAAATATTTAAATAAGATAATTCTTAATATTAATAGTATTTAGTGGTTAAAATGTGAGTCGTTTAATTTAAATAATATTTAGTTATAAAAATATAAATATTAAATGTAAATGTAAATGTAAATTTAAATCTTAATATAAAGTATTATATACAAGATAATCTATACTATTAAAAAAGGAGAAGTGATGGATATGAATGTAATTTTACATCACATACAACTTTAAAAGCAATATGTACAAATAAAAACAACACATTTGAGAGGGATATAATAGTAATTAACATTAATTTTTAAGACACTAGAGGGATATAATAGTAAATTAATCATGCTTCTATAGTTAAAATCTAGATTTCATTTCCACATTTACCCTTTTGACCCTTTCTCTACCCCAAAACTGTTACTGCTCTTTATTTCTTTAATATTGGCCTTTATTTCTTTCAGTAATGGTCTTTTAATACTACCCTTATCGACTACCTTGTCAACATTGGAATCCACCTTATTTCATCATCGTCAACACCAAAAAGCCAAACAATGGCAGATGGTGGAGTTTGAAAAGAATAATTGAGACTCTTGAATGGCGATTGAAGTTCAACTGATACTCAGACCATGTTGCTTGAAAGATCCCAATAATGAGGTTTTTTAATACCGGAAACTGTAGAGGGTTCTTTGTTTCCGGCGGTGGAATGGACGCATCAATCACTGGTGAGTTTCTATTACTTTTCAATTTTTCAGTTTGATTCATCTTCAATCTTATTCGAACCCTAGAATTTGTATCCATGTATATGTAAATCAATATGCAGGGTTTGAAGAGGGGTTATCGCATACATGGTCAGCCTAGCGTTAGGATGAAGATGCAGTGAGATGACGGCACAGGTAAGCAAATGACATCTTAATTTATGCAAAAAAATCTGATTTGTTTCGATTCAGTATGGTGGGTTGAGATTTCGTTCACATTTTCAGTCTAAATTCTTCACTATCAGTATGAAACATATAGCGGAATTTCATGTTTTCTTTAATTGGGTTTGATAAAATTTTGTTTTGATTAATCGACAATTTTCATGATTTCATTTTGTTTGATTTGGTTAGGTTAAATTTTGTTTTGATTAATCGACTATTTTCATGATTTCATTGTAACACTGTGAATCTGGATAGAGAGTTTTGTACTTGTGGTAGATTGATTTGGTGATTTTAAACTTTGTTTTGATTATTACAGGAGACCACTCCAGTCGATGAGGTATTTGAAACGTTGAAATTACAAGTGAGGGATTGACGAGTGAAGAAGGGAATAAGAGGCTTAATGTATTGGCCCTAACAAGCTAGAAGAGAACAAGGTAGACCAATAACTACTATTAAAACATTATATTTGGTCTTTGATTTGGCATCATCATTGATATATAGTGTTTCTTTCTAGGCATATACTTCTGTGTTATACCTCAGAAGTTTGAGAACTTCAAAATTCATTTTAAGAGGGAAACCTTAGGGTGCAAACGAGCAGAGCGGCTCGCGAGCTACTCGAGATCGACTCGAGAAAAAGCTCGAAATGAACCGAGCTTGAGCCTAATATAAAAGCTTGTTTGTTTATCGAGCCCGAGCTCGGCTCGTTTGCACCCCGAAACCTACACGTTTTCTGTAGAACAGGTAATATTGCACTATATGATATGTGTTTAGGACCTTGTTACAAGATTTGGCTGGAAACTACATATCTATATCTATAGTTGTATTGTTTTTCGTGATCTATCTTATGTAGGCTGTTGCGGAGACAACCCTTGGATTTATAAAAGAAGCACCAGCTACTAGAATTACACAGAACCGGCACACGACAAGCAAGATTTTTTGTGTTTTTACGGCTGGAAATGAAGCTAAAAGTCTAAAACAAATGCAATTGAAATACTGGTTTGTTTTTCTTTTTTAAACACAATTACATTTTAGTAATTTACATTTGAGATTTTTTTGGTAAAGAACACATGAGACCATGATTGGACGCGTAGTCGAAATGGAGGTTCATGCTATATTATTGTTGATTATTGATGTTGCTACTTATTTTAAATTTTTTGAAATGAAAAAGATAACAAGAGTCCTTATCTGTCGGGTATTATCTACAGATGGACTGTACAAATGCTTCACACCCGAATTTTATTGGTGGCAGTAAGGATGTAGAGTTGCCTATGCAGCAAGTCAAGTCTTCTAGGATTGCTTCGGCAGTTTCAAGGCAAAAGGTGTAACTATGTATAGTCTGGTGTTAGTTTTGCATCTTGGCTCGCTTGCTGATGGCTCTATTTCTAACTATTAGTTAAATTTGGTTGGTCAGGATGCTGCTGAGTTGGATAAAGCACCACAATGTGAAAGAAGTATCAAGTGATGCACATTTCTTAAATTAACAAGTGTAGTGTGCAGATTTAGTTTGTTATGATGTGCTTCTTTGGAAATTCATGGTGAGCAGTTACCGCCAAACATCCAGAAAGGATATGCATAAGTTGCTCTGAATCAGGTGAGTGGAGTATTACAAGCTGGGTTCTCTTTACACATTGTAGTACGAAAGATATAATATTAACTGATGTTAGTGTTATTTAATTAGGTTGTCTCATTTGTTGTTCCACACTCCCTTAGCCATCTTCTTGTCCTCACAAACAGATTATTCTAGGACTCGTATTGGATGCTCTAAATGATTCAAAGACCGGTGTTGTAGGGTTTCTCTTCAGTTAGCAGGCCATGTTCGTTACACGACGTTTATACAATCGTCGCTCAGCTAAACATTAATCAATGAATTGTTTAACGTTACCGGGTCAGCCTCCTTTCCGTTTTCGTATGCCTAGCGCTACACTAATGATGTATTCAATGCACGGTCTTAGTCTTTACCATCGCAACTAACCGCTGCAGGCTTTTTTTTGCTTTGAATACATGGGGTATAGAGAAATCTGCTATAGACGCACATGAATCGGACAAACCTCAAGTTCAAGAAACGATTGAATGGTGCTAGGGGTAATCGACGTGTTTCAGTAATGCCCACCGGGTGTTTGTTAATATATTTCAATGAATTTAGCCATTATTGTTTTTCAAAAAGCTATGATTAGCTTCTTACATTAGATAGCAAAACATCTAATCTCATAGAATTATGAATAAAATGTTGGGATGCTACAATTTTTGGGCAGGTTAGTTATTTAAAAATACAGAAATTGAAACAAGAAATTTTGTTTTATTCTATCCTATCAAATATGGCAGAAGAATCTTTATTAACAAAGTAATAATCTGCCCAAATTTATGATAAAATTGAAGCGTACATGAAAAGATAGTGAAGACGTGTTAGTGCACTATGTCTGTCGACTTCGTCTTGTATCGAGTCATGTAATAGGATAGGATAAACCAGTGCTCGGGTTGCTAGAAAATGAGATTTGAGTGTTTATAGTGATTTCGCTTGAAAGAGCCAAAGGCCATTTCAAACGAAATTAACATTGTTAATTTCGCTTGAAATGACACTTGACCATTTCAAACGGAATCAGCTCACCTATATATAGAGGAGCCTAGAGTGTCATTTGACACGGAATTAACTTTCGGACTTGAGTAGCGAAGCTTTGCCGAATTGTCTCCAGGTGCTGTAAGACTATTACATCAATAATAGAGACATTATAATTGAATTGAGCGTCCGTTTCATTGATTCCGCCTTTGATTCGGATCCAAAACTCTTCTGAACGATTCATTCAGGTCGCACAACGATCCTACAAGTGGTATCAGAGCTCAGGAGGAAGAGTTTAGCTTGATTTCATCAGTTTTCTGACTTCTATACCTTCTTTTTCAAAATTCACAAGATTTTACGGACAAAATGGATTGAATTTCACACATTACACGCGAAACAAAGTTTTAACAAAGCCTTGAGAGAATCAGACCTAAATATAGATTAAAAGTGACAAAAATGGACCAAAAGGTTAATTTCGTTTGAACGAGCACCTGATTTCGTTTGAAAAGTTGAGACATTTTCACACGAAATTACTGATTTTGTTTGAATTACATCTGATTCCGCTTGAAAAGGGTAATTCCGTTTGAAGTTCTGATTTCGCTTTAAGTTGTGATTTCGTTTGAAGTTGTCATTCAGGGATTCCGTTTAAAAGTGTGATCTTGTGTGAAAGGGTATTCCGTTCCAAAGTGATTTCGCGCCAAAGTGATTCCGTTTGAAGATCACTATTTCGTTTGAAAGTGGATATTTCGCGTCAAGATCATTTCAAGTCAACCGAGTGTCAGTTTGTTTCAAGTTGTTTGATATTGTTTAAACTGATTGTGTTTGTTTGATTGTTTTTGTCTCCAGGTAATTCAAGAAATTCATATCATGGCTGAAGAGTTCTACAATACGTTCTATAACGCGTTTACATCCGAGTCTTCCGAAACCTCAACTGTCACACCAAAAACCATTACAAAAGCGATCAATGAGAATATTAAACATGATAACTTCTACGGAACACATTCAAAACCACCAACTCTTGAAAGTATTGAAGATTACACTTGGTGGAAAGATCGATTCATCAACTGGGCAAAAGCTTATGCTCATGAAAGCTGGTTTTGTTTGGAGTTTGGTTATAAAAGGCCGACCAATGATAAAGGAGAAGAAACCCCGCTAAAAAATTTATCAGCAGAAGACAAAAGAGAATTCTCAGCTGAACAAAGAATGATTGCGTTAATTCAATCTTCAATCAAAAATGACATGTTTGCTTTATTGCAACATGACGGAACATCGAAATCTGTCTGGGAAGCTTTACGGGTAAAAGCTGGGGGGGGGGGGTAAACAAATCAAGAAAAATAAAATTGCATTATTAAAGAAAGAATTTGATTTGTTTGATAGTTTGAAAGGTGAATCAGTTAGACAAATGATAGAGAGATTTGGTCATCTAAAAATTGAGCTTGATCGTTTTGGTATTGTTAAAACTAGAGAAGAAATAATTGATAAGATCATAGAAGCGTTACCACGAGCTGATCAGTGGAAAACGTTTGTTTTCATATTGAAAAATGATGCTTTATATGATACAATTTCTCTTGATGTCTTGATAGAAAAGATAGAAAGTCATGAGCTTGAATTGCAAAAGCAGAACAAGATGAGGAGTTCTTCACATCAACAGAATGTTGGTCTCTACTACAAAGGTAATTTACCTTCAGTGAAAGTTGGAGAAACACCAAAGACAGCATTCAGTGGTGAGAGGACAAAAGAGCCACAGAAAAGTTCATCAAGTTACAATCCGGGTTATCATTCAGCTTATTCAAAAGCTAGTTCTGAAGAATCAGATGAGATATTGTGCAACATTGCTCTCAAGTTGAAAAATTCTCCTGCAATGAGCATCAATGCAGCTAAGCAGCAAATGAGCTTCCTTGCATCTGTTCTGGAATCGTATGAAGTTCTTATAGCTGGCAAAATTGGAAACTCAGAGTTAACCAAAGAAGACTATGACCAGATTGATCCGGAAGAGATGGAACTCATTGACATCCGCTGGTGTTTAGCGAGTTCCATCAGAAGAGCTCAGAGATACATGGAGATTACTGGGAAACAATCATTAGGCGGTGCATCAACAAAACTTGGATTTGATAAGTCCAAAGTGACCTGTTTGAAATGTAAGAAAAAAGGTCATTTCAAGAGAGAATGCAACAATTCTGCAGTTGGTGGAAATGAACATCCGTTCAATGATGATTATTACCGAAAGGCAATCTACCACCGAAACAAAGAAGAGCCAAAAATGATCGAAGATAAACCCAGAGATAAGTGAAGAGCTTGTGCTGTAATCCATGATGATGAAGGATATGATTGGAGTCAGATTCTTCCAGAAGAAGATCGTGTTGATAATCAAAGTACAGCTCATGGCAGAAACTCATCAAAGAGCAAACATTATGTTTTTGTTGCTGAAATAAAAGAGGAAAACAAAGAAGAAAATGTTATAGCTGATATCAAAGAGAAAACCAGAGAAGAGATTCTGAGTGAGAAAACATACAGAGAAAGAAACATTGCTTGGAACAGAATTGATATAATGCAAGAGGAATATGAAAGTGCAGTGATCAACAAGAGATGGGATAAGAAGCGAGAATGCTACGTCAACAGAATTGGTGAACCTGTTGTTCCCAAGAAAGACATAATCTTTGATGATGTTCTGTTAGTAATCCCTCGATCCGTTGAATACTATACTAATGTTGAAAAAGATAAAACATATGTGAAGAAATTTGAAAAACTCCTTAGGGATGTTATGACTTCAAGTCTGAAGAAGAGGGATGAAGAGAGAATGAAGAAGAATGTTGATGAGATGGTGAATAATTTGAAGAAGGTCGCTGAGGAAGTCAAAGTCGAAGCAGTTAAAGAGGAAGATGTGAAGGTAGAAAAAGTTGTTGTGAATGAAGAAATTGTGAAAGAAGCAGTTACTGAAAAACTGCAGGTTGAAGAAGCTAAGAAGAAGGTTGAAAGTTCAATTGAAGTGAAGAATAAAAATTTGGATGCTGGTGATACTGAAGTTGGTGTTGAAGAAAAACAAAAGAATGATGCTAATCAGACAGATACTGCAGCTTACACCGAAGTGCCAATCACTGAGGTAATTTCTGATTCTGAAATCTTAAAAATTGTTGAACAGTGCAAGAAATGCATGGAAACGTGCAGTGCTTGTACTGAAAAAGACGAAAGGTTTAGAACAAGAGATCTTGAATTTACCAAAATAGAAGAAGTTTTCAAAATTAAATACAAGGAAATGTTAGAAAACGAAAAAGTTTTGAAAGATAATGATGAAAAACTTTTAGAAAAATGTAAAAAGTTAGAAAAAGAAAATGAATTTTTGAAAGAAAATATTTTGAAAAAGACAGAAGAATGTGATCAAAAAGAAAATGTTTGTCAAGAAATGAAAAAGGAATATGATTCAATAAAATTGGCATATCACATTACAAAAGAGTCATATGAAAAGGTGAAAAGTGAAATGAAATTTGTTCAATCAAGATTGAATTACTGTTCTGAAACAACAACTGAACTAAAGCGACAGTATGAAATAAAGCAACAAGTTGTAAATTCTTATATTGAGGATGTTGCAAAGCTAAAACGTCAGATTGCTGATTTAGAACAGGATAACAACAAGTTAAAAAGTTATCACGTATCATCATATGTGCTTGAAATAATTTTCAACATAAACCCGGATGGAAAAGATTCTGAGCAAAACAAAAAGGGCATTGGCTCAGAGTTTCATCAAGTTCCACCACCGGAAAAGTTTGTATTTTATGATGATGAAAAGGTCGAAAAAGCTTTCAACATGGTAGATCAATTGCCAGATAACATTGACATAACCTATTCCAAATCTGATGATTCTAGTGATTCAGAGGTGGTAGGTAAGGTCGTTGAAAGTGTGTTGAAAGCAGAGTCAGTTGAAACAGGTAAATCTGAATCACAGGATGAAAATGAAGGTAATTTTCATGATGGATATCTGAAAAACTCAAAATCTGAGAAAAATTTGAATGATGATTCAAAAGGATTGGTTTATACCATGATTGGATCAGACAAATTATTCTTAGATGTTGTATTCCCAATTCAAAATGTGATTTCAGAAAAGGTTGATAAAGTTTTCAAAATGGTTGAGATTCAAAAGTCTGAAATTCCAAAGTTTGTTGGAAAAGGTCATAAAACTTTGTATAATAAACCTGGTTACAAGAAGAAAAACATGAAGGCTGGGTTGGGTTATAAGAAGAAACAAAGTAGAAATAAAAATGAAACGCCAAATTATCAGACAAAGATGAATTTTGTTCATGGAACAAGTTCAGAAGAAGAGAAAGAACTCAAATTTAGACGACAATCAAATGAAGAGTTCTATGCTCAAAAGAAAAAGCAACAACCACAGGTCAAAGATCTGTCCAAGAGAACATGTTTTAAATGTGATCAAATGGGACATCTTGCACGCAAGTGTCCAAATCTGAAACCTGTTGATGTTGACAAAAAGAAGTCTGATAATGTGGTAAAACAGAAATCTGAGGATGTGAAACACATGTCAACCAGATTTGATTCAAAACAAACTTGGAGGCACAACACAAACAAGTTTGCTTTGAATCAAACTTGGAAATCAAACCTGAATAGGCTCGATTCAAAACAGACCTGGAATTCTCACACATCCAGATTCAGAACAACGCAAAGTTGGAAGACAACTGTTGATGCAACAAAACCAAACGAGTTTTGGAAACCAAAAGTTGTTGTTCAAAATCAAAATGTTCAAAAAGATTCAAATTTTTACAAACGAGGTACTCCAAAAGGTCAAACATGGTCTGTTAAGAAACAAATGACTTCGGTAAAAGATGAAAAAGTTGAAGTCAAAGTTGAAAAAGTCTTTGATGACAAAGATTTTCCGAAACTGCATGATACATATTGTGTTGAAATGCCTAAGGTCCAACAGACCTGGGCTAAATTGTTCAAGTAATTGAATAGTTGATTGTGCAGGTGCTCAAGAAAATTGAAGATTGTAAAGATGGAAATAGGAGCAGCCTGGCACAACGGGAGGAAGAGGCTGCTGAATCCTGTGTTGGTTGAAACAGGGAGTTTGTTTGTTTTCTGTACATAAATAAACAATATTTCAAAAACCCTAAAAATTGAAAATTTTGAAAAATCAAAAATATGTTTGTTTTTAAATTTGTCAAATATTCATAAAATTCAAAAAGATGTTGATTGAATACGCCGAAACCCTCACGGCTGAACAAACATGATTAATTTCACAAGATTGAAAAACGATTTTCAAACTGTAAAATATCAATGTGTTGTAAATCATGGGGGTATGTTATACTTTCTGCAAAACAGAGCACGCAAAGCAGAAAATGGATGGCAAGACAAAGCTATCAGCATCGGTTATCAAATTTTCTTTAGAATGATGTTGCATTTTAGGGGGAGTAATATTGTCCAGAAAATCCAAAAACATTTGAAAATTTGAAAAAGTCAAAAACATGATAAAAGTCAAAAATTGAGTTTTTGTGTAAAAAGAGGAAATGATAGTACATCAGTAGACAGTTACAGTATGCTAAAGAAATGTAATGATTATATAGAGTTAAACGGTCTCACTGATGATATGCCAATAGATTTTTATACATTTAGTAAACTTTTTCGGGATATAAAAATAAATTCAAACTTGCTTGTTTCGTGGGGAACACTACTTGGATATATAGGTAACCCCTGAAATCTCGTTTGAAGGACCCCTCTTTCTGAGATATTAGGTCTTTATGCTTAGTGATATCTGGGGTATTATCCCGGGACTTCTCATGTGTTGTTGAAGAAAATATTCTCTAAAGGGAACACACCAAAAGTTGAAGCCGTCATCTCTCTGATTTTGCGGAAGCAATAGCCTGAGCTCTCACGGCCCTCGCAATTAACCCCTTACAAATATCATCTAGGTATACTCACCTGTAAGACTGAATATTGGGATCTGGATACGGGAGTATATTCAAGAGGTGGGACACATGAATGAGTTTAAGTCTTTAATACACCTAATTCGTATCCTGAATCAGTTGAAATTTGTGTGAAAATTTAAGTGGATCAGTATATCGACAATCTAAGTGAATTGTTTAATCCTTAATGTATAACTAAGCTCAACGGTACTTGTGACTTGTCAGAAACTGATATAATCCTCTAATGCGAACTCAAACAAAAATATTGTCTGTTAATATGTTTGTAAATATCTCTTTACTGTTTTATATTTCAGAAAAATACAAAAAGATTTTTGATTCTGCTTTATTTTCGACAACTGATGTCTGAGAACTGAGTTTCAAAATCTAAGTATGCTGATTGTGTTTCTGAAATAAAACAAGTTCATTAATTTGAAACTTGAAGTTTTTTAAATAAAAAAAATTCAAAAACAGTTTGTGATATCTCCAATGTCATTAATTTGGACTTGGATGATTGACTGTGAGGGATTTGGATGCTTATATTGTTAAAATCTTTGAAATAGAGTCAGTTTCCGATCCATGAAATTTGTTAAAAAGTGTTAGTTTAGAAAGTTTGAAAGAGCCAGGTTTTCAATCCTGGAATTTCAAAATGTTGTTACTTATAAATGTTTGAGTGATTGCAGATATTGTACCAGACTATGATCCCGACAGCAGAGTCTAAGGGGGAGTCTGAAGACGAGCTCGAAGCAAGGGGGAGCTTGTAACCAGAAAGCAAGGTGTCGATCCCTAAAGCACGGAAGCTTGATGAAAGGGGGAGCCTGAAGAAGCTGTTAATGTTAGAGCCAGAAACAGATCCTGGTATAATATTCAAAGATAGAAGCTGATCAATGAAGAGAATGATTGATGGATGCTTACAGTGTTAGACAATTTGGAAAGAGTGTGAAGACTGATCAAGACTGAAGAAGTGTCATGATAAAGACTCGACACTAAAGACTTCGTCAACATCCAAGGGGGAGTCTGTTAGTGCACTATGTCTGTCGACTTCGTCTTGTATCGAGTCATGTAATAGGATAGGATAAACCAGTGCTCGGGTTGCTAGAAAATGAGATTTGGGTGTTTATAGTGATTTCTCTTGAAAGAGCCAAAGGCCATTTCAAACGAAATTAACTTTGTTAATTTCGCTTGAAATGACACTTGACCATTTCAAACGGAATCAGCTCACCTATATATAGAGGAGCCTAGAGTGTCATTTGACATGGAATTAACTTTCGGACTTGAGTAGCGAAGCTCTGCCGAATTGTCTCCAGGTGCTGTAAGACTATTACATCAATAATAGAGACATTATAATTGAATCGAGCGTCCGTTTCATTGATTCCGCCTTTGATTCGGATCCAAAACTCTTCTGAACGACTCATTCAGGTCGCACAACGATCCTACAAGACGATCCCTTCGAAAATGCACCTTTCTCATGGGTTTTAAAGTCAATGACTAATCGTGTGACTTTTTTTATGTAATTGTTTTAGGTTGAAATCTTTTCATGTTGCAAGGAGATTGTTTAAATATGACATTACAAGGTGTTCAGAACGAGTCTTGAGGTTAATGAACTAG
Source organism: Helianthus tuberosus (assembly GCA_030545235.1). Lineage (NCBI taxonomy): Eukaryota > Viridiplantae > Streptophyta > Magnoliopsida > Asterales > Asteraceae > Helianthus > Helianthus tuberosus. The sequence goes on along the minus strand of CM060430.1, from coordinate 174,599,675 downwards.
AAAGAAGAAAGAAGAAAGAAAATGAATAATATGTCCTTTGCTTAATCTCTGAAATTCAGTTATTTATCATGTATATTAATTTTTAGTGACTAATGTTTTTTCTTTCTTTCTTTTTAATATCTTACCAATGGAAAAAGTGACAGCATAATACTCATAGGACGGTATCTCTGGTAATTGCTACTCGACTTCATTTATTTTAGAGGTGGGTAACTTCACCTGTTCAGTTAAGAAGCAAGTCAAATGAAAATATATTTTATCGCTTAACCGGTCATATAGCAAATACGTAAAATAAACAAGATAAAGTGGGCTAAGTAGTCTAAACTCAACCCAAACGTGTAATCTTATAGAAACGTTGACACTAATTATTTACAGAAACTTGCCTTTGCTTAATGTCTTTATTCATTTTATTGATCGTCTTTCTTATTTTTCATTACTAATGCTTTTGTTTCTTTTTATTTTAAAATCTTACAGATGGAAAAAAAAGTGATAGCATGAAGAATTCCAATGCTGCTAAGATGGTATCTCAGATTTAGCTTCCTTATTTTAGAGGTGGTCTTATCTTAACAAATGAGTCAAAACCAGACATTTTAGATGTGGTCATTATTTTAAGAAATGAGTCAAATGAAGTAATATTATATCTTCTATGGAAAATTTCTAAACAGACAAGGTCAAAAGGGCCGAAACCTCATTTGTACGCATATCCATGTCCTTTTATCTAGATGATCACTTATATAGTAAAATGGCACAAGTTGTGTAAAGTCATTATTTAAAGCTCAAATTGAGAAAGTGATTATAGTTTGAGAGGTAACTAGTACTTCTGTTTATGTGGGATAACTTTTTCATTGTAGATTTGATTCAAGCACATTCTTAACTTTTTCCTTGCATGTTTCCTTTTTAATTGCAGTATTTTATAATTAACTCTTGAATTTGCTATGTTTGGGGTGGTGTTTGATCTTAAATGTGGTCAAATGGGTTTAAAAAGTATTCGGTAAAAGTTAACCGGGTCAATGGGATTGAAGTACCCGACCACCGGATATACATGTATTGGGGGTAAATGCACCGTCTCTTCAAGCCGGCATTGAAGCCATTAACCCTTCACCAACCCCTTGCTTCCGTGCACCATCGTATTTCAAACATTTTGTTGTGGTATAATTTATATACAAGGTAGCATGCTATTATTTAACTGTCTCCTATGGCCGTTAAAAACTTAACGTTTAATGTTTGAATTTTTTTCTCGCCTCACATGGTCGACCCCGCCGCAACGCGCGGGCTTCCCACTAGTAAATATTAAATGTAAATTAAATCTTAATTTAAAGTAATATATACAAGATAATATTTAGTGTAGTAAACTAAAGAATCTCCAAGGCATTAAATAATGTATTAATTATAAGAAAATATATCAAATGAAGGCAAATTAGAAATTATTGCATAGAACACTTTTATCTTACGTAGCAAAATTTGTCTAAGTCGTATTAAACTTTGAGGTAATTAGAATGGTGCCATAAGAGATGTAATATACATAAAAGATAATATCGATATATGCATATGCATGCATGTATATGTTAACATGTTTGAATATATTAGCGTGTTAGCTAATTGATTTTCTGTTAAATTAGTGTGCTAACTAATAAGATTAAGAAATCAATGAGATATTAATAAAATAACACTTAACAGACTAACAGTTATTAAATAATAACCATATTAAAAGATTTTATCCATCCCTGTATATTACATTTTTTTATAGTTATACTTGTGGAAATCCCCACGCGTTGCAGCGGGAGCTCAACAAGATATCAATCATAAAAACAAATACCGGTTTCGGCTCCGATAATAACGTTACTGGAACAGATGTTGTTCGGTCATAATCGGTGCCCGGTATCGACACTCGCTATTTAATCATAAGTAGGAAGTAGCCAATTATAACTTTAACAACAGATATTATTAATAAAATGGGCATTAGCAAGGTATTAAGCCCTGGGGAAGTACAATCACCAATATGACAATACAAAAATAAACAACCTAAATCATTGAAGGGGTATGGTCCCAAAAAGCCGTGTAGACCATACTCCTTATACATTAATCAAACTAATCTACAGACCACGCACCGGCTACCATGACCTAACAAATGCTTTGAAGACCAACACACTCTTTTTTCTGAGTCCAGAGCTCCAACCATTTACTTCGCGCATGGAAGCAGCACTGGACTGGGGGGACTTGAAGGGGTATGGTCCCAAAAAGGCGTGTAGACCATACTCCTTATACGTTAATCAAACTAATCTACAGACCACGCGCGGGCTGCTTGGACAAAACAAAAGCTGAGCGCGAGGTTCGAACAGGATTAAAGATCAGATCCAGCACTTAGCATCCTGAATGAAGGCACTCAATCCCTAAGCCTTGCGCCAGCACCAAAGATCTTCTAGAAGACACAAACGGTTGGCACCAAAGGGACAGAGCGGACATTCTTTGTCGCCGTCTCCAGGCCCAAGGCCCATCAGCCCATCTCCTTCTAAACTACTCCGACTAAAGATAGGGTCCTTCATACACAGGAAGGACCGTAGCTAAGCTCAGGAAGGATTAAGAAGATTAACCCTTATAGTCGAAACATAAACCCAACTAATAAACCTAAAACTAGTTACGTACGCGCAACCTTGACAAGCTCATGGCAATGAGCCGATAGCAACTACCCGCAATCAAACAGCGTGCGCCAGGTTTGCCCAAGCAATTTCCACGATGAACAACCAGGGGATATTCATCATCCCATTTATCCCTACTCACAGCGAAAGACAGACGCAACAAGCATGGACAACAACTTTCCCGCATCTGGGCGACTGGTAAGCCTAAAACTCAATCTTTACTTTCGAGCACTCCTAACAAGTCTAGTACTCCTACCACGCTTGCACGCAGAGCAGCACTAGACTGGGGGACTTGATGGGGTACGGTATTAAACCCGACCCGAGCGGTCAGACGTCCCGTTACGTATTGCTTTTATATTAATTATTTATTATTGTTGCTACTAACCCAACCGCGAGGCCCAACGCGATGTAGTTTACACTACTTTGGGTCGGGGCTTGTAGAGATAACCCCTAACTGGGCCTGGCCCATTGAGGTTAGGGGAGGCCCATATCCCCCTATATAAAGAGGTCTCCACCTCTTGAATAGGGAGGGCATATGGAGCCACACACTTTGGTAGCTGGAAACAGGAGAGTCATCTCCTACCGGCAATCTCTACAGCTCCACTTTCTTTCCTTCTCCATTGCAGATCTAGGTTCAAGAGGAAGAACAAGATGTGATTCTTCACCCTCATGTAGAACGCGGCCTGGTCATCCCGGCGGTGAACCCGTGTTTCTTCAATCACCATTCAAGAAAAACTAAAACTGCTCCCGCTCTCCCAAAATAAGTGGCCAGTACGTCTTCCATTGGTTCCGAACACAAAGAAATCTGAGGGCCTTTATGCCTTCAATTATCTAAGGGAAGTAATTCGGTTTTTGATTGAACACCTTATCGTTTTCTGCTTTCCAAACACTCTGAAATGTAGTTAAGATTACTTACTGAACCACCTTGGCTTTTTTCTTGGATCCGTGGGATGTGGACAAACTAACAATAGCAAATCATTAACCGAACCTGTGTATTGCGACTGGGAACTAACCTTTTTTGCAAAGGAAAAATCACAAATGTAATTGTTTGCTAAACTCGAGCTATAAGATTAGGAATATAATATAATGATAACTGTGAATTCAATTTTATGGTTTATGTTAACTGAAGTCTTAATCAAAATGCATCTCATCATAAAAAAAAAGTAAAAAACACAAACTTAAAACTCAGAACATAACCATCTTCAATTTTTGTAAATCCTTCATTTGATCAGTTTCTTTTAAATCCTTTATTTTTTTATTAGAAACAAATCTACTTTCACTTTCCAGCCCTTGATCTTTCTTGTCATTTTGCAATACCATAATCATATACAATACACATTGTTGAGGATTAAGGAATAATAAGAAACCACTCATACAATCCATAACACATTATTAAAAATATATATAACCAAAAACTAACTACAATGAAAATATAGTCGATAACACCACCGCCGCCTGCACCAACCGTTGTTGCACTTCCGTCGCTGATTGGTTGTTCCTCATTTCTACCACCGGGCCTGGTCACGAAAATTTCCACTGCTGCCGTCTTACTTCACTTCACTGGAATCGGGTGTGCGCCTCTCTCATTCTTGTGGCCGGAAACACGATGGTCGTCGGCGGTGATAGCGACGTTCAGATAGGGCTGTTCAAAAAGCTCGTGGCTCGGAGCTCGCTCGAAGCTCGCTCGGATTTAGCTCGTAAAAAGCTCGCTCGATTTGGCTCGGTTTAAAAGTGAGCCGAGCCGGCTCGGCTCGGTTAGAAAGTGAGCCTAGCTCGGCTCGGTTCGGCTCGCTTTGTAGCTCGGCTCGGTTTAGCTCGAATTATTTTACTTATAATAAGTTTTAATTTTATATACATTATAATATATTACAAAAAAACTGATTATTATTTACATGTATATAGGTTTGTAATTTGATATTTATGGCATATTTGAAGATTGATTACCATACTAATGAACTAATATTGTATTTTATTGAAATTAAAACTTATTTTGCGTTGTTAAACTTGATTTTGGTTTGAATTGTATTAGGTTGAACTTATTTTGAATATATTCTTTTAAATTATTGAATAATATTTTAGGCTATTAAATTTTAAGAGGTATATATTAGTTTTTTTTTTATAAAATCGAGCCAAACCAAGCCGAGCCGAGCTAGCTCGGTTTAAAACCAAGCCGAGCCCGAGCTTAGATTTTCAGCTCGGTTTCAAATCCGAGCCGAGCCGAGCCAGCTTGGTTTATAATCGAGCCGAGCCGAGCCCGAGCTTGGCCTGGCTCGGCTCGGCTCGGCTCATGAACAGCCCTACGTTCAGATCGGTGTGGAGATATTCAGATAAGTGATGGATGCTTGTTGCAAATAATTAATATATATATAATGTTGTAACAGATTGTTCGAATAATTATCATTATCTCATAAATTCTCTTTCAATGGCCATAAAAGCCATCGGTTACACTAAGGAAAAGCTCTCTTTCGGTTTCCAACAAAGGGAAAATGGATGCTTTTAAAAGTTACACTTCTAGCCCTTTAACAATATTTGAATTACACTTTGGTTAGTATCTTTAATTTTATAAATCCATTTCAAATTGTCATATTAATATTATACGAATTGTGGATTGGATTCACGTTAAATTGATGGTTTAATATAAATTCATAAAAGCTTATAAAAGTCATTGATCAAGGGAAGAGAAGAGGGGTAGAAATGAAAGAATATAACAAACATTCCTTTAAAATCCCAAATGTTGCATGTCTAACCTTTAATTTAATTAATTAGTTCCTTTAATTATTATAAAACTTTTATTTAATTCTTTAATTTAATTTAATTAATGGAAGACATAAGTGGGCATGAATTCCATCGATGAAATGTCTAGATTGCCCTCAAAGTGTCTTAAAACTTTGGACAATGTCCAAGTTTCCCCCCTCTAAAATGGCTTGCTTCATTTATACATGGTGCTACAAGATTTGTACCTATGCAAAATTACGAAAAGGGTAGAAAACTCAGTTTTCTTAATATAGTATTATAGATATTTTGTTATATAATTCACCAAAAAACTTGCAAAGTTACATCAAAACAGAAGGTAGACGGGCAACAAGCTGCGCCGTCACCCCTTTCTGAATTGAAAACCCTAACCTTCCAAATACAAACTCCTACCCCTTGGGTTTGAACAATTGTTGTGGATGACCCGTTGGACACTGGTCAAGAAATGGATAGCCATTTTCAAATACCGGTTGATGATCCCTATGTACCCGAAATATGAAACCTGCCCGATATGCCGTAAAGCTTGTATGGATAAATACGGGGAGCATGCAGTTCGTTGTAAAGAGCTCCCTAAGTTCAAATATCGGCATGACTGGGTGCGAGATGTTCTGTGGGACATCCTAAGAAAAGCTGAGAATTCTGCTAAGAAAGAGACCCCTGTGAATTTCCTCACGTACCCCATGGAAGGGATATCTACTCTGCGACCAGCGGATCTGCTAGTCTTTGGTTGGGCTGGGGTGAAACATGCTTGTATGGACCTCATGGGGGTTTCCTCTTTGGTTTATTTAAGGGAAAACGAGTTTCTAGTTGGACACGCAGCAAGAAAGGAAGAATCAAAGAAAGTGAATAAGAACGCTAAAGCTTGTGCAGATAATTAGCATGTCTTTGTCCCTTTTGTATATTACATATATTTATTAAAAAATATAGACGATAATTAATTAAAAAATAGTATAAATGGCATAATCGTATCATAATAATAAAATTTTGACATAATACCTTTTTCCATCCATAAAGTTGAAAAAAAGGTAAACAATAAAAGTCGAACAACTTCCTCCTTCAGTATATATGATAACTAGGTTATCACCCGTGAATACTCACGGGTTGGATATTTAAATTTTATTAAACACAGTTGTATAAATATTTAAAAGAATGAATAATCAGTGACGAATAAGGTATATTAATTAAACGTTAACAACGTTTGAAAATTTTAAAATACTTATCAAATATAAAAACATCAAAATACATACAGATGACCATCCTTCAAAGTTTGTGCTATTTAGTATCCGAACAGGCCTGGAGAAGCAACACATACAAATAACTAAATAAGGAATCATCTAAAACATATTACAACAAAATTTTAACTATTTCTTATGTTCAATTGCAGCTTCACTTACGTATCAATGGGGCATAGTAGCATATATCCATCTCCTTGTGAACTTCTAAAAAATCTTCTGATAACGCATTCCAATGGAAAACTATTTACGGGATCAACCTATCCATGAGCTTTTACATTTTGAAGAAATTGAAAATAAGAAACCAGTGAATAAATCGTCGGAGAATTTCACATTTTGTCACCTAAAATCATATCTCAAAACATTCTTTGATGCGGTTTCTCATATAAATAACACAAAACACCGAGGCAAAAGAATAAAATAAGCACTTAGTATATACTCTTAGTTGATACTATCTAAAATATTACTTTCCCTACCCTATTAATTTGACCTCTTATCTAATATAAAAGAAAGGGTTATCTACTCGTCTTCATTTTCCAACACTTTTTCACCAATATCATATACCCCAGCTAACACACGTGTGTACTTAAATGCTTTAAAAAAAATAAGTAGAAAAAAAGTTTATTGACCTCAAGAGAACGGTTTTGTTTGACCCATGAGGCTAGCCCTTCACCGACACGTGGATTTTGGGTTGGGAATTCACCTCCAAGAAAGTTTTCATTAAGTGCATAAGGTGTAACCCAAAGATTATGTTTTAGAAATTAAGCTCTTACATAAAAGGCAATAAGCTCTTAATATAATACCACAGAACTAACTATTCTCTATCATGTATGGTAGTTTAATTGAAAAAACTGACAATTGAAAATAATAAAAAGAAACTCACCAAAAACATAGAAATACGTATGGGATGCGGATAACTTAGGCGATCCCGAATTTGGGTGACATATACCTTAAATAAACGTGTTAAGCTCATATCTGTAGCACTAACGCAATAACTTCTACTCAAAGAAAAACTTGCGTATATTAACAATATACTTGAAACCGACCGATACATGAAGTCCACAACCCTATACTTTATTTGAAACACTGTTTATAAATTTAAGATTAAAAAAGGAACATGTCAAGTAAAGAAATTGTTCAACTATGTGTGGTCTGTAAGGGGACTATGTAAGGGAAAATCTGGAAATTGTAGTGAACTTCATGTGACAATAGAAGCACCAAACAAATGAAGATTTTTTTCATGATTCAAAATTACCTTTTTAACCTTCATCACCATAATGTCTACTTGACTTTTATTGTTGCAGAATACAAATCAACTCAACAACTCCTTTATATGAACCGCAGCCAAAACCAAGATGAAGGTAAATTAAATATTCTACTAATAAAAAGAAGATAAGCTTTCATATATTGAGAACTGTCTTTATGGAAACACCCACTATATGTATTATGTTCCACCTAAAACAATTGGACAATAATACGCCTTCAGATACTAAAGGCGTCTATACAATATGGCATGCAAAGAAGACACCAATAGTTAATAAATGTAGCAATTTCAACCCATGTATCTGAAAACGGGTCAATTCATGTTGTATTTTATTGATACAGAGCCGAATGTAGAAGATTAGCTAAAACGGAACGGGTTAAACAGGAAAAAAGCCACACGACATGTAATGAAATGCTTAAAATATACGAAAAATATTTTATCTAAAGGAAATTATCTTATTATTTTAAGAAAAAAAGGGTTTTGTAATCATATTCAATATATTAATTATTTACAAAAATACAAAAAGAAATGTTGAAAGACAGTTGTTTCCCCTAACTCGGACCGTCACATGAAGTTTTGACCCATTTACCAACCAACCGGTTTTGCCATGTTTAATTTGCATATAAAAGGAAAAGAAGAGGCGCAGAAAAACGATATATGAATATGCTTTACGTGGGGCTTATTGCCTTTTATGTTCTCTTTACACTGCAACTTGATCATCAAGTTTTAATACTCGTGTAACACATTACTCTTGAACTTTTCAAATTGAACATTGATGAAAAATTTACACACCTGAGTCATCCTTCTTTGTGGCTAAGCTTTCCTTTGACTCTTGTGTTTTGATGTTAATAATTATTGCATACTCATATGCAGAAGACCACATCAAGCAACTCTTGTGGTGGGATTTTAGTTTTAACCATGAACTTGAATCACCTATTAGTTACTTCCATTGCCACTTGAACCCGATGCAACAATTCCTCAACATCTTAAGAAATTAAAATCAAGAGCTCTTTTGATTACAGATAAAACAACCTCTTCTTTTGAACTACAGGCTGGAAATGCAATCTTTGATTTCCTTGAGGCTTCCATTGCTGACATTACATTTTGTGTCTGTAAAGTATATAAGTTAAAAATAAAAAGCTTGTAAACATGACGTTTTCATTAATTTATTAAGGGGTGGCAATTTTGACCCATTTACTGGAAATATGTTCATTTGGTATTTTATACTATATAAAATGGTTGCCTAAAGTGTATTTGTAAAAACATGGACAATAAGTGATGATGGGTCGACTCGACCCAATTTTGGCCCGTAAGCCCAACTGACCGACCTATTCTACACCTCTAACTATTGACTATCAAGAGTACACTTAGAGAGTTAAGAATCCGTGTAAAGTTGGGTTTGTTTTTAGCAGCAATAACATGATTCCCAACCACTTGATTAACACCCTTAACTAATGTCGTCTTGTCAACAGCTGCCAGGTTGTTTAAGTTATCAAGATCAAGAAGCAGAGGAATGAGACTCGCCTATCAAAAACAATATTGAATAATCATGATAAGATATCAGATTATGTGACATTTACTAATCAGAAGCTGGTGCTTGAAGTTGTAAATGTCACTTTTAATGGTGTTGCATGTTTGGCAAATTATAATTAATATAAAAGATTGACCAGTAGTACCAATATGAAGAGACGTTTGCAACTCGTTAACGTCTTTGCAAGCGATTGTATGTAAAGAATAATTTCATGTAAGCAACCTCCAGGCGCTCCAGCGATCTTTAGGCGAATTTCCAGCCAGATTTCAGTCAAATTCCAGCAACATTCCAGCAAAATCCTGAATACCTCGACAATGTTTTTCAAATTCCACGCAAACTTGTATAAAAAATGAACGGGTCATTTCAGAAGCTATAAAAATTTATCAAAAATGATATAATTAAAATTTATGTTTTGTGAGCCTACAAATGTAGAAAGGGCCAGACTCGGTTCTACTTGTAACAAAATCTGGCACGAACTTGGGATAATAGAAGCGGTTGTTATGAATATCAAAACAGGTCTTATCGAATCAATCGAAAAGAAATCGGGTCCAAAACTTCAATATAATTTTTAAAAGAAATGACTTTTGAAGTTGTATGATTCAAAAAAGTGACTCATAGTTTTGTTTAACCATATGATCCGTTCCGCTTTTAGCTAAACTTTTGAATTTAACAAATCTGACCTGTTTGACCAAGTTACACAACCCAAAACCAAACTTAATAAGTAAACGGGTCAAAACCGCCACCACTTAACATGGCAAATTATCGTTGGGTGAAACATGCTTATGTGGACCTCATGGGAGTTTCCTCTTTAGTTGGTTTAAGGGAAAACGAGTTTCTAGTTGGACACGCAGCAAGAAAGGCAGAATCAAAGAAAGTGAATAAGAACGCTAAAGCTTGTGCAGAGAATTAGCATGTCTTTGTCCCTTTTGTATATTACATAAATTTATTAAAAAAATATAGACGATAATTAATTAAAAAAAATAGTATAAATGGCATAATCGTATCATAATAATAAAATTTTGACATAATACCTTTTTCCATCCATAAAGTTGAAAAAAAGGTAAACAATAAAAGTCGAACAACTTCCTCCTTCAGTATATATGATAATTTGTACCATGATAATTTCTTAACCTTTTCACTATTTTTTCATGAGGAAATTGAGTCCAACAATTTGGGAAATCTTGAAATAAAAAGTGAGGTTCGTTTATTAAAGTTCCATTATTTAATGCGAAATTGTATACTTTTCTATGTATAAATTTAAGACCAATTAGTGTAAACAACATGCAAATATCTTGGTTTATATATTTATTTTGTATTAATTAAACAAGTCAAATTCGGTGACTATAAGAAGACAGAGATGATGTGGATGGCATGGTGGCTAAGCTTTTGTTTTGCCATCCTTTAAAGTGAAAAGAATAATGTAAGGGCCCAAAGGTCTTTGGACCTTTTAATTTAGGATGCACACAATTATAGTCCTTTTTGTTATGCCTTTTAAGATAGAGGTAATAGACATATCAAATTTTATGTTATAGAAAAGAAAAGTTATTATGTTGGAAACAATAAGTGTCTAAGTCCAAGATATGAGGATCGAGGTGACGAAGAGGTAAGGACACGTATATAAAAAATTATGAAAGTCGGGACTACTTATGGTTTTATAGTTTATGTATTAAGTTGAATAACGATTTTCATGGTCTCTAAGATTGAAGTTTAAATTCCATCTGGGTAGGATAGAAAATAACAAATGACTAGAATGATACAAGTTTATCAAGTAGTTAAGAATGAAGATTTAGAATAATAAACCTTAAGAATTTTTAGAGATGAGGATAATTAAGAACTCGCAGGTGACTAATTCTGACAATGACATGGTTGTATAACGTTATTACACTTTTTATTATAAATCACTTTAATAGTCTCTTAAAAAATGTTTAATTTTAAATCTAACATAACAAATACGTTCTTAATAACCATGCCCTATATAGTCCATAACAAGGTCGTGCTAAAACATTTAGTTCCAGAGTATTTATTTCACTTAAAAATATATAAAAAAATAATAATCAAGATGGAATTATCAAGAGGTAATGACATTTGTAATTTTTTCTCAAGCAAACTGCCAAAATGGCCCTCAAGGTTTGGTCACTTTTACCATTTTAGTTTAAAACTTAAATCTTTTGAATCTGGTCCCTGTGTTTTCAATTTGTTGCCATTTTCATCCAAAAGCAAAATTTGGTCACATTTTTCAGTTAACATCCAATTTTTTTTTCTTTTTTTCCTTCTTTTAATGAAGGGCAAAATTGTCAGATTATTTTAATTTGTTATAATAAAATGTTAAAAGACCATTTTGCCATTCATTAAAAGAGAAGAAAAAGACAAAAAAAACTAGATGTTAATTGAAAAATCTAACCAGATTTTGATTTTGGATGAAAATGGCAACAAAATTAAAACCACAGGGACCCATATTCAAAAGCTTTAAGTTTTGAAGTAAAGTGAAAGAAGTGATCAAATCTCAGCGACCATTTTAGCAGTTTACTCTTTTTTCTCAATAAATGGTAAGGATTCAAACCCTCTTATGGGTATTTAGAAATTGTGTTTAAAAACCGAAAGTGTGAAAAGTGTGTAAGATATTGTTTGATTTTGTAAAACTAGTAAAAGTTGAAGGACTAGAACATGTTCAGCTAGTCAAGTGGTCCTCTGATCTTTCATCTTTCTTTCCACCTTCATTTGATTGTCCACTTCTCTCTCTCTCACCAAACATTCCTGGCACACAGATTCCATCCAACCTTCACCATCCCAAATTATACTACCAGGGTTTCTTCAGTATCCAAACATGGATGAAGGTGCGTTTCTATTGACTTAAAATCAATACTGTTATTGTTTTCATTTGACTTTTATATATGTATGTTATATATTTGTATGTGATCTTTGCAATATCAATTGCCAGTTTGAATAAGTATCAACACAAAAGTTAGTTTCATAATGATCAGATTAATAATAATTAATCTTGAAGACTAAATTGATATTGCCTTTAAATGTGAGATCTCTGATAGTAAGTAACTTTCACTAGGAGACTTAGAAAAGGGACTGATGACTCCAACAAAGCATAATCATAATCAAAACCCGAACCCGAACCCTCTCGGGGAGCCATCGCCATCGCCCTCTCCGTCTTCCGCAACGGCTCCAGCGCTGGTGCTGTCAAATTCGGGGAAGCGGATGGATCAAGCTGGGAAGAAAAAGTATGTCAAACAAGTGACGGGTAGACATAACGATACGGAGCTCCATCTGGCGGCCCAACGAGGGGATCTGGCGGCCGTGAAGCAGATTCTTGATGACATTGATTCGCAGATGGTGGGGACGTTAAGCGGGGCTGATTTCGATGCGGAAGTTGCTGAGATTCGCGCGTCTGTGGTGAATGAGGTTAATGAGTTGGGTGAAACGGCGCTGTACACCGCTGCTGAAAAGGGGCATCTTGAGGTTGTCAAGGAGCTGTTGAAGTACTCGAATAAAGAAACGATCACTAGAAAAAGCCGGCTGGAGTTCGACACGTTGCATATAGCTGCTAGTCAAGGACATGACGGTAAAAATCTTCAGACTTTATTATATTATCACTTATGTTAATTGATCATAGCGTTGATGAAGTTATGTGAACACTTGCAGCCGTGGTGCAACTACTCCTTGATCATGATCCGTCACTATGCCAAACAAGATCCCAAAGAAACGCAACGCCTCTAATAACTGCGGCTACAAGAGGACACACTGCTGTTGTTAAAGAGCTGCTATCAAAAGACAGCAGTTTGTTACATATTCCAAAATCCAATGGGAAAAATTCGTTGCATTTTGCAGCGAGATCTGGGCATGTTGAGATTGTGAAAGCTCTACTTGATAAAGATCCAACTCTCGCTAGAAGAACAGACAATAAAGGACAAACTGCGTTACATATGGCTGTAAAAGGTGTTAGCAGTGAGGCCGTAAAATTGCTGCTCGAAGCTGACCCAGCTATCGTTATGCTGCCAGACAAGTCCGGTTTTACCGCATTGCATGTTGCTACCAGAAAAAAACGCGCAGAGGTAAGATTTTATTCGGTTGTGATTATTTATTAGTTAATATCGCATATTGCACACTTCGTATCTGTGACATGATTTTTTTTATTGTTTTTGCAGATAGTAAACGAGCTGCTTAGCCTACCGGATACGAGTGCTAACGTCAATGCATTAACCAGAGATCACAAAACGGCTCTTGACATAGCCGAATCGCTACCCTTATCTGAAGACTCTTCAGCTATAATAACCTGTTTGACTCGATGTGGTGCGGTCCGAGCAAACGAACTGAACCAACCAAGAGACGAGTTAAGAAACACGGTGACTCAGATCAAAAACGATGTCCACACACAACTGTTACAAACTAAGAAAACAAACAAAAATGTTAGTGGAATTGCTAAAGAGCTCAGAAAGCTCCACCGCGAAGGCATTAATAACGCCACCAATTCAGTAACCGTGGTGGCGGTGCTTTTCGCAACGGTCGCATTTGCTGCTATTTTCACAGTCCCTGGCGGTGATGACGATCATGGGATGGCAGTGGTGGTGGACCGGGCTTCTTTCAAAATATTTTTTATCTTTAATGCAATTGCGCTTTTCACTTCGTTAGCGGTGGTGGTGGTTCAGATTACGCTGGTTAGAGGTGAGACAAAAGCTGAAAGAAGGGTGGTTGAGGTGATTAACAAACTGATGTGGTTAGCTTCTGTGTGCACCTCCGTCGCGTTCATGGCTTCTTCTTATATAGTGGTTGGTAGAAAGTACGAATGGGCTGCTATTTTGATAACGGTCGTGGGCGGTGTTATAATGGCAGGGGTTCTTGGAACCATGACTTACTATGTGTTGAAGTCGAAGAAAACGCGGCTAAAGAGAAAGAAGGAGAAGATTGCAAAAAGCGGTTCAAACTCATGGCATCACAACTCTGAGTTTTCCAACTCGGAAGTTGACAGAATCTATGCGATATGAGGTATTATTATTGTTATCGTTGTTTATAGGTAGGTTTAGTCAACAATTGACTCTGAAGTTATGGAGTCAGAATACCATATCTCCAGCTTTTGGTCACACTGACCATGAAGCTATAACTGGATACTCACAGAAGAACAAATTGACCCGTACATGATTTCAAAGAGTTGAGTCGTTAAGGGCTGTTATTGATAAATTGTATTATGATTTGAGTTCGCTCCTAAATTTCAAAATTTTATTATATGCGATTACTCTTTATGGGCACATTTGTTGCCCGTCTACCTGCCATTAATCTGTAATCGTCTCTGTTTTAATGAAAATATAAATATTGGATGATTAAGGGGTTAAAATTCCTCAACCCTCATTGAGTATCAAACATGATGTAAACACCATCTTTTTTTCAAGGTGTTATAAATACATCTAGCTACATTGTAACATCACCCGAGCTCTCTCGTGTCATAAGCTAAAAGCGTTGCACCAAACCATTCACATGACTAATCTTAAGAAACAATCATAATATCTATTGATCTTGTGATTCTAGGCCTCAAATATGTTTGGGTCACTCTCAGTAAAAAAAAAAGGTGTAATACATAATGATCTTTGTGTGTGTGTTTAAATAACTCTCTTCCTTAAATAGCAAACAAAAGTACTATGTTGTAAGGACTAAGGTTTAAAGTTGATGTAAAAGTTAAACCTTATTTTATTATGATTAAGCAAAAGAAGTGATGGTGGATGACATGTTGACTCAGTTTAAGATTTTGGGTCACTTAATAATTAAATTAATAACATCAAAGCATAATTGTAAGGTTTTTTTGTCTACCATTTTTCTGCATTAAAGTGAGTTTATTTTATACTATAACTATTTATTAATCCGATATTTAAGGTATCTTTCGGATGCTATGAAGAGGCCCATAACCAGACTTATTTTACTATAACTATATTTTTTTTTTGTTTTGCCTAACATGTACTGAACTCGGCAAAAGTCGGTCTAGACCGACCAAATCAACAGTTCGAACCAGGATCGGCCCATGACCAGACTGAGAATACTAAGCCTGACGAGAGTATCCGAAACAATGAAACATAATGAACGGGCATTTGGGTATAAGATTAAAAAAAGTTTGCTAGTATGGGATCCAGTGATACTCCACTCAATTACCCTAAACTATATACCTGTTTACCTGAATCATATACCTAGAACATATACCTGAAATTTGTTAATTGTATTTTCCCTTTATCCTTATTTAGCAATACTTCATTGTAATAGCTTCATTACTTGGAAAATATTTTTTTAAGATATACATTTTAGAGTTAATTACACAGATGGACCCTATGATTTATAGATAGTTTCACCTTTGGGTACTAACTATTTTTTTTAACAGGTTTAGGTTTTATGGTTTCAATTTTGTAACACCTTTGGGTATTAACACCAAAATTAGTTAATTTTATCAATATAATGACTAAAATACCCTTCCATTTTTTTTAATTTTATCAATGTAACACCTTTGGGTACTAACACCTAATTTTATTTAAGTTTAAATCAATTTTACAAAATCTATTTATTTTTTTATTTTCATATTTTTATTATATCTCTTAATTAACATAAAAACTATTTTTTATTTTCATCTTTTTATTAAATTTCTTATTTAACATAAAATCTACTAGTTTTACACCAATATTTTTTTGTTCATTTACATTTTACTGTTTTAGAACTTATACAGTTTCTATATTTATTATATTGATCGCTGAGATATAAAATACATATTAATATAAAACTAATTATATGCACAATTCCGTTCTAAAAAATTAAATACACAGTTCAAAAGTTTACTCGATACATGTTAGTTGAATCTAAAATTGAAAACGAGTAAGGTTTACATTATTTAAAACTAACAGCTTTATACATGTCTATTTTTTAATTTACATGAAAGATATTTATTATTATCTATCATATCTATCCAAAATTGAAAACCAGTAAGGTTTTCATTATTTAAAACGAGTAACATATTTAATTTACATAAAACTATATAGCTAGTAGATTTTATTTAAAAAATCTATTTAAAAAATATTGGTGTAACTAGTAAATTTTATGTTAAATAAGAAATTTAATAAAAAGATGAAAATAAAAAAATAAATAGATTTTATGTTAATTAAGAGATATAATAAAAAGATGAAAATAAAAAAATAGATTTTGTTAAATTGATTTAAACTTAAATAAAATTAGGTGTTAGTACCCAAAGGTGTTACATTGATAAAATTAAAAAAATGGAAGGGTATTTTAGTCATTATATTGATAAAATTAACTAATTTTGGTGTTAGTGCCCAAAGGTGTTACAAAATTGAAACAAAAAACCTAAACCTGTTTAAAAAAAATAGTTAGTACCCAAATTTAAAACTAGTTATAAACCATAGGGTCCATCTGTATAATTAACTCAATATTTTAGTGATATTATTTATATTTATATGTTATAAAATACGAAATAATCTTTTGAGATATATATCATCATGACATTTACAGTTTCAAATATATAAAATATTTTATTGTGGTGATGATATGTAATTTATAGTATCTTAAATTTGTTGTAGATTTTAAAAATATAAAATTATAGAGGAAATAAAAAACTATATATTTGAAACCCCCAACATGTATTTTTTGGGCACTAACGGGATACCCGACACTCGCAGGTAAACCTGATACTCGACAGACAGCTATGAGAAATATTGGTTTTACAATCGGGTTTGGGATTGATATTAGCCATAAAAGGCCTATTGACATCCTTACCCGAAAACATCATATAACAACCCTCCTGAAATTTTTCTGACGCCTTAATATATTTTAAAATACCCCTATATGTCTCAAAAGACACTCTGTACACGAAAACGGACCCCGAATACCTTTATTTTTATAAAAATAAAATAAAAACAAAATTTTAGGGGCGCTCGCGGGCCGCGTAGCCCTTGGCTACATCTTACGCGGGCCGCGACAGACACAAGATCAGGCGAGCCCCGGTGCTGCCACGTGGCAACACGTGTCAACCCTACACTCGTGACCCGGACAAGCTAAGGCCTACTTACCCCTACTACGCGGGCCGCGTAAACCCAGGTCTAACCTTACGCGTGCCGCGAGGAAATAAAAATTCAGCCCTATAAATAGCAAGCATCGGATCTTCAGAAAATTCGTTCATATTTCTTTTCTCTCTCGACTTTTTACATAGTAGGCATAATACTCGGGTATAATATCCCCCTAATTAACGAAGTTCTGCCCCATTGTAAGTATTATAACCCGGTTACGTATTAGATACGCTGCCCGATTGATCCAGGGTTCCGTAACGGCTGCCGTGGTTCTGCCCGACGTAGTTGTTGGAATGCCGTCTCGGGGAGGGTATCGTTAATATAAATAAAGGGTTATTATACTAACATATGTACATTTGTGTAAACTATAGATAAATCACCAGGAAACCTTAGAAGAAATCTAAGACAACAATGTGAGTTTATCCTCTCTTTGTAAACCTTTTTGTGAACTGTTTTTACAAAACCGTAAATGTTTTACAATGTGATTAAGCAGTGATTGAGTCTTTGTAGTTCTTCAATTACTGCCGGTATGTTGGGGTTTTGTATACAAAATGTGGAACACGTTAGAATTGGACAACGAGTTAGCCAATGTGTAATATGACCCACCAGTCAGGATTGACAGTACTGAATGAGTAATTGTGTAGAAATAAACAATATGATAGCTCTCAATACTGTGTTAATTGATAAAATTCTTCTTGATTAAACCGGGATTCACTCACCAGTATTTCCCACTGACAAATGTTTTTAAAACGCGTTTCAGGTAACAAAATGTGAAAGCCAAATTAGAAGAAAGCCAGCTTGAGAGTACTAACGGCTTGGAAAAATGTGGCTATAAAAGTTACCTAAAAGACGATGTTTTAAATTCAATAAAATAGGGTTTATCCCTATAAACATGTTGTAATAAGAAACTTGGGTTTTACTCATGTGGTTATTAATATAAAATATGGTGGTTTTACTCTGATAAACATTTCCTAACTACGGTCCTGATGAAATTTCCGCTACCAAATTATTAAACAAATGATACCACCGACACTGATGTTCGTGGCCGCCCGTTTCCGGGACAGATAAGGGGGCGGGGGTTGCGACAGAAGGTGGTATCAGAGCTAAGCCACTGATTCAGCCACATAAGTGTTCTGCTGACATCAAAATATTATCCAAATTGTTAGAAAATAAATTTTGAAAATATGTGCATATCTGTATTTTATTGTTATGTGTTATTTGACTATTTGTTAGTTTACAGTATGAGTGATCAAGGACCCTCAGACGTGTATCGTCAGTTGTCCGATTCACCTAGGAGTGAAGGTACTTCTTCCCAGCCTACCCTCTCTGGGTATTCTGCTGATCAGGAAGAAGGGATGTTTGTCTTTAAGGCTCAGTCTGAATAGCCATTCCCTCAGAAAAAGAGAGGATAGTTCAGTAAGAGAGCATTTGAGCGTAGGAAAAGAATGCGAAAGTTGCAACAGCAAAGAGTCATAGCAGCCGCTAAGCGAGAGTCAGATGCCCATACACAGGATATGCTTAATAGGAGCTTAACCAATTTTCATATCCTAGCAACAACTGCTGCCGACCCAAATCTGGAACAACTAGTAGCCCCACAACCCTTACCTTTATTCCCCACTCAGCTGATGGAGATAGAAATGCATGATTTCAACCCTGAGGAGATACCTTGGATACCAGCCCCTAATCCCTTAGATCCAAATTATGATCCATGGTTCGATGATCATAGGGATTATGTGCCACTCTATCACCTAAACGACGAAACCATGCCGAACTTAGCAGCCTATCCAGGTCTGGACCCTCTAGATCCCTACTATGACAACGATGAATATATTAGGGAGATCTTAGAGAATCCTTACCCTCGGGAGAATCCCATGCCCCAGTACCAACACCTGCACCCCCAATGAGTGCAGAAAATGTGCATGAGCTCCGAACTTTCGGAGAAGAGATCTTAGAAAGTAGTGAGAGGATGAGGAAGGTAGGAGAGGGACTCGTCTGGAAATATGACGAGCGCAATATGGATTACTTGACGAATCCAGACCAGTGAAGGAGATGGTGCAGTTGGTAATAGTAATAATAATAATAATATAATAATATATTTGTATAAAATATATATATATATATATATATATATATAATATATATGTTGTAGTATAGACCACTTTGTGGTTAACGATGCATCGTAATGTTGTAATTTTAATTCCAGTCTTATTGTGTATTTGACACATACTATAATAGAAAAGAGTAAAGTCGCAATGCTCGACGTTTTTGATCAAAATGCGTGTCACGTGATTGATCGTATTAAGATATTATCTTGTGATATTAATATGTGTTAAATGTTTAAAATTTAGATGGCCGACGAAGTAAACCGGGAAAATCTGAATAACGATAACCAAAGTAACAATAACCCGGTTAATGGAAACCCAAACAACGATAACAACGGAAACCCAGTGGATAACAGTTCCATCCAACACGTAGTGGCACAAGGAATAATAGATGCGATGCCATATATTATTCAAACGGTTAGGGAAGCAGAAAATAAAAGTAAACATGATAGTAAGCGACCCTCTGAACCTGAACAAAGCGTGAACAATGGACCTGTACTTCAAATGCCCATTCCCAAAAGAAGAAGAACTGTGTCTTATTGTTGTTCTTACAAAGAATTCTGGTCTTGTAAACCAATGGAATTCTCGGGCAATGAAGGGGTCATTGCAACTTTACGCTGGATAGAAAAGACTGAGGCAGTCTTAAGAATAAGTAAATGTGCGGAAGAGGACAAGATAATGTTTGCTTCTAATTTGTTTAAGAATTCAGCCTTAGAATGGTGGAACACTATCCTCTAGACTAGAGGAAGTGATAGAACTTACAATATGGAATGGGAGGAATTTAAAAACATGGTAGAAAGGAAATTCTGCCATCCTAATGAAAAAGAACAGATAGCAAACAAATTCCTAAATCTTAGAATGACTGGTGTGGATAGTAAGGGGTACACTAAGTTATTCAATGAATATGCTAGAATAGTGCTGACCCTTGCTTCACCTGAACCAATATTAATCTCCCATTACATCTGGGGATTAACTAGGGAGATAAGACATGTAATCAAGGCAGCTTGACCCCAAACTAGAGAAGAAGCTGTAGAACTAGCAAACACCTTGACAGATGAATTAGTCCGTACACGAGAAGAGGATCAAATGAGGAACCTAACCCAGAAGCTTACACAAGAATTTCGTTCTGGAAATTCTAACCGTGGGAGAAATGTAGGTTCTACCTCTGCACCCTACTGTAAGTATTGCAAAAGGAAGCATTCAGGAAGATGCTCCATATATTGTAACTTTTGCAAAACATCGGGACACAAGGAGGAAGATTGCAGGAAAAAGATTAGCAACAGAATATGCTACAACTGCGGAGAATAAGGTCACATCAAACCTAACTGTCCAAAGCTAGCTCCAGCTACGAACACCAAGAATACCAAACATGCTAGAGCATTTGTTCTGACTGCAGAAGAAGCAAAGATGATCCCGGATGTGATCGCCGGTACGTTTTTAGTTAATGATGTTTTTGCTAAAGTATTATTTGACTCTGGTGCAAACCAAAGTTTTATTAATACTTCATTTGGCAAAATTCTTAATCAATCATTAACTAAACTTCCACAAGAATGTATGGTAGAGACAACAAATGGGGAAAGCATTAAGATTTCTGAAATCTTGCAGGGAGCAAGAATAAAAAGTTTAAATCAGAAATTTATTACAAACCTTTACCCCACGAATCTGGCAGGATTTGATGTTGTATTAGGAATGGATTGGTTGGTAACCAATAAAGCCAATATTTTATGTGATCAAAAGTCAATTCAAGTAAATTCACCAAGGGGTGAAAAGATCACAATTAAAGGAAATAAAACCCTTAAATCCACAAAATTCATCTCTGTGATGAAAACAGCAAGTTATATAAGGAAAGGGTCATTAGTGTATTTGATTTCCATAATCACTAACACTAAAGGAAAATAATTAAAGGATATTCAAGTAGTATCCCAGTTTTCAGATGTATTTCCAGAAGAGCTACCAGGGCAACCTCCAGATAGAGAAGTTGAATTCAGAATCCACCTAATACCAGGGACAGCACTTATTGCCAAGGCACCTTACCGTTTGGCACTCGCAGAAATGCAGGAACTAAAGAAACAGTTAGATGAATTGTTAGAGAAAAGATTTATACAGCCAAGTTAATCACCCTGGGGAGCGCCAATCCCATTCGATAAAAAGAAGGAAGGATCAATGCGTATGTGCATTGACTACCGTGAATTGAACAATGTCACAATTAAGAATCGGTATCTATTACCAAGAATTGATGATCTGTTTAATCAGTTGCAAGGAGAACGATTTTTCTCTAAAATCAATTAAAGGTACAGGAAGAGGACATTTCTAAGAGCGCCTTCAGAACGAGGTATGGTCATTATGAATTTACCGTCATGCCATTTGGTTTAACCAATGCCCCAGCTGCATTCATGGACATGTTGAACCGAATATGTAAGCCATATTTGGATAAATTCATAATTGTCTTTATAGATGATATTCTCATTTACTCTAAGAGTAAAGAGGAACATGCAAAGCATTTGCACGCACTTCTAAGTTTATTGAGAAAAGAAAAGCTTTATGCTAAATTTTCGAAGTATGAGTTTTGGTTAGAACTGGTATAATTTCTTGGACATCTAGTTGATCATGAAGGAACTCATGTAGATCCCACCAAGATCGAGGCGATAACCAAATGGAAAACCCCTGAATCACCAACCGAGGTTAGAAGTTTCTTAGGATTAGCCGGTTATTTAAGAAGATTTATTCGAGATTTTTCTAGAATAGCCATTCCCTTAACTAAGTTAACCTGTAAATCCGTTAAGTTTGAATGGGGACCAAAACAAGAAGAAGCATTTAGAATCCTTAAGCAAAGATTAACCCATGCACCCATACTAGCGTTACCAGAAGGAACTGAAGATTTTGTAATCTATTGTGACGCTTCTAAGTTAGGTTATGGATGTGTATTGATGCAACGTCAAAAGGTTATAGCTTACGCTTCTAGACAATTTAAGAATCATGAAGAAAATTATTCAACCCATGATCTAGAGTTAGGAGCCATAATTTTCGCCCTTAAGATTTGGAGACATTACCTATATGGTAGTAAGTTTACCATTTTCACAGACCATAAGAGTTTAAGGTATGTTTTCGGGCAAAAGGAATTGAATATGAGACAAAGACGGTGGATGGAAATGCTTAGTGATTATGATTATGATATCTAGTACCATGCAGGAAAGGCAAATGTAGTTGCTGATGCTTTAAGCCGAAAGTATGATGAACAGCCAAAAAGAGTACGTTCACTTAAATTAAATCTACAAGTAGATTTAAATGAACAGATTAGAAAGGCACAAGAATCAGTAATCAAGGATGATACTGAGAAGTTGAAAGGAATAATTAAGGAATTAGAACGAGGAACAGATGGAATTTGGAGATTCCATAAGAAAAGGATGTGGATACCTAAATTAGGAAACCTACGCCACCGTATATTAGAAGAAGCCCATAGGTCTAAGTATACGATGCATCCTGGAAGTGATAAGATGTATCAGGACTTAAGAAAGAATTTCTGGTGGATAGGAATGAAAAAGGATATAGCATCGTATGTTGCAAAGTGTTTAACCTGTTCACGAGTCAAAGCTGAACATCAGAAACCTTCAAGTTTATTGCAACCATTAGAAATGCCAGTTTGGAAATGAGAATTAATAACAATGGATTTTGTTACTAAATTACCCAAAACCAGGAAAGGTAATGATACAATCTGGGTGATTGTAGATAGGCTAACCAACTCAGCTCATTTCCTACCGATAATGGAAACTTTCAGTATGGAACAGTTAGCTAAATTGTATGTAAATGAAGTAGTTTCTTTACATGGAATTCCTTTATCAATTGTTTTTGACAGAGATAGTCGTTTTACCTCTCATTTTTGGACAAGTTTCCAAAAAGCAATGGGAACCAAGTTAAATCTAAGCACAACTTATCATCCTCAAACGGATGGACAAAGCGAAAGGACAATTCAGACAATAGAAGACATGCTTAGAGCTTGTGTAATTGATTTCGGAGGTAATTGGGATGATCACTTACCATTGATATAATTTTCTTATAATAATAGTTATCACACAAGTATCAATGTTGCACCATTTGAAGCACTTTATGGACAAAATTGCCGAACTCCAGTCTGTTGGGTAGAAATTAGAGAAAAGCAACTATCTGGACCTAAGATAGTACAAGAAACAACAGACAAAATCATTCAAGTCAAGGAACGACTGAAAGCAGCACGTGATCGACAAAAGAGTTATGCTGATAACAGACGAAAGCCGTTTGAATTTCAAGTAGGAGATAAAGTGTTATTGAAAGTCTCTCCTTGGAAAGGAGTGGTGAGATTCATCAAAAGGGGAAAGCTAAGCCCCAGGTATGTCAACTGGCACAAAAACGGTAATTTCCGTACAATTTAATTGTGACAACTCGAGTTTCCAAGATTCCATCTTCGCATTTAGTGCACGTTAATTTTTTTTTATTATGTTGTTTGTTTACACGACTCGTTGTTTCACAACGCTTACATTTGTAATACGTTATATCGTATTTCGATTGATATTTTATACTTGGGATCCATAATATTTATTATATGTGAGTGTATGTTAATAAGGTTTTGTATTAATTAACATATGTTAAATAGATGGAACTCTTACTGAAAACAAGTACCCATGAAATCACCCAAGTGATGAAAACACTTTAGTGTTTTCGTCCAGCCATGTTTGGCGAAAACAGAGATGGGCTTTGGCCCATGGCCCAGTTTTGAGATATTATATATTTATTTTATCACAATCTTCTCCGATAAGTTTCCCACTTACCAAACCTTATCACTTTGTCTCTCTCTCTACCTCTGAAAACCCAACAAAGAGAATTCCTCATTTTGAAGCCAAACCCCTGTTTAATCTACGGTTAGTGATTTACATGTTAAGATGATATCTTATATTGACTGCTACTGTGAGATATTATAATCTTATGATCTGATTTTGATTGATGATTTAATGTTTAGATCATTGTTTTCTATGAATGGTGATTGATAATCTTCGAGATAAAGTGATCGTAGATAGTCAGTTGATAAATGCATAACTAGATCTCCTGTTAAATGTTAAAAACTATGATGATTGTTGGATGTTAATCCTGATTATTTAGATGAGTAAGTATCTAAATGAATGTTTTAGCTTTTGTTGGATTGATTGTTCCTACAAATGATTAATCATGTAACTGTAATGGGATTTAGTTGCTGGGTTTAAGTTACAGTGAGTGTTGGTGAAGATGATGATCCTAACGAAAACACCCCCACCATTTTAAACTGGACGAAATCACTTAAGTGATTTCGGCCCATATAGTGTATTCGGCCCATATAGTGTATTCGGCCCAGATGTGTTTTCGGCCCACATAAGGGATTTCGCCCACATAAGGGATTTCGGCATATAGTGATTTCGCCACTATAGGGTTTTCGGCCATAAGGGGGATTTCGGCCATAAGGGGGATTTCGGCCAAAGGGGGGTTTTCGCCATATTGGCGACTTTGTTTACTTGTTTACTGTTAACTTGTTAACTGTGTTAGTTAAGTTAACCCTGTTAAGTGGGTAACTCCGTTAAGTAAATAACCTAGTTGGTTTAATTACTCAGTTTATTAATTCAGTTAGTATGGTAACTTTGTTAAGTTTATTAGTTCTGTTAAATTGATTTACTTCTAAACCCAGTTAGTTTGTTAGTTCTGTTGAATGTTAATTCTGTTAAGTGAATTATTGGATATTTATAATAGAATAAACTACAAAAGACTTTTATGTGTAACATGAATGGTTTGAACATGAGTAACTGTTTACATGATACAAGAATGCAAATTGCTAGACACACTTTGTGATATTACTGTGACACTAGTTCAATGTGAGACTTTACAAACAATGTGAACTGATTGAGTATACGTGCACTATAGGACTTGACTGATTAATTGTGAGCACTTAACTTAGCATACCGAGCAAACAAGGTGAGTTCACACTTCTACCAAGGCATGGGATTCCCGGGGTTGGGAATGGGTTGATTGATTATTTATGCTTAAGAGTTATCGGAATTACATACCATTGGCCTCGGGAGAGGAAGGTCAATGGTAGATACTACTAGACTAGTGATACATATACTTTTCTTCGCACACATGCCGGGATCGGCCGCGATACTAGAACAATCTTCGCAAACATGCCTGGAATGGCCGCGAACTATACTTTAATCTTCGCAAACATGCCTGGAGGGCCGCGATACAAATATAACTAGTCTAGAAAACATGGGAAACCCCCACTAAACTTCGCAAACATGCCTAGAGGGCCGCGATGCTATTACATATGATACATGATTACTAAACGAACATACGATTTACGATACGAACATTATAACTAAATAACCAACTGTGAACTCGCTCAACTAGTTGTTGACTCTCTGTTACATGCCTTGCAGGACCTTAGGTACTTTTGGAGCTTGCACGGGAGGCACGGTCGTTGTGGACATGGATCGTGAATGTGTTGTTAAACATTATGACATTTTGTACTTAAACTTATGTTGGGTTTTACATTATTGCTTCCGCTACACACTTGTTTATATTTGGTTCTGGAAACACCTATCGTATTGATGAATGACTTTTACTATATACTTATGTTCAATATGATTGGTGGCTTGATCCTGGTCATGTCACGCCTCCAAGCGGTGGTACTCCGCGTGTGGATTTTGGGGGTGTGACAGATTGGTATCAGAGCCATTGGTTATAGAGAACTCGGTTTTAATAAGGGGAAAACGTTTTTATTAAAACCAGACTATAACCGAAACAGTGCTCAACGATCCACAACGACGCCTCTCTCCACGTGCAAGACTCAACATCCTAGGTAATATGGTATATGTTTTATTGCCTACTTGCTAGAATTGCATAGAACTTTGCTCAGGGTATGCTTAGGTTAACTTAACACTATTGCATGAGAACACTTGTGTGCTTACTCTCTTCTGTTATCGCACTATTCGTGAACCTCCCTCACTTATGTTATCTTTGCTATAAAGATCATGTCTGGACGTATCAACTTGACGCAAGCCCAATTGACGGCTCTCATTAACGAGCGAGTTACTGCGGCACTTGCAGCCGCACAAGCAGGAGGTCAGCACGCTCAGCCACCTGTTTGCACCTTCAAAACTTTCATGGACTGTCGTCCTACTACTTTTAGTGGCACGGAAGGAGCGGTTGGACTCCTCCATTGGTTTGAAAAGCTCGAGTCCGTATTTGAAATGTGTGAATGCCCTGAGGCTCGCAGGGTGAAGTACGCCACTGGTACTCTAGAAGGCATTGCGCTGACTTGGTGGAATGCGCAAGTGCAGATGTTAGGGTTGGCTGTTGCTAACGCCACACCCTGGAATGATTTTAAGGAATTGATCAAAGAGGAATACTGTAGCCGTGATGACATTCATAAGCTGGAGGTAGAGTTTTACCACTTGAAAATGACGGGGTCAGAAATTGAAGCGTACACCAGAAGATCGAATGAGTTGGCTATTTTGTGTCCTACTATGGTAGACCCTCCCATTAAGCGTATCGAACTGTATCTCAATGGTCTGGTACCGGAAATTCAAAGTCACGTAACCTCAGCGAATCTTGGCACCATTCAACAGATTGTCAAGTTAGCTCATCGCCTCACCGATCAGGCGGTGGAACAGAACAGGCTGCCTAAACGTATCAGCGCTACTACTACCGCTACCACTCCAGCTACTCCTGCTAATCCCAATGACAACAAGCGGAAATGGGAAGGGGATTCCAGCAGGGGTTCAGCTACTGTACAGTCTCAAGCACAGCAGCAGCGCAAGACTAGTGATTACCAGAGTCCGAGTCAGCAATCGTCTGGTGGTCAGGGGCAGAGTGGATATCGGGGAACTCATCCACTGTGTAACAGGTGCAACAAACACCACAGTGGTCAGTGTCGTAAAGGCCGCTGTCAGAGATGTCTAAGGGTAGGTCATGAGGCTAAAGATTGCATGAGCTCAAGGCCTGCGAATCAGAACCAGCAACAACAGCCACCCGTTCCACGAAACCCGCCACAGCAACAACAGCAAGGAAATAAGGCATGCTTTCAGTGTGGGGCTGAAGGTCACTTCAAGCGGAACTGCCCCCAGTTAAACCAGAATCAGAATAATAACAACAATAATAAGGGCAACGGGAACAACAATGGGGGAAACAACAACGACAATGGTGCTAGGGGTCGTGCATTTGTGATTGGTCGGGGTGATGCGAGGAACGATCCTAATGTGGTTACGGGTAAGTTTCTTCTCGACGACTTTTATGTTACCGTATTATTTGATTCGGGTGCGGATACCAGTTATATGTCTCTGAAAGTTAGTCAAATGCTTAAACGCGCACCAACACTTTTGAACACCAAACATGTCGTTAAGTTAGCTAACGGTAAAAGTCTAGAAGCCACACACATAGTTCAAGGTTGTAATCTTATCCTCGCTGGTCAGACTTTCTCTATCGATCTCATTCCTATAACTCTGAGTAGTTTTGATATCGTCATTGGTATGGATTGGTTATCCCAACAACAAGCAGAGATCCTATGCAAGGAGAAGATCATTCGTATTCCTCGTTCTGGCAAAGAACCTCTCGAAGTTCAAGGCGACAAGAGTGGTGTCGTGAGTGGCATCATCTCCTTCTTGAAGGCGCAGAAGTGTTTGCGAAAGGGCCACACAGCTGTTTTAGCACTCGTTACTGATACATCGATGACAGAGAAAAAGATTGGGGATATCCCAGTTGTACGCGACTTTCCTCAAGTGTTTCCTGAAGAGTTACCTGGGTTACCGCCCCATCGCCAGGTCGAGTTTCATATCGAGCTAGCTCCAGGAGCAGCCCCCATAGCTCGAGCGCCTTACCGCTTAGCTCCAACTGAACTGGAAGAACTGGCTAAGCAATTACAAGAACTATTGGAAAAGGGTTTCATACGTCCTAGCTCATCGCCCTGGGGAGCTCCAGTACTATTTGTAAAGAAGAAGGACGGTACCTTCCGCATGTGTATAGACTACCGCGAACTGAACAAGGTGACTGTGAAGAATCGTTATCCTCTTCCACGCATCGACGACTTATTCGACCAGTTGCAAGGGTCGAGCTATTACTCGAAGATTGACCTAAGGTCAGGCTATCATCAATTGCGAGTCCGGGATGAGGACGTCTCCAAAACAGCATTCAGAACTCGCTACGGCCACTACGAGTTTTTGGTCATGCCATTCGGGCTAACGAACGCGCCTGCGGTTTTCATGGACCTTATGAATAGGGTGTGCAAACCTTACCTTGACAAGTTTGTTATTGTGTTTATTGATGACATCCTGATTTATTCAAAAAATCGGGAGGAGCATGAGCAGCATTTACGACTTATTCTGGAACTCCTTCGAACAGAACAGCTGTACGCTAAGTTTTCAAAATGCGACTTCTGGCTTCGTGAAGTCCACTTCTTAGGCCACGTGGTAAACAAGGATGGGATTCATGTTGATCCATCCAAGGTAGATTCGATCAAGAACTGGCCTGCACCTCGCACACCAACTGAAATACGCCAATTCTTGGGTTTGGCAGGTTATTACAGACGGTTCATCAAAGACTTCTCAAAGATTGCACAGCCGCTTACATTACTGACACAGAAAGGTGTTGCTTACCGTTGGAGTGATACACAGGAAACAGCGTTTCAGCACTTAAAGGATAGACTTTGTAGCGCACCTATCCTCTCATTGCCTGAAGGCACAGACGATTTTGTAGTCTACTGCGACGCATCCATCCAAGGTCTTGGATGTGTGTTGATGCAACGGGATAAAGTTATTGCTTATGCTTCACGCCAACTTAAGATTCACGAACGGAATTACACTACGCACGATTTAGAGCTGGGAGCTGTTGTTTTTGCGCTCAAGATATGGCAACATTACCTGTATGGCACTAAGTGCACCATCTACACCGATCACAGGAGTCTTGAGTATATATTCAAGCAGAAAGAATTGAACATGAGACAACGTAGATGGGTTGAACTACTGAACGATTACGAATGTGCTATAAAGTACCATCCGGGCAAAGCCAATGTGGTGGCCGACGCCCTCAGTCGAAAGGATACTACACCTAGGCGTGTACGAGCGTTGCAACTCACTATTCAGTCTAGTCTTCCTTCACAGATACGAGATGCTCAGGTAGAAGCATTGAAACCAGAAAACGTCAGGGCTGAAGCCCTACGCGGCTTAAGGCAACGGTTAGAACAAAGGGCAGACGGCGCCTATTATGTAACCGGACGCATCTGGGTCCCACTCTATGGAAACTTACGCGAGCTTGTAATGGAAGAAGCTCATAAGTCTCGCTACTCAGTACATCCTGGTTCGGATAAGATGTACCACGACCTCAGAACTACATATTGGTGGCCTAGCATGAAAGCCCACATAGCAACTTACGTCAGCAAGTGTTTGACTTGTGCGAGAGTCAAAGCGGAATATCAGAAACCATCAGGCCCACTCCAGCAACCTGAGATACCACAATGGAAATGGGAACAAATTTCCATGGACTTTGTTACTGGCCTACCTAGATCTCAGCGTGGGAATGATACTATTTGGGTGATCGTGGATCAACTCACAAAGTCTGCTCACTTCCTGGCTATCAAGGAAACAGATAAGTTCTCCACTCTAGCAGACGTATACCTTAAGGAAGTTGTCTCGAGGCACGGGGTGCCCACCTCTATTATCTCTGATCGTGACGCACGTTTTACTTCAGAACTGTGGCAAGCAATGCACAAATCTTTTGGCTCTCGATTAGACATGAGCACAGCTTATCACCCTCAGACAGACGGGCAGTCTGAGCGCACTATTCAAACTCTAGAAGACATGCTTCGGGCGTGCGTAATTGACTTTGGCAAGGGCTGGGAAAAACATCTGCCACTTGTGGAATTTTCGTACAACAACAGTTACCACACCAGCATTAAAGCTGCTCCATTTGAGGCATTGTATGGGCGTAAATGCCGATCACCTCTTTGTTGGGCAGAGGTGGGTGACAGTCAGATCACAGGTCCAGAAATGGTAGTTGATACTACTGAGAAGATTGCTCAAATACGACAACGCATGGCGGCAGCTCGTGACCGTCAGAAAGCATACGCTGATAAAGACAGGAAACTACTCGAGTTCCAGGTTGGGGATCGAGCACTACTCAAAGTTTCACCCTGGAAGGGTGTTGTTCGTTTTGGCAAAAGGGGCAAACTCAATCCACGATACGTTGGACCATTTGAAGTCATAGAGAAGATAGGCAAAGTGGCCTACAGACTGAACTTACCAGCTGAACTCAGTGCAGTTCACAACGTCTTTCACGTGTCGAATCTGAAGAAGTGTCTGTCAGATGAGACCTTCATAGTTCCTTTGAAGGAGCTCACTATCGACGAACAGTTGCATTTCGTCGAAGAACCAGTTGAAATCACGGACCGGGATGTTAAGGTCCTCAAGAACACCAGAATACCTCTTGTTCGAGTTCGTTGGAACTCCCGTCGTGGCCCAGAGTTCACCTGGGAACGCGAAGACCAAATGGAACTCAAATATCCCCAGTTGTTCGAAAACAATGCAACTACTACTGAGGCTGAAGCTACTACAGAATTTCGGGAAGAAATTCCAAATCAACGGGGGGATGATGTGACACCCCAGGAGAACCAGTAAACGATAGCTTACCTAGCTTCCTCAGTAACCGCATGCTAAATTTCGGGACGAAATTTCTTTCAAGTTGGGGATAATGTGACAACTCGAGTTTCCAAGATTCCATCTTCGCATTTAGTGCACGTTAATTTTTTTTATTATGTTGTTTGTTTACACGACTCGTTGTTTCACAACGCTTACATTTGTAATACGTTATATCGTATTTCGATTGATATTTTATACTTGGGATCCATAATATTTATTATATGTGAGTGTATGTTAATAAGGTTTTGTATTAATTAACATATGTTAAATAGATGGAACTCTTACTGAAAACAAGTACCCATGAAATCACCCAAGTGATGAAAACACTTTAGTGTTTTCGTCCAGCCATGTTTGGCGAAAACAGAGATGGGCTTTGGCCCATGGCCCAGTTTTGAGATATTATATATTTATTTTATCACAATCTTCTCCGATAAGTTTCCCACTTACCAAACCTTATCACTTTGTCTCTCTCTCTACCTCTGAAAACCCAACAAAGAGAATTCCTCATTTTGAAGCCAAACCCCTGTTTAATCTACGGTTAGTGATTTACATGTTAAGATGATATCTTATATTGACTGCTACTGTGAGATATTATAATCTTATGATCTGATTTTGATTGATGATTTAATGTTTAGATCATTGTTTTCTATGAATGGTGATTGATAATCTTCGAGATAAAGTGATCGTAGATAGTCAGTTGATAAATGCATAACTAGATCTCCTGTTAAATGTTAAAAACTATGATGATTGTTGGATGTTAATCCTGATTATTTAGATGAGTAAGTATCTAAATGAATGTTTTAGCTTTTGTTGGATTGATTGTTCCTACAAATGATTAATCATGTAACTGTAATGGGATTTAGTTGCTGGGTTTAAGTTACAGTGAGTGTTGGTGAAGATGATGATCCTAACGAAAACACCCCCCACCATTTTAAACTGGACGAAATCACTTAAGTGATTTCGGCCCATATAGTGTATTCGGCCCAGATGTGTTTTCGGCCCACATAAGGGATTTCGCCCACATAAGGGATTTCGGCATATAGTGATTTCGCCACTATAGGGTTTTCGGCCATAAGGGGGATTTCGGCCAAAGGGGGGTTTTCGCCATATTGGCGACTTTGTTTACTTGTTTACTGTTAACTTGTTAACTGTGTTAGTTAAGTTAACCCTGTTAAGTGGGTAACTCCGTTAAGTAAATAACCTAGTTGGTTTAATTACTCAGTTTATTAATTCAGTTAGTATGGTAACTTTGTTAAGTTTATTAGTTCTTTTAAATTGATTTACTTCTAAACCCAGTTAGTTTGTTAGTTCTGTTGAATGTTAATTCTGTTAAGTGAATTATTGGATATTTATAATAGAATAAACTACAAAAGACTTTTATGTGTAACATGAATGGTTTGAACATGAGTAACTGTTTACATGATACAAGAATGCAAATTGCTAGACACACTTTGTGATATTACTGTGACACTAGTTCAATGTGAGACTTTACAAACAATGTGAACTGATTGAGTATACGTGCACTATAGGACTTGACTGATTAATTGTGAGCACTTAACTTAGCATACCGAGCAAACAAGGTGAGTTCACACTTCTACCAAGGCATGGGATTCCCGGGGTTGGGAATGGGTTGATTGATTATTTATGCTTAAGAGTTATCGGAATTACATACCATTGGCCTCGGGAGAGGAAGGTCAATGGTAGATACTACTAGACTAGTGATACATATACTTTTCTTCGCACACATGCCGGGATCGGCCGCGATACTAGAACAATCTTCGCAAACATGCCTGGAATGGCCGCGAACTATACTTTAATCTTCGCAAACATGCCTGGAGGGCCGCGATACAAATATAACTAGTCTAGAAAACATGGGAAACCCCCACTAAACTTCGCAAACATGCCTAGAGGGCCGCGATGCTATTACATATGATACATGATTACTAAACGAACATACGATTTACGATACGAACATTATAACTAAATAACCAACTGTGAACTCGCTCAACTAGTTGTTGACTCTCTGTTACATGCCTTGCAGGACCTTAGGTACTTTTGGAGCTTGCACGGGAGGCACGGTCGTTGTGGACATGGATCGTGAATGTGTTGTTAAACATTATGACATTTTGTACTTAAACTTATGTTGGGTTTTACATTATTGCTTCCGCTACACACTTGTTTATATTTGGTTCTGGAAACACCTATCGTATTGATGAATGACTTTTACTATATACTTATGTTCAATATGATTGGTGGCTTGATCCTGGTCATGTCACGCCTCCAAGCGGTGGTACTCCGCGTGTGGATTTTGGGGGTGTGACATTAATTATTACTTAATATATGCAATTATGTGCTTAAATGTCAACATTGTCTGATTACATGCTATACTTGTGAATTCATGCACGTTTTATACTTCAAATATTGCTTTATGCATTAATGATAGCGTTGCGTCAGAAATACTAGTAAACTCACCGGTAAGACACATTGTGTCAACAACTCTGTAGAAAGCAGTCAGACAATAGAATTGGGGCCTAGGAGTAGGTCCAATGTCTAAAATACATTAAAAACCAAGAATGGATACAAGGGTTAACATATAGACTTTCCGGAAGCTAATTTATGCATTAAAAAGCACACGAAACACACTTTAAATGCTGAATTTCATATATTTCAGCAAAATTCAGCATTGTAATGAGTTAGTAACATGTAAAAATATGACTAAATGGCCCTGAATGCTTTCCTAAGTGTCGGGAATTAAAAACGTCACAAAAGGGTACTTAAAGGACACTAAACGGAATAGTTTGACACTTTAACGAACCGGTATCTAACCGAATAACCGGACACTACCCGAAACACCAAATTTATACTAGAAGGATTTTTTTTAATGTTTCTGAGTTAGTTATGATCTCCGAACACCATAACACCTCTTATAATATAATAACACATTAAATCCCTAATCAAGACACTTGAAACCTAACTTGATTTTATAATTAGTGATTGAAACTTACACTTTACCCCCCCCCCTTCATGTGGACGATCACCAACATGGCCCACACTTAGATTTTCCTTGATCCTCCAAGATCTTTACTTAATCTCAATAGATATTATGTGATCTTATGAAGATTTACTAATGATCTTGTCTTGTACTAGAAGAACATATTACCCATTGGACCACACTTAAACATGGCTATAAGAGAACATCATCAACATCTCACTTCACACAACTCACCTTCTTCCTCTCATCCCCGCCTTCGATGGAAACCACCATCCACACCACCACCTTCATCCATTATTCATCCATTCCTAGTTCATTTCAAGGTGTAAGAAGGTGCCTTATGAAGCTTGGTGCTCTTGGAGATTGAAGGACCTCTTCCATTCGCTTTTATCCAACCCTTTTGTCATCCTCAACTTCTTGTGTTCTTCCCTAGCCCTTGTGCTAGTTGTAAGCTTCTTATCACTTGTTGTTACTTCATATTTTGATGGTTAAAAGATGATATACATTGTTAATCTTGAAGAACACAAAAGAACATGATCATGATACTTTAACATAAGCTTAAATACATAAGAATACATGTAAATGATGATGATTTGCTACTTGATGAATGATGATTTGTGTTAGTAATGTTAGACACCATAAGAAACCTACTAGATTGTGATTAAACACATGATCTAGTAAGTTAAGGTGGTGATCTTGTAAAAGACCAAGATCATCATACTTTATGTCTTCATGAACTTGATGATGAAAGTGGTTTTCATATGTAAAGATGATTTAAACAAAATACAAATCTTGTAAATAGATGATTACAAAAATAATTTTCCCAAGAAGCCAAGTTTATTTACAAGATTTACAAAGTCATGGTTTCTAAGTAAACTAATCATATTTTTAGTGTTTAAACAAGACTAGGAACATGATTGTAACAAGAAAAATACAAAAGAAATATTTTTAGAAAAATTATCTTACAAGTTGTAAATGACTAAATCTTTTAATAAAGTGATTTAAAAACAAATAACCATGTTTTTAAGGGTAACTAAACCTATTAAATAACATGGTAAGTTACTACAAGTTTTTACAAAAACTTCAAGTTCATGATGTAGTGTAATTTACTTGATTTTGACACTCGGTAAGTGTTGAATGAATTGATGATTGCTTGTGATGATTTTAAAAGAAAATAAACACATGTTTTGGAATCATAGGAAACCTCCATTTTTAGGGGAAACCATGTCAAAATTTCTATAAAATTTTGACACTTAGAAAAATATAAGTTTTGGTGAAACTTATTCCCTAAAAATTCACCTAAAAATATTTACTAAGGTTTCCCTAATTTTTATGTAAACTTCAAGTTAAGAAATGATGATTTCTTCAAGATAAAAATTGATATTAAGTATGTATATTTTTGAGGAAAATAAATATATTTATTGATCACCAAATTTTGTGCTAAGTGTATGTAGTATGTATTATATGTAATAGTGTATTAGGACTTGAAAATATATTAAATACTCCTAAGGAGTAAAAATACAAAATACACATACAACATGCATAGACAAACACAAGAGAATATGTTTATGAAAATATATTTCTTAATAGATTATGTAACTTGGACGAGTTACGAACTTAAAATGAAGTTTTGGACAAAAATACATAACTCGGGTGAAAAATACAAGATACTTATATTTATTTTTTAAGAAAATAATATAAGTAAGATACATAGTTAAAAAGATAAATTATTTTTAACACACAAAGAATACATACATAAAAGATGGTGACTTGTACTTGTGCGATACAAGTCTAGTGACTAACGTTAATAAAACACGTATAGGTCATGACGCTATATAAGCAAACCCGGTGAAGTTTACGGCGCAAGAAACGCAAAGTTGTTAGTTCATATCCCCACTTTTAAACTTTTATATGCTTTCTAATCTTGGGGAAAATACATGTGTTATGGTATGTTGGATACAAAAACTAAGGAATGATACTTTAGATCATGTCACGAATAGGGTACCAGAAGCACCATTAATCGTGTACATACTAAGACCGTGGAACAAAAGGTTAGATCTAATGGGTTTCAGGCAGCCACACTCTTGGTGATAACTAGTACCAAGCAGTGCTTTTGTGTCCCAGTCGTGAATCGACTACTAAAAATGCCTATGATTTGGATGCTTCCTATATCGTGTCACATGTTAATGGCCTTGCAAACCATTAGCGATCTCGATTTCCTTATATTTACAGAAATACTTGATTTATACAAATTACATACCATATTTTCATTCAAAGTATACAAACGTTCAATACAAAAACTGCATGAATTCACACCAACATTATGTTGACGATTTTCCAAAAACTCACATGTATTTCAGGTAACTAAAGTGGATGTGCGCACGGTCTTACTCTTGCTCTTGGATGTTGTTTATGTTTATCTTTGAATAATGTTGTAAACCTTTCAGACAACGTTTTATGCTGTGATGTAAACTCCAAAGTTAACCTATGTTTTCAGTTACGTAATGTTATTGGCATTTGAAGTTATTTTTACGAGCATGTAGTATGTTTACCATTCGTATGCAATGAGAACCTTTCATGATCACACCTCGTGCTTCCGCCTTAGAAAGGGGTGTGACAAATTGGTATCAGAGCTGCGATTGTAGTGAACCAGGATTCCTTCTCGAGTCTAGACTACAATCTTTAGGATCCTTTGACGAAAACAATTTTTTTCAAAAGTTTTCATTGCATAAAAACTTTCTGCGACATTCACTGCCTGAAACTGTTTTCAAAGAGACAAATAAGGACACTACGAGGCTTAGGGTGCACTGGATTAGCACTTGTCTTTGACTAGAAATTACTTGCAACTATGTGTGATAATTAATATATACATATACTAGAAATAGAATATCTCAGGTACTCGTGACTGTACCTGAAAACAGTGGCCTATCTGAAGGAAGTGATCCGACGATGAAACGAACTGTGCGGATTGTGCAAGGACTTACGTAATTATGGATGCATACATAATTATGGAATTCAGTGCACAGAAACGACAGCAAGTTTTGTCACGTATCAAACGAGATTCCTTCAATACAAGAAAAGGTCAAATGTGAATACCCTCACCCCTCCCCCAGCCTATTAAATACTCTGTTGGAGTAATAATTTAGGGTATAAAGACAAGAACCGCCAATGTGAAGTAAGATATTTTGTCCTTTACATATATTAAACTTGTACTTTGGGGAGATGTAACACTTATGCATTTTGTTTACTTCGCAAACAATGATGTAACAGGTTGTTTTGATATGTGTAAAGACTCGATGAATATCTTATGACACGCCAATATTTATCTATTTATACATGCTTGTTGCTGTATGAATTGATTTATACGTTGGGCGGATTGTTTAATGTCACTTATGTGGGTATATGTCTGTGTATATATACTATTACTGTCTCGTATGACGATATCAAACAAATGTCTAACCCTGTTGTGTTATGTTCCGACAGAACATGGCACCTAGGAGAGCTGTGAACAATCAGGATTTCGATCAACCCCCTCCTCCTCTTTTATCGAGGACTGCTGAAGAATTGAATGCCCTACTGGAAGAAAGGATCTCCACAGCTATCGCCCAATACGACGCGAACCGCACAGAACAAAGTGGAGGACCAAGCAATGCTAGACATAATGGGCAGGGAGACACATCTGGAGGAAACACAGCTCAAGGCTGCACCTTCAAGCAGTTTCTCGACTGCAAGCCGCTGAATTACGACGGCACTGGAGGTGCAGTGGATTTTGTACGCTGGACGGAGAAGATCGATTCCACTATCCGTATGAGCAAGTGTACCGCGGATCAACAAGTCACTTTTGTTACTGGGTTATTTGTTGATGAAGCTTTGAGTTGGTGGAATTTGCAAGTCCAGACTCTGGGTGATGATGCTGCGTACGGTATGACGTGGGATGAATTAAAGGACCGAATGAGAGAGAAGTATTGCTCACGTGCTGAACTCCAAAGGTTGGAGACTGAGTTCTGGCACTTGACCATGGAAGGTGCTGACATTACTGGTTATACTCGAAGGTTCCACGATTTGTCAAGAGTGATCCCCTACATGGTGACTCCCGAATTTAAGCGCGTTGAACACTACATTTGGGGACTGGCCCCAGAGTTTCGCAGCATGGTAACTTCGGCCAAACCTGCAACGATCACTCAGGCTGTAACTCTGGCTGCCAACCTTACCGAAGATGTTGTTCGTATGAAGAAGTTATCACTGAACCCAACTGAAAAGACCGAGACGCATGCTGAGTCGTCTGGTGACAAGAAAAGGAAGCATGCAAGCCTGAATCAAGCAACACGTAACAACAAGGGTTCCAACAATAAGAAGCGTGACCCCAACCCGCCTCAGGAGGCGAAAACTCTTGCAACCATGAATGACGCTCCTGTCAGAAGATACCTGGGCACTCTGCCCATTTGCAACCAGTGCAAGCGTCATCACGAAGGAGTTTGTCGTGTTCCAAAATGCGACAAGTGTGGAAAACTGGGTCACCATACTGAGGACTGTTGGGGAAAAGGAAATAGGAACGAGAATGGAAACCGCAATGGTGCTGGTAATAAAAATGGTGGTGGAAATGGAAATGGAAATGGCAATGGTAACCGGAATGGTAATGGAGCTGGGCAGAACCAAGGATGCTTTAGTTGTGGAAGCAAGGATCATTTCATAAAGGATTGCCCAAGGGGGAACAATGCTCAGGCTCGGGCATTTGTGATTGGAGCAAGGAACGCACGCGAGGACCCTAATGTGGTCACCGGTACGTTTCTCGTTAATAATCACTTTGCATCCATACTATTTGACACTGGTGCCGATTATAGCTTCATGTCCATGGAATTTAAACGTATGCTTGGAATAGAATCTAGTAGATTAGATATTCCTTATTCCATAGAACTAGCCAATGGTAAACTTGTTGAATCGGGCGAAGTTGTTAGGGGTTGCACATTAGAACTTGGTGAGCGAAGCTTTAGCATCGACCTCTTACCTATTCAATTGGGTAGCTTCGATGTAGTGGTCGGAATGGACTGGTTGTCCAAGAACAAAGTTGAAGTTATTTGTCACGAGAAAATCATTCGCATCCCTCTGACGAATAATTAAACTCTCATCGTGCATGGAGAAAAGCGAGACGCGCCTCTGCGAATCATCAGTTGTATGAAGGCACAGAAGTGCTTAAGGAAAGGATGTGTTGCTTTCCTAGTGCACGTTGTAGATAAGAAGGATGAGGAGCCGAAACTCGAAGACATTCCTGTGGTGAAGGAATTCCCTGGTGTTTTTCCCGAAGATCTGCTAGGACTACCTCCGCAACGACAAGTCGAATTCCATATAGACTTGGTTCCAGGAGCCGCTCCTGTAGCCAAGGCATCCTATCGGCTTGCACCATCCGAAATGCAAGAATTATCTACACAACTCCAGGAGTTGTTGGATAAAGGATTCATAAGGCCAAGCTTCTCGCCTTGGGGAGCTCCAGTATTGTTCGTGAAGAAGAAGGATGGAACACTGCGGATGTGCATCGATTACAGAGAACTGAATAAGCTCACAATCAAGAATCGGTACCCACTACCGAGGATTGATGACTTATGTGATCAGTTGCAAGGATCAAGCTACTATTCCAAGATCGACCTTCGATCTGGATACCATCAGTTGAGAATCCAAGAGGAAAGCGTACCAAAGACTGCGTTCAGAACACGTTATGGGCATTACGAATTTCTTGTGATGCCATTCAGACTGACGAACGCGCCAGCGGTATTTATGGATCTGATGAACCGCGTATGCAAACCATATCTCGATAAATTCGTGATTGTATTTATCGATGATATCCTGATTTACTCGCAAACGAGAGAAGAGCACGAGCAACACCTCAGAACCATTTTGGAACTACTGAAGAAAGAGAAACTTTATGCGAAATTCTCCAAGTGCGAATTTTGGATTCGCGAAGTACAGTTCCTTGGTCACGTTGTGAACGAGAAGGGCATTCATGTAGACCCATCCAAGATAGAAGCCATAAAGAATTGGGATGCTCCCAAAACCCCGACTGAAGTTCTACAATTTTTGGGCTTAGCGGGCTATTACCGACGACTTATAGAGAATTTCTCTAAAATAGCTCAACCGCTGACAACCCTTATGCAGAAAGACAAGAAGTACGTTTGGGGTGATAAGCAGGAAGAAGCCTTCCAACTGCTCAAAAATAAGCTATGCGATGCACCGATACTATCCTTACCTAAAGGCACTGAAGACTTCGTGGTATACTGCGACGCTTCGCGTGAAGGTTTGGGTTGCGTGCTCATGCAACGCCAAAAAGTCATCGCTTACGCTTCAAGACAGTTGAAGGTGCATGAAAGGAACTATACCACACACGACTTGGAGCTAGGCGCGGTGGTATTCGCCTTGAAGATCTGGCGACACTATTTATATGGTACACGATGTACAATCTTCATAGATCACAAAAGCCTACAACACATATTTGATCAGAAGGAATTAAACATGCGTCAGCGACGTTGGGTCGAGCTGCTGAACGATTATGACTGTGAGATTAAGTACCATCCTGGAAAGGCAAATGTTGTAGCAGACGCGTTAAGCCGAAAAGAAAGGGTTAAGACCCTAAGAGTTCGAGCATTGGAAATGACTATTCGAACGAACCTCACTACACGCATTCGTGACGCACAACAAGAAGCCCTTAAGGAAGAAAATCGTAGAGTTGAATATCTCCGAGGTATGCTGAAGAATTTGGTGCCAAGCAAAGAGGGAACCTTGCATTTTAAGGGGCGTATTTGGGTTCCGCTCTATGGCGGTATTCGAGAAGTCATCCTTAATGAAGCTCATAAGTCGAGATACTCGATCCATCCAGGATCGGACAAAATGTATCAAGACTTGAAGGACTACTATTGGTGGCCGAGACTTAAAAGCGATGCTACCATCTATGTTGGAAAGTGCCTAACATGTGCTAAGGTTAAGGCTGAATATCAAAAACCGTCCGGACTACTGCAACAACCAGAGATACCCATGTGGAAATGGGAGCAAATCTCGATGGACTTCATAACAAAATTACCCAGGACCCCTAGAGGGCATGATATGATATGGGTGATAGTCGATCGGTTAACAAAATCTGCGCATTTCCTACCGATCCGAGAGAAGGATAGCACTGGAAAGCTTGCTGAGTTGTACTTAAAAGAAATCGTGGCACGTCATGGAGTGCCTATCTCAGTTATTTCAGACAGAGATGGACGTTTCGTCTCGAGGATCTGGCAATCCTTCCAGGAGGCCTTTGGATCTCAACTAGATCTAAGCATGGCCTTTCATCCGCAAACAGACGGCCAGAGTGAACGAACCATACAAACGCTGGAAGATATGCTTCGCGCATGTGTTATGGACCTAGGCGGCAGCTGGGATACTCACCTACCTTTAGTTGAGTTTTCCTACAATAACAGTTACCATACGAGCATAAAAGCCGCACCATTCGAAGCTCTATATGGCCGCAAGTGCCGCTCGCCATTATGTTGGGCAGACGCTGGAGACAAACGTATGGTTGGTCCTGAACTTGTTTAAGAGACAACCGACAAAATCATGCAGATCCGAGAGCGCATTAAGGAGGCTCGAGATCGACAAAAGAGCTACGCTGATCAATGACGAAAACCATTAGAATTCGAGGTGGGAGACAAAGTTTTGTTAAAGGTCTCACCTTGGAAGGGCGTAGTAAGATTCGGAAAACGTGGAAAACTGAATCCATGATACATCGGACCATTCAAAATCTTGGAAAGAATTGGTACCGTGGCTTACAAGTTGGAATTACCAGAAGAACTTAACGGAGTACATGATACGTTTCATGTATCCAACCTCAAGAAGAGTCCAACCCAAGAAACAGTGATCATCCCTGCGGATGAAGTGCATATTGACGACACCCTCCGATTTACGGAACAACCCGTTGAGGTTACAGACTGGAAAGTCAACAAGACCCGAAGGAGTAGTGTCAAACTTGTCAAAGTACATTGGAACTCTAAGCACGGACCCGAGTACACGTGGGAACGTGAAGACCAGTTTAAAGAAAAGTACCCCCACACGTTCAAGAAAACTCCTGCGAGAGATAGATCAGCCTGAATTTCGGGACGAAATTCTTTTAACAGGGGGAGACTGTGACAACTGGCACAAAATCGGTAATTTCCGGACAATTTAATTATTACTTAATATATGCAATTATGTGCTTAAATGTCAACATTGTTTGATTACATGCTATACTTGTGAATTCATGCACGTTTTATACTTCAAATATTGCTTTATGCATTAATGATAGCGTTGCGTCAGA
Source organism: Helianthus tuberosus (assembly GCA_030545235.1). Classification (NCBI taxonomy): domain Eukaryota; kingdom Viridiplantae; phylum Streptophyta; class Magnoliopsida; order Asterales; family Asteraceae; genus Helianthus; species Helianthus tuberosus. The sequence continues at coordinate 174,557,115 of CM060430.1, read as the reverse complement.
AATACTAGTAAACTCACCGGTAAGACACATTGTGTCAACAACTCTGCAGAAAGCAGTCAGACAAAAGAATTGGGGCCTAGGAGTAGGTCCAACGTCTAAAATACATTAAAACCCAAGAATGGATACAAGGGTTAACATATAGACTTTCCGGAAGCTAATTTATTCATTAAAAAGCACCCGAAACACACTTTAAATGCTGAATTTCACATATTTCAGCAAAATTCAGCATTGTAATGAGTTAGTAACATGTAAAAAATATGACTAAATGGCCCTGAATGCTTTCCTAAGTGTCGGGAATTAAAAGTGTCACAAAAGGGTACTTAAAGGACACTAAACGGAATAGTTTGACACTTTAACGAACCGGTATCTAACCGAACAACCAGACACTACCCGAAACACCAAATTTATACTAGAAGCATTGTTTTAATGTTTCTGAGCTAGTTATGATCCCCGAACACCATAACACCTCCTATAATATAATAACACATTAAATCCCTAATCAAGACACTTGAAACCTAACTTGATTTTATAACTAGTGATTGAAACTTACACTTTACTCCCCCCCCCCCCTTCATGTGAACGGTCACCAACATGGCCCACACTTAGATTTTCCTTGATCCTCCAAGATCTTTACTCAATCTTAATAGATATTATGTGATCTTATGAAGATTTACTAGTGATCTTGTCTTGTACTATAAGAACATATTACCCATTGGACCACACTTAAACATGGCTATAAGAGAACATCTCACTTCACACAACTCACCTTCTTCCTCTCCTCCCCACCTTCGGCCGAAACCACCATCCACACCACCACCATCACCTTCATCCATTGTTCATCCATTCCTAGTTCATTTCAAGGTGTAAGAAGGTGCCTTATGAAGCTTGGTGCTCTTGGAGATTGAAGAACCTCTTCCATTCGCTTTTATCCAACCCTTTTGCCATCCTCAACTTCTTGTGTTCTTCCCTAGCCCTTGTACTAGTTGTAAGCTTCTTATCACTTGTTGTTACTTCATATTTTGATGGTTAAAAGATGATATACATTGTTAATCTTGAAGAACACAAAAGAACATGATCACAGTACTTTAACATAAGCTTAAATACATAAGAATACATGTAAATGATGATGATTTGCTTCTTGATGAATGATGATTTGTGTTAGTAATGTTAGACACCATAAGAAACCTACTAGATTGTGATTAAACACATGATCTAGTAAGTTAAGGTGGTGATCTTGTGAAAGACCAAGATCATCATACTTTATGTCTTCATGAACTTGAATGATGAAAGTGGTTTTCATATGTAAAGATGATTTAAACAAAATACAAATCTTGTAAATAGATGATTACAAAAATAATTTTCCCAAGAAGCCAAGTTTATTTACAAGATTTACAAAGTCATGGTTTCTAAGTAAACTAATCATATTTTTAGTGTTTAAACAAGACTAGGAACATGATTGTAACAAGAAAAATACAAAAGAAATATTTTTAGAAAAATCATCTTACAAGTTGTAAATGACTAAATCTTTTAATAAAATGATTTACAAACAAATAACCATGTTTTTAAGGGTAACTAAACCTACTAAATAACATGGTAAGTTACTACAAGTTTTTACACAAACTTCAAGTTCATGATGTAGTGTAATTTACTTGAGTTTGACACTCGGTAAGTGTTTAATGAATTGATGATTGCTTGTGATGATTTTAAAAGAAAATAAACACATGTTTTGGAATCATAGGAAACCTCCATTTTTAGGGGAAACCATGTCAAAATTTCTATAAAATTTTGACACTTAGAAAAATATAAGTTTTGGTGAAACTTATTCCCTAAAAATTCACCTAAAAATATTTACCAAGGTTTCCCTAATTTTTATGTAGACTTCAAGTTAAGAAATGATGATTTCTTTAAGATAAAAATTGATATTAAGTATGTATATTTTTGAGGAAAATATATATATTTATTGATCATCAAATTTTGTGCTAACTGTATGTAGTATGTATTATATGTAATAGTGTATTCGGACTTGAAAATACACTAAATACTCCTAAGGAGTAAAAATACAAAATACACATACAACATGCATAGACAAACACAAGAGAATATATTTATGAAAATATATTTCTTAATAGATTATGTAACTTGGACGAGTTACGAACTTAAAATGAAGTTTTGGACAAAAATACATAACTCGGGTGAAAAATACAAGATACTTATATTTATTTTTGAGAAAATAATATAAGTAAGATACATAGTTAAAAATATAAATTATTTTTAACACACAAAGAATACATACATAAAAGATGGTGACTTGTACTTGTGCGATACAAGTCTAGTGACTAACGTTAATAAAACACGTATAGGTCACGACGCTATATATGCAAACCCGGTGAAGTTTACGGCGCAAGAAACGCAAAGTTGTGAGTTCATGTCCCCACTTTTAAACTTTTATATGCTTTCTAATCTTGGGGAAAATACATGTGTTATGGTATGTTGGATACAAAAACTAAGGAATGATACTTTAGATCATGTCACGAATAGGGTACCAGAAGCACCATTAATTGTGTACATACTAAGACCGCGGAACAAAAGGTTAGATCTAATGGGTTTCAGGCAGCCACAGTCTTGATGATAACTAGTACCAAGCAGTGCTTTTGTGTCCCAGTCGTGAATCGACTAGTAAAAATGCCTATGGTTTGGATGCTTCCTATGCCGTGTCACATGTTAATGGCCTTGCAAACCATTAGCGATCTCGATTTCCTTATATTTACAGAAATACTTGATTTATACAAATTACATACCATGTTTTCATTCAAAGTATACAAACGCTCAATACAAAAACTGCATGAATTCACACCAACATTATGTTGACAATTTTCCAAAAACTCACATGTATTTCAGGTAACTAAAGTGGATGTGCGCGCGGTCTTACTCTTGCTCTTGGATGTTGTTTATGTTAATCTTTGAATAATGTTGTAAACTTTTCAGACAACATTTTACGCTGTGATGTAAACTCCAAACTTAACCTATGTTTTCAGTTACGTAATGTTATTGGCATTTGAAGTTATTTTTACGAGCATGTAGTATGTTTACCATTCGTATGCAATGAGAACCTTTCATGATCACACCTCGTGCTTCCACCTTAGAAAGGGGTGTGACACTAGGTATGTTGGACCTTTTGAGATTATTAGAAGAATAGGACCTGTAGCTTATCAGCTACAACTGCCAGAGGAAATGGCAGGAATACATGACGTATTTCATATATCTAATCTCAAGAAATGCTTAGCTGATGAATCACTCATAGTACCTCCTAAGGATATGGAGGTAAATGAGCAGTTAAAATTTGTAGAGAGGCCTCTACAGATTGAAGACAGGAAAGTCAAGAATCTCAAGCACAAGAGATTAGTTCTAGTCAAAGTGAAGTGGGACTCCAAAGAGGACCAGAATACACATGGGAGCTTGAATCAGAAATGCAAAGGAAATATCCACACTTGTTCCAGTAGACCTCGAGGACGAGTTCTAAAACAAGGTGGGGAGGAAATAACAACCCTCCTGAAATTTTTCTGACGCCCTAATATATTTTAAAATACCCCTATATGTCTCAAAAGACACCCCGTACATGAAAACGTACCCCGAATACCTTTATTTTTATAAAAATAAAATAAAAACAAAATTTTAGGGGCGCTCACGGGCCGCGTAGCCCTTGGCTACATCTTAAGCGGGCCGCGACTGACACAAGATCAGGCGAGCCCCGCTGCTGCCACGTGGCAACATGTGTCAACCCTACACTCGTGACCCAGACAAGCTAGGGCCTACTTACCCCTACTACGCGGGCAGCGTAAACCCAGGTCTAACCTTACGCGGGCCGCGAGGAAACAAAAATTTAGCCCTATAAATAGCAGGCATCGGATCTTCAGAAAATTCGTTCATATTTATTTTCTCTCTCGAATTTTTACATAGTAGGCATAATACTCGGGTATAATATCCCCCTAATTAACGAAGTTCTGCCCCATTGTATGTATTATAACCCCAGTTACGTATTATATACGCTGCCTGATTGATCCAGGGTTCCGTAATGGCTGTCGCGGTTCTGCCCGACGTAGTTGTTGGAATGCTGTAACACCTCGTAAAGTCTCGTCCAATGATGTATTGACACGTGTAATAAACCCTAATAAAGTCAAACGTTAAATTTAAGGGACTAATTTTTCGAAAAGTCGAAAACTTTGATTAAGAAAGGACTGGAAGTGTTATCATGCTTAAAATAAGTCTCTGAATAACCTTCTACGGTTTTTATATTCACAAATGAGCCACTTGTTGATCGAGTGTAGCCGTTTGCGTAATTAATTGAAAGTTTGCGCAATGAAGGGTTAAAAGCGTCAACATGTTAATTCTTACCTCTGAGTGACCTTTTAACAAACCTGAAGCATCGTGATGTTTAATAATACTCTTAAGAATGCCTAATATGGATTAGATAAGGCTTCGATGCTATTAAACGATGATATGCGCAAGTTTGCGCATTAGTGGGACTATTTGCGTCAAACTGCAAAAGTATGTCGATTCGTATGGTATCGGACCTTCTGGAATATGATCATAAGTTAAACAGGCCCTAAATATCCTTTACATATCTTAGAAATAGCCTTAGAGGTGTTTAGTGCGCAAAAATAAACTTATTTGATCAACAGGGACTAAAAGCGTCAAAAAGTGCATAAGTTTGCATTTTCGCGCATATCTTACGTTCTGAATATATCCGGACATCCAAAAATTTATGTAATCATTAAAATATTTTATTTTAGTGTTTGGCATGATAAAATTCCATTCGTCGCGTAATTTGGATTGTTTTTCACGTCCGTTCGTGTTTTGTCGTAATTAGCCGAACAACGCAACCGTACGACCAAACGAACTAACATCCGACATATTTTTGAGCATGTTTTATGTTCCCTATGTTTAGGCATCATTATAGAGCCTTGAAAATGTCTTATCGGGCCTTAAAAGTGTCAGAAATGGCATTTAACAAGTGCAGGGACTGATTCTATAATTTATGAAAGTTATTGTGTATGTTTGATCTGTGCAGGCCGTAGCCTACACCCCCTGCAGCGTAGCCTACGCCCAGGTCTGGGTAGATTCTTATTTTCAGCATTCTGGTCGTTTTTCAAGGACTTTTATGTAAAATTCTCAATACCATGAGCTGGTTTTCAACCCCCATTGTATTTAGAAACCATGGGCACACATGGAGGGCCAAGATTGAAGCACGGGTTATGAGAAACGATCCTAACGGTTCTCAAAATCCTATATAAACCCACTTGTTTTGGCTCTCATTCACACTTCATTGCTTTTCTTCTCTTGCTCTCTGATTTGAGAGGATCCTAACCAACTTGGGAACCTCCTTCAGTCCTAAGGACGACTCGTAAGTGTTCCTTTCGTGCTTAGTTAAATTGTTTGGCTCTTAAAGCCGAAAAGTCAAGAGTTCGCGATAAACGCTTTGACTTTTAAGCGATCGAGCCATTGTTCGCAACGAACATGGCTACGTGATCGTAATTAGGTAGGTATTAAACCCTCAAAAGGGCACCTCCTAATTACCACGTTTACTTAGTAAATTGTCGGGTCAAAGTAATTAAAATAAAAGTCAAACAAGTTGGTTTTTAAATAAAAATTCATAACTAATGATGTAAAGGCAATAAAATCAGTTTTGTCACTTTAATAACTTGGTAAATATTAATTGAACATGTCTAGGCATGTTCAACCCGACAATTCTGAGTTTAGGCTCAGTTCGGAACCGAAAGTCGCAAAAGTAGACTTTTGCTTTGACTTTCAGTTCTGACCCGATTTAGCTTAGTTTAGATATGCCTTAGGATTCCTTTAGGACCATGTTATAGGCTAGTATAACCCTCTGAGGTTATACACCTTTGTTCCTTAGAAATCCTAGTTCATTGCATGTTTCCGTTAATTGCTTAAAAGTTGACCATTATGCCCTTTTGATGTAAAAATGAGATTTTTGAAAATGTGAAAGGACAAAAACCTTTATTACTGATTTATAAACATGTCCTAAAAATTTGACATCAGTTTGAGGTCTAAATTAAGAGTTATGCTCGATATCGTAAATTGAAAGCTTTTTATTAATTAAACGACATTTTTGGCATAAAGCCTATTTAAACCAAGGTTGGAGAACTCGCTAGTCGCTAGCGGGTCGGTGAGGTAGGGACTAGCGACTACTCGGGATTACTCGTGATTACTCGGGATTAATCGGGTCGGGAATTTTATATGTATATTTTTTTATTTTTATAAATATGTATATATATACTCACACATCCATATCAATATAATACTTAAAAAGATAAAAGTAGTTCAAAATTCATACTAAACTTACATATAATTCATAACATAACAAGTCTAAGTACTTAAAATTCAAACATTAACAAATAGTTCAAATGTAATCGTCATCCCCGTAGTGTTCAATGATTTCGACACCATCCAACTCGTATTCAATCTCCTCGTCTACTTCATCCTCTTTCTCTGACTCAAATTCTTCGTCATAAAGTTGTCTCGCCTTAGCAGGTTTCCTAGCACTTGTTTGGTTAGACAATACTTCATCAACACCCGCGGCTACATTAACCCCCGACTCAACTTCCTCTTCCCCTCCATCATCCTCAATCCACTCTTTAGCCTCACTAGCATCTTCCCCTTTAAGTACCTCACGATTTCTAACCCTTCTGTTCTTGTTTTTCACCAACAAATTTGCATTATATTGAACAAAAACAAGATCATTCAATCTACTCGACTCTAGTCTATTTCTTTTTTTAGTATGTGTTTTGGTCAAAAATTACCGAAGCAATTTAGTGATCAAATTAGTAAAGTGAGGTAGTGTGCTAGAAAGTGTGTTGAAAATATGCTTGTTAAATTATTTAGAAAATCAGTATTCAGGATACGGCTCAGGATATAGAGCTGTATCTATGATCAAACAGTGAGCAAGAGTAAAGTAGATGACACGAGATGTACGAGGAAAGCCCTTGATCGATCTAGATCGCTGGCATAAAACCTCGGGAGCTGACAATCGCAGCTGCCTTGTTCTTCTATTGCTTCAAATATCAGGATACAGTGCAGGATGTGGTGCGGATCGACTATGTGTTACAATGAAATTTGAATACAAGTGTGGTGTTTGCAATGAGCTAGAGAGTGAAAGTGTTCGAGAGTGTAAGTGAAAATTGTGTGCCTTAAACTGATCCGCCCCCATCTATTTATAGTAAAGATAATGTAACAAACTACCCTAAACTTCCGGGATCCACCGAATATTCCTTAATCGAACGTTGTAGACCTGGTCTTTCGGGTTCAACGTCTCTCCTTCAACAAACACGTCCGAGTCTTGAGGAGAAGAAGTCCACTTGACCGTTAGCAAGTCTCAGCCTTTAACCTGCACGTGGTTAATTCAATAAACCTCAGGATATCACCCAAGATGTTAGCAATATCCTCTTCCAGCATCCTGGTCACAAATAAACAAATCAAGGCAGGATATTGGTAAAGATATGTATGCTTAGAAAATGAGCCATAACAATTGTCCCCAAATATATCGGTTGGTATACCAATCCAACGGATATATTTCAAAAATCTTATCCCATAACTCAAGGCATTTAAAACGAAGCGACGGTCAAGATCACATCATAACTTCCAACGCGTTTTTTACTCAATGGAGATCCACAATGCCCCTATATCTTCTCTTTTCTTGTTTGAAAAGCAGATATCTTCAACAGAACCTTCAGGTAATTCTCCATTTCTGATTTTCTTTCTATCAATTTACTTCACCTTACTTGCAATGGATGCCGAAACCTTCACCCAGCAGAATCTCCTTAAAAATCCCGAAAAGGAGATCTGCGCTTTTGACAACGCAGACATTGCAGCTTTAAGAGCCTCCGACGCTTTCCCTGACAACACGGTCTTTAGACCATTCGATCGGTCAATCCGATCGGATGTTTCTTCCACCGAATGGGTTTGTTTTCCAGCATACCCTTTTTCATTAGGTCTTCGATACCTTTTCCTGAATTCATGATGCAATTCTTTCGAATTACCGGCATCTCTTTCACTCAAACCATGCCCATGGTTTGGAGAGTACTAATTGTACTTAACCAAATCAAAAACCTCCATTGTTCCGACCTCCGCATCGAGGATTTACCTATTGCTTATCGCCTCCGATCCCATGGCTCTAGCCGGTTCTTGCTCTTCTCGACCTCCAGTAAACCCCTGATTCTCAAAGCCACCAAAAACGAAGACGGATGGCAACGCAAATTTTTCTTTGTCAAACGAGACTCCATTGCTGAGGGTGCCAACCTCCCGGTGGAGTGGTTAACCACCGGTAGGGTCATAAATATTCTCATAGACCATTTAATTTTTATCTTTTATTAATATCCTTCTTTTCGATCTTTATGCAGTGAACTTCAAGGAAGTCGCTCCCCCTACCGCCGAGTCAGAAGAAAGAATCAATACTGTTTACCGGTTACCTGCAATAGACAGGACTTTCACCACACACGTCCCGAGTTCCAGCCAATACTCGTCATCCGAAATGTCTGGTAAGGATTACTTTCAAAATAATTAGTCAAGACAGTATAATAATAAAACGAAGAGTAAAACTTTTCCCTTTATGCAGCACCGGCCAAGATCCCTGAAGTCTTTGACCTCGATGAATTGGATAGTTACTCTGATCAGATCCAGGTCAAGAAAGAACCTAGCCCCAAGACCACAGCTACATCCAAACCCAGCAGCTCCAAAGCCATCATTATTCCCAAACCTTCACCGGCTACCAAGCCCCGGAGTTCAAGTTCCCGCAAAAGGAAAGAACCTGATTCCTCTGTCATTTCTGACACATTTCCTTATGAGAAGCACGGGTTCATTGAAGCTAGCGGGTTTATGACTTCTTTTCTTAACCAGGTTAGTATTCTCATATCATATCCTGCAATTTACATTATTATCAAAGATTTATCAATATTAATACCTATCGTCTTACCTTTGTAGGGTCTTGAGCGTTTGGTTAACTTATATCAAGAATCCTGCAAGCTCAACAAGACGCTTGAAACCAAGCTAAAGGAAGCTGAAATCACAATCTCCGATCAAGGCATGATCGCAGCCGCCAAATCTCGTCATTATGAGCAGAAATTTAAAGCCATGACTCAAGAACACCAAGCCGCTCTCAACAAAGCTACTCTTCAAGCCCAGACCGATCTCGAAGCTGCCCACATGCAGTACGAACGGGATATGGTCAGCTACCGGGAAAGCCTCAAAAGTTCCGTCGTCATTTCTCTCCTCCAAGCCAGGTTGAAGATGGCCCATGAAGCCAAAACATTAGGTTTTGAATGCCCTTCTTGGGATGTTGGTGCTTGGGAGACCAAGCTAAAGAACCTCGGGGGCACCTCTTCCAAATCAGCTGCCGAAGAATCTTCCAAAGCAGTTGAAAAAGCAACCGATTCTGAGAAGGATGCTGAGGCGGATCCCAAGGCGGATGTTGCTTAAACCACTATGGACGAAGAAGGCACTACCCCCTAGAGCTTATTTCCTTTAAATTATTCAAACAATTTTATGTTTTTATGAACAATTTTTATTTCTGTATCGAAACAATTTGATAGCCGAAGGTGGATGGGTCCTGGGTTTCAGGATGAAACCTTCGGTTATCAACCAGTATTGATTGCTTCAAGAATAATTTCGTTTTTCCTAAGTATAATTCTTAGCCTTGCAAAAAATTTTATATTGTTATCTTATGAAAATATCCTGATCAATATGCTCAGCGATATATTGTAAAAACTTTTTATTAGATAGAACTTCCAAACATTCCTTCAACTTTGTAGAAAGTTTTTGAAAAACAATCTATTTTTCCAAAACCAGTTTATGATAATACTTAAATGATCAAAGTGCCAAACTAATACTAGTTTCAAACACCTTAATCAAATATCCTGAAAAGGACTTTGAGAATATATCAGGATTCTTAACATAATGTTACTAAAAACTTAGACGATGTTTACAAAGGAAAGATCATACCCGGAGTAGTATATAACCCTATTACCAAGCCTCAATCTTTTTGCAACTTCTTCAATGAAGATGTCCCCTGTGCGAGGTACTTAGTGTATTAGTTCCGAGCCTTATCCTTTTAACTTTACATCACCATCTTGGCAGGGATGTCCCCTGTGTACAATGTCTTCAAATACTTTAGAAATCTACTGAATGCCAGTTTCCATTGTATAGGCAATTTTTTACGTCCCAAGGGTAAAACCCAAGGATGTACTGGAGATAAATCCCTTGTATCCTGGGGAAAATCCCAAATTTTCATGCGCTACAGGCGGGAGTATATAAACTCCAAGACTTAGAAAGGTGAAAACCTTTAAACCTTAGAGAGTATGAAAATACCCTTTCGTGAGAGAGGGTGATCAATCCTCATATACCTTTAGGATTCAGGATATAGCCAACAGTAACGAAATTGTCAGCCACTTTTACATGGACTGGTCCCGCCACCTTGAACTATCCCTGAATAACTTGCGCTCCAGGCGGGGTGTTTAAACCCAATTCGGAAGAAAGGTGAATACCTTTAAACCTGTGAAGGGATCAGTATCCCTTAAACGTGAGAGAGGGGGCCAATCCTATAATCTTTCGAGTTATCCTGAGTACATACCCTGGAGCTATATCCTGAAACATATCCTGCAAAACAATTGTAAACTAAGGTGGGTGTCAGCTTGGCTAACACCCCTCCGATGCTTAAGTCAGTATTGGGTTACAAAGAACAAATTAAACCAAACATATTTAAAAAAGGTAAAATTCATACCATCCTGAGTTAGAAATTAAATTCTAAACTCACTTGAAATAGAGCTTAAGGTGTATAGCATTCCAACACCTCGGTAGCATATCCCCCTCCATATTCTTGAGTCTGTATGCTCCTTTCCCTGCTTCTGATTCAACTTCATATGGTCCTTCCCATTTTGGAGCTAACTTGCCATCGGCAGGATTAGTAGTATTCTGAAAAGCCTTTCTTAACACCCGATCTCCAATCTTAAATCTTCTGGTCCTAATATTCTTGTTATATGCCCTGGATATTCTCTGTTGATATGCTGCCATCCTTAGCCTTGCCGCATCTCTCTTCTCATCTATAGTGTCTAAATCCTGACTCAAGGCTTCAGGATTCTGCTCAGGATCACTTAGGGTAGATCTTGTAGTAGGTATTGTCATTTCCGTTGGAATCATTGCTTCTGCTCCAAATACCAAGGAAAATGGGGTTTGGCCTGTTGCATTCTTTACCGTTGTCCTATCAGCCCATAAAACAAAGGGTAATTCTTCTGCCCATCTTCCTTTTTTGGCTCCGAGCCTTTTCTTTAAGTTATTGACAATTATCCTGTTTGAGGATTCTGCTTGTCCATTCGCTTGAGGATGTACTGGAGTAGATGTTATCATTTTGATTCCCCAACTCTTGCAAAAGTCAGTAGTTCTCCTGCTTATAAACTGAGAACCATTGTCACAGATTATCTCGGCTGGTACTCCGAATCTGGTCAGGATATTCCTCTTTATGAAGGATACTACTTCTTGGTCTCTAACTTGAACAAATGCTTCAGCTTCAACCCACTTAGAGAAATAATCCGTCATTGCTAGCATAAAGACTTTTCCTCCCGGAGCTTTTGGTAGCTTTCCCACTATATCCATACCCCACTTCATAAATGGCCAAGGGGAAACAATAGGGTATAATGGTCCAGCAAGTTGATGCAGTATGTTACTATGTCTTTGACATGCGTCACATCTCCGAGCATATTCTGCGGCATCCTTTCTCATTGTTGGCCAATAATATCCTGTCCTTAATACTTTTGAGAATAACGACCTGCCCCCAGCATGATTACCACAATCCCTTTCATGTATATCCTGAAGTACTTCTTTGGCTTCAGGATCCTCCAAGCACCTCAAATACGGTCCTGCAAGAGATTTCTTGTATAAAATATTATTTATAATAGTAAATCGTGATACCTTCATCCTAAATGCCTTAGGATTTTCATTTCCAGGGATGTGTCCTTCTTTGAGATATCTCATGATTGGAGCCGTCCAGGATTTAGGATCCTCTTCAGGATGCTCTGCTCCAGGATCCTGAATACCCGCTACTTCTTTATCCTGAGGATTTGTTGCAGGATATAAGACATGTAATATTGGTATTTGGGTCCCTTCATGTATCCTGATCGATGATCCCAAATTTGCTAAGGCATCTGCTTCAGCATTATCTTCCCTTGGTACCTGTTCAAGTATAAAAACATCGAAATATCCTGCTAATTTTTTAAGAATATCGAGATATTCGATTAATTTCTCACCCTTAACTGCATAGGATCCATTAAAATGGTTAGTAATTAACAAAGAGTCAACATATACTTGCAAATTCTTAATACTCATACTCTTAGCCAATTCTAATCCTGCAATTAAAGCTTCATATTCTGCCTCATTATTAGTAGGAGGAAATTCACACCTAATTGCCTGGGGTAATATGTCCCCCTGTGGCGATTTTAGTAGTATTCCTAATCCTACTCCTCTTACATTAGATGCACCGTCAGTATATAATGTCCAGGATCCTGAGGATTCTCCTAACTGTTGAACTTCTAGGTCTACCTCGTCCTGAATGTCACTACTAAAGTCAGCCACAAAGTCAGCTAAAGCCTGAGATTTTATGGCATTTCTAGGTTCATATACTAAATCATAAGCACTTAACTTTACTGACCACTTGGCCATCCTGCCTGACATCTCTGGTTTCCTAAGCACATTTTTGACAGGATAATTTGTTTTAACATGTATCCTATGTGTCTCGAAATAATGTCTAAGCTTCGTTGATGCCATGACTAATGCTAGTATTAATTTTTCTAAGTGAGAGTACCTAGTTTCAGCATCTAATAAACTTTTACTAACATAATAAACAGGATATTGCTGACCTTCATGATCTTTTATAAGAACGGCACTTACAGCATTCCCTGATACAGCAAGGTACAGGGATAGTGGTTCACCATTTTCAGGCTTCATCAATAGAGGTGCGGTTGAGAGATATCGTTTCAAATCCTGCAAGGCTGCTTCATGCTTCTCCCCCCATTCGAATCTTTTATTCTTCTTCAGGATATCATAAAAATCTTTGCACTTCTCTGAGGATCTCGAGATAAACCTGTTTAAAGCTGCTACTCGCCCTGTCAATCTTTGTACGTCCTTCATATTTGAGGGTGATTTTATATCCAGGATAGCTTTGATCTACTCTGGGCTTGCTTCTATCCCCCTTTTTGTCACCATATATCCAAGAAACTTTCCTGCCCCCACTCCGAAATGGCATTTAGCAGGATTCAGCTTCATGTTGTATCGATCCAGGATATCAAATGCTCCCTTGATATCCTGGAGGTGATCCTCAGCCTTTTTAGATTTCACCACCATATCATCGATATATACCTCCATGGTGTCCCCCAGTTTGTCTTTGAACATCATGTTTACCAATCTTTGGTATGTTGCACCTGCATTTTTCAAACCAAAAGGCATAGCTGTATAACAATAAATACCTGTTGGTGTCATGAAGGCAGTATCCTCCTGGTCAGAAGGCTCCATTTGGATCTGTTGAAATCCTGAGGATGCGTCCATGAAGGTCAGCATTTCATGCCCGGCAGTGGCATCTACCATTGCATCAATGTGGGGAAGAGGAAATGGGTCTTTAGGACAAGCTTTGTTCAAGTCTGTGTAGTCTACACAAACTCTCCATTTCCCATTTTTCTTTTGTACTACAACCACGTTTGCTAGCCACCTTGGGAACTTAACCTCTCTGATCATTCTGGACTTTAATAATCTTTCAACTTCCTCCTGGGTAATCGTGTTCTGCTCAGGAGCAAACTTCCTTCTTTTTTGTTGCACATGCTTGAATGATTTATCAATTCCAAGCTTGTGAGTGATAATATCTTTGGATATGCCTGTCATATCCTTATGCTTCCATGCAAACGTTGACATCCTGCATTTCAAAAAGTTAATTAATTGTTCTTCAATATCCTGAGGGATATTGGTCCCTACGAGCACCGAAATATCAGGATTATCCTGGTCCAGGATAATTTTCTTCACATCCTGCTCCGGATCCTCTACGATATCCTGGGCCCGCGTCTTTAATTGCTATGCTGCACTAGGTTTTGTTGAGGATTTCATCGAGGATGAGTAGCATTCTTTCGCCTCCTGCTGATCACTATCAACTTTGACAACTCCCCAAGGGGTAGGTATCTTGATGCATTGGTGATATGTTGATGGCACGGCCTTCATATCGTGAATCCACGGTCTTCCCAGTATGATGTTATAGCAGGATAGAGAATCCATCACACAGAAACGTTGTATCGAGTTGACTCCTTCAACGTATACTAGCAACTTTATCTCTCCCACTGTGTTTCTAGCCTCTCCACTGAACCCAACAAGCACGGTAGACTTTGAAGTGATATCCATTGGAGATACATTCATTCTCTTCAGAGTTTCTAGTTGGATTATGTTGACGGAGCTGCCATTATCAACCAGTATCCTGCGTACAAAATGGTTAGCCACATATAACGTTATTACCAGAGCATCATGGTGAGGATCCTGGATAGTATCCCTGTCATCAGCATCAAAAGTGATCACTTTGTCAGTTGTAAGGGTAGTCATCCTGACAGGTTTGTCTCCCCTTTCGGCCTTAGCTTCCTTTGCATGTCTCTTTGCTGCCGAATAAGAAGTTCCACAAATGTCGGATCCTCCCGAAATGAAGTTGATTATCTTGGCATCCGCGGGAGGTGATGCTGCTCGCTCAGGATCCTTCTCAGTATCCTGACCCTTATTCTTCTTTCTCCCCAAGAGATCTTTCAGATATCCCTTGCTTAAAAGATAGCTTATTTCTTTCCTTAGAGCAATGCAATCCTCAGTTACATGTCCGAAATCTTCGTGGAAAGCACACCATTTTGACTTATCTTTCCAGTCAGCCTTTTGTTGATTCTTTCGAGGCCACCTAGCCTTGTCTCCTAGACCCTGCATGGCATACATCAATTCAGGAATGTTAACAGAAAAGCAATATTCAGACAACTCAGGATACTCTTCGGGATCCTCATCTTCGACGGCATTCACTCTCTTGTTTTCATTTCTACCATATGGCTTAGGCCGATATGACTTGAATGAGGATTCTGACTTCCTGTTAGTTGACTCATAAGTGTTAGATGAGTTCATCCTTTCTTGCATCTTCCTGTCATCTTCCAGACGGATATATCTCAAAGCCCTGTTACGAGCTTCGTCGAGATTCCTGCAGGGATTCATTACAAGATCCTGATAAAACTGAGAATCCTTTTGTAATCCCATCTTAAAAGTTTGCACAGCTGTTGCAACATCAAGATGCGGGATATCCAAGGATTCTCGACTGAATTTGTTCACATAATCCCTCAAGGATTCCTGAGGCCCTTGAGTTATCCTGTAAAGATCACTGGTTAGTTTCTCAAAACTCCGACTACAAGAAAATTGACTGTTAAATAAATTAACCAAATGAGCAAACGAAGTAATTGAGTGAGGAGGAACGTTTAACAACCATTTTAAGGCTGATCCTGTTAGAGTAGAACCAAATCCCTTGCACAAGCACGCTTCCTTGAGCTCTGGAGGGATAGGGTTAATCTCCATTCTTTCCCTATACTGAGCAATATGCTCTTCGGGATCCGTACTCCCATCTTAAAGCTTCATGTTGGGGGTTTGGAATCTCTTTGGGATCCCAGCATCACAGATAGGATATGCAAAACGAGATATCTTGTGGCTGTCCTGGGACACTTCCGGGATCGGCTGGACCACCCCTGGTACACTAGATATCATGTCCTTCAACTTCTGAAGTTCCCTAGTAAGTGCTGATGTTACACCTGTATCCTGCAAAGATCCACTATTGTTAGTAGCATGAGTATTATTATTATTTGACACGTTACCCGTTGGAGGATTTTGTCCATATCCTGAAGCATATCCTGAGCTCCTCATGGTTGACATCCTGACCGAGGAGGGTATTTCAGGAGTATGATTCTGAGGAAGGCTGGGCACAATATTCCCCCTGTTATCCTCAGTATAGACAGCTGAACTAAAGTTCAACGTTCTGGGATGTAATGGAGTGACATTATCCTCAGCAGATCTGCTCGAGCCAGACTTCAGGAGTTGTATTTCCCTTAAAAGCATTTGGTTTGTTTCCTGTTGCTGCCTCATTTGTTCCTGCACACTTCCAAATAAAGTAAGAATTTCATCATTAGAAGCTAGAACGGGAGCAGATTCCTGAACACTGCGAGTAGGGATAATATCCTGAGGTCGTGAAGAGGCTGGTGTAACACCCTTAAATTTTATCCTTAATTTTTGACAGAATTAGATTAAAATGCCTGGCTTTCATTAACGAAGTTCATGTGTAACAAGATCTTAGTCAACTAATGACTAAGTTACATCATTTCAAAATCTGTTTAAAAGTGTGTTTATAACCCATACACAAAGACTACAAAAGATTTAAAACATTGCGGAAGCTTCAAAATCGAGTGTTCGGTTCTTCACTTTATCACTTGATCGCCATCCGTAAACTTCACTAAGTTACCTATGATCAAAACATTAAACTCATTAGTTTTGAGCGTTATTGTAAAACGAAATGACAATGATAAGTATCACACTTGAAATAATAAACATAGAACAACTATTCTGGGTTTACCGTAAATTACGGTCTCACCGTAATTTACGGTATGTCTTAAGAATTTCTGGTTACCGTAAACCAGTAGAAATGCACCGTAAACATTTTTCCTCCACCGTAAATTACGGTACTACCGTAATTTACGGTAGTACCTGGAGTTTCAAGTTTTTGCTTTGTTTTAAATTTTCACACCAAGATTCTAACTCTCAAACTTCAATTCATCTATGATATTAAATATTAAAATCTCATATTATGTGAATGATATGAATTTACAATCATTAAAGATCTTTCAATCCAAAACCAAAGAATTAATCATACCTTGTTAGATTGTTCGACCCGTTTAGAGTTCAAGAATTTACCATCAAACAATGTAATTCTAACCTCAATTTCTAACAATTGTTTTGACCCATCTCACTAGATTAAGACGAAAAGTCATTTCCGTAGTACATTGATTCATCTTGTTTACCATGTTTTCAAACTACAACATAAATCTATTAATAATACACAATGTAACGAAACGATAATTTCGTACCTTTAGAGCACGCCCTTCCCCCGTGAATTCCCTTCGGCTTGTCCGCTTGATGATCCGGACTCTTTGCCTAGAAAATTCAGTTTTACAACTTGTTTAGAACTCTTTCCATGACCATATTCATATCATTGTGAAACATGATCAAATCTGCGTTCTCATCAAATTTAACATCGAAAATCCTCACTTAGGCATTTCTACAAACACCTAACGGGTCAGATTTTTCCTACCATCATTTGCAAGTTCATGACTTTCAATTTCAACCTCAATTTCACTTTAATTAGTAACCTTGCACACATTTTAACATCAATATACAGAAATTACCTCCTAAGATGAAATTTATACTAGAATTATCATTCAAATCCTAGTGTTCATCATTATCTTACAAAACCCATAACCTAGCTTCCATGGGTTCATAGAATTCTCTGAATTTGGGCATGATTTCTCCAATAGTTAGTTAGGTTTTACTTCTAAACACCTAATCAACTTTAATCTAACCAAATAACACACATGCAAGCATCTAATTTCAGATTTTCAAAATCATGAGAATTTCAAGTTGATGGATTTCATCAAATTTCACATACCTTAGAATCCTCTTGCAGTGAGGATTACGATTCTATGCTCAATTCTCGATTTGGACCAGATTAACACCTCCAATTTGAAAGTTTTTATGATTTTAGGGTTTGGAACTATGGGGGTGTCGACCTGGTCTTCCCCAGATCGACCAACATCATCTTTTGGGGGTGTTTGTTTTATTTTTATTTGTTTTAACAAATATAAGTTTCAATTATGTCAACTTAACCCCTCAACTTGTCTTACTTATTGTTTAGTAACCTTTAACCTCTTCATAAGCTATTTCTAGTCTATTAACTAACTAGGTTAAAATTTCTAGTTAGTAAAATCTTGTTTATTTATACCTTATAATTCTAATATAAAGTTTTATATTTTTCGGGGTGTTACAAGTCCACCCCCCTTAAAAAGGGTTTCGTCCCCGAAACCGTAGTACGTACCAAACAATGTAGGGTGAAGACGTCGCATCTCCTCTTCGGACTCCCACGTAATGTCCGAACCCTTTTTATGCTCCCATTTAACCTTGACTTGTTCAATTTGTTTATTTCGTAAACGTTTGACCTTTCTGTCTAAAATTTCAACCGGCCTTACCACATAATTTAGACTATTATCCACTTCGATATCATCGTAATGGATATAGGTCGTTTCGTCTGCTAAGCACTTTCTTAGTTGAGATACGTGAAACGTGCCATGGATTCCATTCAGCTCCTCCGGTAGTTCAAGACGGTAAGCTACCTTGCCAGCTCTTCCGATTATTTTAAATGGCCCGATAAACCTTGGGCTTAACTTCCCCTTCTTTCTAAATCTAATAACACCTTTCCATGGGGACACTTTTAGCATGACCATGTCACCGACTTGAAATTCAATTGGCCTTTTCCTTTTATCAACATACGCCTTTTGCCTGTCTTGGGCCGCTTTCAAGTGTGCCCGAACTTTATCGATCTTTTCGTTCGTGGCTCGTACTATGTCTTGGTGGGCAAGTTCACGTGGACCCACTTCACCCCAACAAACCGGGGTTCGACACTTCCTACCGTAAAGCAGTTCGTATGGTGCCATTTTAATACTAGATTGGTAACTGTTGTTGTACGAAAACTCGACTAACGGTAGGTGAACATCCCAACTGCCTCCAAAGTCGATTATACACGCCCGTAGCATATCTCCCAATATTTGTATCGTTCTTTCACTTTGTCCATCCGTTTGGGGATGGTACGCAGTGCTAATGTACAACTTGGTCCCCATTTGTTCTTGGAAATCACGCCAGAAATTCGAAGTAAACCGGGTATCCCTATCAGACACAATGGACACCGGCACTCCATGACGTGCTATGATTTCATTGGTATAGACTTCTGACATCTTTTCTGACGTATAAGTCTCACGAATCGGAATGAAGTGAGCACTTTTCGTCAATCTATCCACCACTACCCATATTGCATCAAAACCACGATTCGTCTTAGGCAACTTGGTTAACAGGTCCATTGTAATATGTTCCCATTTCCAAACCGGAATTTCTAACGGTTGGAGTTTGCCATAGGGTTTCTGATGCTCCGCCTTGACTTGTAAGCATGTCAAGCATTTTTCCACATACTTCGCCACATCCCTTTTCATTCCGGGCCACCAATAGTTTTGTTTCAAATCATTGTACATCTTGGTCGCACCCGGATGAATTGAATAACGGGATTTATGAGCTTCATCAAGTAGAAGCGCCTTTACTCCACAGGTATGTGGGACCCATATCCTTCCGGATCGAGTCTTTAACCCGTGATTCCCATCCGACAAGTCTTTCAACTGCCCAATTATTCTTTCCTTCTTCCAATTCTCTTCTTTTACTGCTTCTAATTGCGCTTCTCGAATACGTTCAAGTACACCCGAGGTTACCACGAGTTGCATCGACCTCACTCGTATTGGGACATAATCCGCTTTTTTGCTTAGAGCATCCGCTACCACGTTTGCCTTTCCGGGGTGATAGTGTATCTCACAATCATAGTCCTTCACCGTTTCCAGCCATCGCCTTTGTCGCATATTTAACTCCTTCTGGTCGAAGAAGTATTTCAAACTCTTGTGGTCGGTGAATATGGTGCATTTTACCCCATACAAGTAATGCCTCCATATTTTTAATGCAAATACTACCGCTGCCAACTCGAGATCGTGCGTGGGGTATTTCTTCTCGTGTATCTTCAATTGTCTCGAGGCATAGGCTATTACCTTGCCCCGTTGCATCAACACGCAACCGAGCCCCGATAACGAAGCATCCGAATAGACCACCATGTCTTCGACTCCGTCCGGCAATGTCAGTACCGGAGCTTGAGTTAACCTTTCTTTTAGCGTCCGAAACGCTTTTTCTTGATCGACTCCCCAAACAAACATTGCTTTCTTTTGGGTTAACTTTGTTAGCGGCGATGCTATTTTGGAGAAATCTTGAATGAATCTCCTATAATATCCAGCAAGCCCCAAAAAGCTTCTAATTTCAGAAGGGTTCCTTGGGGGATTCCATTTCGACACCGCCTCTATCTTTGACGGATCCACCAAAACTCCATCGGCACTTATGACATGACCGAGAAATTGTACCTCTCGTAACCAAAAGGCACATTTAGAAAATTTTGCATAAAGCTTCTCTCGTCTAAGTGTCTCTAACACTTCTTGTAAGTGGCGTGCGTGTTCAGCTTCACTTTTCGAATACACCAAGATATCATCGATAAACACGATGACCGACTTATCCAACATTGGCTTGCAAACCCGGTTCATGAGGTCCATGAATGCCGCGGGCGCATTTGTCAGCCCAAATGACATCACGAGAAATTCGTAATGTCCGTATCTTGTGCGAAAAGCCGTCTTCGGCACATCTTCTTCTTTGACCTTTAGTTGGTGATACCCCGACCTAAGGTCAATTTTTGAAAACCAATTCGCGCCTTGTAGTTGGTCAAATAAGTCGTCTATCCTCGGAAGCGGGTATCGGTTCTTTACCGTGAGTTTGTTTAACTCCCGATAATCGATACACATGCGCATGCTTCCGTCCTTCTTTCTCACAAACAACACCGGTGCGCCCCAAGGAGACACACTCGGCCTTATGAATCCCTTGTCTAGCAACTCTTGAATTTGGGACATCAACTCTTGTAGTTCCGACGGTGCAAGTCGGTATGGGGATTTTGCTACAGGTTTCGCGCCCGGAATCAATTCGATCCCGAACTCTACTTCCCGTTCAGGCGGTACCCCCGGTAAATCTTCCGGAAAAACATCTTCATAATCCCGTACTATCGGTACATCTCCAATCTTCCGTGATTCTTTCTCGGTCTCATTTGCATAAATTATGAATGCCTTGCATCCTCGCTTCATGAGCTTGTGAGCTTTCAACATCGAACATACTATGGGGTTGCCTCGTTTTTCGCCATAAATGGTGACGTGTTTTCCGCTCGGAGATGTTAGTTTAATCTCTTTGCGAAAACACACGACCTTTGCATGGTATTGAGATAGCCAATCCATCCCCACGACTATTTGGAATTGTCCCATCGACATCGGGATTAGATTTATCAAATATTCTTCATCATCGATGCTCAGTTTACAATTTTCACATACATCACAAACAATAAAGCTTTTGTTATTACCTATCTCTACTTCTAAAGGCACAGGTAATTTCGTTAGCATAAATGAAGGATGTCGAATAAACCCATATGAAACAAAGGATTTATTCGCACCCGTATCAAATAACACGTGTGCGGGAATTGAATTTACAGCAAATATACCTGAGACCACGTCGGGTTCAATCTTTGCTTCTGCAGCAGTTAGTTGGAAAGATCTTGCCTTTGCTTTCGGGGCTTCACCTTTTGGTTCTTGCCCATCCTTCTTTCCGACCAGTTCCGGGCATTCCGACTTCTTGTGACCCGTTCGGTAACAGTTGTAACAAACCGTCACTTTCTCCGGGCATGACATAGCCATATGTCCCGTTTTCTTGCATATGGGACAAGGCTTATCCTTGTAACGACATTCGCCCTTATGATTCTTCCCACAAATTTTACAACCTGATGTACTACCTCTAGCGTCGGATTTCTTTGCGGATTCACTCGTTCTTGCTTTCTTGGCAGGGCTTGGATTTACATCTTGTGCCCTTCGTTCGCCCCGTTCTATACTCTTCTTCAATTCAATCTCCCTTTCCCGAGCAGCGTTAACAATCTCGGTAAGGGTCTCGTACTTTGAAGGGGTTATGAACTCTCTATATTCCGCACTTAGCATATTATGATAATAATAGACCTTTTGCTCTTCGTTCGTTATCAAATCATCACAGAACTTCATTTTGTCCATAAACATTCCCGTGATCTTGTTTATGGATTCACCTTTGTGTCTGAGTTGCATGAACTCTTCCTTGATCTTGTTTATGACCGCTTTGGGGCTATGGTGTTTAAGAAACGGCGTCTTAAACTCCTCCCAAGACATGGCCTTAGCCGCTTCACTTCCAATCTCCTTCTTTTTGTTGTCCCACCAATCTTTCGCTTGATTCCTTAGTTGACCCGTACCAAAGGCTACGTAGTCTTCTTCGTCACAATGGGTTCTCTCGAATACCCCTTCTATGTCACTTAGCCATCGTTGGCACACTATTGGGTCAACCTCCCCATTATATGTTGGTGGCTTACAAGCCATGAATTCCTTGTATGAACAAGGCTTTCGTCCTCCACGCTTTTCCTTTACTGCATTTGAGTCATCTTCCAGTTTCTTGATTCTATCTTCTACTATTGATAAAACCGTGTCTTGGATTTTATCAATAAAGTCCGACAAACTGTTTTCGATCGCCTTTCCAACCTCTTCGGCAATCACTTCCCTCACTTGTTCGGTGACTCTTGGCACCGCATTATCATTGTCTCCATCAGCCATCTCGATTTCTGAAATGTTTACATAGATTGTTAAACATTCTATTTATAACACATGCTTTACTTGTTTTGATTTAATCAAGTTCGTAACTTGATTTAATCATTCTTGTTTTAACTCAATCAAGTTCGTAACTTGATTTAATAATTCTTGTTTCTATCCAATCAAGTCCATAACTTGATTTGATCATTCATGTTTCTATTCAATCAAGTCCGTAACTTGATTTGATCATTCATGTTTCTATTTAATCAAGTCCGTAACTTGATTTGATAGTTCATGTTTCTATTTAATCAAGTCCGTAACTTGATTTGATAGTTCATGTTTCATGCATTTCTTGCTTTTTGAGTGAGCTTACACACTATTTTCATGCATATTGTCCATTTCTCATTTTATACGTAGTACATAATTTATTAACAAAACAAGTTAATTCTTACCGGACGATCGATCAAGCTTGAACCGAACACTTATTGACAACCATGAGCTCTGATTACCAACTTGTAACACCCTTAAATTTTATCCTTAATTTTTGACAGAATTAGATTAAAATGCCTGGCTTTCATTAACGAAGTTCATGTGTAACAAGATCTTAGTCAACTAATGACTAAGTTACATCATTTCAAAATCTGTTTAAAAGTGTGTTTATAACCCATACACAAAGACTACAAAAGATTTAAAACATTGCGGAAGCTTCAAAATCGAGTGTTCGGTTCTTCACTTTATCACTTGATCGCCATCCGTAAACTTCACTAAGTTACCTATGATCAAAACATTAAACTCATTAGTTTTGATCGTTATTGTAAAACGAAATGACAATGATAAGCATCACACTTGAAATAATAAACATAGAACAACTATTCTGGGTTTACCGTAAATTACGGTCTCACCGTAATTTACGGTATGTCTTAAGAATTTCTGGTTACCGTAAACCAGTAGAAATGCACCGTAAACATTTTTCCTCCACCGTAAATTACGGTACTACCGTAATTTACGGTAGTACCTGGAGTTTCAAGTTTTTGCTTTGTTTTAAATTTTCACACCAAGATTCTAACTCTCAAACTTCAATTCATCTATGATATTAAATATTAAAATCTCATATTATGTGAATGATATGAATTTACAATCATTAAAGATCTTTCAATCCAAAACCAAAGAATTAATCATACCTTGTTAGATTGTTCGACCCGTTTAGAGTTCAAGAATTTACCATCAAACAATGTAATTCTAACCTCAATTTCTAACAATTGTTTTGACCCATCTCACTAGATTAAGACGAAAAGTCATTTCCGTAGTACATTGATTCATCTTGTTTACCATGTTTTCAAACTACAACATAAATCTATTAATAATACACAATGTAACGAAACGATAATTTCGTACCTTTAGAGCACGCCCTTCCCCCGTGAATTCCCTTCGGCTTGTCCGCTTGATGATCCGGACTCTTTGCCTAGAAAATTCAGTTTTACAACTTGTTTAGAACTCTTTCCATGACCATATTCATATCATTGTGAAACATGATCAAATCTGCGTTCTCATCAAATTTAACATCGAAAATCCTCACTTAGGCATTTCTACAAACACCTAACGGGTCAGATTTTTCCTACCATCATTTGCAAGTTCATGACTTTCAATTTCAACCTCAATTTCACTTTAATTAGTAACCTTGCACACATTTTAACATCAATATACAGAAATTACCTCCTAAGATGAAATTTATACTAGAATTATCATTCAAATCCTAGTGTTCATCATTATCTTACAAAACCCATAACCTAGCTTCCATGGGTTCATAGAATTCTCTGAATTTGGGCATGATTTCTCCAATAGTTAGTTAGGTTTTACTTCTAAACACCTAATCAACTTTAATCTAACCAAATAACACACATGCAAGCATCTAATTTCAGATTTTCAAAATCATGAGAATTTCAAGTTGATGGATTTCATCAAATTTCACATACCTTAGAATCCTCTTGCAGTGAGGATTACGATTCTATGCTCAATTCTCGATTTGGACCAGATTAACACCTCCAATTTGAAAGTTTTTATGATTTTAGGGTTTGGAACTATGGGGGTGTCGACCTGGTCTTCCCCAGATCGACCAACATCATCTTTTGGGGGTGTTTGTTTTATTTTTATTTGTTTTAACAAATATAAGTTTCAATTATGTCAACTTAACCCCTCAACTTGTCTTACTTATTGTTTAGTAACCTTTAACCTCTTCATAAGCTATTTCTAGTCTATTAACTAACTAGGTTAAAATTTCTAGTTAGTAAAATCTTGTTTATTTATACCTTATAATTCTAATATAAAGTTTTATATTTTTCGGGGTGTTACAGCTGGCATCCTTGGAGGAGGTGGTGGAAGCACCGAATCAGTAGTAGCAGAAGTCGTAGCAGACACAGTAGAGGAACTCATGTTTGATCTTGAGGCCATTACGGACAATGTGGCAAAAAGTTTTGAAAATAGAAAACCGATTAGCGATTTGACAAAAATTTTTAGTAAAGAGAGCACCACTTGCCCCACGGTGGGCGCCAAATTGTTTTGGTCAAAAATTACCGAAGCAATTTAGTGATCAAATTAGTAAAGTGAGGTAGTGTGCTAGAAAGTGTGTTGAAAATATGCTTGTTAAATTATTTAGAAAATCAGTATTCAGGATACGGCTCAGGATATAGAGCTGTATCTATGATTAAACAGTGAGCAAGAGTAAAGTAGACGACACGAGATGTACGAGGAAAGCCCTTGATCGATCTAGATCGCTGGCATAAAACCTCGGGAGCTGACAATCGCAGCTGCCTTGTTCTTCTATTGCTTCAAATATCAGGATACAGTGCAGGATGTGGTGCGGATCGACTATGTGTTACAATGAAATTTGAATACAAGTGTGGTGTTTGCAATGAGCTAGAGAGTGAAAGTGTTCGAGAGTGTAAGTGAAAATTGTGTGCCTTAAACTGATCCGCCCCCATCTATTTATAGTAAAGATAATGTAACAAACTACCCTAAACTTCCGGGATCCACCGAATATTCCTTAATCGAACATTGTAGACCTGGTCTTTCGGGTTCAACGTCTCTCCTTCAACAAACACGTCCGAGTCTTGAGGAGAAGAAGTCCACTTGACCGTTAGCAAGTCTCAGCCTTTAACCTGCACGTGGTTAATTTAATAAACCTCAGGATATCACCCAAGATGTTAGCAATATCCTCTTCCAGCATCCTGGTCACAAATAAACAAATCAAGGCAGGATATTGGTCAGGATATGTATGCTTAGAAAATGAGCCATAACAGTATGTACCTACGAAGTTTAAAAAAAACATTAAATTCAACAATAAGTTCAAATTCAACATATTTAAACTTTAAAGTTTAAACATTTATATTCACTAACCCCTTCAAATATGCTCCAATTTCTTTCACATCCCGAAGAACTTGTAGTCAAAGAAAGGATCCTCATAGCAATCTTTTTCAAATTTGGTGTTGAGTTACCATACGTTTCCCACCAATTTGCTACAAACAAACATATAATATATTTATGTGACAAATGTGAAATTCTAAAACAAAAATAATGTTAATCATTAAATTACCCGGATCAAAGTTCTCGTTGTTGATCTCACATGCTTTAAGTGCAATAGGACGGTCAAATTTTTCTTGCTTCCGCTTGTAGATTGGCAACTCGACCGACAAGATTAGGGATTGCATATCATAATTTTTGAGAAATAAAACACCAACACATTCAACAACAGCATCATTGGCTTCTAAATCATCTCGTACCTCCGAATTATTATAAAAATAATGTGGATTTAAAATGTAGGTCGTCATATGTAGACAAGTATCAAGCCTTTTGGATGATTTTTTTTGAGATAATATCTAGAATAGGCTCGTATGCATTTTTATTATCATTCAATGCTTTGATAATTTCTTTTTTTGCCCATTGAAGCTCACCATATATAAAACCCATTGAAGGCTTCCAATCCGCATCAACCATTCGGAGGACTTTGACTAATGGTGCAAATACTTTCAAGCATGTTGTCACTCCGCCCCAAAACGATGGTGATACAACCGTTTCGTAAGCGGCAATTCCTTTTTCTGTTTTAGCAAACTTACATTTTTCCCATTCTCCGCTTGAAAACATATGCCTAAGTTGACACTTTTTTTCCGACAAACTTTGTAAAGTAAGAAAGGCGGATGCAAATCTTGTGACTCCCGGTCTCACAATGTTCCTTTTTTTGTATACTTTCTCATCATAGCCAATGTTTTGTGGTGAGCATAAATAAAGATCGTTAGTTTCTTTGCTTGATCGAGAGTTTTCTTGTATCTTGTTAATACACCAATAGCTTCAAAAATAAAATGAATACATTTAGATATTGGAAAACTAACAAAGTAACAAAATAAATACATAAATATACCTTCAAGCATGAGATTAATTGTATGTGTTGCACATGATGTCCAAAAGATTGTTGGTCTTTTCTCCTTTAATAATTTTGATGCACCCATATTATTAGATGCATTATCAGTAACAATTTGAACGACATTTTCAGGACCAACTTCTTCAATGCATTTATCAACATACTCAGATATGTTTGCACTTGTGTGCGCTTCATCCGAACATTCTTTAGAAGATAAAAAAATTGTACCTAACTTTGAATTGACACACAAGTTCATGATGCTTTTCCTTGTTCTATCGGACCATGCATCGGTCATGATAGAACATCCTGTAAATTTCCATTCCTCTTCAAATTTTTTCAAACAAGTTTTTGTGTCTTCGACCTCCTTTTTCAAAAAGGTAGTTCCCATCTCATATCTAGTAGGAGGCATGAAACTAGGACCAAATTGACCAATTGCCTCCACTGCTTGTTTGAAGCTATCCTTTTCAAAGGCATGAAATGGAATTGCACATTCATACGCCCACTTACAAACATATTGTTTTACACGAGTCATTTGTTCCTTTTTAAAAACATTGTTAAGGTTGCTTTGTTTATTCTTACCTTGGCTAGTTCCAAATCTATTAATAGGACCAAAAGAACGAGATTCCTTCAAATCTCCTAAACAATCATCTAGTTCAATTGTTTCATCACCAATGTTCACCTCGGATCTTAAATCTTCATCACCACTTTGTTTAGCCTTTTTTTTTTGTTTTGGGGTTCATTAAGAGCATTTCGAACCCTTAACTGATCATCTTTTGTTGCTTTTGGACAAATGTAACTAATGTAACTTTTTGTAAGAAAAATCATCAAGTCCACTGAAACTTAGTTATCCATTAACATCAATCAATTAATCGGCCAACTATAACAATCAATCGGCCAACTGTAACAATCAATTGGCCAACTGTAAACTATTAACATCAATCCACTGAAACAATCAATCGGCCAACTGTAAACTATAACAATCAATCGGCCAACTGTAACAATCTACTGAAACTTAGTTATCCATTAACATCAATCAATTAAAGTAAACTATTACCTGTTGGATTGGAGTATGGAAGAACCGAAGGAAGAAAGGTCCGCCGGAGAAGGAAGCAAGGTCCGCCGGAGAAGGAAGCAGGTCCGACGGAGAAGGAAGCAATGCCGTCGGAGAAGGAGTCTCCGCTGTCGCGGATGTCTCCAATGTCACCGGTCACTTTTGTAGAGATTTTAGGCCAAGAATCGTTGCTGTCTTGCTGATAATAAAGGAATAAAAGTGATTTACTGATTGTAGGGCATAAGAAAATGGGCTAGTTTTTCATTTTGGGCCAATTTTGCAATCAATTTAGATGGGCCGACTTGGGCCGACTAGCCCGACTTGGGCCGACTAGCAGCGATTATCACCGGCTTTGACCGACTAGCGACTTTTTCACTGATTAGTGAAAAATTACTCAGTAGAGGTCCGACTAGCGACTAGTCGCCGATTAATCGCCGACTAGTCGCGATTTTTGCAACACTGATTTAAACCCAAATTTTGACACCAAACTTTCTACCCACTGATGTAATATAATATTTATGGATTTTTGGGAATTTTTATTAAATTTTAAGATGATCATAACATAGAGTTCTTGCATAGGTTCGGTAATTGACGATAACGCCATTTTTACTAATAAAATGAGTTTTACACATCCTTTATATATCAAACCTTTTTCTACTGATTTTATATATTAAATAAATTATTTTAAACAGTAGAGGTTGTTCAAAATCTCAGATTTACTTATATAACCCGAATATCGTCAAATACCGACTTTTATGCGATTTAGGCGCATAATATGGTTTAAAACCATATTAGGCACCTAAAGCTTAATACCTACTGATGTTATGAATAAATTTTTATACTTTAACAGTAAATAAAAGTTTTGAACTCAGATTTCCAAAATTAACCCTTAAAGCATATGTGAAATGACCAAAATGCCCCTATAGTGCATAGTTGGCCATAAATGATAAATTTCACACATGTGAGATATCTTACTGATATAACTTGATAAAATAAATATTTTACTGATTATTTTATACCAGAACCTCATATTAGTATTTAACCTCTTTTATAATCTTTAAAATGACCAAAATACCCATACGGGGCTTAAATTGGTTTTAAATTCGTTTTGGGCATAATGGAAGGTATCCTACTGATATCACAACATATTAAAAGCATATTAACTTGTAGAACATGTTCATGACTCATTTGGTTAAATTATTGAGGTAATCCGTTTTAATCTGTCTTGTTTGAAATAAAGGCCTTTGGGGGTTAATGACCATGTTCCGGATATCCTTAGCATCATTATTAAGAAATGGCCACGTCTTAAGCACGGGGTGTAGGCATACACCTGACAGTTACGTAAGGGAAACGGTATCTCACTCTCTGGTGGGCCTATACTTGTGGTGTGTCTGTTAATCTTGACTCGGTTTCTAACATCGAGCCCTGAATGTATAACGAACATGTAAATCTGTATACAAGATTATTTTTATATAATTGTCCCAAGATATAAAAGAATATTTGTGCCTTGTGCATCCAAATCAATTTTTATAAAGATTTTTCAAAAGAGTTAGTTAATTGTATTTACAAGTGTAAACTGACGTATTTTCAAAAAAGGTTAAGTGACAGGTGTTTTGGTCAAAAATTACCGAAGCAATTAAGTGATCAAATTAGTTAAGTGAGGTAGTGTGCTAAAAAGTGCGTTGGAAATATGCTGGTTAGGTTGTTTGTAAAAACAGTTTTCAGGATACGGCTCAGGATATTGGGCTGTATCTACGATCAAACTATGAGCAAAAAGTAAAGGAAATGACACGAGATGTACGAGGAAAGCCCTTGATCAATCTAGATCGCCGGCATAAAACCTCGGGAGCTGTCAATCGCAGCTGCCTAGTTCTTCTTATTACTTCAAACGTCAGGATACAGTGCTGGATATTGACCAGATCGCTAAGTGTTACAATGCTTTTCGTGAAAGTAAAAGTTGCGAGAGAACAAGTGTGAGAGTGTAGTAAGTGTAGTTGTGATGTCCTATTCGATCTGATATACCCACCTATTTATAGTAACGAAATACAAACTAAAATTCCTATAAATATGGGATGCTCCCGAATATTCCATTGTTAACATTGTAGACCGAGTAATGCGGCTTCAACGTCTTCATTTGAACGACTTGGACCGAGTCTCCCGGAGAAAGGGTCTTCGTGAACGTTGGGCACCTGGACGCGTACTCCTGCACACAACCCATTAGTAATCCTGTGGATACCATTCAGGATGTTACCAGTATCCTGAATGAGCATCCCGGATATGAACAAATATCATACAATCAAGATATAACACAAGATATTTCCCAGGATATGGGCTCAGAATTTTACCCATAACAATTGTCCCCAAAAAATGTCACCGTTTAGTATCCTGGCACTAACGGTTACATTTTTTACGGAGAACGAGGCAATTTAAGAGATTAGACCCATGATGTGACCGTTTGCAACTGCTCAGCCTATATTTACTCATCACCACCCTATAACTTCTCATCCTTATCCCATTTATTCTTTACCGAAGAGAAAAAAGGTAAAAATCTCTCTCTCTTTCCTATCTTCTTCTCTCATTCTATTCAGCATTCCGGTGAGAATATGACAAGGCAAACAAGATCGAGTTCCGGTGACTCCGCCCCCACATTCATACACCAGAATCTTCTCCAGGATCCGGAGAAAGAAATATGTACCTTTGATAGTGCCCATTTTTCGGCCCTCAAATCCTCTGGTATCTTTCCGGAAGGGACGGTATTCCGGCCGTTTGACCGGGAAATCCGGTCGGACATGGTTTCCGACGAATGGTTGTGCTTTAGTGCCTTTCCTTTCACCTTAGGGTTATGGTTCCCCTTTCCAGACTTTATCACCAAGTTTTTCCATATTACAAAAATCTCTTTTAGCCAAACAATGCCGATGCTTTGGCGTGTCTTGTCCGTTCTTGACTAGATCAAGAAGAATCACATTCCTGATCTTTCTGTTCATGACCTCCCCCTAGCTTACCGGCTTAGATGCCACGGATCCTGTAGATTTCTGTTTTATTCCACCTCCGGCGAGCCACTGATACTTCGTGCCACCAGGAACGAGGAGAAATGGCAATCCAAGTTCTTTTTTGTAAAAAGAGACTCAATCCCTGGTGGAACGGAATATCCGGTGAAGTGGTTGAGAAAGGGTATGATTTAGGGTTTAAGGATGATCCTGCCTTATATCCTGTTTCATATCCTGAACTGATCAACTTTCTTTTATTGTTTTGTATACAGCTGATTTTAGGAAGCTTGCACCTCCCCTTGCAGATTCACAGAAGAGGATTGACGCTATCAAACTCCTTCCAGAGGCTGAAAGAAGTTTTAACCCGTCTCCACCATCTCCAAGCCCTCTTTCCAGTGCAAACATGTCTGGTAAGGATCCTGCACAATATCCTGCATACATGTTTTTATTGGGCATATTTAGGAAAGAATTCTACTCCCTGTATGCAGACTCCAGGAAGGTCCCAATCCTCCTCGATCTCGATGAGCTTGACAGTTACCCTACTCCAGTCATGGTCAAGAAAGAGACCCCTGCAGCCACCAGCTCCAAGCCGCTCCCGGCTCCTAAAGCTAATCCGAGGACTCGTGCTTCCACCGCAAAGAAGAGGAAGAACTCCGAAGTTAGTGCACCAGGCTCCGAAGGATTCTCTTATGATGAGCTCAGCTTCACTGATTCCTTGGAACCGATGACATCCTTCCTTAATAAGGTAATATCCCGACCCTATATCCTGCACATATATCCTGATAGAATATCCTGACAAGATATCCAGGTTAGCGAATATTGATTTATACCTGAATTTTGACTTACAGGGCCTCCAGCATCTGCTCCACCTTTACAGCGATGCCTGTGGTACTGCTGCACTCCATGAAGCCAGGATTAAACAGCTTGAAACTACTGTTGCCGACCAAGGTGCCATTGCTGAAGCGAAGACCCAGCACTATGAGGACAAGCTGAAGAAAGTGACCCAGGATGCTGAGATCAAGCTGGCCACTGTCCAAATGGAACATGAACAGGCCATGGTTTCTTTCCGGGAAGGAATTAAAGCTTCTGCCATCGTCTCCCTGCTACAAGCTCGTATTAAGATGGCCTATGAGGCCAAGGAAACAGACCTTGAGTGCCCATCCTGGCCGGTCAAATCCTGGGTGGCAAAGCTGAAGGAGCTTGGAGGCAAGGTTGTGCCCCTTCCTGCTGAAGCTGGTGAATCCGCTAAGTCGGCAGATGTGGCAGACAAGGCTGGAGATAAGAAAGATGCTGGAGCGGATGCTGGGACGGATGCTGGTGAGGATGCTGCTCAGGATGCTGAGGCTGAGAAGGTAGAGAAGGTTGGAGAGGATGCCGCTGTGTGAGGGCATTCAGGTGGGCGATGATGGATGTATGTGCCAAGGCCGGAGCCCACTTTTTTAAATTTGATCGTTGGTCTGTAACCCTAAAACAATTTACTTTTTCCACACTCCTGCATTTGAACAATATGATGGCCAAAGGAGGGGGGATCCTGAGTTTCAGGTCGAAGCCCTTGGTCATCAATGTTAGTATGTTTTGCTTTTTGAACAATATAACAGTTGGAGATGGATGGGTCTCGGTTTGAGACAAAACCTTCAACTGTTAAGTAAATATGGTAAGGAACTATTTGTGCTCTTGGTAGATGGTCCTTGGTTTGAGGTGAAACCAAGAGCACATCTTTTGGTATGTTAATAATATAATCCTCTTTTAGCTTTATTTCTGTTGTTATGAATTTTACTTATGAAAACAATTTCGTTTGAACATTCTTGGGAACACATTGTAAATGTATCCTGAAAGATATCCTGCTCAGGATACTGACACATAATCTGTAAGTTATCCAAATAAAAAGGAGAGATCATACCAGAAATTCCCTAAGGAATCAATTCCAATTTTCCACCATAGGAATGTCCCCAGTGCATACTTACAAATTTGGCTCCACCCTTTAAATTGTATAATCTATGTCCCATGTGTTCAACATAGGAATGTAGACGCTGTCATACTTTAGCTTTACTGAATAGATCCTGAATATCTAGGGATCAACCCTTGATATCCTGGGATAAACCCTTAATATCCTGGGGATAAACCCTTAATATCCTGGGGATAAACCCTTAATATGCTGGGGATAAACCCTGATTTTCATGTGCTACAGGCGAGAGTGTATAAACTCCAAGTCTTAGAAAGGTGAAAACCTTTAAACCTTAGAGGGTATGAAAATACCCTTTCGTGAGAGAGGGTGATCAATCCTCATATACCTTTAGGATCCAGGACATAGCCAATAGTAACGAAATTGTCAGCCACTTTTACATGAACTGGCCCCGTTACCTTGAACTATCCCCAGATGACTTGCGCTCTAGGCGGGGTGTTCAAACCCAATTCGAGAGAAAGGTGAATACCTTTAAACCTTTGAAGGGATCAGGATCCCTTAAGCGTGAGAGAGGGGGCCAATCCTCTAATCTTTCGAAATACCCTGAGCGTATATCCTGGAGCTATATCCTGATGCATATTCTGCAAAACAATCTTAAACTAAGGTGGGTGTTAGCTTGGCTAACACCCCTCCGATGCCTAAGTCAGTATTGGGTTCAAGATAATAAACAAATTCAAATATATTTAAGAGAGATAGAATACATATCATTCTGAGATAAAAGCTAACTTCTATTCTTACTTGAAATAGAGCTTTAGGTGTATGGCATTCCAGGATCTTGGTAGCATATCCCCCTCCATATTCCTGAGCTGGTATGCTCCTTTTCCTGATTCTGATTCAACCTCATATGGTCCTTCCCACTTTGGAGCCAGCTTTCCATCGGCATGATTAGTGGTATTTTGAAAAGCCTTTCTTAGCAACCAATCTCCAACTTTGAACCTTCTAGTCCTTATATTCTTGTTGTATGCTCTGGATATCCTTTGTTGATATGCTGCCATCCTTAGTCTTGCTGCATCTCTTGTCTCGTCTATGGTGTCCAAATCCTGGCATAAAGCTTCAGGATTCTGCTCAGGATCCTGGAGGATAGATCTCGCAGTAGGTATCACCATCTCTGTTGGGATCACTGCTTCTGCTCTGAATACCAAGGAAAATGGTGTCTGGCCAGTTGCATTCTTTACCGTTGTTCTATCGTCCCACAAAACAAAGGGTAGTTCTTCTGCCCATCTTCCTTTCTTGGCTCCTAATCTCTTCTTCAAGTTGTTGACAATTATCTTGTTTGAGGATTCAGCTTGTCCATTTGCTTGAGGATGTACCGGGGTAGATGTGATCATTTTGATTCCCCAACTTTT
The DNA here is from genome assembly GCA_030545235.1 of Helianthus tuberosus. Taxonomy (NCBI): domain Eukaryota; kingdom Viridiplantae; phylum Streptophyta; class Magnoliopsida; order Asterales; family Asteraceae; genus Helianthus; species Helianthus tuberosus. The sequence goes on along the minus strand of CM060430.1, from coordinate 174,522,774 downwards.
GCAAAAGTCAGTAGTCCTCTTGCTTATAAACTGGGATCCATTGTCACAAATGATTTCAGCTGGCACTCCAAACCTGGTCAGGATATTCCTCTTTAAAAAGGATACTACTTCTTGGTCTCTGACTTGAACAAATGCTTCAGCTTCCACCCACTTAGAGAAATAATCAGTCATTGCCAACATAAAAACTTTTCCTCCTGGAGCTTTTGGTAATTTCCCTACTATGTCCATCCCCCATTTCATGAATGGCCAAGGGGGAACTATAGGATATAGTGGTTCAGCTGGTTGATGTAGTATGTTGATGTGCCTTTGGCATGCATCGCATCTTCGAGCATATTCTATAGCATCTTTCCTCATCGTTGGCCAAAAGTATCATGTTCTCAATATTTTTGAGAATAATGACCTGCCCCCCAGCATGGTTACCATAATCCCCTTCATGTATATCCTGAAGCACTTCTTTAATTTCGGGATCCTCCAAGCACCTTAAATATGGTCCTGCAAGAGATTTCTTATACAAAATATTATTTATAATGGTGAATCGTGATACCTTCATCCTAAATGCCTTAGGATTTTTGTCTCTAGGGATGTGTCCTTCCTTGAGAGATCTTATGATTGGAGCCGTCCAGGATTTAGGATCCTCCTCAGGATATTCAGCAACAGGATCCTGGATACTTATTACTTCTTCATCCTGAGGATTCGTTGTAGGATACAAGATATGCACTATTGGTATTTGGGTCCCTTCTGGTATCCTGACCGATGATCCCAGATTTGCAAAGGCATCTGCTTCAGCATTATCTTCCCTTGGTACCTGTTGAAGTGTAAAGACATCGAAATATCCTGCTAATTTTTTGAGAATATCGAGGTATTCGATTAATTTCTCACCCTTAACGGCATAGGTTCCATTAAAATGATTAGTGATTAACAAGGAGTCAACATATACTTGCAAATTCTTGATATTCATATTTTTAGCCAGTTCTAATCCTGCAATTAAAGCCTCATACTCTGCTTCATTATTAGTAGCAGAGAATTCACACCTAATAGCCTGGGGTAATATGTCCCCCTGTGGCGATTTTAGTAGTATTCCCAATCCTACTCCTCTAACATTAGATGCTCCATCGGTATATAATGTCCAGGATCCTGAGGATTCTCCTAATTGTTGTACTTCTAGGTCTACCTCATCCTGAATGTCACTACTGAAATCAGCCACAAAGTCAGCTAGAGCCTGCGATTTTATGGCATTTCTAGGTTCGTACACTAATTCATAAGCACTTAACTTCACTGACCACTTGGCCATCCTGCCTGACATCTCGGGTTTCCTAAGCACATTTCTAACAGGATAATTGGTCTTGACATGAATTCTATGTGTCTCAAAGTAGTGTCTAAGCTTTGTTGATTCCATAACTAGTGCCAGTATCAACTTTTCTAAATGAGAATATCTAGTTTTAGCATCTAACAAACTTTTACTAACATAATAAACAGGATATTGCTGACCTTCATGATCCTTTATAAGGACGGCACTTACAGCATTCCTTGATACTGCGAGGTATAGGGACAATGGTTCACCATTCTCAGGTTTCATCAGTAGAGGTGCAGTTGAAAGATACTGCTTCAAATCCTGCAGGGCTGCTTCATGCTTCTCACCCCATTCGAACTTCTTGTTCTTCTTCAGGATATCATAAAACTCTTTGCATTTCTCGGAGGATCTTGAAATAAATCTGTTCAATGTTGCGACTCGCCCTGTTAATCGTTGAACGTCCTTTATATTTGAAGGTGATTTGATATCCAAGATGGCTTTAATCTGCTCCGGGCTTGCCTCTATTCCTCTTTTGGTCACCATATACCCTAGAAACTTTCCTGCGCCCACTCCGAAATGGCACTTAGCAGGATTCAGCTTCATGTTATACTGATCCAGGATATCAAATGCTCCCTTAATATCCTGGAGATGATCCCCAGCCTTTTTAGATTTCACCACCATATCATCGATGTATACTTCTATGGTGTCCCCCAGCTTGTCTTTAAACATCATGTTCACCAACCTCTGGTATGTTGCACCTGCATTTTTCAAACCAAAGGGCATAGCAGTATAACAATAAATACCTGTTGGTGTCATGAAGGCAGTATCCTCCTGTTCCGAAGGCTCCATTTGAATCTGCTGAAATCCTGAGGATGCATCCATGAAGGTTAACATCTCATGCCCGGCAGTAGCATCTACCATTGCGTCAATATGAGGAAGAGGAATTGGGTCTTTGGGAGAAGCCTTATTCAAGTCTGTGTAATCTACACAAACTCTCCATTTCCCATTCTTCTTTTAAACCACGACCACATTTGCTAGCCACTTGGGAAATTTGACTTCCTTGATCATCTTGGACTTCAATAATCTTTCAACTTCCTCTTGGATAATTGTATTTCGTTCAGGAGCGAACTTCCCCCTCTTTTGTTGCACAGGCTTGAACGACCTGTCAATTCCAAGCTTGTGAGTGATAATGTCTTTGGATATACCTGTCATATCCTCATGCTTCCATGCAAATGTTGACATCCTGCACTTCAAAAAGTTAGTTAATTGTTCTTCAATATCCTGAGGGATATTGGTTCCTACGAGCACCGAGATATCAGGATTATCCTGATCCAGGATAACTTTCTTCATATCCTGCTCTGAAGCCTCCACGATATCCTGGGCCCGCAACTTTAATTGCTATGCTGTACTAGGCTTGGTTGAGGATTTCATTGAGGATGAGTAACATTCTTTTGCCTCCTGCTGATCACTGTCAATCTTGACAACCCCCCAATGGGTAGGGATCTTGATGCATTGATGATAAGTTGACGGCACAGCCTTCATATCATGGATCCATGGCCTGCCCAGTATGATGTTATAGCAGGATAGGGAGTCCATCACACAGAAACGTTGTATCGAGTTGACCCCTTCAACATATACAGGTAACTTTATTTCTCCCACTGTGTTCCTGGCCTCTCCGCTGAACCCAACAAGCACGGTGGATTTCGAAGTGATATCCATCGGAGATACATTCATTCTCTTCAAAGTTTCTAGTTGGATTATGTTGACGGAGCTTCCATTATCCACCAATATCCTGCGTACAAAATGGTTAGCCATATATAATGTTATTACCAAAGCATCATGGTGAGGATCTTGAACAGTATCCCTGTCATCACTATCGAAAGTGATCACTTTATCAGTTGTGAGGGTAGTCATCCTGGCTGGTTTGTCTCCCCTTTCGGCCTTAGCCTCCTTTGCATGTCTCTTGGCCGCAGAATACGAAGTCCCACACATGTCGGATCCTCCTGAAATAAAGTTGATTATCTTGGCATCCGCAGGAGGTGATGCTGCTCGTTCAGGATCCTTCTCAGTATCCTGACCCTTATTCTTCTTTCTTCCTAAGAGATCCTTCAGATATCCCTTGCTAAGAAGATAGCTTATTTCTTTTCTCAAAGCAATGCAATCCTCAGTTATATGTCCAAAATCTTCATGGAAGGCACACCATTTCGATTTATCCTTCCAATCAGCTTTTTGTTGGTTCTTTCGAGGCCACTTAGCTTTGTCTCCCAAACCCTGCATAGCATACATTAAGTCAGGAATGTTAACAGAAAAGCAATATTCAGATAATTCAGGATACTCTTCAGGATCCTCGTCTTCAACAGCATTCACTTTCTTGTTGTCATTTCTACCATACGGCTTAGAGCGATATGGTTTGAACGAGGATTCTGACTTCCTATTAGTTGACTCATATGTAGTGGATGAGTTCATCCTTTCTTGCATTTTCCTATCATCCTCCAGCCTGATATATCTCAAGGCTCTATTTCGAGCTTCGTCCAAGTTCCTGCAAGGATTCATCACAAGATCCTGATAAAACTGGGAATCCTTTTGTAGTCCCATCTTGAATGCTTGGACCGCTGTAGCAACATCAAGGTGTGGGATATCCAAGGATTCCCTGCTGAATTTGTTCACGTAATCCCTTAGGGATTCCTGAGGTCCTTGAGTTATCCTGTATAGATCACTTGTCAGTTTTTCAAAACTCCGACTACAAGAAAATTGACTATTAAATAAATTCACTAAGTGAGCAAAAGATGTAATCGAATGCGGAGGAACATTTAAGAGCCATTTCAAGGCCGATCCTATTAAGGTAGAACCAAAGCCCTTGCATAAGCATGCTTCCTTGAGCTCCAGAGGGATAGGATTAATCTCCATTCTTTCCCTATACTGGGCAATATGCTCTTCAGGATCCGTAGTCGCATCATAGAGCTTCATGTTGGGGGTTTGAAATCTTTTCGGGATCTCAGCATCACAGATAGGATATGCGAAACGAGATATCCTGTGGCTATCTTGGGACACTTCCGGAATTGGCTGGACCACTCCAGGTACATTGGATATCATCTCCTTCAATTTCTGAAGCTCCCTAGTAAATGTTGGCGTCATACCTGCATCCTGCAAAGATCCACTATTGTTAGTAGCATGAATATTATTATTTGACACGTTACCAGTCTGAGGATTCTGGCCATATCCTGAAACATATCCTGAGCTCCTCACAGTTGACATCCTGATCGAGGAGGGTATTTCAGGAGTATGATTCTGGGAATGACTAGGCACAATATTCCCCCTATTATCCTCAGTATACACAGCCGAACTGAAGTTCAAAGTTATGGGTTGTAAAGGAGTAACAATATCCTCAGCGGATATGCTCGAGCCAGCTTTTAAGAGTTGTATTTCCCTTAACAGCATTTGGTTAGTTTCCTGTTGCTGCCTCATTTGTTCCTGCACACTTCCAAATAAAGTTAGAATTTCATCATTAGAGGCAAAAACGGGAGCAGACCCCTGAACACTCCGAGTAGGGATAATATCCTGAGGTTGTGAAGAAGCTGGCATCCTTGGAGGAGGTGGTGGAAGCACCGAACCGGTAGTAGCAGAAGTTGTGGCAGACACAGTGGAGGAGCTCATGTTTGATCTTGAGGCCATTGTAAACAATGTGGCAAAAGTTTAGAAAACAGAAAACCGATTAACGATTTCACAAAGATTTTTAGTAAAGATAGCACCACTCGCCCCACGGTGGGCGCCAAATTGTTTTGGTAAAAAATTACCGAAGCAATTAAGTGATCAAATTCGTTAAGTGAGGTAGTGTGCTAAAAAGTGCGTTGGAAATATGCTGGTTAGGTTGTTTGTAAAAACAGTTTTCAGGATACGGCTCAGGATATTGAGCTGTATCTACGATCAAACTATGAGCAAAAAGTAAAGGAAATGACACGAGATGTACGAGGAAAGCCCTTGATCAATCTAGATCGCCGGCATAAAACCTCGGAAGCTGTCAATCGCAGCTGCCTAGTTCTTCTTATTACTTCAAACATCAGGATACAGTGCAGGATATTGACCAGATCGCTAAGTGTTACAATGCTTTTCGTGAAAGTGAAAGTTGCGAGAGAACAAGTGTGAGAGTGTAGTAAGTGTAGTTGTGATGTCCTATTCGATCTGATATACCCACCTATTTATAGTAACGAAATACAAACTAAAATTCCTATAAATATGGGATGCTCCCGAATATTCCATTGTTAATGTTGTAGACCGAGTAATGCGGCTTCAACGTCTTCATTTGAACGACTTGGACCGAGTCTCCCGGAGAAAGGGTCTTCGTGAACGTTGGGCACCTGGACGCGTACTCCTGCACACAACCCGTTAGTAATCCTGAGGATACCATTCAGGATGTTACCAATATCCTGAATGAGCATCCCGGATATGAACAAATATCATACAATAAAGATATAACTCAATATATTTCCCAGGATATGGGCTCAGAATTTTACCCATAACAACAGGTACTGTACGTAAATTGGCTGGGAGCTTAGGGCGTTAATAAGGAATCTTGCAAGTTCTAAACGTCTAAAGTCTGTTAAACTGTGTTATGTTTCTGTTTTAAGATCTGCCTGTGGATCCATCTTACAATCCGTTTGTAATATTTGATGTTACTTTCGAATCGGTTTGTAATATATTTACTTTAGACTTCCGCTGTGCATTGAACTGTGATTATTTGACTATGATGATATCAACTACGTCACGATACTCCCCACCGGGCCCACCGGTAATACGTGGAAATATCGAGGTGTGACAGGTTGGTATCAGAGCCAACATTGAGTGAATTAAACACTAGCCTTTTGTGTTTAATCTCAATGACACAGTAGCACATTCCTTAACTTCCGAGTCTAGACTTGAACTAGGAATGATCTCATCCTTGTTATATGTATACCTTGTTTTTTGATATTTATGCATCTCAGGATCGTGTCGCCGAGCAAAGCTGCCATTGGTGGAGAATCTCCAAATCCGAAGTTTAAGAATGTAAAGCTTCGTACTACAGCTCGAATTAACATACGACCAGTATGGAGAAAGGACCTAGTGAACCCATTAAACCATATTTCAAATTTTGTACCCAAGACTTTTGAAACCTCAAATGAGACAGAGGAGTTCATACCAGCAGTCCCTGAAGCTCATGCTCCAAAGATAATACCTATGGACCCAAAGGACTCGTATTTCTTACCTCCAAGTCTTGGAATCCCAGACTTGGAATATACCTATCCTGACCTTATTCCTGATTCATATTATTCATTAGCCATAGAATCCTTGGATTCCACTTTTGCAAGATTTATAATATAAAAGATTTCGACTACCCACAAGAACCTTCTGTACCCATACCGCACTCAGGGAACCAAGGAGAGAATTTTCAGAAATAAAATGAAGAAGAAACTTCCTTGTTATATTTCATTTCTATAGTAGTACCTATAAGGACATATATATCTTTTAAGTCCCCGCGTGGGCAAATTTCTTTGTGTAAGACCCGTTTAGGGCAATTATTGTGTGTTATGAGACTTTCTATGAAAAGTTTCCTATTTTTGAAATTTACTTTGGTATTAAACAGTATAGGTATGTATTATGTCCTAAATCAGGATGTCATTTCAATTTATGATTGCTCTGCCATTATATATCAAAGAAAATCTTAAAGGTATAACCTAGCCTATATGTCATTTTCGACATAGCTAAAATGGTAAAGCCTTTTTAAGATAATAGATCCTTGTTAACACCTAAGAACGTGTTAACACTCTTGACAAATGTGGTTCAAGAAAATCACAACAGTCATCCTTATATTGGATTCTTCCAATTTCCTTATCTAGCCTAGTGATTTAGAAATCATGGCTCAAATCATCAAATAAAGATGATCATATTATAAAAATCCATTAGTGATGAAGTGCCTACGGACTAAACTTGTTGTCCGATAAGACAACGACAGTGGTGGTCTTTGACCCCCTATCTAAAGATGTTGGACTACGTCCAAGCATAATAGTCTGTATGATCAATATGATCTTGACTAATATCATTTGATAAGATGATCATATCATAAACATCCCTTAGTGATGAAATGCCTACGGGCTATATCTATTGTCCTAAAAGATAAAAGACAGTTGTAGTCTTTGACTCTCTGTCAAGAAAGGTAATGAACTATGTTCAAACCTTAAATGCCTCGATCCTATAAGATCATGGCTTATAAATTCAAAACTGTCCTCGTGACAAGGCCTTTGTGCCATTTCAATATCCTTATTAGCTTATAGCTGGATTAATTATAATGAAAATTTAAAATAAACCTGATTATCATATTAACCAAATATGGTCTATTAATACCATGGTTAAAGAATCATCGAAGATGATGATTCCAAAAATAGACTCCTAAGCAAAATTATTGGCGATTGTTTTATAGAAAACAGGCTTCAGCATGTCTGAATCAGATGAAGTCAACAGTCATCCCAATATGAGGAATGACAATACAAGGATGAATGTAACGGCGGTAGAATTACAGAAGATGATAGATAAAGCTGTCACTCAAGCCATTGACAGGCACTTCAAAGATTCAAGTGGTGCTCATAGTGGGACCCAATCTGTGCCTCACACAAAACCACCTTCTAAGATGCATACATCTTATAAGAATGATTCTCATCATCTTTCAAATCAAAGAAGTGTTCCATCCCGGAAAATTGTGCTCAATCAGGATCCACGTGTTAAGACCTGTTCTTATAAATACTTTGTCTCTTGCAAACCAAGGGACTTTACAGGAGAGAAAGGAGCCATCGATTGTATGACATGGCTGGATGAGACGGACACAGTAGTAGACATCAGTGGTTGTGCAGAGCAGGATATTGTGAAGTTTGTTTCACAATCATTCAAAGGAGAAGCGTTGGCATGGTGGAGATCATTGCTCCAAGCCACGGGGAAGATCCTACTTTATAACTTGTCTTGGGATCAATTTGTTGCACTGATCAAGGAAAACTTCTGTCCTCAGCATGAGGTAGAAAGGATAGAAACAGACTTCTTGAATCTGGTCATGAAGAATTTGGATTGTCAGGCATACGTGACAAGTTTTAACACTATGTCCCGCCTAGTTCCCTATTTAGTCACCCCTGAACCTAAACGCATAGCGCGTTTTATTGGAGGCCTAGCACCAGAAATTAAGGGAAATGTTAAAGCATCTAGGCCTACCACGTATAGGTCCGTGGTGGACTTATCCTTATCCCTCACTTTAGATGCAATTAGAAATAAGTCTGTCAAGACTTCTGGCGAAGGAAAAAGGAAAGGAGATGAGGAGAACTCCCATCGATCTGACAAGAAGAAAAAGGGAAGTTCGGAGCACAGGAAAGATTCCGAGTTTAAGAAGAACTCGAGTTACTCTAATAACAGACCTAAATGCAGTAACTGCAGAAAGCAACATTTTGGAAAATGTACGATTAACTCACGTGCTAAACTGTGTGGAATTTGCAAGACCAAGGGTCACAAGACCTTAGATTGCAAGGAGTTGAAGAACGCGACTTGTTACAACTGTAACAAGGAAGGGCACATCAAAACGAACTGCCCAAAGCTTGCAAGGAAGCCTGAAGAGGCCAAGAAAACAAACGCGTGAGTCTTCCAGATGAACAGCCAGGAGGCAATACAGGATAATAACATCATGACAGGTACTTTTCCTTATCAATGATGTTTATGCGGGAATTTGTTTGATTCTGGCACAGATAAGTCTATTGTGGACAATAAATGTTGTAAACTGTTGTATCCGCTTGATTAGGACTCTAGACATATAATACGAGGTAGAAATTGGCCGATGATACTTTAGAGACCGCTTTAACAATCTTAGATGGATGCTTTATATCCATTAGGAATCACTCTTCTCAAATATCCTTATGGAAAGCTTTCAAGCCATCCAAAATCAGCAATATAATAAAGACAGATATGACATTTTGATCCCCTGTCGAAAAGGTGATGGACTAGGTCCAAACCTTAAATGCCATTGATGGTCTTTTTATGGCCTAGGCTAAGTATAATTGATATATATATATATATTTATATATATATATATATATATATTTAAATAACATTCATTAAGAATGTTCGTACTATATTAGCCTGTATGGTTTAATGATACCATGGTTAGTATATGTTTGGTCATCAGGATGATGAATAGCTGTTGTTGGATTGCAACTAAGTAATTGTTTCATTATTAGGAACCAAGTCTCGAGTATGACAAACTCGGATAAGACAACCGTCAATCGCGCCATTGATGATGCGACACATGCTAATGATGCTACAATTGTGAACCTCAAAATTGACAAAGATGTTCTCCAAGCTATGATAGACGCAGCTGTTGGAAAAGCTGTGAGAAAGGCCGTGAAAAAGTTCAAAGAGCCCAATACTACTTGCTCCAAATCTCATTTAAAACCACACTTCCTTACTCACGAGAAGGATCTTATTCATGCCTCAGATGCAAAAAAATGAACTAAAAAGGAAAAGGGAAAAAGATAACTCCCATACTTCTAAGAAAAATAGCAAGCTTGAGCTTAAGAAGAACAAACAAAAGTCTGACAAGAACCTGTATGCAAGACCTGCAAGAAGCGCTATTACGGGAAATGCAGATTTGAATCTCAACCTCTACCTTGTGGGATCTGCAAATCAAGAGAGCATAAAACCTTGGATTGCAAGGACATAAAGGATGCAGGCTGCTACGGCTGTAACGAGAAGGGCCACATCAAGACTACATGCCCTAAATATGCCAAGGGAGGTGCAGCTAAGGATAGAAATCCTAAGAATGAAAGCACTTAAACTCTCCCGATAGATGCCTGAGGCAGTTCACATCAATAATGACATCAGGTACATTCCTTATCATTATTCAGCAATATAAATGCTAAGAGTTCTGTTTGGATTCAGATACCAATAAATCCTTCATAAATTATAAGTATAGCAAACTTTTAAAACCTTCCATACGAACCTCAGAGATTAAGTGTAAGGTAAAACTTACAGACAAAAATCATAGGAACCATTTCTTCTGTACCTGTAAGAAATCTTCTGTCGTAAAATTCTAGAGTGCTCTCTCTCCAGATGAAGTACGTCCGTATATGTAGTTTGGTATCTCATTGATTCCTATCGATTGCGAATACCAGACGGTATGACAAAAGCGCCATATGAGGATTGATGTATCTTAATATGTTCCATAGATTGCTTCCATGCCTGATCAGTGTGGAAGTTTAATGCATTGAACCACAAAGATATTCCAATGGTCATATGGTGCTAAAGTCAGCTAATGGTATTCAAAGAAGATATCCAGAATAGAATTTTCCAAGTAAGTGCCTCTGATTAAGGAATCCGTGAACTCATAACATAAATGTGTCACTTATCTGAAACAGGCAATGATAGATGAACTGGAGCCTGAGATTTGGAAAATCTCTGTAACCTCCTTGTGTCTTGATTATCTTCTCCAAAGACTACACTGTTTACCTCCTGAAAGGCAAGTAGAGTTAAGATTTATATCCCACATAGGGCTGCATTATTATGAAATCTCCAGGACGACTAGTACCATCATTGGAAGCATCGAAACCCTGATTAAGTGAGTTTTTAGGTAAAGGTTCATAAAGCCTAACTCAAAATTCTGGGAGCTCTAGTATTATTAATTAAGAAAGACGGTTCATTTTGCTTATGCATTGATTACCACAGCCCTATTTAGGCAACAATTAAGAATCGCCATCAGCTGCCTAGGATCGTCGATTTGTTCGACTAGCTGTAAGGATTAGCTATTCCTCAAGATTGGTTTTAAGAAGTGGTTGGAATAACCATCTCACTTTAGATAAGCTTTTCTATAATAGTTGTTATGTAAGTATCAAGGCTACTCCTTTGGGGGACCTTGTATAGATGGAATGTTGAACATCTGTTGTTAGACAGAAGTTCAATAAGTCTGAATTAGCAGGACCTGAAATTACCTTGGAAACAACGAATAAGATCATTCGAATTCATAATCATCTGTAAGTTGCTAGTAATCGGCGAAAAATCAAGGATTGATGAAAGTCGCAACCCTCTTAAGTCCTTAATAAGGAATAAGGTTCAATTGAAGGTATCGCCCTAAGAAGGGTGTGCTAAATTTTAATTTATCAGGGTAAGTTAAGCTCTGGATATATAGAATCATTCGAGGAAATCAAATATATCAAGACCAAGTAGCTTATAAGCTAAAACTTACCTGAGGAGCTTGATGGAAATCAATGTATCCCACACTAGTGATTTAAGGATATGTTTCGCCAATAAGTCGAGAGCATTGTCACATAATGATATGCAGACTAATTTATGGTTTGATAAGAAGCCCGTATCGATTAAGGATCGACAGGTTAAGAAGCTCCAAAAGGATACATGTACCTAATATAAAGGTCACCTTGGGTGCTTGGAGAGGCCCTAAATATGCTATGGAGGTTAAGTTCATAATATGTCAGAAAGTACTTCCATTACTTTAGCAAATCTCAAGGTCGATATTTCTTTTAAGGGGGTGAGGATGTAACACCTCGTAAAGTCACGTCCAATGATGTATTGACACGTGTAATAAACCCTAATAAAGTCAAACGTTAAATTTAAGGGACAAATTTTTCAAAAAGTCGAAAACTATGATTAAGAAAGGACTGGAAGTGTTATCATGCTTAAGATAAGTCTCTGAATAACCTTCTATGGTTTTTATATTCACAAATGAGCCACTTGTTGATCGAGTGTAGCCGTTTGCGTAATTAATTGAAAGTTTGCGCAATGAAGGGTTAAAAGCGTCAACATGTTAATTCTTACCTCTAAGTGACCTTTTAACAAACCCGAAGCATCGTGATGTTTAATAATACTCTTAAGAATGCCTAATATGTATTAGATAAGGCTTCGATGCTATTAAACGATGATATGCGCAAGTTTGTGCATTAGAGGGACTATTTGCGTCAAACTGCAAAAGTATGTCGATTCGTATGGTATCGGACCTTCTGGAATATGATCATAAGTTAAACAGGCCCTAAATATCCTTTACATAGCTTAGAAATAGGCTTAGAGGTGTTTGGTGCGCAAAAATAAACTTATTTGATCAACAGGGACAAAAAGCGTCAAAAAGTGCATAAGTTTGCATTTTCGCGCATATCTTACGTTATGAATATATCTGGACATCCAAAAATTTATGTAATTATTAAAATATTTTATTTTAGTGTTTGGCATGATAAAATTCCATTCGTCGCGTAATTTGGATCGTTTTTCACGTCCGTTCGTGTTTCGTCGTAATTAGCCGAACAACGCAACCGTACGACCAAACGAACAAACATCCGACATATTTTTGAGCATATTTTATGTTCCCTATGTTTAGGCATCATTTTAGAGCCTTGAAAATGGCTTATCGGGCCTTAAATGTGTCAGAAATGGCATTTAACAAGTGCAGGGACTGATTCTGTAATTTATAAAAGTTGTTGTGTATGTTTGATATGTGCAGGCCGTAGCCTACGCCCCCTGTAGCGTAGCCTATGCCCAGGTCTGGGCAAATTCTTATTTTCAGCATTCTGGTCGTTTTTCAAGGACTTTTATGTAAAATTCTCAATACCATGAGCTGGTTTTCAACCCCCATTGTATTTAGAAACCATGGGCACACATGGAGGGCCAAGATTGAAGCACGTGTTACGAGAAACGATCCTAACGGTTCTCAAAATCCTATATAAACCCACTTGTTTTGGCTCTCATTCACACTTCATTGCTTTTCTGCTCTTGCTCTCTGATTTGAGAGGATCCTAACCAACTTGGGAACCTCCTTCAGTCCTAGGGACCACTCGTAAGTTTTCCTTTCATGCTTAGTTAAATTGTTTGGCTCTTAAAGCCGAAAAGTCAAGCGTTCGCGATAAACGCTTTGACTTTTAAGTGATCGAGCCATTGTTCGCAACGAACATGGCTACTTGATCGTAATTAGGTAGGTATTAAACCCTTAAAAGGGCACCTCCTAATTACCACGTTTACTTAGTAAATTGTCGGGTCAAAGTAATTAAAATAAAAGTCAAACGAGTCGGTTTTTAAATAAAAATTCATAACTAATGATGTAAAGGCAATAAAATCAGTTTTGTCACTTTAGTAACTTGGTAAATATTAATTGAACATGTCTAGGCATGTTCAACCCGACAATTCTGAGTTTAGGCTCGGTTCGGAACCGAAAGTCGCAAAAGTAGACTTTTGCTTTGACTTTCAGTTCTGACCCGATTTAGCTTAGTTTAGATATGCCTTAGGATTCCTTTAGGACCATGTTATAGGCTAGTATAACCCTCTGAGGTTATACAACTTGGTTCCTTAGAAATCCTAGTTCATTGCATGTTTCCGTTAATTGCTTAAAAGTTTACCATTATGCCCTTTTGATGTAAAAACGAGATTTTTGAAAATGTGAAAGGACAAAAAAACCTTTATTACTGATTTATAAACATGTCCTAAAAATTTGACATCAGTTTGAGGTCTAAATTAAGAGTTATGCTCGATATCGTAAATTGAAAGCTTTTTATTAAATAAACGGCATTTTCGGCATAAAGCCTATTTAAAACCAAATTTTGACACCAAACTTTCTACCCACTGATGTAATATAATATTTAGGGATTTTTGGAAATTTTTATTAAATTTTAAGATGATCATAACATAGAGTTCTTGCATAGGTTCGGTAATTGACGATAACGCCCTTTTTACTAATAAAATGAGTTTTACACATCCTTTACATATCAAACCTTTTTCTACTGATTTTATATATTAAATAAATTATTTTAAACAGTAAAGGCTATTCAAAATCTCAGATTTACTTATTTAACCCGAATATCGTCAAATACCGACTTTTATGCGATTTAGGCGCATAGTATGGTTTAAAATCATATTAGGCACCTAAAGCTTGATACCTACTGATGTTATGAATAAATTTTTATACTTTAACAGTAAATAAAAGTTTTGAACTCAGATTTCCAAAATTAACCCTTAAAGCATATGTGAAATGACCAAAATGCCCCTACGGTGTATAGTTGGCCATAAATGATAAATTTCACATATGTGAGATATCTTACTAATATAACTTGATAAAATAAATATTTTTACTGATTATTTTAGACCAGAACCTCATATTAGTATTTAACCTCTTTTATAATCTTTAAAATGGCCAAAATACCCCTACGGGGCTTAAATTGGTTTTAAATTGGTTTTGGGCATAATGGAAGGTATCCTACTGATATCACAACATATTAAAAGCATATTAACTTGTGGAACATGTTCATGACTCATTTGGTTACCTGTTATGCATCTTTCGCGTTCGGTACGGTTTATGTAACTAGTTTGCATAAATTAACCGAAACGGGTCAAACCTTATCATTTTCATTTCAAAATCCAGAATGTGTTTAGTTTACCCATATTATACAAATCTCCATACTTGTCAGGTCTAAATCACATTCTAATCCGGTCTTTGCTTAATCTTGCGTTTTGAACCGTAAACCTTTCCTTAAAACTAACCGGTCTAAGTTACAACTTAAATAAGACCCGTTAGGAATCTAATAGGTTAATAAAACCTTCGTTCCAGATTGAGAGCCACAGTAAAGGTACTTGTGCTTGCTGATTAGAATATACGGCTGAGTATAAATTGCATTTTAAGCTCAGGTAAATACTCTTAACTTATTTTCCCTATACGAGCTTGGGATACGGTATTATAATAATACCGCTTGGTCGGGTATTGAATGTTTAATCGGATTGTGATTAAATTATTGAGGTAACCCGTTTTAATATGTCTTGTTTGAAATAAAGGCCTTTGGGGGTTAATGACCATGTCCCGGATATCCTTAGCATCATTATTAAGAAATGGCCACGTCTTAAGCACGGGGTGTAGGCATACACCTGACAGTTGCGTAAGGGAAACGATATCTCACTCTCTGGTGGGCCTATACTTGTGGTGTGTCCGTTAATCTTGACTCGGTTTCTAACATCGAGCCCTGAATGTATAACGAACATGTAAATCTGTATACAAGATTATTTTTATATAATTGTCCCAAGATATAAAAGAATATTTGTGCCTTGTGCATCCAAATCAATTTTTATAAAGATTTTTCAAAAGAGTCAGTTAATTGTATTTACCAGTGTAAACTGACATATTTTCCAAAATGGTTAAGTGACAGGTACTGTACGTAAATTGGCTGGGAGCTCATGGCGTTAATAAGGAATCTTGCAGGTTCTAAACGTCTAAAGTCTGTTGAACTGTGTTATGTTTCTGTTTTATGATCCGCCTGTGGATCCATCTTACAATCCGTTTGTAGTATTTGATGTTACTTTCGAATTGGTTTGTAATATATTTAATTTAGACTTCCGCTGTGCATTGAACTGTGATTATTTGACTATGATGATATCAACTACGTCACGATACTCCCCACCGGGCCCACCGGTAATACGTGGAAATATCGGGGTGTGACAAATGCCGTCTCGGGGAGGGTATCGTTAATATAAATAAAGGGTTATTATACTAACATATGTACATTTGTGTAAACTATAGATAAATCACCAGGAAACCTTAGAAGAAATCTAAGACAACAATGTGAGTTTATCCTCACTTTGTAAACCTTTTTGTGAACAGTTTTTACAAAACCGTAAATGTTTTACAATGTGATTAAGCAGTGATTGAGTCTTTGTAGTTTTTCAATTACTGTCGGTATGTTGGGGTTTTGTATACAAAATGTGGAACACGTTACAATTGGACAACGAGTTAGCCAATATGTAATATGACCCACCAGTCAGGATTGACAGTACTGAATGAGTAATTGATGCGTGCGAAGTGTCGTATATTTTAGGTGTATATTTTAAGCCCTTTTTAACACTTATTTTAGCCAAGTTTTAAATTTATAAAACACGATATTTCACTAACACTAAACACACATATGGGCAAGTGCACCCATCGTTGAATGTAGTATAGTGTTGGTAAGATACCGAGGTCGTCCAAGGACACAAGAGCTTTTAATACCGGTTTATCCTCAACGTCTAACCAAAATAAAAGTTTAGAAAAATGTTTTAAACTAAGAAAAATAAAAACTAACTAAAATGCTGAAAATAAAAATAAAAAAAAACAGATAGACAAGATGAATCACTTGGTTCCGACTCGTATCTAGTATAACCTTTGATTATTTCCGCACTTTTGCACATAATTAAGAGATTATCTTAGTTATTGTAGTAGGCCCCTCTTTTGAAGGTGACGTTACCCTCACCCCAGTAGTTTGAGTCAGCAGGGATACAATCCTAAAGGGGTGGATTATTGGAAGATAATGAATTAAGTTATTAATGCAGTATTATGGTAGGCCCCGCTTTTGGCGGTGACGTTACCCTCGACTAAGTAGTCTGAGTCAGCAGGGATACAGTCCTAAATAGCCGGGTTATAGTATTAATAGTAGTTAACTTATGAGGGGATCAAAGAGTTTGGACCCCCGCCATCCAATACCGTGAAGTATTGAAGGAGGTCCTACTAAATTTGACCCAGGTCCATTGCAGGACCTCTAAACGCTGAACAATGGCAAGACCTTTACCAAACCGTTCCCTTAACCCCCTACCAGGTAGCCAACATACCTCCATATAGACCGTGGAGATATGAATGGTGAAAATCCTTTATTTTATATAGACAGTAAAATAATGCCAAGACACCACGGACAAACGATAAGGAAAGATCACCTTCAACATAAGTAACTAGTTATTAAAGTCATTAATACAAAACCAAATAAAAAGTGCAAAAGATTAGAAATAAAAAGTATTATACTAGACACTTTGTCTTCACCAAGTGATGTAAGAGACTTAGGCAAACATGGCCTTGATTGTCAAGAACTCTTACGATCAATCTTGGATCCCGAGACGACTCACACACTCTATGATGGACAATGGATGATGGTGGTGGATGATGGTGTTGTGATGGTGGTGGGTGGTGGATGAAGTGTGAGAGAGGTGGTGTGCCAAGGGATGAGATGAAATGAATCCAAGCACTCCTATTTATAGGCTGAACAGAGAGCTGGACACGGCCCCGTGTCCGCTGGACACGGCCCCGTGCCCGTCTGACACTCTCTCTCCTCATTAATTGTAATTCGCAATTACAATAAATGCGCCTGCTGTACTTTCGACACGCCCCCGTGTCCGCTGAGCACGGCCCGTGGTGGGCAATAGAAGCTTCTATAGGTTTGTCTTTTCTGCTGCTTCTTGGGCACGGCCCCGTGCTGGCTGAGCACGGGGCGTGTTCAGCCTTCTGTTTTCTCTATTTTGCTTTGGAAGGTGCCGTTGAGGGTTCGGGCAATCCACTAATGTTCCTTTTCTTGTATTTATGTTGGATTTAGCTGTCTTTTTGCTTCTTTTGCGTTTTTGAGCTCATTTAATCCTGAAAATACAAAAGGAAGACAAAAACACTCTTTTTCCAATATTAGTACTAAAAAAGGGTTAGTTTTATGCCTCATTTGATGTAATTTATATGTTGCATTTTACACACATCAGTAATTGTGTAGAAATAAACAATGTGATAGCTCTCAATACTATGTTAATTGATAAAATTCTTCTTGATTAAACTGGGATTCACTCACTAGTATTTTCCACTGACAAATGTTTTTAAAACGCGTTTCAGGTAACAAAATGTGAAAGCCAAATTAGAAGAAAGCCAGCTTGAGAGCACTGACGGCTTGGAAAAATGTGGCTATAAAAGTTACCTAAAAGACGATGTTTTAAATTCAATAAAATAGGGTTTATCCCTATAAACATGTTGTAATAAGAAACTTGGGTTTTACCCATGTGGTTATTAATATAAAATATGGTGGTTTTACTCTTGTAAACATTTCCTAACTACGGTCCTGATGAAATTTCCGCTGCCAAATTATTAAACAAATGATACCACCGACACTGATGTTCGTGGCCGCCCGTTCCCGGGACAGATAAGGGGGCGGGGGTTGCGACACATCAATTTCGGCCAGTCCTCGATTTCCATTTTCTTGTATTTCTTTTTCTTTTTACAAATACACATCAATCGAATGAACACGAACATATGCATGCTCGTGTTCGTGTTCGTTCATTTAACTTTCACGGAACACGAATATTCGAACACTTTTTTTTGTTCATATTTGTTCATTAAGAAAAAGAGCATGTTCGTGTTTGTTTTTGGGTTCGTTTAAAAACTAAACAAACACTTCACGAATGTAAACAAATATAAATAAGCACACTTAAACGAACGTAATTAAACAAACATAATTGAGCAAACATAAAAGAACACAAATGAACATAATTGACCAACTATAAATGAACATAATATAGTTGTTTATATAAATTAGTGATTAATTACGATAAGTTCTATTGGAAAGCCCATTTTCGTTACTAGAACACCCGATAATTAATTAGTTATAAGTAGTTAGAAAGGCTTATTTTATATTTGTTTAAATATAACTACTTATGTTTTTATTAGAAATTAAACGCACAAACATAAACGAGCAAATGTAAATACACGAACATAAATCAACATAAACAGACGTTTACGAACATAAATAAACGAACAAAACGCGTGTTCATATTCATTTATTTTATTAACAGAAAAAAATCACGATTGTTCATTGATTAAATTAAAAAAAATATACAAATTTCCCGCCAAACAAGTTCACAAACAATTCATGAACGTTCGATTCATTTACAAACACAATTATTGATTGGGTTTTTCACCGCCTTAAGGTCGTTGCCACCAAAGCGAATATGGATTTACAAGACACTACAAGACACGGGCATCTTTAGCGGCGCTAGGTGTCGCCGCTATTGCCCTATTTTGTCGCCACTATTAACATTTAGCGGTGACATGTGGCCGCTAAAGGGTTGCTGGTATAGATGGGCCGCTATTGCCCAGTTTGGCATCGCCATTGATGTTGTCACCGCTAATGCCTCTGCCGGAGATTTTGCCTGAAAGTTTACCGCAGACGGATTTCAAGGTTAAAAAATGATTACAAACGCCCGCCTAATAAATTGGTTATTTTTTTGAATGATTTATGATTGAAGACAAAGAAGTTACAAAAATTTGACAAAATTATACATTATAAACAATAAAAAATCTACAAAAAAATTAGACAAAATTATACATTATAAACAACACATAATCTACATAAAATGTCAAGACTGGCCGGAGCTTTTGTCGTCGGAGCTTGAGCTTGACTGGTACGGTGGTGGTTGAAGGATGGCAGAGGTGATGGTTGATTGTGGTTGACTGGTACGGCCGGAGCATTTATCGCCGGAGCTTGACTTGTCGCCGGAGCTTCTCCCCGAAGCAGCCTTCCAAGAAGAAAGGTGACTGTTTTTTGAGGAAGATGATGAAAAAGTTTAAGTGTGTTTGAGGAGGAGAAAGGTGACTGCCATTGGATCATGTTTGCATCAAGGGCCAGGATCAATCAACTTTGGCAGCACACGGATCACACTTTTAGCTGAGATAGTTGTCGCCGCTAATGCTGTCGTCTTGTCGCCGCTAATGCCCTTTAATCCCCAACCGTTAGATCAGGATAAGGATCAACAGCTGGGGTTTGGTTTCAGACTCCGGGACGCGGATCGACCAATAGCGGCGACATTTTGCCAGTCGCCGCTAATGATCTCACCGCTAAAAGTGGTAGTTTCTTGTAGTGAGAGTTACCAATTTTAATTTCAATAGTTTAGAAATTTAATGTATTTTGATAGATCAATTATAGTGATTTTATAAGAAATGTGATATACAAGAAATCAATACTTTAAAAAAATGTGAATAAGTACTCAAATAAGAAAATTAAACAAATTTGGGGCACAATGTTTATAATATAACAATCAGTTAAGTTATTAAAATTTAATCTAATCTAACTTATAATAAAAGACTACAATTAATGTCATGTGTCAAATTCTCCTTCAATTTATTTTGTTAATAATATTATAACTAAATATTATTAATTAATATTAATTCATTAAATTAATATACATGAAATTATCTAGATTATATTATTAATATATAATCTTTTATCTTTCTTTAGTCTTTATCTTTATTTATTGTATGATAACAAACGGGTTATTTTCAAATTCCAATCAAACAAACATATACAACAACAATCATACCCAGTAAAATCTCACAAATAGCAAAGCTACTTATAGGGTCTAGGGAGGGTGGGATGTAGACAGACCTTGCCTCTATCCCTAGGGATAGAGAGGCTGCTTCCAGAGAGACCCTCGGCTCCAAAACGAACATCATACAAACACACCAAGTCAAAGAATATAGAAACAATCAGTCTCACATACCAAGAAATTGATCAGAATGACACAATATAATGTCAATCATGTATGATAGTATACAACATCATTTGGGCATAAACACAAGAAGGCAATCACCGGAAAAGTCACTTAAAGAATAAGAAAAACATACGTACCTAAAATACACCTAAGACCTTACTGCACTATCCTCTAAAAGTCCTTAACCATAATTCTACGCCTCCACGAAGTCCTATCAAACAAACATATAATGCAACAAATGCAAAGATATTTTATTAATTTCTCCGCTACTGAACTAAATATAAGAGTTAAACTAACCTAAACAAATATGACAATAAAACTATAACATCATACATGAAAATTGGAAATTTTAATTTTCGCTTATTATTAACTATTTAATTTGATATTTCATTCATCTAACCACGTGTAAAACACAAGTTTCTAACATATTAATAAATAAAAAACAAAGTAAAATATTATAACTTGTGTAATACACAACTTTCTAATCTAATAATAAATAAATTGTAAGATAAAGTAAAATGTTATAATACATTAAGGTTCATTTTTTTTCAAAACTATATCTTGTCGAGTGTATGTGTTAACTGATGATATTATATTTATTAAACCCGTATAATAAATGTGTTTATTCAACTAGTGCAATATTTTAAAGATGTAACTCTTTTATTACTTAATATATAAAGTTAAATTTATTCAACACGTGTAATACAAAATATTATAAAGATACAAATTATTTAAGTGTGATTAACAATCAACTAAGTTACTAAAATTTAATAGATTCAATATAAAATTAATAAAGATAGAAATTATTTAAGTGTGATTCGAATCAATGAAATGTAAAAGAAAAAGAAAACAAAAAGTCAAAGAGTCACAATGAAGTCAAAGTGTGCACGCATACGCAGGACACAGGACAAGAGGTTGGATTTTCCGGACACGTTTTGCCTCAACTTTTATTTCATAATTGAAAATACCCTTGAAATAAAAGGCTTATATTTGCAACATTGATTTTGATTACTATTTCTTGCTAATTTTTACATTAATGTAACAAAGAAATTTGGTTAGGTCATAAAAGTTATAATTTGGTGACTAAGAGTAATACAAATTTAACTAACTAATTATGCCTCTTAAACTTTCACAATAACGAGACGGTTGATAAGCATAAGAAAAAATTTATACAAGTAATTTTTTTGGTAACCTGTTGGGAAATTTGGAAAGCAAGGAAGGAGCACATTTTTGGTGGGAAACGAGCGAATAAACTTAGAGGCAATCTTCGGGAAGATCCAAGCAATTTCCTTCATGTAGGTAAAATTTCGGGCGAAACAGATAAACATAGAATGGGAAAAATAGGTGAGGTTTGAATTGGAGAGATAACTAATTAATATACTGTTTTCGATTGTGTGTAATTTTATTATGTTCTAGACGATGATGTAAAGGTGGTTGGCTTAGTAGCTTACTAACCATTGTATTGTCCGAAAGTTTGATGATGAATAAAATGTTGTTGTTTGCCGTTCAAAAAAAATATATGCCTCTTGAAAGTTTATATTTTACTAATTATTTATAATTTTGCATGTAATTAAACAACCTTTTAAGTCTAAAGACTGTAATCCCATAATATGATGCATTTTCTGAACCATTGCACACGAAACAAAATATTAAAGGTCCATCAATCAAAGATTGTTGGTTTGTACATCCTTGTGTTTCTTAACCATATATCACATACAGTTCTTGATTAAACAGCTAAAGAGGAAAAACCCATGTTATTTATGGTCTTATGTATTGTATGCATCTGTTGTTGTGACCTTTTGCAGTGAGCAATCGCACTATTTATCTCGCTTTCGATCTCAGAACTCATGTTGATGCTTCTATGGTGAACCTGCAACTCACTAGAGCTGTTGGAATGACTCGAATTTGTAAAGGGTGAAGGCCCAGATGAAGTGTTTGTATAGCAAAATCTCTTGGACGTCGTTATTGCACCAGAAACATTAAGTTTTTCCTTTTTCTTTTCACTAGATCTTGGGAATTTGCTTCTAGAACCATCTGAGCAGCCCGATTTACCGAAGAAAGACTTGAGTTTCGACCACCCCAGAGATGATTGCTTAGTTAGGTTAAGCTTTTTGCTCCAAGATTTTTTAGGGTTTTCATCTGTATTATCAAGAAAGTAATCATCTAGATTGAGTTCCCCACTAACTTGACAAGAACCTGAAGGCGAAATATTGCAGGACCGAAACGGGGTATTTGAGTTGGGGGTAGCGTAGGGACTCGTGGCTAATGGGGTACCGAAGAATTCATCGAAAGCGTCGTTGTTTTGGTCTTGGAGGATCTTTTCAACCATTTGTAAGCGCGGTGGGAAATGAAGGGGAAGGAGGTTTCCTTTGTAAAAGAGCTCATCAGCTGGAGAAGTTGTGATCAACTCTCTGTCTGATGAGCTCGAAAACATTTGAAACTCAAATTCACTTGAGTTCAAGTGACGAAAAGGATTTGAATACGCGCTTACTTCCATGTCTATGTATTCTTCTTCTTCAATATCGTCGTAGCAAACGGAACCTAAAAATGAATTGACATCCATTGTGAGAAACTAAGGGTAGGGGATTTATGAGGGTGCTTTAGGAAGAATTTAATTAGAGATGCCAAATTGTGGTAATGCTCTTGTAGAGAACCTTAATATACACGTTAAAAGTATGTATAATATTAAAATATGTTGATGTCTTTTAATGATTATAAGTATGACTGAAGAACATTATACTAACACGAATGGCATATAAGCAAAAGATGTTTTCTTGTGAACTTGGTGCGTCCTTTGGTGTTTCTTTTGAGAGGCAATATTAGGGCTTATTATATTAATCAAGTACTTGAAATTCTATATATTGTTGGACCCAAAAATGTTAAATCTTATGTGATATGTGAATAGATTCTAATTATATCTATAGCTATAATATTGGCGGCAATAGATTCTAATTATATCTATAGCTATAATATTGGCGGCAACACGCTTAACGATATCAACAAACAAAAAAAAAAAGAAATTATGTGACTGCAAGAGACGTCGATAGATGTAAGATCATAGCAGCGACGACAAGAGACACAATAGCAGAGCTGACATGATCTAACACTACGATAAAAATATATAAATAAACAAAACCAAATATATATACATATCTATATATATATATGTGTGTGTATTTGTGTGTATAATGTGTCCTAGAGTCCAATGACAGGGATTGAGAAGAAGAGAAAAAAAGTGGTAAGTGAAGGAAGAGGGCTAACAACAAACCAAGATTTGGTGGCGTGAAGCAAAACAAAACGTAGAGTAAAGGTGAGACCCTAAGACTATACCATATATAATTATGAAAACCTTGTAAAATATTGTATATTAAACGGTAAAATATTGTATATAATTATGAGAATAGCTATAGAGGAAACATAATCAAATCATATATTTTACCTATGGTAATTATATAACAATATCATGTTCTCTTGTTAATAAATATTGGTTTGTATAAGAAGCTGAATGTTATGAATGAGATCGAAGCCGTTGTTGGGTCCTACTTAAAAGGATGGTAGGGAAATTCTTGAACATGGATTGTATCGTCTAAAATTCCAGCAAGGCAGCAACGTGATTATGAATATAAGAATGTCCAGTTTTGATTTTAAGTGGATAAAAAACTTACTGTAGCGATTTTAGGGTAGTTCGACTCTTTTAGTTGGACGAGAAACGTTCTTTACAACGAGCTTAAAACATATGGATCATTAAGTTTAGTTTTAACTTAATTTGATGATCGTACCTAGGGGCGTAGGTTAATGGTGGCCCGGGGGTGCCCCGGCCTCCACCGATTTTTTTTGCTCGTAGTGTTAATTTCATGGTTGTAAAACAAGGTTTCCAAAGCCGAGTACTCCTCGAGTAGTCACTACAAGGTAGGCTGTCGATGCGACTTTCTCTGACTCCACCTAATTACTTGGGATCGGTCAAACGCGGTCAACCTCGGCCAAAATCGTATCTAGTAGGTCAACGCGGACCGAGTTTGACTTAAAAAATAACAAAACATAATTTCTATACCTATCATATTAAAGAATGAATATCATTTTCATGTATTTTTTATAGATGTTAGTAAATTTATGTTATTTGACATACATTTATTTTCCAAAAACTAATTTCTTTATAATTTAATATGTTCGAGTACTTCCCGAGTACTCTCTGTCTAGGCCGAGTACTCTCAACTCCCCAGTCGATCGACTAGGGAGCGCTTAACGACTTTTGCAACCATGGTTAATTTTACTGAAAATTTATGAAATTCTTTTAGTTTAAAATATTGGATTTTTTAAGTCCGACCCCACCGATTTTTTTTTCAAACTTCGTCCTGATTGTACCAGTAACTAATCTATACATATAATAAAAGAAACCTGTTTTGGGACACGTGTCACTTCCTCATGCTTTCTCACCTATTTTCTTTTTATCTATGTTAAATAAATTAAATAACAATAATAATTTGCAACGTTGTATCAAACTAATTAATATATAATCTTTTTCTTTTATCTTTATTATTATTATTATTTAATATTATGTATTTAATTATATTGTTAATGTTGGATAGCTTTTTAGTTTCGTATACTTTTTATTATTGATATCCTCTTTCCCTTCTCAACTTCTATCTACAAACCCTAATTCCAAAATCCTCAATCGTATAGTTCCGATTCGGAGACGAAGATGAAGATGAAGGCGAGGTCGGAGATGCCTTGGTCGTGGCCGGAGAATTCTTGGAGGAAGGATCCGACTGCAGAATATCCGATTCGTTTGGGTGAAGAAAAAACAACCTACAGGAACTGCAGAATATCATGTCAGAACCCGGTGAGTTTGAAGATGAAGGCGAGGTCGGAGATGCCTTGGTCGTGGCCGGAGAATTCTTGGAGGAAGGATCCGTCGGAGGAGGACCAGGTGCGGGCGGTTTTGTCGGCGGAGGGGGTGGCGAGGAGGAGGCCGTTGTCGGAGAATTTGATGCTGGATAAGGGGCGTTTATGGTCGGAATCCAGATGTTTGAATCCATCAAAACTGAACAAATTGCACATCTTAAGTCAATTTCCGGTGACCCCATTAGGTAAGTTTCGATTTTGACGTTGTTTGACCGTTTTACTCTTGCAAGCATTATAGTAAGTTTCGATTTTGATGTTGTTTGACCCTTTTTTTTGTTTCAAGCATATCATCGAACAGTTATTGAGAAGTCTGGTCAAGAGTTGAAGAGGATACGTGCTGATGTGGAAAAATTACCCGATCTGCAGATTGAACTTGATGGCTTGAAACAAGAACACCAGAAATTACGGTTAGTAAATGGCATCGTTTCGGAGTGCTTGCGTTCTCGATCCGTCTTTTTTCGGTAAAAATACTGGATCTGAACATCGTTTTATGTGTATATGATGATATAGTTTCGATTTGTGTATACTGATCTGTTTTTGTACGTTTTTTATGTGTTTTGAAACGTTTTTGTTACAGGTTATTAAGTATGAGAGTGTGATTCATGAATTCGATCCGTATTTCAATTACAGAGTCACTCAGGTTTTGATTTTACGTTTTGATTTTTACGATTTGTTGATTTGGTAGAGTTTACTGGATTTGAGTATTCTAGGATGTGTAATTTTACATGCAGGATGATTTTTTGTTCGTTTATTGTTTTAGTTTCATAATTTAGAGCATGTTGTAGTTATTGTTGTATTATCAGTTAGATGAGGATTTGAATCATACTCAAATGCAGAGATAATATTAATAATAATATATATTCTTTGTATTAATTTCTCGATATCTCTTGATCATTAATAAAAGAAATCAATATCTCTTGATCATTAATAAAAGTTATCAGTTTTATGAAAAATTCTAGATAAATCAGTTTTTAATTTAAAAATTCTAGATAAAATCAGTTTTATCTAAATTTATTATAAAATTCTAGATAAAATCAGTTTTATCTAAAGTTATTAAATAAATCAGTTTTTATAAAATTCTAGATAAAATCAGTTTTAAAAATTCTTGATAAACCAAAAAAAACATTATCTATTTTAGAGTTTTTTCAATTTTTTTTAGCATACATTATTTTTCATTATTAGTGGTACAAAATTTTAAGTTCCTATGACAAATCCTAAAACAAATAACAGATCATATTATTATGAATGCTTATACAAACTTCAATATTTAGTTCGTATTTGGTTTGCATATTACTCTATATTATATATATACTTAGATCATATTATGAATATATTTTTTTATTTCACATTATAATTATTATTCACCCCGTGTATTACACGGGGCAATAACCTAGTTATTTCATATAAAGCACATGATGCAATTTAATATTATTATTATATGTTCTAATTTTCAGAAAATATAGAATTTGATTCACATTATCACAATCAATTTCATCAATATCCCATAATAACTAATAATCTATATAACGGGATGTAGTGCGTATATTAATTCCGTACAAAAAGGGATAATTAAAAATTTAGTTTGATGATATTTTAATACAAAATGTGTGTCAATTCTATTTTTGATGATAATACTTGTTTATTATCTTACCAGGATAATTAAAAATTTAGTTTTGTAATATTTTAATAAAAAAATGTGTGTCAATTCTATTTTTGATGATAATACTTGGTTATTGTCTTACCAAAAAAGATATTAAATATCATTAAACCACAAGGTTAGATTATGGTGCTCTTTTGCAAAGCCTTAAGTAATGCAAGGATGCATGTACATTTATAGGATGTGTGGAGCAGGCTGCCTCCCATGAATGTCTACTGCAATGGTCCACTGCATCTCTTGTATGCCTGTTTTGGTACCCTAAATTAAGGAACATGGTACATCTTAAAATCAATAAAAAAGATCAAATTATGTCGGATGGCCTACAGGAGTACAGGGGATGAGCAAGCATAAAAAAAGGGAGTAGTGTTTTGTGGTGATCAAGGGTCAACTTAGAATGTGTGACATCAAGCACAGAGTTCAATTAATTCAAAGCAAGGTAGTCCAAGGCTCCAAGCAAATGATAGCTCCTTTAAAAAGGTAAGGCAAGTCATGATTACTTTTTTTTTTTAAATGTAAACTTTATTAAGAAACCGAGACCGCACTCGAGAAGGCCGACTCAACACAACAACTTACAACATATACAAAGGAAATTTACACCAATCTTTCCATATAATCCAAATGTATTTCGATCTATTTCCATATGTTCCGCTTAGACAACTCGGATCGGGTCGGGATTCTGTTTTGTAAGGCTCTCCAAAAGAAAATACTGCACTTAGCCGGCACCCACGAAACCCACCCCATAATGTCATCGAACCTCGGAGCATTCTCTTCGATCAGAATCTTTCTCATAGAGTCGGCCGAGAACGTGCCATCTTTGTCACCAAGCCACAACCATTTGTCCGGCTGATTACTTTTATTTAGATACGGGTGAAGGGAGTGGTTATCTATATGGAACAGGTAAACTCTCCATTCACCCAATCAGACAGTGTCACGTCAATTTACCTATTTTGTTTACCTAATGCTCAAAAATGTTGGCGATGGTTTACCTATCTTGGATTAGGTAAGCTATGATTTAAAAAAAAACATAAGTAAAGCTTCACCCAATCATAGGAGGCAAAAGCTAACAAACACCCCTTCCCCTCATCGGTAAAGCTTCACCGCTCACCCCTTTCACCGATCGGTAAACACCATCGGCAGCGGTGTTACCGATCGGTAAACCGCTTACCGATGGTGTTTACCACACCACTCCGCTCACCCTAAGCATTTTTTTAGAACCAGACCATGAACCAGCCATTTTATTGGTCTGCGGTTGGACTCATCGGATCGGTTAGAACGTTCTAAAAACTAGAAAACACTATAGTTTTAAATTATTTAAAAAAATATATATACATAAAGCTATAAAAGGAATTTCTAGTCCGGCTAGGATAAAATTATCGATAACCCTCCACTAACTATGTGAAAGCAAGGTTGCCTTGGTTTACTACTCTATTTTACATTATATAGTTTATGTACCTTGACGTGAGAGGTGGCAAACTTACTCTTTTGTCAAGTTAAATAATAATTCACTTGTTACACTATTGATTAAATGAGTTTTCTTATAAGAGGACTCGGGGCGGAAGCGTTATGGTTGTCCATAACGCGTTGAATGGCCACGGAACACCGCCGCCGGTGCTTTCTATCACTTGTGGAAGTATAACGAGTTATGGTGGTCACGCGTTGAACTTTGAGTTTTGATAGGGTATGACTTGTACATTGTGCATTAATACTTGTACATTGGAATCCCCATCACTAGTGATACCACCCCCACTACATTTCTATCACTATCAGACATGGCATGATTTGATTTGGTGCTCCCATCACTAGAACCCATCACTAGTGAACCACCCCTCCCCCCCTAAGGGTATAAGTGACTAACAATAAGTTAGAAAGGATCGAAACCATATTATAAGCTACTAACAATAGAAGGTATAAGTATCGAAACCATATAATGAACCCTTGAATACCTAGCAAGCTACGCATAAGACTGAGCGGTATATTATCAGGGAAGCTCCCGTGGTGCTGAGGTGGCGGGCCAGGAGACCATGGAACACCGTGACACCTCTTCTTTTTTGTGAAATTTCGGGCTCCCTCCTCCCCGTGCTCTCTTCTTCTTCTTTTAATTTTTCTCTCACTCTCTTCTTTATTTGATTTAAAATTATATAAAACGGGCGAGGATCAGAGATGGTATAACGTAAGATCTGGAAAGGAGGTGACGGATGGGAGAATATGATGATGTGATGTTGATATGGCACCCAGTGATCAAGGATTAGGGTATAATGTAACAAGTGATGTTGATGGTGAGAGAGGGCACTCACCTTAGTTAAAAATAACTAACTCTTCCATGTTAAACAAAATTAATATAGGGTAAATTAGTAAGTTTTATGTTGCATACTTTATATACTTTATAATTTATTCATACGGTGGTTGTTTTAACTTATAAATATTAAATTTAGGTTTAATTTCGTTTGACTGCTAAATTTCCTTTCTAATTGTAACAATTTAAATTAAGAGGAAAATGCTCGGATAGTCCCTGTGGTTTGCCCATTTTTCACCTTTAGTCCCTAACTTTTTAAAATTACACCTATAGTCCCCAAGTTTTTGAATTTCGTTCCCGGATAGTCCCTGACATGGATGGGGTTTAGTTTTTGGTGTTAGGTGCGTGTGAAATTATAACGCCCCTAATTTTTACACTTTAAAAGACCACATTATGAAGAAAACTTTAAAAATTTTCGGCATGACCCATTCGTATTTTGACCATTAATTCCTGTCTTAACCGGTAACATACCACAACATAAAAGACCTTTTTAAAACCAAAACGAACATTGTCTACATTGTTCAAGACTAAAACAAACTACTACTATTAAGTTTTTGCCCAACTACAAGGACATCAAAAGATGACATAAGTTAAAAGTTCATAAGACCAAAACTAAGACCACGTTAAATTAACTATGACGGAAGCGTGAGGTGGGCGTAGATCAAGTGCGCTCGTTCCAAGTCGTCCAATCGCTTATGTTGAGGTTTTTCCTACATTCAATAACAAACAAATAAGTTAGTATTTTGTCACTAACACAATTATCTAATAAACCGATTCGTCTCTATCATGACTTTACAACATTTAGTTGCATTTCTACCCGTTAGACGGTTCATTACATACTCGTCTCAATGTAGAGACAAAACATACTATTCTTAACATACCCGCTAGTGACGAATACTAGTATCTTTGACATAACCTCCATTCGATTCGTTCATGACGAACGATCACATTCTTTTCATTCTTATACTTACACTCCAATCCGAAAAAGACGGATCAAGTAAACTTTCATTCATTACATACTTAACTTTCCTTTATCCGGTTCAACTAGAATGAACCGGACATGATGCATTCTCCTTCATGAATCTTTCATTTCTCATAATCCGTTTATGGCGGATCTTACTTTTTACTTCCAAACAACCATAGACTCCAATATCAAAATTTTAACATAACAACGCGATACAATGGGAATTAGTATACATAAGACAACATAATAGAATGTAGTGTAGACTAACGTACCTCGATCTTGTGAAATTTCCGATTTCCTAGTGTTGGAACCTTCTTCTTTCACGCCTATAACAACACATTCATTCATTTATTTAGTACAACTAAATCTCATTCATTCATCTTCCAAATTATACATATTATTCTTTTAAGCATTTCATCAAACACTTGGTGGGCATCGTATTTACGAGCATTATGTACAAGTATACAAAGCATGAATTCCTACTAGTTCATCTTATAACTCATCAACAATCAATCCATGTTCATATCTTTCTTTTATCCTACATAATTTTTCTAAGATTCAAGCATTACAACATCATCATATTTCAAGATTCCACATGATTATAACTACTTTGATCATCCTATTCATAACACAAATTCATAAAGTGGGTTTTTACTAAAATATTTCAAATAATCGAATTCACACATAAATCTTGTCCTATAGTGAAGTCCATACATCTATTCACACATGTTTTTACATATACATATGATTGGGTTGAAACCCAATTCCTATTGTTCATCAAATCAAGAAATTTAGCTTACCACTTCAATATATAGGTTTAGATGGTCGAAATTCTTAGCTCATGCAGTTCGATTTTCATGAAATTCTCTCTAATTTGGCTGGATTCAAGAACTAGGGTTGAACCCCCTTTCCCCCTGTTCCTGATCGATCTCCCCACACACCAGAAGTGTGTGTTTTTTAGTTTTGTTAAACATTAATACTTTCACTTTAGAGCTTTACCGATTTACCCCCTTTTGTTATGTATTTTTTTTATTTAAGCATTTCCATTACTAATTAATTATTTTACACACACTTTACCAACCAAGTTGGGATTTTTAATTAATTCATTTCACACCCTTCATAATAAATTTCGGGGTGTTACAAGTCTACCTCCCTTAAAGTAGGTTTCGTCCCCGAAACCTGGGCACATAACAAATTCAAACATTTACATACCGAAGAGAAAAGGGTAGTGCTTCCTCATTTCATGTTCCGTTTCCCATGTAAGTTCCGACCCCTTTCGATGTTGCCATTGAACCAACACTTGTCTAACTGCTTTGTTGCGAAGATTCTTTACCTTAACGTCTTTAATGGCTATTGGTCTTTCGACGTAATTTAACCCCTCGTCCAACTCAATGTCGTCGAGAGGTACTAATGTTGTTTTATTCGCAAGACACTTCCTCAACTGCGATACATGGAAGGTATTGTGAATCCCGTTTAGTGTAGACGGTAATTTTAAACGATATGCAACCCTTCCGACTCGAGCCAAAATTTTAAACGGTCCAATTTAACAAGGACCTAACTTACCCCGTTTGCGAAAACGGATTATACCCTTCCATGGAGATACCTTCAGCAGAACACAATCTCCGACTTGAAACTCGATATGACGCCTTCTCTTGTCCGCATAAGCTTTTTGCCGATCCTGGGCTGCTTTCAGTCGAGTTCTAATCAATTCAATCTTTTCATTTGTCACTGCTATTAAATCACTTGGCGCAAGCTCCCTTTGCCCTACTTCGCCCCAACATACGGGAGTCCTACATTTCCTCCCATATAGTAATTCATAAGGAGCCATTTGAATGCCACTATGGTAACTATTATTATAAGAGAATTCCACTAGTGGTAAATGGTCATCCCAACTTCCCCCATAGTCTAAGGCACACGCTCTCAACATATCGACAAGTGTTTGAATGGTTCTTTCTGACTGACCGTCAGTCTGAGGGTGATAGGCGGTGCTAATGTGTAACTTCGTGCCCACATTCTCATGGAACTTCTGCCAGTAACGAGAGGTAAATCTAGTATCCCGATCTGAGACGATTGACACGGGCACCCCCGAGTCGAGATATGATCTCATTCATATAAATTTCCGCCATTCTCTCAGAAGAGTAAGCCTCTCTAATAGGTAGAAAATGGGCACTTTTTGTAAGTCGGTCTACGATTACCCATATAGTATCATGCCCCTTTTTCGTTCTAGGAAGCTTGGTCACCAAATCCATTGTTATTTCCTCCCATTTCCATACCGGAATTTCCAAAGTTTGCAATTCCCCGTATGGTTTTTAATGTTCTGCTTTCACTTGGGAGCATGTTAAGCATTTCGCGACATACATAACAATATCGCGTTTCATACCCGGCCACCAATAATTGGTCTTCAAGTCCCGATACATTTTTGTTTCCCCGGGGTGGATTGAATACCGTGACTTATGAGCTTCTTCGAGTAACGCGGTCTTGACTTCACAGAACCATGGTATCCAAATTCGACAGAATCTTGTTTTGAGTCCAATCGAATTCTCTTCTAATTTTTCGGCTATACCCTTCATTCTTTCTTTCTTTGGGTCTTCCGCTTTAATCGACTTTATTTGGGAATCTTGTATCATATCAAGTAAATGTGGTGTAACTATCATCTTCATAAATTTTACTTGAATCGGAGGTGGATACTCTTTTCGGCTTAACGCATCAGCCACCACGTTCGCCTTTCCCTGGTGATAAAGGATATCGCAATCGTAATCTTTGATAAGTTCTAACCATCTCCGCTGCCTCATATTTAAGTCTTTCTGCTCGAAGAAATATTTGAGGCTTTTGTGATCTGAGTAGATTGTACATTTTGAACCGTAAAGATAGTGCCTCCAGATTTTTAAGGCGAAAACTACTGCCGCTAACTCTAAGTCGTGAGTTGGGTAGTTTCTGTTAGTGCACTACGTCTATTGACTTCGTCTTGTATCATGTAATAGGATAGGATTATCAGTGCACAAGGTTCGAGAAACTGAGAAATGAGGTTTAAGTGAAGATTTCGCTTGAAGTGAACTTGTGACAAGTTCAAGCGAAATCATACACATCAGATTTCGCTTCAACTGGTTCGCTTTAAGTGGTTCGCTTCAACTGATTTAGGTTATTCTCAAGCGAAATCTTAACCTCTATATATAGGGCACTTGTCATTTCATTTGGTACGCGACTTCTGAAAGTGTAACGAAGTGCTGCCGATTTTCTGTCAGGTTGTAAACATTGTTATTATCAATACAAGCAACAGATTAAAGATTACAAGCTGTTTTCGTGTCCGGTTTACTGATTCCGCCTTTAAACTGGATGTAAAACTCTTCTGAACGACTCAGTCGGGTCAAACAACGATCCAACAAGTGGTATCAGAGCTCAGGAAGAAGAGTTTAGCTTGATATCATCTACTTTCTGAATTCTACACCTTCTTTTTCAAACTGAATGAGATTTCATGGTCAAAATGGATTGAACTTCTCACCGAACATTCAAAACAACAGTTTAACAAAGCCTTGAAAGTTTGAGACCGAAATTCGCATTAAAAGTGACTGAATTGGATCAAAAACTAGATTTCGCTTGAATAGTATTCGAAGGTTACAGGATGATTTCGCTTCAAAGTAGACTGTTTGGACTATTTCGCTTGAAACTCTGAAGCGAAATAGTGTTATGTTCTTGGATTTCGCTTGAAACTCTGAAGCGAAATAGATTTCCTGAAGCGAAATAGTTGGTTTCGATTGAAACTTCTGAAGCGAACTTGTTTTTGCTGGTTTTCGCTTGAAGATTGAGTTCAGGTTGAAGCGAAATAGAGCATGTGGGTTTTCGCTTGAAGGTTCTAATCAGCTGAAGCGAAATAGCTGATTTCGCTTGAATCAAGTTTGTTAGCAGATTTCGCTTGAACTGTTATTTTGTGCTGAATTCGCTTGAAGTTGTTGGTCAAGAGATTTCGCTTGAAGTCTGATTTCGATTCAACTTGAGATTTCACTTGAGTTTCCCAGTTCGATTGAAAAGTGAAATTTCGTGTCGAGATTATTCCACGACAACTGTGTATCAGTCTGTTACAATTTATTTGATATTGATTGTACTGATTGTATTTGTTTGATTGTTTCTTGTGTTGTGATTTACGAGGTGTGAATATCAAGGTTTACATCATGGCTGAAAACAAAGAAGAAAATATTGTTGTTGAGGTTAAAGAGAAAACAAGAGAAGAGATTTTGAGTGAGAAAACGTATCGAGAAAGAAATGTGGTCTACAACAGAATGGATGATATGCAGGAGGAGTATGAGATGGCTGTTGGTAGCAAACGATGGGATAAAAAGAGAGAATGTTACTATAACAGAGAAGGAGAACCAGTTGTTCCCAAGAAAGACATAATCTTCGATGATGTTCTTCTTGCTGTCCCGTTGAGAGCTGAATACTATAGAAGAGTATTGAAAGATGACAAATATGCTAAGCAATATGAAAAGGATATCAGATATGCCATGTTATCGTGTCTGAGAAAAAGGGATGAAGAGAGAATGAAGAAGAATGTTGAAGAAATGGTGAACAATCTGAAGAAAGTTGCTGAAGAGGTTAAAGCAGAAACTGTTGAAGTTGAAGTTGTGAAGGAAATCAAAAGTGACGAAGTTGTTGTGAATGAAGAGGTGAAGAAAGAAGAAAAGAATGAGAATAAGGAAGCTGATAATGTTGATGATGAAGTCGGTGTTGAAGAAAAGAAGCATGATGTTGCTGAGCAGACAGAAGTTGCTGAAAACACCGAAATGCCAATCACTGAGGTAAATTCTGATTCTGAAAATTTGAAAAAGATTGATCAGTGCAAGAAATGCATGGAACCGTGCAGAACTTGTATTGAAAAAGATGAGCAATTCAGAACAAGAAATCTTGAATTCACTAAAATTGAAAACATTTTCAAAGAAAAATGCAAAGAAATGCTAGAAAAAGAAAAAGTTTTTAAAGAAAATGATGAAAAACTTTCAGAAAAATGTAATAAATTAGAGAAAGAAAATGAAGTTTTGAAAGAAAATGTTTTGAAAATGACAAATGAATGTGAACAAAAAGAAATTGTTTGTCAAGAAATGAAAAAGGAATATGACTCAATGAAATTAGCATATGATATTATGAAAGAGTCATACGACAAAGTGAAAGATGAAATGAAATATGCTCAATCAAGAATGAATTATATGTCTGAAACAACCAAAGAACTTAAACGAATGTATTCTATAAAACAAGATGTTGTTAATTCATATATTGAGGATGTTGCTAAGTTGAAACGACAGATTGCTGATTTAGAACAGGATAACAACAAGTTAAAGAGTTACCACGTGTCGTCATATGTGCTTGAACGAATTTTCAATATAAAACCGGGTGATGGTGAGTCTGAGCAGAACAAGAAAGGTATTGGTTCAGAGTTTCATCAAGTTCCACCACCGGGAAAATTTGCATTTTATGATGAGAAAAAGGTCGAAAAAGCTTTCAACATGGTAGACCAATTGCCAGACAACATTGACATAACCTATTCCAAATCTGATGATTCTCATGATTCAGAGGTGGTAGGTAAAGTCGTTGAAAGTGTGTTGAAAGAAGAGTCGGTTGATACAGGTAAATCTGAATCACAGGATGAAGATGAAGGAAATATTCATGATGGTTATCTGAAAAACACAAAATCCGAGGAAAATTTGAATGATGATTCAAAAGGATTGGTTTATACCATGATTGGATCGGACAAATTATTCTTAGATGTTGTATTTCCGATTCAGAATGTGATTTCAGAAAAGGTTGACAAAGTTTTCAAAATGGTTGAGATTGAGAAGTCTGAGATTTCAAAGTTTGTCGGTAAGAGTCATAGAGGTTCGTATAACAAACCTGGTTTCAAAAAGAAGAACATGAAGGCTGGGTTGGGTTATAAGAAGAAACAACATCGAAACAAAAATGAAATGCCAAATTTTCAGACAAAAATGAGTTTTGTTCAAGGAGGAAGTTTAGAAAAAGAAAAAGAACTCAAGATGAGACAGTCTGATGATGAGTTTTTTGCTAAAAAGAAAAAGCAACAACCACAGGTCAAAGATGTGTCCATGAGAACATGTTTCAAATGTGATCAAAAAGGACATCTTGCACGCAAGTGTCCTAATCTAAAACTTGTGGATGTTGACAAAAAGAAGTTTGATGCTGAGAAACAAAAATCTGAGAATGTGAGACAAAGGTCAACCAGATTTGACTCAAAACAAACTTGGATGCACAACACAAACAAGTTTGCTTCGAATCAAAACTGGAAATCAGACCCAAATAGGTTCGATTCTAGACAGATCTGGAATTCTCACACACCCAGATTTAGAACAACACAAAGTTGGAAAACAACAGTTGATATGACAAAACCTCAAGAGTTTTGGAAACCAAAAATTGTTGTTCAAAATCAAAGTGTTCAAAAAGATTCACATTTTTACAAACGAGGAACACCAAAAGGTCAAACATGGAGTGTTAAGAAACATGTTGATTTGGTAAAAGATGAGAAAGTTGAAGTTAAAATTGAAAAAGTTTTTGTGAAAAATGACAAAGAATTTCCAGCATTGAATAAAAATTATTGTGTTGAAATGCCTAAGGTTCAACAGACCTGGGCTAAATTGTTCAAGTAATCAAGTAGTCTGAATGTGCAGGTGCTCAACAAATCTGAAGATTGTGAGATTGGAAGTTGGAGCAGCCTGACACAACAAGGAGAGGAGGCTGCTAGATCCTGTGTTGGTTGAAACAGGAAGTTTATATGTTTTCTGTAAATAAATAAACAATATTTTCAAAAACTCTAAAAATTGGAAAATTTGAAAAACCAAAAATATGTTTGTTTTTAATTTTGTCAAAAATAGAAAAATACAAAAATATGTGTTGATTGAATATGCCGAAACCCTCACGGCTGAACAAACATGATTACTTTCATCAGATTGAAAAACGGTTTTCAAACTGTTAAGATCAATGTGTTGTATATCATGGGGGTATGTTATATTTTCTGCAAATCAGAGCACTTGAAGCAGAAAATGGATGGCGAGACAAAGCTATCAGTGTTGGTTGTCAAATTTTCGTTATATGATTTTGCATTTTAGGGGGAGTAATATTGTTAGAAAATACAAAAACATTTGAAAATTTGAAAAAGTCAAAAACATGATAAAATTCAAAAATTTGAGTTTTGCGTAAAAAGAGGAAATGATAGTACATCAGTAGACAGTTACAGTATGCTAAAGATTTGGAAAGTTTAAATGTGTTAAACGATCTCACCGTGGATATGTCGGTAGGTTTTTATACACTTAGTAAACTTTTTCGGGATATAAACTTAAATTCAAACTTGCTTAGTTCGTGGGGAACACTACTTGGATATATAGGTAACCCCTGAAATCTCGTTTGAAAGGTCTCTTAATCTGATATACTAGGTCTTTATACTCTATGATATCTGGGGTATTATTCCGGGACTTCTGCTGAACGGTAGTTCTGACCTAGTCCTTGGATAATGCTTTCTGCAAATGCTTGAAACATAGCATTAAACCCTCAGCATGCCGATGAAACAATAAAATTGATAGTCGATGCTGTTGTAAGCAAAAAGATCCTCTAAAGGGGACATACCAAAAAGTCGAAGCTGATATCTCTTTGCGTATACGGAAGTATCGATCTGAGATCCCTCGGCCCTCGCATACCTAATTTATATACAGATATCATTGTAGTATACTCACCTGTAAGACTGATTATTGGGATTCTGGATACGGGAGTATATTCAAGAGGTGGGACACATGAATGAGTTTAAGTTCTTAATTCACCTAAGGTGCTGTTTGTTTTTGCAGACATAAACTGTCTGCAAGCTGATTTCATCTGTTTTTATGTCTGCAACTGAAGATGTGGTCTGAAGATCTGCAAGCTGAAAATATAAGACTGTTTGTTTTTATAAGTTGATACTGTCTGCATAAACTGAAAATATGTAAACTGTCAAACTTATTATATAGTTATTAACAGGGATAAGAAATCTCGACCAAACATAAACCGATCTCATCCATAATTATTAATGTTTTGTCATTAAATTTCATTGTAATCGAAGATTTCTATACATAAAAAATATTATTCACCAATTATTCTTAGCTTAAATTCTTTCAAGCAGACTCGAAAGTCAAAACACATAACAATAATAATTGCAAATCGGAAACAAGATGGTTTCAATTTCAAAAGAGCTTTAATTCCAATTCCAAACCTCTAATTCCTATCTAAAATCAAGAAAAAACAGAAACATGATATATAAAATTGTATCAATGATTACAAGAAAATCGAAAGTCTCCACAACGTCCATAGTCATTTCTCTCATCTGAACAACCAACATCAAGCCGTAGAAAACTCAGATCTGTAAGGATCTTTGAAGAAAATGAGAGGGAGTTGAAAAGTTACCGGAGAAGGAGACCGTCTGCCATCATCATCGTCACAGCACCGTCTCCGACGGGTGACCAGAACCGCCGCCGCCATCGCCCTTCTCTGTCTCTTTCTTCATCTCTCTTTCCTCCGATTTCTTTCTCTTGCTGATCTTCCTCTCTCATCATGGTTTTCGAGGAGTGAGTGTGGTAAAGGAAGAAGGTGGGTTGAAGGTGATGAAGAGGGGAAGTTTAGGGGGTGTTGTCGGCCGGTTACCGGCGCCGAAGATGTTTCACCGGAGAGGGAGCCGAAGATCTTCATCAGAGAGGGGGAAGATGAGGGAGTGTGTAGGTGGTTTGGTGAGATGAATGAGATTTGATTTCTGTAGATGAGGGAGGAGTTTTGTTGTGAAGATGAAAGAAGAAAGGGTATCATAGCTTTTTTTTTAAGCTGATAAAAGCCATTTTCAGATCTGATTAAAAGAAAAAAACAAACAGTCTTCAAGGGTGACGTCTGCGCGCCTGCAGACATTAGCTCCCTTGAAGATGTTTGAAGAAAAAACAAACACCCCCTAATTCGTATCCTGAATCAGTTGAAATTTGTATGAAAATTTAAGTGGACAAGTATATCGACAATCTAAGTGAATTGTTTAATTCTTATTGTGAAATTAAGCTCAACGGTACTTGTGACTTGTCATAAACTGATATGATCCTCTGACGCATACTCAAACAAAAATATTGTCTGTAAATATGTTTGTACATATTTCGTTACTGCTTTATATTTTCAGAAAATACAAAAAGATTTTGATTTCTGTTTTATTTTCGACGACCGATATCTGAGTGCTGAGTTTCAAAATTTAAGTATGTTGATTGTGTTTCTGGAAATAAAACAAGTTCATTAAATTGAAACTTGATTTAAAATCAAAAATTTCAAAAACAGTTTGTGATATCTCCAAGGTCATTAACTTGAACTTGGATGATAAACTGTGAGGGAGTTGGATTCTTTAATTTTGCCAAATCTATACAGTTTGTTGATAGGGGGAGTGGATTAGAGAATTTGATTGGAATTGCCAGGTTACGATTCCTGGATAGTCTAAAATGATGTTACTTATAAATGTATGAGTGATTGCAGATAGTCCAGACTACGATCCCGAGAGCAGAGTCTAAGGGGGAGTCTGAAGACAAGCTTGAAGCAAAGAGAAGCTTGTAGATGGAAAGCTAGGTGTCGATCCCAAAGCACGGAAGCTTGATGAAAGGGGGAGCCTGAAGCTGATAGAAGAAGAGATAGTTGGATACTTACAATGTTACAATCTAACTGAGGATGCAGAATGATCAAGACTGAAGATGTGTCATATTGCAAGAATAGTCACTGAAGACTGCGTCAATATCCGAGGGGGAGTCTGTTAGTGCACTACGTCTATTGACTTCGTCTTGTATCATGTAATAGGATAGGATTATCAGTGCACAAGGTTCGAGAAACTGAGAAATGAGGTTTAAGTGAAGATTTCGCTTGAAGTGAACTTGTGACAAGTTCAAGCGAAATCATACACATCAGATTTCGCTTCAACTGGTTCGCTTTAAGTGGTTCGCTTCAACTGATTTAGGTTATTCTCAAGCGAAATCTTAACCTCTATATATAGGGCACTTGTCATTTCATTTGGTACGCGACTTCTGAAAGTGTAACGAAGTGCTGCCGATTTTCTGTCAGGTTGTAAACATTGTTATTATCAATACAAGCAACAGATTAAAGATTACAAGCTGTTTTCGTGTCCGGTTTACTGATTCCGCCTTTAAACTGGATGTAAAACTCTTCTGAACGACTCAGTCGGGTCAAACAACGATCCAACAGTTTCCTTCATGCGGCTTAAGTTATCTCGATGCATACGCGATAACCTTCCCTTTTTACATTAAAACACATCCTAAACCTTGATGTGAAGCATCCGAATAGACAACCAAATCTTCCGTTCCATCTAGGAGTGTTAAAATCGGAGAACTAGACAACTTTTCTTTTAACACTCGAAAGGCTTTTTCTTGATCTTTGCCCCACTCAAACTTCTCTTTCTTCCTCGTCAACTTCGTTAAGGGTAACGCTATTCTTGAAAAGTCTTGTATAAACCTCCTATAATAGCCAGAAAGGCCTAGAAAGCTCCTTACTTCAGTTGGATTTTTTGGGGAAACCCACTTCATTACCGCCTCAATCTTCGATGGATCAACTAGGACACCTTTCGAGTTTATTACGTGGCCGAGAAACTGCACCTCTCTGAGCCAAAAGGCACACTTTAAGAATTTTGCGTAAAGTTTCTTCTTACGGAGCGTTTCAAGTACTTCTCGTAGGTGACTCGCATGTTCGGCCTTGCTTCGCGAATAGACCAAAATGTCATCTATAAATACGATCACAAATTTGTCCAACATGGGACGGCATACCCGGTTCATAAGATCCATAAACGCGGCTAGCGCGTTCGTCAACCCAAAAGACATAACTAAAAATTCGTAATGTCCATATCGGGTTCTAAAGGCAGTTTTTGAAATATCTTCTTCTCGCACTCTGACTTGGTGATATCCCGAACGCAGGTCTATCTTTGAGAACCAACACGCCCCTTGTAATTGATCAAAAAGATCGTCAATTCTGGGCAATGGGTAACGGTTCTTCACCGTTAGTCTGTTCAGTTCTCTGTAATCGATGCACATGCACATCGTCCCATCCTTCTTCTTTACAAATAGGACGGGTGCTCCCCACGGTCACACACTTGGGTGTATGAAGCCCTTGTCAAGTAGATCTTGTAACTGTGTCATTAACTCTCGCATCTCAATGGGGCCCAATCTATA
This sequence comes from Helianthus tuberosus, assembly GCA_030545235.1. Classification (NCBI taxonomy): domain Eukaryota; kingdom Viridiplantae; phylum Streptophyta; class Magnoliopsida; order Asterales; family Asteraceae; genus Helianthus; species Helianthus tuberosus. The sequence continues at coordinate 174,481,158 of CM060430.1, read as the reverse complement.
CGGGGTTTTCGCTACCTGTTTTGCATCCAGATTTAATTCGATGCGAAACTCTATTTCTCGCTCGGGAGGGAGTCCCGACAATTTGTCACACCCCGATATTTCCACGAATTACCGGTGGGGAGTATCGTGACGTAGTTGATATCGTCATAGTCAAATTATCACAGTTTAATGCACAGCGGAAGCTAAAGATAATTTCATTACAAACCGATGAAAAGTAATATCAATTATTACAAACGGTTGTAAAAGGGATCCACAGGCGGATCAAAGATAAAAGCAACATTGTTCAATAGATTCTTAAACATCTAAGCTTGCAAGACTCTTTATTGATACTAGGAGTAGCCAGCCCATTATGATTAGTACCTGCACTTAACCTTTTTTGGGAATACGTCACTTTTCACTGGTAAATACAATTAACCGACTCATTTTGAAAATGTTTAAGAAAAATTGATTATAATGCACAAGGCACAAAATATCTTTTATAACTTGGGATAATTATTTATATATAAACTTGTAAAAGAATTACATGTTTGTTATACGTTCAGTAGCCCGGGCTGAATACCGGGTTAAAGATTAATAGACACACCACATGATATAATCCCGCGGCGAGTTATTCTTGAACCGGCGATTATACCTTTTTATATATATGCACTGGCAGGTGTATGCCTACACCTCGTGCTTAGGTCGTGGCCATTTCAATGAATGATGCCAAGGATATCCGGGACATGGTCATTAACCCCCCAAAGCCTTTAAGCAAACAAAACAGTTTAAACGGGTCATCTCAATGAATTAACCTTTATATGATTAACAATTCAATGCCCGACCAAGCGGTATTTTATGTACCGTACCCCAAGCCCGTATAAGAGAAAATAAGTTAAAAGTATTTACCTGAGCAAATTATACAAATTTATCCCAGCCGTACAAATCAGCAAGTGAAAGTATCTTTTACTGGTCTCCTAAATCTGGAACGAAGGTTTTAATTAACCTATTAGATTCCTAATAGGTCTTACTTAAGTTTAAACTTAGACCGGTTAGTTTTAAAGAAAGGTATACGGTTCAAAACGCATGATTAAGTGAAGACCGGAATAGAATGTGATTTAGACCCGACAAGTTTGAAGACTTGTATAATATGGGTAAACTAAACACATTCTGGAATTTGAGATAAAAATGGTAAGGTTTGACCCGTTTCGGCTAATTTATGCAAACTAGTTACATAAACCGCACCAAACGCGAAAAATGCATAACGGGTAAACAAATGAGTCATGAACAGGTTTCCTAAGTTAATATGCCTTAAATATGTTGTGATATCAGTAGGATACCTTCCATTATGCCCAAAACGGATTTAAACTCAAATTAAGCCCCGTAGGGGTAATTTGGTCATTTTAGAGGTTATAAAAGAGATTAAATATAAATATGAGGTTCAGGTCTGAAAAGATCAGTAAAAATATTTAATTTAATAAGTTACATCAGTAGGGTATTGCATATATGTGAAATTTATCATTTATAACCAAACTATGCACCGTATGGACAATTTTGTAATTTCACATAAGCTTTAAAGGTCAAATTTGGAAATCTGGGTTAAAAACTTTTTCTTACTGTTAAAGTATAAAAATTTACTTAAAACATCAGTAGGTATTAAGTCTTATATGATAAAAATAGTTTTAATACATACTATGCATTTAAAACGCGTAAAAATCGGTTTTAAGCGATTTTCGGGTTATAATAAGAAATCTGAGTTTTTCATTAGTTTATAAAGTTCAAAATATTTTATTTATTATATAAAATCAGTAGCAAAAAGTTTGGTATCAAAATATTATGTAAAACTCATTTTATTAGCAAAAAGGGTATAACCAACAATTACCGAATTAAAGCAAGAACCATATGTTATGCTCAGCTTAAAAATAAATAAAAAACTTTAAAAATCCAAAAATATTGTATTACATCAGTGGGTAAAAAGTTTGGTATCGAAATTTGGGTTTAAATAGGCGTTATGCCAAATATGCCGTTTAATTAATAAAAAGCTTTCAATTTACGCTATTGAGCATAACTCTTAATCTAGACCTCAAACTGATGTCAAATTTTTAGGACAAGTTTATAATTCAGTAACAAAGGTTTTTGTCCTCTCACATTTTCAAAAATATCATTTTAAGGTCAAAAGGGCATTATGGTCAACATTTAGGCATATAACGGAAACATGCAAATGAATCAGATAAATTAGGAACCAAGTTGTATAATCTCAGAGGGTTATACTAACTTATAACTTGGTCCTAATGGAACTTTAAGGCATGTCTAAACTAAGCTAAACCGGGTCATAACTGAAAGTCAAAGCAAAAGTCTACTTTTGCGACTTTCGGTTCCGAACCGAGCCTAAACTCGGAATTGTCGGGTTGAACATACCTAGACATGTTCAATTAATATTTACCAAGTTATTAATGTGATAAAACTAATTTTATTGCTTTTACATCGTTAGTTATGAATTTTAATTATAAACCGACTCGTTTGACTTTTATTTTAATTACTTTGACCCGACAATTAACTAAGCAAACGTGGTAATTAGGAGGTGCCCTTTTGAGGGTTTAATACCTACCTAATTACGATGACGTAGCCATGTTCGTTGCGAACAATGGCTTGATCGCTTAAAAGTCAAAGCGTTTATCGTAAACACTTGACTTTTCAGCTTTAATCGCCAAATAAAACAAACTAGGCATAAGAGGCACTTACAAAGGGCCCAAAGGACTGAATGGAGGTTCCTAAAAGCTCAGGATCCTCCTTGGCTTGGAGATACGGCAGCTTTGAATGAATTGGTGCAAGTGCAAGTGAAACATCTTGGCCTATTTATAGTAATTTAGATGGATAGGATGATGCCAAGTGTTTCAAGAGTTCCATAGATCATAACAGGTGTTAATACAACTGTTTACATTCTATGTGCAGCCCAAGGTTTCAATTTGATGGTTTGGATGAGAGTGGGAAACCAATACTATCGAAAACCAGCAATTAAACCCATATATCTTATAAAAATTTGGACAGAATTGCAGATTTAGTCCCCTGTTCTTTGTAATCAGCTCCTTAAACCCATATATCTTATAAAAAAACATATTCAGTCCCTCTGACTTCTAAATCAGTTGGTTGCAGGTTTAAAACAACTTTTGAAAGTTGTTAAGATCAGAAACAGTTTGCTGAATTACAATTTCAGCCCCTGCATATGATAAATACTATTTCTGACACATTTAAAGCCCGTTAAGACATTTTCATGGCCCTACAATGATGCCTAAACATAAGGGATATGAAACATGCTCAGAAATATGCCAGATGTCGGTTCGTTTGGCCGTACGGTTGCGTCGTTCGGCTAATTACGACGAAACACGAACGGACGCGAAAAACGATTCAAATTACGCGACGAATGGAATTTTATCATGCCAAACACTAAAATAAAATATATTAGTGATTACATAAATTTTTGGATGTCCGGATATATTCAGAATGTAAGATATGCGCGAAAATGCAAACTTATGCACTTTTTGACGCTTTTAGTCCCTGTTTGACATAAAAGTTTATTTTTGCACGCCGGACCCCTCAAAGCCTATTTCTAAGCTATTTAAAGTATATTTATGGTATTTTAACTTATAGTTAAGTTCTGGAATGATCGCTACCATCCGATTCGATATACTTTTGCAGTTTGACGCAAATAGTCCTTTAATCGCACAAAGTAGCGCGAAATGTCATTTAATGATATCCAAGCTTTCCATGGCCCACAATGGGTATTCCCAAGCATGTGTTTAATTATTACTATGCTCTCATTCGCTTGAATGGTCACCAAAAGGCGTAGATTCAAAAGTTGATGCTTTTGGTCCCTCTAATGCGCAAACTTACGCAAATCATCGTTTAATAGCATCGAAGCCTTATCTAATCTATGTTAGGCATTATTGAGAGTATTATTAAACATCACGATTCTTTGGGTTCATAAAAAGGTCATTTAGAGGTATAATTAAACATAGTGACGCTTTTAACCCCTTAAACTTGCGAAGTTGCGCGTAACGTCACTTAAAGGCATAAAAGCCGTAAACGGCCAATAATTGGCATTCCTGAGAGTGTAATCAATTATCATGAAGCTCTCGGTTTGTTAAAAGGTCAGTCAGAGGTAAGAATTAACATGTTGACGCTTTTAACCCTTCGACGCGCAAACTTTCAATCAATTATGCAAACGACCATTCTTGATCAACAAGTGGCCCATTTGCGAATATGATTACCATGTAATGTTATTCAGAGGCTTATAATAAGCATGTTAACATTTCCAGTCCTTCTATAATCAAAGTTTTTGATTTTTCACAAAATTAGTCCCTCAAATTCAACGTTTGACTTTATTAGGGTTTATTACACGTGTCAATACATCATTGGACGTGATTTTACAAGGTGTTACATCCTCACCCCATTAAAAGAAATCTCGACCTCTAGATTTGCTAAAGTAATGGAAGTACTTTCTGACGTATCATGGACTTAACCTCCATAGCATATTTGGGCCTCTAAGGGCATCTCAGTCGACCTATGCGATAGGTACATACTCCTTTTCGGAGCTTCTTAACCTGTCGATCCTTAATCTATACAGGTTTCCCATCAACCCATAAATTTTCATTGGTCTGCATATCATTATGTGATAATGCTTCTTGTCTTATCGGCGAAACATATCCTTAAATCACTAGTGTGGGATACATTGATTTCCATCAAGCTCCTCAGGTAAGTTTTAGCTTATAGGTTACCAATCTCGATATATTGGTTTTTTTCGAATGATTCTATATATCAGAGCTTAACTAGCCCGTTGTATTAAATTTTTAGCACACCATTCCAAGGTGATACTTTCTGTTGAATCTTATCCCTTAACAAGAACTTAAGAGGTTTGCGACTTTCATCAATTATTGACTTCCCACCGATTACTGGCAGTTTCCAGACGATCATAAGTTTATATGATCTCATCTGTCGTTTCCAAGGTAATCCTTCAGATCCGGTAATTGGATTTACCAAAATTCTGTCCATTAAACGGATTCTTGACATTCCATCTATACGAGGTCTCCAAAGGAGCAGCCTTGATACTTACATAACAACTATTAGTTATAGAAAAGCTCATTTAAGGTGAGATGATTATTCCAACCACTACTTAAACCAATCTTAAGGAATAGCTAATCCTTATAGTTAGTCGGACAAGTCGACGATCCTGGGCAGCTGATGGCGATTCTTAATTGTTGCCTAAATAAGGTTGCAGTAATCAATGCATAAGCAAAATGAACCATCTTTCTTAATTAATAATACCAAAACTCTCAGAATTTGAATCAGGCTTTAAGAACCTTTATCTTAAAATTCATCTAATTAGGGTTTCGATTCTTCCAATAATGATGGTACTAATTGTCATGGAGTTTTCACAATAATGCAGCCCTATGCGGGATGTAAATCTTAACTCTACTTGCCTTTAGAGGTAAACGGGGTACTTCTTTGGAGAAGATAGTCAAGACGCAAGGAGATTACAGAGATTTCCCAAATCTCAAGCCCCCGGTTCTACTATCATTGCCTGTGTCAGATAAATGACACATTTTCTTTATGAGTCCATGGATTCCTTACTCAGAGACTCTTACTTGGACAATCCTACATTGGATATCTTCTTTGAACACCATTAGCTGACTCTAGTACCATATGACCATTGGGATATCTCAGTGGTTCCATGCACTAAACCTCCATACTGATCAAGCATGGAAGCAATCTATGGAACACATTAAGATACACCAATCCTCATATGGCGCTTTTATCATACAGTCTGGTATTCGCAGTTGATAGAAATAAATGAGATAATAAAATAAAAACACATATATCGACGTACTCCATCTGGAGAAAGAGTACTCTAAAATTTTACGAATGAAGATCCTTGACAGGAAGAGAAGAAATGGTTCCTATGATTTCGCCTGTAAGTTTTACCTTACACTTAATATCTGGGGTTCTTATAGGAAGATTTTAAAAGTTTGCCAAGCTTGTGGTCTTATGAGAGACTCAGTAGCACCTGAATCCAAACGTAACTCTTAGCAATAAAATCACAATAAGGGATTTATTTGGTGTCATTATTGATACGAACTGCCTCTAACATTTGTAGGATCGAATTCGGACCCGAATGAGTCGCGTAGAAGAGTTTATCTCATTTTGAATGGCGGAAACAGACAAAACGAGTACAATTCAGCTAGAATTCAATTTAATATGTCGATATTATTGATCTGAATGACATGTACAATCGAGTCGACACTTCGGCAGCACTTCGTGGCTCACCGGAAGAACACACCTCTAACTATTATGATTTCGCTCCAAGACCCTATTTATATGGTTGCTGATTTCGCTTATATGTACACTGACATATGAGCGATATCACATAAATGACATACAAGCGATACCATGCATGACCTTAAAAGCAAAATCTGATCTAGACGCATAAGCGGAATCAGAACTTTGACCGAAATCTAATCTTTAACATATTAACTCTTTTGTCTTCTTGTGTAATTATGTTGAATGATGTCATTGTGACATCACTTTGATGATGTCATCATGACATCATGTCTGAACATCTTCGCAACGAACTGAGATACGACTGAAGACGTAGACGACAGACGGATGCACCAACAAACTCCCCCTCGGATGTTGACGGAGTCTTCAGTGTCGAGTCTTTGCATCTTTAGTCTTTATCAGTCTCTTTTCTTTCTTAGCATATATCAGGATCTTCTCTTTGGCTCTAACCTCGTCAGACTCCCCCTCTCATCATGATGGGATCGCTGTCTGGAATTAGCTATCACCTTGAGATCAAACCCTGGCTTTATCTCTGTTCAGCTCATCTCCTGCACAATCTTCTCACAAACTCATAAGTTTTTACTTAAATCAATAAGAAAAACTTACTGGAAATAGTTACATCAAGTTCAAATTAATGACCCTGGTTAACTAATCTCAACTTCTTTCTTAAATCAAAATTTTTCAATTCAGTACACACACTCCCAAACCAGTTCATCATGTTTAGCACTTGGAATTTTGAAAATCAGCTCATCAACATCAGTTGTCGAAAATCTTTTTGGAGTTTTCAAAATAATGAAACATGAATGCAATAACAAAAATTAACTGCAGAAATAAAATATGTACAAACATATTTTTGTGATTTTGCGAAAGAGGATCATATCAGTTTTTGAGACCAATCACTAGCACCGTTAAGCTTTAAACATTTTAAGCTCTAAACGATTTACGTTGATTGACGATATTGTTGTCCACTTAAACTCAATCTAAAAACTTTCAATCTGCTTACCGATACTTTAAGGTATATTAAGATAGCACTAAATTCTTATGGACCCCACGATCTCAGCATATCCCCTCATCATGCAATACACTAACTCAAGTAATGCCTTTAAACTTTTATCAACTGTGATTTGTGCGAAAAACAAAGCAGAATGTTTAAACATTAACAATCAGGTCGATACTTCCGTATACGCAGATAAAGTCCAATGTTTAAACAAAATAAGAAAAATAAAACAAGTTGAAGTTGTTTAGGCTTTAACCACCAGGTCGATACTTCCGTATACGCAGAGGAGGTACAAAGCTTAAACGAAACACCAAAGTAAAGCAGAACGTTTAGGCAACAACATCCAGGTCGATACTCACGTATACGCAGAGGATGTCCGATGCTTAAACAAAATAAAGAAATCAAACAAGTTTAAATCTTTGCAAAATGAAATGCACAATCACAGCGACTTTTCAGCAAAGTTGTGAAAGTTCACAAACTTAACCAGTTTTATGTCTTTCGACAATCAGCAATTACTGAGTAGGCACACAATCAAGAAGGACAAAACTAAGTACTATGCTTTTGACCATGTTTCCCACTAGAACTAGGCTTTTTCATTTAAGTTTGTATCGTTATCGCAAATCTACTAGTCTAGCTGAGCCTATCGTCACATCTTTAGTAAGATCGTTTATCACATTTTAACTTTACATTTCTTTAGCATGCTGTGACAGTCCAACTGATCTACTATCATTTCCTCTTTTTGACAACAAAACTCATTTTTGAATTTTTCAATGTTTTTGCCATTTTCAAATTTTCAAATTTTTTTAAAATTTTTACTCCCCCTAAAATCAAAATATGTCTCAATTTTGATTTTCTGGAAAAATTTGAAACAAACTGTACAAACTTGACAACATGATGAGAATCACTTCAATTCTCCATCCACCTGGCATAAACAATCAGAACTCCCCCTCACAACAAAACATTTTCCCATAGTGATTTCAAAACACTTAAGTTTGTTTTAATCAAAATGGTTTTTCCGGAAAATAAGTTTATTGTGTCATTTCACAAATTCGGGGATCTTTCATCACTTTGTTCTCTTCAACCACTTGTAAAAACTAACATTTTTAAGATCAATCCACAAACATCACTTGTAGAAAATCAAGTACAACTTAATGTCCCTGATTTACCACTTATAAGTCGAAATATCACATTTGTGAATTTCTCAAGAAATGTGCCGATTCATGTTCCACGCTTACCAACCTGGGAACTCCGGCAAGTCAGTTTTCTATTTAAAAAGTTTCACCCAACCCTGACGGTCCTTGGGTGCTTTTGAAATTCCATTTGACAATGATGGAAAATTTTCATCATTCATTGTCAAACCGGAATCACCACTTTTTACCTCAACACATGGCTCCTCCAGCTTTACCACACCAGATTCATCGCCTGAATGTGGCTTGTCTGACTTTGATGAGCCAGATTCATCACCGACATGTGGCTCCTTTATTTCCGAAGAAACAAATTCATCGCCACCAATTTTCACCTTCTTCTTTTCCTTTTTCGTCCTCAGATTTGTATCTGATGAATTCGTCTTGCTTGACTTTGCAATCGAGGAAGTCAATTCATCAGAACTCTTATTTTTACCAACAGATAAACCCGAGGACAATATCTTCTCAAGATACTCTCTTGCCTTCTTCCTCTTCTTCCTCAGTCTGTCTTTTTGCCCCTGTGAAAGCTTCACTTTCGGTTTTAGAACTTTCTGTTCTTGAACTTTAGGTTCTTGAACTTTTTGTTCCTTGGGCTTTGCTTTGACATTGACTGGTTTCTTTGCCATTTTCTGAGATTCATCCCTCGATCTTCTCATTGATCTAATTGGGCAATCTCTGGCAATGTGTCCTCTGATTTAGCAGTTGTAGCATCTTCTCGTTTCATAACTCCAACCTTGGCAGTTAACAGCAATGTGTCCTTGATAACCACATCGGTAACACACTTTGTTATCGTACCAATCACCATTTTCACACCAAATACTCAGATCAAAACACTGTTTGGCTTGGTGATACTCTTTCCTCTTGTAAACTGGATTTGACTTTTGCGCACTGTGGTCCAACCTGCACCACTTATTACCAACAATTTTTGAGTTTTCGTTTTTAGATTTTTGTAATTTTTCATTGCGATTGGATAATCGATCTGATGAGCTTTTATTATCTTTTTGAACATTTTTCTCATTTTTAATTTTTTGTTTCTGTTCCACTTTCTTCTTCAAAGGTTTTTGCTTAGAGCATTCTCCCTTTTCAGTCGATTGCAGAACAGTTTCTTGAAATTTTTCTTTTAATTTCAAAAACAATTTTTGTTTTTCATTTTTATCTTTTTCATCATCAGATTTCTCATCACAATCTTCAACTTTGACATTATCAAAGTTTGTGACATCGTCACTTATTGGAACAGAATTGATTGGTTTTGGACAAGGAAACTCAGATGAAGTCTCAAAACCTTTCAATTTCTTTTCAAGTTCATCTATTTTGTTCCTTGAATTCTCAGCTTCAATTTCAAGCTGAGATATTCGTTCGAGATGAACCTTGATTGTCTTTCGAGCACATTCAGCTTCTTTTTCAAGTCGAATAATCGTCTGAAGATGAGAATTTATAATTTTTTGCTTTTCAATGTTGTTTTGACTAAAAACATTTCTTCCATCTTCAAGAATCTTTATCTGACTTTGAAATTCTTTTTCAATTCTTGATTTTTCATTTTCAAAGCTCTCAATTTTATCTTCAAAAAAATTTTCTTTTTCTTTCAAAACCTTGTTTTCTAATGTCAAACTGTTCAAATTACTTAACAGTTTGTCATTTTCAGATTTCAACCTCTCACAATTTTCCTGTAAATCAAAAATATGTTTCTTATCAGCTTTCATCTCATCTTTCAAAACTGAAATTTCTTCTGTCTGTTCCTCTCCCACTTGGACACCTTTACTCTTGCTCTTATTTAATATTGATTTTACACTTTGACTTTTCTTCTTCTCAGCATTGATCACCATCTGTTCTTCAATCTTTTTAACGAGTGGACTAATTGTCAGTTGGGAAAATTCTCCAGAAGTCTTCAAGTTTAAGATATAATTATCCCATTCTTCTCGAGGTAAAGCACTGACAAATTTTTCAACCCATTCTTCTGATTCTTTTTTAATACCCATCTCAGACATTGAGCGAACAAGATAGCTATACCTCTCAATGATACTTTTTGTACTTTCCTCTGGATAGCCTGAAAATGAATCAAATTCTTTCGTTAATACCTTTATTCTATCAATTGTTTCTTTAGTCATCTTAAAAAAAATTATATCCATGATTCGGAATCGAAGAATTTTTCAAACAAGCTTTCACACGAACTGATTTTCTTCGTAACACACCTTTATCACCTTTCGAGTACCTGTTGAACAACAAACAACACACAATAAGTTTAAGCGTTTATCAATTAACCGAAAGAAACTTGGTACTCGAACTGATAATTTTCTGTGCGAACTGAATGTTGACCAACTGTGCAGACTGAATGACCACCCGGATTAAGTTTGAATGATTTGACCCTTTGAAATTTTGGAACTCCAACTTGTACGTACTGACTTTATCACGTGACTTATCCACACAAAATGACTTGATTGAAACCGTGATTCAAACCACACGACTGGGATACACACTAAATGACTTAAAACGACCTCGTGCAAATAGAACCCTTTACCATGCGACCTTCAAAAAACTTGGGCTGTCGACACAGATACATGAGCCAATATCTTGTTTATACAATTAAAATTCCTATAGACTTCAAACAAAGATTGGGCCGCTGACTTTCTTGGACTTTACTTAGCCCAACAAATCACTAAACTAACAATAGTCTGATAAAGTATATTGATTGTGTTGACCAACTAATATCACATGTACAACTTGAACAAATTACTCATGTGACCAAACTGACACACTCATTTTTAAACAAATCCAATTGAACCGTCCATTCCACTAAACTGACCAATTTGAATTGACCTAGACACTTTAAGATATCAAAACTGTGATTGGACCTCAATATCCACTAAGTCGACAAAAACAATTGTGATCACATGGGCTGCTCTTCAATCGATTTGTAGTGGCAAACAATTTCTTTTCCCAACACTATTTCACATGATAACTAACAATATCAATTTGACTTATATTTCACATGCAAGCTGACATCTTATGACACTTCATAAACTCTTACACACACATCGAATATGAATTACATGCAATTTGATTTAATCAAGAACCGACAGAACGTGACCTAATACTTATCAATTCTTTTACTGACAATTTTTATATGACTCAAAATATTCACATGCAATTTACTCAATTCTTATTCGACCACAAATATTAGTATGGCAGACAACAACTGTCAAATTGATTTAATCGAGGGGGATCACATGAATTAATAACCTTCTCAATTTTGTGACACAAAAGCGATACCTAATTGATGTCACAAAAGCGAAACCAAAATGTCACTATGAGCGGAATCAGCAAGAACACATGAGCGAAATCAAACTGATGACGTCACTTATTCACGAGTCCGTATAAGCGACACCTCAAAATTTCTAAGTTCTAGATCGATTTTAAAGCTGAAATTTACCAGGATTGATTAAAACATGTTTACGCACAAAATATGTGAAATTTGGCCGATTTTAACCGTAAAAAGTTTTGTTTTTCGAAAAAGAAAGGTGTAGAAACAGAATTATCGGCTAAATTGTGTAGAACTCTTCTTCACTGGCTCTGATACCAATTGTAGGATCGAATTCGGACCCGAATGAGTCGCGTAGAAGAGTTTATCTCATTTTGAATGGCGGAAACAGACAAAACGAGTACAATTCAGCTAGAATTCAATTTAATATGTCGATATTATTGATCTGAATGACATGTACAATCGAGTCGACACTTCGGCAGCACTTCGTGGCTCACCGGAAGAACACACCTCTAACTAGTATGATTTCGCTCCAAGACCCTATTTATATGGTTGCTGATTTCGCTTATATGTACACTGACATATGAGCGATATCACATAAATGACATACAAGCGATACCATGCATGACCTTAAAAGCAAAATCTGATCTAGACGCATAAGCGGAATCAGAACTTTGACCGAAATCTAATCTTTAACATATTAACTCTTTTGTCTTCTTGTGTAATTATGTTGAATGATGTCATTGTGACATCACTTTGATGATGTCATCATGACATCATGTCTGAACATCTTCGCAACGAACTGAGATACGACTGAAGACGTAGACGACAGACGGATGCACCAACAACATTCATCAGGAGGGTTTAGGCGCCTCCATTCTTAATCCTTCTATACTTAGCTATAAAATCTTTGAGAGTTTTAGGGCAGTCTCAGCTTCGACTGGTTCATTTCTTAATCTATATAACGTGAGTAGCTGAGATAGATCCATAATGGATTATAAGAAGTAGGCTTTGAAACCTTAATGTGCCCTCTTATTACCGATGCTAAACCATCCATAATTAATGCATTAAGCTTAGATTTTGGGTTAACCGAATAGGGCACTATCCCAGACAATAAGCTAAAGTCTATAACGTTCTGTTTACAGTCTAGATCCGTCATGGTGAGAGTCAGAAAATTCTTATTCCGCCTTTTCCATTCCGTGTTGCAGACAACCGGTTTTTCTGATTGGTCCATGAACCTGGATCATCATAATTTGTGTAAGAGTATTCTTTCTGTAATTTTATTAAAGTCTTCCACCAATTAGGGGCACTGCCCTTGAATGACTGTGATACATATCTCACAATGTCCCTCTCAGCACAACCGCTAATGTCCATAATGGTTTCTATTTCATCCAACAATTTCATGCAATCAATGGCCACTTTTTCGCCATTGAAGTCTCTTGATTTGCAAGAGACGAAGTACTTTTAAGTACATCCTTTAGAGGAACGGGGCTCCTCACTATATATATCATCTTATTTGGTTCATTTTTCACATTCGAAGTATGAACAAAGCTCTTTTTCATGATCAGAGGGAATATGATTTAGGGCAAGTAGCATTCTGCTCTTCGAATGTTTTCATGACTTTTCTCATAGCCTTTCTCACAGCTGTGTCATTCATATTAACCTTGAGGTTCACATTTGTTGCATCTTCAGTATCACAACTATTATTTGTCTCATTCAAGTTTGCCACACTTGAAGCTTGGCACTAAATGCCAAAATTAATTCAATTGCTTAATTGCATTTCTATAGCGAGTCTTCACCCTGACGACCTAACATACATTGACCATGGTATTATTAAACCATATAAGCTAATAGGGTATGAACATTCCTAATGAATGGTATTTGAATGTACATCAATTACTGTAACACTTCGGAAATTCATGTCCAATAAAATAAAGACACGTGTCATGCTATGCAAACGTGTTATGAATACGGACCCAGATAAAGATGTACGGTAGGATTTAAACGTCGACATGTTAATTTATACCTCTGAGCGACCTATTAATAAATCCCTAATCCGGATATATTTTACCCACATCTGAATTTTGTTTAAAATCTGGTCATCCTAACTAAATAATTTTGTTGCAACCTTAGACATGATCCCATTGTGAAATTCTTGGTCTCTCCGTCAAATTAAACTTCCCACAAAGTGCCAAAGAGAGTAAATACATACCTAGACATGCAATGGCTGGAATCATGGTCCCCATACTGATTAAAGTGTATGAGATTCGGAGTTGAAATGGTTGCATGGTCAAAGCCTGAATAAAAACAAAAAAATTGTCTCTGGCTAAGGCTTGCGCACCTCAACACCGGGAATGTTACGGTGCGCAAGGGTGCTTGCGCACCTCAACGTCCAGGATGTTGCGGTGCGTAAGCAGTGCATCTGGGCGAAAATGTTGACAGCTGCCTGTATAACCGGTTACACCGCCTTATATGGATGGTTTTCGAATCCAGGGGCTCCTATATCTGGTTTTTAGCATTATAGGACACCTGGGGACATCTTGCAACCTTCCTAGACTTATGTGTGATGATCCTAAGCTCTTAGGTTCACTATATAAGAAAATCAAGTTGCAACTTTTGGGGCATTTGCATTTGCAACATTCACAACTTATTCTCTGGAGCTCTCTGGTCAGCAAGCCATCTTCCTAGTGATCACTAATCATAATTAGGACTCTTGTAAGTACACTTAACCTTTCTAAATTCGTTTAAGCTTAGTTAATTAGCTAAAAGTCAAACCGTCGTAATTAAGGTTTGACTTCGTGATTAATTAAAATGTGCTCAGTCTAATTACGAATTAAAAGTACCTATAAGTAGGTAATTATGTGAGTAATAAACCCTTAAAAGGATACTTTTAGATTCCCACTCTAACTATGTTAATTGTCGAGTCAAAGCTTACTTTAAAAAGTCAACAGAATGTTTATTTTCAAATTAAAGCATAATTAGCAATGTAGGATACTTGCAACCTGTTTGATCATTATTATAACTTGGTAATTAATGTAAGAACATGTCCCAACATGTTCAACTCGACAATTTTCAGTTTAGGTTCGGTTTGGAACCGAAAGTCACATAGTTTGACTTTTACTTTGACTTTCAGTTCTGACCCGTTTAAGCAATGTTTAGAAATGCCTTAGAGCCTTAATTGAACCAGGTTTCATATTAGTGTAACCCCCTGAGGTCACATAACTTGGTTCATTAGTTATCTGATTCATATGCATGTTTCCGATTAATGCTTAAATATTGACTATTATGCCCTTTTGACTTTAAAACGTGATTTCTTGAAAATGTAAAAGAGTAGAAACCTTAGTTACTGATTTATAAACTCGCACCTAAAATTTGACATCAGTTTGAGGTCTAGATTAAGAGTTATGCTCATTAGCGTAAATTGAAAGCTTTATGTTATTTAAACGGCGTAATTAGCGTATAGCCTATCTAAACCCACTTTTTGATATCAAAATTTTTACCCACTGATGTAATATAATATTTTGGGATTTTTGGAGATTTCTATTTAATTTTTGGCTGAGCATAACATAGGTCTCTAAGTTAATTCGGTTAATGCCGGTTTTGCCCTTTTAAGCCATAAAATGAGTTTTACAAATCCTTTTGACCCCAAACCTTTTTCTACTGATTTTATTTGATAAATAAAATGTTTTGAGCTTTCTGGAACTATAAAAATACCAGCTTTCCTTTGAAAACCCGGAAATGGCTCCAAATCACATTTTTAAGCGTTTTTAACGCATAGTACGTGCTAAAGCCATATTAAACATATAAGGTTGATACCTACTGATATTTTTAGTATATTTTTATATAATAACAGTAAGTTAAAGTTTTTGAACTCAGGTTTCCAGTTTTGACCTTTTAAGCCTAAGTGAAATTACCAAAATACCCCTAAGGTGCATAGTTTGGTTTTAAATGATAAGTTTCACATATAGGTCATACCTTACTGATATAACTTGTTAAATTAAGTGTATTTACTGTATAAATCAAACCTGTAACTCAGACTGCTAATTAAACTCTTTTATAATCTTTTAAATGACCAAAATGCTCTTATAAGACATAAGTTGAGTTTAATTTCGTTTGGGGCATAATAGAAGATATCTTACTGATATTATAACATATTTAAGGTATATTAACTCAGGGAACTTGCATATGACTCTTATGGTTACCCGTAACGCTCCTTTCACGTTCGGTTCGGTTCATGTAACTATTTTGCATAAATTGACCGAAACGGGTCAAACATTATCATTTTTGTCTCAAAATCCAGAATGTGTTTAGTATACCCATATTATACAAGTCTTCAAACTTGTCGGGTCTAAATCACATTCTATCCGGTCTTCTCTTAATCGTGCATTTGAACCGTAGCGTCCTTTAAAACTAACCGGTCTAAGCTTAGGCTTAAATAAAGACCCCTTAGAAATCTAATAGGTTATTATAAACTTTTGTTCCATAATAGAAGAACCAGTAAAAGCTACCCGCACTCGCTAATTGTGATTTATACGTACAAAGGTAAATACTTTTAACTTATTTTCCCTATACGGGCTTGGGGTACGGCATATAAAATACCGCTTGGTCCGGCATTGAATCTTTAATAGAATAGAGGTTAAATCATTGATATGCTACGTTTTGAAATGTTTTGTTTGCTTAAAGCCTTTGGGGGGTTAATGACCATGTCCCGGATATCCTTGGCATCATCTTACGAGATGGCCACGACCTTAGCACGGGGTGTAGGCGTATACCCGTCAGTGCCTAACCAAATAATGTGGTGTGTCTATTAATCTTTAACCCGTTCTACGGATTGGGCTACTGAACGCATAAGTAACATGTAATTCGTTTACAAGGATTATATTCATATAATTATCCCAAGTTATAAAATGTTTTGTGCCACGTGCACTCAAATCAATTTTCAACCTTTTTAAAATGAGTCAGTTAAATTGTATTTACCAGTGTAAACTGACGTTTTTCCAAAAGGTTAAGTGCAGGTACTACTCGTACTAGGCTGGCTGTCTTCTAGCGTCCGCAATAAGTCTCGCAAGCTTGGATGTCAATAAAACTGTTGAACAATATCTTCTTTTATTTTGATCCGCCTGTGGATCCGTTTCAACTATTCGTGATATTTAATATTACATTTATTTAAAGTTGAAATGAATCTATCTTTGCTTCCGCTGTGCAATTATATATTGTGTTATTTGTCTATGATGATATCAACTACGTCACTATACTCCCCACCGGGCCCACCGGTGACACGTGGAAAATAGGGGTGTGACAGGTTGGTATCAGAGCCAACTTTGAGTGAATTAAACACTAGCCTTTTGTGTTTAATCTCAGTTACACAATTGCACTTTCCTCGATTCTCGAGTCTAGACAAAGAACTTAGGAATTTTCCGAATTTTGGTCTTATTTCTAACTTTGTCTTATATATATTTCTTGTTGTATCACTTGTTTGATTTTGACAGGTTGACAAAATGCCGCCGCGGATGAGAGGAAGAGGAAAGGGAAAAGGGCCACTTGTCACCCCAAACGACCATGAAGCCGGACCTTCGCACCGGCGAACACCTTCTGATCCCCACAACCCAGGTCCTCAAGATCTCTGGAGGACTATTGTTGAACCAGCTAGGCGCTTAGTTTCACTGAGTACCTCTCCTTCTATCCCACACTCTTTCGGGCCTCATTCTGAAAATGAGCCCCACAACTCCCACCAGTCCTACATTCCTCTTCAAGGACATGACTCACCCTTTGACCACCTGTCGCCTGTTTTCCAAGGCCAATTTAACCCTGCTGACTACTTTGGAGCACCAGTGGGTTTCAACCCACTTGGACCTGAAGATCATTTTTCCGGTGGCAACGCAATGGATATAGACGAGGACACCGATCCTGCAATGCCACCATCCGGGACACCTAACCATCCCATTGAAATTTCAGATGGGTCACCGTTTGTGGGATCACCGTATAATGGTCCCGACAGCTACGAGGAGAGATTCCGACTGTGTGACTGGGCGTTTACCCCCAGTTACCACAGCTCTCCCCTGCACTAGCCACACCACAGCTCTTCCCTACACCAGCCGCAGCACAACTCTCCCCTGCACCACCAGCAACATCCACAGCAGCAGCAGAATCCTTCCGAGGATTCCCGACTTGTAGCGGTCACTCCGCCGCCACAACCACCTCAGCTTCAGCCTCCCTCGCCCCCGAGGCGAAGGAGAATGACCGTGCGAATATCCGCACGAGGGGGAGTGCGTATCAGTACCCCTCCACTTTCAAGTCGCAGCCGATACTCGCCAGTCCACGAAGAACCAGAGATGGGAGAATCTTCACACCCCGTCTCAGAAGTGAACTCTGCACCAGTTGCGCCACCACCACCACTGGGTTTTGAAGACCCAATACCGACTTACACTGGTGCGGCAGCATACAATCCCTTCGAGCAGCCGATGCACACAAATTACAACTTTGCAGAGGATCCCTACTGGATAGCAGCAAACTCCAACACTCTCCATCCGGAAGGTCCCTACGGAGGTCCCTGGGCTACGGGACACTCGACCTATGGATACCCACCATACGGGTATCAACAACCGCCTCCTCAACCTCCACATTATCAGCAACCCCCTCAGGCACCAGCAATGTCACCGCCACAAATTCAAGAAATCCTTCAAGGGATAAATGAGGTGCGACAAGAGGTGTGGCATGAATTGCTGGAAGAACGTAGGCATAACCGGGGGATGTTCAAGAAAATGGTGGATTTGATCAAGGGAAAAAGCAAGAAGGATCGTTAAATCCTTTGTTTGTATGTTTAGTTTAGTGTTGTGATCATGTCCCTGCGAGGACATTTATTTCTGTACTCTGCCCCTGCGTGGGCATATTTCTTCTTTCTATTCTGCCCCTGCGTGGGCATGTTTTTCTATTTGACCCCTGCGTGGGTTTGTTTTGTTAGTTGGCCCCTGCGTGGGCATGTTGTTTGTAAAAGTCCCGTTTAGGGCAGTTTGTACTTGTTTAATTATTATTTGGAATGGTTAATTCAAGTTTTTCATTTTAAATTATGTGCATGAAAATAATATATGAAGAAATGAAAAATGACAATTATTATTTTGATTTACCATTTTGATAATTATAAGGATCTTAAAAGGTAAAACCTAGCTTTTATGTTATCATAAATTTAGCCAATATGGTAAAACCTGTTTAAAAAGATTCAAATCTCTGTTAACATTAGCAAACATGTTAACATTCTTAGCTAATGTGATCCGCAAAATCACACATGTCACCCTGTTATAATTATTCCAAATTCCTTATTATTATTTAAACATCTGTTTGTGATGTATTGCCTACGGGATATAACCAATGTCATGTAAGACAAAAGACAGTCGTAGATTATAAAACTCCCTGTCTAGAAAGGTAATGAACCTTGATTTAAACCCTAATAACTAGATCTTATAAGATCCGACACTATAATTTAGAATTGTCCACGTGACTAGGCCTATTGTGCCAATATTTTATTTCATTCTGGGATAAGGGTTCTAATAGAAAGTCCTGGATGAAATTACTTAACAAATTAACTAGTATGGCTTTTTAATTACCATGGTTAATTATCAAGATGACATGACATATTATATTCCTCGAATGAATCATTGTCATCATATTATGTATCAGTTAAACTACATGGCCAAGTCAGAGGAGATAAACAGTCATTCGGCGGAAAACCCTGAAAATGCCAAAATACTAGTAACTGGTGCGGAGCTGCAAGCATTAGTAGAAAATGTTGTTACCAAGGCAATAAATAGGCAGTTTAGTGAAGAAAGCGGGACCCGGAGTAGGACCCGATCCGCACCACATTCCAAGCCAAAGGTTCATTCTGAGGCTCATAGCAAGCCACCTTCTAAAAAGGATGAACCCAAGAAGAATGATGATCGACACTCATCAAATCAAAACAGTGTTCCCTTAAAAAGGGTGGAGTTTGATGTTAAACCTCATACCAAGTCATGTACCTACAAGTACTTTGTTTCTTGCAAACCCCGGGACTTCACTGGGGAGAAGGGAGCAGTAGATTGTATGACCTGGATAGATGAAATGGACACGGTAGTTGACATTAGCGGATGTGCAAAAAAGGACGTAGTGAAATATGTATCCCAGTCGTTCAAGGGAGAAGCCCTGGCATGGTGGAAGTCACTCATCCAAGCTGCTGGAAAGATCCCACTCTACAAATTGTCATGGGATCAGTTTGTTGCTCTTGTTAAAGAGAATTATTGCCCGCAGCACGAAGTCGAAAGAATCGAATCGGACTTCCTATCATTGGTGATGAAGAATTTGGACTGTCAGGCTTACCTCACCACTTTCAATACCTTATCTAGGCTGGTTCCGTACTTGGTAACCCCAGAGCCGAAAAGGATTGCTCGCTTCATCGGGGGTTTAGCCCCGGAAATTAAAGCTAGTATTAAGGCATCAAGGCCTGTACCTTCAGATCAGCAGCTGATCTATCTCTATCTCTGACCTTGGATGTAGTCAGGTTGAGATCACTCAGGAGTTCAGAAGAAAGGAAGCGTGAGGACGACACCTCACGTAGATCGGATAAGAAGCACCGAGGAAATAATGACCATAAGAAAGGGTCGGGGTTTAAGAAAGATGGGCAACAATCGGGAGATAAGCCCAAATGTAAGATTTCAAAAAGCACCATTTGGGAGGTGCCGACTTGAGTCGAAATCCCAGTCTCAGCCGAGACCCTGTGGGATTTGCAAATCTACGGAACATAAGACCTTGCTGTGTAAGAAGCTGAAAGATGCAACATGTTACGGTTGCAATGAAAAGGGGCACATTAAGTCCAATTGCCCAAAGAACACCAAGAAAACCGAGGATGGGAAAAAGACCAATGCAAGGGTCTTCAAGATGGATGCTAAGGAAGCGGTTCAAGATGACAACGTGATTACAGGTACTTTTCTCGTAAATGATGTTTATGCTAGAGTATTGTTTGATTCTGTAGCAGATAAGTCTTTTGTTGATGATAAGTTCTGTAAGTTGTTAAACCTACCTGTTAGAACCTTAAGTGTGAAATACGAGGTGGAATTAGCTGATGGAACCATAGAAACAGCCTCGACTGTGTTAGATGGATGTGTTATATCTATTAGGAACCACTCTTTTCCTTTGTCCTTACTTCCCTTTAAGCTAGCCGGTTTTGATATAGTTTTAGGTATGGATTGGTTATCGCATAACCAAGCCCAGATTGTGTGCAACAGAAAGCAAGTGGTAGTCAAAACTCCGTCTGGTGAGTCGCTTACCATTCAGGGGGATACCCAGCATGGATTTCCTGAGCAAGTGTCCATGCTCAAAGCATCTAAATGCTTGAAGAAGGGTTGTGTCATTTATATGGCACAGGTTACTATTTATGAGCAGAAACCCAAGATTGAAGACATCCCTATCATTTCGGAATATCCTGAAGTTTTCCCTGAAGAACTACCTGGCTTACCACCAGATAGGCAAGTAGAATTCCGAATTGACATCATCCCTGGAGCAGCACCTGTTGCTAGAGCGCCTTATAGGTTGGCACCAACAGAGATGAAGGAGTTAAGGACGCAGTTAGATGATCTGCTAACCAATGGTTTTATTAGACCTAGTTCATCTCCTTGGGGAGCACCGATCTTGTTTGTCAAGAAAAAGGATGGGTCGATGTGTTTGTGCATCGATTACCGTGAGCTTAATAAGGTCACTATCAAGAATAGGTATCCTTTGCCCAGGATCGACGATCTGTTTGATCAATTACAAGGGACAAGCTACTTCTCTAAGATCGATTTGAGGTCAGGCTATCATCAGTTGAAGGTTAAAGATGAAGATGTGCACAAGACTGCATTTAGGACTCGTTATGGACATTACGAGTTCCTAGTGATGTCTTTTGGGCTCACTAATGCACCGGCCGCATTCATGGATCTCATGAATCGCGTCTGTAAGCCTTAATTGGACAAATTCGTCATCGTCTTTATTGACGACATCCTTATTTACTCAAAGAACCAAGCTGATCATGAGAAAGTCTGTAGCTGCCTATGTAGCTAAATGTTTTGTGCCACGTGCACTCAAATCAATTTTCAACCTTTTTAAAATGAGTCAGTTAAATTGTATTTACCAGTGTAAACTGACGTATTTTCCAAAAGGTTAAGTGCAGGTACTACTCGTACTAGGCTGGTTGTCTTCTAGCGTCCGCAATAAGTCTCGCAAGCTTGGATGTCAATAAAACTGTTGAACAATATCTTCTTTTATTTTGATCCGCCTGTGGATCCGTTTCAACTATTCGTGATATTTAATATTACATTTATTTAAAGTTGAAATGAATCTATCTTTGCTTCCGCTGTGCAATTATATATTGTGTTGTTTGTCTATGATGATATCAACTACGTCACTATACTCCCCACCGGGCCCACCGGTGACACGTGGAAAATAGGGGTGTGACAATTACATTCAGCCTAGGTTACAAAAGGACCATCAATGGCCTTTAGGGTTTGGACCGAGTCCAATACCCTTTTGACAGGGGATCAAAATGTCCCAACTGTCTTTGGCATATAGATGATTTTAGATAGCTCGAAGGCTTTCTATAATGGCTTTCTAAAATATGAAACATTAGTCCGTCAGGAAGGATATAAATAATCATATGGCACGAAGGCCTTGTCGCAGAGGACGTTATAAGATATGGCAACAAACACCTGTCACGGAGGACATTAATTTATAAGGCGCAATCTTATTAGATTAAGGTTTTTAAGATTTGAACCTAGTTCTTCACCGTTGGACAAGGAGTCATAGACTTCCATTGTCATCGTCTTGAAAGGCGATTTATTTTGGCACATAGGCAAATCCTATGACATCATTAATGGATGCTTACATATATACATATATGTATATATATATATATAATTATCGTCATTGAGTATATCATTCATGATCTTATCGATCTTATAGACTTTAAGGCTTGGGCATTGCCCATCACCTTCGACGATGTACCATAACAGTCACATTTGACAATGTCTCTAATGGACAATATAGTATATAATCCGTAGATGATATAGATCCTATCGGTGATTCAGGATAACGCCACGAAGGGTAATACAATAAACATACTTATATATAGGAAGTACCAGCGGCGTGTTTATTGTATTACTCTAGTTTCGTTGTCTAAATCACCATCAAGATACATATAATCATAACCATCGAGTCGGAAAGTACTTCTTGAAATCCCACTATGAAGATAGGAAGACCTAAGACTGTACTTCAAATATCCTATAACATAATATGATCATCGCATCAGATGATATTAGTCATGATCGCACTGATCATATAGACTGTTAGGGTTGGGTATAACCCACCACTTTGAACAGGGGATCATAAAGACCACCACTAACTTTCTCTTATCTCCAATAGAATAAAGTATAGCCCGTAGGCATTTCATCACTAGGGATGTTGATATTATGATCATCATATTGATGATACTAGTCAGGATCGCATTGATCATATAGACTATGGGATTTGAGCATAGCTCACCCCCCTTGGGCAAAGAATTATAAAAGATTACAATTGCCTTGTCACGATTGGACAATATAATATAGCCCGTAGGCAAAACATCATTAAGGATGTTAAATTTAATCATCGTATTGATGATTTTTAGACATGATCTCATTGATCATATAGACTATTAGGCTTGAGCATAGCTCACTACTTTGAATAGGGGATCATAAGGATCACAATGTCAATGTCACTAATGGACAATATATTATAGCCCATAGGCTCTTCATCACAAATGGATGTTTATACTTTGATCATCATACTGATGATACTTGCAATGATCTAATTCGATCATATAGGCTTTAAGGCCTGGACATAGTCCAAATACCCTGACGGCTGGTGTGGTCTCTCAGGTCACACTGCCAGGAGTGTTAACTTGTTCTCAGATGTTAACAAGATTAATTTGTCCTAATGGTTACACAATATTACCATGATCGCATTGATCATATAGGTTTGGAGGCTTGAACATAGTTCACCACCTCTAGATAGAAGGGGTATCTCCCTTAACTATCATAGTAGAAGGAATAATCATCCTTAACTACCAAAGGTTTTGGCCAATTAATGTGGACTTGCCACTTGGCAGTGGTAAACCATTAAGAAGATCTTCTGAAATTATTTAGCAGGTCGATAAAATTCGAATCAAGTGATACTAATGGTTGATAAAAGACGAAATGAATACCTATATAAATTTTTAAAACTTCCAGTAAATCATTAGGAAATTACCATAGTGCCTTAAACAGGACTTTTAGTATCATATTTGTCCATAGAGGACTTTTAAAAGGAAATTGTATGTTCGTATAGGGGCTATATAAAAATATCATAAGTCCATATAGGGACTATATTAAAACAGTTTGCCCATGAAGGGACTATAATAAAGTATCAGGTCTACGAAGGGGTTACCAGGAGATATCATACCCACTAAAGGACTTATAATGAAATCTCATGCCCATGGAAGGATTATTTAGAAATAACATATCCCCGAAAGGATTTTAACGAAATAATATGTCCATAAAAGGACTATATTGAAATATAATGCCCTCAAAGGGACTATGATAAACATACGTATAAATACCAAGTCTTATCAGGAGACGTAGGTCCACAAGGACTATGATGGAATACTATGTCCACAAAGGACTACAATAATCAATTACCCAAACAGGGATTTAAATGAAAAGAAGTATGATGAAAGGAAGGTCTTCTAATGTCTTCCTCTCTTTATTCTGATTGTTTCTTCATCACTATATATCATACGCAGTAGCGATTCTGAAGATTTTAATGAATAAAGTAATATTTCAAATCAGGATCCATTGCAGAAGTAGAATCCAAGAATTCAATGATTAAAGAAACGACATGGATCACGGGTTAGGTTTTGACTGGTATATTCTAAGTCTGAAATTCGGAAACTCGGAGGTAAGAAATAGGGGTTAATATCATCCACATGTATCATCTTCAATGTGGGAGCATCAGGGACCTTCTGGTATGGACTCCGTAATCTAGATAAGGGTCTAACAAGTTTGGTTTTGGAAATAGGTCCATAAAGGTCTTTCCTCCAACTGGTTGTACGCTTATACTAGTCGTGGTATGAAACTTAGCATTTCTTGGCTTCTGATGGGAAGAATCTCCATCCACGGCTTCTTTGCTTGACGACATATTCAAAAATACATAAAATCGAAAACAATATTTTACTGAATAGTGATGAGAGTATTCCTATGTTAAGTCTAGACTCAGAAGGTCAAGGAATGTGCTACTGTGTCATTGAGATTAAACACAAAAGGCTAGTGTTTAATTCACTCAATGTTGGCTCTGATACCAATCTGTCACACCCCTATATTTCCACGTATTACAGGTGGGCTCGGTGGGGAGTATCGTGACGTAGTTCATATCGTCATAGTCAAATTATCACAGTTTAATGCACAGCGGAAGCTAAAGATAATTTCATTACAAACCGATGAAAAGTAATATCAATTATTACAAATGGTTGTAAAAGGGATCCACAAACGGATCAAAGATAAAAGCAACATTGTTCAACAGATTCTTAAACATCTAAGCTTGCAAGACTCTTTATTGATGTTAGGAGTAGCTAGCCTATTACGATTAGTACCTGGACTTAACCTTTTTTGGGAAAATACGCCATTTTTCACTGGTAAATACAATTAACCGACTCATTTTGAAAATGTATAAGAAAAATTGATTTGAATGCACAAGGCACAAAATATCTTTTATAACTTGGGATAATTATTTATATATAAACTTGTAAAAGAATTACATGTTTGTTATACGTTCAGTAGCCCAGGCTGAATACCGGTTTAAAGATTAATAGACACACCACATGATATAATCCCGCGGCGAGTTATTCTCGAACCGACAGTTATACCTTTTTATATATATGCACTGGCAGGTGTATGCCTACACCCCGTGCTTAGGTCGTGGCCATTTCAATGAATGATGCCAAGAATATCCGGGACATGGTCATTAACCCAAAGGCTTTAAGCAAACAAAACAGTTTAAACAGGTCATCTCAATGAATTAACCTTTATTTGATTAACAATTCAATGCCCGACCAAGCGGTATTTTATATACCGTACCCCAAGCCCGTATAAGGGAAAATTAGTTAAAAGTATTTACCTGAGCAAATTATACAAATTTATCCCAGCCGTACAAATCAGCAAGTGCAAGTATCTTTTACTGGTCTCCTAAATCTGGAATGAAGGTTTTAATTAACCTAGTAGATTCCTAATGGGTCTTACTTAAGTTTAAACTTAGACCGGTTAGTTTTAAAGAAAGGTATACAGTTCAAAACGCATGATTAAGCGAAGACCGGAATAGAAAGTGATTTAGACCCGACAAGTTTGAAGACTTGTATAATATGGGTAAACTAAACACATTCTGGAATTTGAGATAAAAATGATAAGGTTTGACTCGTTTCGGTTAATTTATGCAAACTAGTTACATAAACCGCACCGAACGCGAAAAATGCATAACGGGTAAACATGTGACAACTCTCACTAAACCAGGTATCCGTACAATTAATTAATTTTAATTGTGTGCTTAATGACTGTGCTTAATTACAACTAATGACGTAAACTGCCTTCTGATTTCTGTAACATACATACATATGCATCACACTTCATACTGTCACTCCATTTATTACATACAAACTTTAGTGACCTACTTGATGCACAAAGCACAGTTAGCACATTGAACGGATAATTCAGAAACATGCTGACAATGCCAGCACATAGACAGACAATGTTTTGAGGCCAGTATGAGCCAGGGACAAGGTACTACACTAGTATGGAGTGTAGGCCGTAGAGAAGTGAGGACCATAAAACTGCGTCACTAGGTGATAGTTAAAGTGCCGGGAAATGCCTAAAACTCACTTTAACTGCAAAATTCTGCATTTTCAAAATAATTCAGCATTGTAACATGCTAGTAGAGTGCAAAAATATGACAGAATGGTCCGGTATACTTTCCTATGTGCCGGGAATTAAAAGTGTTACAAAAATATATATAAAAGACACTTTACGGAATAATTAAACACTTTAACGGAACGTTATCTAACCGAACAACCGGACATACCCGGGACACTAATTTTTTGTCAAATACATTGTTTAATTATTTTTGGCTAGTCATGATCCCCGGACACCCTAACACCCACTAAAAATCAACTAACTAACATATGGAAGTTTATACTTGAAACCTAACTACTACTTACTAACTTGGTTACAAAATTTACATCCAACCCCCCCCCCCCCCTAACCGAATTCGGTCCCAAAGGACCCACCCAATATCATCACCATACCTCACATCTTGTTTCTAGATTTCCTTCTAATTTTATATTGGATTGGTTACTTGATCTTGCAAACAAAATATTAGAAAGATGTCTTTATAAGCATGGCACTAGATCATCACCATCACTTCACAAAATTCACACCGCTCCCTCACTCTCTCCTCCTCCCTCTCGGCTCACTTCAACCGCCACCACCATCACCATATCAACATCATCTTCATCCATTTTCAAGCTTCATTCAAGGTTAGAAGGTGATTCAAGGAAGCTTGCATCTTGTGGAACTTACAAGGAGCTTTATCTCTTGCTTTCCACCATATCATCTTCTTCATCTTTTCACTAGAGATTCTTCCCTAGCCTTGTGCTAGTTGTAAGTCTTTGATCTACCTTAGTTTACTACCATTTTGAGTAGTTAAAAGTTATGTTATGTTGAATATTACAAGAACACTAAGAACAAGAACACTAAAGGGATTAAATAAGAAACTTGAACATAAAAGTTTACTTGAAGATGAAATATTGTTAGTAGGATGTTGTAGAGAATATGTTGTTGATTGTATGATGATTCTTGGTTATGTAATGATAATCACCATATGAAGCTTGTTAAATGATGTTTAGAAACATGATTTAACAAGACTAAGAAGATGATTATGTGATACATGAAGTAATCATCTTCTAGTTAAACATGAACTTGAAGGAAAAAGGATTTTCTTGAAATATGATTAAACAAGTAGGTTGAGGATCATGTAGATCCAAGAGTTACGAAAGACTTTTTCTAAATAAACCAAGTTCAAGAATCGATTTTAAAAAGGTTATGACCCTTACTTGCACTCACACCATTTTTAGTGGTGAAATAAGTGTAGAAACCTTTTATTTATAAGAAGAGTTCAAAAGTTTTATTTTTGTAAGAATTGTTTACAAGTTGTAAACACTTAACTCATTCATGAAAATGATTTTTAAAGAAATAAATACACTTTGGAAGGTAACTAAGCTCATTAAACGCTTTACCAAGTTACTACGCGTTTTCGGGATATATCAAGTTCATGATTAATATGTATCGCACATAGTTTTCGTTCTTGGTGATGTAAAATTGTTTAAGGATTGATTGTTGATTGATTTTGAAAAGAAAATGATATGCTTATTAGCATGGACGCCTCCATTTACAAAGGAAACTCTGGCGAAATTTCCTAAAAATTTCAAGACTTAGAAATTATTTTCTAAACAATGTTTGCAAATATGTTTTAAACATTGTCTTTCAAAATAAACTTCGCCATAAGTTTTGTTACAAAATTTCAAAGTATCGGAGGTTGATTTTCTTAAATAAAAATGGATAAATATATAATTAGAATATATATTTTATACTAAAACGCTTGTGTGATTATTTGTTTATTTTGTGAGCTAGTTATATTATTTAGGGAAAAATAATGTAACTTAGCAAAATACCATTACATTCATAATTCCCGAAAATACTTTTACGAATATATTTTGGGTAGATATTATTTTGATACAAAGAATGAAAATATGTTATTTTTGGGAAAAATATATATTTTGAGACTACATTATTTCGACAAATATGTTAAATATATTTTTCTAGAGTGGGACTTAAAAATATATAATGTCAAGACTTTAAATCACAAGAAAATACATGTATAAAATACCCCCATCCTTGGGAAGGAAATACGCACATAAAATACTTAAAATGTATGAATACGAAATAGTTGTCTAACTATTATTTCAAAACCTACAAATATAATGTAAGTTAAAATAATTATAAATATTTTAACAATAAGTTATAACTTGGAATAATATCAAAGTAACGTAACTCAAACCCGTATATACTAAGCCAAGGCATGGCCCGTTCGTCTAATAGACATTAGTACGTGTAGGTCGTTGTATAACTGACAAGGTTTGAGTACGAGCACAAGAGACGCACTACTGTGAGTTCATGTCCCCCTTTTTCTCTTAACTGTTTTCAGTTTTATAACTTCGGGGGTGAAATACATGTTACAATTATACAGACATTTTTATACATGGTATGGTTAGCTTAGCTTAAGGAGGGACTTTCATACATCGTTAGATCATGTGAGTGGGTAGGCTGCTACTAAAGGCCATTAATCCTCGTCGTAGGACCAAGGGACATGAGTGATAGATCTATTTGGGTGTAGCGAGCCCACACCCATGAGGCCGGGGCGGCCCATAGTGGTGACTGTGTCTTACAGCCGGAAGCCCGGTGCAACTCCGCTAGGTTTAAGTCTTCCTGCATCACTTCACACATATCAATGGCCTTGCAAACCATTGGTGATCTCTTTTTCCTTATTGCTACATACCAGGGACTTTCATACACCGTTTACAAAGGATTCTACATACATCGTTTACAAGGGTTTATACATACTCACATACACATAAACTCGCTCAACTTTTTGTTGATTTTTCAAACTACATGTATTTCAGGGAATTGATCGGATCTGGCGGGTAATGCACGTTAAGCTACGTATTAAATAAAAGATGTCATCCAGGGGTGTAGGGTTTGGGAGGTGTAACCCTTGCCTGGACGGGTCACACGTCTCCAAACCTCGTTTTATTTAAGGTCTTTGTTGAGTCCATTGGGAACTCATTTTTAAACTAGTCATGGTTGTAACTTATTTTGGGTTGATGATTCGAGACAATTAGGTTATGGTATTTTTCTAAACTATATTAATGGATGAACATCTTGTGTTTTTATCATATAGCATTGTCATGATTGTTGCTATGGTATTAAGAAGTCACACCAAATAAACCCACGCTTCCGCAAAATCCACGGTGTGACAGCTTGGTATCAGAGCCTCGATCATAGCGAACTAGGATTCATTCTCGAGTCTAGACTATGATCACTAGGGCTCTCACGAAAATGTTTTCAAACATTTTTACATTGCATACACTAAAAGTCCAGATCCGGGGCACAAACATTTTACAAATAAAAGGCACAAATACATCGTTCAAAATTCATATTTCAGCCTTAGAGGCTGGGGAGGTTTAGGCTTAGAGACTGAGGGAGGTTTAGTCTTAGAGACTGGGGGAAATTTAGTCTTGAAGACTGGGAGGTTGGTCTTAGAGACCAGGGATTTAGTATTAGGGACTGGGAAGGTTGGTCTTAGAGACCAGGGAGTTGGTCTTAGAGACCAGGGAGTATAGTCTGGGGGAGACTAGGACGACTACTTGCTTACATTGTTGTGACTTACATGCTTATTTGATTATATGTTGATATATGTGCAATTGTCGTGATTGTTTTATTACAGACGTCATGTCTTCTTCGAGTAGAGTTTCTGACCCCGTGGCAGTAGATTCAGATGACCCAAACCAAACACCCTTTTACCCACCAAAACCTTTTTATTTTTAACCCTTTGTTTTAGTAACTAGCTCGGTTTTTCGTATGACTTTTAATAAAAATGTGTTGATGATGAAGCAAAAGAAAATAAACAAACAAGTTCATCAAAAATAACTTTGTTTGAATAAAAGCTTCATCAAAATAAAAGTCACAAAAATAAAAAGTCTTACGAAAACAGACGCTTGTTACGCTTTTCGCCCTTTTTCTACTAACCACTAACCACTAACCCAACCACCTACCTTTAACCCAAGCCTAACCCTTCACCAAAAAAGTCCTCTTGATATTTACAAAGGTATATAGTTAAAAAGGAGGAGGATTGATTGCTTGGCAAGCCTATGGTAGGAGTAAGTTCCATGCCGCTCTCGAGTGATCCACAAAAATACATTTTCGGCCGAGTGTTGAGTGATCCCCGTGAGGTATGTTAACTTGTATATAAATAGAATTTTAAAGAGGTATGTTATGCCCTAATAAGTAATTTATCTTATGAAAAGTTTTAAATAAATCATGACGAATAGGATTGTAAATAAATAAAAATAAAACTAAATAAAGAATCTTGGAAATCCCGACACTCTATGACAAGCCCAAAAACCTTCTTCTCTACTCATTCCATTTGGGAGTGTAAAGCCACATTATAAAGAGTTTTGCTTGAGGACAAGCAAAGATTCAAGTGTGGGGGTATTTGATGTGTGCAAAATGCAACATATAAATTTCATCAATTGTGGCATAAAACTAACCCTTTTTTAGTACTAATGTTGGAAAAAGTGTGCTTTTGTCTTCCTTTTGTATTTTCAGGATTAAATGAGCTCAAATTAACAAAAGAAGCAAAAAGACAGCAAAATCTAACATAAATACAAGAAAAGGAACAAACGTGACATGCCCGACCCCACGACAGCATCTTCCCAAGCAAAACAAGAAGACAGAAGACTAAACACGCCCCATGCTCAGCCAGCACGGGGGCGTGCCCAAGTGTCAGCAGAAAAGACAAAGTGGTATAATCTTCTATTACCCACCACAGGGCCGTGCTCAGCGGACACGGGGCCGTGGTCAACTATTAGATTCGCACAATCCAGGCAAATCTTCATAGTACAAAGATTCTTCTACACACGGGGTCGTGCTCAGCGGACACGGGGACGTGGTCAACTAATAAGACAAGCTGCATAGAAGGATGTGGACACGGGGCCGTGCCCACTGGACACGGGGCCGTGCCCGAGCTTCTGTTTAGCCTATAAATAGGAGTGCTTGGCTCAAGCTCAAACCATCCCTTGGCACACCACCTCTCTCACACTTCACCCACCACCACCATAACACCATCATCCACCACCATCATCCATTGTCCATCATAGAGTGTGTGAGTCGTCTCGGGATCCAAGATTAATCGTAAGAGTTCTTGACAATCAAGGCCATGTTTGCCTAAGTCTCTTACATCACTTGGTGAAGACAAGTGTCTAGTGTAATACTTTTTATTTCTAATCTTTTCGCACTTTTTACTTGGTTTTGTATTAATGACTTTAATAACTAGTTTCTTATGTTGAAGGTGATTCTTCCTTATCGTTTGTCCGTGGTGTCTTGACATTATTTTATTGTCTATATAAAATAAAATATTTTCACCATTCATATCTCCACGGTCTATATGGAGGTATGTTGGCTACCTGGTCGGGGGTTAAGGGAACGGTTTGGTAAGAGTCTTACCATTGTTCAGCGTTTAGAGGTCCTGCAATGGACCTGGGTCAAATTTAGTAGGACCTCCTTCAATACTTAACGGTATTGGATGGCGGGGGTCCAAACTCTTTGATCCCCTCATAAGTTAACTACTATTAATACTATAACCCGGCTATTTAGGACTGTATCACTGCTAACTCAGACTACTTAGTCGAGGGTAACGTCACCTCCAAAAGAGGGGCCTACCATAATTTGCATTAATAACTTAATTAATTATCTTTCAATAATCCGACCCTTTAGGATTGTATCCTTGCTGACTCAAACTACTGGGTTGAGGGTAACGTCACCTTCAAAAGAGGGGCCTACTACAATAACTAGATAATCTCTTAAATAAGTGCAAATGTGCGGAAATAATCAAAGGTTACACTATACACGATTCGGAACCAAGTGATTCATCTTGTCTATCTGTTTTTATTTTTATTTTTATTTTTATTTTCAGCATTTTAGTTAGTTTTTATTTTTCTTAGCTTAAAAACATTTTTTCTAAACTTTTTGATTTGATTATACGTTGAGGATAAACCGGTACTAAAAGCTCTTGTGTCCTTGGTCGACCTCGGTATCTTACCAACACTATACTACGCTCACGATGGGTGCACTTGCCCATATGTGTGTTTAGTGTTAGTAAATATCGTGTTTTATAAATTTAAAACTTGGCTAAAAAAGTGTTAAAGGGCTTAAAATATACACCTAATATATATAACACCTAACACGCATCAAGTTTTTGGCGCCGTTGCCGGGGACACAAGGATTTTAAGAAAGTTAGGAATCAACGGCCTAATCTTTTTTCTTATTTTTCATTTTTTTTAGGATTTTTCTTAGTTTTTCAGCTTCTGCAGAACTCTGCACGTGCCGTGCCCGCTGAACACGCCCCGTGCCCAATCATTGGAACTGGCAATCCTGTTTTAAGTCAGACAGTAAGCTGAACACGGGGCCGTGCCCACTCAACACGCCCCCGTGCCCAAGTTTCAGTTACTAAAAACAGAACCATAAGATCCCGACGGTTGGTAATTTCTGACACAAACATGAGTGATACTGATGCTTTTTACTTTCGGCACTCTTATGGTACTACGTGGTGTCAATTATGTGGTGGTAACCATAAGGAATTAGAATATTATTTTCTAAATTATAAGCCCCACTATATAGACCCATCGTTTCCTAGTATCCTTAAGATGGGCGAAAGTAAAAATAATCCCTATCTCTCCCTCGAATGCTCCCAACCGGATTTTCTAGGAGAAATGTTTCTCGATGAATTATTTCCATTAGAAGATCTAATTCTTAATTGGTTAAAAGAACTTAGGAAAGATTTCAATGATCTTTTCCAAGACGATAACCAAAAAGAAGGGTTGGAAACGCATTCAAACAACTTCGTTGTTTCCGACGATACTACTAACTCTAGCGAGGACTTGAGCGATAGTCGTCCCTGTGTCGATTGTGCCGTGAAGGACTCCCCATCGACTTTGTTCGATGCATACATAGACCTGAGCGATTCGACATACACCGTCTTTAACGAGAGCCCGGAAAAGGGTTGGACTTCTCCACCTACATATAGCATAGGAATCACCCTCACCGACAACCTCTTGCGTTCTCATCTTAATCTGGAGCAATTAAGGTATCTTAGGCACTTTAGGGTTGTTCCATCCAGTAAGGAACCACCCGATCCGAAACAGTTCCTTGAAAATAGACAAAACTTCATAACCAGCCTTCCGACACGGGGCCGTGCCCAGGTCAACACGCCCCCGTGTCCACCAAAAGATTCCCTCGTGACTTTTTTCAGAATACAGACAAAATGTGTCAGGATCTTGCCTGCACACGGGGCCGTGTCCAGCCGACACGGGGCCGTGTCCAGCATGCTGTCGTTTTCTATAAATGCAGCCAAGAATCCTACACATTTGGACCATCCAGGGACAAAGATTTGAAAGGATTTTCTAACTTACCATCCTAGGTATGTTCTAAAAGAAGGTTCTAACAACCATCTTATCCTTTCCTCTTTTATCCATTACCTTCTTCTTCACCTTTCTTGCAACAACACCTCCATTGAAGCTTGATTTCAAGCTTCATTGTGATGATTGTTGAGTTTTTGCTTAAGGAATCTTGTTAAAAATAAGTTACACAACATTGTTTTAAGTTATTTTTGTTCAAAAATGCTTCATAAGTTGAGAAAATAATTTGAAACTCCAAGACTCCTTGTTCTAAAAAACTGCAGAAAGTTGAACACGGGGCCGTGCTCATTGAGCACGGGGCCGTGTCCGCGGTACTGTTTCCTTAAAACGAACTATTTTTGGTTTGTTTTTGTAGAATGTCTAGCCAAAATAGTGGAACCTCTTCTGCGCACTCTAGGAACAGTCGAAGGGAAAAGAGGCCATCGATTGAAGCAACTCTCGTAAGATACGTGATGACGCTACGTGAAGCCCTTGACGAGATGACTTCGGTAGAGGAGGTCCTCATAGACCGTATAAATTATCTCTCGGTGGGGTTGGAAAACAGTTTTCAATAAATAAACCTCTTGCACCAGAGGTTAAACATTCTTGTAACACCTCCCATGGAACCAATCCTCCCTCAAGAGGATTGGAACCTAGCACTTGGAATCCACAATCCTACCGGTTGGGACGATATTCCGGCGGAACCTCCTCTTGAAGAACTCCAAGAAATCCCGGTGGAAGTCGCGCCTCCTCAAACCAATGCTAATGAGCCCGCTTTTCTTCTCCCTAGGGAGATCGAAGAATGGCTCGCCGATGTATGAGGAACCCATACCCGGAAAGAGAAGTTGTCAAAGCCACATTTAACCGAAAGATTTACCTTTTCGGAAATTTTGCTAATAGAATAAGGCTAGAACTTCTTGGTTTAGATTTCTTGTGTTTCCTTGACCTAACTATCTAGTATTTTCATTTTTTAGGACTAATATGTAATTCTCTCTATGACTTAATGAATGATGGTTTTAGTTAATTTGGTGTTTGGATGGTGTTGAAATGAATAAAACACACGTGAGATGGCAAAGGATACAAGGGAAGCTTGAACCAGTACCCCATGCAGGAAAACAGGGCCGCCCGACGAAATTCTTCGTTTACAGTAAGCTCAGCACGGGTCGTGTCCGCCCAACACGGCCCCGTGCTGCATAGCCTGCAGAAAAGACCCAGTTCAGGTAACTGGACACGGGCCGTGTTCACCCAACACGCCCCCGTGTCCAGGCTTCTATTTCTCTTAATTTAATTTTGTTACTGGCACTTGAACACGGGGCCGTGCCCGGACAACATGGGGCCGTGTCCAGTGCCCAGTAACATAATTTTTTTCTTAAATCATACCTTTTACACGTTCAATCAACCTAAAAATTTATTTTTGGGACACATTGAGGATAATGTGTAATTTAAGTGTGGGGGGGATGCTAAAACCTTGAATCTTGCAAGTCCTAAATACAAGCCTTACACAAAACTCTATTGGAACCGCTAATCACCCCAAATTTTTTCAAAAATTTTCAATTTTTTTTACTTGTCTAGGTTTAACTTGGGAATTTCAAGTTCTAAAAAGGTTATATTTTTACGAATTTACAACCGATAGCGTCGTGATAAAAAGAACCAACATAAGAAAATTATGAAGAGGCATGGCAAACTTAGTTAAAATTTGATTATATATACTTGGTCACATAAAAAAAAACCCGTTCCCACAAAAGTGAGTTTTGAGCCTTTATTGAGCATACAATTACATATCATTAGACTAAATGCTCATTTTTCGTTTATTGTGTGAATAGCCGCTTGGTTCTTACGACTCTAGAACTTGCCATGACGATACATTCCCGGTCCTTACCAAATTTAACCCGAGTAAGTAAATGATGGAGGCATTAGGACTAACCCTTTTTATTTCTACACCATTATTTTTCTTTTTTTTACCACCTACCCAAAATCCCCCTAGTTAGCCCCTTTGAGCCTATACCTTTTCATTTCATAACCCAAACCAAACACCCTTTTACCCACCAAAACCTTTTTATTTTTAACCCTTTGTTTTAGTAACTAGCTCGGTTTTTCGTATGACTTTTCAAAAAAAAATGTGTTGATGATGAAGCAAAAGAAAATAAACAAACAAGTTCATCAAAAATAACTTTGTTTGAATAAAAGCTTCATCAAAATAAAAGTTACAAAAAAAAGTCTTACGAAAACCGACGCTTGTTACTCTTTTCGCCCTTTTTCTACTAACCACTAACCCAACCACCTACCTTTAACCCAAGCCTAACCCTTCACCCAAAAAGTCCTCTTGATATTTACAAAGGTATATAGTTAAAAAGGAGGAGGATTGATTGCTTGGCAAGCCTATGGTAGGAGTAAGTTCCATGCCGCTCTCGAGTGATCCACAAAAATACATTTTCGGCCGAGTGTTGAGTGATCCCCGTGAGGTATGTGAACTTGTATATAAATAGAATTTTAAAGAGGCATGTTATGCCCTAATAAGTAATTTATCTGAAAAGTTTTAAATAAATCATGACGAATAGGATTGTAAATAAATAAAAATAAAACTAAATAAAGAATCTTGGAAATCCCGACACTCTATGACAAGCCCAAAAACCTTCTTCTCTACTCATTCCATTTGGGAGTGTAAAGCCACATTATAAAGAGTTTTGCTTGAGGACAAGCAAAGATTCAAGTGTAGGGGTATTTGATGTGTGCAAAATGCAACATATAAATTTCATCAATTGTGGCATAAAACTAACCCTTTTTTAGTACTGATGTTGGAAAAAGTGTGCTTTTGTCTTCCTTTTGTATTTTTAGGATTAAATGAGCTCAAATTAACAAAAGAAGCAAAAAGACAGCAAAATCTAACATAAATACAAGAAAAGGAACAAACGTGACATGCCCGACCCCACGACAGCATCTTCCCAAGCAAAACAAGAAGACAGAAGACTGAACACGCCCCGTGCTCAGCCAGCCCGGGGGGTGTGCCCAAGTGTCAGCAGAAAAGGCAAAGTGGTAGAAGCTTCTTTTGCCCACCACGGGGCCGTGCTCAGCGGACACGGGGCCGTGGTCAACTATAATATTCGCACAATCCATGCAAATCTTCATAGTACAAAGATTCTTCTACACACGGGGTTGTGCTCAGCGGACACGGGGGCGTGGTCAACTAATAAGACAAGCTGCATTAAATGAAGAAAGAGAAGGATGTGGACACGGGGCCGTGCCCACTGGACACGGGGCCGTGCCCGAGCTTCTGTTCAGCCTATAAATAGGAGTGCTTGGCTCAAGCTCAAACCATCCCTTGGCACACCACCTCTCTCACACTTCACCCACCACCACCATAACACCATCATCCACCACCATCATCCATTGTCCATCATAGAGTGTGTGAGTTGTCTCGGGATCCAAGATTGATCGTAAGAGTTCTTGACAATCAAGGCCATGTTTGCCTAAGTCTCTTACATCACTTGGTGAAGAAAAGTGTCTAGTGTAATACTTTTTATTTCTAATCTTTTCACACTTTTTACTTGCTTTTGTATTAATGACTTTAATAACTAGTTTCTTATGTTGAAGGTGATTCTTCCTTATCGTTTTTCCGTGGTGTCTTGACATTATTTTACTGTCTATATAAAATAAAAGATTTTCACCATTCATATCTCCACGGTCTATATGGAGGTATGTTGGCTACCTGGTCAGGGGTTAAGGGAACGGTTTGGTAAGAGTCTTGTCATTGTTCAGCGTTTAGAGGTCCTGCAATGGACCTGGGTCAAATTTAGTAGGACCTCCTTCAATACTTAACGGTATTGGATGGCGGGGGTCCAAACTCTTTGATCCCCTCATAAGTTAACTACTATTAATACTATAACCCGGCTATTTAGGACTGTATCCCTGCTAACTCAGACTACTTAGTCGAGGGTAACGTCACCTCCAAAAGAGGGGCCTACCATAATTTGCATTAATAACTTAATTAATTATCTTTCAATAATCCGACCCTTTAGGATTGTATCCTTGCTGACTCAAACTACTGGGTTGAGGGAAACGTCACCTTCAAAAGAGGGGCCTACTACAATAACTAAGATAATCTCTTAAATAAGTGCAAAAGTGCGGAAATAATCAAAGGTTACACTATACACGAGTCGGAACCAAGTGATTCATCTTGTCTATCTGTTTTTATTTTTATTTTTATTTTCAGCATTTTAGTTAGTTTTTATTTTTCTTAGCTTAAAAACATTTTTTCTAAACTTTTTGATTTGATTAGACGTTGAGGATAAACCGGTACTAAAAGCTCTTGTGTCCTTGGACGACCTCGGTATCTTACCAACACTATACTACGCTCACGATGGGTGCACTTGCCCATATGTGTGTTTAGTGTTAGTAAATATCGTGTTTTATAAATTTAAAACTTGGCTAAAAAGTGTTAAAGGGCTTAAAATATAAACCTAATATATATAACACCTAACACGCATCAGTATCATCTTCCACTTTGAATGCCGTCGGATTGCGTCGATATCCTACTGACTCCGACTCTGATACAGCTATGTCAGCTGTACCTGGTTCGCCCCACGAGTTTGAGTTTGATCCTGAGTTCGAGGACGAGTTTGATCCAGTTTTTCCTCCTGATTTTGATCCCGATCACGAGATCAAGTTTATTCCTGATGACCAGCCCTTGGAGGCACCAGTGGTTCCTATTGATCAACTTCTTGATGTACCTGCCGACTTTGATATGGCGTTTGCTGACCCTGAGCCTGTCATGGCACCATAGCCTGTTGTTTCTCATGACCCTGTACCTGTGCACGACCATGTTCTTGATGATGCTCCAGTCGTTGCACCGCTTGTTGTGGATGCACCAACCATTGCACCACCCATTATTGATATTCCCGTTATTGCACCGATATTACCTGATTCGGCCCCTGTGTATGCTGACCATGCACCTATTGCCACTCACATCGATCCTCGTTATGCTGACAGCCGTAACGGGTGGATCAAGGATGATGATGACTACCCTCCATTTGTTTTACCAGTCACGCCCCCCCTACCGCACCTGTTTCTGCACCTCTTGATATCCCCCAGTTCCACCCGCACACATCTGATATCCATCGCACCGACCTTCCTATCACTTTTCTCCAGGACATTCCTCCACCTCGTCCTGGGGAGGGTTCGTCGAGACAGCAGCCTGCTTTTGTACCGCCTGTATCATCAGCTGCTCCATTCATGTCTCAGTTTCCTCACACTACACCATCTTTTGTACCTTCGGGCGAGCCGTTTCTGTGGTCTTCGCCCAATGATATGCCTCTGTCAGACCCATATCACCCGTTTCATGTCGGATATACCACGGATGACATACTCATGTCCCTGCAGTTACAGCAGGAGGCACTGAGCCGGAGAGTTCATGAGTTGGAGAGGATTCCACGTCCTCCCCCGTGCCATTGTCAGTCTCCTTTTGCTACACCACCGGCTCCTCTTCCACTACCTCCGGACTCTGATGTCCTCTTCCTCACACCTGAGCAGCAGATTGCGTACTTGCTGCGAGTTGTCCACGAACTTGAGGAGGATTGGGTGCTTATGCGCCGTTTGCTTTTCTCTTTTCCTCCTCCTCCTCCTCCGCCATCAGCGTAGCTATATTTTTGGTTTGGTGCAGGTAGATCGTTTTGGTGAGAGAGTCGCAATTGGGCCAACATATGAAGACTTTTGGAAGACCACATTTTTGTATATGTTTTGTATAGACTGACTTGTATTTTGGGGTGATGTAACCCAATGATCTTATTTTGATGTATCATGTACTGTGAAACATGTAAAACTATGTTGTGGTCATGATTAAATGAAAGCTCAATGGCAACGTTCTCACTACATGCATTGCTGAATTATTTGTTTTATATTATAACATGGGATGTTATGTGTTATGAGATTGATGGATGTTATTATATACGCATATTACTTACTTACCATACTCACTATGACCTGACCAATATGATCTTCTTTTAGAAGATGCCTCCACGACGAGACACACACTTGCCTACTAATGAGGCAGAATTACAGGAACGTATTTCAAATGCAATAGCTGATTATGAGGCCTCGCGTGCCGAAACAAGCAGGAATAACTCAAACAACAACAACAACAATCCACCCAATGGCTGTACCTACAAACAATTCCTGGATTGTAAACCCTTGAACTACGATGACACTGGAGGTGCTGTTGCCTTTGTCAGATGGACCGCAAAGACGGATTCTGTAATAAGGATGAGCAAGTGTGCTCCTGAAAACCAAGTTACTTACGTCTCAGGACTCTTTCTTGATGGTGCTTTATCCTGGTGGAACCTGCAAGTTCAAACCCTAGGAGAGGCGGCGGCGTATGCACTGACATGGGCTGAGCTGAAAGAGCTCATGAGGAAGAAGTATTATTCACGGGCAGAAATACAGAAGCTGGAGACGGAATTCTGGAACCTAAAAATGGATGGACCAAAAATTGCTGAATATGTCCAGAGGTTCCACGACTTGTCACGTGTTGTGCCATATATGGTTGATCCTGAATTTAAACGCATTGAGCGTTTCATCTGGGGATTGGCACCCCAGATTATGAGCATGGTAACAACGTCCAAGCCTCCGACAATTATCGAAGCCATTGATCTTAGCATGGCACTTACGGAAGAAGCCATCAGATTGGACAAATTTTCCATTTCTGAGCCGAAAAAGAAAGACACTCATGTTGAATCTTCAGGGGAGAACAAGAGGAAATTCTCCAACTTTAAAATGAGTACCGGCAGTGCCAACAAGAGGAAGGATGTGAACCGACCAGCTGAAAATAAGCGTGGTGCTGAAGCCAAAGGGAAAGGATACATGGGAACTCTGCCCAAGTGCGAATTATGCCAGTTTCATCATGCTGGCCGGTGCAGACTTAGCAAATGTGAATCCTATGGAAGGATGGGTCACTTAAAAGACACTTGTTGGGTTGGTACTAGTCGTGGTGGCCAAAGAGGATTTGGTAACAACAACCGTGGAAGTAACGGGAACCGCAACGGCGGAAATGGTAATCATGGTAACTTCGGGAATCAAGCAAGAAATTGTAACCACAATCAAAACAACAATCAAGGTGGTAATGAAGATAGTAACAGTCGAGGACCGGGATGTTTTAACTGCGGAGACGTCGGACACTTCAAGCGTGAATGTCCAAAACTCAATCAAGCTCACGGAAGAGTATTCAACATTGGAGCGAGGGAAGTACGCCAGGACCCGAATGTTGTCACTGGTACGTTCCCTATAAATCAACGCTTTGCATCTGTACTATTTGACACTCGAGCCGACTATAGTTTTATATCGCTAGAATTTAAGAATATGCTTGGGTTAACTATTAGTAAGTTAGACATTCCATACTCAATTGAAGTGGCTAATGGAAAGCTAGTTGAAACGAGTGAAGTTGTCAGAGGTTGCGTAATCGAGCTGGGAGAACATGAGTTTACACTAGATCTACTGCCAGTCGAGTTGGGAAGCTTCGACGTGGTAGTAGGGATGGATTGGTTATCAAGTAACAGGGCTGAAATTGTATGTCACGAGAAGACCATTCGCATCCCAATGGCAGATGGAGAGACGATTGTGGTTCACGGAGAGAAGCGTGATACGCCCCTGCGGATCATTAGTTGCTTGAAGGCTAGGAAATGTTTGAAGAAGGGATGTATTGCCTTCTTGGCACACATCGTAGATAAGGAAGCCGCTAAGCCGAGACTAAAAGATATTCCAGTCGTAAGGGAATATCCAGAAGTCTTTCCAGAAGACTTGCCAGGATTTCCACCACAAAGACAAATCGAGTTCCATATTGACTTAGTTCCAGGCGCCGCACCTGTAGCTAAGGCACCCTATAGACTTGCACCTTCGAAAATGCAGGGATTGTCAACGCAACTTCAAGATTTGTTAGACAACGGATTCATCAGGCCAAGCTTCTCGCCTTGGGGAGCTCCAGTTTTGTTCCTTAAGAAGGATGGTAGCTTACGCATGTGTATTGACTACCGGGAGATGAACAAGTTGACAATTAAGAACAGATATCCCTTGCCAAGGATTGACGACCTATTCGATCAGTTACAAGGTTCGAGTTTTTACTCAAAGATCGACCTTCGATCGGGTTATCACCAGTTGAGGATCCAAGAGGATAGCATCCCAAAGACGGCCTTTAGGACTCGCTATGGACATTAGGAGTTCTTGGTTATGTCGTTCGGGTTGACAAACGCACCAGCGGTATTCATAGATTTAATGAACAGAGTCTGCAAGCCCTACCTTGATAAGTTCGTGATCGTGTTCATTGACGACATCCTGATCTACTAAAAAACAAAAGAAGAACATGAGCATCATCTAAGAGCCATCTTAGAGCTGCTTAAGAAGGAGAAGTTATACGTGAAGTTCTCGAAGTGCGAGTTCTGGTTACGCGAAGTTCAGTTTCTTGGTCATGTGGTTAATGGAAATAGAATTCATGTGGATCCCACAAAGATTGAAGCAATCAAGAATTGGGAGACTCCAAAGACGCCAACTGAGATTCGACAGTTTCTAGGTTTGGCTGGTTATTATCGAAGGTTCATTGAGGATTTCTCGAAAATCGCTCAACCTCTGACTACTCTCACACAAAAATACAAGAAGTTTGATTGGGGAGACAAACAAGAAGAGCATTTCAGTTATTGAAAAACAAGCTTTGCGACACACCAATCTTGTCTCTACCCGAAGGCACGGATGACTTCGTGGTATATTGCGATGCCTCGCGTCAGGGCTTAGGCTGCGTGCTAATGCAGCGTCAGAAAGTGATAGCATATGCTTCTCGCCAGTTAAAGGTCCACGAGAAAAATTACACCACGCATGATTTGGAATTGGGCGCGGTGGTATTTGCTTTGAAAATTTGGCGACATTACTTGTATGGTACGCGATGCACAATCTTCACCGATCACAAAAGCCTGCAGCATATATTCGATCAAAAAGAGCTTAACATGAGACAGAGACGCTGGGTTGAATTGTTGAACGACTACGATTGTGAGATCAAGTATCACCCAGGGAAGGCGAATGTAGTCGCCGATGCTTTAAGTCGGAAAGAAAGGATTAAGCCCCTAAGGGTTAGGGCTTTGGAAATGATTGTTCAGACATACCTCACATTGCGCATTTGTGCTGTGCAAAGGGAAGCTCTTAAAAGGGAGAATCTTGAAAACGAATATCTCCATGGGATGGAGAAGCAATTGGTACCAAAGAAGGATGGAACGTTATGTTTCTTGGGAAGAATTTGGGTTCCTTTCTTTGGTGGTCTAAGAGACGTTATTTTTTATGAGGCTCACAAATCACGGTACTCGATCCACCCAGGATCGGACAAAATGTACCAAGATTTAAAGGATTTTTATTGGTGGCCAAGGATGAAAGGCGACGTTGCGATATATGTTGGCAAATGTTTGACTTGCGCCACAGTAAAGGCCGAATACCAGAAACCTTCAGGCCTCTTGCAACAGCCTGAAATACCACAGTGGAAGTGGGAACAGATTTCCATGGATTTTATAACGAAGTTTCCAAGGACACCCAGAGGTCACTATACAAGTTGGGTAATCGTGGACCGTCTGACCAAGTCTGCACACTTTTTGCCAATCAAGGAAAAAGATAACACGAGCAAACTCGCTGAGATATATCTGAGAGAGATTGTTGCACGACATGGAGTGCCTCTCTCAATCATCTCTGATAGAGATGGAAGATTCATGTCAAGGATTTGGCAATCCTTTCAAGAAGCTTTTGGTTCTCGGTTGAATCCGAGTACTGCTTTTCATCCGCAGACAGACGGA
Organism: Helianthus tuberosus; assembly: GCA_030545235.1. Taxonomy (NCBI): domain Eukaryota; kingdom Viridiplantae; phylum Streptophyta; class Magnoliopsida; order Asterales; family Asteraceae; genus Helianthus; species Helianthus tuberosus. Next base: position 174,437,258 of record CM060430.1, on the reverse strand, counting down.
CAGAGCGAACGGACGATTCAAACGTTAGAAGACATGTTGCAAGCTTGCGTAATGGATTTAGGTGGAAGTTGGGACACTCACCTACCATTGGTTGAATTTTCTTACAATAACAGTTATCATGCAAGCATTCAAGCCGCACCGTTCGAAGCTCTCTATGGGCGTAAGTGTCGATCACCCTTATGTTGGGCAGACGCGGGGGATAGACAGCTTGTTGGCCCAGAATTGGTCCAGGAAACAACAGACAAGATTTTCCAAATCCGAGAACACATTAAAGCGGCTCGTGACCGACAAAAGTGTTATGCGGACCGTAGAAGAAAACCTCTGAAATTTGAGGTAGGAGATATGGTATTGTTGAAGGTTTCACCCTGGAAGGGTGTGGCACGCTTTGGGAAGCGTGGGAAGTTGAACCCCAGATACATTGGTCCATTTAGAATCCTGGAACGGATTGGTCTCGTAGCATACAAGTTGGATTTACCTGCTGAACTAAATGGCGTTCACGATACATTTCATGTATCCAATCTGAAAAAGAGTCCAACTCAAGAAACCGTGGTCATTCCTACCGACGAAATTCATATTGACGACACACTCCACTTTATTGAAGAACCAGTTGAGGTTACGGACTGGAAGGTTAACAAAACACGCCGGAGTAGTGTCAAGCTCGTCAAGGTTCGATGGAATGCACGGCATGGCCCAGAATTCACATGGGAGCGTGAGGATCGAATGAAGGCCAAGTACCCACATTTATTCCCCAAGACCCCTGCAACTAGAAGCAGAACCTAAAATTTCGGGACGAAATTTTCTTAACGGGGGGAGAATGTGACAACTCTCACTAAACCAGGTTCCGTATAATTAATTAATTTTTATTATGTGCTTAATGACTGTGCTTAATTACAATTGATGACGTAAACTGCCTTCTGATTTCTGTAACATACATACATAAGTATCACACTTCATACTGTCACTCCATTTATTACATACAAACTTTAGTGACATACTTGATGCACAAAGCACAGTTAGCACACTGAACGGATAATTCAGAAACATGCTGACAATGGTAGCACATAGACAGATAATGTTTTGAATAATAAGAAATCTGAGTTTTTGATCAGTTTATAAAGTTCAAAATATTTTATTTATCATATAAAATCAGTAGCAAAAAGTTTGGTATCAAAATATTATGTAAAACTCATTTTATTAGCAAAAAGGGAATAACCGACAATTACCGAATTAAAGCAAGAACCCTATGTTATGCTCAGCTTAAAAATAAATAAAAATTTTCAAAAATCCCAAAATATTATATTACATCAGTGGGTAAAAAGTTTGGTATCGAAATTTGGGTTTAAATAGGCTTTATGCCAAATATGCCGTTTTATTAATAAAAATCTTTCAATTTACGCTATTGAGCATAACTCTTAATCTAGACATCAAACTGATGTCAAATTTTTAGGATAAGTTTATAATTCAGTAACAAAGGTTTTTGTCCTCTCAAATTTTCAAAAATATCGTTTTAAGGTCAAAAGGGCATAATGGTCAACATTTAGGCATATAACGGAAACATGCAAATGAATCGGATAAATTAGGAACCAAGTTGTATAATATCAGAGGGTTATACTAACTTATAACTTGGTCCTAATGGAACTCTAAGGCATGTCTAAACTAACCTAAATCGGGTCAGAACTGAAAGTCAAAGCAAAAGTCTAGTTTTGCGACTTTCGGTTCCGAACCGAGCCTAAACTCAGAATTGTCGGGTTGAACATGCCTAGACATGTTCAATTAATATTTACCAAGTTATTAAAGTGATAAAACTGATTTTATTGCTTTTACATCGTTAGTTATGAATTTTAATTATAAACTGACTCGTTTGACTTTTATTTTAATTACTTTGACCCGACAATTAACTAAGCAAACGTGGTAATTAGGAGGTGCCCTTTTGAGGGTTTAATACCTACCTAATTATGATCACGTAGCCATGTTCGTTGTGAACAATGGCTTGATCGCTTAAAAGTCAAAGCGTTTATCGTAAACGCTTGACTTTTCGGCTTTAATCGCCAAATAAAACAAACTAGCCATAAGAGGCACTTACAAAGGGCCCAAAGGACTGAATGGAGGTTCCTAAAAGCTCAGGATCCTCGTTGGCTTGGAGATACAATAGCTTTGAATGAATTGGTGCAAGTGCAAGTGAAACATCTTGGCCTATTTATAGTAATTTAGATGGAATAGGATGATGCCAAGTGTTTCAAGAGTTCAATAGATCATAACAGGTGTTAATACAGCTGTTTACATTCTATGTGCAGCCCAAGGTTTCAATTTGATGGTTTGGATGAGAGTGGGAAACCAATACTATCGAAAACCAGCAATTAAACCCATATATCTTATAAAAATTTGGACAGAATTGCAGATTCAGTCCCCTGTTCTTTGTAATCAGCTCCTTAAACCCATATATCTTATAAAAAAACATATTCAGTCCCTCTGACTTCTGAATCAGATGGTTGCAGGTTTAAAACAACTTTTGAAAGTTGTTAAGATCAGAAACAGTTTGCTGAATTACAATTTAAACTCCAGCATATGATAAATGCTATTTCTGACACATTTAAATCCCGTTAAGACATTTTCAAGGCTCTAAAATGATTCCTAAACATAAGGGATATGAAACATGCTCAGAAATATGCCGGATGTCGGTTCGTTTGGCCGTACGGTTGCGTCGTTCGGCTAATTACGACGAAACACGAACGGACGCGAAAAACGATCCAAATTACGCAAAGAATGTAATTTTATCATGCCGAATACTAAAATAAAATATATTAGTGATTACATAAATTTTTGGACGCCCGGATATATTCAGAATGTAAGATATGCGCGAAAATGCAAACTTATGCACTTTTTGACCCTGTTTGACATAAAAGTTTATTTTTGCACGCCGGACCCCTCAAAGCCTATTTCTAAGCTATGTAAAGGATATTTATGGTATTTTAACTTATATTCAAGTTCCGGAATGATCTCTACCATCTGATTCGATATACTTTTGCAGTTTGACGCAAATAGTCCTTTAATCGCACAAAGTAGCGCGAAATGTCATTTAATGATATCCAAGCCTTCCATGGCCCATAATGGGTATTCCCAAGCATGTGTTTAATTATTACTACGCTCTCTTTCACTTGAATGGTCACCAAAAGGCGTAGATTCAAAAGTTGACGCTTTTGGTCCCTCTAATGCGCAAACTTGCGCAAATCATCGTTTAATAGCATCAAAGCGTTATCTAATCCATGTTAGGCATTCTTGAGAGTATTATTAAACATCACGATTCTTCAGGTTCGTAAAAAGGTCATTCAGAGGTATAATTAAACATATTGACGCTTTTAACCCCTTAAACTTGCAAAGTTGCGCGTAACGTCACTTAAAGGCAAAAAAGCCCTAAACGGCCAATAATTGGAATTCCTGAGAGTGTAATAAATTATCATGAAGCTCTCGGTTTGTTAAAAGGTCACTCAGAGGTAAGAATTAACATGTTGGCACTTTTAACCCTTCGACGCGCAAACTTTCAATCAATTATGCGAACGGCCATTCTCGATCAACAAGTGGCCCATTTGTGAATATGATTACCATGTAATGTTATTCAGAGGCTTATAATAAGCATGTTAACATTTCCAGTCCTTCTATAATCAAAGTTTTTTATTTTTCGCAAAATTAGTCCCTGAAATTCAACGTTTGACTTTATAAGGGTTTATTACACGTGTCAATACATCATTGGACGTGATTTTACGAGGTGTTACACAATTCCTCCGGAAATTCATTCACAACCTCAACATCTTCAAGCTTCGAGAGACTTTGTTGAGCATCTACCACGTAAGCTAGGTATGCCCTACTCTCATTAAGTACATACTTAACGGCTTGAACTAGGCTACAGAGTTTCTCTTCCACATTTCTCTCGCCTTGTATACTCATTCGCTTCCCACTTGGAGATTGAATAAGCACTGTTTTAGTTTTACAATTTATTTCCGCATGGTGTCGGGCCATCCAATCCATACCCACTATCATTTTAAATTCCCCTAAAATCATAGGTATGAGGTCGATATCAAATTCTTCATCCTCTATAGTGAACTTGCAATTTCTACAAATCTCGTGTAGCAAATAGTTCTTACTATCGGCTATTTCTACCTCTAAGGGTTCCGACATTCGTTCAATCTTAAACGAAGGGTGATTTACTACTTCACTTGAAACAAACGACATGGTAGCTCCGGTATCGAACAATACATAAATTGGCATAGAGTTTAATAGAAAGATACCTGAAACTACATTTGGATGAACCTTAGCTTTTTCGGATGTGATTTGGAACATCCTTCCTTTTTCCCTAGAGCTATCCTTATTCTTTCCTTCTTTCTTCGATCCTTGCTAAAGTTTAGGACACTCCGACTTAACATGCCCTTTTTGGAAACAGTTGAAACAAGTCTTCGGGTTATTAGGGCATTTGTAGGATGTATGCCCTTCTTCACCGCATTTGTAGCACCCTTTTTACCCAAAAGGCATTCCCCAGTATGAAGTTTTCCACATGTCTTGCACGGAGAAATACTACCCTTGGACTTATCCTTCTTTCCGTGGTCTTGAAACTTCCCCTTCTTGGACGAACTTGAACTTGCCCCCTTTTCGTTGGATCTCTTTTCACCTCGTTCCTCTTGCCTTTTGATCTCAATTTCCCTATCCCGAGCATAATTAATGAGTTCATCCAGAGTTTCACATTTTGAGGGAGTGATAAATTCCCTAAATTCTGCCCTTAGCACACCGTAGTAACGATTGATCTTCATTCTTCCCGTCTTCACAAAGTCTCCATAGAACTTCATCTTATCTAAGAAGGTATTGGTTATTTCATTAATTGTCTCGTTCTTCTGTCGGAGGCGTAAGAAATCCTTCTGAATTTTATCAATTGCTGACTCAGGACAGTGATATCTCATGAAGGGTTCCTTAAATTCTTGCCAAGTCATCATTTGAAGTTTGTCCTCACCTACTTCCTTGCTATACGCATCCCATCAATCTTTTGCCTGAAAGGTGAGTTGACCAGTAGCAAGCATCACTTGATCTTCCTTATCACACCGGCTTCGTATAAATATCGCCTCTATGTTTGAAATCCATATTTGGCATGCAATCGGATCGATTTTGCCATCATACGTTGCAGGATTGCAAGACATGAAATCCTTGTATGTGCACCTCCGTTCCTTGCTCTTACTTTTAGACCCTTCAATCAATTCTTTCAATTCTTCAATTTTGCTAGTCATCATTGCATCTATAACTCCTAACACCCGACTTTCCACTTCTTGAGCTAGTCGTAGAAGGTTGGCTTGTATAACCCCTTCCGCCACTTCAGTGACCTTACTATTAAATTCTTCTTGGCAGGCCGTATCATCATCATTAACATTCACTGTATCCGCCATCTACAAAATGACGTTTATAATCATCATTAATCACAAGCTTTCAATATAACACATACTTCAACCTTTGATTACTACATTTGTAATCATGCATTTCAAAACCTTAACCGTCTAAGTTTCATCATTCACTTCGTGTCATTCGTTTCATTACTTTCAATTCTTACGAATTATTTTTCATTGTGATCACAAATTGTGATCGTAAGTATCTTATTATACTTATAAGGATCCTATGCAACCATCGAATAGTCCTTTGGAAAATACGGGAACCTCAAATGCGAAAAACAAACAATTCAGCGGATTTGTTTTCCGCTTGGCGTCGGCGACGGATGGGAAGCCCGTCGGCGACGGTTTCTGGAAAGTGGCGTCGGCCACAGTTCCCCGTAGGTAGGGGGTTAGGGCGTCGGCCCAATGGGGTGGCGTCGGCGACGGCAGGGCAACCCGTCGGCGACGGCCTCCCGATTTGCTGAATCGCTGCAGATTCGTTTTGAGTGTTTTTTTATTCATTTTCCATGTCCGTTCCAGCAATACGGTTCCTGGAACTTCCCGTTTAACCTCCCAACATTACTCCCCGTATAATTAACTTAAATATTTACATCGTACACATATTTTACACACTTGCATCTAATACGACGTAAACGTTACCTCATTGCGATCTTGGAACGAGCATACTTTCGAGCGAGCCGTCGGTTTGAGTTCGAGCATTACAACATATGCTCGAATCCCTCAAACCTCGGCTCTGATACCAACTTATAACGCCCCTAATTTTTACACTTTAAAAGACCACATTATGAAGAAAACTTTAAAAATTTTTGGAATGACCCATTCGTATTTTGACCATTAATTCATGTCTTAACCGGTAACATACCACAACATAAAAGACCTTTTTAAAACCAAAACAAACATTGTCTACATTGTTCAAGACTAAAACAAACTACTACTATTAAGTTTTTGCCCAACTACAAGGACATCAAAAGATGACATAAGTTAAAAGTTCATTAGACCAAAACTAAGACCATGTTAAATTAACTATGACGGAAGCGTGAGGTGGGCGTAGATCAAGTGCGCTCGTTCCAAGTCGTCCAATCGCTTAAGTTGAGGTTTTACCTACATTCAACAATAAACAAATAAGTTAGTATTTCGTCACTAACACAATTATCTAATAAACCGATTCGTCTCTATCATGACTTTACAACATTTAGTTGCATTTCTACCCATTAGACGGTTCATTACATACTCGTCTCAATGTAGAGACAAAACATACTATTCTTAACATACCCGCTACTGACGGATACTAGTATCTTTGAGATAACCTCCATTCAATTCGTTCATGACGAACGATCACATTCTTTTCATTCTTATACTTACACTCCAATCCGAGAAAGACGGATCGAGTAAACTTTCATTCATTACATACTTAACTTTCCTTTATCCGGTTCAACTAGAATGAACCGGACATGATGCATTCTCCTTCATGAATCTTTCATTTCTCATAATCCGTTTATGGCGGATCTTACTTTTTACTTCCAAACAACCATAGACTCCAATATCAAAATTTTAACATAACAACGCGATACAATGGGAATTAGTATACATAAGACAACATAATAGAATGTAGTGTACATTAACGTACCTCGATCTTGTGAACTTTCCGATTTCCTAGTGTTGGAACCTTCTTCTTTCATGCATATAACAACACATTCATTCATTTATTTAGTACAACTAAATTTCATTCATTCATCTTCCAAATTATACATATTATTCTTTTAAGCATTTCATCAAAAACTTGGTGGGCATCGTATTTATGAGCATTATGTACAAGTATACAAAGCATGAATTCCTACTAGTTCATCTTATAACTCATCAACAATCAATCCATGTTCATATCTTTCTTTTATCCTATAGAAATTTTCTAAGATTCAAGCATTACAACATCATCATATTTCAAGATTCCTCATGATTATAACTACTTTGATAATCCTATTCATAACACAAATTCATAAAGTGGGTTTTTACTAAAATCTTTCAAATAATTGAATTCACACATAAATCTTGTCCTATAGTGAAGTCCATACATCTATTCACACATGTTTTTACATAAACATATGATTGGGTTGAAACCCAATTCCTATTGTTCATCAAATCAAGAAGTTTAGCTTACCACTTCAATAGATAGGTTTAGATGCTCGAAATTCTTAGCTCATGCAGTTCGATTTCCATGAAATTCTCTCTAATTTGGCTGGATTCAAGAACTAGTGTTGAACCCCATTTCCCCCTGTTCCTGATCGATCTCCCCACACACCAGAAGTGTGTGTTTTTGAGTTTTGTTAAACATTAATACTTTCACTTTAGAGCTTTACCGATTTACCCCCTCTTGTTATGTATTTGTTTTATTTAAGCATTTCCATTACTAATTAATTATTTTACACACACTTTACCAACCAAGTTGGGATTTTTAATTAATTCATTTCACTCCCTTCATAATAAATTTCGGGGTGTTACAGAAATGACAAAAATACCATTACTGTCAAATTAATAACAAAAAAAGTTAAAAGAAATATAATTAATATTTACAATTTATGTGGGACCACCCACCTTACAATTTCGGTGGTGATGGTTGAAGGTGGAGATGGTGGTTGTGGTGTGGAGTGGGGAAGATGAAATGGGTAGGGGTGGGTGGTGGTTCCTATATAAATTGTAAAATATTAATTACATTTCTTTTAACTTTATAGTTATTAACTTAACAGTACGGGTATTTTTGTCATTTCTCATGCACCTAACACCAAACTTGGGGACTATAGGTGTAATTTTGAAAAGTTAGGGAGATGAAAAATAGGCAAACCACAGGGACTATCCGAGCATTTTTCTCTTAAATTAATAAAATTTATAGGTTTAAACCTTTACCATTTGAAATTAGGAATTTTATTATATATTTTTTTACGTATACGAGAACAATTCAATACGCCACATATATATCTAAAATTATATATATATATATATATAGGGGAGTGTTATCTTGAGAACGCTAAATATTGCGAGAACCGTGAGAACGAATGAAAAAACCAATCAAAACCAATTTTTTTAATACAAAACCCATTGTAATTAAGATACAACATCAAAATAAGAATTTACAACATCAAATAATTCATTTCTCCTTTCAAAATCACTCTTTTTAGATTTTTTACACATGTGTAAATATAACAGATTTACACATGTGTAAATGGCAAACTTACACATGTGTAAATTTTCTTTATTTACGAATTCACGTAAATTTAAACGTGTAAATTAAATTTCTAACATTGTATTCGAATAATAATGATAAGTGTAGAAATTTTTTTTGAATTTGATTCGTTTTTGACCAAGTTCTTGCGGTTTTTTCATTTGTTCTCACGGTTCTCACAATATTTAGCGTTCTCATTTAAACCCTCCCCTATATATATATATATATATATATATATATATATATATATATATATATATGTGTATGCCAGTTTACGTATAAAATGGCTTAACGTACATTGTGTACTCGAATCATTTATCAACATGCAAAATACATGCAAATTTGTAGTTTCATGTGTACATGCGATTTCCTTTAATAAATATACATGCGATTTTATATTCTTACTTTTATACATGCGATTTCACAAAGTCACTGCACATGCGATTTTCATTTTTCCAAACATAACGTGCGATTTTGCCTCGCGTACGCAATGTACATTAAGACATATTGTATGATAATGATATATATATATATATATATATATATATGAAGGTTAACGTACATTACGGCTTAACGTACATCACGTACGACATGTAATTACGCACATTCATTTTAAAATCACGCATGTTGAAACACAGGAATCACGCATATTAAAAACATTAATCACGTATGTTATAGAACAAATCACGCATGTTGTTGTACGTGAAGTATGTTAAGCGTAATGTACGATATACTTTTCTCTCTATATATATATATATATATATATATGATGAGGATCATTACAGAACACTAAATCTTGCGAGAACAAAAAGAACAATGCACAATAATTATAGGTGCCAAAATCCCTAAAATGCGCTTAAAGTGTCTTAATTTTTTTGACAATACACAAGTTTACCCCCTCTAAAATAGCTTGGATCTCTTGTACATGTTACTTCAAAATATGTAAACAATGTAAATTACCAAAAAGGTAGAAAACCTAATTTATTTAATAAGGTAATACAGATAATAATACCAAAATGAACTAAATTGATGATGTCAACAATACAATGAAATTACATTCATTTAATTAATAAATTATGACATTTATTTAAGTTACAAAAATATGACATCATACTGGTTTTGCTTAACTGAAGTAGGGATAGAAATTTAAAAAAGCATTGTTCAAGTTAGACTATGGGGTATGGGGTGGGGTTGGGATGTGGATTGGGTACAAACGTCTAAGTCACCACCCCGGGTGGGTTTGGGTTTCGGCGTGACCCCTTGGGCGGGGGTTTCATCCCGGGCGTTGGGCGGGGCTATCAAGTTGACATGGCGGGATCTCATTGGCCATGAATACTAGCCGTTGGCCAACGCCTATGTGTTTAAAAAAAATTATTTTTTCACTATAAATATTCACTTCTATACATTTTTTTACCACAACTACTCCACATCTTCTATAATCATCTCTATCTTATTTTTTAAAAAAATTCTCATCCAACCACAATACGAAAAATGAATCCTCATAATCGTGGTTTTGACCCGAACAATCCGTGGGCATTCCAAGAAACACCTAGCCCAGCACCCAATCGTCCAGTTGCTCCCTTTTTAATACACTCCACTATGCTAGATATGGATGGTTACGCATCGTTTATCTCGAATCGTTTGTATACTAACTTCCCTCACACCGACGATTCTATACCTAGCCCGATTCCACAAACGCCCATCAACCTTTCACAAACGTCAATCAACCTTTCCCAAACCGAAACCTTCCCCAAAACTCAACCCCCCATCGATGGTCCCTCCGCATCCAAACCCATCAAGAAGAGAAGTCACAAGAAAAAAACCGAGGCCGAGAAAGCACTTGAAAGCGCCAAACGAAAACAACAAAAATGGGTCCTTAAAGAAGAAGTTGCATTGGCGAGGGCTTGGGTTCAGAAATCTCTACATCCAACTTTAGGTATTTTTAAAAATTTTGTAGCCCTTATTTTAATATTTTTGTTTTTTATTATATAACTTTGTAATATATTAAATGTTGTTTTTATTAAAATAGAAAATTCTCAACAAAGAAACCATTTGTGGGACGCGATCAGTAAAGCATTCCACGAAGAAATGGAAAGGGAGCTTTATCGTGAAAATGATAGCTTATCCTCGAAGTGCACCGAGATAAGCGGGCAACTCACCAAATTTAGTGGTTATTTATATAAGGCAAAGCAAAACCCAAAAAGTGGTGAAATCAAAGCCGACTTTGTTACAAATGCATTGGTTACATACAAAACGAATGTGGGGAGCGACTTCCGTTTCATGTATTGTTGGGACATTTGTAAGTTCCATCACAAATGGGCGAATATCCCCAATGGTAGCGAAACTAACTCGTCTTCCAAAAGGTGAAGGACACCCTCGTCCAAGCCCAATCGGATGCACGAGATCAAGAGTTGGAGGACGATGTGGATGACTCGTCAAACCAGCCGGATACTACAAAAAAATGTCATCTAGTGGCACACACTTTTAATGACATTTAGCTTTTGTGCCACTAATTTAGAATTTAATAGCATTTTGAGTATACCTTGCTGATGATGATCAGTTTCATCCGCTGCTAATCCTGGGACATGATCAACGGATCATTGGCAAATTTTTCAGATGTTAGTAATTGGGATCATATGAAGTGGCTATTGGAATGTTTAGAAATTGTTGATACTTCTGTTATTTTATTGCCACTATTTTTTTTTTTTTTGTAATTTAGGACTGATCTTGATAAGGCTGCTGTATATACTGGTATTTTTGTTTTTGCAGATATTATTGACTATGTTTGGAATGGGCTGCTAATTCTTTTGATCAGATTGATATAATCTTCTATGATATGTGAAGGTGAACCCGGCCACAACGCAGCGAACAGCTGACGCGTTGTGATGTCAAAGGAATGAATTTGTCATTTATTAATTGCTCTTACATCATACTTGGCTGATATAAGCAATAAGTGCAGGGAACAACTATATATGAAGTGGGAAAATGATGATTATTTACTCGTATGAAGATTGTGAAAGAGATTCATGAACACAGTGAAGTTTTGGTATTTTGTTCAAATGTTTATTAATTAGAGTAAACTGCCATTTTGGTCCCTGTGGTTTGGCCAGTTTTGCCACTTTAGTCCAAATCTCAAACTTATTACATCTGGGTCCCTGTGGTTTGCATTTTGTTGCCATTTTAGTCCAAAAGTGAAATTTGACCAGAATCCCCAATTTCAAACCCCCTGTTTTGTCCTTATCTTCAGGGGCAAAATGGTCATTTATGAATTATTATAACAAATTGTTAATTAAATTAAAATAAATAATCCCTTTATCATTTCCTAATAAAACATCATCTTCTTCACACCCATACCAGATCTGCAGTGCCACCACCATCACTCCTCTCCCCTCTTTCTATCCTAGCCACCACACACACCCGCCACCACTCCTCCACCCGCACCCACAGGAGATCGGCACATCTCCTCCCAAAAAGCCCTAATTACTACCGATTATCAACAACAAAAAGTCGCCTATTCATCCAAACAAGCAACAAACAAACTCATTCACACCACAAATCAACACATATACATCTAGAGAGAGACAGTTATAGAGAGAGAAATAAACCGAAGGAGATCGATATCAGTGGTCTGAATTTCATCATGATCAAACCCTAAAATCTCTGCGAAGGCTTCCTCGCATCTATTCGATTCATCTGCAGGTGCGATTTTGTTCAGATTAAACCAAACAGGGTGTTTGGAAGACAGACATAATAAATCTCCGATGTTTAATTGACCAGATTGAGAAGCATTATAAACCCTAATGTGGGGGTTTGTGGAATGGCGTACCCAAATGCTGCCATCACCGGAAACCCCAACCCCAACCTGCAACAAACGTCGGCAGTGATAAATCCGATTCAGGAGGTGATTCACAAGAACAATAAACCCGATTCAGGAGGAGGTGAGGGTGTAGGGGGTGGCGGCAGTGATGATAATGGTGGAGGCGGTGAGGGCGACGGTGGTGGCACCGGGTTGCTTCACGTGGTGTCTGGCGGCTGAGCAGGAGAACCAGTGTTTGGGATTTGGGGGAAGATGAAGAAGGTTCTGTGTGAATGTGTGAATGTCTGTATGTATGTAGAGATCAAGAGGTTGGGGATGGAGAGTTCGAGAGGTTGGGGATGGAGAGATGGTGGATGTGTGAATGTGTGAATGTCTGTATGTATGTATATATATATAATATAATTAATTTTGTTTTAATTTATTAAAAGAGTAAATTAAAATGACCAAAATGCCCTTGCACTAAAGGACAAAATATGAGGTTGCAACAGTAAAAAAAATAGGGTTTTTGGATTTTGGACTAAAATGGCAACAAAATACAAACCACAGGGACCCAGATGTAATAAGTTTGAGATTTGGACTAAAGTGGCAAAACTGGCCAAACCACAGGGACCAAAATGGCAGTTTACTCTATTAATTATTTGTATTGTATGTTTGATATTTCGACTTAGCTCGACACTTATTAGATATTTGTTTGCAAACATTTGGAATCTTTGGAAAATGATTGATTGAACTTTTTATTTGAAGTGATTATATTATGATTTCTACATTTTACAAATTTATTTTTATTATTTAATGTAAATAAATAATAAATGTAATCAACAAAAATTTATATGATAAATGTCAATAGTATTCAAGTTGGTGTGATATTTTTGGCAAAAAATATGTGCCACTAAAAGCCCAAAAGTTTGTATTGGCAGATAAAAAAGTGTCACTAAAAGCCTAAAGACTTTGTGCGGCAGATCGAAAAAGTGCCACTAAAAGGCTTTCGCGTCAGCACTTCTAGTGGCACTTTTTTTGTGTGCCGCTCATTCCTATAGTTGTTTATAGTGGCACTTTTTGTTGATTTGTGGCACTTTTTATGTGTCACTAAATGACATTTTTTTTGTAGTGAGAATACGGAAGAGATGCCGCAAAAAAACGCGCTCAAAAATCAAGATCGGGTACGCCATCGCCTTCAGTTGAGAGTTCGGGCTTGCGTAGGGGAGTATAGAGCGATCAGTTGGAAGACATTGCATGCAAGTTAGATACGTTTAACGTATTCCAACAACAAATGGCCGAAATTCGGAAGAGCAAAGAAGCTAGGGATGCCCTGAAACAAAGACGAGATGATATGAAATTTCTAGCTCAGTCCATCGATCACCTATCAGGTGAAGAGTTGGAACTAATGTTGGAGACGAGAGAAGAGATAAAGAAAAAATATTCCAAGCACTAGGAATTTTTTTATGTAATTTCCTTTATTTAAAAAACATTATTAAAAAATTTAAATTTGTTTATAAAAACTATAAACATGGAGGTTTGGGCTGGCCACGCCCCAAACGCCCGCCCCACCATACCGTCTTTAATGTGGGTCAGTCCAGCGAAGCCCACCCAAGCCACGTGTCGGGCCACGCCCCACCATACCCCATGGCCTACGATGAAAGTAGGGATATAAATTTAAAAAAACATTGTTCAAGTATGTCAGACTCCCATAGGATGTTGAAATCGATATAGTTGCTTCGTGCACATGGCCGGATGAAGTTGATACACTTTTTTTTTTTTGACTCAATGAATTCGATTGAAGGAAAGAAAAACAATGTTCGGATATCGAACGATCTAAAAATTGCGAGGCCAGATCCCAGGAATGTCGTCATTTTTTCAATTTATGCTATTTTAACATGAATTTGGATTTAACTGATGGATCCATGTTTTTCTCTTCTTTCCAAAACCCGAAGGCAGCCCAAAAATAACACGAAAAAAAATTAAAAAAAAAAAAAAAAACACATTCAGTTATATCAAGAGAAGCAATTCAATCGACTCAATCATCATGCTATTAATCTTCGATCGGTGTTCAACAACAACAACAAGTTCTTCAATCGGCTTCAACAGATTGTATATGTTTATATGCTTCAACAGTTTGTATGTATGGTAATTATTAAACGTGTGTTATAAACACTTTCAGTCGTATGTCCCATAATGTAGACCGTCTAATGAAACCCACATAACCTAAAACTGGATTTTACCCATTAGAGGTTGGTCCTCAGTCCCGAAAACCGGCTGTATTTTTGGTCCGGCCCAGTGCAGTGATCTGGTCGATCCGGTTCTCGGCTAACGAACGCCCCTAAAAACATTAAGATTTTGGTATGTCAACTTCTAATTAAAAACTGATTTTCCATGAGTTTCTGCTAAATTTATCCATAGAATGTTGAGTATGCTTAGAAATAACTATGATTAGCTGCTCACAATTTCCCACGATATATTTTTTAATATAGAAGAACTCTTATATTAGTTTGTTTAAAATTCAAATAGCTATTAAAAGGATATAACTTTGGCACACTAAATATTCACTGATTATTTCAGTGGTGTAACACCAACATTAGGGCACACGGGGCGGGGACGTTATTTACCGTGATAGGATTCTATCACTCGTGGAACACCGCCGCCTCCACTTCCATAACGAGTTATGGAGTATAACTCGTTATATATATAACGCGTTGAAGATCAATGGTGATGAATGTGTATCTTGTACATTGTGCATTAATACTTGTACATTGGAATCCTATCACTAGTGATACCACCCCCACTACATTTCTATCACTAGTGATAGAATATTGGGTGCTGACATGGCATGATCTGATTGGATAGTGGGAGTGATAGAATCCTATCACTAGTAACCACCCCTCTCCTTAGTTGGTAAATGTCTCTTTTATGAATAGGGGTTTTTTTTCTTTCTTTTTTTTTTTCTTCGTAACTTGTCAATGATTTTTTAAACCAATACCTACTACCAATGGGATGAGTAGTTTGCGCTCTCGGGATGGCTTTTAAGGGGTTAAAGGCATTACGCCACCTCTTCATGGTTTATGTCAATGATTTTGAATCATCAGCTAGTTAATACCAAATGACCTATGGCCTGGTGTCACCAAGGCGTTAGGAAAAAAATGTTTACCTTGCAATGTCTTGAGGTTTTAAGTCTCGTGGTTGACAAAAAAAGTGTAAGCTTAGAAATAGTTTAAAGAGAGTTAGACGTTCTAAAAAAAGCTAGTTTATAGAACATCAGGAAGCCTTAATTGCAACAAATTCACAACCTAATTAATTTATCCGGTCACAAGTCTTCTGTTTATCGAACTGCTAGAATTCTAAAGAGAGTATCCAAAGTTGTAGATTAACATTAAAACCACTTTATTAATCTTCATTTTTAGCTTTTCTTTTTTTCTGTTGAATCGGCATTTAGTCGATTAAAAGCTACAAATTTTACTCAAGAACAGGAACATCGTCCACATTTTGATCTTGTGTGTCCAATTTATGCCGAAACATCTTAGCACAAACAAGAAAATACCCAAAATTTACCACACCGATTGCTGCTAACAGCCAATACACTATATCCAACCTACCATTGTTAAGGTCATCCTTCAACCATGAGGTGCTTTTCTGAATCAAACCTGTAAGCGCGGTACTCAAATAAAACCCCACTGCAACCAACAATGATATCATAGCCGTGGACGTACTACGCAAAGATGTTGGGAATTCTTGATAGTATAAAGAGATTTGTCCCGGAAAAAGAAATGCCTGACTTATTCCCATAATTGTTAAAGGAACCAGAAGCCATAATGCTGAAATGGGTACAATGGTGGCTATACCCATGCTTAACCCAATCAGATTGTGGTCTCTAGCCGTATGTAGCCTTCGGACCTCAACTAGGGCAGCTGCCACCAAACCAACAACATTGAGTACATGGCCTAGCCCTATTCGTTGGAGGGGTGTTATAGACCAACCGGTTAGTTTTTGCCACATGGGAAAAATCAAGCGATCAAGGAGGCAAATTGTAATGCTTGTAGCTAGGGTGTCTAAAGATAAGAAAGAAGAAGCAGGGATTTTGAAATTGGAACCACCAAGGTGTCTATCCATGGATAGAGCTTGGAGGATGATGAAGTTGTTAAACATGCCAACCAGGCCACTCAACATAATACTAGAGGACCATAATGGCATAATTTTAATTAAGGTTTTCAAGTCTTCCACTTCTTGTACAGTAGTTAGACTCCATGATTTTGTCTTTGAACCATCAGATTCAATCTTTAGTGCCCCATTATTAAAGAACCTACATGATATCGAATACACCACTTAATTTGTTAGATATATCTCAATAAGTGTAAGAATTAGCGGATCCATAAAATATTTTCAAGAGGTGCGATCGGAATTTTGCCTTAGAAAATACACTAATTTTTTCAAGGGGTGCGTCCGCACACCCAGCGCTCCGCCCTTGTTAAAATCTGATTTTTTTTTTTTTTTTATTGTAGGTGGTTTAGGAAATTAATAAGAGTTTCTACTACGCTTTTCGAAAGATGTTTGGTTTTTATTGATTTTCGTTCATTTCTTTTCCAATAATTTTTTAACAAATAATTTCATTTTTCTATAATAACTTGTAATATTCAACTTTACTCGGTTTTGTTTAGCTTTCTTTTTTCTTTAAATTCTGAGATAAATATTATTATATACCGAGTTCTTTACAAAAAAGTTTCTTTTATAACAAATAGACAAAAAATACTTTATTTTAAAAATTTTCAGTTTTTTAATACAATATATATCGGGGTGTCGACAAAGATTTTTAAAACAAAGTGTATTCAATTCAGATTTTAAACAAAAGTTAAATCTTACAAGTTAACAGCAAACTGCTTGGTAACCAAAAATGTTTTGTTGAGTGGCCATGAAGTTGACCGTACCTGAAACTATCTGATGGAACTGTGGTAGATTTGTCATTGATATCATAGTTATACTCTTGGTTTGTTGATGAAACCTTCCTCTTTCTGACTGCTGCAATGATAACTCGAGCAATACTAGTGAAAGGGCTTCCTTTAGGCTTGAGTTTTCGGTAAAAGTTTTTACCGGACAAGAATAAGATCACACCAACTGTGTTGCAAACGACACATATCCCAAATCCTACTGCCCAACTCACGTTATCTTGAACATAGATTATGGCAGTGGTGCTTATCACATTAGCAGCATAAAACACAAAAAAGTACCAATTGAAGTAGATTCCTACACTATTAGAATCCTCAAACTGATCAGCTCCCATGCTAGCAAGGGTGTAACGTGTGCCTCCAATTCCAATACAAGCCAACCCTAAAATGGTGTATAGAACTCCATATTGAAGCTTTGATGGAGACTCGCATGGGAACTTGCTTGTACATGGTGAAGGTCTTAAGGATGGAAATGAAGCTGTTAATGTCATAAGTGTGATACCCTACAAATAAAATACAGTAGAGCAAAATGAACATTTTGAACATTGAATTCTAAAAATTAATATTGCTCAATTCTTAAAAAAAAATTCACCAATCAACCGGTGCTTAACATGTGTCCTCTGGCGTAGCAAATCCATATTGATACGCCATAGGTCTCATGTAAAACGTTTTCTTTAATGTTTTCTAATGTTATCTTTTAAAAGATAAAAGTAAACATACAAAAACAACAAACAAACGTTGTGTTAACATCGGCTCGCTTAGATATCATTTTAACCGAATCAATACTTTTAACGTCGTACCAGTAATGACACGAAAGAGAACAGAGCGATGACAATAAAAGAGCCACAAAAGGAGTCAGAGAGAACAGCTCCAACTATAGGAAAGACACTCATGCAGCCAACCACGACATTGAAGACTTGAGTGGCATGGATGCTCTTAACGTTGTACTTGGTGATAAGGTACACAATGAGGTTTCCTAACCACCCTCCTGCTGTCAGTGTTAAGGTTAACATGCTTCCTGCGGGTGCATCATAAGACTTGATTCATTATATGCTACTTGCATAACATATATCTAATGTATCGAAAAATATCATAACCATCATCTCTAATCACAGTTATAAATTGTAGAATACAACTTGTTTATGTCGTATTATATCTACACACGGTATAGAGATGGATTTACACGTAAAGTAATGTAGTGATGCCGCCATTTGTTATAAATAATTACATATTTGTAACAAAATAATTGCAACTAATTAGAGAGAGAGAGAGAGAGAGAGAACCTAATATGAAGGGGAAGGTAGTCCATCCTCCTCGTTTACTATGTTTGATGAAGATATTGTTTCTGCCTTCAGTTGCCTTATGCTGGCTGCCATTTTCCTCTTTAACATCTTTCTGCAACTGATTGAATTCCATTCTTTCTTTCTAGTTAATTCTCAGTGAGAATATGAGAGTGGAGCATGTATATATATATATATATGTGTATGAAGATTTATTGGTGTAAACTATTATAATTAATAAAAAAAGTAAATGTTAAGACATGTGAAAAATGGATATTTATTTTCCATTATGGTAGGCTGTATAATTGAGATCATGTTAAATCCCACACCACAAGACAAAACATGGTTGCTTGTGTTTGTGACATAATACGAAAAGACACAAAACCTTAAATTAGAAAATAGGATTTGGTCCAAGTGGGAAGGAAATATTAAATTACTCTATCATGTGTTCAAATGGGGTACGGGCACCCCTCTGGGTTCAACCAGGCACTAGGACACCCACTATGCGGAGGTACTTCAGAATTTGTAGCAAATTCAACTAAAGGGTTCATTAAGTCCTTTAGAAGTTTTGTGGTCTGGTTAATACTCATCATTTTTTGTAGATTAAAAATCCTTTATGTAGATTAAAAATCATTTTTGTAGACGGTATTTTAGCAAGAGCTATGATATCACTTGCGGAGCTAACTGACCGGTTTTTGTAAATAACATTTACAATATTGAATATAAAATTCATTAATTTAAATGAATCCTTTTAAATTAATCGAATGATTAAAAGAAAAAGATGCACAGTGTTTTCTTTTCTTTTTAGTCGAATAAAAAGAAAAAGGTGCATAGTATGCATAGTATTTTGAATATAATATTCTAAAGATTTCTTTGAAAAGAATCTTTCATTATTAAAATTATTAATCGATTTAAAATAATCGATTGATAACTTAGATTTCAATTTATTGAATATAAAATTCATAACTTGAAATTCAATTTATTGAATTCAATCGATCGAATTCTTAGAATTCAATTTATTGAATATAAAATTCATATTAGAATTATTAATCAATTTAAAATAATCGATAGATGATTTGAATATGAAATTATTAGCCGACAAACGTAGACTAATATAAACAATTTTGAAATTGTTTAATTGTGGAATCAATCCTTTGAATTTACAAAATTCATTATTTTTTATAGTCATTTTTTGACTAAAATTTTTCATTGAAAAACTCATTGATTTCGATAGTGGTTAATCGATATCTGTATGTGTATAAACATCATTTTTGATTTAATCAAAATCTTAGTTTTTGTGTTGAAATAAATTCTTTTTATGATTTTAATGATAGATATGAAATATCAATCTTGAAGTAATTTAACAGTTTGAAATAAAATTTTATACATTTCTTCTTCTTGTATCTTCTTCTTAATCGTTTCTATTTCTTCTGCAAGGGACCAATCCAACCCTTAATTTCCCTAACGGCCTCCTGCCTAAGCGGTACTTCAACGGGCTCCAGGACTCCAGGTTTTACAGAATAAAAACTTTCATAATAAAAGATAAAAGATAGAGGTTTACAAAGGAGTTTTTATTTCATAATTGTTCTCCCGAAGGAGAACTTCTTGATATTTACATAACCCCCTTAAAAGAGTTTCTACTCCATACTAAAACACATAACTAGAAAATGAAAAATTTGATCATACGAATGATCAAAGAAAAGTTGAAAAGGAAAGGTGGTCGAGAGAATTTGAATTCTCAAGTAGGTAAGGGATTTGGTTTCAAGCCAGGGATGCCGGGGATATCTAAAACTAAAGAATTCATCTTCTTTATATAGGAGAAGTGAATTTTACAAAAGACCATTATAGCCCTTAATTAATCGTCATGGATGACGTTTTTTGGTCGACAAACCCATGTGTTGGGTCCATATCTCGATTGTCTTCTTCTGAAAAGTAGCTGTCTTTTTCAGTTGAGTTTTTGTTTTCTTCTGAAGAAGATGCTTTGCAGTATTCGCACTGATGGTTCTCATATGTGCGTTGCAACTTTTGACAAAGTTGTTCTTTAGTGGCGGGACCTGCTTCTACTTTATTGAAGATGATGCGTTGCTCCATCCTTTCTAAAGCTTCTTTTTCATGTAGTGGTAGAGGAGTTCCACTATAGCTAGTAATTATGCAGTTAGTGCTGCAATAATTAACTTTGTTAAAGCTTCCTACTTTAATTTTTTGTAGGTTTTCTAGGATTTTTAAAAATCCTTTGGTCCTGATATGTAACCATTTTTCACAGTCTTCATATTCTTCTTTCATCATTCTTGAAGGATTGGTCATTCTTGCTTTGGCTATGCCAATTTCTAAGTGATGATAACCTGGAAGGGTTGTTCCTTGGTACCAGTCAGGGAGTGTAGAAGTACACTTGATGAAGATGTTAGCATCTCTTGTAGCAGCAATTTTCTTTCGAAAATTCTTGACGGCTTTCTTCATTCCTTCAGATAAATTACTTATTTCAAGTAAATTAGGAGAAGGGTAGATGAACTTTGCTAATCCAGCAGAAAATGCTAGAGAAACTAGTTCTGGGCTTGCACCTGGACAAAAGATAATAAGACTTTTGGTAGCCCTGTCTTCTGCGTAAATGTGTTCGAACTTGAAATCGTCTTGGTTTATGGCTCTAGCCTTTGACCAAATTGTTCTGAATTCGTCTAAAGAAATAATATCTTTTTCTTCTTTCTCTTCATTTATCATTGGTTTTGAGAAAATGTTGTTTCTGAATTCGATGATTCTTTCTTTTTTCTTGTACCTCAATGGTTCAGGAATAATTGTTACCTTTAAAGGTATTTCCTTCTTCCCGAGGTTTGCTGAATATCGGGTAGCTTCTTGTTGGGCTTGAGATAACGACCCAAATTTTTTGAAAGGATAGTCAGTTTTATCAACGTAATTTTTTACTATACCCCAATCTTCATATATTCCTCTATGGTCACCATCGAAAATAACATAAAATCTTGAATTATGCTTTTCTGGAATTTGTGTGACTTGGGAGTAACTTGGTCTGAGATAGACCTTTTCAGTTTTTGGCAAACTGTCAGCCATCAACGGATTTGATGTGCCTTTACCAGAGCCGTTTGCTTCTGGGCTAGATGAAGATTTTAGTTCTTCATTTACTCTGTTTTTGCTTTTTTCCTGTCACACCCCAAATTTCCACGTGTTACCGGTGGGCCCGGTAGGGGAGTATCGTGACGTGGTTGGCAACATAATAGTCAAACAACACAATATTTAAATGCACAGCGGAAACAAAGTATAGATTCATTTCAACCAAACAATATTGTAATATTAAGTATCACAAATAGTTAAATATAAATCCACAGGTAGATTAAAATAAAAGGAAACAATGTTCAACAGTCTATGACATCCAAGCTTGCGAGACTTATTGTGGATGCTAGGAGAAAAGCCAGGCTATTACGCATAGTACCTGCACTTAACCTTTTTGAGAAAATACGTCAGTTTACACTGGTAAATACAATCAACCGACTCATTTTGAAAAGAGTTTATGAAAATGAATTTAAGGCACAAGGCACAAGATAATATTTTATAACTTGGAATAATTATTAGAATATAACACTTGTAAAGGATTTACATGTTTCTTATGCGTTCAGTAGCCCGGATCGAGCCGGGTTAAAGATCAATAGACACACCACATTATGTATATGAGACACCGACGGGCGTACGCCTACGCCCCGTGCTTAGGTCGTGGCCATTTCGTAAAATGATGCCAGGGATATCCGGGACATGGTCATTAACCCCCCCAAAGGCTTTAAGCAAACAAAACAATTTAAACGAGACATTTCAATACTTTAACCATCATACAATTAAAGATTCAATGCCCGACCAAGCGGTATTTTATATACGTACCCCAAGCCCGTATAGGGAAAATAAGTTAAAAGTATTTACCTGAGCAAGTATAAATCACAATCAGCGAGTGCAAGTATCTTTTACCGGGTATCCTATTCTGGAACGAAGGTTTATAACAACCTATTAGAATCCTAACGGCCTTTAGTTAAGCTTAAGCTTAGGCCGGTTAGTTTTAAAGATAGATACGGTTCAAACGCACGATTAAGCGAAGACCGAAATAGAATGTGATTTAGACCCGAAGAGTTTGAAGACTTGTCTTATATGGGTAATCTAAACACATTCTGGATTTTGAGATAAAACCGATAAGGTTTGACCCGTTTCGGCTAATTTATGTAAACTAGTTACATAAACCGAACCGAACGCGCATGAAGCGTAACGGGTAACCATAAGAGTCCTAAACAGGTTTCCTAAGTTAACATGCCTTAAATATGTTGTGATATCAGTAGGATACCTTCCATTATGCCCAAAACGAGTTTAATCTCACATTGAGCCCCGTAGGGGTATTTTGGTCATTTTAAAGATTATAAAAGGGATTAACTAAGCTTCTGTGACCCGGGTCTGAATAAATCAGTAAAATAGTTTATTTTAACTTGGTATATCAGTTGGTGTTAAGTCCTATGTGGCAAAATGGTTTTAAACCCTTACTATGCGCTTAATACGCGTATAACGTCGTTTTAAGCGATTTACGGGTTAAAATAGTATTCTGAGTTTCCAGGTCAGTTCATAAGGTTTAAAACACTTCATTTATTATTTAAATTCAGTAGCAATTGGATTGGTAGCAAAAGGACTTGTAAAACTCATTTTATGGCCGAAAAGGGTATAATCGGTATTTACCGAATCAAGGCACTAATCCTAGCTTATGATCAGTTTAAAAATAATTAAAAATCTTCAAAAATCCCAAAATATTATATTACATCATTGGGTAAAAGGTTTGGTGTCAAAAATTGGGTTTAGATAGGCTTTACGCTAATGACGCCGTTTAATTACTAAGAAGCGTTCTAATTACGTCATTAAGCATAACTCCTAATCTAGACCTCCAATTGATGTGAAAATTTAGGGACATGTTTTATAATCAGTAACAAAGATTATTGTACTTTCACATTTCCAAAATTCTGTTTGTATGGTCATAAGGGCATTATGGTCCATATTTAAGCACTTAACGGAAACGTCGGACAATTAAGGATTTAAGTGGTATAAACGCAGAGGGTTATACAAACATGTAACTAGGTCCTAATGGAACTTTAAGGCATGTCTAAACCTATCTAAACCGGGTCAGAACTGAAGTCAAAGCAAAAGTCAAACTTTTGCGTCTTTCGGTTCCGAATCGGTTCAAAACAGAAAGTTGTCGAATCAAACAAGCTTAGACAAGTTCCTATACTTATTATCAGGTTATATGAATGATAAAATAGGTTACACGCCTTTTACATCGTTAATTATGCGTTAAATCAAAGTTTACAATTATGTTGACTTTTTCTAAACATCTTTGACTCGACAAATGACCTAGTTAGGATGGGAATCAGTGTGTGCCCTTTTAAGGGTTTAAAGCCCACATAATTACCAACTTATAACTACCTTAAGTTTGCCTAATCGCTGGACCGTTAGAGATTAATCGTTAAGTCAAACCGTAATTACGACGGTTTGACTTTTAAGCTATAAACTAATCAAAACTTAATTAAGAAGGGTCAAGCATACTTACAAGTGTCTAATGGATGATTAGGAAGGCTTGGAGTCGGCTTTGGAGTTCCAGAAATGATCAGATATGAGTGCAAGAATGTTTGCAAACTTGGAGGCCTTATATAGTGTTTTAAACACCATGAATTGTTGACATGTAAGGCTACAAATGACCACAACTCTCCCACATGTGTCCCTAGGGTCTAGGAACTTTTTAGGGGTCGCCCATGAATGAAGAAACATCAACTAAGTCGGTTAAAATGCAGAAAACAGGCTACTGCCGGTTTTATTGTCGCTGGGCTACGCTTGCGCACCGTAAGGGTTGACCCTTGCGGTGCGTAAGCCCTTGGCAGAAGGTAAAAACTTGTTGTTCGTTGAAATTTTGAAAGGGCAAGTGGGTATAAACGAATTGTGGGCTTCAAATTTACAGTAAGGGACCTCAAGAACGTGCATTTGAACAGTTTAAATCACTTTTGTGATGTACAATGTCTTGGACATTATCAAAAAGTCGTAAAGGAAGGGTTTATCGTAGAATTTCATAGGATCATGTCTTGTGCAATAATTCATTATCAAAATACTCGGTCTTGGGTATTGTCAGATGTTTAACATAAGTCAGGGTCTTGGGATTTATAATTTTGGTCGATCAGAGGTATTTTAATTAACATGTCGACGCTTTAAATCCTACCATACATCTTTGACTAGATCCGGGTTTCTAACATTTTTGTCTTGTATGACACGTGTCGTTATTTTATTGCACACGAATTTTCGAGGTGTCACATCCTCACCCCCTTAAAAGAAATCTCGACCTCGAGATTTACTGAAATAAATGAGGGTATTTTTCTTTCATGGTGGATTCAACCTCCCATGTGTATTCGGGACCTCTACGGGCATCCCATTTAACCTTTACTATAGGTACATGCTTCCTCCGAAGCTTCTTCACCCGTCGATCCTCAATCGACAAAGGTTTTCAACAAATTTCAAGCTCTCATCTATGTGCACATCTGTATGTGGTATAACCAGTGATTCATCAGCGAAACACTTCTTCAGATTGCAGATGTGAAATACATTATGAATACCACTGAGCTCTTCAGGTAAGTTTAGCTTATAGGTAACTGACCCGACACGTTTGATAACCTCGAAAGGTCCTATGTATCTCGGGCTTAACTTGCCTTTCTTACCAAATCGGATCACCCCCTTCCAGGGTGATACTTTAAGCAACACCTTGTCACCTACCTCGAAGTGAAAAGATTTACGCTTTGGATATGCGTAGCTCTTCTGCCTATCTCGGGCAGCTTTGAGACGGTCACGAATCTGGACAATCTTGTCCGTCGTTTCAAAGACTATCTCTGGTCCTGATAATTGGACATCTCTAACTTCCGCCCAACAAATGGGCGTTCTACACTTTCTACCATATAAGGCCTCGAAAGGCACAGCCTTTATGCTGGTATGGTAGCTATTGTTGTAGGAGAATTCGATTAACGGTAGGTGGTTATCCCAACTGCCACCTAAATCGATCACACATGCACGAAGCATGTCTTCCAACGTTTGAAAAGTACGCTCACTCTGACCGTCCGTCTGAGGGTGGTAAGCTGTACTAAAATTTAAACGCGTGCCCAAAGATTGTTGGAAACTTTTCCAAAAATGTGACGTGTATCTAGTATCCCTGTCAGAGATAATAGACACTGGCACGCCATGTAGAGCTACAATCTTATCAACGTACAGTTGGGCTAACATGTCGGAGCTGTAGGTCTCCTTAATTGGTAGGAAATGTGCTGACTTAGTCAGTCTATCAACTATTACCCATATCGTATCATTTCCTTTCCTTGTCTTGGGCAACTTGGTGATGAAATCCATCATCACCATTTCCCACTTCCAAGTGGGAAGTTCAGGTTGTTGTAGCAAACCTGACGGCTTTTGATGTTCAGCTTTGACTTGCGCACACGTCAAACATTTTGCTACATAGGTAGCTATAGATTTCTTCAAGCCTATCCACCAAAAGTTTGCTTTCAAATCCTGGTACATCTTATCAGCTCCAGGATGAACGGAGTATATAGAACTGTGGGCTTCCTGGAGGATGACATCTCGAAGTCCTCCATAACTTGGAACCCATATTCGTCCATTCAATCTCAGAATTCCGTCCTTGCCAAGAGATAACTGCTCCTCAGTTACTCCTAGCTTTTCGTTAGGATAGTTAGCTTCCAACACAGCTTCCTTCTGTGCAGCTAACAATCTTTCATTCAAACTATTCTTTATTTCAATGCTCTTGGCATTGATTCGGATGGGTTTCACCCTTTCCTTTCGACTCAAGGCATCGGCGACTACATTCGCCTTGCCGGGATGGTATCTGATTTCACAATCATAATTATTCAAAGTCTCCATCCATCGGCGCTGCCTCATGTTTAAATCTTTCTGATTAAACAGGTGCTGGAGGCTCTTGTGATCAGAATAGATCACACATTTGATTCCATATAAGTAGTGCCTCCAAAGTTTTAGTGCGAATACAACGGCACCCAATTCCAAGTCATGGGTGGTGTAATTCTTTCCGTGCACCTTTAACTGACGTGAAGCATAGGCAATGACTTTGCCTTTCTGCATAAGCACACATCCCATCCCGGTGTGTGATGCATCACAATATACTACAAACTCCTCGATTCCATCAGGCAATGTCAGTACTGGAGCGTTGCTCAGCTTCTGCTTCATAATATCGAAGGATTCCTGCTGCTTAGGACCCCAGTCAAACTTAATCTTCTTACGCGTCAGCGAAGTCAGGGGTCCAGCAATCCTTGAGAAGTTTTCTATGAATCGCCTATAGTATCCTGCCAAACCTAGAAAGCTACGAATCTCTGTAGGTGTCTTTGGCTCTTTCCAATTCATGACAGCTTCAACTTTAGCGGGATCCACTTGGATACCACGCTTACTAACAACATGTCCAAGGAATTGGACTTCTCGAAGCCAGAATTCACACTTCGAGAACTTGGCATAGAGCTTCTCTTGATGAAGTAGTTTCAGAATACATCGAAGGTGCTTCTCATGGTCAGCTTGGTTCTTCGAATAGATGAGGATATCATCGATGAAGACGATGACAAATTTATCCAAGTAAGGCTTGCAAACGCGATTCATGAGATCCATGAACGCGGATGGTGCATTAGTGAGCCATCACTAGGAACTCGTAATGACCATAACGAGTCCTAAATGCAGTCTTGTGTACGTCTTCATCTCTAACCTTTAGTTGATGATAGCCTGACCTTAAGTCAATCTTAGAGAAGTAACTTGCCCCTTGAAGCTGATCGAACAGATCGTCGATCCTGGGCAATGGATACCTATTCTTGATAGTGACCTTATTAAGCTCACAGTAATCGATGCACAGACGCATCGATCCATCCTTCTTCTTGACAAACAAGATTGGCGCTCCCCAAGGGGACGAACTAGGTCTAATGAAACCCTTGGCTAGCAATTCATCTTGTTGCGTTCTCAATTCCTTCATCTCTGTTGGTGCCAACCTATAAGGCGCTCTTGCAACAGGTGCTGCTCCAGGGATGATGTCAATTCTGAATTCCACTTGCCTATCTGGTGGTAAACCAGGTAGTTCTTCAGGAAAAACTTCATGGTATTCAGAAATGACGGGGATATCTTCCATCTTAGGTTTCGGCTCATCGATAGTCACTTGTGCCATGTAGATGACACAACCCTTCTTCAAACACCTAGAGGCCTTGAGCATAGTCACTTGTTCAGGCAGTCCATGCTGGGTATCTCCCTGAATGGTAAGTGGTTCACCAGACGGAGTCTTGATCACCACTTGCTTTTTATTGCAGGCAATCTGGGCCTGGTTATGAGATAACCAGTCCATACCCAAAACTATATCAAAACCAGCTAGCTTCAAAGGAAGTAGGGACAAAGGAAAAGAGTGGTTCTTAATGGATATGAAGCATCCATCTAATAACGTTGAGGCGGTTTCTAAAGTGCCATCTGCTAGTTCCACCTCATACTTCACACTTAAGGTCTTAACAGGTAATTTCAACAATTCACAAAACTTATTATCTACGAACGACTTATCAGCGCCTGAATCAAATAATACTCTCGCATAAACATCATTTACGAGGAAGGTACCTGTTATCACATTGTCGGCCTTGACGGCTTCCTTAGCATCCATCCTGAAGACCCTAGCATTGGTCTTCTTGGCCTCTTCAGGCTTCTTGGCGTATTTTGGGGAATTGGTCTTGATGTGCCCCTTTTCATTGCAACCGTAGCAGGTCGCATCCTTCATCTTTTTGCAATCCAATGTCTTGTGTTCCTTGGACTTGCATAACCCACATTCAAAAGTTTTCGATTGTGAATTCGAATTCGATTCATACCTGCACTTCCCGAAGTGCTGTCTCTTGCAGATTTTACATCTGGGTTTTTCACCCGACTGCTGACCATCCTTCCTAAAACCTGACCCCTTCTTGTGGTCATTGTTTCCCTTTTGCTTCTTGTCTGAACGTCGTGAGTTGTCATCCTCACGCTTCCTCTTTTCGATATCGATGTTCCTCTGCGATTTTAGCCTGACCGCATCCAAGGTAAGAGACAATGATATGTCCGCTACAGACCGAAAAGTAGCTGGTCTGGAGGCCTTCACACTTGCCTTGATCTCCAGGGCCAAACCCTCGATAAAACGAGCTATACGTTTGGGTTCCGGGGTTACTAAATATGGAACCAACCTTGACAAGGTGTTGAAACTGGTAAGGTAGGCCTGACAGTCTAGGTTTCTCATGACCAGCGACAAGAAGTCAGATTCAATTTTCTCAACCTCGTGTTGAGGGCAGTAATTTTCCTTGATCAGCGTCATGAACTGTTCCCAGGTCATATTGTACAACGGGATTTTCCCCGTAGCTTGGATTAAAGATCTCCACCAAGCTAATGCTTCTCCCTTAAAAGACTGAGACACGAATTTCACAATATCCCTATTATCGCAACCACTGATATCCACTACCGTATCCATCTCGTCCAACCAAGTCATGCAATCAACAGCTCCTTTTTCCCCAGTGAAATCCCTGGGTTTGCACGAAACGAAGTACTTATAGGAGCAACCCTTATTACGGGGTTCTTGATTCAATACGACTCTTTGGGATGGAAAACTCCTTCGGTTTGACGAGTGGTGAGAATTACTGTTGTGGGCAGTGTGGGTCCTGGAGGGTGTTCTAGAGTGTGGTGCAGATTGGGTCCTTGTATGGGTACCACCGGATTCATGGAGCTGTCTATCCTTAGCTCGATTAACGACATTATCTATCATTGCCTGTAATTCTGCACCCGCTACATTTACTCGGGCATTATCATGCTCTCTCCTTGGGTGACTGTTGATCTCGTTTGAGTCTGCCATGTAGCTTGAACTGTTACATATTGACAATAATTTATTGGTGAGTTTATTATAGAATTGTCTTTTATGGCAATTTATTAACCGTGGTAAACGTAGACCATATATGGTTAATTTATTACTCACATTTATTTAGGATTTCTATTATAATTTATCCTAATTATAAAACAATAACAGTTTTATTTGTAGCACAAAAGGCCTAGTCACAAGGACAATTTAAATCATAAGCTATGATTTCGGAGAATCAAGGCTTTTAAAGTTTGAACATAGTTCATTACCTTTTTCGGACAGGGAGTCATAGCAACCACTGTCTTTTGGCTCATGCAGGGATGAGCAAGGCCCGTAGGCATTGTATTACCAGTGTATGGTCAAAATATGATCATCTTAACTGATGATTTAAACCCATGATTCAGAGATCATTAAGTTGGGTTAGGAATCTTTTGAAGAATCCTATAATAAGAATGACGTGTGTGATTTTAACGAATCACATCTGCCAGGAGCGTTAACATGTTTTCAGATGTTAACTGGAATTGGAATCTTTTATACAGGTCTTACCATCTTGGCCAAGTCTCATAATGACATATAGGCTAGGTTTTACCTTTAAGATCTTTATTTAATATTTAATAGGCAGATCATTTTTTTTTACAAGGAATAATTTTATTTCGTTTATTTCATGTATAAAATATGAATGCATAGATGACAGAAATAAAATTTTCAAACTTAATCATTCCATTAATTTATTAAAAGATTACACGCCGCCCTAAACGGGACTTTTTAACAGAACCACATACCCACGCAGGGGTCAAACTGAAATACTAGTCCACGCAGGGACTTAAACAAACAACATACCCTCGTAGGGGTTAATATAAAGATAGGCCCACGCAGGGGCTCAAAAGACAACCATACCCACACAGGGGTCAAAATAGTAAGACGGGCCCACGCAGGGGCTCAACTGAAACAAGGAAAATACAATCAATAATTGAAGGATTCAATGGTCCTTCTTGCTCTTCCCTTTTATTAGACTTGTCAATCCCTGGAAGAAACTTTGTCGCTCCCTGCGGTCCCTGTGATCTTCCCGTTCAACTTGGTCCAATCTTTGAAGGATTTCCTCATGCTCTGGTGGGGAAAACCGTGGCGGCTGTGATTGTTGCCGAATCAAAGGTCTAGCAGGTATTTGGTACCCATGAGTTGGGTAACCTACTCCCCAAGGAGCTCCATACGGTCCTTCAGGATTAAGGGCGTTGTAATTGGCCGCTACCAAGTATGGGTCGGCTTCAGCGTAATTATAGTTGGTGTGAGCCGGCTGTTCAAACGGGTTGTACGCCATTGAACCAGTGTATGCAGGAATCGGGTTATCAAAACCCATCGGTGGTGGCTGCGGTGCAACTGGGTTTGTAGGCCCACCCATTTGCGGGTCTTCATGTAGTGGCGGATAATGACTGCCACTTGAGTGTCGAGGAGAACTAAAATGGAAATACCCTCCACGCGCGGACATTTGCGCGCCTGTCCTCCTACGCCTCGGCGGTTCCGGAGGTGCCTGATGAAATGGTGGCGGTGGAGGCGGTGGCGTGACTGCCACGAATCGCGAATCCCTAGAGGGATCCTGCTGATGCTGCTGGTGGTGAGGCGACGAATGATGCGAGGGTGTGAAATACCACTCGAACTGGTTAAACCGTGCCTGATAATTGTCTGGACCATGGTAGGGTGATCCATGAAAAGACGAACCGTCAGAAACCTCGATAGGATGGTTGAGTGTACCGCTTGCAGGTTCGACGGGATCCGTGTCCTCGTCCATGTCCTCTGCATGATCGCTGGAGAAATGATCCTCTGGCCCCAATGGGTTAAAACCCACTGGTTCTTGTATGTAGTTTGCCGGGTTAAACTGGCCCTGAAAGACGGGAGTGGGGTCTCCAAAGGAATGGTGCGATAGGGATCGCTGTAGAGGTATGTAAGAAGGTTGTGGGTTATTGGGCTCGTTTTCTGACTGTGGCCCATAGGAGTTATGATAGGGAGGCGTTGAACTATGCAAAACAGACCGTCTCGCAGGCTCAAAAAGGTTCCTCCTGTTCTCTCGAGGATCGGCACTCGCAGTGGTAGAAGGAGCTCTCCTGTGCGAAGGCCCGACCTCGTGGTCATTGGGGGCGGTGATTGGCCCCTTGCCTCGTCCTCTTCGTCTGAAAAATCTTGGCGGCATATTTAGACCTGTCAATATAACATAAGATAACAAAATATAAAGGACAAAGTTAAGATAATAACAAAACATTTTGGATTATTCCTATGTTCTTTGTCTAGACTCAAAAATTTTGGAATGTGCAATTGTGTCATTGAGATTAAACACAAAAGGCTAGTGTTTAATTCACTCAATGTTGGCTCTGATACCAACCTGTCACACCCCAAATTTCCACGTGTCACCGGTGGGCCCGGTAGGGGAGTATCGTGACGTGGTTGGCAACATAATAGTCAAACAACACAATATTTAAATGCACAGCGGAAGCAAAGTATAGATTCATTTCAACCAAACAATATTGTAATATTAAGTATCACAAATAGTTGAATATAAATCCACAGGTAGATTAAAATAAAAGGAAACAATGTTCAACAGTCTATGACATCCAAGCTTGCGAGACTTATTGTGGACGCTAGGAGAAAAGCCAGCCTATTACGCGTAGTACCTGCACTTAACCTTTTTGAGAAAATACGTCAGTTTACACTGGTAAATACAATCAACCGACTCATTTTGAAAAGAGTTTATGAAAACG
Organism: Helianthus tuberosus; assembly: GCA_030545235.1. NCBI lineage: Eukaryota > Viridiplantae > Streptophyta > Magnoliopsida > Asterales > Asteraceae > Helianthus > Helianthus tuberosus. The sequence continues at coordinate 174,404,934 of CM060430.1, read as the reverse complement.
AATTTAAGGCACAAGATAATATTTTATAACTTGGGATAATTATTAGAATATAATACTTGTAAAGGATTTACATGTTTCTTATGCGTTCAGTAGCCCGGATCGAGCCGGGTTAAAGATCAATAGACACACCACATTATGTATATGAGACACCGACGGGCGTACGCCTACGCCCCGTGCTTAGGTCGTGGCCATTTCGTAAAATGATGCAAGGGGTATCCGGGACATGGTCATTAACCCCCCCAAAGGCTTTAAGCAAACAAAACAATTTAAACGAGACATTTCAATACTTTAACCATCATACAATTAAAGATTCAATGCCCGACCAAGCGGTATTTTATATACCGTACCCCAAGCCCGTATAGGGAAAATAAGTTAAAAGTATTTACCTGAGCAAGTATAAATCACAATCAGCGAGTGCAAGTATCTTTTACCGGGTCTCCTATTCTGGAACGAAGGTTTATAACAACCTATTAGAATCCTAACGGCCTTTAGTTAAGCTTAAGCTTAGGCCGGTTAGTTTTAAAGATAGATACGTTTCAAACGCACGATTAAGCGAAGACCGGAATAGAATGTGATTTAGACCCGAAGAGTTTGAAGACTTGTCTTATATGGGTAATCTAAACACATTCTGGATTTTGAGATAAAACCGATAAGGTTTGACCCGTTTCGGCTAATTTATGTAAACTAGTTACATAAACCGAACCGAACGCGCATGAAGCGTAACGGGTAACCATAAGAGTCCTAAACAGGTTTCCTAAGTTAACATGCCTTAAATATGTTGTGATATCAGTAGGATACCTTCCATTATGCCCAAAACGAGTTTAATCTCACATTGAGCCCCGTAGGGGTATTTTGGTCATTTTAAAGATTATAAAAGGGATTAACTAAGCTTCTGTGATCCCGGTCTGAATAAATCAGTAAAATAGTTTATTTTAACTTGGTATATCAGTTGGTGTTAAGTTCTATGTGGCAAAATGGTTTTAAACCCTTACTATGCGCTTAATACGCGTATAACGTCGTTTTAAGCGATTTACGGGTTAAAATAGTATTCTGAGTTTCCAGGTCAGTTCATAAGGTTTAAAACACTTCATTTATTATTTAAAATCAGTAGCAATTGGATTGGTAGCAAAAGGACTTGTAAAACTCATTTTATGGCCGAAAAGGGTATAATCGGTATTTACCGAATCAAGGCACTAATCCTAGCTTATGATTAGTTTAAAAATAATTAAAAATCTTCAAAAATCCCAAAATATTATATTACATCAGTGGTTAAAAGGTTTGGTGTCAAAAATTGGGTTAAGATAGGCTTTACGCTAATGACGCCGTTTAATTACTAAGAAGCGTTCTAATTACGTCATTAAGCATAACTCCTAATCTAGACCTCCAATTGATGTGAAAATTTAGGGACATGTTTTTTAATCAGTAACAAAGATTATTGTACTTTCACATTTCCAAAATTCTCTTTGTATGGTCATAAGGGCATTATGGTCCATATTTAAGCACTTAACGGAAACGTCGGACAATTAAGGATTTAAGTGGTATAAACGCAGAGGGTTATACAAACATGTAACTAGGTCCTAATGGAACTTTAAGGCATGTCTAAACCTATCTAAACCGGGTCAGAACTGAAGTCAAAGCAAAAGTCAAACTTTTGCGTCTTTCGGTTCCGAATCGGTTCAAAACAGAAAGTTGTCGAATCAAACAAGCTTAGACAAGTTCCTATACTTATTATCAGGTTATATGAATGATAAAATAGGTTACACGCCTTTTACATCGTTAATTATGCGTTAAATCAAAGTTTACAATTATGTTGACTTTTTCTAAACATCTTTGACTCGACAAATGACCTAGTTAGGATGGGAATCAGTGAGTACCCTTTTAAGGGTTTAAAGCCCACATAATTACCAACTTATAACTACCTTAAGTTTGCCTAATCGCTGGACCGTTAGCGATTAATCGTTAAGTCAAACCGTAATTACGACGGTTTGACTTTTAAGCTATAAACTAATCAAAACTTAATTAAGAAAGGTCAAGCATACTTACAAGTGTCTAATGGATGATTAGGAAGGCTTGGAGTTGGCTTTGGAGTTCCAGAAATGATCAGATATGAGTGCAAGAATGTTTGCAAACTTGGAGGCCTTATATAGTGTTTTAAACACCATGAATTGTTGACATGTAAGGCTACAAATGACCACAACTCTCCCACATGTGTCCCTAGGGTCTAGGAACTTTTTAAGGGTCGCCCATGAATGAAGAAACATCAACTAAGTCGGTTAAAATGCAGAAAACAGGCTACTGCCGGTTTTATTGTCGCTGGGCTACGCTTGCGCACCGTAAGGGTTGACCCTTGCGGTGCGTAAGCCCTTGGCAGAAGGTAAAAACTTGTTGTTCGTTGAAATTTTGAAAGGGCAAGTGGGTATAAATGAATTGTGGGCTTCAAATTTACAGTAAGGGACCTCAAGAACGTGCATTTGAACAGTTTAAATCACTTTTGTGATGTACAGTGTCTTGGACATTATCAAAAAGTCGTAAAGGAAGGGTTTATCGTAGAATTTCATAGGATCCTGTCTTGTGCAATAATTCATTATCAAAATACTCGGTCTTGGGTATTGTCAGATGTTTAACATAAGTCAGGGTCTTGGGATTTATAATTTTGGTCAATCAGAGGTATTTTAATTAACATGTCGACGCTTTAAATCCTACCATACATCTTTGACTAGATCCGGGTTTCTAACATTTTTGTCTTGTATGACACGTGTCGTTATTTTATTGCACACGAATTTTCGAGGTGTCACATTTCCAAAGCAACAGGAGTGAACGGATTTGTTTTCTTAGCTACAGAGCCGTTTGCATCTGAGCTGCTGGAAGAAGATGAATCTTCTCTTTCCATTTTTCGTAAATGGACAACCTCCGAAAATGTAGACCCAGGGGTCAATCGGATATTAGCCTTCTTTGAATGAAGGTCTCGCATGGCTTGTGAGGCCTCTGGCATGCTTTTTCCCAAAGCATCAGGGATCAACGGATTTGTTGAGTCTTTACCAGTCGCCGTTTGCACTGGACTAGATTCTGTTTTTAGCTTTTCAGCATCCTGGACAGAATTTCCAGTTAAGATCATAGTTGTGTAGACACTGATCTGATCTCTGATGGATCTTAATTCTATTTCTAGAATTTTTTCTTTAAGACGTAGAGCCTTAAGATCTTCTTCCATACTGGAAGTTTTTTTATAAAAACAATTTCTTTAGGCGTAAAGCCCTTAAATCTTTCATCCCCCTTTCTTTTTAAAGGTTTTTTGTAACTTGAAGGTGATGATTTTTGGTGAAGAGAATCCTTCTATATATAGGAGCAAGGATGATAATGACATCATTGCTTACGATTTCTGAAAATCTCGTGTCAAGTTATCAGTTAACATGTTTTTGGCCCCCTTAAGATGCTCATTGTTGAATGAATATCGTGAAAAACCATGTCTGTTATTTGACAAAATGTTTACTATTTCCAAAAAATGTTTGTTTTAAAGAAATAACAGATTTCAAAATCGTCATTCTGAGTCTTCAGTAGAAGAATCGGATGACAGGTTATCTAATATTTCTAATGCATATACTTGTGTATAGCCATCAAAAATATTTTCAAAAGGAAAATATCCTTCAATTTCGGCTTCTAAGATAATTTTTATCTTTTCCAGAAATTTTTGTCGGTTGGGACATTCGTTAGCATTATGTCCTTCTTCAGAACATATCCAGCAACGACATTTTTTCTTACCTTGAGGACAAACCTTAGGTTTTTCTTTTGAAAAGTATTTTCCAAGAGAAAACTTTCTTTTCTTGGTTTTCCAAAAACGTTTTTTTGTTTTTGTTTTATATTTATTTTTATATTTCTTTTTGAAATAATTTTATCTTTTGTAGGTTCACAGCCAAAAGATAATTGTGGTAACTCAGCGAGTTTTTTACAACAGTTTTCGTTAAAACGTTTCAACTGTTTCTGTTTGTCAGAAAGATCACAATAGGATGCAATTTCTTCTTTGACAATTCTTGTAGCAAACCCAAGAGAATGCATTGTATATTGATTCTTTTCTTTATTCCAACGCTCTTTCGCCTTTTCTCTGACGATGGGAATTTTCATTAAGTAAGCATCAATCCATGGATGAAATTCACCTGTGCCTAATTTATATAAATTAGTTTCATAAAGACAAGTGAAATCGTCTAACAGACATTTGTCACAAATCTGTGCCTTAGCAAGATTTTGTCTTGCTTTTTCCAATATTTTTTTATTTTCTCGGTCCTTATCTGTAATGAGATCGAGACCTAAAAACATCATGTATATTGCATTTATGATTTGATCAAAAAGATCTTCACCATGTAAAGTTTCATCCCAAGTTGTCCCTTTGATGAAATTTTGTATAATTCCTGCAGACTTATGTTCTAATAATAATAACAAAGCCTTAGCTTGAGAGAACTCTGTTGAATTAGTCTGAATGATTAGACTGATCTCAGTGTTCCATTTATCAATTACCTCTTTTCTTTTGTCGAGGTTAAAGATACAATCAATTTTAATAGTATTAATAGTAGTTGCACTACCATTGTCATTACTATTATAACCAGTTATACCTTTATGATACGGCATGGAAAATTCCGTATCCTTTTTTCTACGCCTGTTACCTTTGCTAGTAGAGGCATGGTAAGTTCTTTGTCTCAGAGACATTTCCATATCTGAAGAACTTTCTTCAGTTTCGGGTTCTTCTTTCTTAACAGGAAAGGTTCTTGATTCTTCATTCTTCAAAACAAAGACCTGTTCTTTATTTTCTGAAAAATATCTTTCGTTTAAGATTTTATCTTCAGAAAACTTTTGTTCACATTCTTTGTCATCCAAAGTAATGAGATTAACAAGTTCTTTTATTTGTTCAATTGGAAGGGTATCCAATTGTTCATCTAAAATTTGTTCCAATTTTTGAACGATGGAACTCATTTTATCCACAAGAAAAAATCATCTTTTTATCTTTTAGACTTTGAATATCTTTTTCCATAAAGAATTTTTTCTTTTTAAATCAGTTAATTCAAAAAGTTTGTCATAAGGATAAATGCTCCAATCCGAATGTAATTCATAAATTCTTTGATTATTTCTTTCTATAAAGAAATAATGTCTAGAAATCTCTAGATTTATTTTTCTTAAAAAGTTTTTCGCGTGACCTTTATTGGTCATTTGAAGTTGATCCGAAAGGCCATGATAATGCATTCGGACTTTTAGAACTTCCTAGAGATGGATTTCCAACGTTGAAGTTTGGAAATGAATACTTTTAAAAGCTTTTTTCATCATCAATTTTTTTCTTTTTGCCTTTCGGGCATAAGAGTTTTTGAATTCATTTTTTCATCAATTTTGTCTGAAACATCTTTGATGATTTTTGCAGCAGTTACCTCAAGATTTTCGTTGGTAGAAAGACTATCCAACTTTCTCATTAAATCTTTAACAAGTTCCTCTAATTTCAAAAGAGTGGTCATGTTACAGATATAATTGCTTTTTTAGTTCTAAGCTCAATAATTTTTTGCTTAGAAGCAAAAATGTTTTTCTTAATAATCTTTATATTAAGAATTTTTGTTTTATAACTTAACATAAAATTTTCTTTAATTTGATTTATTCTCATAAACCCAAATTGTATATCAGCCTCTTCATAGGTGATTTGTTGATCAAGATATTGTAAATAATTTAAAATTGGTTTTGAAGACATTATTCTCCAATAACTCCTTTTAAAATTCTACCATATCCATCAATTCTTTCTGACATAGAACGAATTAATTGTTCAGTATTACTTGAATCTCCTATTTGTAAAGAGTTTCCAGCATAACTGTGTCTGGGTGTTGATACTAAAACCTGTTTATTTCGTGCAATATCAATTGCCCAATTTTCTTGTAATTGTGATGGCTCAGCGAATTTGCTGCCTTCAACAATTCCAATATCCGGGAATATATCCTCAATTGTTATACTCTCTTTTTCTTTGTACTCAATTGAATGAGTGCTGTTTGTTAAAGCATATGAGATTAAATAATTAATCGTAAATACTTTATTACCTGGTTCCATAAGATCAGTTCTTTCACACTGATGTATAAAACTCAAAGTTTTGTCGAAATCCTTAGAATCACGATGTAAAGCAAATTTAGGATAGATAGTAAACATAAATTTACCATGTGCTAAATTACCTTGAATTGCTCCCAGAAGAGCATCTTGCCTATTGATAATTCTATTATCAACGAGTGCCATTTTTATAGGAAAATTAATTCCATCTCTAAACTGTGCTTTTAGGAGGATTTTAACCGCTCCTATGTGTACCATATTGAGAGACTTTCTCAACTCTGGTTTAATATGCAAAAGCTTTTTTGCTATTTCACCCTTTGTCAAGAGTGGCAAATAAACTTCACCTGCTGTATTTTTTATGTCAACTGAAAGTTCTTCAGTGTTAAAACAATAAAATATTTTATTTTTTCTAGAAAAGGCTCTAGAAACTAAACTTTGTAAAGTTTTTGGTTGATTAAAAACCTGTTTTGTGTCAAGCTTGAATTTAAGCTTGCTAATTTTTGTTAGTTGATCAGAATTAATCATGTAATCTGATACAAAACCTTTTTCGTTTTCACTAAAGTTTAAAACTTCAGTTATTTCTTCAGATTCATCTGAATCGTTTTTAAAAAGATTGTTATTTTCCATTAATTTATGAAATAAAACATATATTAAATTACTCTATCATGTCTTCAAATGGGGTACGGGCACCCCTCTGGGTTCAACCAGGCACCAGGACACCGTCATCATCATCAAGAGTAGGGCGGGCGGGTTGGTTTTGTCACAAGGAGTATCCATGTAAGATTTGAGTTTTTTAAGGGGGTTATTGACCTTGGGATTGGTTGATGAGTTTTAATTAGTTGGGGCGCCGCCAGTGTTTTGTGACTTAAGGGTAGTTTTTATGACTTTTAACACAATAGGATTTGATTGATTGGAGCAAAGATACTACCCTTGGATGCCTCTTCCCCTAATAATGTTATCTAGTTAAGAAATTCCTTAATACTACTTCTTCTTTGGGGTTAAAATGAACATAGGTAACATAATCAAATTTACTTATTTAAATTAGTTTTTTTTTACATTTACTTCCACTAATTAAATTGCCTTCCCGCTTGGTGGTTGGTTTTAGTCTCCTTAGTCTAATTAAATTGTCTGATCAAATGCAAGTTGTCTAGGAGGCTTAATTTCAACAACATAGAAGCAAAAAAGAATCTTGCACAAGGAAAATTTGTCAACGATATATAGTGAACAAAATTATGAGGGTAAATCAAGATTTTGTGTATTGAACAAAGTAAAAAAAAAAACCGAAAATGAACATTGAAAATGTCTAGATCAGGGACTTCACAGAAAACCATGTGTTTTAGAACACATGTAACGTCTAAGATAGATGTTAGAATTTTCCACCTGATGAACCAATAAAAATAAGACACGTGGGGTAGTGTCTAATCCTAGTCGTAACCCCAAAAGTAGTTTGGGGTAGCATCTAATCATGTTTGTTACCTAGAAACGGCCAAGGGGCAAAGATAGGTAGAGGCTGCCAAGCCTTTTCCCATTTTCTTTTTCCCCACGATTTTTAAATGGACATATTTTTTTTTCAAATGATAGTATTTTTTTTAATTACACCAAATTAAAAATAATAAAGTTCTCTTTAATTAGATGTAATTTAAAAAATATATTATCTTAAGGAAAAAATAGGTCTGCTTAAAAATCGATGGAGAAAATTAAATACGAAAAAGGCTAGGCTTGGTCTCTACCTCGGCTCCTTAGCCGATTCAGAGGTAACGACTAGGCTAACACTCGACCCCAAACTTGGAGGCTACCTGTAAGACCCGTCTCAATTTAACACGATTATAACATTAAATACGCATTTTTATACGAAAATGTGACTTTACAAAAACTTGTCAAGTTAACATTCATATATGTTTAAAGTATTCAAAATATAGAGTTAAGTGTTTTACAAAGTTCACTTAAAACCATGGTTGCAAAAATCGCTAGGCGCTCGATTCGGGAGTACTTGGGAAGTACTCGGCCTAGGCGGAGATTACTCGGGGAGTAATGGGCCTAGGTGAACGGTACTCCGACCTCGGCAGCCTACCTTGTAGCGAGTATTCGGGGAGTACTCGGAGCCTAAGCGGGACATTTACAACCATGCTTAAAACAAAAACAAGTAAAAATCATTGCGGAAGCTTCATTCGACATGTGTTCGGTTCACTTCATTGCTTGATCGTCATCTGGATGCTTGCTACAATCACTTACTATCAAAAACCAACTTAAAATTTAGTTTTGATAACTTATAAACAAATATAATCAAGTTCTAGCATCAAACAAACAAAATAAAAATAAAATTCTGGATTTAAACCTCTCGCGCCACGCGAGAGGCTCCCCGTGATCCTTCGCGGGCAGCGATGCCTGTCGTGTGCCACGCCAGAGCCACAATATCCCCTTGCGTGCCGCGGGGGAGACTAGTTTCCAGCAGGTCCGTTTCTGGACCTGCATTTTCTGCCCAGCTCTAGTTTTTATCCAAAATCAAACTTTAAATTATCATAACTTTCATTCTACATATCCGTTTTGCGTGATTCTTTTTCCTATGCGTCCGTAATTAAAATACGGATCCGTTTACCATCTTTGTTCGCATCGAAATCCGGTTCATAAGCAAACGGCTTATAAATCCCTTTTTCCAATTATTCGACCCGTTTAATTTTAAGTTACACCACATGATTGTTATCAAAAATCATTTCTAAACATTTTGCTATCGCTGCTGTAATTGTTAAATGATGATTCATAAAACTCTTCTAACATTCTTGATAAGTTGGCCATGGCTTTGCTGACTTCTTCAGCGATCAAGGCATGGAGGTCATTTCCTCCGCCTTCATGGTTGGGGGTGTGATTCCACCACCGCCATTATTATTATTGTCATTATTCTGACAATAATACTAATGTGATCCTCAATGATGTCGACTTTGTCAAAATGGTGATTTTGAAACCTAACAGTACTACTACTTGCTTCTTATTCTTGTCATCTGGGAGATGACAGAACTGAGCCTCTAATTTAAATCAATCATATATCATGGGTTTTAAAACGGATCTATTTTTGAGAATTTAAAGCTAGCTCTAATCTAGTTGCTTCTTATCCGGGAGTGACAAACTAAGGCTTTAATTTAAATCAATCATATATGATGGGTTTTAAAATGGTTACAACTATTTTTGAGAGGTTAAAGCTAGCTCTAATCTTTTTCTGTTCAGGGTTGTGTGAAGTTATGCTGAATTTAAGATTCTATTTTGTGTGTGAATAAACTTGTATTGACTCTTATAGGCCTCAAGGTAGTACAAGTGTTAAGACTACTATATACCAAGGGCTTTTAGTCTAACGGAGCGGTATTATAGTGTGTAAAATGATGTTGCTTCAACCTTTAGGTGAGTTTGAGTGTCACGGTGGACAATACTATAGATTAAGAATAAGATCATATTGTTGTTAAAAAGAGAGAGAGACAGAGAGATTATCATATAAACCTGAGTCCTGAGGTGAGTTTGAGTGTCACGGTGGACAATACTATAGATTAAGATTAAGAATAAGATCATATTGTTGTTAAAAAGAGAGAGAGAGACAGAGAGATTATCATATAAACCTGAGTCCCGATTTTTACTGTGTGAATTTTTTTTCCTTTTGGCAAACAAATTATAAATTTTAAATAGAAAAAAAGAGTACAAGGTACGATTCCATTATTCCATATTTTTTTAAATTAAAATTCAATCAAGAGGAAATTGAAAAGAAAAGTGGGTGAAATGGTTAATTATATTTCCTTTTGTGGCTATAATAGTGAAGTTTATCGCTAAACAATGATATTCATAATATATCCTTTTCTTTTACACATAAAAAATAAAATATTATTGTATCAAGAAAATTTATATATCAAAACACAAAATCAGTGTTAACTCACATCTTTAGTGTTCGTATAACATTAATGTGCAATTGCTTGAAACGCCTTTATACATGTCATTTAAACATGGTTATATAAATATAAATTTAAAGTTTCAATAGGGTTTCCTTAAGCTTAATTACACTTACCCTTCATATCCCACACGTTTCCATTTTTTTATTTTTTTTATTTTAACCTACCACCTTTTGAGTCACAATTTTTTTCTCTTATGACTTTAAAATATGATATTTTATAAATTACGAATAATAGCGTTGTGACATGCATATATTTATCTACATTTTAGAGTGAATTTTGTTCAAAACATAGTTGTACAAGTCATCAAAACATACATTAGGTTTAGATTTTTAACAGTTCTTTTTCCTCGATGTAAATTTTTTAACACCTCCATGGCAAGGCACGGGTTCACAACTACTGGTTAATATACAAATATAATATTGTTTATATTCTTGCATGATATGAGGGGATAACTTTAAACCTGTTAAATATATTGTTATTAAAATATATTTAGTTGTTGATATACGTTGTCTGTCGTTACAGTTATATAATATACTATTTTTTATCTTAGATGTATTCATCGTCTCCATCATTTGTATAGAAATAACATTTGTATTCGCAACATAATCATGGTCCTAGATTTCATGATCTCTGAAAAGTGAAAAGCATTTAATAAATTATGAATATAATCGGCTAAAATCATGACTCATGAACCAATTACGTAGGAAAACGATATTATGGTAATATGTTGCATTCAAATGGTTGTTTGTGGCATTCCACTATTCCAGAAATGCTAATGTTGTTAAAAACTAATTTTATAATTAAAAATAAACAATAGTCAGGTATGGTGATGAAGATTTGTCTAGTTTATTTTTTTTTGTACTTCGATATAAAAAATAAATAAGTATAGTTAATTTCTTTATGAACATGCCTAAATTGGAACACACTCGTTAGATGTATGTAGTGGTGCAAATAAAAAAACGGGTATGGACCCATACATGACAAAATCAGTTTTTTAATACCTAGCTAAATTGGAACACACTCGTTACAACTCCTCTTGCAGCTGATTTTAGTTTGTCAAAGAAAGATTGCCCTCAAACAGATGAGGAGAAAGAGTACATGAGTAAGGTTCCATATGCAAACACTGTTGGAAGTCTGATGTATATCATGGTCTGCACAAGACCTGATATTGCATATGTTGTTAGTGTGGTGAGTAGATATATGGCAAATCCTGGTAAAAATCATTGGGCAGCAGTAAAATGGATTCTCAGGTATTTGGTAGGCACAAGGAAACTTGGTTTAAAGTTTGAAGACCAAACTGAGAAGAAGGGGAATATGATCAGTGGTTATGTTGATTCTGATTATGCCAAAGACAAAGATAATGGCAGGTCTATAACTGGTTATGTGTTCTCAGTAATGGGGAATGTGGTTAGTTAGAAGTCTCAGTTGCAGCATGTTGTTGCACTATCCACAACTAAGGCTGAGTTCATAGCTTTAACAGAAGGGGTAAAAGAGTCCTTATGGTTAAAGGATATGATTGATGATCTAGGAATCAGGTTGGATGGTGTGCAGGTTAGTTGTGATAATGAAGGAGTTGTTCAGTTGTCAAAGAACAGTGTTTTTCATGAAAGAACCAAACACATCAATGTGAAGATGTTTTGGATTAGAGATGTGGTGACTTCTAAAGAAGTGGTGGTCAAGTGGGTTGGAACAGATGTTAACCCTACAGATGTGATGACCAAGGATTTGCCAGGTGCAAAGTTTACATTTTGCTTTAACTCATTAAGTATAGGTTAAACTAAATTGTTACTTAGGTGGAGATTGTAGAGAAGAAGTAACATTTTAGTTTAACTGTAACAACTGATGAGTTCTTAATAAATAAAACAAACCACTGTTTGGTACTAAGGAGGCAAACAGCTGATGAAAACCTTGTAAGCACTGCTTGTGATTGGAAAGCTCTGATGGCTAACAACTGATGATGAACAACTGATGGAGTACAACTACTGCTGTAGTGTGTAATCAGTGGGTAGAGAAGCAGTTGATTGAAGAGCAGTGTTTAGGGTTCAAGGACTGGTACTTAGTTTCTTGTAAGTTCAGGGGGTGTTTGTGTAAAGTTCTTACAACGGTTTGTTGTAACTGACTTTTGCAACTTAGTATAAATAGATGGTTTGTCTTAGATGATAGGAAGTTCATTGTTTTCGGTTCATTGTAATTTCTTTTCTTGTATTTCAATTTCGTTTCAATTCAATAACAATCGTTGGTTTCGAGTTTTCTCTAGGTTCAATTTCTGGTTGTTCTTTAACAGAACAAAGTAAAAAAAAAGCGAAAATGAACATTGAAAATGTCGGGACTTAACGGAAAACCATGTGTTTTAGAACACATGTAGCATTTAAGGTAGATGTTATATTTTCCACCTGATGAACCAATAAAAATAAGACACGTGGAGTAGCGTCTAATCCTAGTCGTTACTCTGAAAGTAGTTTGGGGTAGCATCTAATCCTACTTGTTACCTAGAAACGGCCAAGGGGCAAAGATAGGTAGAGGTTGCCTAGCCTTTTCCCATTTTCTTTTTCCCCACGATTTTTAAATGGACATATTTTTTTTTTCAAATGATAGTATTTTTTTAATTACACCAAATTAAAAATAATAAAGTTCTCTTTAATTGGATGTAATTTAAAAAATATATTATCTTAAGGACAAAATAGGTCTGCATAAAAATCGTGGGAGAAAATTATATAGGAAAAAAGGCTAGGCTCGGTCTCTACCTCGGCTCCCTAGCCGTTTTAGAGGTAACGACTAGGCTAACACTCGACCCCAAACTTGGAGGCTACCTGTAAGGCCCGTCTCAATTTAACACGATTATAACATTAAATACACATTTTATACGAAAATGTGACTTTACAAAAACTTGTCAAGTTAACATTCATACATGTTTAAAGTATTCAAAATATAGAGCTAAGGTAGGGTTTGGTATGCAGGAATGAGAGGTGTAATGGAATGAACTATTACGAGAGAATGAAAAAAAAATGTGTTTGGTTAGTCAACGTAATGGAATCACTCATTCCATAAGTTATTCCATTCCCTCAAATTCATTCCATCCACTCCCCCTGTTTTTTCCATTCCATTCCTTCTCTCACCCTACGTCACAAACACCGCCCATCACTACCACCATCTCCCACCACCACCACTTGCCATCGTCACCACCCGCCACCGACCTCCGCCGACCACCACCACCACCGTCCTCCGCCGCCACCGCCGCTCGTCGCCACCGCCATCGACTACCATCGCTGCCACCCGCCATCGCAGACCACCACCACCCCGACCACTACCGCCACCATCTGCCGACCACCACCACCATCCTCTGTTGCCACCATCCGCTACCGTCGACCACCACCACCCACCGTCGTCGCCACCACCCGTCGCCACCACCAGCGCCGCCACCCACCATAGGTGACCACCACCACACTGACCACTACCGCCGCCCTCCGCTAACCACCACCACCATCTTCCGCAGCCACCACCCGATACCGTCGACCACCACCACCCACCGTCGTCGCCACGACTACCACCCGTCGGCACCACCATCGTCGCCACTCGCCACGGTAGATCAGCAACAACCCCGACCATCGTCGCCTCCACCGCTAACAACCGTCACCCACCGACCACCGCCACCTATCGCTGCCACTGCCACTAGCCGCCACCGATCACCGCCACCACCCATTGTCGATTTAGTTTATTTCTCTTTTCTTACCTACCAAACAACACAAGGTAATGATTTATTCCTTTCCGACATGGTAACCAAACAAGACTGTGGAATGTAATGATCCATTTCATTCCTTTTTCCATTCCATTACCTCGTCCATTCCTTCCCTAATCTATTCCATTACGACATACCAAACAGACCCTAAGTGTTTTACAAAGTTCACTTAAAACAAAAACAAGTAAAAATCATTGCGGAAGCTTCATTCGACATGTGTTCGGTTCACTTCATTGCTTGATCCTCATCCGGATGCTTGCTACAATCACCTAATATCAAAAACCAACTTAAAAGTTAGTTTTGATAACTTATAAACAACTATAATCAAGTTCTAGCATCAAACAAACAAAATAAAAATTAAATTCTGGATTTAAACCTCTCGCGCCACGCGAGAGGCTCCCCGTGATCCTTCGCGGGCCGCGACGCCTGTCGCATGTCGATCCAGAGCCAACATATCCCCTCGCGTGCCACGGGGCAGACTAGTTTCCAGCAGGTCCGTTTCTGGACCTGCATTTTTTGCCAAGCTCTAGTTTTTAACTAAAATCAAACTTTAAATTGTCATAACTTTCATTCTACTTATCCGTTTTGCGTGATTATTTTTCCTATGTGTCTGTAATTAAAATACGGATCCGTTTACGATCTTTGTTCGCATCGAAATCCGGTTTATAAGCAAACGGCTTATAAATCCATTTTTCCAATTATTCGACCCGTTTAGTTTTAAGTTACACCACATTATTGTTATCAAAAATCATTTCTAAACATTTTGTTATTGCTGCTGTAATAGTTAAACGATGAATCGTGAAACTCTTCTAACATTCTTGATAAGTTGGCCATAGCTTTGCTGACTTCTTCACCTATCAAAGCCTGGAGGTCATTTCCTCCTCCTTAATGGTTGGGGGTGTGATTCCACCACCGCCATTATTATTATTGTCATTATTCTCACAATAATACTAATGTGATCCTCAATGATGTGGACTTTGTCAAAATGGTGATTTTGAAACCTAACAGTACTACTACTTGCTTCTTATCCTCGTCATCTGGGAGATGATAGAACTGAGGCTCTAATTTAAATCAATCATATATCATGGGTTTTAAAACGCATCTATTTTTGAGAATTTAAAGCTAGCTCTAATCTAGTTGCTTCTTATCCTCGTCATTTGGGAGATGACATGTAATAACCCTAAATTTAAAAATCATTATTCTAGAAAATGAAAGAATAATAATAATATATATTTATATTATAATCCATCTTTCTGTATATCAACCAAAACTATTATTAGTATTTATAAATTACTCACTAGGAAACCCTAATTAAGACACCCAAGTGATTCTGCACCAACCCTAAAATTTTCAGAATATTCAGAATCAGGATTAGGGCCCCTAAAACTCAGGGGGGGGTAAAACCTAGCTAACGATTATCCACATAACTTGCGGACGAAGTTGAATTTATTGATTCCGTCGACTCAGCTAGGCTAGTCCCACACGTGGCAACCCTATGCGTAAAATAAGTTGCCACGCGGCCCGCGTAAGGATAGGTTATATGTCACGCGGGCCGCGTCAAGGTCAAAATTTCAGTATAAATAGAGGATGTTGGGACTTGAATCTGGGCACAAAAACGACGAAGAAACTCAGAATACTCGCTGAGATATCGTCCAATTACTCTCAAAACACACACAAAACACAAATTAAGTATAGCGGGGTGCTGCAGAACAGGGTAATAACTCGATCGCTATTACGATTCATTGTCCGATCGATCAATATATCCAATGGATGTTTAAGTGCTGCCCACATTAGGGTTATACTTTGTCGTTCGTCATTAATTTGACGGATCATCGTTAATTCGATGGATAAAGTATTGTACTTTGTCGTTCGTCATTAATTTGACGGATCATCGTTAATTCGATGGATGAAGTATCGCACTTTGTCGTTCGTTGTGAGAATTTGATCTCGTGAGTTATCGTAAAGGCTGTATTAAGTTACTAACCTAGTTTGTGTGCATGTTATTTAAATTAGGTTAAAAGACTAATCAGTAGTCTAAACTCTGTCCGTATAAATCTGAAATATTATCACAAGGTAGCATCAAATTGGAATTATTAAGGTACGGATCCTTACCCCACTCCTTATTGCTTCATATTCAAATTGTTATAAACCATTAAATTACTATATATTTTTAAAACTCCTCACTTCTTTGAGTATCGATTCATTTGACAGTTCGTTCGAATTCTATTCTACTCCTTTGATTTAAGCTTTCATGTCATGCGATAGTATTATGTTAGTTATACTCATTATTGCATGTTCCAATATATGTTCTGCTTTGTTATGAAAATAAGTTTTATAAGTTATGTGAATAAGACCATTTGTACTCTGATACCCTGAGTATCGCTTCTCGTGGAGTGTCCCACGAGCATGTTGTTGCGGCATCGACATCATGTGCTCTATCCGTGATGGAGAGATCAGTTCACGGCGTCTCTTAAGTACAAGTGTGGTACATATAAGCTATTAGGAGGCGTATGGATCGATCCTAGAATTTAAGTATAAGGAGGTGGATAACGGGTATGCCAATTCGCCATCTCATGTGATAATTATACAGGAGTAGCTACCTGTGTATTGTCACGTTTTAAGTTTACTCATGGGTACATCCGTAAGATATAATTATGAAATTATGTTCCTGCATCGTATCATTTTCGCAATAAGTTTCCTCCGAATAACATTGCATATAAAGCGTTATTTGTTCTTTGAGCCTATAATTCCGTACTGAGCATTCGGCTCATTCCGTATAAATTTTGTATTTTCAGGTCAGCAGGTTACTTTGGGCGGGGAAAAGAGAGAAGAATAAAGTCTAGGAATAAATCTGAAGATGTTAGTTAATCAAATCGAATGCCTTAGCTTGTATATTAACCTTAAGTTAAATTGTCGTGTGGTTGTATCCTTGTCAAATAAATAAATGGAATTATGACTTTTGTTTATGATATCACTGTTATTGTGACACGTCAGCCCTTCCGGGTTGGGGTGTTACAGCTATGGTATCAGAGCAAAGGCTCTTTCCTGTAGAAAACTTGAAGATAGTAATTAAAACCTGTGAGGAATGGGTAGATATCTATGATAGGATTCAACTTGATCTCTTATTTGGTTTAATTCCTATGTTTATTCGTATAGATATGCCTCCTCGTCGTCCGCTACGTAGAAGTACTCGTACTAATCATGTACGTAACAACACTTCTTCGAATGAGACTCCAGTTGATCCGAACGTAATTAATGCTATCAACCAGGCTGTTGCCGGGTTGCTTCCAAACCTTGTTGCTCAAACAGCTGAGGCCGTTATTCAACAAACTCGTCATCCAGAACGTAATAACACGAATCCAACCTCTGGTGGAGAAACTCATGAGAATACCACGAACCATACTAACTATAGTATAGACATATGGATTAGTAAATTTCAAAAACAAAAGCCGAAATCCTTTAGTCACGCTACTAATCCAGTCGAAGCAAGAAACTGGATAGCTCATATTGAAAAGATCTTCGGAGTTCTGGGAGTTCCGGAGCAATACAAAGTTAGACTGGCTACCTACAAATTTGAAGATGACGCACAAACTTGGTGGGAAGGATATAAGCAAGTCAAAGGAGGGGATTATTTTGATGCAAATCTTTCATGGGTCGATTTTCGTAATATCTTTTACGACAAGTATTTTTCGACCGCTGATAAAGAAGCTTATATCAGGGAATATGCAGTGATTCGACAAGGGAGTGATGAACCAGCCTTTGAGTTCATTACTAGATTTGCAAGGTTGGCTAGTATTGTAGGAGACGTTGCAGGATCAGCAGAAGCCCAGGCAGAGAAATGCAAGTGGGCAGTCAATGATCGAATTCGGAAGTCGATCATGTACATGAAATTTAAGGATATCACCGAAGTTGCTGATGCAATCAAAACTTTTGAATTCGAAAGGAAAGAATTCTTATCTCGAACTGGGGATAATAAGAAGAGAAATAGGGAAGGACAAATTAAGCAAGAAAACGGCCAATCATCCACTACGCCACAGCATCAAGATCGTAAAGTGCAAGGAAATCAAAATTCTGGAAATCAGGCACGTCCATGGCAACCTAGACCACAAAACCCGAGACCTGCTCAAAACCAGATTCAGTTGTATGCAGAACCTCTTAGAGCTCAACCACTGAATCAACATGTAAACCCAAATCAAATTACATATCCTCTATGTAATACTTGTGGTAAGAGACATCATGGCGTATGTCACCGAAGTACAGGAGCATGCTTTAGATGTGGCCAAACTGGACACATGATTAAGGAATGTACTAAGAAAGACACTAAGAAGAATAACCAACCCAACGTTGCATCACCCAATGTTGGAGGAAGAGTTTTCGCACTTTCTGCTACTGATGCTGCTAATGTTCCAGGTACTGTATCTGGAACCCTTCAGCTTGGTAAACATAGTATCTATGTGTTATTCGATACAGGAGCGACTCATTCTTTAGTATCCCACTCGTTTACTAAGTACCTTCCGATAAGACCAACTCTATTAAATCATACTTTAACCATTTCCACTCCCATGGAAAATTCATCCGTAATCACTTCCGTATATAAAGATTGTCCGATCCGTATTGAATCTATTGTGTGTAAGGCCGATCTATTTCCAATACATATGTGTGATTTTGATGTTATTCTAGGAATAGATTGGTTGTCTAGACATCGTGTAACTATAGATTGTCATTCTCGCCATGTTATTTTCGGTGATCTTCATCATCCTGATATTATATATCAGGGAACTCAAGCTCATAAATCTCTTAAGATTATCTCTGCGCTTAAGGCTCGAAAATTCTTATCAAACGGCTGTGCTGGATTCCTAGCATCGATTAAGGATACTTCTGCTAGTGTTAAGAGTATCGATAGCCATTCCGTTGTTCGTGAATATCCTGATGTATTTCCGGATGAACTACCAGGATTACCACCTGACCGTCAGGTAGAATTCACCATCGACTTGATTCCTGGCGCCGAGCCTATTTCTAAAGCTCCATACCGTATGGCACCAATGGAACTGAAGGAGTTGAAGGAACAATTGCAAGAATTGTTAGATCTAGGATTTATAAGACCCGGTGTTTCACCTTGGGGTGCTCCGGTCTTATTTGTGAAGAAGAAAGACGGTAGTATGCGTTTATGTATTGACTACCGAGAGCTAAACAAGATTACTATTCGTAATCAATATCCTCTGCCTCGCATTGATGATCTCTTTGATCAACTTCAGGGGGCTCAGTTCTTTTCAAAAATCGACCTAAGGTCCGGGTATCATCAGCTAAAGATCAAGAATGATGATGTTCCCAAGACCGCCTTTCGTACTCGATATGGTCATTACGAATTTTTGGTTATGCCCTTTGGGCTAACTAATGCACCCGCAGTCTTCATGGATTTGATGAATCGCGTATTTCACAAATTCCTAGACAAATTCATTATTGTCTTTATCGATGACATTCTGGTGTATTCCAAGAGTCGTGAAGAGCATGAAGCACATCTACATGCAGTTCTTGGAACCTTGCGGCATGAGAAGTTGTACGCTAAGTTTTCCAAATGTGACTTTTGGCTTCTAGGTCATGTCATATCAGCAGAGGGAATTATGGTAGACCCAACAAAGGTTGAAGCTATTACCAAATGGCCAAGACCCACTTCTGTTACCGAAATACGAAGTTTCTTGGGTCTTGCTGGCTATTACCGAAGATTTGTTGAAAGATTCTCAGTAATTGCTTTACCACTCACAAAACTCCTAAGGAAAGGGGTGAAGTACTCATGGAATGAGGAACAAGAGAAAAGCTTTGAAGAATTGAAGAAACGACTCGTATCTTCTCCGATACTCGCTCTTCCTTCTGGATCAGGAGGTTACCAAGTCTACAGTGATGCCTCAAAGAAAGGATTAGGTTGTGTGCTAATGCAACATGGGAAGGTTATCGCTTATGCCTCCCGTCAGTTGAAGCCTTATGAAGTTAACAACCCTACACATGATTTAGAACTAGCCGCAGTCGTCTTTGCACTTAAGATTTGGCGACACTATCTGTATGGTGAAAGTTGTGACATCTTTACCGACCACAAGAGCCTCAAGTACATATTCACCCAGAAAGAGCTAAATATGAGGCAAAGAAGGTGGTTAGAACTTTTAAAAGATTACGACACAAATATTCAATACCATCCAGGCAAAGCCAATGTTGTAGCTGACGCATTGAGCCGAAAGAATTCCGGGACTATATATTGTTTACAAATCCAGCCTCATATTAGGAGGGATCTCGAAAGGATGAACATTTGGCTTCAGGTTAGTAAATCTGATGGATATCTAGCTAGAATGCAGATTGAACCCGACCTCATATCACGAATCAAAGATGCACAAAAGCAAGATGGAGAACTTTGGGCAATTGTGCAAAATCTTGAGGTGGGTAAGCAATCTGAATTTAGTATAGACCATCATGGGGTGATTTGGTGCGGCAAAAGACTTTGTGTACCCGATGACTCCAGCCTTCGTGAGTCATTGTTAGCCGAAGCTCACAGCTCACCATTTTCAATTCACCCAGGATCTACCAAGATGTATCGAGACTTAAGACAGAATTTCTGGTGGAATGGCATGAAGGAAGACGTTGCTCGATACGTAAGTAAATGCCTCACTTGCCAACAAGTGAAAATTGAACACAAACGAGCAAGCGGTCTGTTGCAGCCATTGGATATTCCTATATGGAAATGGGATGAGATCACAATGGATTTTGTTACCGGTTTGCCTAAGACATTTAAGAAGAATGATGTTGTATGGGTTGTTGTCGATAGATTGTCAAAGTCAGCACATTTTCTACCGATTCAGCAAGGATTTTCGGTTAATAAGTTATCCGAATATTTCTTCAAGAAATTATTCGACTCCATGGCACACCATCTTCTATTGTTTCCGATAGAGACCCACGATTCACCTCACGATTTTGGAAAGGTTTTCAGGCAGCTTGGGGTACACGACTGAAGTTTAGTACGGCTTTCCATCCACAAACAGATGGGCAGTCGGAACGCACGATTCAGACCTTGGAAGACATGCTCCGAGCATGTGCACTTGAATGGTCTGGAAACTGGGATGAATATCTATGCCTTGTTGAGTTCGCTTACAACAATAGTTGGCAAGCAAGTATTGGCATGGCACCTTTTGAGCTTTTGTACGGTCGGAAATGTCGAGCACCGATATGCTGGGATGAAGTTGGAGAAAAGATTATTGAAGGACCAGAACTAGTTCAGATTACAAATGAAAAAGTCACTATGGCACGAGAAAAACTGAAAGAAGCTCAGAGCAGACAAAAGAGCTATGCAGATCAAGATAGACGACCACTCGAATTTAAAATTGGCGACCACGTTTTCTTAAAGATATCACCTTGGCGTGGTGTTCGTAGATTTGGAATTAAAGGAAAGCTTAGTCCCCGTTTTATCGGTCCGTTTGAAATCCTTGAAAGAATTGGAGAAGTGTCATATCGACTGGCGTTACCGCCTCAACTCTCTCACGTTCATAACGTTTTTCATGTCTCCTCGTTAAGAGGATATAATTATCATCCACTTCATGTCATTAGTTATCCGTTACTTACAATTCACGAGGATTTGTCCTACGAAGAGGAGCCAGAAGCCATTTTAGATCGACAAGAAAGGGTTTTGCGTAGAAAAGAAATTCCATTTGTTAAAATCCTCTGGAAAAATCACTCTGAACGCGAAGCAACATGGGAGTCTGAAGAATCAATTCGTTCTCTATACCCTAATCTATTCTAGTAATAAAATTTTAGTCGAGTAACGGTAAATCTTGCTCTTTGATATATGTTCATTTGTTTCTGTTTACTGTCATTTATGCTTTAACTTATGTGAATATATTTTAGCTATGACTAAGCATATCTATGTAGGAAATATCAGTACTAATAGTCACTCTAAGTATCTGTAAGTCTCTATTGACTTTTCGTACGGTAAGATATTTTATTAAGATGCGTTATAGGAGGACCATTAGGGCACATATATAAGGAAATTGACAAGTATAGTCATGACCTTAGTTATGAATTTCAGATACACATGTATGGTTAGGAGATTCTGGTTATATAAGTTAGTAACTCTGCTATGAAAATTTCGTTTCTGTTACTTATGCGATATGTTTGAAAAATTTCGAGGACGAAATTTCTTTTAAGGAGGTAATAGTTGTAATAACCCTAAATTTAAAAATCATTATTCTAGAAAATGAAAGAATAATAATAATATATATTTATATTATAATCCATCTTTCTGTATATCAACCAAAACTATTATTAGTATTTATAAATTACTCACTAGGAAACCCTAATTAAGACACCCAAGTGATTCTGCACCAACCCTAAAATTTTCAGAATTTTCAGAATCAGGATTAGGGCCCCTAAAACTCAGGGGGGGTAAAACCTAGCTAACGATTATCCAAATAACTTGCGGACGAAGTTGAATTTATTGATTCCGTCGACTCAGCTAGGCTAGTCCCACACGTGGCAACCCTATGCGTAAAATAAGTTGCCACGCGGCCCGCGTAAGGATAGGTTATATGTCACGCGGGCCGCGTCAAGGTCAAAATTTCAGTATAAATAGAGGATGTTGGGACTTGAATCTGGGCACAAAAACGACGAAGAAACTCAGAATACTCGCTGAGATATCGTCCAATTACTCTCAAAACACACACAAAACACAAATTAAGTATAGCGGGGTGCTGCAGAACAGGGTAATAACTCGATCGCTATTACGATTCATTGTCCGATCGATCAATATATCCAATGGATGTTTAAGTGCTGCCCACATTAGGGTTATACTTTGTCGTTCGTCATTAATTTGACGGATCATCGTTAATTCGATGGATAAAGTATTGTACTTTGTCGTTCGTCATTAATTTGACGGATCATCGTTAATTCGATGGAT
This sequence comes from Helianthus tuberosus, assembly GCA_030545235.1. NCBI lineage: Eukaryota > Viridiplantae > Streptophyta > Magnoliopsida > Asterales > Asteraceae > Helianthus > Helianthus tuberosus. The sequence goes on along the minus strand of CM060430.1, from coordinate 174,382,277 downwards.
GAAGTATCGCACTTTGTCGTTCGTTGTGAGAATTTGATCTCGTGAGTTATCGTAAAGGCTGTATTAAGTTACTAACCTAGTTTGTGTGCATGTTATTTAAATTAGGTTAAAAGACTAATCAGTAGTCTAAACTCTGTCCGTATAAATCTGAAATATTATCACAAGGTAGCATCAAATTGGAATTATTAAGGTACGGATCCTTACCCCACTCCTTATTGCTTCATATTCAAATTGTTATAAACCATTAAATTACTATATATTTTTAAAACTCCTCACTTCTTTGAGTATCGATTCATTTGACAGTTCGTTCGAATTCTATTCTACTCCTTTGATTTAAGCTTTCATGTCATGCGATAGTATTATGTTAGTTATACTCATTATTGCATGTTCCAATATATGTTCTGTTTTGTTATGAAAATAAGTTTTATAAGTTATGTGAATAAGACCATTTGTACTCTGATACCCTGAGTATCGCTTCTCGTGGAGTGTCCCACGAGCATGTTGTTGCGGCATCGACATCATGTGCTCTATCCGTGACGGAGAGATCAGTTCACGGCGTCTCTTAAGTACAAGTGTGGTACATATAAGCTATTAGGAGGCGTATGGATCGATCCTAGAATTTAAGTATAAGGAGGTGGATAACGGGTATGCCAATTCGCCATCTCATGTGATAATTATACAGGAGTAGCTACCTGTGTATTGTCACGTTTTAAGTTTACTCATGGGTACATCCGTAAGATATAATTATGAAATTATGTTCCTGCATCGTATCATTTTCGCAATAAGTTTCCTCCGAATAACATTGCATATAAAGCGTTATTTGTTCTTTGAGCCTATAATTCCGTACTGAGCATTCGGCTCATTCCGTATAAATTTTGTATTTTCAGGTCAGCAGGTTACTTTGGGCGGGGAAAAGAGAGAAGAATAAAGTCTAGGAATAAATCTGAAGATGTTAGTTAATCAAATCGAATGCCTTAGCTTGTATATTAACCTTAAGTTAAATTGTCGTGTGGTTGTATCCTTGTCAAATAAATAAATGGAATTATGACTTTTGTTTATGATATCACTGTTATTGTGACACGTCAGCCCTTCCGGGTTGGGGTGTTACATGACAAAACTAAAGCTTTAATTTAAATCAATCATATATGATGGGTTTTAAAACGATTACAACTATTTTTGAGAGGTTAAAGCTAGCTCTAATCTTTTCTTGTTCATGGTTGTGTGAAGTTATGTTGAATTTAAGATTCTATTTTGTGTGTGAATAAACTTCTAGTATTGACTCTTGTAGGCCTCAAGGTAGTACAAGTGTTAAGACTACAATATACCAAGGGCTTTTAGTCTAACGGAGCGTTATTATGGTGTGTAAAATGATGTTGCTTCAACCTTTAGGTGAGTTTGAGTGTTACGGTGGACAATACTGTAAGGACTCTCAAAATTTGTCCTATAACGACCCGTAAGTATAAACCTGGACCCTGAAACCATACCATGTATAAAAAAAATCAAGAAATCAAAGTTCTTGGGTTTCAGGCGGGCCGCGTAAGGGTTAGCTTAGCCTTACGCGGGCCGCGTCAACTCTGGGTTTGACCGAATAAGCATCCGGATCCACGTGTTGCACACGTGTCGAGCCTAGGTGTGACACGCTAGCCCTAATCTACGATCTAGACCTCCTCGCGGGTCGCGTAAGGATCGGTTGAAGGTTTACGCGAGCCGCGTGAACCTTAAATTTCAGCTATAAATAGGACAGGTTACGAGCAGTTCAGAAATGTCGAAATCTCATTTCAAATCACGAGTTATACTGCTCTGAAGTCGAAAATTTCAATTAATTTAGTGAGGCGCTGCTCCGATACCGGGTATTAACTCAATCGCTGCTACAATTCAATGTTCGATCGATTAAAACTATCCAATGGATGTTTAAGTGCTGCCCACATTAGGGTTTATGCTTTGTCATTCGTCGTGAATTCGATGAATGTTTAAGTATCGCACTTTGTCATTCGTTGTGAGGGTTTAATCTCGTGAGTTATCGTAAATGCTGTATTAGTTACTAACCTAGTTCGTGTGCATGTAATTTAATTTAGGTCAAAAGGCTAATCAGTAGGCTAAGCTCTGCCCATATAAATCTGCAATGTGAGTCATTCTCTTTTTATCAAAAGTATTTTACAATAATCCATTTTCAAATGTTATAATTACAGGGAGTAAGTCGTGGATACTGGCTAGTGGGGTATTGTGCACATTACTAATTTTCTCCCTGTTAGGTTCATTGACCTACAGGGATAATCATCACTACTTAGGTGACAGGACCCAATAGTGGTATGACCATCGTCACCATTGTGACACGGCGCCAGAAAAAAATAAGATAGAAGCCATTGTAATCGCTCTTATGCTGTAATTTATAACTATGTGTCATTTTATGCAAAATGAGTGACTCGCCGGCATTTCCCCGCTGATAAAATATTTTTAAAACATGTTTCAGGCGACCTGCTGTAAATCAAGGACACGTGCTACGGAGCACTAACAAGCTTGAAGAGGTGGCTCAGTTAAAATAAATAAACATGTTTTAATAAATCAGGGAATTTCCTAGTTAAATTCCTCTATTGTAAATTACGGGGTTTATCTCCAATTTATGGAATAAAATAATTGGGCATTTTGAGTTTTAAAAGATCATGTTGAAAATCTTCCGCTGTCACATCATAAATACCACGGGTTCCTGTCCCGCGGCTCTTGACCGGGTAAAACCGGGGCTGGGGCCGTGACAGGAAAAGGTGATATCAGAGCCACTGATCGAGCCACTGATTTAAGCCTATTAAGTATTTAAAATACTTAATTTTCCTAATTTCCATTTTGTGATTATGTGTTTTATTAACTGACTACTTGTTAGTTACAGTATGGGTAAGCAAAAGCTTTCAAATATCTATCTTAAATTAGATAGATCATCAAATAAGAAAGGAAGTTCATCCCAAATAAAATCCTCAAAATACCCAACAGATACTGAGGAAGGAATATTTGTTCGAAAGACACAATATGAGGAACCACTTCCTCCTAATAAAAGAAGTTTGATTATTAGAAAAAGTCAAGAGAAAATGAAGTCACGGGAAACCCAGAAAATAGGCAGTAAACCACCTTGGGAAGATGAATTAGACGAAAAATGGACGAATCTCTACACGTTAGCTACTGTAGCAGTAAATGCTAACTTATAAGTTAAATCCCAAAACCAATCTTAGCACCTGCAACACTTACAAGCAAGAAACGTTAAACTATTAAATAAACCACTAGCATAATTCGAAGGTTTAGTTGTAATCTGGCAATAAGTTTATTTTAAATAAATTTTAAGTTCTTTAAATTACCATTTTATGATTTTGTGATTTATAAAATTTTTAACTTAGAATTTTGTGTGTTTCTTCATCAATGCTAAACAGCATGAATGAATTATCCGAAGCCCTAGAGAATCTGAATCTCTATCCTGTGAAAATAGAAGTTTCCAAAGATTTTACTGGTTACTTTGCCGATGTGGAACAACCTATGGAATTTCAAGCTCCACCTCTAGAGAAAGCAAAACCTAAGAAAAGAAGAAGATTTGTAGGTTGGAGACGTGTACGCAGAAGGAAACCAACAACTAAGAGACTTCCCAAGATAGAAAATCCTATGGATAAAGGAAAAGGAATTAAGATTGAGGAAAATCCTAGGCAAACCGGAATAGAAAATTTGGGAAATTCTAAGCCAGCAGGAATAGAAATTGGTGAAAGTTCTAGGCAAGCCGTGGAATTACCATTGCAAGAGGAACTGGATTACATACTGGCAAGTTGTGATATTCTTAGGCCTATCAATACAAATCTTTTTCCTTATCCTGCTGAAAACCAACTTCCAATAAACCTGGAACCGGCTATCCCAGAACCTTTAATTCACACTCAACCTCAAGGAGAAATGGACGAATGGTGGACCAACGATTGGGAATTTCAAAACCTCCTAAACAATCCTTATACCTTCTTCCCTCAGATCGACCCAGAACCTGCACCAAATCCACCAATGAGTAATGAAAATTTAGTTGAACTCCGCCATTTCGGCGAAGAGTTGATGGATGCAGGGAATAGGATCCGGGAGATAGGAGGACAAATCTCCTAGAAATACGATGAGAGGGAACATTGCTTTTAATATCTTAACTGACGAGAGAAGGGGATGATGATAAAACTATGTTTGTATAATAATAATAGTAATAAGCATTATGTGTAGTAATCTAAAAATAAAACGTTTGTAAGATAAATTGAGTGTACGGATGCATAATATAATATATAAAAATGGAAGTCGAGAAATCAATAACTTTTTACTATACGTGTTAATGTGATTATGTGCAATTGTCTTGTTATATTTAATTATTTATTTTATGCTGATTACTTATATAAATTAATTACCAGATGGTAAACGCTGGTAATGAACCAGTTAACGAAGTTAATCAATCTGAGCAAAATCAGGAAGAACAATTGCTGAATAGGCAAGATATCGAGGATATTGTTGCTCAAGGAATAGCCAATGCTATTCCAGCAATACTTGATGCTGCTCGAATTCCAGTTGAACCTCAAATTATCCCTAGTAAACGTATTCATGAGGACAACTTCAGTAATAGTGTAAATGGAGGAGGTAACAATAATAATAACAATAATGTTCTGCAAGTCCCGATTCTCAAGAAAATGAAAGCTACAACGCCTGGTTGCACTTACAAAGAATTTCTTGCCTGTAAACCAGCTGAGTTTGCAGGTAACGAAGGGGCGACTACAGCACTGCGTTGGTTAGAGAAAACCGAGGCAGTAATTTATATAAGTAAATATGCCAAAGAAGATCAAGTCATGTATACGTCAAATCTTTTTAAAGAAGGGGCGCTAGAATGGTGGAACACTGTGCTACAAGCCAAAGGCAGAACCGTGACGTATGCTATGAACTGGGAAGAATTTAAGAATCTTGTGGAAAGAAAATTCTGTCCCGAGTATGAAAAGGAACAAATGACAAATAAGTTCCTGACACATCGGATGGTGGATGTAGACTGTCGAGGGTACACTTCGACATTCTTCGAGTATGCTAGAATTGTACCTACCCTGGCTTCGCCAGAACCGGTACTTATATCTCATTACATTTGGGGATTGATTAGTGAAATCCGTAATATCGTCAAGGCTGCGAAACCCCGCACGATTGATGATGCGGTGGATTTAGCCAATACTCTGACTGACGAATTGGTACGGACACGAGAAGAGAATAGAAAGAAGGAAGTAGCCCAAAAGATTACCCAAGGATTCCGTATGGGTAATCGTTACAATTTCAAGAGAAGAGGGACTGGGCAATCTTCCAGTGGTCCATTTTGCAATTCTTGCAAAAGGAAGCATTTTGGAAGATGCAAAGGATATTGCAATTTTTGCAAAATTCCGGGGCATCAAGAAGAAGACTACAGGAAAAAGAACTTCACAGTCTGTTACAACTGTGGAGAAGCTGGACATCTTAGGCCAGACTGCCCAAAACTAAACAAACCAGTGGATAACAAAGCCAAACCTGCAGAAGGAGCAAAAAGGAATGTAAGAGCCTTCCAGTTGACGACTCAGGAAGCCGAACTGATTCCTGACGTGATAGTTGGTACATTTCTAGTTCACAATGTCTATGCAAAAGTATTATTTGACTCTGGTGCAAACCAAAGTTTTATAAATACTTCATTCTGCCAAGCACTTAATTTACCCTTAACCCAACTTAGGCAGATTTTTACAGTCGAAACGGCAGACGGGAATTTTGTTAACATAGATAAGGTTTTGCAAAAAGAAACGATAGAACTTCTAGGCCATAAATTCTCTGCAAACCTATTACCTATGAAATTAGCCGGATTCGATGTGGTGTTAGGAATGGATTGGTTAGTAGCCAACCATGCTCGAATTCTTTGTGATAAGAATTCCATAGAAATTCATACACCCACAGGAGAATTAGTGGTGATTACAGGAGATAAGCCACGAAAGCCACTAAAATTCATTTCAACAATGAAATTGGCCAGTTATTCCAGAAAACAAGAAATGGTGTATATGATTTCAGTAATCATTAACACGAAAAGTAAAGAACTTAAGGACATTCCAGTAGTATCGGAATACTCGGATGTATTCCCAGAAGAACTACCTGGATTACCACCTAATAGAGAAGTTGAATTTAGAATTCATCTAATTCCTGGAACTACACCGATAGCTAAGGCACCTTATCGGTTAGCACCCACTGAAATGCTAGAATTGAAAAAGCAGTTAGATGAATTACTAAGTAAAGGATTCATACAACCTAGCTCACCCCCTTGGGGAGCGCCAGTGTTGTTTGTGAAAAAGAAGGATGGTTCGATGCGAATTTGTATCGATTATAGAGAATTGAATAAGGTTACAATTAAGAATCGATACCCATTACCTAGGATTGATGATCTTTTTGATCAACTTCAGGGAGCTAGATATTTTTCTAAGATAGATTTACGCTCTTGATATCATCAATTGAAGGTACAAGAAGAAGACATACCTAAAACTGCTTTCAGAACTAGGTATGGTCACTACGAGTTTACAGTCATGCCCTTTGGATTAACAAATGCTCCTGCAGCATTTATGGACATGATGAATAGAATCTGTAAACCATACTTGGATAAATTTGTAATTGTCTTCATTGACGATATACTTATTTATTCCAAGAGTCAGGAGAAACATTGTGAGCACTTGCATGTACTCTTAACTTTGTTAAGAAAAGAAAAGCTTTACGCCAAATTCTCTAAGTGTGAGTTTTGGCTACAAGAGGTACAATTTTTAGGACACATGGTGAATCACGAAGGCATTCACGTAGATCCTGCTAAGATAGAAGCAATCACCAAATGGAAGGTTCCGCAATCAGCAATGGAAATTAGAAGTTTTATAGGTTTAGCCGGATATTATAGACGATTTATTAAGGATTTTTCTAAAATAGCCGTACCATTAACTAAGCTAACCTGTAAAGCAGTTAAGTTTGAATGGGGACCTAAGCAAGAAGAGGCTTTTAAGATTTTAAAGCAAAGGTTAACCAATGCTCCAATTCTAGCTTTACCAGAAGGAACAGAAGATTTTGAAGTATATTGTGATGCTTCAAAGCTAGGATTAGGAAGTGTGCTTATGCAACGCAAGAGGGTAATTGCATATGCATCAAGGCAATTGAAAAAAAGCACGAGGAAAATTATACAACTCATGATTTAGAGTTAGGAGCCATAATTTTTGCCCTTAAAATTTGGAGACATTATCTGTACGGAAGTAAGTTTACTGTCTATACAGATCATAAAAGTTTAAGATATATATTTGGGCAAAAAGAGTTGAATATGAGGCAGAGAAGATGGTTGGAAATCTTAAGTGACTACGACTGTGATATTCAATATCACGAAGGAAAAGCAAATGTAGTTGCAGATGCCTTAAGTCGTAAGTATCATGAGAAACAACGACGAGTTCGTGCTCTTAGATTAAGTTTACAATTAGACTTAATGGAACAACTGAAAAATGTTCAAGCCACAGCAATCAAAGGTAATGCTAAAGGAATGAAAGGAAGAATAGAGGAATTAGAGCAAGGAAATGATGGGATTTGGAGATTCCATAAGAAACGAATTTGAGTACCTAAGCAGGGAGAATTAAGGAATCAAATTCTAGAGGAAGCCCATAAATCTAGGTATACTATGCACCCAGGAAACAATAAAATGTACCAAGATTAAGAAATAATTTCTGGTGGATAGGAATGAAAAAGGACATAGCTAGATATGTTTCTAAATGTCTTACTTGTTAACAAGTTAAGGCAGAACACCAGAAACCTTCAGGTCTACTACAACAATTAGAAACGCCTGTATGGAAATGGGAACTCATAACAATGGATTTTGTTACTAAGTTACCCAAAACCAGAAAAGGTAATGACGCAATTTGGGTAATTGTGGATCGATTAACCAAATCAGCTCATTTTCTACCTATGAAGGAAACCTTTAGCATGGAAAGGTTGGCAAAGTTATATGTAGATAAAGTAGTATCCCTACATGGAGTTCCACTCTCCATTGTGTCGGATAGAGATAGTCTTTTCACTTCTCATTTTTGGAAAAGTTTCCAAGAAGCAATGGGAACTCGACTAAATCTAAGCACTGCATATCATCCTCAAACAGATGGACAAAGTGAAAGAACGATTCAAACCCTGGAAGACATGCTTAGGGCATGTGTAATAGATTTTGGTGGAAACTGGGATAACCATTTATCTTTAATTGAATTCTCTTATAACAATAGTTATCATTCAAGTATTGAAGCTGCCCCATTTGAAGCATTGTATGGACGAAAGTGCAGAACTCCCGTTTGTTGGGCAGAAATAGGATAAAGTCAATTATCAGGTCCGAAAATTGTACAAGAAACTACCGACAAGATCACTCAAATCAAGGAAAGACTGAAGACGGCTAGAGATCGCCAGAAAAGTTATGCAGACAATCGACGCAAGCCACTAGAATTCCAAATCGGAGACAAGGTTCTCTTAAAAGTATTTCCTTGGAAAGGAGTAGTTCGATTCGGTAATAAAGGAAAGCTAAGTCCAAGATACGTAGGACCATTCCCAGTAATCCAACGTATAGGACCAGTTGCTTAGCGTTTACAACTACCAGAAGAATTGACTAGAGTACATGATGTATTTCATGTATCCAACCTCAAGAAATGTCTATCTGACGAATCTTTGGTAGTACCTCTTCAAGATATAGAGGTGAACAAAAAGTTAAAATTTGTTGAAAAACCTCTTCAAATAGAAGACAGAAAAGTTAAGTTTCTCAAACACAAACGGTTAGTACTTGTTAAAGTCAAGTGGGTTTCGAAGAGAGGACCCGAATACACTTGGGAGCTGGAATCAGAAATGAAGCGAAAGTATCCTCACTTATTCCAATAAATCTCGAGGACGAGATTTTAAATAAGGTGGGGAGGATGTAAGGACTCTCAAATTTGTCCTATAACGACCCGTAAGTATAAACCTGGACCCTGAAACCATACCATGTATAAAAAATCAAGAAATCAAAGTTCTTGGGTTTCAGGCGGGCCGCGTAAGGGTTAGCTTAGCCTTACGCGGGCCGCGTCAACTCTGGGTTTGACCGGATAAGCATCCGGATCCACGTGTTGCACACGTGTCGAGCCTAGGTGTGACACGCTAGCCCTAATCTACGATCTAGACCTCCTCGCGGGCCGCGTAAGGATCGGTTGAAGGTTTACGCGGGCCGCGTGAACCTTAAATTTCAGCTATAAATAGGACAGGTTATGAGCAGTTCAGAAATGTCGAAATCTCATTTCAAATCACGAGTTATACTGCTCTGAAGTCGAAAATTTCAATTAATTTAGTGAGGCGCTGCTCCGATACCGGGTATTAACTCAATCGCTGCTACGATTCAATGTTCGATCGATTAAAACTATCCAATGGATGTTTAAGTGCTGCCCACATTAGGGTTTATGCTTTGTCATTCGTCGTGAATTCGATGAATGTTTAAGTATCGCACTTTGTCATTCGTTGTGAGGGTTTAATCTCGTGAGTTATCGTAAATGTTGTATTAGTTACTAACCTAGTTCGTGTGCATGTTATTTAATTTAGGTCAAAAGGCTAATCAGTAGGCTAAGCTCTGCCCATATAAATCTGCAATGTGAGTCATTCTCTTTTTATCAAAAGTATTTTACAATACTCCATTTTCAAATGTTATAATTACACGGAGTAAGTCGTGGATATCTTGAATCACTGGCTAGTGGGGTATTGTGCACATTACTAATTTTCTCCCTGTTAGGTTCATTGACCTACAGGGATAATCATCACTACTTGGGTGACAGGACCCAATAGTGGTATGACCATCGTCATCATTGTGACACGGCGCCAGATAAAAATAAGATAGAAGCCATTGTAATCGCTCTTATGCTGTAATTTATAACTATGTGTCTTTTTATGCAAAGTGAGTGACTCGCCAGCATTTCCCCGCTGATAAAATATTTTTAAAACATGTTTCAGGCGACCTGCTGTAAATCAAGGACACGTGTTACGGAGCACTAACAAGCTTGAAGAGGTGGCTCAGTTAAAATAAATAAACATGTTTTAATAAATCAGGGAATTTCCTAGTTAAATTCCTCTATTGTAAATTACGAGGTTTATCTCCAATTTATAGAATAAAATAATTGGGCATTTTAAGTTTTAAAAGATGCTGTTGAAAATCTTCCGCTGTCACATCATAAATACCACGGGTTCCTGTCCCGCGGCTCTTGACCGGGTAAAACCGGGGCTGGGGCCGTGACAAATACTATAGATTAAGAATAAGATCACATTGTTGTTAAAAAGAGAGAGAGACGGAGAGATTATCATATAAACCTAAGTCCTGAGGTGAGTTTGAGTGTCACGGTGGACAATACTATAGATTAAGATTAAGAATAAGATCATATTGTTGTTAAAAAGAGAGAGACAGAGAGATTATCATATAAACCTGAGTCCCGATTTTTACAGTATGAATTTTTTTTCCTCTTGGCAAACAAATTATAAATTTTAAATAGAAAAAAAGAGCACAAAGTGCGATTCCATTATTCCATATTTTTTTAAATTAAAATTCAATCAAAAGCAAATCGAAAAGAAAAGTGGGTGAAATGTTTAATACCATTTCCCTTGTTTTGGTGGCTATAGTAGTGAAGTTTATCTCTAAACAATATCAAAAGGAATTTGAAAAGAAAAGTGGGTGAAATGGTTAATTCTATTTCCTTTTGTGGCTATAACAATAGTGAAGTTTATCACTAAACAATGATATTCATAATATATCCTTTTCTTTTACACATAAAAAATAAAATATTATTGTATCAAGAAAATTTATATATCAAAACACAAAATCAGTGTTAACTCACATCTTTAGTGTTCGTATAACATTAATGTGCAATTGCTTGAAACGCCTTTATACATGTCATTTAAACATGGTTATATAAATATAAATTTAAAGTTTCAATAGGGTTCCCTCAAGCTTAATTACACTTACCCTTTATATCCCACACGTTTCCATTTTTTAATTTTTTTTTATTTTAGCCTACCACCTTTTGAGTCACAAATTTTTTCTCTTATGACTTTAAAATACGATATTTTATAAATTACGAATAATAGCGTTGTGACATGCATATATTTATCTACATTTTAGAGTGAATTTTATTCAAAACATAGTTGTACAAGTCATCAAAACATACATTAGGTTTAGATTTTTAACAGTTCTTTTTCCTCAATACCTCCATGGCAAATTAAGGCACAGGTTCACAACGACTGGTTAATATACAAATATAATATAGTTTATATTCTTGCATGATATGAGGGGATAACTTTAAAACTGTTAAATATATTGTTATTAAAATATATTTAGTTCTTTTTTTTATACGTTGTCTATAGTTACAGTTATATAATATACGATTTTTTTATCTTAGATGTATTCATCGTCTCCATCATTTGTATAGAAATAACATTTGTATTCGCAACATAATCATGGTCATAGATTTCATGATCTCTGAAAGTGAAAAGCATTTAATAAATTATGAATATAAGACCATCCGGTATGGTTCCAAAGGGACCATCCGCTACGTCACCGTCAAGTGGGATAGTCCTAAAGGGGATGGACCTAGAGGGTGGGGGATGAACCCCTTTATATATATATATATATATACATATATATATATATATGTATGTATGTAGAGGTGTGTGTGTGGGAGAGTGGGTCGTCGCCAGCGTCGGAATTTGGACGGAGGAGACGGAGCAGGGGGGTGAGACGGAGCAGGGGGTGGGGCGATGGGGCTGTGAGCAAGGACGGGCCGGGGGGACGAGCCCCGTACCCAATGGTCTAATCGGGTAAAATCATGACTCATGAACCAATTACGTTGGAAAACGATACTATGGTAATATTAAATGGTTGTTTGTGGCATTCCACTATTCCAGAAATGCTAATGTTGTTAAAAACTAATTTTATAATTAAAAATAAACAATAGTCAGGTATGGTTATGAAGATTTGTCTAGTTTATTTTTTCTGTACTTCGATATGAAAAATAAATAAGTATAGTTAATTTCTTTATGAAAATGCCTAAATTGGAACACACTCGTTAGATGTAGTGGTAAAGAAGTATAGTTAATTTGTTTATGAACATGCCTAAATTGGAACACACTCGTTAGATGTTGTGGTGCAGATAAAAAAACGGGTATGGACCCACACATGACAAAGTCAGTTTTTTAATACCTAGTTAAATTAAGTAACACATGACAAAGTCAGTTTTTTAATACCTAGTTAAATTAAGTACGCGCAGGGAGCCTTAAAAAATTAGTGTATTTGTAGGCTAAAATTTCGATCGTCTCCCTTAAAATTTAGTTAAACCCTTTGATCGCCCCCGAGAAAATAAATCGCCGCTATTGCTACCCGTAAGTTTTTATAGGCTATAAATTTTGGCATAATAATTAACAAATATAATGCATTAAATGTATTGCACTATACGTTTTTGTAATTTTTAAAATTTTAAAAACAAAATAAAAATCGAATATTTAAAGTTTTATATGTTTTACTTTACATTTTTTTATGTTAAACTCTTTTAATATTTTTTAAAATGTTATTTTTAACCGTTGTAATTATAAGGGTATGTGTAGTGGGGCGGTATGCCCACTAATAGCGCCGGTATAGCGCTATGAACACCAAAACAAGCGGCGCCATTTTTGCAATTTTTCTTCCGGCGCGATGTGTATAACGGCGCTATCAAATTGAATTTTGTTATTTTTGACCGTTGGTAAACGGTCAATTCCTTAAAAAAAATTCAACTTTTTTTCAAAACTTTCTTAATAAATACCTCCTTTCCTAATTTTTTACCATACACACTCAACCCAACCCTTTATCTCTTCCACTTTTTTTTAGAAAATCTTATATTTTATACAATGCATCCATTCAATCGTGGCTTAATTCATCCCCGATCAAGTGCGGACCCAAACCAAAGTGGTAATCCTACTCGCCCCGTGTCGCCGGTTCCCACTCGACCCAACCCTTTCAATCGTGGCTTCATTCCTCCCCGTGTCGCCGGTTCCCATATCTACTCCGAGTGGTCGTTCGGGAAATAAACGGCCGTCAAAGAGGTCCAAAACAAACGAGTCGGGTGAACCCGAAACGCCAACCTCCGACGCTCGAAACACCGACTTGAACGAGGATATTCCGGATGACGAGCCGGGGGAGGAGCTACCAAGACCGCCCGGAAGAAGTAGGCGGGCGAAAAAGCCCGAGTCGTCATCGATATCTATGGGAACGGATATGAGTGACGCATTTTCGGAGATAAACAAGCGACTTCAAGACATACACGAACTCGGTAGTAAACGTATGGAGGAGAACCGCGAAGTTACGGAGATTATGCGGGATAGACAATGGGCTCACGACTTTGAGTTCTACTCGAAACCGCACGACCACCTTACCGGAAAAGCTTTGAAGATGGCGTTGGCCCAAAAGGAAAGGATCGAAAAAATATATAATCTTTGAAGTGTTGTTTTTTTTTATTTTTTTAGTCAAACTTTTTTTTTAGTGGAACCGTTTTTTTTTTTTTTTTTAAGTGTAATGTTTTTATTTTTATTTTAGTGTAATGTTTTTTTTAATTTAATGAAATGAATTTTAATTTTATAAAGTTAGAAAATAATTATAAAAAATTAGAAATTAAATAATTGAGTAATGATTACACGGGGGTTTTATGACTACGGGCTTAAAATGCATAAGGCCCCATAACGCCCACACGCTGACGTGGGGCGACACGTGTCGCATAACGCCCACAAAAGGGCGTTATGACTACACATGGCCTAATAGTTATTTTTACAAGATTAAAGCAATGACCACCAGGGCATAATTATTTATTTGTTTATGATATCAAAATAAAATTAAAAATGGTAAAATCATCACCATGACATCATTTGAGTAGCACTTCATCTTTACGGTTTTCGCATCAATTCTTTTTTATCAAATTGTGGGTGTGATTATTTATTAGTTTCTTTGGATCAAAACTAACCTGATGGAGAGTTTTTGATTTATGGTTCTTCATCAATAACCAACCCGGATCAATTCTTTAACTCTATAAGTTATCATTCTTGCATCAAAACCAACTTGGTTGAGGATTTCAGATTGCCCAGAACATAAAAAAGATCAACCTGGTTGCCAGATTCGAGGGTTTTCCAATTGCCGATTTAATCGTGTTTTGCATAAAATCCACCCCGGTGGTCGTCAAAGCCTTGCACGGGTTACAGATTGCAATCATATTAAGGTCGTCTAACAGCAGTGGCGGACCCATGAGGGAAGAGGGGTTCAATCATATTTTCAAGGGGTGCAATCGGGTTTTTTACTTAAAAAATACACGAAACCTTTTTTCAAGGGGTGCGTCCGCCCACCCAGTCATCAACCTAGCTACGCCCCGGCGTCTAAGTCTATTTGATCGATGGATGATTGAATGAAATGTCGTGCATGTTTTTTTAGGATTTAAAATATGTTTTTCTAGTATAAATAATATTTGTATAAGCAATAAAAGAAAATAAGAAATAAGAGAACAAATGGTAACCGGGTAATTAGACACTATTAGAACATTAACTTAGAGTTTTGTTATTTTAGAGACACAAATAAAGCCTGAATATCTTGATTGGAACAATGGATAAAAATGGTTATATTTGTGTGGCATTTCCCCTTTTTAAAATGGATATAAAAAAAAAGTGTGTGATTTGTAAATTAGGATTATTTTTTGGATTTGATTATGGCTCGGTTTTGACTTGATATTAATTAGTGGGCCAAGAACAAGGCCATTAAAAATCAACACAGCCCCGCTTTTCAAACAATCTTTGCCAAATCATGGTGGCGTAGGCCTTGGTCGTTTACTGAAAGCCCAGTTACTCCACTATGAAGTTTGAGATTTGGGGAGGCCTGATAAATACTGCCAAGACTTGAGGAACTCTTTGAATTGGAATCTTTTATGTTCAACATTGTTTTCAACGAAAATCAGGACACGTGGCATGGGAAAGTCAAAAGGTGAAGGTGTTAGGAAATTAGGATTGCAACAGATGATATAAGAGGCGTGTAATTACTTTTAGATCGAATTATTTTAGTGGTTATTCGAAAAATCCAATCAGATACAACTCAGATAGAGAACAAGAACTTAGTATGCGAATTGGTGTGTATTCTCGAACCTATGATTGTTTGTCACCAAAGAGTATTTTGAAAAGGATGATAACCACTAGTAACTACCTCTAGGTAGTTATCATTTTTTAAATAAATATTGCCTCCAAAATGTGCTAATTTACCCCACCCAGGGCCCAACTTTGTTCCCAGGGGCGCTGCCCCTAGACCCCGCCAAAGGGGCGCGTAGACACTATCTAAATGTATATTTATCTATCCAGTTATGTATGTATGTGTTTGGGTGAGAATATGTATTCACGCTTTCATGAATGGAAACTCCATAGTTTTGTGACTAATATTAAAAGGAACAAATGATAGACCTCAATTACTTACCACAACATAGGTATACAAGGTTGCATACAGTGTCAAAGGCAAAGTCTTTAAACATTTTGGGAGGGGAGGTTTTAGGTTCAAGTTCCATACACAGCAGGGAATAAAAGAAATTTGTCGTTAAAAAAAAGGTTGGACACAGTGTCAACTACTAGGAAATCTAAAGAACTAATTTGCCTTATTTGGTCTTGTAACAACCCTAATAACAATTTATTAACTTCTCGTGTTATTTTTCAAATTTTAATAACAATTTATTAACTTCCAGGGTGGCCTTTTCTCTAGCATCTACCGGAAGGTGCAGCTGAAGCCGCTTAAGACTTAAGATGGACAGGGGCGGATTTAGCATGGTTCCATGGGTTCCCAGGAACCCATTCAATTCGAAGAAAATGGAAAAAATTAGTGTAAATCTTGTATGATTTGGGAAAAAATAATGAAAATTAGTGAAAAACTACCAAAAGGAACCCAGTGGAATCCGACCCTGGATCCGCCACTGAAGATGGATAAGGTTGCAAAAGGGGACACTGAAGAGGAACGTCCCATAGAAGCATTGATGATTCTCAAGTAAGGGGGTGTTCTCACGCATGCTGGTCGAAAACGAGTGATTACTAATTTGCCATCTATATTTGGATATTGTCATATGATTGCGTCTTCGTTCATTGTTACTACATAAATGGTGGTACGACTATAAAATAGTAACTTTTCTTATAACATCTTAATCTATTAGTTTGGCTTTGTCTTTTGTATTTTCAGGCTGAAGAACTTGACAGAAATTTAGCAACAATATGTATCCATAAAACATATGTCGACTCGTTGGTTGCTTAAAAGCTACAAATTTTATTCAAGAACTTGAAATATCGTCCACATTTTGATCTTATATGTCCAATTTATGCCGAAACATCTTAGCACAAACAAGAAAATACCCAAAATTCACCACACCGACTGCTGCTAACAGCCAATACACTATATCCAGCCTACCATTGTTAAGGTCATCCTTCAACCACGAGGTGTTGTTCTGAATCAAACCTGTAATCGCTGTACTCAAGTAAAATCCCACCGCAACCAACAATGATATCATAGCCGTGGACGTACTACGCAAAGATGTTGGGAATTCTTGATAGTATAAAGAGATTTGTCCCGGAAAAAGAAATGCCTGGCTTATTCCCATAATTGTTAAAGGAACCAGAAGCCATAATGCAGAAATGGGCACAATAGTAGTTGTACCGATGCTTAACCCAAGCAGATTGTGGTCTCTAGCCGTATGTAGCCTTCTGACCTCAACTAGGGCAGCTGCCACCAAACCTACAGCATTGAGTACATGGCCGAACCCTATTCGTTGAAGAGGTGTTATAGACCAACCGGTTAGTTTTAGCCACATGGGAAAAATGAAGCGATCAAGGAGGCAAATTGTAATGCTTGTAGCTAAAGTGTCTAAAGATAAGAAAGAAGAAGCAGGGATTTGGAATTTGGAACCACCAAGGTATCTATCCATGGACAGAGCTTGGAGGATGGTGAAGTTGTTAAACATGCCAACCAGGCCACTCAACATAACACTAGAAGACCACAATGGCATAATTCTAATTAAGGTTTTCAAGTCTTCCACTTCTTGGACAGTACTTAAACTCCATGATCTTGTGTTTGAACCATCAGATTCGATCTTTAGTGCCCCATTATTTAAGAACCTACATGATATCTCAAATACACCACTTTCTTAGATATTCTTGAATGAGTGTAAAAAGCCGTTTTTTGTAGGTGGTTTAGGATACTAAAAAGAGTTTGTACAACGTTTTTTAAACGCGTTTGGTTTTTAGGCAGTTGCTACGTACATAGGGTAGTGAACTTACCAAAACTGCTTTTAGAGAGAGCGAGGTCAACATCCATAAATATTGATTTTCTTTTAATTCTTTTCGAATAATTTTTAACATATAATTTGATTTTTTTTTCTCAAATAACTTGTAAAACGTTTTTTTTCAAATTCATATATAAGGTTCTGTTTCAAAAAATATACTACGATATAAATTTTATCAAAGACTGAGTTCTTTCAAAATAAAGTGGTTTTTTTATATTTTCAAGACAAAAAAATACTTTATTTTCCAATTCTTCAGTTTGACTACAATTTATATAGGGACGTTTACAAGAAAAAAAATCAAACAAAACTATGTGTATAGAGTTAAAAGAAAGTTAAATGGTACAAGTAAACAACAAACACATACTAAGGCTATATATCTTTAGTGGGGCAATGCTTCTTGGCATGTGTTGGCAAAATGGAATTTTTGATTGTCTGACAAGCTAAATGGGCACCACGTATATCCACACCTCAACCATTAACGCCGGTTAACCCTCTCACGGGTTTGCCCTTAGCCCCCCTTTGTCGTGGTGTTTGGCGCCCCCTTGGGGTGATGTGGCTAGTGGTGTCAAGCCACTACACATAGTCTAACCAAACGTGTTTTAAAAATGTACTAGAAGTTACTCTTATCAATTTTCTAAACCACCTACAAATCAAAAACATTCATAAACTCCAGGAAGTTGACCGTACCTGAAACTATCTGATGGGACTATGGTAGATTTGTCATTGATATCAAAGTTATACTCTTGGTTTGTTGATGAAACCTTCCTCTTTCTAACTGCTGCAATGATAACTCGAGCAATGCTAGTAAAAGGGCTTCCTTTAGGCTTGGTTTTTCGGTAAAAGTTTTTACCGGACAAGAATAAGATCACACCAACTGTGTTGCAAACGACACATATCCCAAACCCTACTGCCCAACTCACATTATCTTGAACATAGATTATGAGAGTGGTGCTTAACACAGTAGCAGCATAAAACACAAAAAAGTACCAATTGAAATAGATTCCTACGCTATTAGAGTCCTCAAACTGATCAGCTCCCATGCTAGCAAGGGTGTAACGTGTGCCTCCGATTCCAATGCAAGCCAACCCTAAAATGGTGTATAGAACTCCATATTGAAGCTTTGATGGAGACTCGCATGGGAACTTGTTTGTACATGGTGGAGGTCTTAAGGATGGAAATGAAGCTGTTAATGTCATAAGTGTGATACCCTACATATAAAATGCAGTAGTTTAGTAGAAGGTTATTTTTTAAAACACAAAAGCAAGTAAGGGAAAATCACCAAAATGACGATTTTGAACATTGAATTCTAAAAACTTAACAATACTCAATTTAAAAAAATAACATTGACCTTGGCTTTTAAAATTACCAATCAACCGGTGTTTAACACGTGTCTTCTGGCACAACAAATCCATATAGGTCTCACGTAAGACGTTTTATTTAATTTTTTTAATGTTTCTAAAAGATAAAAGTAAACATACAAAAACAATAAACAAACATTCACTACTAGAAAACTGCTACTATTCCTACGTCAATTCCCTTCGGAAATCCGTGGGTAACAGCTGTTACTCACGGATTTCCAACGAAAATGGGTTGTAGGAATTCTACTCGAGGGTAATTATTTTCTAACGCATTTCCTACAGATTTTCCTACTCATTTCCCACACAAATGTTTCGTTGGAATTCTCCTACTCATTTCTAATGGAATTAGTTTTCTCAACTTTCCCACACATTTCCCACAGAATAATTATTTTTTTTAAATTTGTGTAAAAAATCAATTATAATTATTTTTATTATATAATTTTATTTATTTTATTTTTCTTACACAGTTCCTACGAAATTATGAAACGTATTTCGTAGGAATTGTGTCCGTATTTGTTTTACACATTTCCTACGACAATTAATAAATTTGTTTTAAAAATAACATATTTATGTATTACAAAAAAATTATCCATTCCGTTAGTAATTTGTCAGAATTTCCGACACATTTCCTATGAATATTAATAAATTTGTTTTAAAAATAACATATATGTATTAAAAAAAACTTTATCCATCTGTCAGTAACTTGTCGGAATTTGTGATACACTTCCTATGAATTGTAATAAACTAATTTAAAAATAACATATATTTTTTATAAAAAATAAAACATTATATTGTAATATCATTAGTTTTATGTATTTATGAATATTTTTTATAATAAATTGGATTACTACGCATTTCCTACTAATGGTTAAAATGAAAACGGAGTCCGTCGGTTGGAAATTTCCGACACTTTTCCTACGCATATTGATTCCTACGAATTTCTGACAAATGGTTAAAATGAAAACGAATTCCGTCGGAACTCCGTGAGAAGTTTCCGACATTTTTTCTACACATGCCAATTTGTGGCTTTTTGTCACAAAACTAAGATCCTTTCTTGTTCGTCGAAATTTCGTGGGAAAAGTGTCAGCATTTTCGTTCGTTGGAAATGCATAGGAAATTTTTGTAGGAATAGTAGCAGTTTTCTAGTAGTGATTGTGTTAACATCAGCTCGCTTAGATATCAATTTAACCAAATCAGTGGCGAATCTAGGATTTTTTTTCCAGAGGGTTCCATTTGGTATATTCTCACTAATTTTTTTTTCGAAATCATTCAAGGTTTCCACTAATTTTTTTCATTTTTTTTCCAATTCGAGGGGGGTTCCTGAAAACCAAGGAAACAACCCCCCCCCCCCCCCCCCCCCCGCGCGGCCCCCGGATCCGCCACTGAACCAAATCAATACTTTTAACGTTGTACCAGTAGTGACACGAAAGAGAACACAGTGATGACAGCAAAGGATCCATAAAAGGAGTCAGAGAGAACAGCTCCAACTATAGGAAAGACACTCATGCAGCCAACCACGACATTGAAGACTTGAGTGGCATCAATGCTCTTAACGTTGTACTTGGTGATAAGGTACACAATGAGGTTTCCTATCCACCCTCCTGCTGCCATTGTTAAAGTGAACATACTTCCTGCGTGTGCATCATAAGACTTGATTAATTATATGCTACATGCATAAAATATATCTAATGTACGTATAGAAAATATCATATAATTAACCATGATCTCTAATCACATTTATAAATTGTAGAATACAATTTGTTCATGTCATATATATTATATCTACACATAGCATAGATGATTTACACATAAAGTAATGTGTTGATGCCGGCATTCGTTATAAATAATTACATATTTGCTGTTATAAAATAATTACACGTGAAGTAAAGAAAGAGAGAACCTAATATGAAGGGGAAGGTAGTCCATCCTCCCCGTTTACTATGCTTGATGAAGACATTGTTTCTGTCTACAATTGCCTTATGTTGACTGCCATTTTCCTCTTTAACATCTTTCTGTAACTGATTGAATTCCATTCTTTCTTTCTAGTTAATTCTCAATGAGAATGTGAGAGTGGAGCATGCATATATATATGCATGATATTATGATGAGTTATAGGTGTAAATTTTTTTATTTTTTTTTAAATAAACTTATAATATCATTCCACACGAAAAAATGCAATTACAAAGCAATGGCAGGTAGTCGGGCAACAAGTTGCGCCGCCACCCCCTTTTGAATAGAAAAACCAATTATACTAAACACAAAGTTTGAAACCTTTAGCGACGAAGAATTACTATTAACGACTTTTTGAACCCGATTCAAAAGTCGCACAGCGTCAGGAGCGAGACCACCAAAGGTATCAAACGCAAACGGGACAAACACATGTTGATTCTCCAGGCAGGCTTTCTCATGTTTTGCCACTTTGCTCGCCTCTGCCTTGAGCACCGCTTGCCCTACGACAAAGCCCTTGTCCTTGAGCCCGACAAGGGGGAAGACTCCAGTTAGATCTACACAAGCGTGTTTCCCCCCTTCCCATCCAAACACAAGGATGTCCGCCGGGCGTAAAGTGGACCTCCCCTCTAAGGGGTCAGTCAGGAAATTTACTGGAGCCTCCTTTTTGGCAGAGATCCCGGCCCGCTTAAGAACATCGCATAACACATCTCTCACCCAATCATGCCGATATTTAAACCCTGGTAGCTCTTTACAGTGGATCGCGTGCTCGCCGAAAGAATCCAAACACGCTTTGCGGCATACCGGACATGGCTCGTCAACTGGGAACAAAGGAATCATCAGTCGGTATCTAAGGATAGCACGGTATTCCACAGCCGACATGTGTTGCCCCAATCCTTCAATAGGTGCGACAGACAGAAAATCCTGAGCATGTGGGGCACGTAGACATTCAAACACAGCTCTTTGCCGAGGGGATAAAACAAACTTCTCTTCAAACCTCTTGACAATTTCGCCATATAAGGCATTCGCCAGAATTTTCTGGGATTTAGGAGGGGCGGTGTCTTTAATGTAGAAACCGCCAATATCAAGGTCGGGAAGAGAACTATGCAAAAGGTCCAACGCACTCCGGTAATCGGAGTCTAAAACATCCCCAACACATTCTCGGAGTATGTGGTCTTGTAAACCCCAACACATTCTCGAAAGCATATGAAGAGGCATCCTCGGCCGTACAAATCCCCAAGCCTCCGAACCGGGTCGGGAGAGAAGCCAACCTCCACTGTAGATCTCCAAAAAAAGCACCCCCACAAACAACAATATCCTCTAATGCTCCCCGGAGGCCTTCATAAAAAAACAGAGACAGCTCCTCCGACCAAAGAAGGTGTAAATTATAATGAATAAAGCAACAAAATAAAAGTAACTGTTCAGACATGTGAAAATGGATATGTTTTTTTTCCATTATGGTAGCCTGTATAATTGAGATGTTAAATCCCACACGACAAAACATGGTTGCTTGTGACATGACATGAAAGGACAGAACCTTAAATTAGAAAATTGGATTTGGTCCAAGTGGGGTGAAAAATAATGGGTCATGCTATTTACACACGGAGAAAATTATTTTCACACCCCAAAGCGCCGCGCTATGGTCAAAGCTGGGCGCTTTGGTGTAAAGCAACAGACAAGATCTTGTCTGTTGCTTTACATCAAAGCGCCCCGCTATGGCCAAAGCTGGGCGCTTTGAAGTTTTTTTTTTTTTTTTTTTTTTTTTGTCTGTTGCTTTACGTCGATAATAGTATAAATTTTACGATTTTTCCATTATACATCATTTTTTAATATATATGGACTATACTGCAAGTTCCGGATCAAATCGGTTACGTGTGATGTCGTATTCCATTATATCGTACTTGTGCTTTCAAAACAAAATGATACGATATAATGGAATACGACATCACACGTAACCGATTTGATCCGGAACTTGCAGTATAGTCCATATATATTAAAAAATGATGTATAATGGAAAAAGCGTAAAATTTAGATTATTATCGACGCGTTTGTGAATTAAAAACATCGGTTCCAACCCGAAATATGGATTTAAAGTCTTGATTATGTTACCGTTGGAATCGATTTCTTGCCGTTGCACGCCATTTGATCTTTGAAAATAATCAAATATGGATTTAAAGAGATTTATGAACTTATTTTTACATAATAAAGTTTCAAAATCGTATTACAACAGAATAAAGTAACAAGTTTCAAAATCATTTTTTTTTATTGAGTTTGAAATTAATACTTTTGTAATTTTTTTTATTTTTTATATTTGAACTATTTTGATCCTCTTACTTTTGACAGTAAGAAAGAGTAAAAAGGTATGCAAAAATACTATTTCTAGTCTTAGGAGTCTAAACATGTAGAGTAGGTCTTTGCATATGGAGTGTGGAGGTGGTTCTATGGAGTGTGGAGGTGGTTCACTAAGTCAAAAGTGTTGTCATTTCTTTTGTTGGAACCATGCCCCTTCGACAAAAAAGAGGACAAGTGATAGGACTTGCAAAATGATGGTTTTAACTTGCTTGGTGTGGTTCCCAAACAATATACACCATAATACTACAATTAATAAAAAAATACGTCATGTACATGTACGGTAGGCGGCTGATACACATAACACTACTCATAGGAGTACTTGTGCTTTCAAACCAAAATGATACGATATAATGGAATACGACATCACACGTAACCGATTTGATCCGGAACTTGCAGTATAGTCCATATATATTAAAAAATGATGTATAATGGAAAAAGCGTAAAATTTATACTATTATCGACGCGTTTGTGAATTAAAAACAATATTAAAAAATTTAAAAAAGGCCCTAAGCGCTGCGCTTTGACCTAAGAGGGGCGCTTTGCCCGAAAATTTAAAAATGTAAAAAAAAAAAAAAAAAAACTTCAAAGCGCCCAGCTTTGGCCATAGCGGGGCGCTTTGATGTAAAGCAACAGACAAGGTCTGACCGCGTCAGTCCTTGTCGGTTGACTTTACACCAAAGCGCCCAGCTTTGGCCATAGCGCGGCGCTTTGAGGTGTTTAAATAGACTAAGGACGTGTGCGAATAGACCAGGCCAAAATAATAAAGGTTATTCTATTTCCACATTCTAAGGCTACGGGTGTGGACGTCATGGATTGGATTGGATTGAAACATTATTTCCACATAGTACCATTAATTAAATGATATATCACTCTCCTCCTTGATTGATGGTGATTCTCATGGATTAAACCACGATTGCCACAACCCTCCCATTTAAAAATTTTAAGACAAAAATAAATTAAAAAAAATAAAGGGGATAGTGGTTTGGGTCATGACCACACCCTTAGGGTAGTGGTTTTAAATGGTGAATTAAAGATGGATAATATGGTGCCTATGTGGAGGATTATGGTGGTTATGAGGGCCATGACCACACCCTATAGCCTTATAATATTATCATCACATCCTTTACACTCTATCTTTATGTATATATATATCTGTGTATATACAGAAAGAGATAAAGGAGAGATCGAGATTGTGAATATTTACACCAATAGGTGTTCTATTAATATTTTATCGTTAAGAAATTCCTTGTATTAGTTAAGTGTTTCCCTTAATATATTTCGTCTTTGGGGTTAAAATGAACATAGGTAACATAATCGAATTTAGTTATTTAATTGCTTTTTTTTAACATTTACACTTATGCCTTCCCACTTGGTGTGGTTGGTTTTAGTCTCCTTAGTCTAATCAAATAGTTGTCTAGGAGGCTATATTTCAACAACATAGAAGCACAAAAGAATCTTAATTTCGTAAGGAATTTTGTCAACGATATATAGTGGACAAAATTAAAATCAACCAAACCCATGGTAAATTATCAGGAACCCCTTTTGGCATCCATCTTTTATCAAGTACAAGTGTTGCCTTTTTAGCTTATTTATGCGCCTTTAATATACGAACAATGTTTATACGATATATTTGAGCATCTGGCGAGGTCTTATCCTGTTGTAATCAAACAACACCAGATATCAATCAATCGAATTAAATGAACAAAACTGAAAGATTCTTATTGGATGAAAACTTGAATCGATTACAGAATTTTGAAACATGAAAACGAAGAATGACCTAACCATTTGCTAACTTCTCTCTTATATGCTAAATTAACAAGCATCTAAATAAACACTAACAAAACATCTATATCAGCTTGACAAAAATGGTCCTCCATTTTTATTCTATTCACACTTAGCCCCTCTAACTTTATTGGCCAAGCTTTGACTATAATTTACAAACTTAATGAATTGACTTTATATCTTTATATATACAAATGCTTAGACATAAATAAGTGATTCTGTAACTTTTAATGAGAAGTATTGTTTTATAAGTTGTATCAAACACTTCATTAATGCATGACAAATTTATTTTTTAGAGCTTCTAGAATTATTTAGCATACTTGTGGAATTATCATGAAAGATGGTTTATGTTGATTTGTCCATGATTGTGAAAGTCTAGTATGAAATTGCTCAATTATGTGGAAATTTATTTAGAGATTATGTATGGAATTGCTATTTAAACTTGCATGTATGTAGAATTTGTGATAGTTATTTGAATGAAAGATCATGTGTGGATTGAAGTGGGTTTTCGAGGTGGGGATTGAACCCGTAGTTGTTCATAATTAGTTAAATTGATGTATTACTATATTAGCTTAAATAACTTAAAATTATGCTAATATGATGAGTATGGATACTTGGTGTTTGATTTTAGTTGGCATAAAATGTAACCTTCTAGGTATCTTTGAAATGTGGTCCACCAAGTGTTTGATAAAATGTCTTGAATGTGAAATGTGTGATTTCGTGTTAAACACTTTATGATGATCATGGTTAGGATATAAGAATTTGTATGTGTGATGATTTAGTATCATCTTAGTAGTATAGAATGTCAATGGTGAATTAATGGGAATCTAACTGTGAATTCATCAAGTGTAGGTGTGAAGGAAAAAGGAACAAACCATACAAGGAAATAAGAAACTCAAGACCACGGTAAGTTCGTCTAACTTATACCTCAATTTTATTTGTAGTCTTAAAGGTGTCATTGTGCGTTATGGAATGAATGAGGAATTCGTATATTATGTCATGTTAGGAAGGTAAGTAGTTAATCCGTTGAAATTGTGGGGCCTATTTTTATGAACTAAAAATTTGACAAAATTTGAATTGGGACCTATTTTTATAAACTAAAAAGAAAGCATTTTACTGTTGTAAAGGTGTGGGCATGACATATGAACAAATGGGTGCCCCTAATTCTAAGAGGCCCTAATATTTTGTAGTGATTAGGATTTATATTCTTGGAAAACCATTGGGGAAGCGCTAAATCAAGTCATTAAACGGTTGTTTTTCCGAAACAAGTCTTAGCTTATGCTACCATTGTGAACAACTTCTTGATTTATGTATACATATAGCTTATTTACCACAACAATTCTGCAGGTTTGTTTCTGTTTCTTTGTTAATCATGACTTCGTGAGTTGAATTCTGATAATTTGATTTTTCTCTTATTTTTCATAACAATTTTGCAGGCTCTTGTGAACAACTTCTTGATTTGTACATATCGCTTATATCCCAATCCCAGTATAGGATGAAGGTTTATAACAATGAAATTAGAAAAATGTCCTTGGAAATATGTTTCGCTTTGAGCCCCAAAAAGGTTGAGTCGGCCTTGTATATAATTCATATACAGATACAATTATTTAAGTCCAAAATTAGTGGAAAAAACATTTCACTAATAAATTTCCAGCAGTTCGTCAAGTAGGATATCGAGTTATCGAATCGGGATATTCCAATTTTGTAAATCGAAAAATTCTTTTTTGGGCTAATTCGGTTACAAAATAAATATTATATTTAATAAATTATATGTGCCTCTTAAAGAAAAGTTATAACTCACGAATATTCGGTCAAACATGACAAATTAGGCTTAGATGCTAACACAATTCGACATTTGGAAACTTAACTCGAATTTAGTTTTGTTCGAACTTCAGTTTTTCGAATCCAATTTGAGTAATGATAACACTTTGTTTTTAGGGAACCTTTCATCAAGCACTCACCTAGAAAAGCTTTGACTTCTAGTGTAAATTATATTATCGACAGCGAATCTCCACAACTTTTGGGCGAATTGTATCACTAATTTCGATAAGGTATACAAGCCCAAGTGTACGTGATCTTGATCGTCACTAAGACCCATACCATGCAATAGCTCATACAACATTCAAGTTTCACGCAGTGGTGGTCCTTAGTCTATTTGGAAACTAAACTCGAATTTTGTTTTATTCGAATTTCAGTTTTTTCGAATCCGATTCAAGTAATGCAAACACTTAGTTTATAAGGAACCTTTCATCAAGCACTCACCCAGAAAAGCTTTGATTTCTAGTGAAAATTAAATTTTTGGCAGCAAATTTTCATAACTTTTGGGCAGGTTACATGATAATTGTGATCAGGTATACAAGCCCAAGTGTACGTGATCTTGATCGTCACTAAGACCCATACCATGGAATAGCTCATACAACATCCAATTTTCACGCAGTGGTGGTCCTTAATCTATTTGGAAAACACGAATTTAGTTTTATTTGAATTTCAGTTTTTATCGAATCTGAATCTAGTAATGATAACACTTTGTTTCTAATGAACCTTTAATCAAGCACTCACCTTAAAAAGCTTTGACTTCTAGTGTAAATTATATTTTTGGCTCACTATTTGGAATCCTTTATTAGAAGTTAGAAACACATACTAGATTCTGGACATGTTAGGACCAACTCAATATTGTTAGTCTCCTTTTCCCCTAAAACAAATAAGAGTGACTAACAGCCAGTGTTAAAGTAATCGTTAGTCAGACAGTGGGGTGGGAACTAGCGATTAATCGATGATTAATCGACGCCTAATTGGGATTTTTACAACCATACTAACAGGATCCAACGATTTTTATTTCAAATTTGCTATCGCTTTCTCACGTTTTTCTTTCCTACAATTCTAAAGTATGGTGGAGCGGTTTTCTTTGATCCAAATGTTTTAGCTTTTATCAAATAATATAGAAAAAATAAAAGCAAATAGTGTAACCCTATAACTACAGATATATATTTTTTAACCAAAAGCCAATCAAAATAAGGAAACGTTAAAGGTCGTGAATAGTAGTCAACTCCATTTCCACTTTTAGTAGCCCTAGTGGAAAAAAAAATTTAACAGCAAAAACACTTTATATATATATATATATATATATTGAGGCAGATTATCATACAATATGCCTTATCGTACATTACGTACGGTATAACCACAACCGTCAGATCATCTCAATTAAACCCCGTGCTTAACTATTAAATTAATCAAATAAAAATATATATATCTGAAACCGCCAAGGTTAAAATCGTCAATTACGAAATCAAAATCCACTGATAATCAGCAAACAAAACTTCAAACAAGTAATCAAAAATCGATCGATTCTTATTCACCAAATCCGAATTGAATTTTGTTGAAATTGAAATTTCAGAACTGAAACAAATCTATAGAACATCTATCGAAGAAGATGATACAGGTTGAAAATCAGATAAAAATATGCGAAATACATATCAATCGTGACAAACAAAATTCAGACAAAAAGAAAAAGTTGTGTTTTATGTAAAGTTTGCGAATTCAAATAACATTATATGCGATGATAAAAAAAAATATGTTTAAGATGTCTTATGATGTGCGAATTCATGTCTTCACACATGCGATTTCAATAAAAAGTTAATAATCTTTGAAATTTATTATAGTTTGCGAATTCAATTTTTTACACATGCGAATTCATGCTTTTACACGTGTGATTCCAGGAAAAAAAGTTAATCTTTGAAATTTCTTATAATTTGCGAACTCATGCTTTTACACATGCGATTTCAGAAAAAAAAAAAAAGTTGATTATCGTTTAGATTTCATAAAGTTTGCGAATTCGTTTTCGATTCAAAAGAGATTATGAATAAAACACTGCTAATACTTTAAATTACTGTCCTACAAAATGCAAAAAAAAAAAAAAGATTTACGAATTAATAACTAAAATAACCCCAGATATAACTAATTATTACCGATGTGACTGTAATTTGACATGTAATGATCAATTTTACAATAAATACTACTGAACTTACCACCCTACCTACATAATAAATTTGCTATTTTAATATAAAAAACCCAGATTAAACTACCTTCCACATTAAGACATAAAACACGAAAAATCACACACAACAGACCAACAAAAATGGCATCTGAAGATTCAGTAAAAATCAAAAACATTGCAATAAAAGAGCTATTGTCAATTCGCACGTTGACGGAACTAAGCACAGATATCAACTCTTCTAATCTGATTCTTGATGTGCAGGGGAAAATACTTGAAGAAACAAAGAAAAATCAAGATATATGGGAAAAACTACTTGAAGAACCAAAATCAAGCTTCAGAGACGCAGCTTTGGATCACATCAAGGAGCAAAATCGAGCTGATGACTTAGCCTTCTCTTTCCTGAAAGATGCTCTAAACACTGTGAAGGAAAAGATGGAGTTCAGCTCTGCTGAACGTGACAAAATCTTTTCTTCAAGTAACTAATTTCATGTTTGATCTTTTTATGGTTGTGTTAGACAATAACAACTATTTTATATTTTTGGTATATGTTTTGAACAACTCTTATAATTGATTATAATATAAGGCTCATAATATAAAATCTCATGAATGATTTGAATATCTTTATCACGAAAAAAACAAAGATAAACTCAAAATCGCATGTATTAAAAGTGAAATCGCATATAGGTCTAATTATAAAACTGATGCATATAAAATCGCATGTGTATATACTAAAATCGCATGAAAGAATGATATAAAATAGATGAATATAAAATCGCATGTGTTTTGTATAAATTCGCATTTACATTTAAAAAAAATTAGTCTTCCTCATCATCTTCTGAAACCTCCTCCCACTGATCTTCTTCTTCGGATCCATCATCATTACTACCGCTGTAATCTTCAAACTCATTTTCTTCTTCATCGTCATCTTTGTCTCTGAGAACATTTTCAATCTGGACGCCCTTCGTCTTCTTTTTTTGTTGTTTACCTTGTTGTTTGTCTTTCAGAATCTCGCAAGTCCGAATATCATGCCCTTTTTCATTGCATACACTACATGTCCTTGACCTTTTTCCTTTGCGGCTGATCATTTGTTCCTTCTTGGATTTAATCCTTTTATGCGAGCCACGACCTTTGTTTCTTATACCAACCGGCACACGGACAATAGGAGGAGCATTAGTTACTGCTTGTTGATAACCAATCAACTTTGAAAATCGGTCAAATTTTGGATCAAGTTGCTTGGTTATACGACTCTGGTCAACTCTCTCTTTAAGCTACATCATTTGATCCCTCACTAAAACAAGTTGATCAAGGTCAGAAATCAAATTGCTAACCAAATACTCCCCTGTGTGGATGATTTCACGAGCAATCCGTTTAGCCTTGTGTTGCACATCCTTCCCACCCACATTTAAATTGTACTTCACAACTAACTCATTAGGCACCACATCCTTCGTCCATCTCTTCATAACATATTTGTTTGGGATTTCTTTTGCACCAAACATCTTGAAAAGAAAATATATATGTTTGCATAGCAGCCCATACTGCTCAAAACGCAAACAGCTACACTGTGCAGTTACATCATTTTCAAGATTCTTGAACCACACCTAGGAAAACCAAAAGAAAAAATATATATTTAAAATTAAAATCGCATGTTTAACATAACAAATTCGCATGTATAAAAAAACTTTTAAATGTACAAAATTTAAAATCGCGTGCGTATATCAAAATCGCACATTGCAAAAAAACATGATCTGAAAAAATGAAATTCGCATATAGGTTTTCAAAAATCGCATGTTTGAAATATATATGCTATAATACCTCCAATAAACCATCTCCATAGGCTTTAAAGTCTTTCAACAATATCCTGATCTTTGGACCCTCTATTTTGGTGTCCATCGGCAGACATTCAGAAATAGTTCCATAAATCTCTATTTGCTGATCAAAGAATATAGACCTGGTGAATATCTTAGCAGTATCTTTTTCCAAAGAAGTTTCGCTCCAATCAGCAGGCTCAGTATATCTTGAAATATGATCATTCTTTCTGTGATTGAACCTTTGGACATCCATTGCACCATCAAAATGATTCATAAACTCTACGAGAGTGAGTTGGGAATTAGCCACCTGGCAAAAAAAAATGGTTCTCACTCTCTGATCTTGAAGTTGTTCTCATAAGTCCAGACATTAGCTCGTGCCGGTAAAAAGCCGGAATCCACATAGATCTCATAACGAACATATCATCAATCCATTTGTTTTCAGTGAGACCGAACTCAATCATCACCAACTTCCACTGTCGCTAGAATTCTTTAGGCTCAATGGAATCAGTCCATACAATGTCACACATCCTCCTTTTAAACTCATCATTATTACACAACTCGTGTCCAACCTATAACAATAAATGATTTTTATATCAGCCTATAACAAAATCTATATTATAAAAAAAACGCTAACGAAAGACAATATAGCATGCTATACCTTATCTGCCACTTTTTTCATTATGTGCCACATGCACAATCTGTGTCTGTTGTTAGGGAAAACCTCCTCAATAGCCTGTTTCATAGCAGGGTCTTGGTCCGTCACTACAACCTTTGGCTGCCGACCAAATGACTTTAAGAATGAATTCAGCTGTCATTTATATGATTCAATGCTCTCCGATGCCAACAACCCAGCTCCGAGTGTTACATTTCGACAATGGTTGTCAATGCCAGTGAACGGAACAAACACCATCTTGTACCTAAAACAACACATGCGAAAATTAAATTGAAAACATGCGAAAATAGACACAAAAATCACATGCGAAAACAGTATAACATGCGATATATTCAACACCACCTCTTCAATGTCTACACATGCGATATTACAAGTTCAGAAAGTCATATAACATGCGAAAAATAGTAAAACAACATGTTTCTCTGAAACACTTACTTGTTTGTCTTGAAAGTTGCATCGAACGAAATCACATCCCCAAACTCCATATAGTTAAGCTTGCATAAACCATCAGCCCAGAACAAACCAGTTAACCGTTTATCATCATCAACAGAATACTCAAACGAATAATCAGCTAAATACTATTTTTTGTCGGTCATCCTATTAATCACCATGTCAGCGTCATATTCTCCTATATAATTGTTAATTCGCATCCTGAAATTTTTGCAATCATCAACCGTGGCGCCAACGTTCTCAAAACCACCATAACGTTTCCTCATTATATGGAAAGCTTTGACAGGACCAAGGTTTAAAGTGCCTATTTCCCATGCCATCTCCTCCTGGACATCTGACAATTGTCTGTAAGCTGGCAGCATATGAATATCATCTTGACATACAAACTTATGATTATGGCCATCAACAAATCTCTTTACTGTATATAATCTACCATCCACAGTGCAAATCATAAGTTGAGCTTTGCATCCAGTTCTAATAGTCCCCCTGTTCCTTGTCTTGAATTGCTTTTTTGACTTCGAATAACGATCGTCAATACACAGAGGCTTATGTCCCTCTTTAGAACAAACAAAATACTTAGTTTTGATTATACCACCACAGTGTACTTCACCACCTTTCCGAATAGAAAAACCGGCTAACTTAGCATATGATTGGTAAAACGCATATGCTTGTTCAATAGAGATAAATTGCATTCCAACCACAGGTGTAGTTGATGCTTGAACCTCCGGAGTGTAAACCCTTTCAACTATGTCACGGCCCCCGTCCCGGTTTGACCCGGTCCAGGAGCCACGGGACAGAAAACCCGTGGTATTTAATTAATTGAGTTGACAGCGGAGGATTTTACAGGGTCTTTTAAAACTTGAAATGCCTGATTGTTTTATTTCATAATTCGGGATAAATCCCGTAATTTACAATAGAGGAATTTTACAAGAAAATTCCCTGATTTACAAAACATGTTTATTTATTTAATTGAGCCACTACTTCAAGCTTGTTAGTGCTCCGTAGCACTTTTCCTTGGTTCACAGTAGTCACCTAAAACATGTTTTGAAAATATTTTATCAGCGCTGGCGAGTTATTCAGGTTAAATAAAATGACACATGAGTTATAAATTACAGCATAAGAGCGATTACAATGGCTTCTATCTTATTTTTATCTGGCGTCGTGTCACCTGGTGACGATGGTCATACCACTATTGGGTCCTTTCACCCAAGTAGTGATGATTATCACTGTTAGGATTTATTAGCCTAACCGTGAGAAATTAGTAATGTACACAATACCCCACTAGCCAGTGATTCAAGATAACCATGACTTAATCCCTGTAATTATAACCTTTGAAAATAATGAACTATTGTAAAATACTTTTGATAAAAGAGAATGACTCACATTGCAGATTTAAACGGGCAGAGTTTTGCCTACTGATTAGCCTTGTAACCTAATTTAAATAACAATGCACACGAACTATGTCAGTAACTAATACAGCATTTACGATAACTCACGAGATAAAACCCTCACAACGAATGACAAAGTGAAATACTTAAACATCCATCAAATTCACGACGAATGACAAAGTATGGCCCTAATGTGGGCAGCACTTAAACATCCATTGGATAGTTTCAATCGATCGGACATTGAATCGTAGCAGCGATCGAGTTAATACCCTGTATCGTAGCAGCGCCTTGCTATATTGAAATTCGATTTTAAGCAGTGAGATTTCGTTTTTGTGAAAAGATTTCAACACCAGTGAACAGGCCATGATCCGTTCTATTTATAGCTGAAATTTGAGTCTTACGCGGCCCGCGTAAGCCTTAAGCTGACTCTTACGCGGCCCGCGAGAGCCCCCTATGCGTAGATTAGGGCATCCGTGTCACGCGTAGGTATGCCACGTGGATGCCACATGGCCCTGAACGCTTATCCGGTCAAACACACATTGACGCGGCCCGCGTAAGCTTCTCTTATAGCTTACGCGGCCCGCCTGAAACCCAAAAATCTTGATTTCTTGATTTTTCATGCACAGTAGGGTTTCAGGGGTCCGGGTTTCCACTTATGGGTCGTTTTGGGAGATTTTTGAAGGTCCTTACATCCTCCCCACCTTATTTAAATCTCGTCCTCGAGATTTATTGAAATAAGTGAGGATATTTTCGCTTCATCTCCGATTCCAGCTCCCAACTGTATTCGGGTCCTCTTTTTGAATCCCATTTGACTTTGACTAGTACCAGTCTTTTGTGCTTGAGAAACTTGATCTTTTTGTCTTCTATTTGTAGTGGCTTCTCAACAAATTTTAACTTCTCATTTACCTCTACATCTTGAAGAGGTACTACCAGAGATTCGTCCGATAAACATTTCTTGAGATTGGATACATGAAATACGTCATGTACTCCAATTAACTCCTCTGGTAGTTGTAAGCGATAGGCAACTGGTCCTATTCGCTGTATTACTGGGAATGGTCCTACGTACCTTGGACTTAGCTTTCCTTTCTTACCGAACCAAACTACTCCTTTCCAAGAAGAAACTTTTAAGAGTACCTTGTCTCCAATTTGAAACTCTAGTGGCTTACGCCGATTATCGGCATAACTTTTCTGGTAATCTCGAGCCGTTTTCAGTCTTTCCTTGACGTGAGTGATCTTGTCGGTGGTTTCTTGCAGGACCTGATAATTAACTTTCTCCTATCTCTGCCCAACAGACTGGAGTTCTACATTTTCGTCCATATAGTGCTTCGAATGGGGCAGTTTCAATGCTTACATGATAGCTATTATTGTAGGAGAATTCGATTAAGGGTAGGTGGTCATCCCAATTTCCACCAAAATCTATCACACATGCCCTAAGCATGTCTTCCAGGGTTTGGATCGTCCTTTCACTTTGTCCATCTGTTTGAGGATGATAAGTTGTGCTTAAATTTAGTCGGGTTCGCATTGCTTCCTGGAAACTTGTCCAGAAATGGGAAGTGAAATGACTATCCCTATCCGATACAATGGAGAGTGGAACTCCATGTAAGGATACTACTTCATCTACATACAACTTTGCCAACCTTTCCATGCTAAAGGTTTCTTTCATGGGTAGAAAGTGAGCTGATTTGGTTAATCGATCCACAATTACCCAGATCGCGTCATTACCTTTTCTGGTTTTGGGCAACTTAGTAACAAAGTCCATTGTTATGAGTTCCCATTTCCATACAGGCATTTCTAATTGTTGAAGTAGTACTGAAGGTTTCTGGTGTTCTGCCTTAACTTGTGAACAAGTAAGACATTTAGAAACATACCTAGCTATGTCCTTTTTCATTCCTATCCACCAGAAGTTATTTCTTAAATCTTGGTACATTTTATTGTTACCGGGATGCGTGGTATACCTAGATTTATGGGCTTCTTCTAAAATCTTATTTCTTAATTCTCCTTGCTTAGGTACCCAAATCCTTCTTTTGTGGAATCTCCAAATTTCATCAGATCCTTGTTCTAATTCCTTTATTCTTCCTTTCATTCCTTCAGCATCATCCTTGATTGCTGTTTCTTGAATGTTTTTCAGTTGTTCCATTAAATCTAACTGTAGATTTAATCTAAGAGCACGAACTCGCTTTTGCTTTTCATGATACTTACGACTTAAAGCATCAGCAACTACGTTCACCTTTCCTTCGTGATATTGAATATCACAGTCGTAGTCACTTAGAATTTCCATCCATCTTCTTTGCCTCATGTTTAATTCTTTCTGCCCAAATATATATCTTAGGCTCTTATGATCTGTATAGACAGTAAACTTACTTCCATACAGATAGTGTCTCCAAATTTTAAGGGCAAAAATTATGGCTCCTAACTCTAAGTCATGAGTCGTATAGTTTTCCTCGTGCTTTTTCAATTGTCTTGAGACATACGCAATTACCTTCTTGCGTTGCATTAGCACACATCCTAATCCTAACTTAGAAGCATCGCAGTATACTTCAAAATCCTCTGTTCCTTCTGGCAAAGCTAGAATTGGAGCGTTTGTTAGCTTTTGCTTTAAAATCCTAAAGGCTTCTTCTTATCTAGGTCCCCATTCAAACTTAACTGCTTTACAGGTTAGCTTAGTTAATGGTACAGCTATCTTGGAAAAATCCTTAATAAATCGTCTATAGTAACCAGCTAGTCCCAGAAAGCTTCTAATTTCCATAGCTGTTTGTGGGGTTTTCCATTTGGTGATTGCTTCTATTTTGGAGGTATCTACGTGAATATCTTCGTGATTCACCATGTGTCCTAAAAAGTGTACCTCTTGAAGCTAAAATTCACACTTCGAGAATTTGGCGTAAAGCTTCTCTTTTCTTAACAAAGTTAAGAGTGCATGCAGGTGCTGACAGTGTTCGTCCTGACTTTTGGAATAAATAAGTATATCGTCGATGAAGACAATTACAAATTTATCCAAGTACGGTTTACAGATCCTATTCATCATGTCCATAAATGCTGCAGGAGCATTTGTTAACCCAAAGGGCATGACTGTAAACTCGTAATGACCATACCTAGTTCTGAAAGCAGTTTTAGGTATGTCTTCCTCTTGTACCTTCAATTGATGGTACCCGGAGCGCAAGTCGATCTTAGAAAAGTATCTAGCTCCCTGAAGTTGATCAAAAAGATCATCAATCCTAGGTAATGGATATCGATTCTTAATTGTAACCTTATTTAATTCCCTACAATCGATACACATTCTCATTGACCCATCTTTCTTTTTCACAAACAACACTGGAGCTCCCCAAGGGGATGAACTAGGTTGTATGAATCCTTTGCTTAGTAATTCATCTAACTGCTTTTTCAATTCTAGCATTTCGTTGGGTGCTAACCGATAAGGTGCCTTGGCTATCGGTGTAGTTCCAGGAATTAGATGAATTCTAAATTCTACTTCCCTATTGGGTGGTAATCCTGGTAGATCTTCTGGGAATACATCTGGGTATTCTGCTACTACAGGAATTTCTTTAAGTTCCTTACCTTTCGTGTTAATGATTACTGAAATCATATACACCACTTCTTGTTTTCTTGAATAACTGGCCAACTTCATTACTGAAATGAATTTCAGTGGCTTTCGTGGCTTATCTCCTGTAATCACCACTAATTCTCCTGTGGGTGTATGAATTTCTATGGAGTTTTTATCACAGATAATTCGAGCATGGTTGGCTACTAACCAATCCATTCCTAATACTACATCGAATTCGGCTAATTTCATAGGTAACAGGTTTGCAGAAAAGTTATGACCTAAGAGTTCTATCTTTTCTTCTCGCAAAACCTTATCTATGTTAACAGAATTTCCATCTGCCGTTTCGACTGTAAAAATCTACCTAAGGTTGGTTAAGGGTAGATTAAGAGCTTGGCAGAATGAAGTATTTATAAAACTTTGGTTTGAACCAGAGTCAAATAATACTTTTGCATAAATGTCATGAACTAAGAACATACCAGCTATTACGTCAGGGATTAGCTCTGCTTCCTGAGTAGTCAACTGGAAGGCTCTTACGTTTCTCTTGGTAGTTCCTTCTGCAGGTTTGGATTTGTTATCAGCTGGTTTAACCAATTTGGGACAGTCTGGCCTGAAATGTCCAGCTTCTCCACAGTTATAGCAGATTGTGGATTTCTTCTTCCTGCAATCTTCCTCTTGATGCCCTGGAATTTTGCAGAAATTGCAATACCCTTTGCATCTTCCAAAATGCTTTCTTTTACAGGCATTGCAAAATGGAACAGTGGAGGTTTGCCCAGTTCCCTTTTTCTTGAAATTACCCCGGTTACCCATACGGAATCCCTGGGTAATCTTTTGGGCCACTTCCTTCTTTCTATTTTCTTCTCGAGTACGCACCAGTCCTTCAGTCAAAGTGTTGGCTAATTCCACGGCATCGTCAATAGTGCGAGGTCTCGCAGCTTTAACGATATCACGGATTTCGCCAATTAATCCCCAAATATAGCGAGAAATAAGTACCGGTTCTAGCGAAGCCAGGGTTGGTACCACTCTAGCATATTCGAAGAATGTCGAAGTATATCCTCGACAATCAACATCCACCATCCGGTGGTTCAGAAATTTATTTGTCATTTGTTCCTTCTCGTATTCAGGACAGAAATTTCTTTCCATCAGTCGCTTAAATTCTTCCCAACTCATGGCATAGGCCACATCACTTCCCTTAGCTTGAAGTACCGTATTCCACCATTCTAGCGCCCCTTCTTTGAAAAGATGCGACGCGTACATGACCTTGTCTTCTTCGGCACATTTACTTATTTTAATCACCGCCTCGGTTTTCTCTATCCAACGCAGTGCAGCAGTCGCCCCTTCGTTTCCTGCAAATTCAACCGGTTTACAGGCAAGAAACTCCTTGTACGTGTAACCAGGCGTTGCAGTTTTCATTTTCTTAAGAAGTGGGGCTTGCATCCCATTGTTATTATTAGTATGGTTACCGCCTTCGTTTACACTATTACTGAAGTTGTCGCCGTGTGTACGTTTGCTAGGAATAATTTGTTGAGGTTCAACTGGATGTCGGGCAGCAGCAAGGATTGCTGGAGTAGCATTGGCTATTCCCTGAGCAACGATATTCTCGATATCTTGCCTATTCAGAAATTGATCTTCATGATTTTGTTCAGATTGGTTAACTTCGTTAATAGGTTCATTACCAGCGTGTTCCATCTGGTAATATATATATATATATAGGGGATCGCTAGAATGAGAACCACCACGAGTTATGAGAACCACGAGAACCGCGCCCCGCGGGTGGCCGTTGACCACGAAATTTTTTTTACACCTAGATCCGTATATTTTAAGACCGGGTGTAAATTTTGGGTTCAAACGGCGCGCCCGAAGGGGTAGTTTTTTACGCCCAAAGTTTGGGTTTTTTTAATTTTTTTAATTTTTCTTTTTTTTTTTTACCAAACTTTGGGCGTAAAAAACTACCCCCTCGGGCGCGCCGTTTGAACCCAAAATTTACACCCGGTCTTAAAATATACGGATCTAGGTGTAAAAAAAATTTCGTGGTCAACGGCCACCCGCGGGGCGCGGTTCTCGTGGTTCTCATAACTCGTGGTGGTTCTCATTCTTGCGGCTCCCTATATTATATAGGGAGCCGCAAGAATGAGAACCACCACGAGTTATGAGAACCACGAGAACCGCGCCCCGCGGGTGGCCGTTGACCACGAAATTTTTTTTACACCTAGATCCGTATATTTTAAGACCGGGTGTAAATTTTGGGTTCAAACGGCGCGCCCGAGGGGGTAGTTTTTTACGCCCAAAGTTTGGGTTTTTTTAATTTTTTTAATTTTTCTTTTTTTTTAACCAAACTTTGGGCGTAAAAAACTACCCCCTCGGGCGCGCCGTTTGAACCCAAAATTTACACCCGGTCTTAAAATATACGGATCTAGGTGTAAAAAAAATTTCGTGGTCAACGGCCACCCGCGGGGCGCGGTTCTCGTGGTTCTCATAACTCGTGGTGGTTCTCATTCTAGCGGCCCCCTATATATATATATATATAAGTGATTAGCAGAAAATAATTAATAATCAAACATAACAAAACAATCGCACATAATCACACTAATACGTATAGCCAAAATTGTTGATTTTTCAACGTTCGATATTTTATATATTATAATAGGCATCCGTACAAACTAATTATCTTACAAAAGTTTTATTTTTAGGTTATTTCACATAAGTATATTTTGATCATTATATTATTATTAAACACATGCTTCCACCACCACATACTATCCCATCAGCTGACATTTTCAGGAACGACATTCCCACTCGTCGTACTTCCAG
This sequence comes from Helianthus tuberosus, assembly GCA_030545235.1. Classification (NCBI taxonomy): domain Eukaryota; kingdom Viridiplantae; phylum Streptophyta; class Magnoliopsida; order Asterales; family Asteraceae; genus Helianthus; species Helianthus tuberosus. The sequence goes on along the minus strand of CM060430.1, from coordinate 174,342,825 downwards.
GAGATCTGTTCTCCCACCTCCCGGATCCGATTCCCTGCATCCATCAGCTCCTCGCCAAAATGGCGGAGTTCAGCCAAGTTCTCATTACTCATTGGTGGGTTTGGTGCAGGCTCTGGGTCAAACTGAGGGAAAAAAAGTATATGGGTTATTTAAGAGGTTCTGGAACTGCCAGTCATTGGTCCACCATTCTTCCATTTCTCCTAAAGGTCGGGTGTTAACAAGGGGATCTGGGATGGCTGGTTCCAAATTCACTAGGAGTTGAGTTTCAGCAGGATAGGTAAAAAGGTTTTCATTAACAGGTTTAAGGATATCACAATCCGCCAGTTTGCGATCCAACTCCTCCCATAATGGCATTTCCTCGGCTCGCCTGGAACTTTCTCCAACCTCTATTCCCTTCCCTTTATCCATTGGGTCTTCTGTCTTGGCAACTTTCCGAGTTACTGGTTTCCTTCTGCGCACACGCCTCCAGCCCACAATTCTTCTTCTCTTCTTTGGCTTGGGTTTCTCCGGAGGCTGGTTTTGAAATTCCATAGGCTCCTCTATGTCGGCACAATAACCGGTAAAATTTTTGGAAACTTCCACACTAACAGGATAGAGATTGAGACTCTAAAGAGCTTCAGATAACTCATTCATGCTGTTTAGTAGATATGAAGAAATAAAAATTCTAGGTTAAAATTAAGTTTTCACATAATCATAGAAAGACAATTAGAAAAATTTAAGTATTTATAAATAGATTGATAAAATAAAATATTGCTAATTTATCTATTACAAATTACAACTGAAATTTAAATATACTAGGGGAAATTTATTTTAGTTATTTATTTAATGGGCAAGTTTCTGGTTTATAGATGATATGGGTGCTAATACTGGGTCAGGGTTTTGGTAGCTTAAAAGTTAACATTTGCTGCTGTAATGGCCAACATATAGAGATCTGCCCATTTTTCATCTAATTCATCTTCCCATGGTGGGTTATTGCCTATTTCCTGAGTTTCCTTATTACTCATCACTCCTTTTGGTTGTGATTTCTTTATTTTCTCTTGACTTTTTCTAATAATACAACTTCTTTTATTAGGGGTAAGTGGTTTCTCAAACTGTGTCTTTCGAACAAATATTCCTTCCTCAGTATCTGCTGAGTATCTTGAGGAATTTGATTGGGACGAAGTTCCCTTATCTTTTGGTGAACTATCTAATTGACGATAGATGTCCGAAAGCTTTTGCTTACCCATACTGTAACTAACAAGTAGTTAGTTAACAAGATGACACATAATCACAGAATGGCAAATCAGAAAATTAAGTATTTCTAAATACTTAATTGGCTTAAATCAGTGGCTCTAATACCACATTTTTCTGTCACGGCCCCCGTCCCGGTTTGACCCGGTCCAGGAGCCGCGGGACATAAAACCCGTGGTATTTAATTAATTGAGTTGACAGTGGAGGATTTTACAATATCTTTTAAAACTTGAAATGCCCGATTGTTTTATTTCATAATTCGGGATAAATCCCGTAATTTACAATAGAGGAATTTTACAAGAAAATTCCCTGATTTACAAAACATGTTTATTTATTTAATTGAGCCACTACTTCAAGCTTGTTAGTGCTCCGTAGCACTTTTCCTTGGTTCACAGTAGTCACCTGAAACATGTTTTGAAAATATTTTATCAGCGGGGAAATACTGGCGAGTTATTCAGGTTAAATAAAATGACACATGATTTATAAATTACAGCATAAGAGCGATTACAATGGCTTCTATCTTATTTTTATCTGGCGCCGTGTCACCTGGTGACGATGGTCATACCACTATTGGGTCCTTTCACCCAAGTAGTGATGATTATCACTGTTAGGATTTATTAGCCTAACCATGAGAAATTAGTAATGTGCACAATACCCCACTAGCCAGTGATTCAAGATAACCATGACTTAATCTCTGTAATTATAACCTTTGAAAATAATGGAGTATTGTAAAATACTTTTGAAAAAAGAGAATGACTCACATTGCAGATTTAAATAGGCAGAGTTTAGCCTACTGATTAGCCTTGTAACCTAATTTAAATAACAATGCACACGAACTAGGTCAGTAACTAATACAGCATTTACGATAACTCGCGAGATAAAACCCTCACAACAAATGACAAAGTGAAATACTTAAACATCCATCGAATTCACGACGAATGACAAAGTATGGCCCTAATGTGGGCAGCACTTAAACATCCATTGGATAGTTTCAATCGATCGGACATTGAATCGTAGCAGCGATCGAGTTAATACCCTGTATCGTAGCAGCGCCTTGCTATATTGAAATTCGATTTTGAGCAGTGAGATTTCGTTTTTGTGAAAAGATTTCGACACCAGTGAACATGCCATGATCCGTTCTATTTATAGCTGAAATTTGGGTCTTATGCGGCCGGCGTAAGCCTTAAGCCGACTCTTACCAGGCCCGCGAGAGCCCCCTATGCGTAGATTAGGGCATCCGTGGCACGCGTAGGTATGCCACGTGGATGCCACGTGGCCCTGAACGCTTATCTGGTCAAACACACGTTGACGCGGCTCGCGTAAGCTTCTCTTATAGCTTACGCGGCCCGCCTGAAACCCAAAAAATCTTGATTTCTTGATTTTTCATGCATAGTAGGGTTTCAGGGGTCCGGGTTTCCACTTATGGGTCATTTTGGGACATTTTTGAAGGTCCTTACAAACTACATAAATCAAATCAGAAAAACAAAAAAAAACGTGCGAAATATTGGACTAGTTACATGCGATATGTTAATAACAGCATAATTACATGGTAAAGACAACACATGTGCGAATTGGATGAACAATAACATGCGAAAATGATGATTTTGATTAAAATGTTTTATATATGCGATTTCTTATAACAAAACATGCAAAAATGCTTAAAAGAAAATAAACTTCAAATGCGAAATGAAATACTCATAACATGCGAATTTGTACATGTTGCTTTCATGTAAAAAATATACTCAACATTCAAACATCAAAAACAGCTGCAACAATGTAAAATCATTGCTACGATTAAACAAAAAACAAGTATACGAACAATATAGAGATCTGAATTAACATAATTACCATTAGAACACTCGTTTACAGCACTTGTACTTGCAATTGGATTTGGATTTGCAGGTCGCGGATTTAAAGCATCTTCAATCGAAACTCTCTGATATGCAGATAATTGAGCATGATCAGCGATCAGTCGAGTTTCTTCAAAATCAACATCTGTTCGTCCGGTGCTGCTCTGTGGATCCATTGAAAAAAGCAATTGAATGAAACCCTAACACAGAAAAACAAAAACTGCAAATTGAGAATTATGAAAATTTGAAACTGATTCGAATGATAATTACCGGGATATTAGTGTAACGAACTTCTCGCTGATTGAATGAAGAGACGAATTTGCCCTCAGGTGATTGAATTAATTGTCTGATTTAACCTTATTAAAGAAAACCGAATCAGGACACGTGTACGGCTACTACTATCGCATATCTAATGTACGATTAGGGAATTTGTATTCTACCCTTTACCTATATATATATATATAGGATTAGGTTCAAGAGTGAACACTAGTGTAGCTTGCGAACTGAGTGAACTAATCCTGGCCATACACGTGTGTAGATCAATGGCCAGGATTTGATGTTGAAATACACTAGTGTATTTTACGATTTGATGATGAGATCCTGGCCATACACGTGTATAGATCAATGGCCAGGATTTGTTCACTCAGTTCACAAGTACACTAATGTTCACTCTAGAACCCCACCCTATATATATATATATATATATATATATATAATATAGGGTAGGAGTTCTGCAGAAAGTGTGTTTTTCCTAGAAAGTCTAGGAAGCGATCTGGGCCCTCCGATTGGTGTTTTTAATGGCTTAGATCAAATGGATGGCATTTTCGTAATATCTTAGTTATATAATTAGAGACTTTTAATATAGTGAGGGTATTTTGGTAATTGGAAGTGTTTTAATCAATCAAGAAACTGCCATATCAATAACATCCCTAAAATCATGGGATTTCCCCTCTTTCTCTCTCTACCTCTACCACCGTCCTCCGCCCCTCTTTCTGCCTCAACTAACTCCAAACTCATCTCAAACCCTAAACAACAACAATTCAACCTTCGGAACTCGATCAGATTAACCGAATTGGCATAGGTTTCGTACATCTATTCTCGTTGTTCATCAGGTACATTTAATCGTTTCAATTCAATTAATGCAATCGGTTATTGAAATGTATGCGCATAGGCTTAATCTGTGAGAGGTTTTAAGATCTGAACGCTGTGTATTAGTCGGTTTTTGAGTCGTAATCGATCGTAATGCTTTGACTGTTGTTTACTTCGAATTGTTTGATGAATCGTACAGGTCATCAAACACATTGTCAAGAATCCTCCAGCAATCTGCTTTCTGTTAAAACACAGTGTCAAGAATCCTCCAGCAATCTGCTTGCTGTTAAAACACAGTGTCAAGAATCCTCCAGCAATCTGCTTGCTGTTAAAACACAGTGTCAAGAAATCTGCTTGCTGTTAAAACACAGTGTCAAGGAAATCTGCTTGCTGTTAAAACACAATGTCAAGAAATCTGCTTGCTGTTAAAACACAGTGTCAAGAATCCTCCAGCAATCTGCTTGTTGTTAAAACACAGTGTCAAGAATCCTCCAGCAATCTGCTTGCTGTTAAAACACAGCGTCAAGAAATCTGCTTGCTGTTAAAACACAGCGTCAAGAAATCTGCTTGCTGTTAAAACACAGCGTCAAGAAATCTGCTTGCTGTTAAAACACATTGTCAAGAATCCTCCAGCAATCTGCTTGCTGTTAAAACACAGTGTCAAGAAATCTGCTTGCTGTTAAAACACAGCGTCAAGAAATCTGCTTGCTGTTAAAACACATTGTCAAGAAACACAGCGTCTTGTATGATTTAAATTGAAACTGTCAATTTGATTTAAATTGAATATTTAGTTTCCATAATTTTCTGGTTAGTTACTTATCCTAATAAAATAATCCATAATTAAAATAATATTCAAATTACACAATTGCCCTTTTAGTTAAAATCCTTCAATGCCACATGTCGCGTTCTTATTGCTTCCTAGACTTTCTAGGAAAAACACATTTTCCGCAGGAACCCTACTCTATATATATATATATATATATAGGTAAAGAGTAAAATACAAATGCGCTTATCGTACGATACGTACGCGATTATCCCAGCCGTTCGATCAGGTGCAGATCTGGTGCGAATTCAATACATATCGCATATGAAAAAATGGTTAGCATGGGGTAGTGTGAAAAATGGCATGGGGTGTGTAGATGGACAAAATCGCATGTGGAAGATTTGAATATCGCATGTGAAAAAATGGCATGGGGTAATGTGAAAAATGGCATGGGGTGTGTAGAATCGCATGTGGAAGATTGAATATCGCATGTGAAAAAATGGCTAGCATGGGGTAATGTGAAAAATAGCATGGGGTGTGTAGAATCGCATGTGGAAAATTGAATATCTTATGTGAAAAATGGCATGGGGTAATGTGAAAAATGGCATGGGGTGTGTAGAATCGCATGTGGAAAATTGAATATCGCATGTGAAAAAATGGCATGGGGCAATGTGAAAAATGGCATGGGGTGTGTAGAATCGCATGTGAAAAATTGAATATCGCATGTGAAAAAATGGCTAGCATGGGGTAATGTGAAAAATGGCATGGGGTGTGTAGAATCGCATGTGGAAAATTGAATATCGCATGTGAAAAATTTGTGTGTGTGTGTTACTGTTCATCTTCTTCCATTGTTGGTTGATCATTGTCAGTCTTCTTCCGTTTGACCCTTACAACTCCCAAATTAGTAGTTCTTACTATCGATATCGCACTAAAAGGAACGAAGGGAGGTTGGGGAAGAAGATTTTCAGGTTTTTGAATTTGATTTAGGGTTTGATTTTGAACCATCATCGGTCAATTACAGAGATTTATGACCTCGCAATGACGTTTTTAACCTTCCTGATATGATTTAGATATATTAAAATGATTAATTTAATCATTTAAATTAGTTTCGCCCGCGTTTGATCGATTGAAGATCGTACGGCTGAGGGCATCGCGTACATAATGTATGATAAGAGGTATTGTACGTTAACCGGCCTCTCTCTTTCTCTCTCTCTATATATATATATATATATATATATATATATATATATATATATATATATATATATATATATATATATATATATTGTTATGTAGCGACATTGTGCATGGAATGGAACGTGATGCATGGTCATTCTAGTTAATTAATTGGTCATGTGTGGTCTAGTTTATTACTTTCAGTTGAGTCTTTCACTTCTAACTCCTACACGTTTTGTAGTAGTGGGTAGTTTAGGTCATGTCTTCTTTGGTTTGCTATATATGTAGATGGTTAGTGTATTAGAAGAATTATGAAAGAAAAATATTAGAGAGTTATCTCAAGTCTTGCTCCTTGCTATTTTCTTTTGAGTCTAATCCACTCAACGGATTATCTATCTATCAACCGATTGGTTCGTATCAATTGGTATCAGAGCCGCTGTGATCCCCCTTCGGACCATGGCTACTCAAAACCTATCCCAACCCGAGTTCCGTCAATGGAGGGAATCCTTTGCGAGACTTGAGTGCCGGTTTGAAACCTTGTTTGTCGAGCTCCGATCAACCCGAACTGCGTTCAAAGCCCACCACACCCCTACATCGCCACCTCTAGTTACCGCTCTCATGCCACCACCGGTTTCCGCCGCAATACCACATGCCTCACCACCAAAAGTACCACAACAACCACCCGTTTCTGCCACTAAAACTCTGGTTCCGACCACCATTACCGCCACCATAGCATCACCATCGACACCATCACTCAACCCACCACCATCCCCAGTGCCGACAAGACGAAGAGCCACAATCAAGGTTGCTACTCCGGTCACAGTTGCAACCATGTTTAAGACGGTTGTGATTTCAACGATGACAAAAATGAAAATGACACTCATAGGTGCAGCCGGGAGGCATGAGTGGCGCCCACCGTGGTATTCCGTTCCGACATCTCTGAATGTTGTTGGACGCGTCGAATGGCGGCCTCCATGGCGCAACAAGTTCCATCGAGGTTCATCCTTGAGGACAAGGATGTTTCGAGGGGGAGAGATTGTTATGTAGCGACATTGTGCATGGAATGGAACGTGATGCATGGTCATTCTAGTTAATTAATTGGTCATGTGTGGTCTAGTTTATTACTTTCAGTTGAGTCTTTCACTTCTAACTCCTACACGTTTTGTAGTAGTGGGTAGTTTAGGTCATGTCTTCTTTGGTTTGCTATATATGTAGATGGTTAGTTTATTAGAAGAATTATGAAAGAAAAATATTAGAGAGTTATCTCAAGTCTTGCTCCTTGCTATTTTCTTTTGAGTCTAATCCACTCAACGGATTATCTATCTATCAACCGATTGGTTCGTATCATATATATATATATATATATATATATATATAAAGAGCCATCAAAAAGCTGGGAAACATACAAAACCGAAAACGAAAAAAAGGACAGCTACAAGAAGAGAGACTACAATAAATCCAAAACGTCAAACTTCACCCAATTATTCCAATTAGGCCTTTTAATTCTAGCCCGGTAGCTTAACCATAAGAAAGTGTCCTCTTTAATTAGATCTACCGTGTTATTAATCGGGATGAAACGGCCTTCAAACACTTTCATGTTTCGAGCACTCCATATCCTCCACACCTTAGCTATCACAACCATGGGTATTTATATACTTTAAACAATAACTATAAAATCAGTTACGAATTATGGAAAATTTGTACAAAAACTATATCATCAAAATTAATGCATAACCAGGTCTTAGATCACATGATCGTGACTTAAACTTCGTATAAAATACATCGCTTGAAATCAACTTTTAAAAATACGCTTTAATTTCATTTAGTTCATATGAGTTGAGTTTGATTGTATATAAATACGCTTTAATTTCATTTAGTTAATATTATTTGTTTTAGTCTGTATAACTAAATATATTAAGGGACGTAGTTACTTGTATGGCCTAAGTTTTCATCAAAACAGCTGAACCGAACCATAAACCCTCCTTATATGCTCTAGTGACACATTTTCCTTTTGAGTGCATACTCGTCCTTGAATCACACTTGATCATTGAAACGTCTAAGGGGCATAGCTTCTCCAAACAAGGTTGGCGATGATGATCATGTTTGTATTGGCAGGCTTGCAACAATGGCGGCCTTGTCAGTAGTCAGTACTGATTTTCAAACTTAACGCTACTACTAGCGGCTTCTTATCCTGGCCATTGGAGAGATAAACAATATTGTAGATTAGAAAAGATCAAATTGTCGTTAAAAAAAGATTATCATATATACCCAAGCTTTACCGTGTGGAAATTGTTTCCTTTGGGCAAACAAATTATAAATTTTGTATAGAAGAGAAAGAGCAAATGGTGTGATTCCATTATACCATATTTTTAAAAATTAAAAATCAATCATAATGAAATTTAAAAGAAAAGTGGATGAAATGGTTCCATTTTCCTTGTTTTAGTGGCCATAAAAGTGAAATTTCTCACTAAACAATGATATTGACAATATTAATCACTAAATTCATAATAGTGGCTATAATATTCTATAATTTTAAAAGAAAAGGATTATCACATTGTATCAAGAACATTTATATATCAAAACACAAAGTTGGTGTTAACTTGCATCTATAGTGTTCATAGAACATTAATCTACAAGTGTTTGAAACATTTTTTTACAAGTCATTTAAGGTTAAATAAATATAAATTTAAAGTTACAATAGGACTCTCTCAAGTTTCATTACACTTACCCTTTATATCCCACACTTTTTCATTTGTTTTTTTTTTCCTAGTTGTCTTTTGACACATGACCTACTCACAAATAGTTACTTTTTTCTTATGAATTTAAAAATATGATATTTTATAAATCACGAATAATGTTCAAAACATAAATGTAGGACATTATCAAAACATAAATGTAATAATGTAGAAGTTATCAAAAGATAAATGTAGGTTTAGAGCTTCTTTTTCGTCAGTGTAATTTTGTTCAAAACCATGTGAAATGCTTATTTTTTTAATGTTTATTCAAATTCAAATATACCGTTGTGGCGACCTTATTTTTATCTACATTTCTACATGAATTTTATTCAAACTTGAATGTTACAAATTTCCCACTACATTAACACGTCTGCGGTAACGCACGGGTTCACATCTATCTACATAGTTAATATACAAAGATGGTTTATATTCATGCATGATACGAGGGGATAACTTTAGTTAATATACAAAGATGGTTTATATTCTTGCATGATACGAGGGGATAACTTTAAAACGGTTAAATATATTGTTAGTAATATATATTTCGTTGTTGGATATAGGTTGTTTCATCGTCTCCGTTAATATCGTTATCATTGTTATTGTTATTACAGAAAACACACACTGCATAACAAACACGGGAAAAAGAGAAAATAACATTTGTATTCGCGTATATGAATTATTAAAATAATAATAAGTGTTGGAAATGATTATGATAAGTAAAATAATCAAGGTCCTAGATTTCATGATCTCCTGAAAAGAGAAAAGCATTTTATAAACTATAAATAAATATAATCGGTCCTAGATTTCATGATCTCCTGAAAAGTGAAAAGCATTTAATAAAATTATAAATATAATCGGCTAAAATCATGACTCATAAACCAATTACGTAGGAAAACGATATTGCATTCAAATGGTTATTTGTGGCATTCCACTATTCCAGAAATGCCAATTTTGTTAAAAACTAATTTATAAATAAAAATAAAAAAGATAAAAAGTAGTCAAGTATGGTTACAAGGATTTGTCTAGTTTATTTTTTCTATACTTCTATATAAAAAATAAAGAACTAATAGTTAATTTCTTCATGCTTGTTTCAGATTCCACTCATATTCCACTCATAGGAACATGCCTAAATTGGAACACACTCGTTAAATGTGTGGTGCAAATAAAAAAACGGGTGTTGACCCGACAAAATCGGTTTTTTTAATACCTAGTTATAGTATACTCATTTCATACCTAACCCTACCTGTCAGCCACATGTAAGGGTGGCGGGCAAGCCCCAGGTAGCATTCGTTTCACGGAATGCAATGGAATTTTGATGGAATTCGAATTGAACAATAGCATAGGGTGAAAGCTACATTTCAATTCCATCCAGATTTCATTTCATTTTATGAAACAAATGCACCTAAATTCCGAATCAAAGCTCAATCCTCGCGCAAATTCTATTACAAGTCCGGTTAAACCCTTTAATCGCTCCCCATAAAATAAATCATTGATCCGTCATTGGTACTCATAGGGTTTTTATAGGCTATAAATTTTGGCCTTAAAAATCAATAAATAAAATGCATTTGTGATTTTTATTTAATTTTGTACCGTAATGCACTATATGTTGTTAAAAACCAAATTTATAATTTTATAAATAAAATAAATGATAAGAAATAGTCATGTATGGTTATGAAGATTTGTCTAGTTTATATTTTCTATACTTCCATATAAAAAAAAGTATAGTTAATTTCTTCATGCCATTAAAAAAAATGTTAACTAGTCTTAAGCCTCCCGCGTTGCGGAGCGGGGGGCGTAAAACTGTGCTATCGGTGCGGCCGATCGGAAACCATAAAAGTGAATATCGATACCGATTTTGGTAAAACCACTACTCTAAACCCTAAACCATAAAAAAACTAAACGTATTTAACTTTTTTGAATGAAGTTATATGCACAAAAGACTTTTGCAAAATGAAAAATCATAAAGGCTACTATGCTTATAAATAAATTTTAAAAAAAAATCATAAGAAGACAAAATACACACTATTCACCCTAATGTTACAGATCGTTGTTTCAGACTCCACTCATAGAACATGCCTAAAATGGAACACACTCGTTAGATTTAGTGGTGCAAACAAAATAACGGGTATGGACCCATACGTCACTACTACCCATAGGGTTCTTATACGATATAACTATATGTTTTTGTATTTTTTTTTAGATTTTAAAAACAAGAGTAAACTGCAATTTTACCCCCTGAGGTTAGGGGGCATTGGCACTCTTACCCCCCCTAAGGAAATAAATGCAAAATTACCCCCTACTGTTCACTGTTATGTCGCAGTTCTACCCCCTAAGCTCAGTCAACGGTAGTTTGACCATTATATGTAAGGGTATTTTGGTAATCTTACCCTATATTTATTTTTATTATTATTTTTATTATTATTTATATTATATATAGAGTAAACTGCAATTATTCATCATCATCTTCAAACATCACCCTCCATCATCATCATCTTCAACCATCACCGTCCCCAGCTGAACCGCCACAACCACCACTGCCGTCACAACCATCACCGTCGCCATCATCACCATCCCCGCCACAAACCTCCATCATCATCATCTTCAACCATCACCGTCGCCATCTGAACCGCCACAACCACCACTGCCGCCACAACCATCACCGTCGCCATCATCACCATCCCCGCCACAAACCTCCATCATCATCTTCAACCACCACCGTCTCCATCTGAACCGCCACAACCATCACCGTCGCCATCTGAATCGCTGAGTTCTACATAAACAGAACGGTGATTTGGGGGTTTTTTCGAGAAGAAATCGATTTCGACTGTGGATGATTCAGACATGATTGTTGTTTTCAAGAGATAACTGAGCGAACTCGTGATGGGAACAAGTTTGTTGTAGCAGAAAGACCAGTGCATAAGGTGGGCCGTAACTTCTGCACTGAAACAGCAGAGTCTGTCACTGCAGAACGCAATCTTAAAAGAGAAAATGATGCTAAAAACGGATTTTTTGAAGATACAGAAGGAAGTGATTCTTCTAACAATCTTCTTGATGCAGTTTTTGGAGATTGATTTCCTGAAATTCTTCCTGCATCCAAGTTCTCATGAGTTCCTACATGGCTACACAGAAATTGAAATTGGTTGGAGTTCTGGTTTTCAAAGTTAACTCATGCTAAAATTAAACAACCTGGTTTTTAAAGTTAACTTGAAGATAAAATTAAACCTTGTAGTCGTTAATTTGTGTTGGTTAATGACAGTTAAGTTTGTTCTTATAAGGAGTAGGTGAATTAAACCTTCCACTCACACAATAGTTGATTGTGAATTTATTGATTATGTGTTTGTTATAAGATTTTTAATTGTTCAAGGTCTAATGTTTTTTTATTACCTCTAGAGACACCAGAACTCAAAAGCGGTTCTTCAAGATTATTACTTTGGATGGGTATTTTCATCCTCTGTTTTGTGCAAATAAACAGAAATAAATAACCAAACAAGTGCTCCAAGAACAGCATTCAAAAGGGTCACAATCTTTTCATCAGTCCAGCCATTTCTATACCAATAAAAATTGTTCAAGAAACACAAAACAAGATTAAAGAGTGAAAGAACAAGAGAACAAAACAGAGTTTGCTTGTAAAAGGCGGGTGGTGGGTTTTTTTTAGAGAGAGGGGGAGGAAGAAGATGGCAGTGGTGGTTGTGGTGGTGAATGGCGGTGGCAGTGGTGGTTGAGGGTGGTGGCTGGAGGTGGCAGTGGTGGTTGTGGTGGTGAATGGCGGTGGCAGTGGTGGCAGGGGGTAAAATTACAGAGTAAACAAAACACAGGGGGTAAAATAAAAGGGTATAATAGTCATTTCATCACCAAGTCAACAGATCAGTCAACAAAATTGAGCTTAGGGGGTAGAACTGCGACATAACAGTTAACAGTAGGGGGTAATTTTGCATTTATTTCCTTAGGGGGGTAAGAGTGCCAATGCCCCCTAACCTCAGGGGGTAAAATTGCAGTTTACTCTAAAAACAAAATAAAATTCGAATATTTAAAGTAGATTTATATGTTGTACTTTACATTTTTTGTATTTAACCCTTCTAATATTTTTAAAAAAGTTATCTTTAAATGTTGTTATTTTTACAAGATTCAAGCAAATTAAATATATACATTTTTACAAAACCGGTTATTAATTCCCGGTTATACCCATACTCATTTTTATACCCTAGTCTACCTGGTTACATAGAGTCAAATTTTATTACTTTTGTTCTGCAGCCGGTTATGTAACCAGTCCACTTATGACCATACCCGTTTTATTGACCTTTCTATCCATATTCGGACCCGGTTCATGCCCGAAATAAGTTATGAATTTATACCCAAATGTATCGGATTTAAATTAAAGGGGGAAAACATTATCGTATTTAAAACATATTTAAATAAAAAGTAAGATTTGTAAATTAGGATTATTTTTTCGATTTAAGTTTGGCTCGGTTTTGTTAAACACTTGAATTTGAAAATAAGATAAAAGTTTGTTAACTCAGTTTTGAGTTTTGACTTGATATTAATTAGTGGGCCAAGAACAAGGCCATTTTGCTTTCAAACAATCTTTGCCAAATCATGGTGGGGTAGACCTTGGTCGTTTACTAAAGGGTTAATGGATTTAAACACCCCCAACTATGGCCATTTGGCCGATGGCACTCTCAACTTTCACTTTGGCTCAGACCACTCCCAACTTAACACATCGATTGTCATGGCACCCCTTCGTTAAATATGCACTAACCAGGTTACTAAAATTAGCCTATGTGGCAATTTAATCTGATGTGGCATTCATACGTGTCAAACATTAGCTGATGTGGATGATCCCTCATTCGTGAAGTTTATAATCCCCAAAACACACAGTATCACTTCACTCAAACCAAGATAAGAACATATCAGAAGCTCTCAAGTTCATCAATGGCGATCAAACCCTAATCGATCAGAGGTACGTTTTCTCTCAATATATTGGTATTGTTCACTGATTGCACTGATGGAGGTTATCGATGTGATGCTATGGTATGGTGGAACTTTGGATTTTAGTTTTGATCAACCTCAATATATTGGAGGTGAATCAAAGTTGATACGTATGGATGTTGATCACATTGCATACTTTGAGTTGTTAGAGTATGCAATGGATTCTGGGTGTTATGAAAGTAGGGATTTTTACATGTATGGATTAAATGCTGATACTGGTGAATTCAAGTTTTTTGGGGATGATAATGATGTTATGGAGATTGCATTAAAGGCTCTAACATGGTCTGAACCATTCATGGAGGTCTTTATTCAAGTCGCTCCAATTACCCATGAACAAGAAGTCCAATTCATGTCCCAGCCCAGTAAACCCAAAGCCCAATCTTATTCACCACCCAGTAAACCACAAGCCCAATCCAGTTCCCAACCCATTAAACGAAGAGGTCGGCCCAAAAAACTTGTGACCCAGTCAAAAAAGAAAGTAGTCCATGTCAGTAGAGTGGGTAAGGCATCTGACAAAAGTGGTAACCCTCCTGTACTTGAAGTCCCTAGATCTGAATCCACTGCCTCAGGAAAGGAGGCTGTTGCTGATAAACCAGTTGGTTTGAATAATCAGCCTAGTGTACAAGAGGCTACATGGGCATTTGATTTGGATGAGGAGTCCATTGTTCAAGAGGGTGTATCCAAATCAACAGATGGTTTGCAAAAGAAGCCTATTGGAGAAGAGGTTTTAGTGGAAGAAAGGAGTGGTTTTGATAAGCAGTGTGCAGATGAAGATGACAGTGAAGACAGTGACTATAAAGCTGACGTAAATGGGACAGAAGAGTCAAGTTCAGATGAAGATGAAGGTTTTCTTGATGATAGTAATGAAGATGAGGTTCATGATGAAATAGGTTTCTCAGATTCAGACAGAGAAGGTGCTGAATGGAGACAGTCACAAGATGCCATTAAACGAGCTAATAAGGATGAACTTGAAGCTAAAAAGAAGTTAGTTGAACAGTGTACTAAACCTTATGAAAAAGAAGGTAAGTTGAGTGAGTCTAATGATGCAGGGTGTGCACATGTAGAGGGTTACAGTAGTTATGAGGAATCTGATGGTGATGTTGCTACTCCTGGTGAGAGTGAGGATGATGATATAAGATGTAAGAAGTACAAAGAAACTGCTCCAAGTGCAAATGAACACACCAACTGGAAAAAGTTTACATGGAAAGTTGGAATAAGGTTTGCATCAAGGGATCGTTTTAAGGAGGCAGTGAGAAGGTATGCTGTGACTAACGGTAGGAATCTGATCATTGCAAAGAGTGATAATAAGGAAGAAGGTCGTTTAGCTGTGAAGTGTGTACCAGGGTGTCCCTTCTATCTATATTGTTCACTAAACAAAGCCAAAGAGTGTTACATGATTAAAAGTGTGAAGAACAAACACAACTGCCAGAGAAACATGATCAAGAATAGACAGCTAACTGCCAAGTTCTTAGGGGATGAGTTCCTTCCTTTGTTTAAGGCCAAGCCAAATTGGTCTGCTAAGGAGATTCAAGCAGTAGTTAAACAGAAGTTTAAGGTAATTATAAGTAAGTGGTTAGCTTACAAGGCTAAATCAAGTGCACACAAGAAGCTTCATGGTTCAATGAGAGATCATTACAGTAAAATTGGTTCTTACCTGGAAGTTCTAAAGAAAGCAAATCCATCATCAACCTTTAGGTTAGAAACTGCTCCACCAGGTTTCATTAACCTAGATCCAGAGGCCACATGTGAAACATTCTTTAGACTGTTTGTTTGTTTTGATGGAGTGAAAAAAGGTTTTTTAGCAGGATGCAGGAAGGTATTGTGCTTAGATGGGTGTTTTCTTAAAACATTCCTTGGAGGGATGTTGTTAACAGCTGTGGGAAGGGATGGTAATGACCAAATGTTTCCTTTGGCATGGGCAGTAGTTGAAGGGGAAAATAATGAGAGTTGGGAATGGTTTATGGATGAGCTTAGGCAGTGTTTGGGAGTAACTGATGATGGTGAATCATGGACATTTATATCTGACCAGCAAAAGGTAGATCTCCCTAACCAATAATTAGCTTATTCATCACTTATCTTTGACACTGTTGTATTGGTTTTGCAGGGTCTGTTGAATGCTGTTGCAATGGTATGGCCAAAGGCAGAGCATAGAAACTGTGCAAGACACATCTATGCTAACTGGCACAAGACATACAAAGATGAAGAGTTGAAAGAGCTATATTGGAAATCAACTAGGGCCTATTGTGAAGCTGATTATTTGCAAGCCATTGAAGAGATGAGGAGCATAAACCCTGATGCAGTAGAGGCCTTACTGAAGCAAAATCCCAATTGGTTCAACAGGTGCTATTTGAACACTCACACAAAATGTGATGTTATAGTAAACAACATGGCTGAAACTTTTAATGGCTTTATCATAATGCAAGGTCAAAACACATTATACACATGTTAGAGGACATAAGGATTCAGGTCATGAGTAGGCTGGTTACTAAAAGAACAGAAATGAGTGCCAGGGATGTTGTTATATGCCCTAAAATCCAAGAAAAGCTTGATTTTTCAAAACAGGCTGCATATAGATGTGAGGTGTATCCCTCATCATACCATGTGTTTCAAGTCAGGGATTTTGATGATGTTTCAGTTGATCTAGATAATAGAACATGCACATGTAGGAAATGGGATTTGAGGGGGTATCCATGTAAACATGTTTGTGCAGTAGCTGGGTTTTTGCATAAAAATGCAGAAGAGTATGTTGATGTGTGTTACCACAAAGACACATACATGAAGGCTTATGAATTCTCAATCCCTCCAATACCTAGTGAAAGGTATTGGCCCAAGATTCACCACCCTATGGATCCACCACCAATAAGATCTCAACCTGGGAGGCCTAAGAAGAATAGAAAGAGGGATCCTCATGAGGATCCAAAGAGACCAGGGAAACTTACCGAGCATGGGGTGATAATGACTTGTGGTAATTGTGGGGGTAGAGGTCACAACAAGAGAAAATGTACTAAACAGGGAAATCAGCAATCTACTACAGGTGAATTACTTGTTTTAGTGACAATTGTTTGTGTATATTGTAGGCTTTAACTACTTTTGTTTTGTATGTTGTAGGGTCTGCTAAAAAGAGACAGAAGGGAACAAAAAAGTCAAGCCAGAAGCCAACTCAGCAATCTACTCCAGTACCTTCACAAGGAACAACTCAGCAATCTACCCAGGAGGGAAGCAAAATTTCCAGTCAGAAGTCAGCTAAAAAGTCAACTGTTAAGTCAACTGTCAAGTCAAATGTCAAATGGAAAGGGAACACACAAGGCAGCAGTTAAAAAGTCATAGTTTGTGCAGTTTTGACCCATATGCATTGTGCAGTTTTGACCCATATGCATTGTGCAGTTTGGACACTTGCAGTTTTGACCCATATGTGCAGATCCATTATGCAATGCAGATGTGCAGCTATATGTGCAGACCCATTAGAGGTATGTTTCTTGTTATATCATGACCTTTGACATTTGTTGGTCAAAATACAGTTTGGATATGTTGACTCATCTGGTAATATCAATACATGTGCAGATATATACAATCAAGGAGTAGGATTTTGCATTAAATTTCATCAAAAGTGTACAATTACAACAAGAAGACAGTTCATACTACCTAAACATATACAACACTATGCTAATGCCAATAAACAAGGTTAACACATATTGCTTGTTCCATTTCGACTCTGTTCCAGATATCTTTGCTTTCAACCACCTATTCTCTTCTACTAAGACCATGTTTTCATATTTCATGTCTTCTGAACTGAACCTGCACTGGAATGCATGTTGGTTGAACATTTTGTCGACATCTTCTTTCCATAAGAAGAACTTGCAGTCCGATCTCTGCAAAAGCCAACAACACCTCAGTTAATCAATCAATTCAATTCAACAAAAATACTTGGAGATAAGGTGGAACATACCGGCCAATGAGAGCATCCATAGAATTGTTGACCTTGTCGCACACTTTTCCATCCAACAACTCGAACAACTGCTACAACATCATGATGGCAGTACGCATTACCCTCCAAATCAACCTTAAACAATTTAGGGTTTCTGGATACTGTGGATGAAGACGTAGAAGACATTTTGATTGAAGATTAGGGCTTGTTCTTCACGGAAATCGACCGGACCGTATGTTGATGATGGATTTGCTCCAAGGTGCGTCTGATTTTCTCTATGAGTTAGGATTAGGGTTTACAGAATGAGTTTGTTAGGGATTGGGGGTTTTAAAGAAGGTGAATGAGTATACTTGACACGTATGAAATGCCACATCAGATTAAATTGCCACATAGGCTAATTTTAGTAACTTGGTTAGTGCATATTTAACGAAGGGGTGCCATGACAATCGATGTGTTAAGTTGGGAGTGGTCTGAGCCAAAGTGAAAGTTGAGAGTGTCATCGGCCAAATGGTCATAGTTGGGGGTGTTTAAATCCATTAACCCTTTACTAAAAGCCCAGTTACTCTACTATGAAGTAGCGGTAAAACAGGTTTTTTCAAGAACCGGAAACCGGGTAGGAATTGAGTTTGGATTTAGTCAATAAAGTCAAGAACCGGGTCAGGTAGGAACCGGTTTCGAGTGCATTCGGGGTTTTGACCAGTTTGGCCGGGGTTTTTTGGGTTTTGATTGGTTCCGGTCTGGGTTTTGACTGGGTAGAGGTGGAACTGGTTCTGGTTCCACCGGGTCAGGTCGGGTCCGGTTCGGTTCTTTTTCCAACTCCGGGTCTAGAACTGGTATGTACTGAACCAAGTCAGGTAGGAACCAGTTTTTTGTGCACCTCTATTATAAAGTTAGAGATTTGGGCCTAGAACTTGAGAAACTTTTGAATTGAAATCTTTTCTATTCAACATTGTTTTCCACGAAAATCAGGACACATCGCATGGGAAAGTCAAAAGGTGAGATGGAGCAACGTGTTAGGAAATTAGGATTACAACGGATGATCTAAGAGGTGTGTAATCAATTTCAAATCGAATTATTTCAGAGGTTCACCCGAAAAATACAACCGGATAAAACTCAGGTTGACAACAAGAACTTAATATGCAAACTGGTGTGTATTTTCGAACTTATGATTGTCTGTCACAACAGAGGATTTCGAAAAGAGATGATAACCACTAGTAACTCCCTTTAGGCAGTTATCATTTGTTTAATAAAAATTGCCTCCAAAATGCCCTAATTTTCCAGCTCGACCCCAACCAGGGGTTCTGCCCCTTGGACCCTGCTCCCAAGGGCGTTATCCCCGGCAAGGGGGTTTTGCCCCCTTGGAACCCCCATTATTAGGTGTTTCGCCCACACACTTAAAAACCGTAACTCATACAAGAGTGCACTCACACACCTTCTAACTTGCTTGATGTGTATTACAATCACTTTGGTCACCAAGTCAATCCCGATTACATTAAAATATCAAACAAAAGGTACCCACCAAGAAGGTTAATGTCTGGACATAGCATATTAGTGACACACAATTACACAAATAAGACGATATTGATTCAAACTCGAGCCAAAATTGACGAGTCAAACTCATGCCTAATCTAAAGTGAAAACTCAACTCATATTCGATAGCGGCTCACTAAATTGGGATTTTCTTATTTCAATGTTTTCGTATATTTTTATCATACATTTATCGAATAACAAGTTAACGGATTAGGATCAAATACAAAGGATTCTAATTGTAAGAAGTGTAAGAAGGATTTATAGAGTGATAAGTGTCCAATAACCTAAAAAAATCCACTACACAACAAAAACCCACTACAAAAAAAAAAAAAAAAAAAAAAAAAAAAAAAACCTTAAACATCCACCACCACCAAAAACCTAACCCCCCCCCCCCTTTTTTTTTTTTTTTGCCGAGGGGGGTGAGGGTTTAGGTTTTTGGGTGAGGGTGAGGGTGGGTGTTTAGTTTTTTTTAGATTTTTTTTTAGGTTTTTAGGGGGAGGGGGGGTTTAGGTTTTTTTTTAGGTTTTGGGGGGGGGGGGGGGGGGGGGGTTAGGTTTTTTTTAGGTTTTGGGGGGGGGGGGGGGGGTTAGGTTTTTTGGGGTTTTTTTTGTGAGGTATAGTTTTTGTTTTGTTTTTATTGCCGGGGGGGGGGGGGGGGGGGGGGTTAGGTTTTTTTTTAGGTTTTTGGGGGGTGGGGGTTAGGTTTTTTGGGGTTTTTTTTTGTGAGGTATAGTTTTTTTTTTTTTTTTTTTTTGCCGGAGGGGGGGGGGGGGGGGGTGGGGGGTTTAGGTTTTTGGGTGGTGGTGGGGTGGGGTGGGGGTGAGTGTTTAGGTTTTTGGTGGTGATGTAGTGGGTTTAGTTTTAGGTTATTGGACACTTGTTACTCTATAAATCCTTCTTACACTTCTTACAATTAGAAGTCTTTGTAGAATAACTTGACCCACAAGTTAACAACTTGACACAATGTTAAAGTGTAGAAGTCATAAATAACATTGTACCAAACTACTAGCATACAAGGTTTGGGGGGGGGGGGGGGGGGGGGGGGGGGTTGAGGTTAATCATTTAGCATTTATTGTATTATTTGAACTAGCAAACTAACAAACTAATGGGTTACCTTTAGCTCATACTTGACTCGAGCATTCATATGAGTTAGCTAGCTCAAGCTGAATTTGATAGATGTTCAAATGAGCCAGCCAAATAGTTACGGGTTATTTCTCCAACCATAATTTCATTTTATATTCAAAAACTATTGAGAATTTACAATGACGTAAGGAGTTACCAAATCATGATTGTCTTAAAAATCACTCTTTTACCCACCAATCGTTGTTGTGCCTTAAAAATCATTTTTTTACCCACCAATCATTGTTGTGCCTAACTGAATTACATATACTTTTTTTAACGGCTAAATATTAAACCCCTGACCTTCTATATCCAAACACCTAGAGAGTTTTCTCTCTACCACTAGGCGAATGCCTCAATCGCATGAATAATGAATTACATATTGGACCTCACATAATAGAGGTAAGGTTGTCTACATCTTACCCTCCTCAGACCCTACTTTAGCTTTGCTATTAGTGGATTTGATGATGTATATAATTTTATGCATTTAGCCTAAAATAGTATGATACGCTTTACAATCAATGTTTGAGACTTCCTTAAAGTTACAGCTATTTCTACCAAACAAAACATCAGTTTTGTTTTCAAAAACGAAAAACATAACTGGTCTTCCATCAACTTTGTTTTTTTTTTTGAACGGCAAATCACTTTATATAGGAAAAATTACAAGTTTTGTCCTTTATCTTTAGGGTACTTTACAGGCGGTGTCATTTTTTTCAAATGTTGACAGGCGGTGTCCTTTAGTAGGTATTTTGTTACAAGTTTTGTCCTTTCCACCCAACCTGGTTAAAAAACTCAGTTAATTTGTGGCACATGATAAGCACATGAGGGTAATTATGTCTTTTTACATATTTAAAGGACAAAAGTTGTAATTTATTCTTTAAAAAATATTCTAAAAAAAATTTATATACATATATATGTGTATAACAATGAAGACAGATATTTATCCCCCCTCCCCCTCTCTCTCCCTCCACCAGTTCACCTACCACCACCACCACCATATGTTGCCACCACCACCACCACCGTCTTCATCAACACCACCATATGCCGCCGCCAACCTAGGGTTCGGTTTCGATCGCCTTCTCTCACCTCTAGAACTCACACTCCCATCTTTCCCCATTGTTTCCGCCATCAACGTTTGCCGTCGAAGTTCAGAACTTGGTGGCCCAGAAGATGAAATCTCTTTCCCAAACAAAAATATATATGTATATATATCAAATCAAGAAAACCCAAGAAACCAATGATTTGGGGGAAAAACCAATCATTTCTCATGACATTTCCAGTTAGACACCAAGATCAAAAATTACTCAACTTTAAGCATATAGAGATAAAATCTTAACAGAAACATGTCTTATATACACTAAATCTATACATACACATACTACATAACTCCACACGACTAATTCCACCACCGCCACTGCAACCAGACGATCTCATGATCTTTGTAACAACAACAGCTGGAAGCGGTAACTCCACCGCATCCATGGAATTCACCACCGCGAAATCAAATTCATCGTGGATGCTTCCGATTAGGTCAAGTTCGGTCTACGAAAGTCAAAATAGAGGACTCAATTTTGACCATTTGTGGAAGATGAAACAGAAACTGAAGGAGTAATTAGGGTTTGTGAAATGAAGAATTGGGGGGTTTTGTAGAGAGAGAAAGGGGAAAGGGGTTGTTGCGGCTGAGTTATAGAAAGAGGCGGAGATGGGGGTGGATCTGTGACGTGGTGGTGGTGGTGGTGTGTGGTGGCATGTGATGGCGGGGGTGGGTGACGGTGGTGGGGGTGGATCTGTGACGTGGTGGTGGTGTGTGTGGTGGCGTGTGATGGCGGGGGTGGGTGACAGTGGTGGAGGTGGATCTGTGACGAGGTGGTGGTGGTGGTGTGTGGTGGAGGTGGTGGGTTGTAAACAGAGATTGAAAGAGATGAGATTGAAAAAATCTGGATGGATTGGGGTTATATAACAAAAGGGGGGAAATGAAGGGGTGGGTAAAAAGACATAATTACCCTCATGTGCTTATCATGTGCCACAAATTAACTGAGTTTTTTAACCAGGCTGGGTGGAAAGGACAAAACTTGTAACAAAATACCTACTAAAGGACACCGCCTGTCAACATTTGAAAAAAAGGACACCGCCTGTAAAGTACCCTAAAGATAAAGGATAAAACTTGTAATTTTTCCCTTTATATATATATATATATATATATATATATATATATATATATATATAAAGAGCCAGCAAGCAACTGGGAGAACAAGAAACAAACAAAACAAAGAAAACAAAACCCAAAAGAACCATTACAACATATCAACTACATCAAACAAAACCCATTTCTCCCACGCAGGCTTCTTATTCTTCGCACGAGTACTGACCCAAAGAAAAGAGTCTTCCTTTATGAACTTCATTGTCTTCATGATAGGGATGAAGAGATCTTCAAAGACTTTGGAATTTCTAGCGCTCCATATTCTCCAAACCGTAGCTATAACAACCGTAGAAACAATCCGCTTCCATGTCGTACTACCCGGGCAATCTTTAACATACTTAACAATCTCTGCAAGCGAATCACAGTGAGTCGGAAAGCGAATACGAAGCCAAGCCAACACATTCCACCATATACTTTTAGCCCAAAGGTATCTAATGAAGATATGATCAGAGCTTTCAGAATCTAATCCACACCTAGGACAGCCCACATCGGGCACTGTCACCCCCTACAGACCAAACCTTCCTTAGAAGCTATTCGGCCGAGAAGGGCCCGCCACAGAAGAATGTTACCTTTAGCCGGAGCCCAGCTATTCCAAACTAGAGCAGGATCGACCACCGGGTTGGACACCCGACAGTTTTCAAGGTCCATTCGCACCTGTTTAACCGAGAACCCCACATCAGCAGCTGAACGCCACTTCCAAACCCCATTTTCCTCTACCAAGTTCTGATTAAGGCTTAGACCAGCCTTGTCTAAAACCTTGTCCATTCTGCCGATGTCATTCCACACACCAGGGATTGTTTTCTTCAATGGGATCAACTATCAAAATTAATCTTTCTTTAATATGATAAGACGGTTTCAATTCTTTTGATAAGAATTTGTCAACACGCATATTATAGTTAAAACGTCATTATTGTTTAACTTTCAAAAGGCAAGTAAAGTGTTGTGTATTTTTTATTATGATTATGATATTTCACACGAAGGTCAACTGGTCAAGGGGTGTAGGTAGATTAATTTGAGCCATTCTATGAAGTGGTCTGGAAACACCAAGAACAAACACCTAAAGGGCTGAAGTTTCAAATATCTTTGATTTTCTGCTACAAACTAATAACTTATTATCAGAAATACTATCTAGAGATATAAGAATGCACAATTTAATACATTTACACACACACACACACACACATAGTGTTTTGGGTTCAAATGAAATCCACTAAATATTTAGGTACCAAAAGACTAAGCCTAAAGTATCACTTTGTGCAAACAGCAAAAGTTGAGGTTACAAAGTCAAATTTTAACACAGTCTAGAAGGTATAAGAGTAGGTATAGAAGAAGTCAGAAAGATGAGACATGTTTTTATTATATAATCATAACAACTGTTTTCAA
This sequence comes from Helianthus tuberosus, assembly GCA_030545235.1. Classification (NCBI taxonomy): domain Eukaryota; kingdom Viridiplantae; phylum Streptophyta; class Magnoliopsida; order Asterales; family Asteraceae; genus Helianthus; species Helianthus tuberosus. The sequence goes on along the minus strand of CM060430.1, from coordinate 174,318,839 downwards.
ATTTCGTTTTGTTTATACAATCATAACAACTGTTTTCAAACCTCTCTTAACAAATCAAGAAGTTGACTATGGCACTTTGCAACTGTACATTATGTTTAAGTTACAAATGTCAAACACCCTGAAACCCTCGCAATAAAGACAACAAGGTCTTCAAATTTGCCTTTATTCATCAAAATCAATTCAAGTAAAAAAGATCAAAAAGAGAGTAGTGAACACAAAAATGAGAAACTGGATGTTTTGTTCAACATCAGGCACCAAGCACTTCAAGCTCCACCTCAAAATCTGTGAGCTTGAAGGCCTACTTATCGATCATGTTCCTAATAAAGATAATTATAATCTGCAAGTGCATGTTAAACTAGAAATTCCCAAAAAAGGACACATACCTCGAATAGCTATTCAGAAAGATTATACCTCCAAACAGCGCATAAACCCTGATGGACGTGTTAGCTGGAATGAAGATTTTGAGCAGAGCTGCAGTTTGGATGTGAACAGCAGGAGTCCTAGAAGCTGGAAGATCGAACTCGAGGTTCATGTAAGTTACAAACTCAACTTATTAGTAGGCCGATTTATGTCTTACTTTTAACGGGTCAAATAAAAAAAATTGCTTAAAAGGAAATGGAAACAGGTCAAAATTTGTTCAAAGTGTATTTCTAAGGCATAAAACTTAATAATCATTTAATTGCAAATCTTCAGATTATTGATAAATATAAATCTTGTAAAAATTATATTTGGCACCATATGCGGTTCTAAGAAATAAATATTTTTGACCCCAGCCCGGCCCGTTTTGACCCGTTACCCTAGATTCACCTAGCACCAACTTGTAGCATGTTCGAAATTCATAACTGAATATATATAGATAACTGCCCTATTCTGCTTGTATAAGTATCTAAATATACATAGAAATTAACAGGGAATAGATGTGGAATCAAACCCCAAGTCTGATATGTTGGCTAAAGTCAAAATAGATGTAACCGAACTCACTAGCCGTTCAGAAAAATCGGTCAAACTACCAGTCAATTGCCGCATTGGTGGTGTCACCCACGAGGCCATACTAAAGGTAACTCAAGATTTTTGCAAGCCTGATTAGACTATAATTATTTCATATATATACACGTTTGTGTATGTATAGCTCGACTGGAGCTGAAATATGACCTAATGAAAATTTCAGGTAAAACTAGATGTCATTGAAGTTGAAAAAAATCATACGAAAAACCCTGTTCACCCTATATCTCCAACACACCTGCTACCATCCTTTCTATCATGTGTAAGTTTTCAAAATCAAAATCAAACAAGAAACACGATGGAAATGGAGAGCTCCCAGTCGGAAACCGAAGAAGAAACTGATCAAAGTTATCAAAGAATAAAGACCATAGATTTAATAAGAAGTCAATCTTTACATGAAACTATAATATACAAAAATCAAGGTAAAGAACAAGCCACAAGTTATGAAGTTTTGGAGAAAACAAAGCTAACAAGACTTCTTTCATGGAATATAAGAAAGAAGCCCAAGGATGCACCACTCTTGAATAAAGCAAATGGTGAAGGAGGTGACGATATTGATAATGCACGTCGAACTCTACTTTCGTACCTAAAACCACGAAAAGATAGAGTAAAAAGTGATATTAAAGATGGTGAGTTTATGGATAGTGTGAGATTTGAGGTAGGCAAGTGGGAAAAGAGAACGATAAAAAGTAGAGATGGAAAACTGGAATTACAGACGGAAATATTTCTGGCTACAATTGATCAGAGGAGTGAGAAAGCATTAGGAGGAGGTGCATGCACGGTAATTGCTACACTTATTACTGACTGGTTGTATACAAACCCGAATACTCTACCGTTAAAATGTGAATTGGATAAATTAATTAGAGACGGGTCAAGAGAGTGGAGAAGCTTATGCGAAGAAGAAATTCACAAGGGTAAGTTTCTGGATCAACATTTTGACCTTGATACGGTCATACAAGCGAAAATCAGACCACTGGAGTTGGTGTCTGAAAAGTCATATGTGGGCTTTTTTAAGCTCGAAAATGCAAATGACTTAGATGTTTTACAAGATGCAATGTCTTTTGACACCATATTGGATGAGATCCAAAACGGTGAATCGTCTTCAGAAGGTGTGTACATTGTGAGTTGGAATGATCATTTCTTTGTTCTCAAAAAAGAAAGAAATGAAATTTATATAATTGACACATTAGGAGAAAGGCTAGCGGAAGGGTGTGATAAAGCCTACATATTGAAGTTCAATGAAGACAGTATGGTTTTTAATGTGCAACCGCAATTGAAAACTTCAAAGGTAGAAACAGAAGGAGTAGATAATCATGCAAGTGTAATAAAGAATGAAGAGCAAGAGAAAGAGAACAGCCCGGAATTTGCATGTAAAGGAACATCTTGCTGTAAAGAGTTTATAAAGGGGTTTCTAGCAGCCATACCATTAGGAGAACTGCAGAGCAACGTTGAAAAGGGTATAAATGGTAATGCACCTCTTCATCAACTCCTGCAAATTGAGTTCCATTACATGTCGCCCCTGCAACAAAACTCAACATGTGTGGATATAACAAATTGAGCATTCTACTTTTACTGTTCTCAGTTTACCAAGTGCGGCGGAAATCAAACACAATGGTAAATTTCTCCTTTTTTTCTTAACAAAGGTGTTTAATGATAAGATACTACAGATTCTTTATTTTGATCATTGTTTCGGAGCCGAAACGATTGTTAGTTTCAATAACATGCAAAGAAGCCTTGTTGGTTATTTTTAGTTTCATATACCAACATATACCGTTGGCAAATATGGTTAGCAGAAATATAAGTAACAAGGTATGTTTGTTTGCTTACACTTTACAGCATACACCAAGTTAGAATTTTCTTCCACTACACACCAAAAAAAATTAGTTTGGCAAAAATCAATAAATGAAAAGGAGTATTCAAAATTAAAAGAAGAAATGAAGTCACGGCCTTTTTAATTCAACAATCAATGGGTATACAGTATACACAGTGCACCTGAGTATTAGAGTATAACTCTTTTCTATCTTCAAAATGATACACACAAAGTATTATAGAGATGTAACAGACTTATGGGTAATGTCATAAACAGATATAAGAATTTCAGCACCTATGAGTATAATAATGACCCATTCATAAAAATCGGATTTCCTATTTTGGAGGATCTCTTGAAGAAAACGAATATTGTGCTGCAAGAAAAGTAAACTGAAGTGTCACCATTTCAGCCACACAATGAGCAAACATTGAAAGAAATTTACTTGAAGCCATATCTTACCTCCACAAATTTTAATTTGAAATCCAAACTAGCAAACCTCTGAGTCAACTCAAATTCATCCCTCATGTACTCCCAGATCTGAGCATATTTAGCATCCTTCCATGCGATATCAGATCTGAGCAACCCAATATTATGTTCTATCCATGGGCGGAGCTTAGTGGAAATCCGGGGGTGCACCCCCCCCCCCCCCCCCGAATGTTTCAGTTAGAAATTTAAAATTTCCGATTTTTCGTCTAAAAATTTTAAAATTATAAAGGATCGCCCCCTCAATTATTTTGCCTAAATATTTATACAATATATAAATTGGGTCCCATGACTTTCCGCCCCACCGGAACTTTTAGTCAAGCTCCGCCACTGGTTCTATCAGCAATTCCATTAAATATGGAATATAATATAGACAACAAAATTACATTTCTATCACCTAATGTAAGTGGTACCTCTCGAAAAGTCCAAGCTTAAGAATTACATCTGCAAGATTTGAATTTGCCTTTCCCACCAATTGAAATAATTTTTTCCTCTTCATCCTGAAGGTTCCAGTTTTTGCCATGCCACTGTTTATATCAGTAAATTCTCCAACCATTTCATCAACCTAAAACAAGTAAAAAATGCACTTGATTAAATCTTCATACCGTGAGGAACTCTATGTAAACTTCAGAATTAACGTACCTGGCGAACGTAATAATCAAGTGCAATACTCTGACCTAGAACACTACCAATTGTACGGATCCCATCAATATTCAAATACTGAAGCATTATATGATCTAATCCACCTTGCATCCATGTGTCTAGTGTTGGTTTCTCTTTGACTTCATATTCTGAGTATTACACATAATAAAGGTCACAAACTTAAGATTTCAATAGGCAGATCAAGCATATGAAATCAAAAAAAAAAAAAATGTAAGAGATTGTATGATCATAAAAGAACAATGAGGATTTTAAATATAACAGTAGATGAGGACATCTTTAATGGCACCTCACCATCTTTTCTCATCTCAGGCAGTGAACCTGAAGCATGCATTTCAACAATTTTCAGATACCCATCAATTTCTTGATCACGAACATTAAACAGGACAACTGAACCATACTGAAAAACTACCATATAACAGCAGTCACTTCCACTTATCGTGGCACCTGAACCCTGAAAAAACATGAATGAGTGATTGTAATCAACAACGGTGTACTGAGTATAATTATCGTAAAAGGATTCAAATTGCAACGATATATAAAGTAACAGGGTAATAACTGCTAAGTAATAACCAGATAAGAACAATAGTCCAGTTATTCGTGTGCAAAGATACACATAGAAGCTAGAGAGATGCAATTTACAGAAGTCAAAACTTCTTAAAGTTTAAAAAATGAAGTCATGGGGTGAATATATGATGCAAAAGGCAACCAAATATAATTTTTTTTTCTTCATGATATGTTCCAACTGACAACAAATAAGTATATAGTTTAATCAAAGACACTCCATTCAAAAAAGGAATACCATTTCTAGAAGATCATTTCACCAACCTAAACAGTAACCACCCAATACAACATTTTCAGAAGAATCACCATGACCAAATATATTCAAATTTAAATCGATGAATCTACACAACCGGTGCACAATATTTTACCCCTAAAACATATGCACAATGCCAACACTACGGCACACATTAAAATATCATAATCACAAAACCGAGACGACTTACAATAAGCTCAGGCTTGGTGCTGCCAAATCTTAACACAACATAGTTAGTCATGCGCGATGTAGGCAGGATGAAATTGTGCCTGTTCTGGTCCACTAAACTTCTCAGATTAACACTGCACCGAACCACCAAATTAATTAATAGATATCACACAGCAAAATTAATCACAACAAACTAACCAAGTTCATATAAATCACAAAATGGCACACATATCCTAGAGGCATAATCTGTTGATCTTTAAACTCAATTATGTTATTTCCTGTATTAAGACATATGCTGTATTATTAGTTAGGTAACTATCCTACAGCTGTTAATCGATTATAAACTGATGTTACAGTTATTAGTAGTTATAAGTTATGTTAATCCATTATTTGTTGTTCACACTTGTTATTTCAAACATAATCAAAATTGTTTCCTCTGGATAACACAACATAATTGCATATAAAACACATTTCTATAGCGAATATTAGCATACCTAGTAGAGAAGAAATAAGCTCTAACAGGAATCGAAGGTTTAATATCCTCCTCAATCACACCATCACTATTCGAATCATCAACTTCAGGCTCGAGCGTATCAACAACAGACGCTGAATGAGATGAGCATCTGGTTACAATGGAGCTAAAATAATAACCGTAACTTGTTGGAGAGATTGGGGAAGACGATGATCGACATGTGTTAACGGTAAAGGTAGGGGAATTCTTTCGTAGTTGTTGTTGCAGTGGTGAGAAGATAGGGTTAGGGTTAGGGTTAGGGCTAGATGAGAGTGAGATGATTATTGGCATTTATGAATTGGGAGAAAATTAGAAGGTGTTTTGTAGTTTGTAGTGATGATTTGCAGAGAATGAAGTGTTCTTCGTATCTCCAACTGTTTAGAGCATTCACATCCAAACCATCAAATTATACATAAATTCCACTACAAAAAAAAAACTCCTATATAAATATATTTCCACTAAAAACAAATATTTTTTCTCTCTCCTTTCAATTAAATAATATTATCATTACATTTTTCTCTCACTTCCACTCACAACCACTTTCAAAATATATTAAAAAATTATAACGGGTGAACAGTGTCCCCCCAAATATACAGATGAACAGTAACATTTTCTCTCTCCTCTACTCACAACCACTTTTTATACCCTTTATAATATAAAAACCTCTCCTCACATAATTTGATGGTTAGAATGTGAATGCTCTTATATACAAATAGATTGCATCATTAACCAACTGTAATTAACGTCATTAACCAACTGTAATTATCAGACTAACTTAAAAGGGAATAATATAATAATACTGGATTCCTTCTAGTCTTCTACACCACGGGTGAGCAAGTTTAGGTCCAGACTGAAAATAACCGAGAACTGAACCGAAAATATACTCAACCCGACTCGAACCCAATCACCTAGGTATGTAGATCGGTTCCAGTTTTTCATATAAAATCGGGTCGGTTCTCGGTTCTTTTCATGGTGAAACCCGACTTAGACATATGGACCGAACTAATGTGCTACTTAGCGATTAGGGCTTGAATCCCTAAAATATATAACATACAACAGCTGCATGATTTTCCCACAGATACATTCGCATAGAGAAAAAAACCATTTGCGTTTAATTTGCAGTCGACTTCTTGGTTGGTACTGTGATTCATTGACGGGGTACGTGATCTGATATGTATCATTATTTTTTTATTTGGTGTCGTGTATTGTTGTTTCCAGAGTCAAAGTGAACGCAAGAAGGTATAACATTCAAAGCGAATAACAAGAAGGTATAACACTTGAGTTTGCGGAGTCAAAACGAATAACAAGAAGGTATAACAGTTGACTTTCCGGAGTCAACGCAAATACAAGAAGGTATAACAAACATTAGATTGAAGCATAAACACCCCATCAAACATGAAATACTTGCAAATTCGTATCAATTATTACAGAACTACTTAATATATACCAAATATATTATACTTGCATGATCAAATTAGTTCAAATTAGGCATGACTATCAATAACATTTGAATGAAAATTAACCAAGGAATAACTCACTACCATTAATGGATTGAAATAGACACGTGGTTTGAAATGTATATAAGGCCGAAATCAAGGAAAATGTTGTGTTTCTTCTTCATCTAATAGTTTGTGAATTTACAATAGCCTTCCTAAGTTCATAACAAAACATGCTGAAAAATGAAATATATCGGTCGGTTCTTATACTTAGTACCCGATTACATAAAAACCTGGAACCGACCCAACAAATAGGGTAGTGAATCGGTTATGTATTTTATGTTTGATCGGTTCTCGGGTCGGGTAATAGTCAGGTAGGTCGGGTTTTGACTTTTGCTGTAACACACGTCTTAATAAATCAAGATTTTAATAATTAAGATACACATTTTAATGCTAAAATGTGACTTTACAAAAACTTGACTTACTTCCATTCCCATATGATTACAATATTTCAAAACATATTTGTAAGTGTTTACATAATTCACTTATAACAAATACAAATCCAGATTTGTACGCGGAAGCTTCATTTAACGTGTGTTCGGTTCTCGCTCGAAGCTTGATCTTCATCTGGGACTCTCAACATTCACCTATGATCAAAACCAACTTAGAAGTCAGTTTTGATAGTAAAATACCAATTACAACAAGGTAATTGGGTCAAATAATCGAAATAAACAAAATAAACAAAATTTTCAACATTTTAGCCCGTCGTCGCGCGCGACGGCAAATGGCTTTGTCCGTGGCGCGACGCCACGGTCCCATTTTGACAGAATGTGTTGATGCTGGTGCTGTATATTCGCCCAGCTAAGTTTTAATCAAAACCAAACTTCAACATGGCATAACTTTTGATCTAGACCTCCGTTTTACGCGATTCTTTTTCCTACGCGTTCGTAATTTAATCCTCCATCTCGTGGAGTAAAAATCCAACATCTGAATTTACAAAATTTTAGATTTCAATCTCTCGGCTTGAAATTCATTTAAGACACTTTTGACCCGTTCATGCTTTTACCAAACTAACTTGTTATTTTCCTTCAAAATACCATGGCCATCATATTCTATCCATTTACTAATCATCAAGATTCAACTTTACGGGTTCCTTAAGAAATTTTAACCCGTTTTGCATATATACTCGTTTTGACCCGTTACGAGTATTTTACATCTTTAGACTTAAATCATGCTTCTATTGGTTTACATCTTATCCCCATTTTTATACGAATTCCAAATACTCAATTTAAACAAGACGTTTATTTCAAAACAACTCTTTACAAGTTGTTTGTCCTATTTACCCCTCAAGGGCTTTTTGGTCAAAATTTAGCCCTTCATTTGTGCGACGAAGGACTTCCGCTATTAATTGACCAAAATATCGCCTTTAGCTATAATTATAAACATGCGTACCTGGCTCGGGTCATAAGATTGACCCGTTAAAATACCTTTCGCTATTAATTACTAATCAAATAGCAACGCGAACCATGTGTTAAATTTTTGCGATTACAAAACTCAACACGCGATCATAAGATATTATTGTCAAATGGTGTTAACAACACCATTTGACCCGTTTAGTCAAAATGACCAATTATAATTATGAGATGGTATTTAATTACCATTTCATCCCTTTAACCTATTCCAATTTACTCTTTGAATTCATCTTGCTTAAAGGTCGTTTCTTGTTTTGTTTCACCCATTTTTACTTATGCCAACTGGTGTCTTTTCAAATCCTTTTTATTTATTCGTTAACCCATGTCCGGGTTACCATTTTACCGTTTTTACCCTTTTTACCATAATGTGTGGTTTCTTGCCATTCTCACTTATTCTGACTTGCATTATAAGTATTTGGTAGTAAGAATAAAAAGGCGTAAGCTTAACTTACCTCGCATCCGGTTTACACTTCCCTTCTCGTACTTGATTATTTGACCGCTTCTTTCCCAAGCCTCCACTTAGCTCGTTTAAGCGTCAAACTATTGTCAATCATTTACAAGGCGGTTAAATTAGTCATTAACAATCACGACTATTCCACCTCACTTATTTTCTATGTCGAAACTACTATTCGACTTCATGATTAGTTAACTTAATTTATCAAAGTTAACTACTTTCAATCACATGGTTTATAACATTAAGTCTAAATCAACATAATATGTAGAACCCTTATCACTTCATATTACGCGTAATTGCCATATCATTCAAATATGTGTTTTCACTCTAAATTTCAACACTTTAGTTCTCATTTAGGCATTTTAACAAACACCTAATGTGCATCATTTGTATTCTTCTTTTATCTAGTTCATGGTTATTGTTTTAACCATGTTTTAACATCAATTAACATGTTCATATCAATTTTTCGCATCTACAACATCAGAATTTACTTACGAAAAATTCAAATTACACTAGAACAACTATCAATTAACCATGTTACAAGTCTACCCCCCTTAAAGATGTTTCGTCCCCGAAACCTTTCTCACGTACTTTATCAGCTTAGATCATTCGGACCTTAGTCTTGGTGATCACTTGAGCATTGCTCACACATAATACTCTTACCAGGGAAGTATGGTAATGTCTTTTTGGTTTCATGGCATATGCATCTTTTACGTGTATGGCCTCATAGGCCGATACTTTCATCTTGTATTTCTTAATCTGGTCACTTATTCGACCGAGTTGTCATCTGATCACTCAGTTATATTTATTTTCAACATGCTTACTTCAAGCTAATCTCATATCGACAAGTGCTTTGTATAAGTCGCAACACTAATCTGACTTTGAAATGTTTTATCGGCTAGACTGATTAGTCGTCGTCACTTTATTCCCCGTCATTCGGGTATATCTTATTGCCAACTTGGCCTTTTGCTTGTTTACTGATTTTCATATCTTGTAACTCACGTTAGGACTTGACTGTATTCTATATCATTCTCTATATTTGTTTTCTTGTCTGTGAGCGTGTCACGTCATGTTTAAGTCTAATTCGAATTTTCTTTATCATGCTTCTTCTTTTCGGACGTATCTTCTCGCACCCATCGGTGTTAAGACCCACGTTCTTTGATTTACTCATTTCTGAATTCGTCTCATAGTATTTATACGTGTTAAAACGTTGTTTCTTACCAAAAATTGAATTCTTTAGTTTAACGTTTTCATTTTAGCTCATGTCAATTCCAAGGATTTACGTCCAAGGACTTATCCCCTTCCATTGTCATTTCGATAATGACTTCACTCACTTTTGTGACGTAGCACAATTTAAATAATTGTGAACTCTTTTGTCATTTTTGCCCGTTTAATGTTTTAGTGAAATTTTTCACTTTTGTTAACCAGACCTTTTACAATCTCTTTGCTTTTAACCCATTTAATTAACTTAGCGAAACCTGTCGCTCTTATACTAACTTTATCTCCCGTTATTATTTTACGCGGGAAGTTACAGCCAGTTTCCTTGTTTTATACTATTGACCCGTAGGTTCTTTTGCTTAGCCAAGTAGGCTATTTCTTTATATTTTCGCCTTTTTACCTTATTAAGGTGAGACCCTAACAATTCGTTTCTTTCTATTTGGGACCCGAAGATCTTTTTGGTCCCGTAGACCTTAGCCTCATTTATAATCTCGTAGGTTACGATAATCCCGTAGATCATCTTTTATTCAAGTCTTTATTCAAAGGTATATACATTTATATGTGTATATGGCGTTAAGGCACCCTTTTTATGTTCAAAACCATTTATTTTTGCTTTTGTATTTCCTTTGACCTTGACCGTTGTCTAAGGCTATATTTGTTTTCTTTCGAACAAATTTTCCGACTTTATGTCTTCTCACGTCATTTATGCATCGGTTCATCTTATGCTCACTATTATCCAGTTTACATATATTCGTATTTGATTATGTCCCATTACCGGGCTCATTATTCTTTTGCTTTTGACGCTACCATTATCCCGTTTGCGCTTACTCATGCCATCCGGCATTATATTATATTCAACCCGTTTGACTTATTCATGTGAAATTTTATCTTTTATGGATGTCAAACTTCATTCTTTGTTCGACCCGTTCAACTTTAAAATAGTTGAACATAATTTATCAAAATTTCTATTTACATCATCTTGTCGTCTTTTAGTCTTGACTCAAAACCCGAGTCTTTTAACTTTCCACCCGAGTTCCCGTTTCTCGGTCTACGCATGTGTTTAAATCCTTACCCATCAACCGGGTGTTTTACCGAAGTCGTTGTTATTGCAACCCTTCCGGTATGCATTAAGACTTCGCTTCACTTTTATATTCCGACTTTGTCCTCAAGTTTGACGTTTTACAAAAACGGTGCGTTAAGAGACATATTTGCATTCTCCGGGTTCGAGTGTAAGTACACCCCCTCCCAATGCATATCTTAATCATTTTACATGTTTGCATTCTTCGAGTTCGAGTGTAAGCACACCCCCTCCCAATGCATATCTGAATCATTTTACATGTTTGCATTCTCCGGGTTCGAGTGTAAGTACACCCCCTTCCAATGCATATCTTAATCATTTTACATGTTTGTATTCTCCGGGTTCGAGTGTAAGTACACCCCCTCCCAATGCATATCTTAATCATTTTACATTAATCTTTGTCCCTTCACTCGGGCTCATTATCCTAATGTAATACGCTTTCGTCACCCGGCTGTGCGTTTACATTATGTAACATCCCGAAAATACGAGTTCATAAATTTACAATTTAGTTGTAAGTAAAATGGAAAAAAAATAAACTAACTAGAAATGACACTAACTAAGTTAGTTAGTCACTTATGAGTAGTTAGGGGTTCAAACAAACAAAAAGTGAAAGATGAGGGACTAAATGTGCCTAAATGGAAACTGATTTATTGAAATAATAAGATTAAAAAAAACATAAAACACAATTTTCTGTGTTGTGGAAGTCGACCAACATCAGGGGCGACCCCAAGCTCCCTCTAAACCCTAAACTTTCACAAAACAACCAAACTGAAGGTCCAAATCTAATAAAAAACGAAAACCGAGCATAGATTATTGATCCTCATCACAAGAGGATTTCAAGGTATGTAAAATTTGATGAAAACTCTCAACTTGAAATTCTCATGAAATTGGGAAAATCTGAAATTGGTTGCATGTGTGTCTTATGAGGATTTAGGAACAACTATAGTGTCTAGGGACAAACCCTAGAAAAATACAAGTTGAAATCATGTGAAATTTAGTGAAACCTATGAACACCATTGTAGGTGATTAGTGTGTTATGTGTAATTTGATGAACACTAGGAAATAGAGTGTTAATCTAGTGTAATTTGACAATTTTGAAGTGATTTCAGAAATTTAGAAGTTAACAATCATGTAAAATGGTTGAATGATGTGAAATTAGGGCTAAGTGATAAACTAGAGACTTGATGTTTAATCATGTAAAAAATCTTCCCTTAAAGTGTTTGTTGAAATGCCTCTAAGAAGGCTTAAAACTGAAATTCCAAGTTTAAACGCATAATTATGATGTTTCGGTGTATTATGCGAATTATGATTTAAAGAGAGTTCTAAACATATCATAAATGAACTCTATAGGAACGGGCGCAGGAGCGTCAAGCGGACAAGCGGGTGGCAAACCACGTTTGAAAGACCTACTTTGAAGGTATGTAACTTGACCCGTTACATTAAGTAAATTTTGATGATTATCATATGCGTAGTTGAATTTTAGAATAAGGGTTGCTTCGAATTAAAAGCGGTGATGTCGCTGTATTGAATAATAGGTCAAAATTTGGTTGGAACTCGTTGGTAGTCGTCATAAGGGAGGATTCCTTAGACGAGCCAAACGGGTCGAATAATCAAATAAAGCATGGATATTGTGTAACACCCCAAAACCCGAATATTCATATTCGTTAAAATACTATGATATGGCACCTCAAGAAATAAATGACTAGGCTCTTTAACCTAGTTAAGTGTGTGTTTAGAAGTATGAAAAGACAAGAGTTTTGCCAATATTATGAGTAAGTAATAAACATGAGGGGCCAAAGTTGAAAAAGGTGAAAGTTATGTTTTAATAACAAAACAAACACACACACACAACACACACATCGTGTGTGTTCTACAACGATCAGGGGAACACCCCCATGAACCAAACCCTAGTTCTAACATAATCATCAAATTGAGGAGTCAAACGAAGCTCAAATTCATAACCGAGCATAGATTAATGATCACCTTCACAAGGGGATCGTAAGGTATGTCTTAGATTCTAGATTGGTGATGGTGCACGAAATGGGTTATGTTGTAAATCACGAATTTGTATGAAATTGAGCATGAGTATGTGTTAGATTCATCATTTGGAACATGGATTATGCATAAATTAGGTTAATTTGATGTTTAAGGGTGAAACCCATTTGTTATGGTGAAGAAGATGACATGGGTAAATCATCTATGTTTAAGTTCTTGCTTAATATTGATGTATTTTGAGTTGTGTGATGTATTCTTGTTAGAAGAATTGAAAGAAATGTGATACTAGTATGTTTGATGTTATGCATGTATGAATCATGTTGATTAGGAAGAAGAAATTGATGAACTATGTATGAAATTAGGAGATTTTGTATGATTAAGTTGTACGTTATGCTTAAAAGGTAATACGTACATCAAGTGAATGATAAATGTATATGATGTCGTCCGTATAGTCGATTGTGACGTTACGGGAATATGTTGATAAGTCGATAGATATGTATGGTTAATAGTTGACTTTTGAAAGTCAACTAAGTATAAGCAACATGAGTTGACTCGTGGTGGTAAATATAGGTTAATGAGAAGTCGTATGGTACATGTAATGTCAATCCGTGTTAAATGTAATGACATGATGAGTTACATGAGTTAAACGTATGCGAACATGATTATATGAGTTATGTTTGTTAGAAATGATTGATGAAAGTTAAGTGTGAAATATGGGATTGATACGATTGTTATCATGTACAAATGAGTATGCTAATGATAGCGTGATTTCTATGACATGAAAGTATAGGAATCATGTGGAGACGGACTCAAGCGCGAAAGGCTAACGGGTCAAGAAGAGGCGTGGAAACGGATGTGGACATGGATACATGAGGTAAGTGATTCCGTAATCACTTCTTAGTTGTTTATGTATAGTTATATGCATTTTAACTAAATGTAACAATTGAGGTCAATTGAGAATGAAATGTATGATGTCAATGGGTATTAATCGGATCTTAGCTTTTATCCGAGCAAGGTATGGGTGATTAAGAATTTTAACTAAATAGGAGGATTCGTTACTTTTGTAAGGAATTCCCTTGTTGTTAAGGATAGAGCGAGATTGACAAAAATGCCCTTGATAGGTATATCGGGCAAACGACCTTAAATGTCTATTGGAAACAAGTGAACCGATTAGGATAATGTGTTGGTCATGTGTGAAAGCGTAGAATATGGTCTTGTCATGTAATAGACCATTTAATGCACAAATACTCATAACGGGTCAAAAATGAGTCTTTAAGCGAAAGTGGGTTAAGAGGATGCAAGGCATCCGAGAAATTAATCTTTTATGTTAGGCGTCAATGAAATTATTAAGTTTATATGAGATTGAGGTCTAACAAACAGATTATGTTGATAATTGCATGAACGGGTCAATTAATTAGAATGTAATAATAAGCCGAATGCATGCAAGTCAAGAATTTCCTTAATCCGGATGTGGGATTTTAAGTTCATATGATAGAATATGAATTTACAAGCATGTAGGAAGAAACGGGAGGTTAAACGGGTAAACGGTTCAAAAGTTACGTGCGTTTAGGTGCGTACGGACGACGAAACGTATCTGCAGAAAACTGCAAAAACTAGAGGCCGTCGCCGACGGGTAGGGGACCCGTCGCCGACGGGCAAGGGAAAACCACTTTTTTTGCTGACGGGTTAACACACTGCCGACGGGTTAAATGGCCCGACGGGCTTATCTACAACCCGTCGCCGACGGCTTGGAGCCCGTCGGCGACGGGCACTTGTTTGTAAGCTTTTATTTTTCGCGTCTGGTGTTTCCGGTTGACCCGTAACGTGTTCTGGTGCTCCGGTTTTCGACCCGGTAGCATGTAAAGCTCCCGAAAGGCTCCTTAACTTTGTCAAACCTGCATAAACGCAATACCCAATTAAAAGTAGGTCGTTCAAGATCTAAGACTCATATGAAATCATAAAGTTATATAATTACGAGCACCGGTTTTTAACCACGCATCAATCCTTAGATATTTATGGGCTATAAATCAAAGTTTAAGTCCCATGTAAATATCGTATGAGTATGTGAGAGGTATGCAAGATGTGTTACGTGTATGTAGATGCGTATTTATGTATATATGAAAATACGTATAATGGCATGTATGTACGTAAAGATGTAGGAAAGGTATGCACCTATGCAAATGTGTATGTATGTACGTATGTATGTAAGTATGTATGCAGGATTGTATAAAGCATGTATGAGTGTATGCACGCACGTAAGTTGTAGGAAAGATATGTACGTATTTATATAAAGATATATATGAATGTATGCATGTATGTAGAGATGTATGAATGTAGATACTTACGAAGCGTACTTATGTATATATGAAGATGCGTATGATAGTATGTATATATGTGAAGGCATAGGGATGTATGTACGTATGCAGGTGTGTATTTATGTACATATGAAGACACGTATGAGTGTATGCATGCATGTATTGAGTGTTACGCAGGTATATTATTGAAGGCTCACAAGAGAATGAATACGCGAATGATATGCTTAAAAATGAGAGAGAAGCTGAATGGAAAGCGTACATGTATTGTATTCTTGTTTATGTCTTGTATACTAATGTGTTGAATGTATGTGGTAATGCAGGTTGTACGGATAATGAGCGTTTATCACGAAGATTAAGGATCGAAGACCGAGTCACTAGAGAGATTGTACGGGGACGTTGAATGTAAAATGTAGAAAACATAAGCTATGTCTTTAATTAGTAAATAAGAGGATGACAGATTTATAATAAGAGTTATGATAAAGTTAAAGTTTAAATAAGTTGAGGTATTTATAAAGAAAGAAATTTTATGGCACGAATTTCCGCTGCGACTTTTGTCAAATATGTGTTAGGGTGTAACATATTGCTTCGTAATATGATTGATTGGTCTATTGTTATCGATTGAATATTGACATATTAAAACACGAGAATTTAATATGTTGGTTTGTTAGAATAAAAGATTTGAGAAATTGGTGTGGGTAAAACAAACAAAACAGTCAAAACTTATATGTGCAGAGGCTACCGTAAGTTACGGTAGGTCAGAAGGCTACGGTGGTTTACCCCTGTGTTACGGTGGAACCATAGTTTTCCAGAAGCCACCGTAACTTACGGTGACTACCGTAAGTTACGGTAGAGCCTTGAAATGAATGTTGAACTTTGCATATTTTCTTATATCAAATCCGTTTTTAAGCGTAGTTTTGATTATGTAATATTTCTAAGAATCTCTAACATTAAGATTGTTTAAAATCTTTAGTTTTCAGGTTTGGCAAGAATATGGACGATGATCGAGCATGTTTGAAGAACCGAACACAATTTCTTTTGAAGCTTCCGCAATATCTTAACTTTTAGTAGACTTTGTTTATGGAATGTAAACAATTGTTAAACAACTTTCTGAATGTTTTCAAATTAGTCGTTAGTTGACTAATGTCTTTGTTACTTTTGAAGCTTGATTATGATATTTTTGTTATAACTTAGATATCTTTTATATATAAGGGAATGAATCATTATTAAATTCAAGTAAATATTAGACGGGTGTTACAAGTTGGTATCAGAGCCAGGTTGTCAACAAAGTGTTCGGTTCAAGCTTAATCAATCGTCCGGTAAGAATTTACTTATTATGCTAATAAATTAGGTCTTATGTAAGAAATGAGAAATGAATTGAGATGCATGGGAAGAGTGTGTTAACACACTCAAACCCGGAAAGTGCATTAAATGTGAACGGTTAAAGCAAGTTAGGAACTTGGCTAAACCGAAACAAATGGAGCAATGTTATAAATGAAATGTTTAATGTTTAAATGTAAACATTTCAGTTTCAAGATGTCGGATGGGAATGATGATAATCCGGTGCAAACAAGCACCGAACAAATGAAAGAGATAATTGCCGAAGAGGTAGGGAAGGCAATTGAAGGAAGTCTATCCGGGTTTATAGACAAAATTCAAAACACGGTGTTGTCGCTTGTCGAAGAGCGAGTTAAAAGGTTGGAGGATATTGTCAACCTTATGAAGGAGAAAACGGGAGAACGTAAAGGATGTTCATACAAGGAATTCATGGCGTGTAAACCGCCAATCTATAACGGGGAGGTTGACCCGATAATTTGCCAAAGATGGATAAGTGATGTCGAAGGAGTGTTTGAACGAACCCACTGTGACGTAGGTGACTTTGTTGCTTACGGAACGGGTCAATTGAGAAATCAAGCCAAGGATTGGTGGGACAATAAGAAGAAGGAAATGGGAGCCGAAGCGGCGAGGGTTATGACTTGGGATGAGTTTAAGGTACCGTTCCTTAAACACCACAGTCCCAAAGCGGTTATTAACAGGATCAAAGAAGAATTTATCCAGTTAAGACAAAAGGGAGAATCAATTGATAAGATCACGGGCATCTTCATGGATAAGCTGAGATTCTGTGACGAGTTAGTCACCACTGAAGAGCAAAAGATATACTACTATTACAACATGCTGAGTGCCGAATACCGTGAGTTCATGACTCCGTCAAAGTATGAAACCCTCATGGAGATTATCAACACCGCCCGGGAGCGGGAAATAGAGTTAAAGAAACAAGTAGAAAGGGGCGAGCGAAGGGCACAAGATGTGAATCCAAGCCCTACGAAGAAAGCTAGAACTGCTGAATCGGGGAAGAAGGCGGAGACTAAAGGCGGGTCGCCAAGTTGTAAAGTATGTGGAAAGGGGCACAAGGGTGAGTGTCACTTCAAAGACAAGCCGTGTCCGGTATGTGGGAAGACGGGGCACACTGCATCGTTATGTTCCGAAAAAGTTTCTGTTTGTTACAAATGTTATCAACCCGGTCACAAGAAATCTGAATGCCCCGAGTTGGTGGGAAAGAGAGACACAAAAGAGTCTCCAACAGAAGCTCCCAAAGCGAAGGCTAGGTCTTTCTAACTTACCGCGGCTGAAGCAAAGACAGAACCCGATGTGGTTTCAGGTATATTCACAATTAACTCAAATCCAGCACGTGTACTGTTTGATACGGGTGCGAATAAATCATTCATTTCACATGGATTTATTCGACATCCTTCTTTTGTATTGACGAAATTATCTGTGCCCTTAGAAGTTGAAATAGGGGCAACAAAAGTTTTATAGTTTGTAATGTTTATCGAGGCTGCAAATTAAGCATCGACGATGAGGAATACTTGATAGACTTAATTCCGATGTCAATGGGGGAATTTCAAGTAGTTGTTGGGATGGATTGGCTATCTCAGCACCATGGAAAGGTCGTGTGTTTTCGTAAAGAGATAAAACTAACATCTCCGAGCGGGAAACACGTCACCATCTATGGCGAAAAAGGAGGCAATCCCATAGTATGCTCAATGTTGAAAGCCCACAAGCTTATGAAGCGAGGATGCAAGGCATTCATGATATACGCAAATGAGCCCGAGAAAGAATCACGAAAGATTGAAGATGTACCGGTAGTACGAGATTATGAAGATGTGTTTCTGGAGGATTTACCGGGGATACCGCCTGAACGAGAAGTAGAGTTCGGGATCGAATTGATTCCGGGCGCAAAACCCATTGCGAAAGCTCCATACCGACTCGCACCGTCGGAATTACAAGAGTTGATGTCCCAAATTCAAGACCTGCTTGACAAGGGATTCATAAGGCCGAGTGTATCTCCTTGGGGCGCACCGGTATTGTTCGTGGGAAAGAAAGACGGAAGCATGCGCATGTGTATCGATTACCGGGAGTTAAACAAACTCACGGTAAAGAACCGATACCCGCTTCCGAGGATAGATGATTTATTCGACCAATTACAAGGTGCGAATTGGTTTTCAAAAATTGACCTTAGATCGGGGTATCACCAACTAAAGGTCAAGGAAGAAGATGTGCCGAAGACGGCTTTCCGCACGAGATACGGACATTACGAATTCCTCGTGATGTCATTTGGGCTAACAAATGCACCCGCGGCCTTCATGGACCTCATGAATCGGGTTTGCAAGCCAATGTTGGATAAGTCGGTCATCGTGTTTATCGATGACATTTTGGTATATTCAAAAAGTGAAGCTGAACACGCACACCACTTGCAAGAAGTGTTAGAGACACTTAGACGAGAAAGGCTGTATGCGAAATTCTCTAAGTGTGCCTTTTGGTTACGAGAGGTACAATTTCTTGGCCACGTCATAAGTGCCGACGGAGTATTGGTGGATCCGTCAAAGATTGAGGCCGTGTCAAAATGGAATCCCCCGAAGAACCCTTCTGAAATTAGAAGCTTTTTGGGGCTTGCGGGATACTATAGGAGATTCATTCAAGATTTCTCTAAGATTGCGTCACCGCTAACAAAGCTAACCCGAAAGAAAGAAAAGTTCATTTGGGGTGTCGATCAAGAAAGAGTGTTTCAAACGCTAAAGGAAAAGTTAACTCAAGCTCCGGTACTGACATTGCCGGACGGAGTCGAAGACATGGTGGTTTATTCGGATGCTTCACTATCGGGGCTCGGATGTGTTTTGATGCAACGGGGTAAAGTTATAGCTTATGCCTCGAGGCAATTGAAGATACACGAGAAGAAATACCCCACGCACGATCTCGAGTTGGCTGCGGTGGTATTTGCATTAAAAATATGGAGGCACTACTTGTATGGGGTAAAGTGCACCATATTTACCGATCACAAGAGTTTAAAGTACTTCTTCGATTAGAAGGAGTTAAATATGCGACAAAGGCGATGGTTAGAAACGGTGAAAGATTTTGACTGTGAAATACACTATCACCCCGGAAAGGCAAATGTGGTGGCGGATGCTCTGAGCAGAAAAGCGGACTATGTCCCAATACGAGTAAGGTCGATGCAGCTTGTGGTGACCTCGGGTATACTTGAACGTATTCGAGAGGCACAATTAGAAGTAGTGAAAGAGGAGAATTGGAAGAAAGAATAATCAGTCAGTTGAAAGATTTGTCGGATGGGAATAACGGTTTGAAGACTCGATCCGGAAGGATATGGGTTCCAAATACTTGTGGGGTGAAGGCGCTTCTACTTGATGAAGCTCATAAATCCCGATATTCAATTCATCCGGGTGCGACCAAGATGTACAATGATCTAAAACAAAATTATTGGTGGCCTGGAATGAAGAGGGATGTGGTGAAGTATGTGGAAAAATGCTTGACATGTCTACAAGTCAAGGCGGAGCACCAAAAACCATACGACAAACTCCAACCGTTAGAAATCCCGGTGTGGAAATGGGAACATATTACAATGGACCTATTAACCAAATTGCCTAAGATAAATCGTGGATTCGATGCCATATGGGTAGTGGTGGATAGATTGATGAAAAGTGCTCACTTCATTCCGATTCGTGAGACTTATACGTCAGAAAAGATGTCAGAAGTTTATACTAATGAGATAATAGCACGTCATGGAGTACCGGTGTCCATCGTGTCTGATAGGGATACCCGGTTCACTTCAAATTTCTGGCGAGATTTCCAAGATCAAATGGGAACCAAATTGTTCATTAGCACTGCGTACCATCCTCAAACAGATGGACAGAGTGAAAGAATAATACAAACATTGGAGGACATGCTACGGGCGTGTATAATCGACTTTGGAGGAAGTTGGGATGTTTACCTACCATTAGTCGAGTTTTCGTATAATAACAGCTACCATGCTAGTATTAAGATGGCACCATACGAAATACTCTATGGTAGGAAGTGCCGAACCCCGGTATGTTAGGGTGAAGTGGGTCCACGTGAACTTGCCCACCAAGATATAGTACGAGCCACTAATGAAAAGATTGATGTGGTACGGGCACACTTGAAGGCGGCTCAAGATAGACAAAAGGCGTATGCTGACAAAAGGAACAGGCCAATCGAATTCCAGGTCGGTGACAAAGTCATGATCAAAGTATCTCCATGGAAAGGGGTTATCGGGTTTAGAAAAAGGGGGAAATTAAGCCTGAGGTTCATCGGGCCGTTTGTGATTGTTGAACGAGTAGGAAAGGTAGCTTATCGCCTTGAATTACCTGAGGAGTTGAGTGGGATTCATAGCACCTTTCACGTGTCACATCTCCGAAAATGTTTAGCAGACGAAACTGCTCGTATCCACTACGATGATATCGAGGTGGATAACAGCCTCAACTATGCAGTAAAACCAATTGCGATTTTAGATCATAAAGAGAAGAGTTTGAGGAACAAGGTGATTAACCAAGTGAAGGTTAAATGGGAACACAGGAAGGGTGCGGATACCACATGGGAGTCCGAAGAAGAAATGCGGCGTCTCTACCCTATTTTATTTGGTACGTACTTTGGTTTCGGGGACAAAACCCTTTTTAAGGGGGATGGACTTGTAACATCCCGAAAATACGAGTTCATAAATTTACAATGTAGTTGTAAGTAAAATGGAAAAAAAATAAACTAACTAGAAATGACACTAACTAAGTTAGTTAGTCACTTATGAGTAGTTAGGGGTTCAAACAAACAAAAAGTGAAAGATGAGGGACTAAATGTGCCTAAATGGAAACTAATTTATTGAAATAATAAGATTAAAAAAAAACATAAAACACAATTTTCTATGTTGTGGAAGTCGACCAACATCAGGAACGACCCCAAGCTCCCTCTAAACCCTAAACTTTCACAAAACAACCAAATTGAAGGTCCGAATCTGATCAAAAACGAAAACCGAGCATAGATTATTGATCCTCATCATAAGAGGATTTCAAGGTATGTAAAACTTTATGAAAACTCTCAACTTGAAATTCTCATGAAATTGGGAAAATCTGAAATTATGGTTGCATGTGTGTCTTATGAGGATTTAGGAACAACTATAGTGTCTAGGGACAAACCCTAGAAAAATACAAGTTGAAATCATGTGAAATTTAGTGAAACCTATGAACACCATTGTAGGTGATTAGTGTGTTATGTGTAATTTGATGAACACTAGGAAATAGAGTGTTGATCTAGTGTAATTTGACAATTTTGAAGTGATTTCAGAAATTTAGAAGTTAACAATCATGTAAAATGGTTGAATGATGTGAAATTAGGGCTAAGTGATAAACTAGAGACTTGATGTTTAATCATGTAAAAAATATGCCCTTAAAGTGTTTGTTGAAATGCCTCTAAGAAGGCTTAAAACTGAAATTCCAAGTTTAAACGCATAATTATGATGTTTCGGTGTATTATGCGAATTATGATTTAAAGAGAGTTCTAAACATATCATAAATGAACTCTATAGGAACGGGCGCAGGAGTGTCAAGCGGACAAGCGGGTGGCGAACCACGTTTGAAAGGCCTACTTTGAAGGTATGTAACTTGACCGTTACATTAAGTAAATTTTGATGATTATCATATGCGTAGTTGAATTTTAGAATAAGGGTTGCTTCGAATTAAAAGCGGTGATGTCGCTGTATTGAATAATAGGTCAAAATTTGGTTGGAACTCGTTGGTAGTCGTCATAAGGGAGGATTCCTTAGACGAGCCAAACGGGTCGAATAATCAAATAAAGCATGGATATTGCTTCATAATATGATTGATTGGTCTATTGTTATCGATTGAATATTGACATATTAAAACACGAGAATTTAATATGTTGGTTTGTTAGAATAAAAGATTTGAGAAATTGGTGTGGGCAAAACAAACAAAACAGTCAAAACTTATATGTGCAGAGGCTACCGTAAGTTACGGTACCACCGTAACTTACGGTAGAGGTCAGAAGGCTACGGTGGTTTACCCCTGTGTTACGGTGGAACCATAGTTTTCCAGAAGCCACCATAACTTACGGTGACTACCGTAAGTTACGGTAGAGCCTTGAAATGAATGTTGAACTTTGCATATTTTCTTATATCAAATCCGTTTTTAAGCGTAGTTTTGATTATGTAATATTTCTAAGAATCTCTAACATTAAGATTGTTTAAAATCTTTAGTTTTCAGGTTTGGCAAGAATATGGACGATGATCGAGCATGTTTGAAGAACCGAACACAATTTCTTTTGAAGCTTCCGCAATATCTTAACTTTTAGTAGACTTTGTTTATGGAATGTAAACAATTGTTAAACAAATTTCTGAATGTTTTCAAATTAGTCGTTAGTTGACTAATGTCTTTGTTACTTTTGAACCTTGATTATGATATTTTTGTTATAACTTAGATATCTTTTATATATAAGGGAATGAATCATTATTAAATTCAAGTAAATATTAGACGGGTGTTACACATTATTATCAAATATTTTGCTCATTTGATTCATTTGGGTACTTTTTAATTTGTCCCACTCACCATGTCCTTACTACATCAGATGTAAATATGTCCATCATAAAAAGTTCATGGTACCACGTGCTCACCACTTACTTGGCGAGAGTAAGCGATCAATACCTGGTATACATGACATTTTTATAATTTTCACATTACACCCCATGTAAGTAATGCCTCTATTTATTTCTCTTGGAAACAATATCCCGGATAGATTTTCTATTCGGGTTTTTCCAAGTTTTTAATCTATATATGCAACTTTCAATCTCTACGTATTTGTTGTATATTACTATTTGTGCAATTAAATTTAAAATGTGCACCTGGTAATGCTTGCCCTAACGGGCTTCTCTTGCCATTAGCCTTGTTCGCGATCGCTACATGATTTAGGTCCTTGATGAGCATACTCTTTGGACCGTTCCTCTATCAAATCCGCGATTTGTTAAACTCTCGCTATCTTCATATGCGAGTGTCCTTCAACTAAAACATTTACAACAGTTAGTAATTTCGACATTAATGGATGCCCGTATTATAATACAAGGCTTTTCTACTATACGCGTCAACGCGCGAAATTTCGTCAACTGTAGCAATCATTTTAATTAGGGTAACATGTATTACACGATAACCCTATGTGTTGTTTACAACACTTTAGCATGCTAAACCATTAACATACTTGTACTTACTGGATTTGCGATCAAGCCTCGAACCGAACACTTTATTCTTCTAACCTTGAGCTCTGATTACCAACTTGTAACACACGTCTTAATAAATCAAGATTTTAATAATTAAGATACACATTTTAATGCTAAAATGTGACTTTACAAAAACTTGACTTACTTCCATTCCCATATGATTACAATATTTCAAAACATATTTGTAAGTGTTTACATAATTCACTTATAACAAATACAAATCCAGATTTGTACGCAGAAGCTTCATTTAACGTGTGTTCGGTTCTCGCTCGACACTTGATCTTCATCCGGGACTCTCGACATTCACCTATTATCAAAACCAACTTAGAAGTCAGTTTTGATAGTAAAATAACAATTACAACAAGGTAATTGGGTCAAATAATCAAAATAAACAAAATTTTCAACATTTTAACCCGTCGCCGCGCGCGACGGCAAATGGCTTTGGCCGTGGCGCGACTTGTCACATCCCCAAAATACCATATGTGGATACACCGCGGGACGTGTGACGTACCAGGATCCAAGCCACTAATCACATTGAACTGCGCATAATATTTAATAAAAACATTCCATTCGTTTCAAAATATAATTCCAAGTCATGAGTTAAACCAAAGTAAGTATCCAGCGGAAGCATAATGTAAATAGTAATTCAAATGTTTCAAAACATGTGTTCATAGTCAATAAAGCGCGTATCCAAGAGTCTCGATCCATGACCACTCCAACGCTCCCAGATAGCAAGTCCATAATCAGAAACCTAACGACCTGCAAGCATGCAGACAAGTGTGTCAGACGACGCTGGTGAGTTCAAAGTTTGTTAACGTGTTTTAGTTACCAGTTATGAATATAAAATGATTGAATGATTTGATGTTGTAATAACTCATTTACCACTGATGGCTTAAAGTTGTTTTGCCTAAACCCCATTGCCTCTATCAAAGCAATGGTCAAGACTGTGATCATTAGTTCACTCCCGACCTCCCTGGTACGGTGTGAGGTTGCCAAACCTAAATAGCGCTATTAACTAATACCCCGTTGCCTCCCCGAAAACAATCGGTAGATGGGACTTAGGTGATAGATATGCAAGTATTAACAAACATCCCAATAACCCAACATTCCTCCCGGAACGTTACCCGATGTCCCTCCCCGGGACGCATGCTTGGAAAAAGAGCAGTGAACTCACCTTGGATTGCTCGGTAATGAAATTTACTTGTTCACAATTGATCTACCAAACACGTCCTAATCATGGTTATCAATCTAATCAGTTTTGTTTACTATTGAACACGTGTTTAACAGATATATCACATAGCACGTAACAGATGACACATAGCATGCAAGTCCAATACAATTTCCACTTAATAGTCCAAGTTATAAAAACAAAGCCACATTCGGCCCAGGCATTCGGGCCTACTTATCTTGTGCGACCTGGATGCCTTGTGCGATTCAGAAGCAAACAGGCCCAACAGTGCGCAAAGCCCAACTGGCTTGTGCGACTGTTATCCCCTTGTGTGATCCGCACTAGGCTGCGGTTCAACTACTTGTGCGATCCAACCCTATTCCCAGCCCAAAATAACTCCCAGCCCAATCACTTGTGCGATCCACATTACTTGTGCGATCCTCAGGGCTTGTGCGATTGCAGTCCCCTTGTGCGATCGGGAACTTGTGCTATCAAAATAACAATTGTGGGATTTGTTAAGTCAAACTTTCCATAATTTCCCCCTCCTAACAACCACTAATTTCGGCCCCCACCAAACATTCGATTGAAACAGTTACATATTGATTATCAAATTAATCAATCAAATTCATTAATCAATCACAATCATCATCATCGTACACGGATTCGCAAAACGCCCATTAATCATCATTCATCGATTCATCAAACAACATAGATTATCTAATCATTCCCCTAGAATACCAATTATCAACATGTTGAGTTCTTCGGTGCCTAGTACACATGAGTCCTAACTCATCGATCATCATTATATTTCTATATTAAATCCAATAACTAATTGTCATACATGTTCAACCAATCTCTATCATCATACAAATCTTGTTTAATCAAAACGTTAAACAATGATACATCTCACAACACATCATAGCAACATATTACCGAATACAAGAAGAAGTTAAATCAAACAAGAGTATTCATGTACTAACCGAACACGAGATGGAATGGAGGAGAAGCTCGAGAGAGAGATAAAGAATGTCGTCTAGATCGAAGGAAGAGGAGAGAGCTAAAGTTAAAAGTGTCCTATTCACCTTTTACTAGTAAAGGGCAAGTAGGGTGTCGAATCCACGGGGAATCAGTGGAAAGTGTAAAAGTTCGTTGCTTTAATTATCATCTACTTCTAAACTAATTGCTTTTTTCCAGTTTTGAGAATAATTATGAAAACGAATGTGAAATTGTGCTTGTAAACAATAATGAGAAAAAGGACCAATCTCCGGGTTTTCAGGTTATGTAGAAATCAGGTTACTTAGTTACTACTAATCGGAAATCACACAGACATGATTTGTAAAACTTGTTTTGATAAATAATTAACAGAAAATATATTTGATTGCAATGATCCACGATAGAAACCGAAAGATTGATGCAAATGAATAGTAGTCCAATTAATTACCAATTTTAGATTTCATACACATAGTCAAGTTCAATGATTAAAGGTTTAAAACAATGACATCCTAGAATTTAATCCCGGTTGTTGATGAACAAACCAAATAATTGATGAACAAGAATGATTACGATAATCAAATATGGTTTAATCAAAACAAAAACAATAGGAACGACTAACCGAATGTTTAATCGAATCCTAATCCAAAAAGTCGTAACATACGCAAACCGCTCAAGACGTGCGAACAATCTTCCGAAGCTTGGTAGAATGTTGAAAGCATGATCGACTTGGATAGGTGTGGAAACTTGATGATGATGATGGTATCGATGTAAGTGATGATTTTAGAGCTCCACTTTGCTGCCAATATTCGATGGTATCCAGCCCCAAAAATCGAGATGGTGGCTGCTGACTTTCTTGGCCCACTAGAGGTCCACCAAGTCTTTTCCTTTAGGGTTTTAGAACCCTTAAATCAGCCCACCATACAAATGACGTGCATGCTTTCTTTTCATGTGTGGATTTTATGTTTGCAACCGTAGGCCCCATATAACAGCCCTAAACCTCAGGGCTTGTGCGATTGCAGTCCTCTTGTGCGATCGGAAACTTGTGCGATCAAAATAACAATTGTGGGATTTGTTAAGTCAAACTTTCCATAACTTCCTCCTCCTAACAACCACTAATTTCGGCCCCCCCCCAAACATTCGATTGAAACAGTTACATATTGATTATCAAATTAATCAATCAAATTAATTAATCAATCACAATCATCATCATCGTACACGGATTCGCAAAACGCCCATTATCATCATTCATCGATTCATCAAGCAACATAGATCATCTAATCATTCCCCTATAATACCAATTATCAACATGTTGAGTTCTTCAGTGCCTAGTACACATGAGTCCTAACTCATCGATCATCATTATATTTCTATATTAAATCCAATAACTAATTGTCATACATGTTCAACCAATCTCTATCATCATACAAATCTTGTTTAATCAAAACCGTAAACAATGATACATCTCACAACACATCATAGCAACATATTACCTAATACAAGAAGAAGTTAAATCAAACAAGAGTATTCATGTACTAACCGAACACGAGATGGAATGGAGGAGAAGCGAGAGAAAGAGAGAGAATGCCGTCTAGATCGAAGGAAGAGGAAAGAGCTAGGGTTTTGGTGTGTTTTTGTGTTATGATATTATTATGAGAAAACCACACACACACACCCCTTGTGTATGCGCATAAAGGACATGGGCCGAAGCCCATTCTTGGGTTCCCCTTTCGGGCCACACCTCATGTGGGTTGTGCGATCAAAAGATTGTGCGACTAAGCACACCTTGTGCGATCGGTTATTACATAAGTATACACATATACACACATAATCATGTAACAATCAAGCTCGTATTATTCTATTAGAATTTACCACATCGTCGGCTCGGCAAGGGTATTTACTGCCAGGCTCAGGCTTGTCGGGTGGCGGCCTGGGAGGGGTTATCCCCTCCGCGGTCATGGGTACCGTGCATTACCCTTTTTTTTAATATCACACAATGTCCATACAAGTTATATTAAAACACCGAGGAAGGTCTAAAATACAAGTTGTCACATCATCCCCAACTTGAAAGAAATTTCGTCCCGAAATTTGACAAGTAATACAAAACAGCAAGACGTTAACTCAGGATGACTGTGGATTTTCCGCGGGTGCCACATCATCCCCAACTTGAATCGGAATTTCGTCCCGAAATTCACCAGTTGTACCAGGTTTAGATTTGCCAGACTTGGACTTATCCTTTGGGAATAAATATGGATACTTAAGCTTCATCTGATCCTCGCGTTCCCACGTGAACTTACCTAGCATCCGGTTTACACTTCCCTTCTCGTACTTGATTATTTGACCGCTTCTTTCCCAAGCCTCCACCTAGCTCGTTTATGTGTCAAACTATTGTCAATCATTTACAAGGCGGTTAAATTAGTCATTAACAATCACGACTATTCCACCTCACTTATTTTCTATGTCGAAACTACTATTCGACTTCATGATTAGTTAACTTAATTTATCAAAGTTAACTACTTTCAATCACGTGGTTTACAACATTAAGTCTAAATCAACATAATATATAGAACCCTTATCACTTCATATTACGCGTAATTGCCATATCATTCAAATATGCGTTTTCACTCTAAATTTCAACACTTTAGTTCTTATTTAGGCATTTTAACAAACACCTAATGTGCATAATTTGTATTCTTCTTTTATCTAGTTCATGGTTATTGTTTTAACCATGTTTTAACATCAATTAACATGCTCATATCAATTTTTCGCATCTACAACATCAGAATTTACTTACTAAAAATTCAAATTACACTAGAACAACTATCAATTTCTAGTGTTTAACATGTTCATACTAAACCCACTTATCACCTTCAATGGTGATTCATGAATTCACAAGAATTAGGCCTAACTTCATCATATACATGTTTAGGATTTACTCCTAGACACTACAATGTTCCTATCTCATCATATAACAAGCATGCAATCATCTAATTCGAGTTCTCTAGGTTTGCTCAGAAATTCAACTAGAGATTTCTCATGAAATTTACATACCTCGTGACTCCTTTTTCAGTGGAGATCACTAATTCGTACTCGGATTTTGATTTAAACTTGATTTGGACCTTCAATTTGAGAGATTTGTGAGAGTTGGGGTTTGCTTCTTTTTCCCTTATCCTCTGGTCGATCCACGCACCCACACACACACTGAGTATGTGTGTTGTGTTTTATTTTTAATTTTAATAAAACAAGTTTCCCTACTTGGCCATATTAGTCCCTCTTGTTTCATTCATTATAAAAGAAGCTATATCTCATAGCTTTTCATTTAGTTATCCATTACTAACTAGGTTACTATTCCTAGTTAACTAGGTGGGTGTGGGGAATTATAACCCGTTTTATTTTTTTTAAGTCTCGTTAACTCGGGCTTCTAATAAACCGTGTTTTCTCAAAGCGTTTATTCTTCTTTTTGATTAATATAGGATTAATTATTTAAATCCTAATATTCACCGAGTTAATTTTACAACTAACGGTATTTTACTCGTCTTTACTATTAACGGGGTTTGATTACCAAACCCATTTTGGAGTGTTACATTTGCTCACCCCTATTATGCATGCACCTTCATAATGAAGTCCTGATTTTAAATAATGAATAATTTAATTTTTATTTTATGCATTGAGCATTTATAACACTACGTTCTACAAACGTCAACAACTCGTCATCTTACCTGTATACACCTTCGTTAAAAATATTAAAATAATATAATATCATATATATATATACTAGTGGGAATGCTCACTGTTGCAGCGGGTACTTTTTTTTTGCGCACATTGTGTGACGGGTTTCACGTAATTTATATCCATCCACCACCACAAAAGTCATACTTGTCCCCGTTGATTATTAGCATAATTTTCTTCTCATTCATTCATCATACTTTATATCCCTTAAGAACTATATTCAATTTGGTGGTCAGCAAACAAAAATCCACGGTAACAATTTCCAAGTCAAGATCAAAATATCTTGCTCCTCCACCTTATTAGTAATTTATGTGATATGGAATAAAAAAGATAACATGATATTCCCCAATAAAATAATGATGAATCAAGTCATATTGTTTTCATATGTATAACAAGTAAACGGATTTAGTAACATTTTTTAAGATAGTAGGTAATAAATATCATAAAAAACTGACATAAATAATCAAAATAATCCTCTTTAACTTTACTACCATATAATGAGGTAATGAATAGTTTTTTTTTTTTGTATTTTTTTTCATAAATCATTCGTAAACATGAATATGTTTGTCCAATAATATATGTAAGAGGTGCTTTAAAATTAGTTAAGTATTTGATATATTATTTATCACATTTGAAATAACCATGTATTTTGTATGTTACTGTTACTAAATATAAGCATAAAATAGTAACAAGTCACAACTAACACAACCATTGTAAGAGGATAAACTACCAAACTTAATATTTGTACATAACAATTGAAAATCATAACATTGAGGTGTGATGTTAAATCAAACTTACGGAAAAATTGACATTTACGAAAGTAATAATAAGATAAATTATATTAAGAAATACTTTACTCTTTTAATGTAGTAGTAAATATCACATAACCCAAAATTATAGGAATTATAATATTATGAATGTTTTGAGAGAATCAAGACAAAACTAATGTATATGAATCTAAATGCAGCCCAAAATCGTATGAATTACAATATGGGTTTTTTTTAAAGGAATGAACAAAAACAAGTTAATTAGATGGTGTTGACTTATCATACGATAATATGCCTCAACTTCAAAAGTAAGTCGTGTTAATAACGTGTAGTAAAACAACTACTCCTATTAGCACAATAGAAAAAGACAAGGAATAGAGAATGAGATAGTTTTCTTATTGATGTAAAACATGAACTACATAAGCGGTGTCGACGTGTTCGTTGTTAGAAAGAGAGTATAAGTGGTGAAAATTTTCTCAATAGTCAATCACCTTATTTATAGTTTTCATAAAATTTTAAAAACTTATGAAAAAGTTATTTGTATGAGATTCAAATTTTGGCAATTAATTCCAAAAATGTATAATTTGAATTCCGTATTTATTAACTACTTTATTTATTTAATTGATTTAAATTGAATAAAATAACTATCGACAACTTTTGATAACAAAACAATCATTAGCCAATAAGGTGGTGATAGAGTGGTTGGTAAAAGAATTGGTGTTTCTTGTGACACAGGTTTGATTCCCACTATCCTCATTATTTTCTGTGGCATCAAGGTGAAGAGCGAATACGGGTGGCGCGGGTTCGACTTGGATGAGAGCCGAGGTTTTACCGATTATTCAATTGCCGTGCTTTCGGGTGGGTAGAGGTCGGGTTTTCACGCATCTAGGGAGAGCCAAGGGGCTGGCGGCGGTCGAGTAGTTAACCTTGGCCACAGCGCCCAGTGTCATGGTGGTTTGCACGTCGTTCCTTGCCGTTAAAAAGACAAAACATTCATTAACTGTCGTAGCCCCCGACCCCACCCAGGGAGCGGGAGCCGCGAACACGAGCCGGTGGTATTGGTGTTTATTAATTGGCAGCGGAATTTAAAACATTAGGATCGTAGTTAGTAAATAAATTCAGAGTTTGCAAAACACCAAATTTCCGTACTAAACAAATGGGATAAAATCCATGTTTCATTTATAATATCTTTATAGGGATGAACCATAGTTGCTGAAAATATAAACTTTTTATTTAGATAACTTTATAGCCAATTTTTTTAAGCCTTAAGTGCTCCATAGCTGGCTTCTAATAGCTTTCACATCAAGTTACCTTAAACGCGTTTTAAAAATATTTTATCAGCAAGAAATACTGGCGAGCTAAGCAGTTAAAGCGGTAAAATATCGGATAACGGTCAAGGTCCGCTATATGATATATAGGTTATAGCGGTGATATAGCGGTAATTTTTATACCATGCATAATTTATGTACTTATATATATATATATATATATATAGGATAATGCTTGGTAAAAACCCCATTTTTTTAAGAAACTTAGCAAACTATATTTGTGGCTAGCATGTTGCCACGTTGATCTGATCTCATGAGTTTAACTTTTACATGAAGGTTATATTAGTAATTTTCTTTAACCCCTAAGAATTATGAGATGACATCTTCATTAATTGCCCATCAGATCGTACATTCACAATCCCCCATATTTCTTTTTCATATTTCCCTTTTATCTCTTCTACATCTCTCATCAGAGAATCATCAATCTTCATATTTACACCACAGTAGCAAGCATCTCCATTAATATCAATGGAGACAAATCCACCAACCTCTGAATTAATGTCGCCGGTCCGTAGTTTCCCAAACCGGTTCTTTTGCAGCGACTTCCAAAACGATGAAGAATTTAATGCTCCAGGTTTGTCCATATATAGTTTACTAACTGTTCTAGAAGATCTGTTTTTCTTTTTTGTCTTTTACAACTTTTTAATCTAATAATCCAACCTATTATGTATGGCCATGTTCACGTGTTGCATTCGAAGCATCTGCATACACTTATATGCATGTTGATTGTTCTCGGTCATATGAAGCCCCTGTTAGATCCCCGGATGTTTTGGTATCCAACAATTTCATGAAAAACGCGGTTATTGATGACCAGGATATGGATATTGATGAAGGTTTGTTTTTTCTTACACTTTTCTTGTTTTATTTCTTCACTAGATATGTCATCTTTCAAACATTTTCTATAATGTTCACATGTAGCATCCCAAGATTCCCAGATGGAAGCCATGACTGTTGCTGTTTCTGGATCATCTCATGGTCCTTCTATGTTTGCTGAATCACCACGCGGCCAGTTAGACGGTTGTACAATGGACAATGGGATCCCACTTTATTTTCATATCACACATTTTATAACTTGTATTGTCATGCCATTTTATTGCAGATTCATAACTTTTTCCGTTTTATGGTACAGGTCCTTCGAATCCATACTTTGTTTTTGATACCCCTCAGGGAACCCGTTACTGGATTCCTAATGTTGCTGATAAGTTCATACCGGTGTGTGGCAAAACTTATCCAACCTTTCAGGATGTTCTTTCCATGTATGAACTTTATGCGCTCGAAGCAGGTTTTTCTGTTAAAAAAGGTCAAACTAAAGTCTGGAATGGAATTCCCACACACAAGTATCTCCGATGCTCAAAATATGGAAAACCCCAACCAAAGCGGACTTTTGACACCCTAGATGAATCTTCTGTTAAGCACCGGAGGACCACCTTCTCATGGTGTGACTGTAAGGCAAGCATACTAGTATCGATATCGAACGATTCATACACAGTCCTGACTTTCAATGATATTCATAATCATGAACTTGTTGAGAGTTACAACCGTGATCTTAGTAAGATATCACGGAAACTGTCATTCTCCACGAAACAATTCATTCATAACATGAGTCTAAACCGCATCGGACCAATGAGGTCTTATAGATGCCTTGTAGCTTTAAAAGGAGGGCATCACAATGTCAATGGGACACCGGTCGATTTTAAAAACTTTAGCCACCAGCTGCGAATTTTTATTGGTGAACGCGACGCACAAGTTTTCCTTGAACGCTTGCGTGAGCGTTATGACAACCTACCCAACTTCTTTTTTGATTACACCGTATCAAACGGAAAGTTGTCCTCTGTATTCTGGGCTGATGAGATTTCAAAGCTTAACTACAAAGCTTTTGGCGATGTCCTAGCGTTTGATGCAACTTACAGCACAAACAGGTTAGCCCCCCTCCCCTCTAACATATGTTAGGCCTGATCCCCAAGTATCCAATTTTAACCCCAAAAAAGTTGTTCATATTGTTAACATCAAATCAATTTTTTTGTTCATAGGTACAAGATGGTTTTTGTGCCATTCACGGGTGTGGATCATCATTTCCAATGTGTTACATTTGGAGCTGGTTTGATATCAACCGAGTCAATTGAATCTTACGTGTGGTTGCTTAAGGCTTTCTTGAAGGCACACGGTACTCAACCAACTCTCGTGCTGAGTGATCAAGACCCATCCATGCTACAAGCTGTTCCTATGGTCTTTACAGAATCACGTCACCGTCTATGCATGTGGCATATAATGAAAAAACTACCCTCCAAGGTATACATAAGTTTGTTAACCTTTAACATGTGTTATCCAACATAACACTTTTTTACATGTCTTCTCAAACTGTTTTAATCTAACTCGTGTTATAACTATTAAAATTTTCAGATCTCAGCCGACGTGCTCGATAACACTGATCTTCGGTCCTGCATTCATCGGTTGGTTTGGAATGTTTATATCAAACCTGAAACGTTTGAGTCCCGCTGGAATGACCTCCTACAAACATTTGGGCTTCAAGAGAACAGCTGGTTGAACGACATGTACAACATGAGACATCTCTGGGTTCCAGCCTACTTTAGAGAACTGCCCATGTGTTGCTTGATGAAGACCACCTCCCGCTGCGAAAGCTCTAACGCTGCCTTCAAGGTTAACTCAACAAGCGCAAACACCCTTGTGCAATTTATGATGTGCTTTGAAAATAGGGTAGACAGCCAACGATATCGTCAACGTGTTTCGGAGTTCAAAACCTCTTATACCATGTTCACTGGCAATACTGAGTTAGCGATAGAACAACACGCGTTCGCCATTTACACAAACGCTGTTTTCGCCCAAGTTCAAAAAGAAATAATTAAAGGGAAGTTTTTATGCTACATCACAAACCAAAGCGAGACGAGCGATTCCAGTCTTCTGATAGACGTCACTCATTTGGATAAAAGGAACAACATCACAAACGTCTATCAGGTAACACATGTTAGGCACTTACATTATTCCACATACTCTAACATATTTTGCATCTAAAGGGCTTTTCCTTTTTTTGTCTATGTTCAAATCAGGTTACGTATAACAATGTCGATCAATCGGCCAATTGCTCATGCAGGAATTTCACACGTATCGGGTATCTGTGTCGCCATGTCTTTTGTGTCTATCGCTTGAAAAATGTTGAAAGGATTCCACCACAATACATAAACGACAGGTGGCGCCGAGATGCCCTCCCCAAACATGTTTTTTCAATTTCCAGTCGATACGGAGTCAACCCACACGCACCGTCCATTATGCGGAATGAAATCCTCGACCTCGTTACTGAATGCGTAGATGTTGCTAGAACCGATGAGGATGCGTTGGCAAAATTGGTTGACCAACTCAGGGATTTCAAGATCAATATTCTTTCCAGGCAACCATTGTCAACAACTGAAAATGAATCAAATGAGTCTCAAATGGAAGAAATAGTTGGGCAGCCAATCAACATTCCAGTCGAAGTTGCTAATCCAGAAGTTGCACGCAATAAAGGATGTGGTACTCATACTCGCATTTCTGGGCCCGGTGAGAAGGCCAAAGCAAAACCACCAAAACGTCCAAAGCAGCTTCGCTTATGCAAGCGTTGTGGTCTGTATGTCGACGACCACGACTCACGCAACTGCCTTAAGGTGGCTGCAATGAAAGCAGCAAAGGCAGCTGCTGAACAACTAAGGCAGACCGCCACTGGCGACTGATCATCTGATTAAAATCTTTTTATGTAGTACTATGTAATGGGAGACTCTTCATTTTGGCCTTCTTACGCACATGTAACAGTCTTTTGTCATCATCCTGCTATTCTCTGTTACGTGTGTAAGAAGGTGTAACTATTTTCGTCCCAATAATCATAAGTAGGATTGTAAGAAACTCTATGGCCTTTGGCCACTTTTGTCATATTAGGCCCGAAGGTCATTAAGCGGAAGCAGTTTATCTTAACTTTATCTGCATTTTGATATCTGTTTTTCTGTGTTTTATTTTTTTACCGATGGCGAAAAAAAAAAAAAAACATGCATATCACATGTTAATTCCCCATAATGATTTGCTCTTTTTAACTACAAAGGATCAAAACAATCTTTTGTTAACCACACAGCTGGAGTAAAAAAAAACAGCTTGGATCAAAAAAAAAATTATATAAAACAGATGCATAACACATGTTATTTCCCCATAATGATTTGCTCTTTTTTAACTTCAAAGGATCAAAACAATTTTTGTTAACCACACATCTGGAATAAAAAAAACAGCTTGGGTCTGTGAACTTCAAAGCATCAAAACAATCTTTGCTAACCACTCAATCTGGAACAAAAACACTTGCTTAACACATGTTAGTTTACGTAATGGTTTGGGTCTTTAATCTTGAAAGTTTCAAAACACTATGTGTTAACCACATAACAAACAACATATATAAAAACACTTGGTTAACACATGTTAGTTTACGTAATGGTTTGGGGATTTAACCTGGAAAGTTTCAAAACAATCTTTGCTAACCACACATCTGGAATAAAAAAAAACAGCTTGGGTCTGTGAACTTCAAAGCATCAACACAATCTTTGCTAACCACTCAATCTGGAACAAAAACACTTGCTTAACACATGTTAGTTTACGCAATGGTTTGGGTCTTTAATCTTGAAAGTTTCAAAACACTATGTGTTAACCACGTGTTACGTGTGTAAGAAGGTGTAACTATTTTCGTCCCAATAATCATAAGTAGGATTGTAAGAAACTCTATGGCCTTTGGCCACTTTTGTCATATTAGGCCCGAAGGTCATTAAGCGGAAGCAGTTTATCTTAACTTTATCTGCATTTTGATATCTGTTTTTCTGTGTTTTATTTTTTTACCGATGGCGAAAAAAAAAAAAACATGCATATCACATGTTAATTCCCCATAATGATTTGCTCTTTTTAACTACAAAGGATCAAAACAATCTTTTGTTAACCACACAGCTGGAGTAAAAAAAAACAGCTTGGATCAAAAAAAAAAAATTAAATAAAACAGATGCATAACACATGTTATTTCACCATAATGATTTGCTCTTTTTTAACTTCAAAGGATCAAAACAATCTTTGTTAACCACACATCTGGAATAAAAAAACAGCTTGGGTCTGTGAACTTCAAAGCATCAAAACAATCTTTGCTAACCACTCAATCTGGAACAAAAACACTTGCTTAACACATGTTAGTTTACGTAATGGTTTGGGTCTTTAATCTTGAAAGTTTCAAAACACTATGTGTTAACCACATAACAAACAACATATATAAAAACACTTGGTTAACACATGTTAGTTTACGTAATGGTTTGGGGATTTAACCTGGAAAGTTTCAAAACAATCTTTGCTAACCACACATCTGGAATAAAAAAAACAGCTTGGGTCTGTGAACTTCAAAGCATCAAAACAATCTTTGCTAACCACTCAATCTGGAACAAAAACACTTGCTTAACACATGTTAGTTTACGCAATGGTTTGGGTCTTTAATCTTGAAAGTTTCAAAACACTATGTGTTAACCACATAACAAACAACATATATAAAAACACTTGGTTAACACATGTTAGTTTACGTAATGGTTTTGGGGATTTAACCTGGAAAGTTTCAAAACACTATGTGTTAACCACATAACAAACAACATATATATTAAACCACGTCAGGTTATAGAAGTAGACTTCAAGCAACTTAAGGTCATCAGGTTCACACATTTTCAACCACTTTCACCATACTAACTACCCATGGGTATCCTCCACTACTAATAGGTTACATAAAAAGAAAAAAAAACATAATAAAACACCAACAAGACGACATTCGTATGTCGTTTTGTTTCAACATAAGGTCATCAGGTTCACACATTTTCAACTACTTTCACCATACTAACTACCCATGGGTATCCTCCACTAGTAACAAGCTTTTAATCATGGTGTGGGGAATTCCTCATCATGAAAGTACACTGGAGACGGGCTGCGCAGCTTACCAATAGAACTAAACTTTTGTCCACCAGTCGGAATCCCTAACAACTTGTGGATCACTTTCCTGTTCACCATGATATCACCGGCAGGCGTACATATCAACATTTTATCTGGATTGAAATTGTCCACAACAAAATAACCTAACTTCGCCGGCAAACCATCAACGCTGAAAGTTAGCATTCGTCCAAAGCCCATTTCCCTGACTGCGTCACGTTGTTGTTCTGTCAACGCCCGTACACACTTATAAAACTGCAACGGTGAAGATCTTGTCCTTATGCCTGGAAATTCATCCTTTTTTGCGCGCTTCCGGGCTTTCTGAACCTTTTCCGGTTTCTTACGTTCTACCTTAGCTTTCCCTGCTCTACCTTTCCCTTTTTCATCAGAACCCTTGTTCTTTTTGGTCTTCAACGCTCCGCCCTTCGATGAAGCCGTCACGTCTGACCAACATTTTTATATGAAACAACAACATTACAAACAATTAGTCTAACTGGCAACATCCAATGATAAAATGTAAGAACTTTGCATTCATAACATCCAAATTTATTAAGGGCTTAAAAATTAACTAACCACGGTTTTTTCGCATCACATTGCCATAGTTAACATCGGCGCTGTTTACTTCACCTGTTGATTATCAAATGTTAGTCCGTTTTCAGGGTCAAGCACAACTAACACATGTTAACAGAAGCCAAGTATGTAACTAACCACGTTTTCTTTTATTTCCACTCCTGGAAATATCCCCGACATTGCTTTTCTTCCCTACAGGTTTCAAACATGTTAATGAGATTTATCTGGATACGCAACTAGCCTCTATTGCAACAAAAAGGAACTTACCCATCTGCTTTTTGTTATGCCCCCGTCTGCTTACACCACAACCTTTCATTTAGCACCGATACATTCGTAAGTTAGACGATTATCTGCAACAATACTTTATACAAATTATAAAAAATATTACTACTTAATCGTTACCTTTTTCCTGTCTCTTCCCTTGGCTTGTTGACACAATATCGGCATCATCATACACTGTAAGGCATCAGACACAATTTAGTTACGCCCAATTTCATACCCAACACACTATCAACATACAGATCACCTTTGAACTATGTAAAGTGTTTAGTAACATAAAAATTCTAACCTAGCTCCCGTTGCGTTGGACCAAAGTCAGCTCGTTGTTTGGAAGGACCGGGCTTGGGTTCCTCCGATAAAATCACAACGCTATGGCTACCAGTACTTTTTTGCCCTAAATTGTGTTTCGAAGTCCTACATATTTAAAAATAAAACAAACTCAGGTTGCCTTTTTCCAATAATCGGTTGAACAAAACCTACTTCGACATGACGGATAACAACAAACTAACC
Source organism: Helianthus tuberosus (assembly GCA_030545235.1). Taxonomy (NCBI): domain Eukaryota; kingdom Viridiplantae; phylum Streptophyta; class Magnoliopsida; order Asterales; family Asteraceae; genus Helianthus; species Helianthus tuberosus. The sequence continues at coordinate 174,279,525 of CM060430.1, read as the reverse complement.
TTTTGTTTGAAGTCTGAATCTTCCGTAAACGTTTCAGCTTCAACGACGACGACAATATTATGAAGGACTTCCTCATCGGCTTCTATGTTAGGGTTTGTGGGTAGTAGCTTTTCAATGCTTCTTATCAGTTGTAAAGAAGAAAACCTTTTGAATTGAGAAAGGATTAAGGACGAGAGACAAATATGAACAGGAATGGAGAAATGAGTAAAATGGAAAAGAGGAGAGATTTTTGAATTTGGTTAAACCTCTTTGATTAGCCTGCTACTGCATGGCAGTCGTTCCTGTCTTCCCAATGCTTTTGGATACCGAAAATGCCCTTCGATGGTACAAGTTGGCAGTGTTTTCTATTTCTTTTTATTTTTATTAACACAAAATAATCATGGCCCTTGATCAACTTAGATGTAAGCTAATCAATGGTTCAGAAAGGGTTTCCATAGTTTTCTCAAAAAGAAGGGGTTTACTATATAACCAAGCCCTATATATATATATATATATATACATGTCTTTGAAAAATATTAATAGTAATATCAAAATTCATAGTTTCGCATTCAAGATAAACTCTGAGTATCAGACCAACAATTGAAAGATGACGAACAACTTTGATTCGGATTTTTATCAGCTTTGAACAGCTTCCTGATGATGACGAACTGCTTCCAGCGACCTCAAACTAGTGTGCGCTCCAGACATTGGTCGTCGAACATAATAAATTTAGGTTTAATTGGTCGTATCTAGGTTTTATCAAACATCTGGGCCTTTTACTGTAATGGGTTTAATTAAAAAAAGTGGGCTTTTCCTTATGTTTGGGCTGACCGCTAAAAGCGCTGTTGTTGCCGCTATACAGGTCTTCAAATAGCGGCCAAATAGCGGGCTATAGCGTCGCTAATAGTGGAACCGCTATGAGCAACCGCTATTTGGACCGCTACAAGCCCAGACCTCCGCTAACCGCTATAGCACCGCTATTAACTGCATAGCTGGCGAGTACATTCCAGTTTGGAAAAATATAACTTGTCATTACTACACAGTATTAAGAGCGATTACAATGTTTATATCTACCCAATTACTCGTTCAGTATTTGTCACGTTGGCAGTTACAATGACCGTGGTCATATTACTATTGGCTAACTCTTTGTCCAATAGTAACACTTGATTGGCAGTGTATACAAAACCCCATATACCGGCAGTAATTATAGAATACAAAGACTTAATCACTGTAACTATGACTGATAAACATTTAGGGTTTTGTAAAGCATTTTAAATATAATGGCTCACAAACTGTGAGAATTGTAAACTTAAGTATTTCTATTGGCTTCATGGAAATATTTTCTGCTAATATTCTCGAGTTTCTATTAAAAACATACAATGCACGCGCGTTAGTATGATAACCCAAATTCAACTTATCAATACGTCACGAGACAAAACCCCAACTTAGTTTACATAGCATAGCCCTAAACAGGCAGCGTTTTGGCATCAGTTGTTGGGTCCCAGATCAATCGGACATGGTATCGAATTAGTGATCGGGGGTTAAATACTTACAACGGGGCAGAGCTTCGTGATTTAGGGGGTATTTTATCTGATTTTTTCGCACTATATATGTTGAGAGAAGAGAAGAAAAGAATTGAACGAGGATGAATTGCTGCATGCATGCCTATTTATACGAATTTTGGGGGTCTCTCGTTCCCCACGACCCGCCTAAGAGGGTCCTCTCACCCCCCGCGAGGGCACCCTAGCTACGGCTAGGGTTGCCTGGTCATGCAGTAGACTCGACACGATAGGTGACACGTGTCACCATGCAGTGTCCGGAAAGTAATGGCCTGTCGCACCCCACGACACACCCGGCAGAACCTGTCGCGGCCCATGACCTAGTAGAATTAGGATTTTTATTTGGTTTTTAATTGAATTAAGCCTATACGGGTCCAGTTTTGTACACACGGGGTATTTTAGGGCGTTTTCGAGGGTTGTTATATCAACTAGCTTAGTATGTTTTAATGGCAACGTTTGCTTCTACTTTATTACACTAACTATCCTAAAATATTCACCCCTGCCTAGGTTGGAACCCAAGACCTCTTCTCTAAGAGGCATATACCTATACCAAGTAGGCTAGCCCCACACCTACTCGAAATTTATACGAGACAATTGAACCCAAGCTGATTTCAAACGAGATAGTTAACTTAGCCATAAGTTAAACACATTCGCTTAGTCATACCCACAACCACGTATTAATCACACACCTCTTTCATCCCATGTGATGCATTTCTCGACACACTCACTACACCCGTGTCCATGATTCTACCTATCCACGTATACATAATTCCGAACCTATTAAAGACATACAAATACTAGAATCCTTCTACATCCACTTTCGATTGTTATTGTTATTGGTTTACATCTTGTTCCTTACAAAATAACAAAACATGGGGGTCTTAGGTTGCAAAATATCAAAACATGGGGGTCTCGGTGTCACACCCCAAAAACGTCGTAGCGGAATATAATATGTAGTGGTGACGGAAATTGGTGCCCATAAATATCTTGTTGAACGATGCATCTAATTGTTGGACATTTTAACTTAATTAAAACATAGATTTTAAACATAAAGTTTCAGACCACGGCACAACCACAACATAGTTTAGTTGTCTTGATCCTTATGGATCTTGTTACATTTGCCCCAAATAGTTTTAAAAGTTTGTCCAACACATTAACAAACCAATCATGCATCAACAACCACAAGATACGCCACAATTCCCGAAGCCGAACTCAAGTACCTGAAGAACACGTTAAAATCAAGTGTCAACACAAAGGAAGGTGAGTTCACCATATTCAAATTTAAAATAATTTGACCCAATGAAAAACTTTCTAATTATGTGTTTATTATAAAACATTCATATAATTTATAAGAAAGTTAATTCATTTCCTTGTAAAATAAATCAGGGGTAAGCCATCGCAAGCATTTCCGTAGAACCTTCCGACCATAGATATCTTCCCGAGTTTACATATTAAATTGATAGAATCAAATGTTCGGGCTCGTAAGTTAGCAAGACATTACAAACTATATATTTACAATGAAGGTATAATCAATGCTAGACTATGAACAGAATATCAATTCGTCGTTTGACTTGACACGGAGCGACCAGTCACGACGGGGTTGTCAACCCGATAGATCCACCAACAATTTCTCGCGTGCAATACTTAAATGATTAAACGACATCACTTGCGCATGGCCCATATCGAGGCCATCTATGATGCCTGCCTCACGTACAATATATATATATATCCTACTAATATGATAAATTTAATATATGATGTTGTACGAATTTACTTAAATCCCTGGGACCAAGAAAATTCGTCCCAACTACACGGTCGTTTTCTCTGAAACACCGTAACAAATCCCCGTTTCATCCCGAAACATATATTCACCAAAACCGTTTCATCCCGAAACATATATTTTCACCAAAACCGTTTCATCCCGAAACATATATTTAACAAATCCATATATTTTCAATGAAAATATATAATTTATATCAAAAGGTGTGTTTTATTCAAAAACATTACTAAACCCTTTTTGGCGTGTTATTCCCCCAAAACATATACAAAACAGTAAAAAGCGAGGGTTTAGTAACACTCACCTTTGGGTGCATATTTTAAATAGCGCAAACCCCACAATTTGATTTCTACACGTCCTATTATACGTAGGAACGATTTATCAATCAATATATCACAAAATTCCTAAGTTTCTCCGTATCTTAGAATTTTCACATAACTTTGAGCTTTTCTCAAAAAATTATGGTTTTAGATTATGTTGACACGTTAATATATATATATATATATATATATATATATATATATATATATATATATATATATGAGTTCATATATATATATATAGTTTTAAGATTTTGCGACTTGAACGATTTTATTGGTGACCATTATCATGTAAACCCGTTAACACTCCCGTTTATACGCAATATATCTACGATTTGCGCATCGTAATATATATACATAAACGTACACATAAACTTAATAACATAACACGCGAAATATCGTTAACTTATTTATTTTATCATTTTAAAGCATGTATGCATAAAATAACTTATATGTATCAATTTTCATGCTCGACAAACAAGGTACACATTTAACGCGATTTTACCGATTCTACCGCTTTAAGCGCACAAGTGTACATCCATAGTCTAAATTTCCCGCTATCATGTCAACACTTAAAATATTATCACATACACATATCTAAATCACATAACATATTTTATCACATAAGGTTCACCCATAAATAACCCATCCTAGTGTACATTGTAAAACGCGTATTTTAGTGTTTCGATAAAGTTTTCGGGCGTCGAAAGTCACGTATGACTAACCAAAAACCAAGTAAACATAATATTAGTTAAAATACTTATATTTAAACTAAAAATATCAGTTTACTTACTGATTTAAAACAGTTTTACATAAATCCTTCGAAAAGCCAATTTTTAACCGTTTTACCGCATAGTTTTGCGTTAAACGTCACTATAACCATCCCAACTCGTAACGACTTGATATTTTAACACAATACATGTTATTTACTGATTAAAATGATGGTTATAATCAGAGTAGTGCAGTTTTTGTGTAAGTCACATAAATCATGCGATTTCACGTATTTTACAGCACATAAAGCACCAAGTACAACATGCAAAGCTAGTAAATTTAATGACAAAGTTTTATATCATTTTAACACTTCAAATATTCATATTTTTAGTGTTTAGAATCTGATCAAAATTTATTTTTATCAAATTATATTCAAATCATCATTTCATGATCACATATCAACATGCATGTTCAAGTAAGTGCATCTAATGCATCCATATAACATATCATCATTTTATATGAACTAAATGCATCTATACCCATCTTAAATTCATGTTCAAATATTTCAAAGACATCTTCATCACATCATCATCATGTTAACATAAATGCAAGATTCACTCTATTTATGAACATATGACCAAAAACCCACATGCATGTGTATACATATATACATACACGACACCACACACATGTGCACATAAACATCCAAAAATCCACTTTTCAAGACCATCTTTAATTATAGAACTTTTATAAAAATCATTCCTTTATCATATATGCATCAAGTTTCATATAAATCTCATCATCAAAATCAAATAACATCAAAACTCAATCTCTAAACCATACACCTTCTCATTTTCGGCCATGTTAATACACACACAAGTTCCATTACAAATTTTATATAAAAACCCATTTGTTTTAGATTTCAAGTTTGTGAAATATTCCAAGATTCAAGAGAAACTTCAAACATCAAGAACAACACCAAGAATCAAGATTATGTTTTTAAAAAGTAATTTTATACCTTTAAGATTCAAGTGGATTTTTTACAAGATTTTTGATGTTTGGAGTTGGTTTTTTCTTGGAATCGCATTGGAAACCTTCTTGAATCTTCACCCGATCTTGAAAACAACTTGGATTCAACTTGGTTCTTACAAGAATACTCTAAATTTCAAAAATGGAATGATGGATGTGAGTGTTCGGCCAAGTGAGAGAGAAGAGTGAAAGAATTATTTGATTTTGATCTTGAAAATGTAATAATATGGAGTGTTGGAAAACATGATCATTGTCTCTTGTTTCTAGGCTCAACACATGTCATGACATAAGAAAAGATGCAAAAGTGGTGGGCACATATGCCGCCACCTACACCCCACTCTCGCATACATGCATGCATTATTACACACACACACACACACACACACACACACACACATATATATATATATATATACTAAACACTGGTATTTTACTGGATACCGGGTATTTTATCTAGCGTATTAATCCTGTTTTATGGCGTTTTAAATTATTTTTATCACTCTATAAAAATAAACTCGCCAAATTATTACTGAAATAATTATCAGTTGCCTCGACTGGCTGCGTTGACAGTATTTTGTCGGATACGCGCAGTATCACGCGATACGCGCTCAAACTCGAAAAATAGAGTTTCCTAGCGTTTTAATTTATTTTTCCTTCTGGACATGATTAAAATTACCATTCTAATCATAACAGATTACTTTTAGGATTTTAACATTGATCGGGTGATCACCGACGTTCGTTTCGCATTTTGTTCGTTACGCGATGAGCGTTTATCTTATTGTTGCCAACATATTCTTTATCAAAGTTTGGATTTACCAACACATCAAATATCACATATAAACATTAATATCAGCCAAATACAGCCTTTTTATTTATTCATGACACGTGTTACGTTTATACGGTACAACCTAAATAGCCGGGTGTCACACTCGGGTTTAAAGGATGACCTATTGACCAAATCAGGCATGAAATAACCCCTTCATCATTCTCTTTATGTTCACATAAACAAAGTTAACAATTTCAAGTCCTTAATCTCGGTTTCTTCATTTCTTAGTGTTAGGATCGACTCTCTCTAAGTGTTCGTTTGATAGTAGACTCATCAAATGAAAATAAGAACAATCCATTTAAAGCTCATTTATATGTATTTTCACAAAGTATTCAAAAATCATGTTAGGGATTCGGGTTTTAATCAACACACACATATATGAGCAAACTGCAAGAAAAATAAAATGAAGATGAACACACAAGATTTACGTGGTTCGGTCGACTGACCTACGTCCACGAGCTGCAAACCGGATACTTTTGTTAGTTTTTTATGCCTCACTCTTGATGAGGAAATTACAAGTACAAGACATAATACATAATACATAGAGATAGATCTAAGGTTTACAACTTGTTGAAAGAAAACATAAACGAGCTACAATGAAGAGACATTGGGCCAGCCCAAAGCCTCAATGTCTTCAATCTTCATTAAACCAAATAACGAGTCTTCTAAGTCTTTATTTAATAACCTGAGCCCAAATCAAAAATCCAAAACCCAACAAGTCGCACTCTTTGTTAATCCTAGTTTGTCAATATATACAAAACAAATATATCATATATTGATATTCCAAGATAAGCATACATAATAACAAATTATATGTACATTTTAAATTCAAATATTAGGTTATAAAATGTATATGGTATTCATATTAAACTTCCGGATATAGCTTTCAGCATAATTGGTGTGCACATCGCCTTTTCCATTCGTCAGCACTCAGTGTTGAAGAAACATCAGATCTAATATGTAGGGGATAGACTTGTATTGGTATATCAACCAGGTGTCTCTTAATCTCTTCTTGGGATCAAAGTAAGTTGGAATCTTCCAACTGTGATCTGCAAAACTCAAACAACACCGTTAGCTCGTTACGATAACCAGGCTCCATAGTGATAATAAGTATTGTTCTCTTTAGTGAGATGAAGGGGTAAGGTCCCAAAAACCTCGCTTCGAGTACTTGGGATCATACCACAACCTCATTTTTCTAGCCATCATTAGACCTTGCGCGGCCGCGCACTGGTCCTACAAAGAAAACTTAGAAGAAAAACAATGAGCAACATCTACGCGTCAAGAGGAAAAACAAATCCTTGCGCCGGTCTCCATAACAGATGGGGAATAAAAATCCTGATGAACACTCCCACATAAATAATACCCAGACTTTGATGTTATTTACTCCATTAATACCATACAATAAAGAGTCGCATAGGATTACAGCTGTAATCTTCTGGAAGACTCCATCGTGCACCACCAGACGGTTATAACCGTCTGGCCACGTGTCATCATCCCAGGCTCCCTTAAAAGTCACGATGATGGCACGGAATTGAAGAGAGATCTTCACTTGCTCACCTTCTACGTGGCAATTCCCCAACCGTTGATCAAAAGGTCACGATCCATGTGCTCTCACATCCGTTAAGTCCTTAATGGAGGGAAAAATAACCACTTACGGAGTTAGCACTTTCCGTCAATATTTCAATAACAGGTTTTCCCGCCCAAACTTCGGCTATAAATAGAAGGATAATTCAGGTATAATCTTCAAGTTACATTCACTTCACTTACACTTCTTCTTCTTCATAAAACCTGTACTTATTCTCACGCCGGAGGGTGGTCACGGAGAGAACCCCCATTCTCCCTGTGGCGAGTCTAACAGTGGTTGTTTTGCAGTGACTGTGAAGAGAAGAAGATCTGCCACCTACGAACCGAACGAGGAGAAACCAACCCTTTTATGAAGAACCGATCCCCTTGGTTTATTTGATTTCGGTCAATTAACCAGTGTTTCTTCATTGGCGCCCACCGATTTCTCAGTTTCATCCGTTTTTTCTCGTTTCGGTTCACTTTTTCATTTCCATTTTTTAAATTGAAGAAACTTCGACTCACCGTCAAACCGGCCCTCGGCCAAATTTCGTTAACAATACCCAAGTTGAGGGGATTGTAGAAGAAGCTTCAGGTGATAATGAAGTGCAGTACACTGATAATCATCCGAATGACCCTGTCACTCCAGGGATGTAGCCTGAAATCCCTATAAGCTCAATTCTACCTCCAGGAGAGACCCCTATATCCTGGTATGTCAGATCTCAGGGAGCATTAAATGCTGTGTATACACAACTCTGTGCACAAACTGCCCCTCCCACTCAATCACGAAGGCCTGTATCCCGTACTCGAGCATCATCAGTACCACATGTTTCCCAGCATGATGGACCATCACGGGTTCAGGTAGAAGACACATAAGTTTACTCTAGATCTCCAGCGAGATATGAGTATACTCAATCTTAAAATTGAAGAAGAGAATATCATAATGAGTCCCACTCTCATAGAAGACAGTCAGTTCACTCCAGGTTGGGCCATTCACGGGACACCCACACCAGGGAGTACGATAGAACATACCATGAAGGAGACAGCACAAGCGTGTTTAGCCGGTTACAACCGAACTACAAAAGTTGTAAACCTCGCACGATTTACAATCCTGAAGCTGAACATGATTATAATCTGATCTACCGCCCGGCGGAAGCTGCAGAAAAATCCAAGTTCATCAGCGAAATTGCTCTGGCTCCGCTAGAAAAAGCAAAGCTCCCATCCAACGTAGGTAAGTTTAATGGTATGACGGACCCAGATGACCATCTTCGGGTCTTCACAAGCGCAGGGTTGGTAGGAGGGTGGACTCTACCGATGTGGTGTCAGCTCTTCATTCAAACCCTCACAGGCGCCACGAGGCTCTGGTTTGATAACCTGCTTGTAGGAAAGATCACATCATGGGTAGACTTACGAGAAAAGTTTTTGGTACACTTCAGCCAGCAGAGGCGGTCCATCTGCGATACGGCGGACGTCATGAATATCTGGCGATGCGATGACGAAAGTTTAGAAGATTTCATTACGCGTTACAACAAGGAAGTGCTCGAAATAGGAGATGTTCATGAGCACTTGATCAGAGCACAATTTAAGTATGTCGTCCGATATGATGACATGATAAAGGTTTTGCCCGTAATGGAGGGACTCCCAAAAAGCTGGGAGAAATTAATGGCGGCAGCAAAGGTCTATGCCCAGACTGAGAAAAATCTCAGCACCAACAGACCACCACCACCGCACAGTCGCCCAACAGACTTAGGCCCGAGCAGCGGGAGAAAGTTTAAAAAGAATTGGCGCGACTCGAGTTCAGGAAATTATTCATCTGAAGATGCACGAGCTACCATCAACAAGCTCGCTGTGCAAAGAGAGACGAAACAAGAAAACAAAGAGAGGCAGTGGACTCCTCTGACCAAAACCCCGGCAGAGGTGCTGAGTACGGAGGATTACCAGTTCAAGGCCCCTCCACCTATGAAGAACAAGTGCGGCCAAGACCCAAGTCAATACTACGACTATCACAAAGACAACGGTCATACTACCAACAACTATATCTCCCTGCGCACTGAAATTGAAAAAGACCTTAAAAGCGGTGAGCTCACTCACCTGTTGCAGAATGTGCGCATGGAGATAAAACAAATTACTCGTGGCGAGGAGGGCCCAAGTAAGAAGGCGAAGAATTAAGCAGCAGTTCTATAGTCTCCTTGCAGGTTGGTCAAGCTCTACAGCTTATTAATTCTCAGCAAGGACTATAGTATAAGTTAAGTCTCATGTAATTATTCTAAAATAGACTTTGTACGGCTTCTGCGCCATATCCATGAATAAAAAACAAAGTTTCTATTATGTTTGTGTTTTTTACAAAGTGCATGCAATTCCTTTTGGTAAGCGCAAAAACATTATGGTAGATATAATACAAGTCTCGTAAGCGGTCAGCGATTACACACATCGCGTAAGACCTTACGTTCACACATGAGCTTCATACCACCTTTATTCGCCTTACCTATTCAAAGTAATTGTACTCATGCAAAATATTGTAAAATAAAACACATCACATCAAGTTACTGGCGTACCGTACGCCTTAGAAAATTACAAAATATACACGGCAATGTACTAATCAAAGTTACTTGCGCGACAGCGCATTAACAGAACAAGGATCCACATCCCGAAACCTACAAATTGTTTATACAAACACAGAAAGAAAACCTACGCTAGGTCTTCATCTTCATTTTCTTCATCCCGGAAGATTTCTTTCAATTGCGCCACATGGTCCTCAGATTGTAATGCAACATTGATCAAATCCATAACCGAGAGCTGTAAGTTATTAAACTCTGTCTTCGCAGCAGCAAGGGCAACATCTGTATTTACGCCATGGGTAGTAGATTTGCTCGTATCCCAGTCGACCTTCAAGGCCTTAACCACATGGTGCGAGCATTCAACATACACTTGAGCATATCCATCCTTTCGCGCAGCAACCAACAAGCACGCGACCGTTTTGTCTAACTCCTCGGAATTTAAAACTGATTCAACAACCTATAATAAGAGAAGCGAATAAGGAAAAGCGCAAGACAGCTCCACAGAGATACAAAGGAAGTAGAAACTTACACTTACGATTCCGCGTTCTTTCAGCCATGTCATATTACTTTTCAAAGGCTCAAGTTCACTCTCCGCCGTTGCCCGCGCCGTTTCAGAATTTTCTAGCTTTTCTTCAGTTTCAGCAAGGCGGCGGGAAGTTTCAGTCTTCTCAATGTGCGCAAGCTCCAGATCTTTTTTGAGTTGTTCCTACTCAGATAACAAGGAAATAAGTTCTTCTATCTCCTCATCCCGCGCAGCTTCAGCATCGGTTTTTTCCTTCTTCAATTTCTCAATCTCCGCATCTTGTTTCTTCAACTTCTCAACCTCAGCCTTGAGATTGTGGAGACCCATCTTCTCGGCATTATCTTTTCCGCATATCTTTTTCCAGTTTTTGCGTTCCTCGGAACGAAGGGCAGCTTCAGTTTCCGCCTTTCTCTTCCAACCCGCAACAGACCACTCTTCAGTTTTTCGATCAGTCTCAAATTTGGCCTGATCAGCTTCCAGTTTCGCCCTCAACTGGGCAACTCGGTTTTCATCCTGAGCAGCTTTCTTTTTCGACGCCTTAAAAGCAGCCCATTCCTTGTGCATACTGTGCCACTCGCGCACTATGCGGTGCGTAGTGGATGTATAAGTAGCAACCTCTTCAAGGTAGGCATGATAAATTTGATCATGAAGGCGTCCCTCCTGGAATTTAATCTCCCCAGGCGGGAAGGTTCCCTGTAACCAATCTCGACACACACGCCAGTCTGAAAAGGTATCACCTTTCTTTAAATTCCTGACAGGGACGTGAATCTCAGCAACATCTTTCTCCGAATAAGTTCTATTATAATAATCCCCCAGAGTTTCATCTGGATGGATTGGATAATTTTTATCAGTATCAGAAAACGAACCTTGGTCCTCAGCAGAGACCTTCTCAATATTCTCAGGCATGGAGCCAGAAGCCATAGAAGGAGAAGCTGTTACAGGGATCTCTTGAGCCGATTTCCTTTTCTCCGAATCTTGAGCAACAAATTCAGGAGTTTGAGGATTACCAGCACCAACATCCATAACTTCTGGGCTAGTAACTTTTCTCGCATCCACAATAATGTTAAGAGGATCTTCAACCCTAGAATACTCTGCCCCAGCAGTCTTCTCTGCCACATTCTCGGGAACGTTAGCATTCTTTAATTGCTCAGTAGCAGAGGCACAAGAAGGAGAGGTCGGAAGCTCCTCGTTAACCACAAATGATGGTTCTGTTTGAACAGGAGAAATTGGTTTTTCTGCAAAAAACACATGTATCACAAACCATTCGACATATAAGAGGAAAACAAAGAATACTTACCAAGAACAGGGTTTGCAATGAAGGCATCAAGATTGCCCCATTTAGTAATTTTCTTCCTTCAAACCTTCTTCTCAGGCTGACATTCAGCCTCAACATCAGCTTGTTTCCTTTTTCCCACTTTTTTCCTCAACAAGTGTTCAGGACTTGACTCTAAGTCAATAGGATCATCAGGGTTTGATGAAGGGATATCAGCAGCGTCTTTTGGTTCCGACTTCGGTCTTCTCATAACTGCAGGCGCAAGACCCTCCAATGAGTCAGATACCACCACATAATCACACTAGGAGTCAGAGGAACGACACATACCTTTCTTCTCTCCTCCCACATTTTTGGTTTTGGAAGACTGAGCTTTCTCCGCATCACCTTTCTTTGGCGCAGCAGTAATAGTATGTCGCAACCCCCGATCCCTAATCCCAGGGAACGAGCGGCCGCGAGCCAGTTTCGGTGGTATCTCGTATTGTCTAATTTGGCAGCGGAATTTTTCTTCAGTACCGTAGTTAGGAAACATTGATCAGAGTAAAATACCACATTTTCATAACATTAAACCAATGGGATAAAGCCAAGTTCATAGTACACACATTTTTATAGGAATAAATCCTATATTATTAAATAAAAACATCTATTTTATTTTAGGTAACTTTATTGCCACTTTTCCAAGCCTTCAGTGCTGTCCATCTGGCTTCTATTTGGCTTTCACAGTTTGTTGCCTGAAACGCGTTTTAAAAACATTTGTCAGTGGGAAATACTGGTGAGTGAATCCCAGTTTAATCAAGTTTAATAAAAACCCAGTGTACAGTATTGAGGGCGATCCCGCAATTACATTTGTTTCCAAGACATAACAATTAACATCCATGGTACTGTCAAACCCGACTTGTGGAAATGTTACTCCTTGACCAGGTGGTAACAAATTTTGTATACAAAACCCCAACATACTCATGATAATTGTATTCTTACAAATATTCAATAACTGTTATTCGCATGGAAAAGTATTTAAGGTTTTGTAAAACAGTTAACAAAAAGGTTTACAAAAAGTGGATCAACTCACATTGATGTCTTAGATTTTATATGCATAAACGGAGTTAGCTGTAAGCATACTTATTACATTGAACCTAGCTATAGTATCAATGGAGACAATGACATATTTGAAACTCCATAGAAAACCATAACCATAATAATATATATGCTTAAATGAAAGAGATGGGATATTGATATTCACTGGTAACAACCAGGACAGTATTTAGACTGAACCTAAGAAGAATGCCTTAGTATAAAGCTTTGAGATAAGCCAATTACTTGTATAGATAAAATGTGATGGTTATTGGTATCATGTGAGAATGATGACTAGAACAGTGCTTGTATGATAAATAAGCGATAACAACTGGCCACTGTTATTTCTTGTTTATTGATACTACTCGGTTCTAGAATATTATCCAACATGAGAATACTGATTTCCTTGTTTCTTGATGCAAACTATAATAAACGATGTACTTTCAAAATCCTGATTTGAGAGAAGTCTATTTATGGGAAATATTATGAAAATTACCTCTCCGGTAAAACTGGGCATGGTGCGGTAGACTCTCCAGCTTGTCCGGGTGAGATGGGGTTACCTCTCCGGCGAGACCGGGTGAGATGGGGTTACCTCTCCAGCAAGACCGGGTGAGATGGGGTATATGTTATGATAATGGAATTCCCTAAATAGTACCATGACCTGATGTCAGACTTGTGAGTCTGTTTACATTATGGGTAATGTGCATACTACAGTATATGAAATATTATATAGACATGTATGTCTATGAGGAAATCCAAAGACTATCTTGATTGACAATTAGGAATAAATCATAAATATGTGTGTCAATGATAATTTTAGATTTATTTATTAGGAATCTCTCGTATACGTCTCTAAATTCCGATATCAAACACTATTTCGTTTGATCATCCGTCTCGAAATTAGTGCAATAAGATGAACAACAGGAACTCTATAAGTTGGAACGCCATCGAAAGTATAAGATTTTCTTGCGATTATTGACGCATTAGGAAACCTGTAACTAAAAGTTGTGCGAAGACACAACACATCTAAACACTTACGCTAATAATTTTACTTTCATTAAAGAATCTTGAAAAGATAAGAATCTCAAAACATAGAGAATAGTTCTGATCAAAATAAAGTGAAATTCAAAATAGAGATCAGAATATACCTAGAAACTAAACTAACTAAAAATATTCATCCATATTTCAGGGAATCTCGATGACGAGATTTAAAATAAGGTGGGGAGAATGTAACAATCCCAATTTTTTTATAAAATATATATATACTTATGTTATTAAAAGAATGCATCATGGGTAAGTTGACCAATAGAAATATAAGTTGTTTTGGCAAGCATAGGAACCATTTAAAAACTAAATTATAAAAATACATTGTATTTGAACCTACTCTGTTTTTAATGAAACTTGGTTCAAAATGTAGACAAAAAATATTCTCATTCTAAATGGTATATTCATTATTTTACAAAACGTCATATTTTAGAAGTTATAAGCACCAAATAAATGAAGCAGTTAAAATTAATTATAATATATAAATAATAAAATAATTAATAATCAAAATCAAAATATTTGAAATTTTCTACAAAGTGCACGTGTATGTGCATTTGTAGGGAATTAGTAAATAAGTTAAATATTAATATTAAAAAAACTCAACATTTAAGGCATGAAGGTACGTGGACTATGCATTCAAGATATATGTACGAAAACCTTCCTCTCCAAGTATAAAATTTAAGTATAAATAGGCAATGAGATCAAACATTTGAAGTTGCACACTTTCACTCTCTCTCGTCAATTTCTATATATTTTATTTTCTTTCTTTAATAATAATAATAATAATAATAAGGTCCTGCCCTGTTTTAAGTATTGTAGCCCCTGATCACTGATACCTTGTCCAAGTGACGTAGGACCCTGTAACGTATGTCAAGGCTCTGCCTAAATTCGTTGGGGTTCTGTCTAGTGACGTAGGGATAAAGTGAAATTGGGTCACTATACTTAATGTGAGTGCACTATATATTTTATCAAATAACCCAGGAGTAATACCCAAAATATAAACACCCTCTTAACACACCTCTGACACCCTACACTTTCTAAAATACACCCCGTATGTAAAAACCGAACCCGTGATACAATATAGTATTTAAATAAAATATAAAAGTTTAAATCTAGGGCTGAGGCGGGCCGCGTGAGCCCACCCCAAACCCTTACGCGGGCCGTATGAAAGCTAGAACTAGACTCCTTTAATTTCATAAGTCAAGGCGGGCCGCGTAAACCATATATTAAGTTGACGCGGGCCGCGTAAGCCTTGCCTGTTCTTTACGCGGGCCGCGTGGGAACCAGTTTCAGCACCTATATAAGGATGGCATCGGATCTCATTTCAGTTCGCTCACAATTTCATTCTCAATCTCACTTTCTGAATTAGAGACATTATAGTCGGGTATTATATCCCCCTAATTAGCGAGGTTCTGCTCCGTTGTAAGTATTATAACCCCAGTTTCGTAATAGTTACGCTGCCCGATTGATTTAGGGTTCCGTAACAACTGTTGTGGTTCTGCCCAACGTAGTTGTTGGAATGCCGTCTCGGGGAGGGTATCATTAATAATTTCAAAGGGTTATGATACTAACCAATGTGCATTTGTATAAATTATAGATTATATCCAGGAAACCCTTACGAGAAGCCTAAGATAGCAATGTGAGTTTATCCTCTTTTTGTTAATGTTTTTGGTAATGTTTTACCAAACCTTAAATGTTTTAGTATGAAATTAAGCGGTTATTGAGTCTTTGTAGTTCTTCAATTACTGCCGGTATTATGGGGTTTTGTATACAAAATTTACTACGAGTAGTAGTAAGTCTGAATGACAGTGCATTACCATTGGACGACGAGTTAGCCAATGGGTAATTTGACCATAGCCATAGATCCGGTCGAGTGGCAAATACTGAATGAGTAATTGTGTAGAAATAAACAATGTGATCGCTCTCAATACTGTTTTAATTGATAAAATGTTTCTTGATTAAACTGGGATTCACTCACCAGTATTTCCCGCTGACAAATGTTTTTAAAACACGTTTCAGGTAACACAATGTGAAGAGCCAAGTAGTAAAAAGCCAGCTCGAGAGCACGGACGGCTTGTTAAACTGTGGCTATAAAAGTTATCTAATAAACGATGTTTTAAATTCAATAAAACAGGGTTTGTCTCTATAAATGTATTGTAACAAGAAACTTGAGTTTTACCCATTTGATTATTAAAATCAAGTAAGGTGGTTTTACTCTGATAAAATATTTCCTAACTACGGTCCTGATGTAAATTCCGCTACAAGATTAAATAACTAATACCACCACACTCTGAGCTCACGGCCGCCTGTTCCCGGGGATCAGGGATCGGGGGTTGTGACACGTATGGGGTGTATTTTGGGACATATTGGGATATTTTAAAATATATTAGGGCGTCGGAAAAATTATGAGGGTGTCAGTTTATTTAGGATTGTTACATCCTCCCCACCTTGTTTTAGAGCTCGTCCTCGAGATCTACTGGAACAAGTGTGAATATTTCCTTTGCATTTCTGATTCGAGCTCCCATGGGTATTCAGGTCTTCTTTTGGAGTCTCACTTCACTTTGACCAGAACTAATCTCTTATGTTTGAGATTCTTGACTCTCCTGTCTTCAATTTGTAGAGGCCTTTCTACAAATTTGAGTTGTTCATTTATCTCTATATCCTTAAGAGGTACCATTAGCGATTCATTCGCTAAGCATTTCTTGAGATTTGATACATGAAATACATCATGTATTCCTGCCATTTCCTCTGGCAGTTGTAGCTGATAAGCTACAGGTCCTATTCTTCTAATAACCTTAAAAGGCCAAACATACCTGGGACTTAGCTTTCCCCGTTTGATGAATCTTACTACTCCTTTCCAAGGAGAGACTTTCAACAATACTTTATCTCCTACTTGAAATTCCAAGGGTTTGCGTCGGTTATCCCCGTTTGATGAATCTTACTTTTTTCGATCACGTGCTGCTTTCAGTCGTTCCTTGACTTGAATAATCTTGTCAGTTGTCTCTTGTACTATCTCAGGTCCAGATAGTTGCTTTTCCCCAATTTCTGCCCAACAGACTGGGGTTCGGCACTTTCGTCCATAAAGTGCTTCGAATGGTGCAGCATTTATACTTGTGTGATAACTATTATTATAAGAAAATTCTATTAAAGGTAAGTGATCGTCCCAATTACCTCCGAAATCAATTACACAAGCTCTAAGCATGTCCTCTATTGTTTGAATTGTCTTTTCGCTTTGTCCGTCTGTTTGAGGATGATAAGCTGTGCTTAGATTTAACTTGGTTCTCATTGCTTTTTGGAAACTTGACCAAAAATGAGAGGTAGATCAGCTATCCCTATCAGAAACGATTGATAGAGGAATTCCATGCAATGAAACAATTTCATTTACATACAATTTGGCTAGCTGTTCCATACTGAAAGTTTCTTTCATTGGTAGGAAATGAGCTGACTTAGTTAGCCTATCTACAATCACCCAGATTGTATCATTACCTTTCTTTGTTTTGGGTAATTTAGTAACAAAATCCATTGTTATTAATTCTCATTTCCACACTGGCATTTCTAACTGTTGCAATAGACCTGAGGGTTTCTGGTGTTCAGCTTTAACTTGTGAACAAGTTAAACATTTAGAAACATAGGCTGCTATGTCCTTTTTCATTCCTATCCACCAGAAATTCTTTCTTAAATCCTAATACATTTTATCATTTCCTGGATGCATCGTATACTTAGACTTATGGGCTTCTTCTAATATACCATGACGTAGGTTTCCTAATTTAGGTATCCACATTCTCTTCATATGAAATCTCCAAATTCCATATGTTCCTTGTTCTAATTCTTTTAGCATACCTTTTAATTTTTCAGTATCATCCTTGATTACTGATTCTTGTGCTTTTCTGATTTGTTCATTTAAATCTACTTGTAGATTTAATTTAAGAGAACGTACCCTTTTTGGCTTTTCGTGATACTTTCGGCTTAAAGCATCTGCCACTACATTTGCCTTTCTTTCATGATATTGGATATCACAATCATAGTCACTAAGCATCTCCATCCAGCGTTTTTGTCTCATATTCAACTCCTTTTGTCTGAAAACGTACCTTAAACTATTATGATCAGTGAATATGGTAAACTTACTACCATAAAGGTATTGTCTCCAAATCTTAAGGGCAAAAGTTATAGCTCCTAATTCCAAGTCATGGGTTGAATAATTTTCTTCATGATTCTTAAGTTGCCTAGACGCATAAGCTATAACCTTTTGGCGTTGCATTAATACATATCCATAACCTAATTTAGAAGCGTCACAATAGACTACAAAGTCTTCAGTTCCTTCTAGTAACGCTAGTATGGGTGTATGGGTTAATTTATGCTTAAGAATTCTAAATGCTTCTTCTTGTTTTGGTCCCCATTCAAATTTAATGGATTTACAGGTTAACTTAGTTAAAGGAATGACTATTCTAGAAAAATCTCGAATAAATCTCCTATAATAACCGGCCAATCCAAAGAAACTTCTAACCTCAGTTGGTGACTCATGGGTTTTCCATTTGATAATCGCCTCGATCTTTGTTGGATCCACATGAATTCCTTCATGGTTCACTAAGTGTCCAAGAAATTGTACCTGTTCTAGCCAAAACTCGCACTTTAAAAATTTAGCATAAAGCTTTTCCTTTCTTAATAGACTTAAAAGTGCGTGCAAATGCTTTGCACGATCTTCCTTATTTTTAGAATAAATGAGAATATCATCTATGAAGACGATTATGAATTTATCCAAATATGGCTTACATATTCGGTTCATCATGTCCATAAATGCGGCTGGGGCATTGGTTAAACCAAATGGCATGACAGTAAATTCATAATGGCCATACCTTGTTCTGAATGCGGTCTTAGGAATGTCCTCTCCCTGTACCTTTAATTGATGATATCCTGACCTTAAATCGATTTTAGAGAAAAATCGAGCTCCTTGCAATTGATCAAACAGATCATCGATCCTTGGTAATGGGTAACGGTTCTTGATCGTGACCTTGTTTAATTCACGGTAGTTAATGCACATACGCATCGATCCGTCCTTCTTTTTGACCAATAAAATCGGTGCTCCCCAAGGCGACGAACTTGGTTGTATGAATCATTTTTCCAACAATTCATCTAATTGTTTCTTTAGTTTCTGCATTTCTGCGGGTGCCAATCGGTAGGGTGCTTTGGCAATTGGTGTTGTTCCTGGTAGCAGATGGATTCTGAATTCAACTTTTCTGTCTGGCGGTAGTCCTGGTAATTCTTATGGAAATACATCTGAAAACTAAGACACTACTATAATGTCTTTTAGTTCTTTTCCTTTAATGTTAGTGATTATGGAAATCAAATACACTATAGAACCTTTTCTTATATAACTTGCAGTTTTCATCACAGAGATGAATTTTGTGGACCTAGAGGGTTTATCTCCTTTTATTGTGATCTTTTCACCTTTTGGTGAATTTACTTGAATTGATATTTTCACCTTTTGTGGACCTAGAGGGTTTATCTCCTTTTATTGTGATCACATAAAATGCTGGCTTTATTGGCTATTAACCAATCCATTCCTAAAACAATATCAAATCCTACCAGATTCATTGGGTAAAGGTTTGCCCTAAACTTTTGATTTAAAATTTCTATTCTTGCTCTCTACTAGGCATTCTTGTGGTAGTTTAGTTAATGACTGATTTAGAAGTTTGCAAAATGAAGTATTAATGAAACTTTGGTTTGCACCAGAGTCAAATAATACCTTAGCAAAAACATCATTAACTAAAAACGTACCAGCTATCACGTCTGGAATCATCTTGGCTTCATCTGCAGTCAGAACGAATGCTCTAGCATTTTTAGTGTTCCTGTTGTTCACAGCTGGAGCCAATTTTGGACAATTCAGCTTGATGTGACCTTTTTCTCCACAGTTGTAGCATAGTCCGTTACTGGATTTTCTCCTGCAATTTTCTTCCTTGTGTCCTGGCATCTTGCAGAAATTGCAAAGATTGGAGCATTTTCCCGAATGCTTTTTCTTGCAAGCCTTGCAGAATGGTGCAGAGGTAGAACCCATATTCCTATGGTTGTAATTCCTAGAATGGAATTCTTGGGTAAGCCTTTGGGTTAGGTTTCTCCTTTGGTCTTCTTCCCTAGTACGGATTAACTCATATGTCAAGGTATTAGCTAGTTCTACAGCTTCTTCTATGATTTGAGGTCTAGCTGCCTTGACTACATGTCTAATTTCTCCAATTAATCCCTAGATATAACGGGAGATTAATACCGGTTTAGGTGATGCAAGGGTTGGTACTATTATAGCATATTCAAAGAATGTGGTAATATAACCCTTACTATCTTCTTCGGTCATTCTTAAGTTTAGGAACTTATTAGCTATCTGTTCCTTTTTCATTAGGAGGGCAGAATTTCCTTTCTACCGTATTTTTAAATTCCTTCCATTCCATGTTGTATACCCTATCACTTCCTCTTGACTGGAGGATAGTTTTCCACCATTCTAAGGCTGAGTTCTTAAACAGATTAGAAGCAAACATTATTTTGTCTTCTTCAGCGCATTTGCTTATTTTTAAAACAGCCTCAGTTTTCTCTATCCAGCGTAGGGCTGCAATGGGTCCTTCATTGCCCGAGAATTCTATTGGTTTACAGTACCAGAATTCTTTGTAAGAACAACCATAAGGCATGGTTCTTCTTCTTTTAGGAATGGGCACTTGAAGTACGGGTCCATTGTTCACGCTGTTTTCTGGTTTGATTGGTCGCTTACTGTTATGCTTACTTTTATTATTCGCTTCTTGAATCGTTTGAATAATAAATGGCATTGCATCTATGATTCCTTGTGCCACTATATGTTGAACGACACTATTATCCATTTGGTTTCCATTGTTATTGATGCTCAGATTCTCATTAACCACGTTAATGTTACTCTGGTTATCATTATTCAGATTTCCTTGATTTCCTTCGTCAGCCATCTGAATTTTAAACATTTACCCCGTATTAATATCACAAAATAATAGCTAATATAGTCAATCACATGACATGCAATTTAGCCAAAAGCGTCGATCATTGCGACTTTACTCTATTCATCTACTATATATCTATTACACACCAGTACTGAAATAAAATTACAATACTAACTGAAATAAATAATAGTAGGCATCCGTACACACATATTTTATTATTATTATTATTACTATTACCGTCTACATTCTCACATTCACGGATATGGATTCATCCAAAAATCCATATTGCGCTCGTCGTACTTCCAGACGAGTCGCTCTCCCACCTGTCTCATTCTCTCACTGCTCTCTAAAATTTCCTCACCAAATGTCCTAAGTTCTTGTACATTTTCTACACTCATTGGGGGTGCAGGTTCTAGGACTGGGTTCAGAATCTGGGGTGCGGGTTCCTGGTATAGGGGTGTAGGTGCCTGGAATCGGTAAGGATCTTCTAAAATCTCCCTAATGTATTCATCATGGTAATAGGGATCTAAAGGGTCCATACCTGGATAGGCTCTTATGTTCTGCATGGGTGTGTCTTCATGTATCGGGTAGCGTTGCACATAGTCCCTAACTTCATCCCGCCAGGGATCGTAATTTGGGTCTAAGGGATTTGGTGCTGGTACCCTAGGTATTTCCTCCGGGTTGAAATCATGCATTTCTACTTGGTTTTCAGGGTTTTCTATCTCCATCGGTTGATCAGGGATTGGTAGTTGTGGTTGGGGTGCTATTATTTGCTCCAAATTAGGGTCAGCTGCAGTGGTTGCTAGGATGTAAATATTGGCTATACCCCTATTTATCATATTCTGGGCATAGGCATCTGTCTCTCTTTTGGCTGCTACTAGTACCCTCTGGTCTTGTAACTTTTTCATACGTTTTCTACGCTCATGTGCCCCTCTACTGAACCATCCCCTTTTTTCTGAGGAAATGGCTCTTCTGACTGAGCCTTAAACACAAAGATTCCTTCTTCCGTATCAGCAGAGTACCCAGAGAGGGCAGACTGAGAAAAGGAGGTGCCTTCGCTTCTAGGCGAACCAGACAATTGACGATACGCGTCAGATGGTCCTTGGTCGCTCATACTGTAAAGTAACAAATAGTCAAATAACACATAACAATAAATACAGTTATGCACGTATTTCCGTAATTTATTTCCTAACAGATTGAATTTTGTTGTCAGCAGAACACCTATGTGGCTGAATATGTGGCCTAGCTCTGATACCACCTTCTGTCGCAACCCCCGATCCCTAATCCCAGGGAACGGGCGGCCGCGAGCCAGTTTCGGTGGTATCTCGTATTGTCTAATTTGGCAGCGGAATTTTTCTTCAGGACCGTAGTTAGGAAACATTGATCTGAGTAAAATACCACATTTTCATAACATTAAACCAATGGGATAAAGCCAAGTTCATAGTACACACGTTTTTATAGGAATAAATCCTATATTATTAAATAAAAACATCTATTTTATTTTAGGTAACTTTATTGCCACTTTTCCAAGCCTTCAGTGCTGTCCAACTGACTTCTATTTGGCTTTCACAGTTTGTTACCTGAAACGCGTTTTAAAAACATTTGTCAGTGGGAAATACTGGTGAGTGAATCCCAATTTAATCAAGTTTAATAAAAACCCAGTGTACAGTATTGAGGGCGATCCCGCAATTACATTTGTTTCCAAGACATAACAATTAACATCCATGGTACTGTCAAACCCGACTTGTGGAAATGTTACTCCTTGACCAGGTGGTAACAAATTTTGTATACAAAACCCCAACATACTCATGATAATTGTATTCTTACAAATACTCAATAACTGTTATTCGCATGGAAAAGTATTTAAGGTTTTGTAAAACAGTTAACAAAAAGTGGATCAACTCACATTGCTGTCTTAGATTTTCTGTAAGGGTTTCCTGGTGACAATCTATAATTTACACAAATGCACACGCGTTAGTATAATAACCCATTTTAACATTAGTAGTACCCTTCCCGAGACGGCATTCCAACGACTACGTCGGGCAGAACCACGACAGCCGTTACGGAACCCTAGATCAATCGGCCATCGTATCTAATACGTATCCAGGGGTTATAATACTTACAACGAAGCAGAACTTTGCTAATTAGGGGGTATAATACCCGCTTATATTGCCTAATATTCAGAATTGAGAAAGAGATTTCGAGTTTGAACGAATTCTGATTGAAACCCGATGGCTCCTTTATATAGTGTTGATTTCTCATTTTGTCGCGGCCCGCGTAGATGTAAGCGAAGCCTTACGCGGCCCGCGTCAAACCAGGTCAACGCGTAGCTGGGCTGGGTCAGCAACTAGACCTGCCTGGTGTTGGGCCACGTGGCCACACCGGGCTGCGCCACATCTTGGGCCTCTAGCGGCCCGCGTAGAGGTTGAGGTGGGGTTTACGCGGCCCGCCTCAACTTAAAAATTCAGTTTTTAATTATTTTTAATACTATTTAATGTATTTGAGGCCCGTTTTCGCGTATCGGGTGTATTTTGGGACATATTGGGATATTTTAAAATATAATAGGGTGTCGGAAAAATTTTGAGGGTGTCGGTTTATTTAGGATTGTTACATAGTGGGCGCATGTGTTTTCTTCTCAGGGCCTATGCCCAAGTTAGACAACTCACCTACTATGAAGCGCAGAAAATGACTTAGGACAAGCGCGCAAAAAACAGCAAACAAACAAACATTATGATAAAAACTTACCAGCGCCAACAGCAGGTTGCGCAGGTAAATCATCATCCCGCGGAAGAGCAAAGTTCCTCACAATACGGTGATACCAAAGCTCCTCGTCAGGCCCTTTGGCAATCGTAGCCATCTTTCCACCTTCTCTCTCAAACGCAACAACATACAAAGAAACAACTGCAAAGAAAGAGAAGCAAAGCCAAATTCAAAAAAAAAAAAAAAGAGAGCTGAGAAGAAGCAGGGCAAATCTCAAATCTTACTTTTGTCGCCTTCCATATACACCGGCTTGTCTTCCCGATTCATCCTACAATTCAGACTCATGCTAGCACCAACAAGGGCTTTCTCCGGCAAAGCAATAGACGGAACGTCTTTCAAATCTTGGTACCAATTTTCATCGTTAGGGGTCTGAATAGTTTCAGTCGGAACGTCCTCTTTTCCCCTAAAAGTCATTCTCATCGAAATAACCCCAACTTTGAGAAAAAAAAAAAGAATTTTTGCTTCCAGTCATGGAAAGATTTTGGGGGCTGAAGCAAGATCTTCTTTGCAGACGCTCTTTGCACAAAAGAATAAAACCCCTGAGAACAGTGCATTTGATGGAAAACACGAAATCGAGGAACCGTCGGTTCAATATGCATCGTACGACACACAAATTCAAAATGACGAACCCTAACCATGCCAATAGGGTGCATCTGGGAGATGTGGAACCCGTAATAATTGAGAATTTCAAGGAAAAACTTCGTTGCAGGCAATCGGAAATTGCCTGCAGAGAAGAAATCCCAAAACAAAGTTATGTACCCGGCCGGAGCATCCGCCGCCGTCTGACCCTCGTCAGGGTATCGAGCACCCCAGTTCTCTGGAAACCTGAAATTCTGAACCAAACCATCGAACGTCGCCCTAGACCACTTCAACGGTGGAAATTCGGCAGCCATGTCTTCAGCAGAGTCTTCGTAATGATCTCCGGTTGACATAAGAGAGAGAGAGAGCTTGCAAATTCTTTCTAAAGAACGAATAAAGCAGACGAAGAAGAAGGGATTTTCAAGAAAGTAATGATTAAAGTAAGCAATTGAAAACATTTATATACTCACCGCCATAAATTGCCTAGATAACTGCAACATCACCTTTTTCGGGACGACACAGTTATCCAAGCGTCAGGGGTGAGTGGGTAGGAGCCACAAACGCGAGTTCACGCGCGCGTAGGAAACACGGTCAGTAACGTACAACTGACAATGACAGCCTGTCACACGTCAACAATCATTACTGCACCTTTTCACATACTCAAAATCAAGATTTTCAAAATCAAGAATAATGAGCAAGAGTATCTTCTCTAAAGATTCTCCACTTTCGCGCCAAAAAACCCTACAACAAAAACATCTCCCTCTAAGAGTCCAGTGCTCCACTTATTTGCATAAGAACAACACTAGACTGGGGAGACTTGAAGGGGTAAGGTCCCAAAAACCTCACTTTGAGTACTTGGGACCATACCACAACCTCATTTTTCTAGCCATCTTTAGACCTTGCGCGGCCGCGCACTGGTCCTACAAAGAAAACTTAGAAGAAAAACAACGAGCAACATCTGCGCGCCAAGAGGAAAAACAAATCCTTGCGCCGGTCTCCATAACAGACGGGGAATAAAAATCCTGATGAACACTCCCACATAAATAATACCCAGACTTGGATGTTATTTACTCCACTAATACCATACAATAAAGAGTCACATAGGATTACAGCTGTAATCTTCTGGAAGACTCCATCGTGCACCACCAGACGGTTATAACCGTCTGGCCACGTGTCATCATCCCAGGCTCCCTTAAAAGTCACAATGATGGCATGGAATTGAAGAGAGATCTTCACTTGCTCACCTTCCACGTGGCAATTCCCCAACCGTTGATCAAAAGGTCATGATCCGTGTGCTCTCACATCCGTTAAGTCGTTAACGGAGGGAAAAATAACCGCTTACAGAGTTAGCACTTTCCGTCAATATTTCAATAACAGGTTTTCCTGCCCAAACTTCGGCTATAAATAGAAGGATAATTCAGGTATAATCTTCAAGTTACATTCACTTCACTTACACTTCTTCTTCTTCTTCTTTTTCATAAAACCTGTACTTATTCTCACGCCGGAGGGTGGTCAAGGAGAGAACCCCCATTCTCCCCGTGGCGAGTCTAACGGTGGTTGTTTTGCAGTTACTGTGAAGAGAAGAAGATCTGTCACCTACGAACCGAACGAGGAGAAACCAACCCTTTTATGCAAAACCGATCCCCCTGGTTTATTTGATTCCGGTCAATTAACCAGTGTTTCTTCATGAGAAAAGAAACAAATGTGTTTTTAGAGTGAGATAGTAGGAAATTGGATCCTTAAACATTTGGTGAAGGCTGGTATTTATAGTCGAAGGGTTTGATAAGGAGGATGGTTGATTGGGCAAGACGTCGTTGTCAAGTAATATCCATTTGGTCTCATCTGATGTGACAGGTAATGCACGCAGAAATAGTAGTATGATCGCGCGCCATGATTGGCGATACATTGCTTTTCAGATTTACTTGTTGTCTCGTCTTCCCTCAACCGTTAGTTGAGATTGGGGAGGGGTGAAATGGCGCATGCTGATTAGCCACACGTTGTTGTTGCTTGTACTGTTTGTCCCCTGCACGATTGAGCATTGTGAGGATCTTCAGGTAAAACAAGTGGCGGACGTTGATTTATTGGATGTCCTTTTCACCTTGCACTGTGTGTCTCTTCTGAGCTGGCATTGGCCTACGCCCACGGGAGTGGAATGCGGTGGAACACTAGAATCGCTTTAGTTTTTTAGATTAAGCGTGTGAAATTCTGTACTAGATAAGTGTTTTTTGTTGTCTTTACTAAGGATGGTATTATACGAGTGTGACTCCGCTGAAGTTTCACACCTGCATGTGTGAAGTTGAAAAAAGTGTTACTTTTCTGTTGTTGCAGGCGCGTGACGGTCACGCGCGCATGTGAGTTATCGCTCCGTGTTTCCCCCGCATGACTTTTAAGGGGTTAAACCAAACTTTTAAGGGGTGCATTGCATATATAAAATAAAAAAAAAGTTACGAGGGGGGGGGGGGGGTCCTACCCACCCAAGGCTATACTTGGGTACGCCCTGGTTTTCGGTTAGCTATTAGTATTTAAAAAACTAGAACATCATAACGTCTCATATTATATGATTTTTATTGAACACATTAATTACTTGTCATTTTTTAACACATTATTGTTTTTTTTTGAACGGCAAATTTGGATCACTGACGGACCACTGGAGTATCATCGTGCCACCAGCGGACCCACCCGATCATATCCATCTCCACTAGGCAATAATGCCCTACACCAATTCAGGAGGAAACCCAATAAATATGGGAAAAACCCCCCTTGTGGACCACTGGAGTATCATCGTGCCACCAGCGGACCCACCCGATCATATCCATCTCCACTAGGCAATAATGCCCTACACCAATTCAGGAGGAAACCCAATAAATATGGGAAAAACCCCCCTTGTGAGAATCGAACTCATGACCTAATGGTCATAAGCCTTATCCCACCACCAAGATACCACTAGGCTATAATGCCATGGGTAACATTATTGTACTTTTATTTTCCTATTACACAACTCTCTATTATACAACGCCATTATATGGTTTTATAACATTGTCATGTGGACTGAAATTGAAACAAACTCTGAAACGATCGGATTATGTGTGTAATAAATAAACTATTAAACTAATATTGCTATTTTTGAGAAACTAGAAAAACCAATTAGTTTGAAAATATCATACATATCAATCACTCGTGGTCTATTAGGATGGCCTAGATCAAAGGGATACTAATTAATTATATGCAAATTGGCACTTTTATACAATTACGTTAGTCATTATATAATACAAAAAGTAGACTGATTGTTTATCTAGGCTCTTCAAAATATGTTTAATAAGTTATATATAATTTTTAATTAATTCCAAAGATACGTTCGATGCAACTAAAAACATCATTTAAATTTTTTTAGATAACAATAAAAATACAAAATAGAAATTTAAAATAAAATATAAGTACAAAAAAACTTCATCATATATTCAATGCATCTTTATAAGTAAAATAAAATATGAAATCACTCCGACGGTTAGGAGGACCGTGCACTATCCCCCTACATCTCTACTAAACATGATGACATTTTCAACTCATATTATTACTTTCAAATTAAATTAATTGAATTTAAATCAAATAATATAATATCTTTTTAACTCATCTAATAATTGAGAAAAAAACTTAGGATAATACGAGTCGATAAAATAAAATAAAATAAAATAAAATAAAAAAATAAATACAAATAAAGGCATAAAGCCCATCCTCATAAAAGCTCGTCTCAATCCTGTGGTTTTCAATTCTTTGTGCCGTACTATTCAGTTGCTTCTTCACAGTTCATCTACACAAATCTGTTTGCTTCATCTTTCACTCCATCAATCACTGTAAGCTTTACCAATTTCTTTCATTCAACTGTTCAATTTTATCTACACACAAATCCTTTGCATTTTGATTTGCTACATTTAGCAACAGATAGGTGTGTATGCGTCACTAAATACGCGTGTAATTGTGTGAATGCGGTGTGTTACACGCGTTAGATCTGTACTGTAACACGGTGTACGTTAGTGGAATGTTATGTGATTTTGTGGATTTGATCTGTAACTGAGGGTTTATCGGTTCCAATTTACGGAAAAGTGAAAACCTAGGGTTTTGTATGTGAATGTGTGTTTGTGTGGTGGTTGAGTAGGAGAGTTTAAGTTTAAGTTGAAGTTTTGCGTTGTGTGTTGAGATTTTGAGATTTTTGTTGGTGTTGATGTGTTTATAGAGGAATCATGAGCAATGAAGAGGAGAAGAGGTGTCCTTTGTGTGCAGAAGAGATGGATTGGACTGATCAACAGTTGAAGCCCTGCAAATGTGGTTATGAGGTTTGATTTTAAGTAACTTTTTTTTTCGAAAATTGTTGTCCGGTGTTGTTCACTTGTGTAGCTAGCTATTTGTGATTATTTTGCCAATCTTTTTTACATGTTGGGCGTCAGCTTTATGTTGATGCTTTTCGTTTATGTTCTGTATATTGGTGTAGTTAATAGGTATGTTATATATGCACATCATGTAGAGTACTTATAGTGCTTTGTATATACTTGTATAGTTGTATCCTTGGTTTGGTTGTAAAAATCGGTGCCTTGAGGATGTACATGTGTGTCAAAATTTGTAAATATAGGGTCTAGAGGAGGCTGATATGTAAAAGGTATCAAAAGGATGAAGAGATTATGAATGGTTTACTTGATTAAAAGGCTGATATGTAAAAGAGACGCTAGAGATGCGACTTTGGCTGTACATAAAGCTTATCTAGTTGTACATAGAGGCCACTCCTTGTGTGTGTGAAGCTTGAATCTCGTGCCTCTGCTTTCGTGACCTAAACGCCTCGGAGCGCCTCACGCTTTTTGAAACCAAGATCCTTGGCTTTAATCTTGTCATCTCTTCAAATTAAATCCCTTTTCTTTTAGCTTATGAGGGCACAATATACGTTGAAAATTTATGTCCTTTCCCCGTTTGAGATATAAAGATGTCAGAACTGTGTGGTATTATTCTTTCAGTAACAAATATATTAAGTTTTAACAGTATAGTGTCCAAGTTTAAGTATCCGAGGGTTAGGCACTGAGTTTCCTTGAGGCAGTTAAGACAATTGACAAGCTTTGTGAAGTTGGTATGAACAAACACTTTCCAACAAGAGTGCTTTATTGATGCTCATGTAAACCAAACATTATCATCTAGGCCTTTGGGTTGCACGGTTTTTGTATTTTGTTGTGTCGTTTCATATTCGACCTACTCCGTCTAGTTTTAGGTAAATTATCTAGTTGTGTTATCATAATAGATGGAGCAGGAAAATCACCAATGATTCTAGAATTGTATTATATCGATCCATTTTTTTCATTTGAAATGCCATTTATTCCCTGAAATTAACGAAAAAGGTGAATGTCTGAAAAGAGTTGGTAGGCATTAGTCTTTAGCAAAGATCTTGGTCACACCTGTTACTTGTCACACCTTGATATATATTACAAGACTAAGTAATCATGTTTTATTGTTTCATTAAAGTTGCCACCTGTTACTTGTCACACCTTGATCTCTGTAGTGGCATTCTATGTTTACACTTTAACACTGCAATCTATTACATGATACAAAAGTCAACGACATGGTTAATAGTTTCTCTACAGGAGACACTTTCAGTTTTTATATTCTATTCTATTATGAGTAATGCATAAAGGCAACACTGGTATAAGAGAAACTCTTTCTCTTTTTATCAAACTGTATGCAATCAAATTGAATTACTTTAACATTGCAGGTGTGCGTTTGGTGTTGGCATCACATAATGGACATGGCAGAGAAGGATACAACAGAGGGACGGTGTCCCGCATGTCGCACAGCTTACGATAAAGATAGAAGTGTAGGGCTGGAATCAAATTTTCAGAGGTTGAAATTTGAAATACTTTGCAATCATGTCAACTTATTTATCGTTACATTTTTACCTTGAGATTCATAAATACTGTCCCTTGTGTAGGGTGGCTGGCAGTAATCTGAGTCGAAAACAAAAGCAGCCAAAAGCCAAGCCAAAACCAACTGAAGTAAAGAAAGACCTTAGCAATGTTAGAGTAATTCAGCGAAAAATGGCCTATATTATCGGGCTGCCTCTTAGTCTAGCTGATGAAGATGTGTGTATTACAGTATTAGCACTTTTGTTCAAGTTTCAGTCTAATTATGGGACATATCAACATTTTATATAACATTGTTTTTATTGAGTTATTGTTCTTGTGTAGTTGTTGCAGCGGAAAGATCATTTTGGCCGATACGGGAAAGTTACCAAGGTTTCACTTTCTCGGACTGCGGGTGGGACTGTTCAACAGTTTGTCAATGATACTTGTAGTGTGTACGTGTTACAGCCTTTAAACTTGAATCACATTTGTTTCAGTTTTTTCTTCTTTTTATATACTTCTTAATGCCGGACTATTCTTTTTCTCTTTTGTACTTCCAGATATATTACATACTCAAAAGAGGAAGAAGCAGTGCGGTGTATTCAATCGGTGCATGGCTATGTGCTGGATGGTAGGTTTTTAAGGCAAGTACATAACCTTCTATCCCTTTTAACTTATATATCCGGGTCCCAGGGCCACGTTTTTGGCATCATATATATTTGACCACCAATTGAAATTCAACTTCTGCAGAGCATCGTTTGGAACAGCAAAGTACTGTCATGCGTGGTTAAGGAATATGGTATACATGAGATGCTAAATGTTAACTTAATCAAATCCTTTTTTTTTTTCTGTAAATCTTACGAAGGCTGTTTTTTGTTTCTTTTTGTTGGTCAGCCCTGCAACAACGCTGCTTGTTTATATTTGCATAGTATTGGCGCTGAAGAAGATAGTTTTGGAAAAGATGAAATAGCTGCAGTTCATACTAGGTATTACATGCACACGTTTGATTTCCATTGTTGTTTCATTATAGTTCAATGCCGATTCTGTGCTTGCATTTAATCAAACACCTGATGGCTGATGCTTTAGTTTTCTACTATCTCATAAAAAAATGTATTTCAGGAATAGAGTTCAGGAAATTGTTGGTGCCACCCAATATTTGCATAACCGTTCAGGAAGTATGTTGCCACCACCAGTAGATGAACACTTGCATAATCGCAGTGCTGCGGCTCCGGAACCTGTCTTTAGCAGTGCCGTGAGAGTAAGTTGTTTTCTGTTAATTCATTCAGATTGACAAAAATCAGTTGTGGATTTATGAACACATTTTTTTATTGGTGTAATCAAGTTTCTTTTGTCATATGCAGACATCCAAATACCTATCTTATTGGATTAGATGTGACAAAACAAAAATGGGCTGGTTGGGTAACGGGTCACAGTGGGTCGGGTTGTCTTCAAACATTACTTGTTTAGAATTTTAACTTTTTTATATATAATTAGTTTTTTAAACAAAAACAAGCATACACAGTAATATCCTACTCGAAGTGTGTCAAATTTTGTTATAAAAGTTATAGTATTCTAAATACTACTTTAATATTCGAAGAAGATAATTTAGGAGGTTTCATGCATTAAAAAATATAGGCTTTGGTTTACAGTCAACCTGTTTCTTCTATAAGTTATTTTCTTCATTATTTTACATGTTTGACCCATCGGAGATATATAACTGTAAATCTGCTGCTTTTTACAAGATTGAAACATAAGTATTTACTTCTTTGCCATTGTTCAGGATGTAGCATATGCTGCAGTAGCTTCTGGCGATCACTTACATTGTTCTAAGGACAAAGATGGAGTAATTAAATCATCCAAACACATGACAAGTTTTGTAGATATTGTTGGAAGGTCATCTAATTCAGGTTCAGATAAAGATATTAGCTCGGTATCACAAGGGCAGATAACGAGCTTATGTTCTGATATGTCTTCTGTATGCATCAATGATAAGACTACAGATTCAGATCTAGTGTCATCAAAATCTTCGACTTATAGTGAGCCTTTTAGGGAAGCTTCTAAACTAGCCGATTCAACACTCAAGGACACTAACATTATAAAAGAACGATCTGGTTCAGCATTAGATTCACAAACATCTTTAAATTCTTCTTATCCTGCTGAGGTAATTAAAGATTATAGTGATCACGCTTGGTGGCAAATGGAGTCTAGTAGTCAAAACGGTTTTGGTGTAAATAATTATGCAGAAGAAGCCTTTAAACAATCTACAAGTACAAATACAAAACCTGTATTGAATGATGGATACGATGAACAAAGATTTGGAAGTTTGGCTAAGTCAGATAGGATCTATGGAGGATCTAGGTCTTTTTCTAATGAAGAAATAGTAGAGCACTTGAGACGGCTTGATGATGATAGTCGTGTGGATAATGATGAAAATTCTGCTGCTGTGGAAAGCAGTATAATATCGAATATATTGTCTATGGATTTTGATGGGTGTGACGATTCAGTTTTGCCTCAAACTGTAACTGGATTATTTGAACGGAAAGATTTAGGACATGGTTCTTCCTGGAGTTTTCAAAATAGTGACCACTCAAGATTCTCTTTTGCAAATGAAAATGGACACAGTAATCAAGAGCTGGGACGGTTTTCTGCTTTTCAAGATTCTCGGGAGATTCAGGACAGTGTCTATAAGCCACAGTATCAGGGTATGCCTATCACATCCCTGTACATGACGCATACATACATATATACAACTATGCACACACTTGCACATCTTCTGATTGTGTAGTCAGCCAAGTTCTGTGATTTGCCAAAATCTATGTTTGCAATATTATTTATTTCAAATTTGTATTTATATTATAGAGTAAAATGCCATTTTCGTCCCTGAGGTTTGGCCAGTTTTGCGACTTTTGTCCAAAGGTTTGTTTTTCCGCATCTGGATCCAAAAGGTTTGAAATCTTGCCATTTTCATCCCGCTCGTTAACTCCATCCATTTTCTCCATTAAGTCAGGGGTATTTACGTTTTTTTTGTTAACTTAAAGGGCAGTTCAGTATTTTTTAGGGGTATTCGGTCTTTTTACATAAAGTGAAAAAAGACCGAATTGCCCTTAAGTTAACCAAAAAGACGGAAATACCCGACTTAACAGAGAAAATCAGAAAAATGGATGGAGTTAACGAGCGGGATGAAAATGGCAAGATTTCAATCTTTTTGGATCCAGATGCGGAAAAACAAACCTTTGGACGAAAGTCGCAAAACTGGCCAAACCTCAGGGACAAAAATGGCATTTTACTCTATATTATATTATATTATATTTAAAGTCGTTTCTAAATTACCATTATTTTGTAACGAAAGGATCCAGGGCTCAGAACATTATACCACCAGGATTCTCCAAACCCCCTCCTGGGTTTCCGTCGAGCATGAGCAGTGAGCAGGTTGTTTCCGCCACTTCTGGTATGTCATCTTTTCCATTCTCTTCATATATACGTATATGTTCTTTAGATTTATATTTCAAATTTGGCTTGTATATGTTCTTTAGATTTATATTTCATATTTGGCTTGGTCAAATATCATGAGATTAATACTACCCTCTTTGCTATAATTCTTTCAGGTAGTTATTTGAAGAATTCTTTGCCAAACAATCGTTACCATTTGCCATCAACAGGGGATCTTAGCAACAATGGTGACGATCTAATCGATCCTTCCATGATGGTTGTTGGAAGGGGCAAATCATCTATTGACACAAGGTCAAGCTCATTCGATGAAGAGGCAAAGCTCTGGCTCTTGATGCAACAACAATCTGCATCTGCCACACACCGTCATCACGAGCCTCAGTTTTCTCAAACATCCTTCACGCAACAACACCACACACCCCAGTTTCCTTCTTCACGAGATGATCGTTATGGTGATATCACTTCCAGGCTTGTAGATCGACACCACCAGAGCTATGCTCAACAACAGCAGTACTCACAGCCAAAGTATAGTAATGGTCACATCATAAATGGGTATCAGCAGCTGCATTTGGACGAGTCTCAACAGGTAAAGTATTCACCTGGGTATGGTGAATTTATGCACCAGATGCCCAGTTCTGGCGATGTATACACCCGGGTATTTGGAATGTAAAGTATGCACCTTTTAACTTCTCCAGTTTGATTAAATTTAATGAAATGAACATTGCATCTTCATATCCATCTGTTTCTGTATTCAAAAGAGATGAATTTCTCTTTGTAAAGTTTATTCTTTTTTTTTATTTCACTTTTTTATAGCAACAACTTCTTCACCTTTTCAGAAGCCCAGAAGAGGATGTTGCTCAGTCTTAAATTCGGGTAAATTATATGTTTAGAATCGTATGGCCTACACCATGTTAAATTTATGTATATCTCATATATTCTGAAGGTCTAGTGAAAACTTGGAACATTATGCATATTATTATGTTACATACAGACTAAACTTGAAATCTCATGCTACATCACACTTAAGTAGAACAAGGAAGTTTTCTAATACTGAAACAAAGAAAGTGAAGTTGGTGACGTGAGCGTTTGTGCAGTCAGCCGGGCATCAATAAAAGGTCTAGTTGTACTGATATCGAGAAGAGGGGTCTGTGAACCTGATAACGGAAGAGACGAATCCTGATGATGCTGCAGTAGATGCAACAGGCACATGATGGCCAGTTACCATTTGCATTTGCCATGCAGCTCCTTTTAGAGAAGAAACAACACTTGCAGATCCAATTCCTTTTGTCATTTGCTGCATATAAATATAATGCTAAATTACTTACCGCTCATGAATATTAAAGGCTGGTGAATAGTTACCTCGGAATTTGGGGTATGACTGGAATACATGCTGGGCCATACAGGAATATGCCGACCTATGGCTGTTGAATCATGATGCGACCAATCAAAAGAGGGCGATTTTGCTTTGTGTCGTTTCCCAGAACTAACATCTGTGTCGTGAACATGGCTTTGCTTTGTGGCGTCTTTGGTGGGCGAAACCCCTAGATTGAGATCAAGATTGTTACACCCTGCTGCCCCAACATAGCAATAACACATGATCAAATATAGGCTGCCGTGAAGTCGGAAAAGATGACACATGAAAGTAAACAACATAATTTGCAAGCAATCAATACCTTCATCCCTTCCTGGAGAATTAACATCTGCCACATACGTGCTTGGCCCAAAGTTGGTGATAGCTTCTTTTCCGTTGCATTTAATGGCAGCTTTGTCATAAGCCCTGAATTCAGTAAAGAAATTAAACATTATGTTGGTGGATAGAAAATTTCAAGTTAGAAACTTAAGATGTTAAGAACAAATCGGTTCGTAAAATTTCAAGAACCTTGCAGCTTCTACTTCACTGTTGAATAATCCAAGGTAAACATACCTGCACCCAAGCATTTTAATCTTATTTACCAAAACACCTCCCTAAACATAATTACCATGTAGTCTTATTATCTAAAGAATCACGTCACTACCACTACAATATTGTTTCAGTTGCATTAAAATCACATAAATTAGTTCCAGCCATGGGTTCTTACTTTTTCCCTAGAAGCTGACCCATGCGAGCCTCCCATCTACCGCATTTGTGACGGGTCACTCCTCGGTATTTTGAACTTCCTCTTGAGAATCCATTACTCCGTCGACGCAGTATGTGAACGAATTCTTCTTTTGACAAGTTCTCCATCTGTCAGTTTGGGAAAATTAAACCTTTTAATGATCATGAATGTTGCAATTTGCAAGTACTCACCACCACAAACCTGGGTCATGTCTTCCTCATAGTCGCTTAAATCAAAGTTTAAATCAGCGCCAGTTCCCCGAAACTTGATCGCTGCCCGATCATAGGCTCTAAAAGGCAATTTATAAAAGAAAGTCAAAACCATAATTAAAATTTATAAATGTGTAGACAAGTTACATTTCTCATTGTAAACACTCACCTGGCTGCTTCATGGGAGGTGTCAAATCCACCTGTAATCATACAAACATATACAAGAAGTCAACAACAAACAACAATTTAATTAAACAATTTGATGTTGCAAATTTCAAACTAATGGGATATCAAACATGCTTACCTAAATATAGTTGTTTCCCACAATCCCTGAACAGATAAAATGCAAAGAATTAGATTCTAATATCATCAAACAAGACATGTAAATCAACCATAG
This sequence comes from Helianthus tuberosus, assembly GCA_030545235.1. NCBI lineage: Eukaryota > Viridiplantae > Streptophyta > Magnoliopsida > Asterales > Asteraceae > Helianthus > Helianthus tuberosus. Next base: position 174,242,990 of record CM060430.1, on the reverse strand, counting down.
GCAAAAGTTGTTATAACAAGAGAAATTCCGGACCGAGGTACTGTAGCGATATTGGTATGACCGAACATATACAGTATAATATTCGGTTTTGATTTAACTTTTCGGCTATGCGATACCATACCGGTTTATATCCTTTTATGGTTCTATATACCATACAGGTACGGACCAAATATATGCGGTACAGTACCGGTATTGGACCGATCTCATCCCTAATAGTAATAACCACTATAAAATAGCAAATAGAACAAGAACACACCATATATGTGATTCCCATCGCCCGGTCCGGCGATAAAACGTCACTCCCCGGTACGGCGAGCTCTTAGACGGCGGTCCACGCCGGCCTTTCTTCACCTTCTGCAGCTGAACCGGTTTCACGATCTGCCGAACCGGTTCTGATTCCAGAACCTTCAGATTCAACCAGTCCGCACCATGGACAGATTTAACCGGCGTAGGCGCGGTCAACCGAGAACCTAACTCCTCCTCCTCCACCTTCAAATAACCAGAAACCGGAAAAAACTGCCTCGTAATCAAATCAACATGTGAAGTTTCACCTTTTTGATTGAATATATCAGTATCGAAAGAGCGGTTTTCAGTAGCATTATACGATACAGAGCCTTCGTCATCAACCTCAGAGGAAACTGACGTACCGGAATGAACGTGAATCTCTGATTGATGAGCTTCTGGAACATACTTTTTAGCAGTTTCTAAACCACTGTAATCGGAAATATTATTATTATTATTATTAGTATTTCTACTTACTTCAATATTAAGATCTAACATCTTCAATTTCAGCTATATGACTGAGAAACGGTTTTCAGTTTCCGATCAAGTGACACAGAGTGAAAGGTGTAACTGAGTGAGAGAGAAAAATGGAGGGAGCAAACTATCTGATTTCACAAACACACACAACACGCATCAAGTGTGTGTAGAGGACAGGGTGAAGAGAGAGAGGGAGAGGGAGAGAGAGAGAGAGTATGAATATATATAAAAGAAACGACGACGTTGTCAGCTAGCAAAGATATTTGGGATTTTGGCGATGACGAAGAGGGATTTTCATGGGAGAAAAAAACACGTGAATTGTATTCTATTGATAATAAGTTTAATTTAATATTATATTATTATAATATAATAGAGGAAATAATGTATTCGGACCTTTTCATATTTACTTAAATAATATTTTTCTTTTCTTTTCACACTTCATTAGCGTCTAGAATTTGATGAGTGAATTCACACTCTATGGTCTCAAATCTCGTATCGATATGTGCAATTTTCCCGTTTACCTGCAAACACTAATAATTGTGTCTAGGTGTACAAATAGGATATTCTTTTATGTTGACGTCGAGCTCAACACCTATCAGCTAATCTCCTTTATTACTCTCTTCGGCTATACACAGGGGACTTCATCTTCAGGTTTAAGCATCGCTCTTCTACACTCTCACTTAATACACACACTTATCATCCTCAAACCAAGTTCTTATTCTCACGACGAAGGGTGATAACAAGGAGAACTCTCCAATCCTCCTCCTTGTAACGAGCTTCACGGTATTGTGTTGTTTTTCAGGATCGAGTGGTCATTAGGCGAGGAAGAAAGAAGATTAACCACTTTGAACAAGACCAAACCCACAAGTAGCCCTCGGATTAACTTGGTGTTTCTTCACTTCCAGAAGACCAGTGCATTGGATGTTAAAATGCCGGGATAAAAATAGCGTAACACATGTCCGACTAATACATTGTTTCAACCATACAAAGTAACAACATAGATGTAGATTATTCTAACTTTTTTTTCATCAAAATTTAGTTAAATTATTTGATGTAATTTATCAATGCAAACTATTAGATTAACACATTATTTTCTTCGTCTATTCAGATATGTGATATTATGACTTTTAGATCATCCGTAATGGTTAATGTCTTTTAAGGGGCAATTTTCGCCATATCGACATCATAGCGCCCATTATAACGCCCCAGGTAATGGTTAAGACCCCCTAATGCCCTTTCATTCAGTACTTTCCATGTTTTTCCTTCTCATTGGGCATTGTTATAGAAATGCTCATTCATCTTCATGTCCTTATAATGCCCATAGAAAATGGTGTGGGGACGTTATCAAACCCTTTCATGCCCCTATAAGACCACCTGTAGTGGGGCGGTATTTTTGAAAAAAATCCAAAAAAAACGCCCCCCCCCCCCCCCCATTACATAGGGCGTTTTGGGGCGGTATTTTTGAAAAAAAATTTGTTTGGCGTGTTTATTAAAATGCCTAAAATGGATTGTGATGGGTTGACTGGGATTTGACTGGCCAATGAGAAATTAGTTTGCTTTTTTTTTTGTTTAATGATTGGAAGGGGCATTATTCCCACTACGCCACTTTTGCAATAACGCCCCATGCTGACTGGACTGCCACGTGTCGGATAATGCCCCATGGTGGGGGCATTATTTTTCTTAACCACTACACATGGTCTAAGTCCCATTACGCAATGACCTTAGGAATACACAAATAATTTCACACATGTCATGATTTGCAACAAATTTATGTTATAATTTATACCCGCGTATTATTTCATAGTGAAATCTAGTCGTGTTCAAAAAACTGAATTAATGGAGTCATAACCAAATTAACTGACAAACCGAACTGAATCAAAAACCCTGGGAAGAATAATTTTTTTTCGAAAACCGAAAGTAGTGGGTCGGTTATGGTTATCAATGTTTTCATACCCACCGTAACCGAAACGAACCGACATGTAGTAAATCTTTGTCGGATTTTGGACTTGTCACCATTTTTTTCAATATTTGATGTTTATGGTTAAACGTTTGTTAGAATTTGTAGGTTATATCATGTCGTTTTGGGTGAATGTTTGTTTGAATTTATGGATTCCATTATAACATTTTGTTTGAATATTCGGTAATAATCTGTATAAATATTATACATTATATGTATTTTTTTAATACTATGCAACATACTAATATGTAGAAATGTGTAATAACAATTTAACGTATGTTCAAAAAAAATTTGAGCAATTTTTAGTTAGGCCTAAATTCATAGTTAGAACCCTTAAAACCGATTAACTAAAACCGCCATAACTGATCAGTTATGGTTTTGATTATCCACTAACCGACATCGCAGTTATAGTTATAGTTTTGAGCCAAAACCGACCTAAACCAATCCATACACATCCGTGGTGGAATCCGTAAAAGGTATATGCAAATCTGATCCAAGTATCAAATAAATGGATGATGACAAAAAGGTTTCTTAGCTCACATATCTAAATTCGTATATCAACTAACGTATTATTTGGATAGATGTAGGGGTGAGCATAGGTTGGTTCAGTTTGGTTACTAGCTAAAAGTGAACCTACAAACCATGTTTCTTTTTTTAGATTTACAGAACCGACCAATTCAGTTTATAAAGGGTTCGGTTGATTTGATTTATGAAAATACTAGGATATAACCCTATGTATAACACGGGTTGAATAAATGAATTTTATATACTAAATAATAAAAAAATATATCTTTAAAAACCTTTTGTATTGCACGAGTTACATAAATGTAATTTTATATATTAAATATTAAAAAGTTATATATATATATATATATATATATATATAGGGAGCCGCTAAAATAAGAACCACCTCCAGTTGTAAGAACCGCGAGAACCACTCTCAGCCAATCAGATTCAGCCACTAAAAAGGGTATTTTGGTCTTTTACTACCAAATGTCATTTCCTTATATCTCTCATCATTTATTATGTCAGATCATCCTCTCTCTCTCTCTCATCTATTTAATGAAATTCAAAAAATCATTTCTCATTTAATTGTCTCTCTCACTCTCTTGAAGTTGCAGAACTTCTTTGAAGCTTCTAAAGTTGCAGCCGACCACCCCTAACCCAAACACCTCTGTTCCTCCCCCACCCTCCGATGAACATGCAGCCGCCACACCCCCACACCGGCGACCCCTAAAAACCGTACCCACTCCGGCGGCCCCCTCGTTTCTCCGGCGCTCCCTCGTTTCTATACAGAGGGTCACCTTTTTTCACCTTTTTTTCGGTGGCGGTGGTGTCTCCGGTGAGCCGTCTTGTCTCACCTTTTTTCGGTGGCGGTGGTGTCTCTGGTTAATGTGTCGACGGCGGTGGTGGCAGCGAATGACGGGGTGAAGGGGGGTGGGTGAATCTGGCGCTTTTTGATTCTGTTGATACCGTTGAATCTGGGTTTGAATCTTGTGGTTTTGACTTTCTTGATGGTTTGTTGGTAAGTGTTTTTGTTGGGTTTGAATCTGTTTGAATATGTTGTTGGGTTTGAATCTGGGTTTTTGTTGGGTTTGAATCTTGTGGTTTGAATCTGGTGTTTTTTTAATATGTTGAATCTTTGAATCTGTTTTGAATCTGTTGAATCTGTTTGAATGTTGTTCATGGTGCTTTTGAAATGTTTGAATCTGGGTTTTTGTTGGGTTTGAATCTTGTGGTGGGCCGGCGGCAGCGCCGCCGTCAGCGGCGGAGGTCTGATGAATCTGTTGAATTTTTTTTGAAACTGTTTGAATGATGTTTTTGTTCCTTTTGAATGTTTAAATCGGTTGAATATGGTGCCTTATTGAATCGCCTGTGATGATGCAAAAAAAAAAAAAAAAAAAAAAACTGACGATGGCGCGGCAAGGATGGCGGAGGGTAGGGTTTTGAACCTGCAACCCCACTTTGCAGCCTCTGATTATCGGAAAATCTGAGCCAAAACTTCGTTTTTTTTTTCAAGAATCCTCTCGTTCTTTTGATTTTTTTTGAGGCGTCGATGATGATAACAAAGTATCTGAGACACACCCCGAGTGTGCGATTTTCTGGGTGCGTTTGTTTTTGCGTAAAAACGTTTTTGTAAAACGTAAAACATAACCGTAAACTTTTTAACGTAAAACGTAAAAAGTTTTAGGTAAATCGTAAAACGTAAATTTTTTTTAGTAAAACGTAAAAAACGTTAACGTAAAAAAACCGGCGCGTAAAACGTAAAAAAACGTTAACGTAAAAAAACCGGGGCGTAAAACGTAAAAAACCGGCGCGTAAAACGTAAATAACGTTAACGTAAAAAACCGGCGCGTAAAACGTAGAAAAACGTTAACGTAAAAAACCGGGGCGTAAAATGTAAAAACGGCGCGTTGAAAAAATGACGCGTGAAAAAGCCGGGCGTAAAAACGGCGCGTCAAAAAACGAGGCGTTAAAAGGCCGGGCGTAAAAACGTAAAACGTTAAACGTAAAAATCTGTAAATAAATCTGAATTTGATAATGCTTAATAAAAAAACTATGTTTAAAAAATAAAAATCTAATATAATAATACCAAAAAGTAATAAAAAAACAATAAAGACAAAATAGAGTAATTTACTTAAATACCCTTTTGAATTAAAATATTAAAGACATAATAAGACAAAAAATACTTAATATTATTTTTAAATACTTTTAATCTCATCCATCTATCTTCTTGATCTAATGGCCAGAAAATGGTTCTCGCGGTTCTTACAACTGGAGGTGGTTCTTATTCTAGCGGTCCCCTATATATATATAGGGGAAGGTTCATTTGAGAAGAAAATTTAATTGAGAATAAAAAGAACAAAGGGTAATTTTGTAAAACATTAAATAGTTTTTTTTCACATATCTCATTTATTATCATTTTTTGACTAATTAATTAGTCATAAAGACTATTATCCACCACACTAACTTTTTTTGCCTACACACATCAAAAGTTATCCTACATATTTCGAAATTCGTCCTACACGTTGAAATTTATCCTACACAACTCGTAATTTATCCTACACAACTCGTAATTTATCCTACACTTTAAATTATTTTATTTTATTTTTTTGAAAAAATATATATTTTGAAGATAAGTTACAAAAAAATTAATGTAAAGAGGAAGACTACAAATTAATGACCTATGTAGATTTACCAATGTACCCTTATAGTAAAATTAAATACTTATATTAAATGAAGTAAAATAAAGCATTCTTATTGGTTGAAATTTCTTCTTTTTTCTTCTTACAAAAAATTTCTTCTCATTTGAACTCTCCACTATATATATATATATATATATATATATAAGAACCATATTGTACGGGTTGAATAAATGTAATTTTATATACCAAATAATAAAAAGGTATATCTTTAAAACCAGATGTATTACACGGGTTGAATAAATGTAATATTGTTTACCAAATAATAAAAAAAGTTATATCTTTAAAAACTTTCGTGTATTACACGACTTGAATAAATATGATTTTATATACCAAATAATAAGAAAATTATATTTAAAGAAACTAATGGATATACTCGGTAGGCGATAGATACGGTGATAGCGGAGATGATTAAACTAAATAATATTTTGTAGAAGGGTTATCTATAATTAATTAGAAGAGATTAAACTAAAATAATAATTATCTGTAACCCATCGCCTAATATAATGACAATTGTCCCATAAATGGTTTCTTTTATTATATAGAGATTGCTCGACAATTTCTCAATTAATAGCCGGCTTTGGACGTGGGTGCATCAAAGCTAACTTTGATTGATAAATCTAATTCTATCATTGATCAAATAGAAAATATATAAGACTATGGGGTGTGGGGTATAGGTTGGGGTGGTGAAGGGGGTTTAACGCTGGCTACACCTTCCCGACTCAGTGTTGGGCATGGCGTTGCCCCCTTGGCGTGGAGATTGTGCTTGGCGTGGGGCAGGGGGCTAGGTGACATGGCGGGCTTTGTTTGGCTGGTTCAAAGTAGCCGTTGCCAAAAGGCTAGTTTAAAAATATAAAATTATTTACGTATTAAACCAATATATAAATACCCACAATTTTTTTTACAATTTTTACCACTTCTCTACTTCTTCTACCATATCTCTTTATTTTTTTATAAAATCAAACCACAACATTCTACAATGCATCATTATAACCGCGGCTACGACACAAACAACTCCTTTGGATACCAAGAAAACCCGAACCCTAGCCCGCCACCAAACCGTCCACCGCCTCATCAACAAATACCTATTACACACGGTCATCCACAACAACCGCAACACGGTTTAGTATACTCACCGTGTCCTGATCTATTCCAATGTCGCAACAACAAATACCAGTTACCCTATCCCAACCCGAATCCGTGCCCGAAACTCAACCGCAAGACGTTGATAGTTCGTCATAAAAAACGGCCAAAAAAAGAAGCCACAAGAAAAAAAACCAATGAAGAGAAAACATTAACGGCCGCTCAACGAACACAAATAAAATGGACGCTTCAAGAAGATGTTACTTTGACAAGATGTTGGATCGACGAATCGCAAAATCCGATTCATGGTATTTTTTAGTATATCGTATTTAATGTTTATAATATTTTTGTTTTAAGTTTTTTTATAATTTTTTTATAATGTTTATAATATTATTTGTGTTTTTGGAATAGGGAATTCACGACACAAAAAAGAATTTTGGGATTTGATCAAGAAAACATTTCATGCGCAAATGCAGGGGGGTGTATCGTGAAAATGATAGCCTTTCGTCGAAGTGAGGGGTATAAATACACACGTCACCGCGTTCAATGCTTGTTTCCATAAGGCGAAAAACGCGCCAAGAAGCGGTGAAACCGAGGTTGACTTTGTCAAGAATGCCTTGCTAGCATACAAAGAGAACAAGAAGAACGACTTCAAGTGCATGCATTGTTGGGATGTATGTAGGTACGCTTCGAAATGGGCGAGAGTCCCTCCTGCTAGCGAGTCAACCTCATCAAAAAGGGCAAGAACACCCTCGTCCCAAGCTCAGTCCGATATTCGTGATCAAGAGTTTGATCTTAAATTGGATGATTTTGTTGATTCTCCTTCCAGCCCACCCGGTAGAGACACGTCAAAAAAGCGGCTTCAAAGATTGAGATCGGGTTCGGCCCCGGGTTCAGCCTCGGGTAAAGGGTTGTACTCTGACCAGTTGGAAGATCTTAATACCAAAATTGATACATTTAATTTCCTCTGACAACAAAGGATCGAGATCAGGAAAAATATTCAAGCGTCGTTCAATAAAAAGATATCTCTAAAAGAAAAACGGAAAGATATGAAATTTCTCGCCATGCCCATCGATTACCTTACCGGCCCATAATTGGCAATGACGTTGGAAATGAAAGAAGAAATAATGAAAAAAATATAACATGGAGTAACTTTTATGTAGTTTTTAATTTTATGTAGGTTTTTTTTTTATTTTCTTTGTAGTTTTTTAAAATATTCTATGGAATCTTTTATTTTAATTAGTGTGATATTTTTATTAAATGAAATTTTAAACAGTTTAAAAAAATAAAAATAAAAGAATTTTCACATGGCTGGCCACGCCTAGCTAAGCAACGCCCTACCATACCCTTACTTTTTGAGTATTAGCTTGTGAATCTCACTATCGCTACGTGTCGAGCAATGCCTCCAACCTAAACCCCTCCACATCCCATAGTCTAAGATGACTAAAGGACAATTTTTTTTATTTAGATTTCTCTTAATTTGGTGTCTGGCTTTTCGGGTTGAGTTATGTAACATAAATAATAATAACTTGTTGCAGCCAGTAAAATAGTAAGAGATTTGAGTTTTTTAGGTGATCATGACCATGAAAAGATAGATGCATCGTTTGATAACCATTTAGAAAGAATAAACGAAGTATTCAATTGAATTCTATACTCATTTGTTTTGCTTCTTTGTTTTTTTTTTAATTCAACATTTATAGATTGTATTTTCTAACTTTAAAAGTCTCTAGGTTTTTTTTTGGATGGCTAAATTTCCCTTTAAATACTTACACCTCCCAAGAATTGAATCTTGGTCTCCCCACAAGAGATAATTCCTCTTGACCACTAGGCTATAACCTAAGTGGCGTCTCTAGGTTCATTCAAAGATTGTAATACATGTTACTTATAAAAATAGAAATAAATTGTGGGATCAATCTATGGGTTCAGTTTGGTTTCTGAAATTACTCGTAATCTTTATATATTGTAATATAACTATTCAATAATATTCATCAAGTCTAATAAGATTTTCTTTAACGATTTCATTTTTTTGAAAGTATATAAGACCATCTGTAATGGTTAATGCCCCTTAAGGAGCATCTTTTGCCACATCAGTATCATAACGGTTCATGTAATGGTTAAGGCCCTTTAATGTTCTTTCATTCATTCATTACTTTTCATGTTTTTCCTCTTCATTGGACATTATTTTAAAAATGTTCCTCCCTCTTCATGCCCCTATAATTGTTCGCTTATTTAATAAGCATTTTATATTATTAGGTAGTCGTTTTGTTTCTGTTAGATAGTTAGTTGTTTCAGTTAGTAATTAGTTGGACGTTGGTTTTCTGTTTGTAATTAGGGTTATATAATAGTTCATCTTCAATAAAGTTTTCACTTTTCCCCAATTCATTCCATTCAAAATTACATGGTATCAGAGCGATCCTGCTCCTGATTTATCTTTCTTCATCATTTTCGTTATTCAATCTTGATTCTTTCATTCGATTTCTGCTCGATTTCTTCTTCAATTTCAGTTTCAGTTTCAGTTTTGTCTTCGATTCTGCTTGTTTGTTTCTTCAATGTCTCAATCAAATTCAACGAATACTCAAATGAATTCAACAATTGATCCTTCAAATCCGTTTTATTTGCATCCTTCGGATCATCCAGGGATGATTCTTGTTTCTAAACAATTTGATGGAATCGGTTTTGGATCATGAAAGAGGGCGATGTCAATTGCACTTTCTGCAAAGAACAAGTTAGGTTTTATTGATGGAACAATTACAAGTGTTGCAAACCCTAGTTTATGGAATCGCTGTAATGATATGGTGATCTCATGGATCATTAACACGTTGTCCAGGGATATTAGTGAAAGTGTTCTGTATGTGCTGAGTGCTGCTCAACTTTGGACATAACTAAATGATAGATATGGACAGGCTAATGGTGCAAAGATGTATCAGTTACAAAAGAGTTTATGTGAAATTTCACAAGGAAGTAGCAGTATTGCGGCTTATTTCACAAAGATCAAAGGAATTTCGGATGAACTCAGTTCTTTATCTACTATTTCTCCATGTTCTTGTGGTATATATGCTGAAATTGTGAAAAAGGACGAAGAACAAAGGTTAATTCAGTTCCTAATGGGATTAAATCCTAGTTATGATAATGTTAGGGGTAATATTCTAATGATGCAACCACTACCTGCTATAAGCAAAGCTTATTCTCTTTTGACACACGATGAGAAACAAAGAGAGATTGACCCTACAGTGCAATCTTTTCCTGATGTTTCATCAATTAATGTTCAAGCTAAACCACAAAAGAATTTCAAGAAACATGTCTGTGCTTATTATAAGAAACCTGGTCACACTATTAATAAATGCTATAGGTTGATTAGTTTTCCAAAGGATTTTAAATTTACTAAACCCAGACATGTTGCTAATGCTTGTGTAAATGATGGTGTTCATCAATTCAATAACTCGTCAGTTCATGCTATGAGTTCTGCTACAAGTCTCACAGCAGATCAATGCCAACAGTTGATTCAGTTTCTTCAAAACACTCAACTCAATATTGGTTCATCTCAGTCTTCTAATACTGCTAGTGGTGAGACAAATGATCTGAAATATGTTAATTTTGCAGGTATAATGGCATGTTCTTTCTATTTCTAATTCCAATTCAACATGGATCATAGACACAGGTGCTAATGATCATATGTGTTCAAATGAAACATTCTTTTCCAGCTTAAAAATTCTTCCCAAACCCGTTTCCATTCTTCTTCCAAATGGAACAATAATAATAGCCACAAAATCTTGAACAATTAATCTGTTACCAAACTTGATATTGCAAAACGTTTTACTGGTTCCTCGGTTTAAACATAATCTTTTGTCCATACCAAGACTCTGTAAAGATACAAATGGTTTGGTTTATTTTTCTAATAAAGCTTGTATGTTGCAGGCCCCTTTCAGAAAAGGCCTCTGGTTCTTGGTAACCTGCTTGATGGACTTTATCTTCTGAAGACAAATGAGCTTGTTTACAGTTCTTGTTCTGTTTCTAATTCAAAAATAATACAGTCTACTTGTAATGCCGTTGTTACTAGTAGAACTTGGCATGACAGACTTGGTCATTTGCCTTTGTATAAACTGAGACAGTTACCTGTGTTTTCATACACTGATGTTAAACAAGTTGAATGTTGTGATATTTGTCCACAAGCAAGGCAACATAGATTGCCTTTTCCGCATAGTCATCGAAATACAACTCAAATTTTTGACCTTATTCATGTGAATGTGTGGGGACCGTATAATACTCCTACTCACAATGGTTTTCGATATTTTTTGACCATAGTAGATGACTATAGTAGAGCTACATGGACGCACCTCTTATCTTCTAAAAGTAATGCTTTTTCAATTTTACAAAATTTTATTCAAATGGCTGAGACTCAGTTTAATGCAAAAGTTAAATGTTTAAGAACTGATAATGCCTTTGAATTGGGTTCTTCAATAGCTCACACTCAATATCTTCTCTCAAAAGGTATCCTGCACCAAACTAGTTGTGTAGGATCTCCACAACAAAACGGTATTGTGGAACGCAAACATAAGCACCTTTTAGAGACCTCTAGAGCTCTCCTTTTTCAATCAAAACTTTCTCTCAAATTCTGGGGTGAATGTCTTTTAACTGCGACTTATCTCATAAATCTTTTTCCAACCACTTTACTAGAAGGTAAGATTCCACATGAGCTTCTATTTAGTAAACCACCTTCTTATTCTCATTTGAAAGCTTTTGGTTGTTTATGCTATGCATCTACTTTACAACAAGGCAGAGACAAGTTAAAACCAAGGGCAAATCCTTGTTTGTTTATCGGGTATCCATTGGGAAAGAAGGGTTATAAACTCTATAATCTCACCACTCATCACATTTTTGTATCAAGATATGTGATTTTCTTTGAATCTTTATTTCTGTCGATTCCTCAATCATCCTCTTCTGTTTTGTTCCCTTCTTTTGACATTTCTCATGATTCTTTTGATCATATTCCTGTTTCTGTTCCACCTCCAAATGTTCCTCAACCCTCTTCATCGGTTCCACCATTGAGAAGGTCTTCTAGACAATCTCATACACCTTCTTATCTTGATGACTATGTTTGCTATTCAGCCTCTTGTTGTCGTCATACTATCACTCATACTTCTGCTGTGAACCATGTTCACACTTCTGCTCTTTCTGTTTTTAGCAACACTCTTTTTCAAAATCTCAGTCATCTTATTGAACCAACTTCTTATAAATCAGTTGCTCTCTACCCTGAATGGCAATCTATCATGCAACTTGAACTTGATGCTTTACATGCTAATAACACTTGGATCATTACTCCTTTGCCTGCTGGTAAGAAGCCTATTAAGTGTAAATGGGTTTATAAGCTTAAATATAAAGCTGATGGTACAGTTGAAAGATGCAAAGCTTGACTGGTTGTTAGAGGAGACACACAAAAGGCTGGTATTGATTATCATGAGACTTTCTCTCCGGTAGTTAAAATGACTACCATCCGGAGTCTCATTGCTATTGCCACTAAGAAGGGATGGTCTATGCATTAACTTGATGTAAATAATGTTTTCCTTCATGGAGAGTTAGATCAGGAAATCTACATGTCACCTCCTCCGGGTATGGATTTGGAAGATTCTACCCACGTTTTGAAACTTCAAAAATTTTTATATGGGATTAAACAGGCATCTAGGCAATGGTATGGTAAGTTGTTTGATGCTCTCAAATCAAGGGGTTACAAAAGATCTCCAAATGATCATTCTTTATTTTCTAAAAGCATGGGGTCATCTGTTGTTCACATTGGAATTTATGTTGACGACATATTGTTGACTGGTAATAATCTTGAAGAAATGTCTGACTTAAAGTCATTTCTTGATCATACTTTCAAAATTAAAGACCTTGGTTCACTTAATTACTTCTTAGGCATTGAGGTTTTGGCTATTGCAAAAGGCACAATTTTGACTCAAAGGAAGTTTGCCAAAGATTTGTTAAAGGAGTTCTCGGATTTTACTTCTTCTGAACCAAAGTTAGTTCCCTTGCCCGCAAATCTTCAGTTGCCTTCTGATATTGGTCCTTATACTCAGATCCTTTACAATATAGGAGATTGGTTGGTAAACTTAGTTATCTCACTCACACTAGACCAGATTTGTCTTTTGCTGTACAATTCTTGAGCCAATTCATGAAAGAACCTCATGTTCATCATTGGGATGCTGCTTTTCATACTCTTGGTTATGTTAAAGGTTCTTTTAATCAAGGGATTTTTTTAGTAACTCTACAGATTTCAAGCTTGAAGCTTTTTGTGACTCTGACTGGGCTGCATGTCCGAACACTAAGAAGTCTGTTACCGGATACTTTATTTTATTAAGTGGCAGTCCTATTTCTTGGAAATCTAAAAAGCAACCTACTGTTTCTTTAAGTTCCGCAGAGGCAAAGTACCGGTCTATGCGCAGAGTCACAGCTGAACTCACCTGGTTGGCAAGGTTACTTACTGAGTTTTTGGTTCCCTCTATTACTCCTATATCCTTAAAGTGTGATAGTCAGGCTGCAATTCACATTGCTAAAAATCCTGTATATCATGAACGAACGAAGCATATCGAGTTAGACTGTCATTTTGTGCGAGAAAAGCTTCAAGAAGGTCTTATCATTTTGTCACATATACCTATTAAAGACCAGCCTGCAGAGTTGTTCACAAAGAGTTTACCTAATGTTCAACATCAATCTTTGCTTTCCAAGTTGGGAGTTTCATACTCTCCAACTTGAGGGGGGTGTTCGTTTATTTAATCAACATTTTATATTATTAGGTAGTCGTTTTGTTTCTGTTAGATAGTTAGTTGTTTCAGTTAATAGTTAGTTAGACGTTAGTTTTCTATTTGTAATTAGGGTTATATAATAGCTCATCTTCAATAAAGTTTTCACTTTCCCCCAATTCATTCCATTCAAAATTACAATAATACTCATGCAGAATGATGTTGAGGCATTATCAAACCTTTTTACGCCCCTATAATACTCATTAAGTATGACCTAAGGTTTATTCAACAACGATTTTAATTTCTAGCAAGGTTTAAAGTTGAGATTCAAAAGTTATTTAATCATTCTCTTACTTTGTGTTAAGAGTGTTACATATTTGACTATATACACATTGCAATAAATGATTTAGTTATGGCTATTAACTACGAGCCGTATGCTATCTCTTTAGTTTTAATTGGATAAAGCTAGGTTTGAAATTTGAAACTATATTTTAAAATGTTTTAAGGGATATATTTATTACAACATTTACCGATTGTTAATATTAGGGGCTGTTTGTTTACCTCTTAGTGAGGCTTTTAATGGTTCAGTACGTAATGGTTCAAACTGTTTGTTTCACGAGCAGATGTCTGAATGGTTCAGACATTTGCATTTGAATGGTTAAGCATTATACAGAGTCTAAATGGTTAAGACCTCTAATCTGAATTGGTCAGACATTTGCCTTTGAACTGTTAAGCATTACACATGCTCTTAATGGTTTAAACCTCTTACTGGTTCAACACTTAATAGTTCAGAGCTTTTACTGGTTTAATACTTAACCTTTCAGATGTTGTCAAACAGCCCCTTAGTACAATATAATATGCACCTTCAGTAGTGGGTTGCTAGTCACCATAAAGACCATATATTTATTTATTTATTAACATGTGGTTTTTATCAAATAATTGCTTTAAAATTATTAACATTATTTGTGTTTAAAAAAATAAAAAATATTGCACGATCGCACGAAGAGTAGTGGTCAGGGATAAGATTTTCATTGTTACTCTTTAGCAATGTTATAGCATTTATAAAAAAAAAAATTATATGTTCACGTGTAAATTTGTAACATAGAAGTGGACCATCATGGAAAAACCTCGTAGTTGTATATATGTATCATCAATTTGATCTGCAAATTTAAAAGAAGTTATATAATATGGAAAACAAACAATGTGGACCATCCTAGGACTAGCAGGGTCTATTGGGTTATTGCCAAATAAGTGGTTGCGTTGTCACCCTCCAAGGTACTACTTTATGATTTCTAAATTATTATATATATATATATATATATATATATATATATATATATAGGGAGTCGCTAAAATGAAAACCACATCCAGTTGTAAGAACCATGAGAACCACTCTCCACCAATTATATTTTGCCAACAAAAAGGGTAGTTTGGTTATTTACCCCATATGTCAAATCTCACCTTCTCTTTTCATTTATATCCAACCCTCTCTCTATTCCTTTAATTTAAAGTTGCAGACCTCCTTTAATATTGGAAACTTTCTTTTCACTCCATCTCTCAAATCTCTCTCTCTCTCTCTTGAAATACATCACCACCATCATCTTCCTCACCTTTCAGACCTTTGAACCCCACACACTAACTGATGAAGCTTTTGAAACTCATCCCTCTCTCATATCTCTCTCTCTCTCTCTCTCTCTTGAAATACATCACCACCATCATCTTCCTCACCTTTCAGACCTTTGAACCCCACACACTAACTGATGAAGATTTTGAAACTCATCCCTATCGGGACATCACCACCGCCGACCCCATTCGCCGCCCCCTTCATCTTCTCCATCTTTTCCCGTCCGGCGACATCACCACCGCCGCCATCATCATCGCTGCGATGAGTTGTGGTGTTATGTTGTTATCTGCTTCTTCTGCTTGAAGCCGTCGCCGACCAGATTCACATCGAGGATGGTGTGGGGTTGCGGTGGCGGTGGGTTTGGTGGTGTTGGGAGCTGTCACAGCCCGATATTTCCACGTATTACCGGTGGGCCCGGTGGGGAGTATCGTGACGTGGTTGGTAACATTAGAGTCAAACAACACAATATTTAAATGCACAGCGGAAGCAAAAGATAGATATATTTCAACCAAACAAATTGTAATATCAAGTATCACAAACAGTTGAGAATAATCCACAGGTGGATCAAAAATAAATAGGAAACATTGTTCAACAGTTTTGACATCCAAGCTTGCGAGACTTATTGTGGACGCTAGGAGAAAGCCAGCCTAGTTCGCTTAGTACCTGCACTTAACCTTTTTGGGAAAATACGTCAGTTTACACTGGTAAATACATTCAACCGACTCATTTTGAAAAGTTTAATAAAATTGATTTAAATGCACGTGGCACAAACTTTTTATAACTTGGGATAATTATTTGAATATAATACTTGTAAAAGAATTACATGTTCCTTATGCGTTCAGTAGCCAGATCCGTAGACCGGGTTAAAGATCAATAGACACACCACATTATTTATTTATGCACTGACGGGTGTACGCCTACACCCCGTGCTCAGGTCGTGGCTATCTCGTAAGATGATGCCAAGGATATCCGGGACATGGTCATTAACCCCCCAAAGGCTTTAAGCAAACAAAACATTTCAAAACGGAGCATATCAATGATTTAACCTCTATTCGATTAAAGATTCAATGTCGGACCAAGCGGTATTTTATATACCGTACCCCAAGCCCGTATAAGGGAAAATAAGTTAAAAGTATTTACCTTTGCAAGTATCAATCACAAATAGCAAGTGCGTGTAGCTTTTACCGGGTCTCCTATTCTGGAACGAAGGTTTATAATAACCTATTAGAATCCTAATGGGTCTTTAATTAAGTCTAAACTTAGACCGGTTAGTTTTAAGGAAAGATACGGTTCAAACGCACGATTAAGCGAAGACCGGAATAGAATGTGATTTAGACCCGACAAGTTTGAAGACTTGTATTATATGGGTAATCTAAACACATTCTGGATTTTTGAGATAAAAACGATAAGGTTCGACCCGTTTCGGCTAATTTATGCAAACTAGTTACATAAACCGAACCGAACGCGCAAGAGGCGTAACGGTTAACCATGAGAGTCATTTACTGGTTTCCTAAGTTAATATGCCTTAATTAGGTTGTGATATCAGTAGGATACCTTCCATTATGCCCAAAACGAGTTTAATCTCAAATTAAGCCCCGTAGGGGTATTTTGGTCATTTTAAAGGTTATAAAAGAGATTAAATGAAATTCTGAGATTCGGGTCTGAATACATCAGTAAAATAACTTATTTTAATAGGTCTTATCAGTTGGTAATAAGTCTTATATGACAAAATGGTTTTAAACCCATACTAGGTGTTTAATACGCGTAAAAAGCCGTTTTAAGCGATTTCCGGTTTATACAGGAAATCTGAGTTTTCTGATCAGGTTATAAAGTTCAAAATACTTCATTTATTATATAAAATCATTAGCAATTGGATTGGTCTCAAAATATTATGTAAAACTCATTTTATACACAAAAAGGGTATAATCGGTATTTACCGAATCAAGGCCATAACCTTAGGTTATGAGCAGGTTAAAAATAATTTAAAATCTTCAAAAATCTCAAAATATTATATTACATCAGTGGGTAAAAGGTTTGGTGTCAAAACTTGGGTTTAGATAGGCTTTATGCTAATGACGCCGTTTAATTACTAAAAAGCGTTTTAATTACGTCATTGAGCATAACTCCTAATCTAGACCTCCAACTGATGTGAAAATTTAGGGACATGTTTATAAATCAGTAATAAAGATTATTGTCCTTTCACATTTCCAAAATTCTCGTTTTATGGTCAAAAGGGCATTATGGTCAACATTAAGCAATTAACGGAAACATGTAAACGAATCGGACAATCAACGAACCAACCACAGAGGGTTATACTATCATGTAACCTGGTCCTAAGGAAGCTCTAAGGCATTTCCAAATCATACTAAATCGGGTCAGAACTGAAGTCAAAGCACGGTTCCGAACCGGGTCTAAACAGAAAATTGTCGCATCAAACAAGCTTAGACCAGTTCTTATACTTATTACCAAGTTATATGAGTGATAAAATAGGTTACATGCCTTCTACATTGCTAATTACATGTTAATTCGCAAATTAAGTTTCTGTTGACCTTTTAAAAACAACTTTGACCCGACATTTGATCTAGTTAGAGCGGGAATCAGAGGGTGCCCTTTTAAGGGTTTAATGCCCACATAATTACCAACTTATAACTACCTTTAATTTGACTAAACACTGGACCATTAGTGATTAATCGACAAGTCAAACCTTAATTACGACGGTTTGACTTTTAAGCTAATAACTAAGCAAAACTCAATTAAGGAGGGTCAAGGATACTTACCAAGGTCTAATGCACGATTAGAGATGCTTGGGGACTGATCTTATGCTCCAGGAAGTTCCACAAATGCAGATGGAAAGCATGATCACAAAGTTGTAACATGAGGGCCTTTTTATAGTGAATTTGAGGGCTTGTGATCATGACAAATCATGCTACAACTGATCATGGATCATCCACAAGTGTCCCTAAGGCCTAAAAGCATGTAGGGGTCGCCCATGGAGTGGAAAATATCTTTCTAAGTCGGTTACAATGGACATAGCAGACACTAGCCAAAGTTTTCGGAATCAGAAGGCCCCTCGCGTCACGCGTAGGTCCCCTAGGGGTCCTTCGCGTCGCGCGACGCTCCCTCTGATTCAAATCTATTTTCAGATTTTTATGTTTTGGTCCCTGGCCCATAAAAAGTTGTTTCGACAATTATTTCTTGCATTATGAGCCCCCTAAAATGATTTCCAAGGACTCCAAGTTATAACCAATCCTTGTGAAGCCCTTGTTTAACTTTGTTATCACCCGAAAAGTCATAAACTTTATCGTTGACGCTTTTAACCCCTCGTGTGCGAATTTTATCATAACTTTCTCATACGATAATGAAACTTGGTGAAATTTTTATCGTGCATTTTAGTGAGCATAATTAATCGTTATAAAGCTTCGGGTTTGCTAAAAGGTCACTCAGAGGTATAACTTAAACATGTTGACACATTTAACCCATGTATTTTGAAATCTCTCACTTTCATTCACAATTAGCTTCGTATGATCCATGATTCATTCGTTTAAGGGTATAAACATCATGTAGGGTTATTGTAAAGTATATATATCCATTGTTGACATTTTGAACCCTTACATTCACATACTTTCCCTGTTTGTCAACTTTAGTCCTTCAAGAACCTTCTTTCACACGTTCACAGCTTATGACACGTGTCAACACATTATGGAACGTGAATTTTTGAGGTGTCACATCCTCACCCCCTTAAAAGAAATCTCGACCTTGAGATTTACTGAAATAAATGAGGGTACTTTTCTTTCATTGTGGATTCTACCTCCCAGTGTACTCGGGACCTCTACGGGCATCCCATTTAACATTTACGATCGGTACATGTTTCCTTCGAAGCTTCTTAACCTGTCGATCCTCGATCGACACAGGTTTTTCAACAAACTTCAAGCTCTCTTCTATGTGCACATCTGTATGTGGTATGACTAGTGATTCATCAGTGAAACACTTCTTCAGATTGCAGATGTGGAATACATTGTGAATACCACTGAGCTCTTCAGGTAATTTTAACTTATAAGCAACTGATCCGACACATTCGATGACCTCGAATGGTCCTATGTATCTCGGGCTTAACTTACCCTTCTTACCAAATCGCATCACTCCCTTCCAGGGTGATACTTTGAGCAACACTTTGTCACCTACCTCGAATTTCAGAGGTTTACGCTTTAAATCTGCGTAGCTTTTCTGCCTATCCCTGGCAGCTTTCAGGCGGTCACGAATCTGGACAATCTTGTCCGTCGTTTCAAAGACTATTTCAGGTCCTGACAGTTGGACATCTCCAACTTCCGCCCAACAAACGGGAGTTCTGCACTTTCTACCGTATAAGGCCTCGAAAGGCGCAGCCTTAATGCTGGTATGGTAGCTATTGTTATATGAGAACTCGATTAATGGCAGGTGGTTATCCCAACTACCACCTAAGTCAATCACACATGCACGAAGCATGTCTTCCAACGTTTGGATTGTACGCTCACTCTGGCCGGCCGTCTGAGGATGGTAAGCCGTACTAAAATTTAAGCGCGTGCCCAAAGATTGTTGGAAACTCTTCCAAAAGTGTGACGTGTATCTCGTATCTCTGTCAGAGATAATTGACACTGGAACGCCATGCAGAGCTACAATCTTATCTACGTACAATTGGGCTAACATGTCGGAGCTATAGGTCTCCTTGATGGGTAGGAAATGTGCTGACTTAGTCAGTCTATCTACTATCACCCATATCGTATCATTTCCTTTTCTTGTCTTTGGCAACTTGGTGATGAAATCCATCGTCACCATTTCCCACTTCCACGTGGGAAGTTCAGGCTGTTGTAGCAAACCTGACGGCTTTTGATGTTCTGCTTTGACTTGCGCACACGTCAAGCATTTAGCTACATAGGCAGCTACAGACTTCTTCTAGCCTATCCACCAATAGTTTGCCTTTAGATCCTGGTACATCTTATCAGCTCCAGGATGAACGGAATATTTAGAACTATGGGCTTCTTGGAGGATAACATCCCGAAGTCCTCCATAAACTGGAACCCATATTCGTCCATTTAACCTTAGGACTCCGTCCTTGCCATAGGATAACTGTTCTTCAGTTACTCCTAGCTTTTCGTTAGGATAGTTAGCTTCCAACACAGCTTCCTTCTATGCAGCTAACAACCTTTCGTTCAAACCATTCTTTATCTCAATGCTCTTGGCATTGATTCTTATAGGCTTCACCCTTTCCTTTCGACTCAAGGCATCGGCAACTACATTCGCCTTGCCAGGATGGTATCTTATTTCACAATCATAATCATTCAAAGTTTCCATCCAACGTCGTTGCCTCATGTTCAAATCCTTTTGGTTAAATAGGTGCTGGAGGCTCTTGTGATCAGAATAGATCACACACTTGATACCATATAAATAGTGCCTCCATAGCTTTAGTGCAAATACAACGACACCCAACTCCAAGTCACGGGTGGTGTAATTCTTTTCATGCACCTTTAACTGACGTGAAGCATAGGCAATAACCTTGCCTTTCTGCATAAGCACACACCCCATGCCAGTGTGTGATGCGTCGCAGTAAACCACGAATTCTTCGGTACCTTCAGGCAATGTCAGTACAGGAGCGTTGCTCAACTTCTGCTTCAAGATATCGAAAGATTCTTACTGCTTGGGTCCCCAATTGAACTTAATATCCTTCCTAGTTAAAGAAGTTAGGGGTGCAGCAATCCTTGAAAAATTTTCAATAAAGCGCCTGTAGTATCCTGCCAATCCCAAGAAAATGCGAATTTCTGTGGGCGTCTTCGGCTCTTGCCAATTCATGACAGCTTCAACCTTAGCGGGATCTACTTGGATTCCGCGTTCGCTAACCACATGTCCAAGAAATTGGACTTCACGAAGCCAGAATTCACATTTAGAGAATTTGGCATAGAGCTTCTCCTGCTGAAGTAGTGAAAGAATACATCGAAGATGTTTCTCATGGTCGGCCTGATTCTTTGAATAAATCAGAATGTCGTCAATGAACACGATAACAAATTTGTCCAAGTATGGTTTGCAGACACGGTTCATGAGATCCATGAATGCCGCTGGTGCATTAGTGAGCCCAAAAGGCATCACTAGGAACTCGTAATGACCATAACGAGTCCTAAATGCAGTCTTGTGTACGTATTCATCTCTAACCTTCAGTTGGTGATAGCCTGACCTTAAGTCAATCTTAGAGAAGTAGCTTGCCCCTTGAAGCTGATCGAACAGATCCTCGATCCTGGGCAACGGGTACCTATTCTTGATAGTGACCTTATTAAGCTCACGGTAATCGATGCACAGACGTATCGATCCATCCTTCTTCTTGACAAATAAGATTAGTGCTCCCCAAGGAGATGAACTAGGTCTAATGAAACCCTTGGCTAGCAATTCATCTAGTTGTGTCCTCAATTCCTTCATCTCTGTTGGTGCCAACCTATAAGGCGCCCTTGCTACTGGTGCTGCTCCAGGGATAATGTCAATTCTGAATTCTACTTGCCTATCTGGTGGTAAACCAGGTAGTTCTTCAGGGAAAACTTAAGGGTATTCAGAAATGACGGGGATATCTTCCATTTTAGGTTTCGGCTCATCAATAGTCACCTGTGCCATGTAGATGACACAACCTGTCTTCAAACACTTAGAGGCCTTGAGCATAGTCACTTGCTCAGGCAGTCCATACTGGGTATCTCCCTGAATGGTAAGTGATTCACCCGACGGAGTCTTAATCACCACTTGCTTCTTATTGCAGACAATCTGGGCCTGGTTATGAGATAACCAGTCCATGCCTAAAACTATGTCGAAACCGGCTAACTTCAAATGAAGTAGGGACAAAGGAAAAGAGTGGTTCTTAATGGATATAACACATCCATCTAACACAGTTGAGACGGTTTCTATGGTTCCATCAGCTAATTCCACCTCATACTTCACACTTAAGGTTTTTACAGGCAATTTCAACAATTCACAAAACTTATTATCTACAAATGATTTATCAGCTCCTGAATCAAATAGCACTCTTGCATAAACATCATTTATGAGGAAGGTACCTGTGATCACATTGTCGTCCTGCACAGCTTCCTTTGCATCCATCCTGAAGACCCTAGCATTGGTCTTCTTCCCTTCCTCAGCTTTCTTTGAATATTTTGGGCAATTTGTCTTAATGTGCCCTTTTTCGTTGCAACTGTAGCACGTTGCGTCCTTCAGTTTCTTGCACTCTAGGGTCTTATGCTCCGAAGATTTGCAAATCCCATAAGGCCTCGGCTGAGATTGGGATTTTGAGTCAAGTCTGCACCTCCCAAAGTGGTGCTTCTGACAAATCTTACACTTGGGCTTATCTCCAGATTGATGCCCATCCTTCTTAGAGCCAGACCCCTTCTTGTGGTCATTGTTTCCCCGGTGCTTCTTGTCTGACCTTCGTGAATTGTCATCTTCACGCTTCCTTTTCTCGGCATCCGCGTTCCTCGGCGATCTCTGTCTGACCGCGTCCAGTGTGAGAGACAAAGATATATCAGCTACAGATCTGAAAGTAGCTGGCCGAGAGGCTTTTACACTTGCCTTGATCTCTGGGGTTAAACCCCCAATGAAACGAGCTATTCTTTTGGGTTCCGGGGTCACCAGATAAGGAACCAACCTTGACATTGTATTAAAGCTCGTAAGGCAAGCTTGGCAATCCAGATTTTTCATTACCAATGACAGAAAATCCGACTCAATCTTTTCAACCTCATGCTGAGGACAGTAGTTTTCCCTGATCAATGACACAAACTGATCCCAAGTCATGTTGTACAATGGGATTTTCCCTGTAGCTTGGATCAAAGACCTCCACCAAGCTAATGCTTCACCTTTGAACGACTTGGACACAAACTTTACCACATCCTTATCAGCGCACCCGCTGATATCAACCACGGTGTCCATCTCATCCAACCATGTCATGCAGTCTATAGCCCATTTTTCCCCAGTGAAATCCCTGGGTTTGCATGAAACAAAGTATTTGTAGGAGCAACCCTTATCACGGGGTCCTTGATTCAGTATTATCCTTTGAGATGGGACACTTTGCTGATTAGAAGAGTGACGATCGTCATCGTCTTTCTTTGGTTCTTCCTTCTTGGAGGGTGGCTTGCTGTGAGCCTCAGAATGAGTCTTAGGCTTGGAATGGGGTACTGATTATGCTCTGCTTCTAGTACCGCTTAACTCACTATACTGCCTATTCAAGGCTTTTGTAACAGCATTATCAATTAATGCTTGGAGCTCTGCACCAGTCACATTGAACCTGGTGGCGTCAGGATTCTCCTTTGGCCGACTATTGATTTCATCCGAGTCCGCCATGTATCTTGAACTGTTACATAAGATATTGACAATAATTTATTTGGGAGTTTATTATGGAATTGTCTTTTATGGCAATTCATTAACCATGGTAACACATGCCATATTTGGTTAATTTGTTAATCATATTTATTTAGGATTTTTATTATAATTTATCCTAATTATAAAACAATAACAGTTTTATTAGTAGCACAAAAGGCTAAGTCACAAGGACATTTTTAAATCATAAGCCATGATTTCAGAGAATCAAGGCATGAAGGTTCGAACATAGTTCTTTACCTTTTTCTGATAGGGAGTCGTAGACTACTACTGTCTTTTGTCTTATATGACAATGAGTATGGACCGTAGGCACTATATTACCAATGTATGGTCAACATATGATCATCTTAATTGATGATTTAAACCCATGATTTATAGATCATTAAGTTAGGTTAGGAATCTTTTGAAGAATCCTTATATAAGAATGACGTGTGTGATTTTAACGAATCACGTCTGCCAGGAGTGTTAACATGTTTTCAGATGTTAACAGGGATCCGAATCTTTTAAACAGGTCTTACCATCTTGGCCAAGTCTTATAATGACATGCTGGCTAGGCTATACCTCTGAGATTCTTATTTAATATATAATAGGCAGATTATTTTTAAAAGGAATGATTTTGATTTATTTATTTCATATATTTATGCATACAATGAAAAAAATGAAATTTATAAACTTAACATTCCATTAACATTAAAAGAGTACACATCGCCCTAAACGGGACTTTTAACAGAACAATTCACCCACGCAGGGGCCAAACTAAAATACAAGTCCACGCAGGGACCAATTACTTAAACAGATGTCCACGCAGGGACTAAAAGACAAGTCCACGCAGGGACTAAATACACAGATAAATGTCCACGCAGGGACTTGATTGAAATAGAAAATACAACAGTACATGTGAGGATTTAATGATCCCTTTTCTTCTTCCCCTTTAGCAAGCTTGCCAGGCCTTTGAGGAATCCCCTGTTATTCCTACGTTCTTCCTGAAACTCATGCTCCACCCAACTTAGTCTTTGGATGATTTCCTCCTGTTCTGGTGGGGAAAATCGTGGTGGCTGCGACTGCTGTCGAATCGGTGGTCGAGCAAGTACTTGATATCCATGAGTTGGATATCCCACTCCCCAAGGAGCTCCATACGGTCCTTCCGGATGTAGGGCGTTTTAGTTTGCCACGACCAGGTACGGGTCGGCTTCAGCATAGTTATAATGAGTGTGAGCCGGCTGCTCAAACGGATTGTACGCCATTGAATCGGCGTATGCAGGAATCGGGTTGTCAAAACCCAATGGTGGTGGCGGTGGTGCAACTGGTGCAAAACTCACCTCTGGAACTGGGTTTGAAGGCCCACCCATTTGTGGGTCCTCATGCAGTGGCGGATAGTGACTGCCACTGGAGTGTCGAGGGGTGCTAAAGTGGAAATCCCCTCCTCGCGCGGATATTCTTGCACCTGTTCTCCTACGCCTTGGTGGTTCTGGAGGTGCTTAATAAACTGGTGGCGGTAGAGGCGGTGGCGTGACTACCACGAAACGTGAATCCTCAGAGGGATCCTGCTGCTGCTGCTGGTAAGGCGATGAATGGTGAGAAGGTGTGAAGTACCATTCATGTTGGTTAAACCTCGCTTGGTAACTGTCTGGACCACCGTAGGGTGATCCATGGAAGGAAGATCCATCAGAGATCTCGATGGGATGGTTGGGGGTACCGCTAGCAGGTTCGACGGGATCCGTGTCCTCGTCCATGTCCATTGCATTGTCTCCTGAGATGTGGTCCTCTGGTCCCAATGGGTTAAAACCCACTGGTTCTTGAATATAGTTTGCCGGGTTGAACCGGCCCTGAAAGACAGGAGTAGGGTCGCCAAAGGAACGGTGCGAAGCAGATCGCTGCAATGGTAAGAAGTAATAACGGGAGTCTTCGGGCTCCTTTTCCGAGTGCGGCCCAAAAGAGTGACGGTAGGGAGGCGTTGAGCTGTGCGAGACAGACCGTCTAGCGAGCTCCAAATGGTTCCTCCAGTTTCCCTGAGGATCGGCACTCATAGTGGTAGAAGGAGTTCGCCGGTGCGAAGGCCCGGCTTCGTGATCGTTGGGGGCGCTCATCGGCCCCTTACCTCGTCCTCCTCTTCAGATTCTTGGTGGCATATTTCCTGTCAAAACAAATAAAAGATACAACAAGAAATATAAAGGACAAAGTTAAAATTAAAAACAAATTTGGATTTGTCCTAAGTTCCTTGTCTAGACTCGAAAATTTAGGAACGTGCAATTGTGTCATTGAGATTAAACACAAAAGGCTAGTGTTTAATTCCCTCAATGTTGGCTCTGATACCAACCTGTCACAGCCCGATATTTCCACGTATTACCGGTGGGCCCGGTGGGGAGTATCGTGACGTGGTTGGTAACATTACAGTCAAACAACACAATATTTAAATGCACAGCGGAAGCAAAAGATATATATATTTCAACCAAACAAATTATAATATCAAGTATCACAAACAGTTGAGAATAATCCACAGGTGGATCAAAAATAAATATGAAACATTGTTCAACAGTTTTGACATCCAAGCTTGCGAGACTTATTGTGGACGCTAGGAGAAAGCCAGCCTAGTTCGCTTAGTACATGCACTTAACCTTTTGGGGAAAATACGTCAGTTTACACTGGTAAATACATTCAACCGACTCATTTTGAAAAGTTTAATAAAATTGATTTGAATGCACGTGGCACAAACTTTTTATAACTTGGGATAATTATTTGAATATAATACTTGTAAAAGAATTACATGTTCCTTATGCGTTCAGTAGCCCGATCCATAGACTGGGTTAAAGATCAATAGACACACCACATTATTTATTTATGCACTGACGGGTGTACGCCTACACCCCGTGCTCAGGTCGTGGCCATCTCGTAAGATGATGCCAAGGATATCCGGGACATGGTCATTAACCCCCCCCCCCCCAAAGGCTTTAAGCAAACAAAACATTTCAAAACGGAGCATATCAATGATTTAACCTCTATTCGATTAAAGATTCAATGCCGGACCAAGCGGTATTTTATATACCGTACCCCAAGCCCGTATAAGGGAAAATAAGTTAAAAGTATTTACCTTTGCAAGTATCAATCACAAATAGCAAGTGCGTGTAGCTTTTACCGGGTCTCCTATTCTGGAACGAAGGTTTATAATAACCTATTAGAATCCTAACGGGTCTTTAATTAAGTCTAAACTTAGACCGGTTAGTTTTAAGGAAAGATACGGTTCAAACGCACGATTAAGCGAAGACCGGAATAGAATGTGATTTAGACCCGACAAGTTTGAAGACTTGTACTATATGGGTAATCTAAACACATTCTGGATTTTTGAGATAAAAACGATAAGGTTCGACCCGTTTCGGCTAATTTATGCAAACTAGTTACATAAACCGAACCGAACGCGCAAGAGGCGTAACGGTTAACCATGAGAGTCATTTACAGGTTTTCTAAGTTAATATGCCTTAATTAGGTTGTGATATCAGAGGATACCTTCCATTATGCCCAAAACGAGTTTAATCTCAAATTAAGCCCCGTAGGGGTATTTTGGTCATTTTAAAGGTTATAAAAGGGATTAAATGAAATTCTGAGATTCGGGTCCGAATACATCAGTAAAATAACTTATTTTAATAGGTCTTATCAGTTGGTAATAAGTCTTATATGACAAAATGGTTTTAAACCCATACTAGGTGTTTAATACGCGTAAAAAGCCGTTTTAAGCGATTTCCGGTTTATACAGGAAATCTGAGTTTTCTGATCAGGTTATAAAGTTCAAAATACTTCATTTATTATATAAAATCATTAGCAATTGGATTGGTCTCAAAATATTATGTAAAACTCATTTTATACACAAAAAGGGTATAATCGGTATTTACCAAATCAAGGCCATAACCTTAGGTTATGAGCAGGTTAAAAATAATTAAAAATCTTCAAAAATCTCAAAATATTATATTACATTAGTGGGTAAAAGGTTTGGTGTCAAAAATTGGGTTTAGATAGGCTTTATGCTAATGACGCCGTTTAATTACTAAAAAGCGTTCTAATTACGTCATTGAGCATAACTCCCAATCTAGACCTCCAACTGATGTGAAAATTTAGGGACATGTTTATAAATCAGTAATAAAGATTATTGTCCTTTCACATTTCCAAAATTCTCGTTTTATGGTCAAAAGGGCATTATGGTCAACATTAAGCAATTAACGGAAACATGTAAACGAATCGGACAATCAACGAACCAACCACAGAGGGTTATACTATCATGTAACCTGGTCCTAAGGAAGCTCTAAGGAATTTCCAATTCATACTAAATCGGGTCAGAACTGAAGTCAAAGCAAAAGTCAAAGTTTTGCGACTTTCGGTTCCGAACCGGGTCTAAACAGAAAATTGTCGGATCAAACAAGCTTAGACCAGTTCTTATACTTATTACCAAGTTATATGAGTGATAAAATAGGTTACATGCCTTCTACATTGCTAATTACATGTTAATTCGCAAATTAAGTTTCTGTTGACTTTTTATAAACAACTTTGACCCGACATTTGATCTAGTTAGAGCGGGAATCAGAGGGTGCCCTTTTAAGGGTTTAATGCCCACATAATTACCAACTTATAACTACCTTTAATTTGACTAAACACTGGACCATTAGTGATTAATCGACAAGTCAAACCTTAATTACGACGGTTTGACTTTTAAGCTAATAACTAAGCAAAACTCAATTAAGGAGGGTCAAGGATACTTACCAAGGTCTAATGCACGATTAGAGATGCTTGGGGACTGATCTTATGCTCCAGGAAGTTCCACAAATGCAGATGGAAAGCATGATCACAAAGTTGTAACATGAGGGCCTTTTTATAGTGAATTTGAGGGCTTGTGATCATGACAAATCATGCTACAACTGATCATGGATCATCCACAAGTGTCCCTAAGGCCTAAAAGCATGTAGGGGTCGCCCATGGAGTGGAAAATATCTTTCTAAGTCGGTTACAATGGACATAGCAGACACTAGCCAAAGTTTTCGGAATCAGAAGGCCCCTCGCGTCACGCGTAGGTCCCCTAGGGGTCCTTCGGGTCGCGCGACGCTCCTTCTGATTCAAATGTATTTTCAGATTTTTATGTTTTGGTCCCTGGCCCATAAAAAGTTGTTTCGACAATTATTTCTTGCATTATGAGCCCCCTAAAATGATTTCCAAGGACTCCAAGTTATAACCAATCCTTGTGAAGCCCTTGTTTAACTTTGTTATCACCCGAAAAGTCATAAACTTTATCGTTGACGCTTTTAACCCCTCGTGTGCGAATTTTATCATAACTTTCTCATACGATAATGAAACTTGGTGAAATTTTTATCGTGCATTCTAGTGAGCATAATTCATCGTTACAAAGCTTCGGGTTTGCTAAAAGGTCACTTAGAGGTATAACTTAAACATGTTGACACATTTAACCCCTGTATTTTGAAATCTCTCACTTTCATTCACAATTAGGTTCGTATGATCCATGATTCATTCGTTTAAGGGTATAAACATCATGTAGGGTTATTGTAAAGTATATATATCCATTGTTGACATTTTGAACCCTTACATTCACATACTTTCCCTGTTTATCAACTTTAGTCCTTCAAGAACCTTCTTTCACACGTTCACAGCTTATGACACGTGTCAACACATTATGGAACGTGAATTTTCGAGGTGTCACAGGGGAGGTGGTGGTCGGTGGCGGAACATGTTTGTTTGATATTTGTTTGTTGGGTTTTCCTTTTATTTGGGTATTTTTACCAGGTATTGCCTCTATTAAAATACCCACTTTGGGGTTGTTCTTTTGGTGGGTGTTCTTGAATTTTTTATTTTTGAATCATGTATAATGTTTTTGATTTTGAATCTATGATGGGGTTGTATGAAAATACCCACTTTGGGGTTGGTCTTTTGGTGGGTGTTCTTGAATTTTTTTATTTTGAATCATGTATAATGTTTTTGATTTTGAATCTGTGATGGGGTTTCATACAACTTGATTTTGAAGTGTGGTTTGTTGCAGGTGGGGATTCAACTGTGTGTTTGATATTGAGTTTTTGAACTGTGGGTTTTTGGGTGGCGATGATGCAAAAAAAATAGATTTTTGATGACGATGGCGCGGCGAGGACGGCGGAGGGTAGGTTTTTGAACCCGCAACCCCACTTTGCAGCCTTTTAATTATCGGAAAATCTGAGCCAACCCCCGTTTTTTTTCGAGATACACTTTTGTTTTGATGCTGTTGGTTTTTTATATTTTTTCCCCTCTAGTCGATGATGATAACGATATATCTGAGACACCCCCCGAGTATGCGATTTCTGTGTGCGTTCGTTTTTGCGTAAAAAAGTTTTGTAAAAAAAAAAAAGTTAAACCGTAAACTTTTTAACGTAAAACATAAACTGTTTAACGTAAAAACCTAAAACGTAAAACGTAAAAAGTTTTACGTACAACGTAAAAAGTTTGCGTTTTCTGGGTGCGTTCGTGTTGCGTAAAAATGTTTTTGTAAAAAAAAAATGTTAAACCGTAAACTTTTTAACGTAAAACGAAAAAACGTAAAACGAAAAAACGTAAAAGTTTTACGTACAACGTAAAAAGTTTTAACGTAAATCGTAAAACGTAAAAACGACGCGTTAAAAATGTAAAAAACGTAAAAACGTAAAACGTACAAAAACGGCGCGATAAAACGAAAAAAACGTAAAAACGTAAAACGTTAAAAAACGGCGCGGTAAAACGTAAAAAATTTAACGTAAAACGTAAAAAAACGGCGCGTAAAAAATAAGCGACGCTTGAAAAAGCCCGGAGTAAAAATCGGCGCGTTAAAAAAACGACGATTGAAACGTAAAAAACAGCGCGTAAACCGTAAAAAACGGCGCCTAAAACGTTAAAAAAACGGCGCGTAAAGTTTTTAACGTAAATGTCGGCGCGTTAAAAAAACGACGCCTGAAAAATCCGGGCGTAAGAACGGGGCGTAAAAAACGGCTCTTCAAAACGTTTTTTTAAACTAATCTTAAAAAATTATCATAAAAATCTGATTTCAAAAATGTTTTTAAACCAAAAAATCAGTTTCATAATAAAAAATTATTAAGACCAAAAAGTAATAAATGAATGGGACAAAAAAGACATTTAAAAATAATATATATAAAATGACCAAAAAAAAATAATTTTACCTAAATACCCTTTAACAATAAAATATTAAAAACATAATAAGACAAAAAGCTTTTAATATTAATATTTACTACTTTTAATCTCATCCATCCATCTAGTTGATCTAAGGGCTAAAAAGGGGTTCCCATGGTTCTTACAACTATAGGTGGTTTTCAATTTAGCGGTTCCTATATATATATATATAGTGAGGTTCATTGGGAAACACTAAAAAAGTGGGGAACAGTGGGGAACCGACTCAAACGAACTCCGATTGGACTCATTCCTGCGGCGTTGGAACCGGCTCGTCGAACCCTAACTAGTATCTGTTAACCCTAAATCATAACCCCCTAAACCCTAAATATATTAGGGTTTGGCTTTTAGGGTTTAGCTATAGGGTTTAGCTTTAGGGTTTAGCCTTAGGGTTTAGTCTTAGGGTTTAGATTTAGGGTTTAAGGTTTAGCTTTAGGGTTTAGATTTAGGGTTTAGCTTTTAGGGTTTATAGTTTAGATTTTACGGTTTAGCTTAGATTTTAGCCTTATTTTTTAGCTTTAGGGTTGAGAGTTTAGGTGTTAGGATTTAGGTTTTAGGGTTAAGAGATCTTAGTTAGGGTTCGACGAGCCGGTTCCAACGCCGTTGGAATGAGTCCAATCGGAGTTCGTTTGAGTCGGTTCCCCGCTGTTCCCCACTTTTTTAGTGTTCCCTAATGAACCTTCCCCTATATATATATATATATGGGAAGGATGTATAGAAAACCCACTTTAATTTAGAAAACCCGGGAAACTCAAAGTTCCCGATGTTTTTTTTTTGAAAAAATTTATATATCTTTTTAAGGGTTTTGGGCAAAATAAATCAAAAAAGCGTCGAGTATATATTTAAAAAAAAAATAAACAAGTTTTGGTGTAACACATGTTACATTCATCTGACATATTTGTAACATGTGTTACACCAAAACTTGTTTATTTTTTTTTTAAATATATACTCGGCGCTTTTTTGATTTTTTTTTTTGCCCAAAACCCTTAAAAACATGTATATAACATGTGTAAATTTTTTTAAAAAAAAAAGTTCAGGAGGTTAGAGTTTCCCAAGTTTTCTAAATTATAAGGGTTTTCTATAGATACTTATATTATATATATATATATATATATATATATATATATATACATATATATAGGCTAAAGATAAAAAGAAAACCACTTTTATTGAGAAAACCCGGGAAACTCAAAGCTCCCGACTTTTTTTTTTCGAAAAAATTACCACACGTAATATACATGTTTTTAAGAGTTTTGGGTAAAAAAAATCGAAAAAGCGCCGAGTAAATATTTAAAAAAAATAAACAAGTTTTGGTGTAACATATGTTACATTCGCTGAACATATGTTACACCAAAACTTGTTTACTTTTTTTTTTAAATATCTACTCGGCGCTTTTTCGATTTTTTTTGCCCAAAACTCTTAAAAACATGTATATTACGTGTGGTAATTTTTTCAAAAAAAAAAAAAAGTCGGGAGCTTTGAGTTTCCCGGGTTTTCTCAATAAAAGTGGTTTTCTATATATCCTTACCCTCTATATATATATATATATAGGGGACCGCTAAAATGAGAACCACCTCCAGTTGTAAGAACCGTGAGAAATTTTTTATCCGGGGCGAGTTGGACCAAAGTTTTTTTTTCATAAATGTAGATGCTTGTGTTATAAACACATTTGTAAAAAAAAATTCAAAAAAAATGTCGTGTGTGCAGTTTTGAACACCACAAGTTTAGTTCTCACGGTTCTTACAACTGGAGGTGGTTCTCATTTTAGCGGTCCCCTATATATATATATATATAGGGTAAGGTTCATGCGAGAACCACCCTTATTGCGAGAACCAATGTGAACACAAAATAAAATCTAAAAAAAAAATAAAAAAAACACTCAATTTTTTTTTAATATTTTTCTTGAAAAAATCGCTATATTTCGTTACCATAAAAAAAAAAACTTTTTTTTTTCGAGTAACAGTTATCCATGCACATGTGCATATGTATCATTACTTCGACAAATTCGGTAATACGTTATCAGGAATAGACAATTGCACTTTAATTTACAATACCATTCGTAATACACTACTTTTTACATTACCAATATTCAAAATGCACATGTGCATCATTAGGTATAACCATGATATAACGTGTTTTGGTACAAAAAGTTTGTGATTTTGAATGGAGAAGTAGGCCCATATACATGTTTTTTGGTTAGTTATATCTAGTGGTTGATGGTTTGGTTATAGTTGTCAATTTATGATTTAATATGTTGATTGGATGGTATAAATGGTGTTTACATACATGTAATAACGTGAAAATATTGGTAAGGCATTGTATTATGGATGGTAGGAGGTAATGGTATTGTATTATGGATGGTAGGAGGTAATGGTAGTGTATTATGGATGGTATGATAGATGAAAGGTAAAGTGTATTCAAAGTAGTGTACCAAAACACCTTATTTCATGTTGATACATATAGATGCACATGTGCATTTCTAATATTGGTAATGTAAAACGTATTGTATTACACATAGTAGTGTAAATGAAAGTGCAATTGTCTAATAGTTGTAATGAATTACGGAATTTGTCAAAGAAATGACACAAATACACATGTGCATGTTTGTGTATTATGGATGGAATGATAGATGAAAGAGAAAGTAGTGTACCAAAACACCTTATTTCATGTTGATAGATATAGATGCACATGTGCATTTCTAATATTGTTAACGTAAAAAGTAGTGTATTACACGTGGTAGTGTAAATGAAAGTGCAATTGTCTAATATTTGTAATGAATTACGGAATTTGTCAAAGAAATGATATAAGTGCACATGTGCATGGATAACTGTGACTCGAAATTTTTTTATTTATTTTTTTTATTTTTTTATTGTAAACAAAATATAGCGATTTTTACAAAAAAAAAAATGGTAAATTTTTTTTTTAGTGTTTTTTAGATTTTTTTTAGGTATTACTGTTTGTGTTCACACTGGTTCTCGCGGTTCTCGCAATAAAGGGTGGTTCCTAACGGATCATTGTCCTATATATATATATATATATTGTATTAATTGGCATCTATTTCTCAATCTTCTTTTTTCTTCATAAGTGATCAAATATATAATTGAAAGAAGCACATAGATTACAACGTTTTCCTAACCCTAATCGAACGGTCATCGATAATCGATCAATTATTATACTGGATTAAAAAAATCAAGTAACGTTATAAATAAGTTAGTTATAAATAATTTTGTATATAACGTTTACGACAAACCATGCATCCAACCCTGATATAGATGTGCGTTTAACTCATTTACGATGGTAGTCCAAATTATCTTGATAAGAACTTTGTGATGCGTCCAGCTCTTGTAAACGGTTAAAAATTTTATGTGATTCAATTATTATATCTTGATATAAATCAATATATTATTTAAAAAGAATACAGTAAAATAGTAATCCTTATCCTTATTATAGTAAATGATTCCAAATAATGTTACGTGACATCATTTAAACTTAATCATTTTAAGTAACTTATTATCATGTTTTTTTGAACGACTAATTTTTTCCCCTTAAATACTTACATCTCCTAAGGATTAAACATTGGTCTCTCCACAGGAGATAATTTCTCTTGACCACTCGGCTATAACCTAAGTGGGAACTTATTATCATGTTAACCAAATACGTTGTATAATATTATATAACTTTAGTTTAAATATTTAAATGCCGACTATTAATTAAAGACGCCGTCTTGACACTTAATTATAGTTTTAAAAACTTTGGTCCTATATTTTAAAGAAATATTTTATTTATAGTATAACTTTTTTAAATATGTAATATTTTCTATACTGGCATGATATTCGTATTTCATCTCATTATCCCCATTTCATAAAATAGTGTGTGTGTATATATATAGGAAAAGGATCCGTTAGGAACCACCCTTTATTACGAGAACCGCGAGAACCAATGTGAACACAACCAAAAATACCTAAAATTAGCAACAACAAAAAAAACACACACACACACACACAATTTTTTTTAATATTTTTTATACAAAAATCGCTACTTTTAGTAGCAAAAAAAAATTCAAATTTTTTTTTGCTACTAAAAGTAGCGATTTTAATGTAAAAAATATTAAAAAAAAAATTGTATGTTTTTTTTTTTTTTAGGTTTTTTGGGGGTTTAGTTTTTAGCATTTTAGCTTGGGGGTGTCGCAACCCCCGTCCCCTAATTACCCGGGAACGGCAGTTTCAGTGGTATCGGTGTTTATCAGTTTGGCAGCGGAATTTACACCAGGACCGCAGTTAGGAAATACTTTATCAGAGTAAAATACCACACCTTTATAATATTAAACATATGGGAAAATTCCAAGTTTCAAATACACACATTTTCATAGGGATAAACCGTATTTTATTTAAATAAAACATCTCTTTATTTAGGTAACTTTTATAGCCACTTTTCCAAGCCTTCAGTGCTGTCCAGCTGGCTTCTACTTGGCTTTCACATTTTGTTACCTGAAACGCGTTTAAAAACATTTTGTCAGTGGGAAATACTGGTGAGTGAATCCCAGTTTAATCAAGACAGGTAAAACCGTTTTACAGTATTGAGGGCGGTCGCGCAATTACATTTGTTTCCATCTACTTTAATTACCACTCACGGTACTGTCAACCCGACTTGTGGTCATGTTACTAATCACAGTGTAGTAACAAATTTTGTATACAAAACCCCAACATACCGACGATAATTGTAGAATTACAAATACTCAATCACTGTTTAATTATAATGTAAAGCATTGAGGTTTTGTAAAAACAGTTTACAAAAAGGAGATTACTCACATGGCTGTCTTAGGGTTTTCCTTTAGGATTTCCTGGTGATTATCTATTAATTACACAATGCACACGTGTTAGTATAATAACCCAATATTTACATTAGTAATACCCTCCCCGAGACAGAATTCCAACGACTACGTCGGGCAGAACCTCGACAGCCGTTACGGAACCTTAAATCAATCGGGCAGTGTATCTAATACGTAACCGGGGGTTAAAATACTTACAACGAGACAGAACTTCGTTATTTAGGGGGTATTATGCCCGGGAATTATGTATACTATGCAGAAATTTGAGAGATAAAGTTGGTGTGAGCAATCGAAATGAACTGCCGATGCTCCCAATTTATAGGAGTTGATTTAGGGTTTCTCGCGGCCCGCGTAGGAATAAGCCAAGGGCTTCGCGGCCCGCGACGTAGGCTGGGTAGGCCCTAGCCTGGCCCAGTCACTGATCTAGCTTCGACACGCGTTTGACACGTGGTAGCACCGGGATGCGCCCTGGTGACTAGCTGTCGCGCCCCGCGTAAGATCCTT
The DNA here is from genome assembly GCA_030545235.1 of Helianthus tuberosus. Taxonomy (NCBI): domain Eukaryota; kingdom Viridiplantae; phylum Streptophyta; class Magnoliopsida; order Asterales; family Asteraceae; genus Helianthus; species Helianthus tuberosus. The sequence continues at coordinate 174,206,743 of CM060430.1, read as the reverse complement.
AGGGGGTCTTCGCGGCCCGCGAGCGACACTGAATTCTTGTTTTTATTTTATTTTTAATTATATAAGGTATTTTGGGCTTGATTTTCGTATACTGGTGCATTTTTTTAAGACGTATAAGGACATTCTAAATATATTAGGGGTGTCGGAAATATTTTAGGAGGGTTGTTATATCCTCCCCACCTTGTTTTAGAGCTCGTCCTCGAGGTCTACTGTAATAAGTGTGGATATTTACTTTGCATCTCTGATTCAAGCTCCCAAGTGTATTCTGGACCTCTTTTGGAGTCCCATTTTACTTTGACCAGAACTAATCTCTTGTGTTTGAGATTCTTGACTTTCCTGTCTTCAATCTGTAGAGGCTTCTCTACAAACTTTAACTTTTCATTTACCTCTATATCCATAAGAGGCATTACTAGAGATTCATCGGCTAGGCATTTCTTGAGATTACACACATGAAATACATAATGTATTCCTGTCATTTCCTCTGGCAGTTTTAGCTGATAGGCTACAGGTCCTATTCTTCTAATAATCTCAAATGGTCCGATATACCTGGGGCTTAGCTTTCCCCTCTTGATGAATCTGACTACTCCTTTCCAAGGAGAGACTTTTAATAACACCTTGTCACCTATCTGAAATTCTAACGGCTTTCGCCTGTTATCAGCATAGCTCTTTTGTCGATCACGTGCTGCTTTCAGTCGTTCCATGACTTGAATAATCTTGTCGGTTGTTTCTTGTACTATCTCAGGTCCAGGTAATTGCTTTTCTCCAATTTTTGCCCAACAGACTGGAGTTCGGCACTTTCGTCCATAAAGTGCTTCAAATGGTGCGGCATTAATATTTGTATGGTAGCTGTTATTGTAAGAAAATTCTATTAATGGTAAGTGATCATCCCAATTAACTCCGAAATCAATTACACAAGCTCTAAGCATATCCTCCATTGTCTGAACTGTCCTTTCGCTTTGTCCGTCCGTTTGAGGATGATAAACGGTGCTTAGATTTAGCTTGGTTCCCATTTCTTTTTGGAAACTTGTCCAAAAATGAGAGGTAAAACGGCTATCTCTATCAGAAACAATTGATAAAAGAATTCCATGTAATGAAACTATTTCATTTACATACAACTTAGCTAATTGTTCCATATTGAAAGTTTCCTTCATTGATAGGAAATGAGCTGACTTAGTTAGCCTGTCTACAATCACCCAGATTGTATCATTACCTTTTCTTGTCTTGGGTAATTTGGTAACAAAGTCCATTGTTATCAATTCCCATTTCCAAACCAGCATTTCTAACTGTTGCAACAAACCTGAGGGTTTCTGATGTTCAGTTTTAACCTGTGAACTAGTTAGGCACTTGGCAACATAAGCTGCTATATCCTTTTTCATTCCTATCCACCATAAATTCTTTCTTAAATCTTGATACATCTTGTCACTTCCAGGATGCATCGTATACTTAGACTTATGGGCTTCTTCTAATATACAGTGACGTAGGTTTCCCAATTTAGGTATCCACATTCTTTTCTTATGGAATCTCCAAATTCCATCTGTTCCTTGTTCTAATTCCTTAATCATTCCTTTCAGTTTCTCAGTATCGTCCTTGATTACTGATTCTTGCACTTTTCTAATCTGTTCATTTAAATCTACTTGTACATTTAATTTAAGAGAACGTACTCTTTTTGGCTTTTCGTGATACTTTCGACTTAAAGCATCGGCTACTACATTTGCCTTTCCTGCATGGTACTGGATATTACAATCATAATCACTAAGTATTTCCATCCAGCGTCTTTGTCTCATATTCAACTCCTTTTGCCCGAAAACATACCTTAAACTCTTATGATCGGTGAAAATGGTAAACTTACTACCATAAAGGTAATGTCTCCAAATTATCAGGGCAAAAATTATAGCTCCTAATTCTAAATCATGGGTTGAATAATTCTCTTCATGATTCTTAAGTTGTCTAGAGGCGTATGCTATAACCTTTTGACGTTGCATCAACACACATCCATAACCTAACTTAGAGGCGTCACAATAAACTACAAAGTCTTCAGTTCCTTCTGGTAATGCTAGTATGGGTGCGTCGGTTAATCTTTGCTTAAGAATTCCAAAGGCTTCTTCTTGTTTTGGTCTCCATTCAAACTTAACAGATTTTCAGGTTAACTTAGTTAAGGGAATGACTATTCTAGAAAAATCTCGAATAAATCTTCTATAATAACCGGCTAATCCTAAGAAACTTCTAACCTCGGTTGGTGATTTAGGGGTTTTTCATTTAGTAATTGCCTCAATCTTTGTGGGATCTACATGAATTCCTTCATGGTTGACTAAATGCCCAAGAAACTGCACTTCTTCTAACCAAAACTCGCACTTCGAAAACTTTGCATAAAGCTTTTCTTTTCTCAATAAACTTAGAAGTGCATGCAGATGTGCTGCATGTTCCTCTTTACTGTTAGAGTAAATGAGAATATCATCTATAAAGACAATTATGAATTTATCCAAATATGGCTTACATATTCGGTTCATCATGTCCATAAATGCGGCTGGGGCATTGGTTAGACCAAATGGCATGACAGTAAATTCATAATGGCCATACCTTGTTCTAAATGCGGTCTTAGGAATGTCCTCTTCCTGTACCTTTAATTGATGATATCCTGGCGTAGATCGATCTTAGAGAAAAATCGAGCTCCTTGCAATTGATCGAACAGATCATCGATTCTTGGTAATGGATATCGATTCTTAATCGTGACTTTATTTAATTCACGGTAATCAATGCACATACGCATCGATCCGTCTTTCTTACTGAATAATAAGATCGACGCTCCCCATGGCGATGAACTTGGCTGTATGAATCCTTTTTCTAACAGTTCGTCTAACTGTTTCTTTAACTCTTTCATTTCTGCTGGTGCCAAGCGGTAGGGTGCTTTGGCAATTGGTGATGTTCTTGGTAGCAGATGAATTCTGAATTCAACTTCCCTGTCTGGTGGTAGTCCTGGTAATTCTTCTGGAAACACATCTGGAAATTGAGATACTACAGAAATATCTTTCAGTTCTTTTCCTTTAGTGTTAATGATTATAGAAATCAAATACACTAATGATCATTTTCTTACGTAACTGGTTGTTTTCATCACAGAGATGAATTTTGTGGGTCTAGACGACTTATCTCCTGTAATTGTGATCTTTTCACCCTTTGGTGAATTTACTTGGATTGACTTTTGATCACATAGAATATTGGCTTTATTGGCCATTAACCAATCCGTTCCTAATACAACATCAAATCCTGCCAGATTCATTGGATACAGGTTTGCAATAAACTTTTGGTTTAAAAATTCTATTCTTGCTCTATGCAAGATTTCGGTAATCCTAATGGTTTCCCCATTTGCTGTTTCTACTAGACATTCTTGTGGGAGTTTAGTTAATGGTTGATTGAGAATTTTGCAAAATAGAGTATTAATAAAACTTTGGTTCGCACCAGAGTCAAATAATACTTTAGCAAAAACATCATTAACTAAAAACGTACCGGCGATCACGTCCGGAATCATCTTGGCTTCTTCAGCTGTCAGAACAAACGCTCTAGCATTTTTAGTAGTCTTGTTGCCCATGGCTGGAGCTAGTTTCGGACAGTTCGGCTTGATGTGACCTTTTTCTCCACAGTTGAAGCACACTCCATTACTAGGTTTCTTCCTACAATCTTCCTCCTTTTGTCCTGGTATCTTGCAGAAATTATAGTAGGTGGAGCATCTTCCTGAATGCTTCTTCTTGCAAGCTTTACAGTAAGGTGCAGAGGTAGAACCTATATTTTTTCCACGGTTGGAATTTCCATAGAGAAATTCTTGAGTAAGACTTTGAGCTAGGTTCCTCCTCTAGTCCTCTTCTCATGTACGTACTAACTCATCAGTCAAGGTGTTTGCTAATTCTACAGCTTCTTCTATAGTTTGAGGTCTAGCTGCCTTGACTACATGCCTAATCTCGCAGATTAATCCCCATATGTAACGGGAGATTAATACTGGTTCCGGTGATGCAAGGGTCGGCACTATCCTAGCATATTCGAAGAATAGCGTAGAGTAACCTTTACTATACACTCCAGTCATTCTAAGGTTTAGGAACTTATTTGCTATCTATTTCTTTTCATTGGGAGGGCAAAATTTCCTTTCTACCATATTTTTAAATTCCTCCAATTCCATACCATAAATCCTGTCACTTCCTCTGGATTGGAGTATAGTGTTCCACCATTCTAAAGCTGAATTCTTAAACAGATTGGAGGCAAACATTATCTTATCTTCTTCTGCGCACTTGCTTATTTTTAAGACTGCCTCAGTCTTTTCTATCCAGCGTAGAGCTGCAACGGCCCCTTCATTGCCCGAGAATTCTATTGGTTTACAGGACCAAAATTCTTTATAAGAACAACCATAAGACATGGTTCTTCTTCTTTTGGGAATGGGCACTTGAAGTATGGGTCCATTGTTTACGCTGTTTTCTGGTTCAGTAGGTCGTTTACTGCCATTGTTACTTTTATTATCAGCTTCCCTAACCGTTTGGATAATATATGGCATCGCGTCTATAATCCCTTGTGCCACTATGTGTTGGATGGCACTGTTATCCACTTGGTTTCCATTATTATTGTTATTCTGGTTATCGTTATTCTGGTTTTCCGGATTCACTTCGTTGTCCATCTGAATTTTAAACATTTGCCACATATTAATATTACAAAATATAATTTAATGCAAACAATCACACAACAGGCATATTGATCAAAATCGTCGAACATTGCGACTTACTCTATTTTATATATTATGCTTCTAGTACAAACTGGAACTTAAAATTACGATACAATTATGCATCCATAGCTATTGTCTAGATTTTTTTCTCAAACATACACACATATTATATATTATTATTTTATTATTATTATTATTATTATTATTATTATTACTATTACTGGTATGGGTTCATCCAGAACTCCATATTACGCTCGTCATACTTCCAGACGAGTCGTTCTCCTATCTGCCTCATCCTCTCACTTCCTTCTAAAATCTCCTCACCAAATGTTTGGAGTCCTTGCACATTTTCAGTGCTCATGGGGGGGGGGGGGTGCAGGGGCTGGTACTGGGTTTGGGAACTGGGGCATGAGTTCTTGGTAAGGGTAATGATTTTCTAAAATCTCCCTGATATATTGGTCGTTATCATAATAGGGGTCTAGAGGGTCCAAGTCTGGGTAAGCTGCTAGGTTTGGCATGGGTTCATCTTCTGGTATTAGATAGCGTTGTTGGTAATCCCTATGGTCGTCAAACCACGGGTCATAGTCTGGGTCAGAGGGATGGTGGTGCTAGTACTCTAGGGATCTCAGCTGGGTCGAAAGCAGGCATTGGTATTTGGTTTTCTGGGTTGACTTCAATTTCCATTGGTTGTGTAGGGAAACAGTGGTAATGGCTGGGGTGCTATGAGTTGCTCTAAATTATGGTCTGCAGCTGTAGTTGCTAAGATATGAAAATTTGCTAGACTCTTATTGAGCATATCCTGAGTGTGAGCATCCGTTTCTCTCTTAGTGGCTGCTAAAGTTCGATGCTGTTGTAACTTTTTCATCCTTTTTCTACGTTCATGCGCTCTTCTGCTGAACCATCCTCTCTTCTTGGGAGGGAATGGCTCTTCAGATTGTGCCTTGAACACGAATATCCCATCTTCGGTATCAGCCGAATACCCCGAGGGGGATGGCTGTGAAGAGGTTCCTTCGTTCCTAGGAGAGTTGGACAACTGACGGTAAGCGTCTGAAGGTTCTTGGTCACTCATACTGTAAACTAACAAATTGTCAAATAACACACAATAATAATATACAGATATGCACGTAGTTTCGTAATAATTTAATAACAAAATGAATAAATTTTGATGTCAGCAGAACACTTCTGTGGCTGAATCAGTGGCTTAGCTCTGATACCACCTTCTGTCGCAACCCCCGTCCCCTAATTACCCGGGAACGGGCGGCCCGCAGCCAGTTTCAGTGGTATCGGTGTTTATCAGCGGAATTTACATCAGGACCGTAGTTAGGAAATATTTTATTAGAGTAAAATACCACACTTTTATAATATTAAACATATGGGAAAATTCCAAGTTTCAAATACACACATTTTCATAGGGATAAACCCTATTTTATTTAAATAAAACATCTCTTTATTTAGGTAACTTTTATAGCCACTTTTCCAAGCCTTCAGTGCTGTCCAGCTGGCTTCTACTTGGCTTTCACATTTTGTTACCTGAAACGTTTTTAAAAACATTTTGTCAGTGGGAAATACTGGTGAGTGAATCCCAGTTTAATCAAGACAGGTAAAACCGTTTTACAGTATTGAGGGCGGTCGCGCAATTACATTTGTTTCCATCTACTTTAATTACCACCCACGGTACTGTCAACCCGACTTGTGGTCATGTTACTAATCACAATGTAGTAACAAATTTTGTATACAAAACCCCAACATACCGACGATAATTGTAGAATTACAAATACTCAATCACTGCTTAATTATAATGTAAAGCATTGAGGTTTTGTAAAAACAGTTTGCAAAAAGGTTTACATAAAGGAGATTACTCATATTGCTGTGTTAGGGTTTTCCTTTAGGATTTCCTGGTGATTATCTATTAATTACACAATGCAAACGTGTTAGTATAATAACCCAATATTTACATTAGTAATACCCTCCCCGAGACAGAATTCAACGACTACGTCGGGCAGAACCTCGACAGCCATTACGGAACCTTAGATCAATCGGGCAGCGTACCTAATACGTAATCGGGGGTTAAAATACTTACAACGAGGCAGAACTTCGTTATATAGGGGGTATTATGCCCGGGAATTATGTATACTATGCAGAAATTTGAGAGAGAAAGTTGGTGTGAACGATCGAAATGAACTGCCGATGCTCCCAATTTATAGGAGTTGATTTGGGGTTTCTCGCGACCGCGTAGGAATAAGCCACGGGCTTCGCGGCCCGTGACGTAGGCTGGGTAGGCCCTAGCCTGGCCCAGTCACTGGTCTAGCTTCGACACGCGTTTGACACGTGGCAGCACCGGGATGCGCCCTGGTGACTAGCTGTCGCGCCCTGCGTAAGATCCTTAGGAGGTGTTCGCGGCTCGCGAGCGACACTGAATTCTTGTTTTTATTTTATTTTTAATTATATAAGGTATTTTGGGCTTGATTTCCGTATACGGGGTGCATTTTTTAAGACGTGTAGGGACATTCTAAATATATTAGGGGTGTCGGAAATTTTTTAGCAGGGTTGTTATAGGGGGGGTTAGGTTTTTTTTTTTGGGGGAGGGGGGGGGGGGTTTAGTTTTTAGCATTTAGCTTTGGGGGGGGGGGGGGGGAGGGGTTAGAAAAAAAAATTGGGGGGGGGGGGTTGGGGGTTAGGTTTTTTTTTAGCTATTTTTGGTTGTGTTCAGATTGATTCTCGCGGTTCTCGCAATAAAGGTGGTTCTCGCGGTTCTCGCAATAAAGGTGGTTCTCGCATGAACCTTACCCTATATATATATATATATATATAGGGTTGGGTTCTTTGCAGAACCCTACTTTTGGTCAGAACTTACAGAACCATTTTAGACCACTAATTATTTATTTGTTTTAAAAAACTATAAGTAAATAAAAAAGGTATAATAGTAATATGCAAAACTATAGTGGTTATAAATAGTTCTGTAAAAATTTTGAGTTCTGAAATGATCCTCCTCCTATATATATATATAGGAATATAGGAGGAGGATCATTTCAGAACTCAAAATTTTTACAAAACCTACATAACTATTTATAACCACTAATTTTATTTAATCTGATTTTTTCATAATTTTATTAATCAAGGGCAATAAAGTAAATTCAATTTTTTCATAACCTCCTTTCCTATTATTTCTCTCAAACTATCTCTCTCTTCTCAATAATCCATAAGAATCCAATACAATGACAGAGCTCTTCAAAGAAGATTCATGAAACGATCAGCTTTCCATATTGGCATTCTTCAAATTTGTTACATGGGATTTTATATTTGAATAATGATTTACATTTCATGCTTTCACCAAAAAGCTTGCACGGCACCCAGAGGTGGTTTTTTGTAACTTTTTTTTTTGTATTTACGTACTACTTGTAATTAACTACTTAGTTTAATTTAATTGATATTATTTAATCGTTTTCAGTTTTGTTTACTTGGTTTTTGTATTTACTTATTTTACTAAACTAAATTTAATACTGAAGATTTTGTGTGAACCATTAGTTAACCCCTGCACATAATTTCTTTCTTTTATCGTTGTTATCCATCAAATAGTCCTAGAAATTTTAAAATAGTGATAAGTTAATTAATTGTTTTTGGTAAGTAAACAATATACTGTTGTTATTCTTATTTGAAAGTCATGTTTCTGTTCTTATTGTTTTACTTTTATGACTTTAGATTTTTACAAGAACTCATAGCCACTTTTACTTATAATACAATTACTTCTATGTAATTAACTAGTTGGATGCCCCGCCCGCGTTGCGAGGCGTTAAGTCGAATATTTCTTTGTTTCATAACATGTACGCATGTATTTTAGTTACTTGTGTATATTACTCATAACACGATCTCAAAAAAATTACATCGAATCAACCAATTAAACCAAAATACTGCCATAGTTTTGCTAAAAAAAAAGATGGCAAGCCTGAGCTAGGGGCAAAATAGTAAATTGTCAGAAACAATGAGCGAGTGTTAGACACCTGGTTGACAAAAAAGTTAGATTGAGTCAACCAAGAAAAAAATAAAAACTACTATAGTTTTGCAAAAAAAAAAAAAAAAAAAAAAAAAAGCCTAAAACGATGGCAAGACTACAGATTTTAACTGGGGGCAAATTCAGAAGTTTTTAAAAGAGGGCAAAACCAAAATTTTGTTTTGAACTGGGCAAAATCATAGTTTTGAACGAAAGGCAAAACCATAATTTTTAGCTGGGGACAAAAGCATAATTTTATTTTGAACTGATGGCAAAAACGTAATTTTAAACTCCAGGCGAAATCGTAATTTTTGAAAAGGGGGCAAAATCATATTTTTCAACTGAGAGCGAAATCGTAATTTTAAGCTAGGGAAAAAACTAAAACGATAAAAAGACTACAAATTTTAACTGGGGCAAAATTGTTATTTTTTAAATGAGAGCAAACTCATAATTTTAAACCGAGAGCAAATTCGTAATTTTAAGTTGGGGTAAAAGCATAAATTTATTTTGAATCAGGGCAAAATTATATTAAAAATGAAAAAAAAATAGGGCAGCCGCCATTTTCCACCAATATGGTGGCAGTACTATTGCGGCCTTGTGATTTGTATATGTAAGCAATGTTATATACAAACATTTAAATATATGTGAAGAATTAATTTACATATATGTAAATAAATATACTTACACATACGTAGAACATTTACACATATATAAAAGACGATAACTTTGACAAATAAATGATTAGTAAAAAAATTACATACATGTAAATCAATATCAAGTTTGAATGTAGACAATCATTATGAAGTTTTACATATATGTAAACACATTATTCGTTTGACAAATGGATAGTTAATACGAGATTTACATATACGTAAATAGATGTTTATGATTTAAAAAGACTCTGTTAATGTAATAATTTAATTATATACATGCATTTACATATACACAGTAGATGAGAGATAAATCTATACTATATTATAATGCATGAGGGAGGGGTATTTTAAGATACCCAAAAAATAAGAATTTTTCCCCCACTTTATTTATAGAAAGACCCCTAAAATGAGGGTAGTTTAGTCTTTTAAACATTATTTATTTTTTAGCCCCTAAGCTTATTACACTTAAATCCCTAAGGTTTTAACAAAATTATAGATAGTTAGTTACAATTCACCCATTCACAACAAACTTATAATTTTGTTACGTATTCTTGACATATCATATAAACTATAATGTTTAAAAAAAATCTAAAGATAGCATGACAACCTACACATTTTTGTCAACGTTTCGATAGTTGTCTTGTTCAATATCGACGCACAGATTAAAAGGTACAAGTCGATATGCTTTAATGTACAAGTAATTAATACTTGTGATCTAATGCGCCTAATCTACAAAGATGGGATCCATCTATGCAAACAAAAACAAAAAGAATTAAAAGTACCATGACATAAAATGAAGATATTATGCGTCACATTTTATTTTATTAAAACTGCCTAATATATGTATTTAGATATATCTTATAAAAACTTAAAACTAACTACAACAAACTTCCTAAATAAAGGGGTGTCAAATCTAAAATTAAACCCTAATGCACTTTTATAGTTAGTACTATAAATACATAGCAGGACACCCCTATATCTATTGTTAAACAAAGTTAAAAAATGGATCCAGTTCTGAATTCAATTGTTGCGAAAAACCAAGCATGCGAGATTCAAAATTCTAAGGTTAATTCTGTTATATCGCAGCAGTGAATAATTGTTTTCTTTTATTTACTTTTATGTGAATCCCCACTTATTTGATTTTTCAGATTCAGTTGCATGATGAACATGCCAATTTAAACAACCCATTTATCGAACAAGCATCTAAGGTATTGATTTTGCTGGTTTTTAAGTATTATTTTTGCGTATATCTTTCATATTAACATGTTCGTTATATTATTATATGTGTGTTTTATTGCAAGATGATGGTTATAAAAGTGTTGATATTATTTCTTATGGTGCAATGTTTGGTCCATACAAGTCTAATCTTTAATATGAATTTAGTGAAGAGGTAATTTTAAGGTTTATATAATCTTTTTTTTAACTTTTGTATTCAATTTTTGTCCTTTTTAAGGATCGGAAGTTTGAGACTCAAAGGAAGAGATCCAAGAGACTCTCTGAATGGAAATGGAGTGAGGTTATTAATTTAGACGATTCTGATGATAATGACAAAGAAGATGAATTAGAAGATACTGTCGATTCAAGCACAAACCAGAAAACCCGATTAAAAATACATCAAGTGTCAATTCAGAAACGGAACAGATTTCACGCAGTCTAATATGAAATCTATCAAGTGTTCTATGTTTTTTTTTTCATTTCCAGCTGTTTTGTTTGATCTAGACGTATGAATAAAGTTTATTTTATATTTGAACTTTATTATTGGTGTTAATATAATGCAGTTATTAACCATATTAATAAAGTTCAAAATAAACTTAGTATCCTAAATTTACAAGTCAACTAAACTTATATAAGTTAATATCCTAAATTTGCAATAAATAGATATTGCAGTTAGATATAGTCAAGCTGATATTATAAAATATTGTAGTTATTCTTGGATATTAATCTAATAATTCGTATTTCTTAATTAAAAATTAATAAAGTAATAAACTTTAAAGCTAAACAAAAAAACTGAACTTACTATGATATAAAGTTAATAAAGATATAAACTCCTAACATCCTATTTTTACGAAAACTCTTTTTAAAATTTTAGAAAAATATAATATATATATATATATATATATATATAAACGAAATTTAACAATTAAAGTTAAAGGTGTAAAACGTATTTACGAGTCAACAACTATTTTTTATTTTTATAAAAACAAAAAATTTAAACTTAAAGTTTATTAGATGAGTACCATGTGGATATTTAAAAAAAGTTATGAACTTTAAAGAATAAAATTATAAACTTTATCATTTAACCAACAAAATAAACTTACTTTACAACTATAACAACTTATCTTTTATTTTTTGTCATTTGATTATCATCTTTTTTTAAACGAAACTTAAATGTGTAAAACAATTTTTTACTTTATTTATAAACAAAACTTTTTGTTTTTATAAAAAATATAATTCGTTTATAAACATTTTTTTGTAACGAGTAATATAAATAAAATACTTCATAAATTTACAATCTTTACTAGATAAATACTAAATTGTTGCAAATTTTTAGGAATTATAAGTTCAACTATATTGTTCTAGATAATATTAGTCAGTTTCAAAAGAATTCTTTACCAATTTGACTAGATACATAGTAGATTGTGTTGCATATTTTTAGGGATTATAAGTTAAAAGTAGACTCATATAGATAAGATTAGTTAGGAACTAAAAATCTGAACTTAGTATGATGTAAAGTTAATAAAGATATAAACTCTTAACATCCTATTTTTTATAAAAGCAGTTCTTAAAATTTTATAAAAATATAAATTTTTTATATCTCTAAAAACCGAAATTTAACAATTTAAGTTAAAGCTCTAAAACGTACTTACGAGTCAAATACTATTTTTTATTTTTATAAAAACGGAAATTTTAAACTTAAAGTTTATTGGATGAGTATTATGTGGATATTTAAAAAAAAGTTATGAACTTTAAAGAATAAAATTATACTTTATGATTTAACTAATAAAATAAACATACTTTACAATTATAACAACTCATCTTTTATTTTTTGGCTTTTGATTATTAATTTTTAAAAAAACAATATTTTGTCTTTTGATTATTACTTTTTATAAAAAAACAAAACTTTACATATGTGTAACACTAATGACATATATCCACCACAATAATGTTATCATAAATATTATACGAATAAAAAAACTACCAGAAACGAATGCTGCAATCCAAAGTGTCGCCGCCGCCGCATCGCGCGGGTACCCTACTAGTAATTAGTTAAATAGAGAGATAAATATTTTGCATATTACTATTATACCCTTTTTATTTACTTATAGTTTTTTTAAAACAAAGAAATAATTAGTGGTCTAAAATGGTTCTGTAAGTTCTGACCAAAAGTAGGGTTCTGCAAAGAACCCAACCCAATATATATATATATATATATATATGGTTGAGTTCATTTAAGAACTCTAAATAACTACAGAACTTTCAGAACTCATAATAAACAATCATTTTATATATAAGTTTTTGTATTTAGGATCTTTTTATCATCTATTATATGTATTTCTTTGATTACATACATGTTAAAAGTAGTTTACATATGTTTAAATGCCAAAATTATATATATGTGTCATAACTAATTACATATATGTAAAAAAACTAGTTTACATATGTGTAATTATAAAATTACATATAAAAAATGATAAAATTACTCTTAACATGTATGTAATCGTAAAAATACACATAATAAATGATAAAATTATCATAAACATAAAAATATATAAATAAAAAGATTGTTTATTAGGAGTTCTACGAGTTCTGTAAATATTTATGGTTCTAAAATGATCCTGGCCCTATATATATATATATAGGACAAAGATCCGTTAGGAACCACCTCTTATTGCAAGAACCAATGTGAACACAACCAAAAATGCCTAAAAATAGCTAAAAAAACACACAAAAAATTTTTTTTTTTAATAATTTTTATGCTAAAATCGCTACTTTTAGTAGTAAATTTTTTTTTTTTTTTTTTGCTACTAAAAGTAGTGATTTTAACATAAAAAATATTAAAAAAAAATTTAGATTTTTTTTTTTGATTTTTTTAGATTTTTTTTTAGGTTTTTTTGGGGTTTAGTTTTTAGGATTTTAGCTTGGGGGGGGTGGGGGGTGGGGTTTAGGTTTTTGGGGGGGGTGGGGGAGGGGGATTTAGGTTTTTTTTTTGGAGGGGGGGTGGGGGGTTAGGTTTTTTTTAGGTTTTTTTGGGGTTTTAGTTTTTAGCATTTAGCTTAGGGGGGTTAGGTTTGGGGGGGGGGGGGGGTGGGGGGTTTAGGTTTTTTTTTTTTTGGGGGGGGGGGGGTGGGGTGGGGGTTAGGTTTTTTTAGATTTTTTTAGCTATTTTAAGTTGTGTTCACATTGGTTCTCGCAGTTCTCGCAATAAAGGTGGTTCTCGCATGAACCTTACCCTATATATATATATATATAGGTAAAGAGTATGGTACAAATAAGGTTATCGTACATTACATACGCGAGAATTTGAGCCGTACACGTGTCCTGATTCAGTTTTTCTTTAATAAGGTTAAATCAGACAATTAATTCAATCATCTGAGGGCAAATTCGTCGCTTCATTCAATCAGCGAGATGTTCGTTACACTAATATCCCGGTAATTATCATTCGAATCAGTTTCAAATTTTTCATAATTCTCAAATTGCAGTTTTCGTTCTTCTGTGTTAGGGTTTCATTCAATTGTTTTTTTTTTCGATGGAACCACAGAGCAGCACTGGATGAACAGATGTTGATTTTGAAGAAACTCGACCGATCGGTGATCATGCTCAATTATTGTTAGTGCATTAATGTCTATCGCCTTCGTCAATCTGAGCCGTAGCGAGAAATCGAAGAAATCAAGCTTTATATTGTAATATTTAGATAAAGTTAGCAAGGTGGCGTTTTGGTAATTAATGAGAAGTCTCATTAATTCCAAGGGATATAAATAGGAGAGTTATGACATAAGTTGTAAGACTTTTGCTCATTTTGGTGATTTAGGAGATTCAAGTCTAGACAGAGAAAGTCTAGAGAGAGAAAGTACTCTCTACGTGATTCTTGTATTGTACACGTCATATCTTTCAATAGATTCACGGTTCTAGTACGTTATTGTGTGTTCGGTCAAGCACGTTCACGGATTCCGCACGTCGAACGTTCGTTACGCAATCGAACGGTGTCAAAACCGGTCCTACAAGTGGTATCAGAGCTAGGAGCTCGATTGCACTGATCAAACACATTGATTCGCACCAGATTTCAGCGATTTCAGATCCGAATTTCATCTATTTCTTCATCTTTTTCACTTTTATCACGTTTTTCACTGTTTTTCGTCAAATTGAACGGGATTTTACGGTCCGAATCGGCTGAATTTTTGATATGTTGTGCGAAAACACCTGATCTATAACCCTACCAAGTTTCAGATCCAAACTCCTAGCCATTTAGGAGAAATTTCAGTTTTTGTTCCGATTTCACGTTATAACAGGGGTTTCGCTTTTGTGGCAGGGGTTTCGCTTTTGTGTTCCAGTGATTTCGCTCTTGTGGTTTCAAAAGTTGATTTCGCTCGTATGACACCCTGATTTCGCTCATATGGCCATTTCGTGATTTCGCTCATATGGCCATTTCGTGATTTCGCTCATTCGGTCATTACCTGATTTCGCTCTTCTGAGCAAAAGCTGATTTCGCCTGAATTGTCATCGATTTGCAACCCAAGACAGATAATCGGCCCTATCATCAAACATAGATTAAACAGTGCTCACGATCACTGAAATCATCGGCCGAATCAAATTGAGTTCATTATCACCGACCCATGTGAAGTATTAATTTGAAATTGTCGGACATATTGTGTGATTTGAAATTGTGTATATTAGCGGCCCAATCAAAGCATCAGCATCCGAATAACAATTAAAGTGCATTTAATATTGTCGGCTTAGTGAAAGATAAGGCCCAATGAGAATAAATCAAATATAAATGTTGTCGGCCATGTTAACAAGTTAAATGTAAATTGAGTTTAGAGTGTTTTGATTAAAAAAAAAACATGGATATGTTTGATAATTTTACAGCTCTTAGGGGAGAATCAACTAAAGAGTTGATTGACAGGTATTGCAAGTTATATCTAGAGATGAAGCGTTGGAAAATTAGCAAAAGAGATGACGAATGGGTTGACAAGTTGGCAAACGCTTTACCAAATGATGTGTGGGGAACGTATTTGTTAGCTTGGAAGAAGGGCTATGGATATATTACTTGTAATTTGAGCAAATTCATTGAGAAGATTGAAGCTCAAGAACTTGAATTCCAAAATATTAGAAAAATGAAGTCTGATTCAGGAAAGGAGTTTGATTCTAAGTCCGGAGAGATTGATAAAACTGGAAGTAAAAGTGACAAACATGAAAAGGTTTCAGAAAAAACTAAAATTTTTGATCAATCATCAGAGGAAGAAAGCGATGATGATAGTGAAGAAATTCGAAAACTTGAATCTTATAAAAAAGAACTTACACCTGAAAGTTATAATTTTTATTTTGCAGGTAAGATGGAAGAGATCAAAGAAAGAAAAGCTGCAAGAGAGAAGAAAGCTGAAGCTGAAAAGATGTATGAGAAATGCTTAAACTGTGAAAAATCTGAATCAGACAATGTCAAACTCTTGAAGAATGTAGAGAGTTTGACATTGGAAATCAAAAATTTGAAGGATGAAAAGAAATCTGATGATAAACAGATTCTTGAAATACAGGAAAATTTTGAGAATTTGAAATCTGAAAATGTCAAACTACTGAGTGGTTTGAACAGTTTGACATTAGAAAACAAAATTTTGAAAGAAAATGAAAAAGATTTTGAAAATGAAAAATTAAAAATTGAAAAAGTTTTTCAAAGTCAAATGAAGATTTTCGAAGATGAGAAATCTGTTATCTTTAAAAATAATCTTGAAAAACAGATTGAAATAAATTCTCATCTTCAGAAAATCATTCGGCTTGAAAATGAAGCTGAAATTGCTCGGAATAAAATTGATGAGCTTGAAAAGAAATTGAAAGGTTTTGAGACTTCGTCATCAACACCAGATTATTCTTGTCCAAAACCAATCAATTCTGTTCCAATAAGTGACAATGTCACAAACTTTGACAAAGTCAAAGTTGAAGATTATGATGAGATAACTGATGATGAAGTTGAAAAAAGAAAAATATTTTTGGAATTAAAAGAAAAATTTAAAGAAACTGTTTTACATTCGACTGAAATAGGTGAATGCTCAAAGCAAAACCTGTTAAGAAGAATGTAGAACAAAAACAAAATGTTAAAAATTCAAAAAAATTTCAAAACAACAATAAAAGGTCATCAGTTCAGTCATCCAATCGTTATAAAAAACCACAAAAATTTGAAAATCAAAACTCACAAAAAGTTGGTGATGTGTGGTGCAGGTTTGACCACAGTACTCAAAAGTCAAATCCAGCTTACAAGAAGAATGATGACTACCACAAAGCCAGACAATGCTATGATCTGAGCGTTTGGTGTGAAGGTGGTACATGGTATGATAACAAGGTGTGTTACAACTGTGGTTTTCAAGGACACATTGCTGTGAACTGCCAGAGACAGAGATTTGAGACAAGAAGATGTTATGAATGCCAAATCAAAGGTCACATTGCCAGAGATTGCCCAATGAAATCAATTGAAAGATCGAGGGCTGTATCTCAGAAAAGGGTGATGAAGTCAGTCAAAGTCAAAGAAAAGCCCAAGGAACTGAAAGTTTCAGAACAGAAAGTCAAAGAACCTAAAGTTCAAGAAAAGAAAGTGAAGCTTTCTCAGGGGCAGAAAGACAGACTGCGAAAGAAGGGGAAGAAGGCGAGAGAGTATCTGGAGAAGATTTTGTCCTCGGGTTCATCTGTTGATAAAAATAAGAGTTCTGATGAATCAACCCCCTCGATTGCAAAGTCAAGCAAGACGAATTCATCAGATACAAATCTGAGGACGAAAGAAGAAAAGAAGAAGAAGAAAATGGTCGGCGATGAATCTGACGTGTCGAAGTCAGACAAGCCACCTTCAGGCGATGAATCTGACAGATCAAAGTCAGACAAGCCATGTGCAGGCAATGATTCTGGTACGGTAAAGCCAGAAGAGCCGGTAGTTGAGGTAAAAACTGAGAATTCAGGTTTAACAATGGATGATGCAAATTTTCCACCATTGTTGATCAAGAATTCAAAATCACTCAAGGACAGTCAGGCTTGGGTGAAATTGTTCAAATGAAAAACCTGACTTACCGGAGTTCCCAGGTTGGTAAGTGTGGAACATGAATCGGCACATTTCTTGAGAAATTTCACTCTGGTGATTTTTCGCCTTACATGTGGTAAATCAGGGACATTAAGTTGTACTTGATTTTCTACAAGTGATGTTTGAGTTTTAAAACTGAAATTGTAAAATCTGTCATGTGTATGAAGAAAACAATGTGATGAAGTGACCCCGAACCTACAAATGGATTGGTAAACAGACTAAGTTTTCCGGAAAAACCATTTTGATTAAAACAAACTTAAGTGTTTTGAAATCATAATGGGAAAATAGTTTGTTGTGAGGGGGAGTTCTGATTGTTTATGCCAGGTGGATGGAGAATTGAAGTGATTCTCATCAAGTTGTCAAGTTTGTACAGTTTGTTTCAAATTTTCCCAGAAAATCAAAATTGAAACATATTTTGATTTTAGGGGGAGAAAAATTTTTAAAAAAATTAGAAAATTTGAAAATGTAAAAAACATTGAAAAATTTAAAAATGAGTTTTGCTGAAACAAGAGGAAATGATAGTAAATCAGTGGACTGTCACAGCATGCTAAAGAAATGAAATGTCAAATGTGATAAACGGTCTCACTAAAGATGTGACGATAGGCTCAGCTAGACTAGTAGATTTGCGATAACGATACAAACCTAAATGAAAAAGCCTAGTTCTAGTGGGAAACATGGTTGAAAGCATAGTACTTAGTTTTGTCCTTCGTGATTGTGTACCTACTCAGTAATCGCTGAATGCCAAAAAGCATAAAACTGGTTAAGTGTGTGAAATTTCACTACTTTGCTGAAAAATCGTTGTGATTGTGCATTTCATTTTGCAAAGATTTAAACTTGTCTTATTTCTTTATTTTGTTTAAGCATCGGACATCCTCTGCGTATACGTGAGTATCGACCTGGATGTTGTTGCCTAAACGTTCTGCTTTATTTTCTTTGGTGTTTCGTTTAAGCTTTGGATCACCTCTGCGTATACGGGAGTATCGACCTGGTGGTTAAAGCCTAAACAACTTCAACTTGTTTTATTTTCTTATTTTGTTTAAACATTGGACTTTCTCTGCGTATACGGAAGTATCGACCTGATTGTTAATGTTTAAACATTCTGCGTTGTTTTCGCACATATCACAGTTGATGAAAGTTTAAAGGCATTACTTGAGTTAGTGTATTGCATGATGAGGGGATATGCTGAGATCGTGGGGTCCATAAGAATTTAGTGCAAAATTAATATACCTTAATGTATCGGTAAGCATTTCGAAAGTTTTTAGATTGAGCTTAAGAGGACAATTATATCGTCAATCAACGTGAATCGTTTAGAACTTAAAACGATTAAAAGCTTAACGGTGCTTGTGATGTGTCTCAAAAACTGATATGATCCTCTTACACAAACTCACAAAAATATGTTTGTACATATTTCATTTCTGCATTACATTTCTCTTATTACAAAATCCAAAAGGATTTTAGTGTGTTTTAGCCTAATTTTTGAAAAATCCAAAAAGATTTTCGACAACTGATGTTGAAAAGCTGATATTCAAAATCTCAAAGGCTAAACAAGATGAACAATTGGTTTGGTTAAGATGATGAGAAGTTGGAAGATAATCCTCAAATGTTTAGATGATTCATTAATTTGAATCACAATATTGTGTGTTATATGTTTGAGAATTTTGAGTGAATTCTTTTAGAGTCAAAATTATTTTGTCTTACGAGAGGTTGAGATGTGTAGGTTTCTGATTCTGTTGCTACGGAAAACCAGGCGTCGATCCTAAAAGCACGGAAGCTTGACGAAAGGGGGAGCCTGAAGAAAGAGACTACCAAGGAGGGGAGCAACTAAAGCTTGAAAACAGATCCACGGGGATTCTGTTCGAAAAAGAGAAAGACAAGACGCTACGAGATTGACTGCGGCAATATCCAAGGGGGAGATTGTTAGTGCATTAATGTCTATCGCCTTCGTCAATCCGAGCTGTAGCGAGAAATCGAAGAAATCAAGCTTTATATTGTAATATTTAGATAAAGTTAGCAAGGTGGCGTTTTGGTAATTAATGAGAAGTCTCATTAATTCCAAGGGATATAAATAGGAGAGTTATGACATAAGTTGTAAGACTTTTGCTCATTTTGGTGATTTAGGAGATTCAAGTCTAGGGAGAGAAAGTACTCTCTACGTGATTCTTGTATTGTACACGTCATATCTTTCAATAGATTCACGGTTCTAGTACGTTATTGTGTGTTCGGTCAAGCACGTTCACGGATTCCGCACGTCGAACGTTCGTTACGCAATCGAACGGTGTCAAAACCGGTATCTGCATATCAGAGAGTTTCGATTGAGGATGTTTTAAATCCGCCACCTGCAAATCCAAATCCAATTGCAAGTACAAGTGCTGTAAACGAGTTTTTTAATGGTAATTATGTTAATTCAGATCTCTAAATTGTTCGTATACTTGTTTTTTGTTTAATCGTAGCAATGATTTTATATTGTTGTAGCTGTTTTTTGAAGTTTGAATGTTGATTATATTTTTGATATGAAAGCAACATGCACAAATTCGCTTGTTATTACTCTTACAATTCGCAATTGATTTTTTTTCTTTATGCATTTTCGCATGTTATGGTATAATAAATCGCATATATAAAACAGATTAATCAAAATCATCATTTTCGCATGTTATTGTTCATACAATTCGCATGTGTGTTTGTTCTTTTATGATGAAATTAATATGTCGCATGTACTAGTCCGATAATTCGCACGTGTTTTTGTTTTCTGATTTTGGTTCATGTAGATGAAAGGGTTTACACTCCGGAGGTTCAAGCATCAGCTACACCTGTTGTTGGAATGCAATTTATCTCTATTGAACAAGCATATGCGTTTTACCAATCATATGCTAAGTTAGCTAGTTTTTCTATTCGAAAAGGTGGTGAAGTACACAGTGGTGGTATAATCAAAACTAAGTATTTTGTTTGTTCTAAAGAGGGACATAAGCCACTTTGTATTGACGATCGTTCGAAGTCAAAAAAGCAATTCAAAACAAGGAACATGGGGACTATTAGAACTGGATGCAAAGCTCAACTTATGATTTGCACTGTGGATGGTAGATTATATATAGTAAAGAGATTTGTTGATGGCCATAATCATAAGTTTGTATGCCAAGATGATATTCACATGTTGCCAGCTTACAGACAATTGTCAGATGTCCAGGAGGAGTTGGTTTGGGAACTAGGCACTTTAAACCTTGGTCCTGTCAAAGCTTTCCATATAATGAGGAAACGTTATGGTGGTTTCGAGAACGTTGGTGCCACGGTTGATGATTGCAAAAATTTTAGGAAGCGAATTAACAGCTATATAGGAGAATATGACGCTGACATGGTGATTAATAGGATGACTGACAAAAAACAGTATTTAGCTGATTATTCGTTTGAAGATTCTATTGATGATGACAAACGGTTAACTGGTTTGTTCTGGGCTGATGGTTTATGCAAGCTTAACTATATGGAATTTGGGGATGTGATATCGTTCAATGCAACTTTCAAGACAAACAGGTAAGTTTTTCAAGACAAACAGGTTTTTTTACTAATTTTCACATGTTATATGTCTTCATGAGCTTGTAATATCGCATGTGTAGACATGTTGAAGAAGTGATGTTGAGTATATCGCATGTTATACTGTTTGTTTTCGCATGTGATATCTGTCTTTTTCGCATGTTTTCAATGTATTTTCGCATGTGTTTGTTCAGGTACAAGATGGTGTTTGTTCCGTTCACTGGCATTGACAACCACTGTCGAAATGTAACGCTTGGAGCTGGGTTGTTGGCATCGGAGAGCATTGAATCATATAAATGGCTTCTGAATTCATTCTTAAAGTCATTTGGTCGGCAGCCAAATGTTGTAGTGACGGATCAAGACCCTGCTATGAAACAGGCTATTGAGGAGGTTTTCCCTATCAGCAGAATCAGATTGTGCATGTGGCACATAATGAAAAAAGTGGCAGATAAGGTATAGCATGCTATATTGTCTTTCGTTAGCGTTATGTTTTTTATATCATGTTATAGGCTGATATAAAAATCATTTATTGTTATAGGTTGGACACGAGTTATGCAATAACGATGAGTTTAAAAGGAGGATGTGCGACATTGTATGGACTGATTCCATTGAGCCCGAAGAATTCGAGAGACAGTGGAAGTTGGTGATGATTGAGTTCGGTCTCACAGAAAACAAATGGATTGATGATATGTTTGTGATGAGATCCATGTGGATTCCGGCTTTTTACCGGCACGAGCCAATGTCGGGACTTATGAGAACAACTTCAAGATCAGAGAGTGAGAACCATTTTTTCTGCCAGGTGTCTAATTCACAACTCACTCTTGTAGAGTTTATGAATCATTTTGATGGTGCAATGGATGTCCAAAGGTTTAATCATAGAAAGAATGATCACATTTCAAGATATACTGAGCCTGCTGATTGGAGCGAAACTTCTTTGGAAAAAGATGCTGCTAAGAGATTCACAAGGTCTATATTCTTTGATCAGCAATTAGAGATTTATGGTACAATTTCTGAATGTCTGCCGATGGACACCAAAATAGAGGGTCCACAGATCAGGATTTTGTTGAAGGACTTTAAAGCCCATGGAGATGGTTTATTGGAGGACTTTAAAGCCCACAGATCAGGATTTTGTTGAAGGACTTCAAACATGCGATTTTTTGATAACCTACATGCGATTTTCATTTTTTTTCAGATCATGATCCTGCAATATGCGATTTTGGTTTTCTCATGCGATTTTAAATTTTATTCATTTACATGATTTTTAGACATGCGAAATTGTTATGTTACACATGCGATTTTAATTTTTAATATAATTTTTTTTGGTTTTTCCTATGTGTGGTTCAAGAATCTTGAAAATGATGTAACTGCACAGTGTAGTTGTTTGCGTTTTGAGCAGTATGGGCTGCTATGCAAACACATCTATTTTCTTTTCAAGATGTTTGGTGTTAAAGAAATACCAAACAAATATGTTACGAAGAGAT
Organism: Helianthus tuberosus; assembly: GCA_030545235.1. Taxonomy (NCBI): domain Eukaryota; kingdom Viridiplantae; phylum Streptophyta; class Magnoliopsida; order Asterales; family Asteraceae; genus Helianthus; species Helianthus tuberosus. Next base: position 174,184,125 of record CM060430.1, on the reverse strand, counting down.
GGACGAAGGATGTGGTGCCGAATGAGTTAAATGTGAAGTGCAATCTAAATGTGGGTGGCAAGGATGTGCAACACAAGGCTAAACAGATTGCTCGTGAAATCATCCACACAGGGGAGTATTTGGTTAGCAATTTGATTTCCGACCTTGATCAACTTGTTTTAGTGAGGGATCAAATGATGCAGCTTAAAGAGAGAGTTGTTCAGAGTCGTATAACGAAGCAACTTGATCCAAAATTTGACCGATTTTCAAAGTTGATTGGTTATCAACAACCAGTAACTAATGCTCCTCCTACTGTCCGTGTGCCGGCTGGTATAAGAAACAAAGGTCGCGGCTCGCATAAAAGGATTAAATCTAAGAAGGAACAAATGATCAGCCGCAAAGGGAAAAGGTCAAGGACATGTAGCGTATGCAATGTAAAAGGTCATGATATTCGGACTTGCAAGATTCTAAAAGCCAAACAACAAGGTAAACAGCAAAAAAAAAAGAAGATGAAGGGCGTCCAGATTGAAAATGTTCCCAGAGACAAAGACAATGAGGTCGAAGACGACGAAGAGGAAGATGAGTTTGAAGATTACAGTGGTAGTAGTGATGATGGATCTGAAGAAGAAGATCAGTGGGAGGAGGTTTCAGAAGATGATGAGGATGAGTAGTTTTTTCTAAATGTACATGCGAATTTATACGAAACACATGCGATTGGAGCTAAATGTACATGCGAATTTATACGAAACACATGCGATTGGAGGTTTCAGAAGATGATGAGGATGAGTAGTTTTCGCATATAATGTTATATGAATTCGCAAACTTTACATAAAACACACCCTTTCTTTTTGTCTGAAGTGTTTTTCGCACGTTTGTTATGTATTTCGCATATTCTTATTTTGATTTTCACCCTGCATCATCTTCTTCGATAGTCGGTCCATCGATTTGTTTCAGTTCTGAATTTCCAAATTCATCAGAAGTTCAATTCGCATAAGGATATGGTGAATAGGAATCGATCGTTTTTTGAGTAATTGTTATATTTTCGATTACGTTTTTGATTAAGAATCTTACGTTATGATTTTGAGGTTTTGTTTGCTGATTATCAGGGTTTTTTATTTCGTAATGGACGATTTTAACCTTGGCGGTTTCATATATATATATATATGTTTATTTGATTAATTTAATAGTTAAACACGGGGGTTATTTGAGATGATCCGACGGCCGTGGTTATAGCGTACGTATTGTACGATTAAGCGTATTGTATGATAACCGGCCTCTATATGTATATATATATATATATATATATATATATATATATATATATATATATATATATATATATATATATATCAAAGTATTTGGATAGCTGAAATGTAACAATTTTTTGTTTCACTATTTTATGTAACAACTCATTCACTAATAAGAATTATATATAAATTTATGATTTACATTTTTTTAATACTCAACTCATATAATACATAGATTTATAAGCTAGTGCATATTACATAGTTACACGCTATCATATAAACCAAAATAACACAAACAAACGATGGAAACGACAAACCATATCAAAATACAAAAGAAATATTTGGCCGGAACGGTTAAATCAAAGGGTCGGCTTTGAGTTTTACGTTGACGAATACGTTAAATTACTATTATTTTTAGATATTTTTCTTGGGTTTTGTTTTTTAAGGAAACTGATATTTGATACCTTGGATTCTAGATACTTCATTTCCTACGTTGTTAATGTCAAACAAATATATTCCCCCTTCCGTGGCCCAGTGGTTCCCATTGGGTATGTTGGGCCGGTTCCTCCTTTGGGAGGTCACCGGTTCGACTCCCACTCGTGGTCTTAGGGGGGGGACGTCCCAATGATAGACCGTATCCTACCGAGGCATGGTGCGGTCTTGAGGGCAACCCGGTTTTACCCAGCTGTTACCCCAGCGAGTCTCTCGTGTGGGGGCAGTATGGTTTCCGGGCGAAGGTCAGTCAGAGCGGCAGCCGGGGCCCGATAGAACATCGCGTCTGCGAAAGCTGGGCTGACGGGTAACCGTCCTAGACGGGAACCCGGTGACCAATGGTCAGTACATATCGAAAGTCACCCTTCAAAAAAAAAAATGTCAAACAAATCTTAGGTTGCAATAATTATTTGATTTCCTACCCACAGAAAATAAATAAAACAAAGTAGTACCATTTTGGACATTGGATGTTGTGGCTGTCAGTTTATTATTAAATATTTAAAGAAAATAGTAGAAAGGAGTAACCAGTAACCATTGCGACAATAAACCAGCAATTTTATATATTTTTTTGGTGATGCTCCTTGATATTTTTGGAGATGCGATATTTTTGGAGATGATCCATCAACAGTACATTGGCCCAACTTTAAATATATAAAAAAGAAATGGATTACGTGTCAACCAGCTAGCTTCCTGTTAGTTTGATTTCTTTTCTTTTTTTAACCTAACTAGTAGGGTGCCCGCGCGATGCGGCGGGGGCGACACTTTGGATTGCGGCACTCGTTGCTGGTAGTTTTCTTATTTGTATATGATAACATTATTGTGGTGGATATACGTCTTTGATTTCTTTTCTTTTTTTAACCTAACTAGTAGGGTGCCCGCGCGATGCGGCGGGGGCGACACTTTGGATTGCGGCACTCGTTGCTGGTAGTTTTCTTATTTGTATATGATAACATTATTGTGGTGGATATATGTCATACGTATTACACATGGGAGCCTAACACCTATAATGTCTTGCAATGTTCGATCAACTGCCTCTATCGCCTGACGTTTCGCCATCGATGCCTCATCCCATATAATTAACTTGGAGACCTAATTAGTTGACTTATAATTCCTAAAATTTTGGGACATAGTTTACTATTTATCTACTAAATATCGTAAATTAGTATTAAATAATTCCTAAAATTTTGGGATATAGTTTACTATCTATCTACTAATATCGTAAATTAGTATTAAATAATTCCTAAAATTTTGGAACATAGTTTATCTTCTATCTACTAAATATCAAAGTTTTGTTTTGTTATAAAAATTAATAATAAATAAAGTATAGAAAAACTGTTTTAAACATGTAAAGATTCGTTTGTTAATAAAAATACTAAACAAATGACAAAAAATAAAAGATAAGTTGTTATCGTTATAAAGTAAGTTTATTTTGTTGGTGAAATGATAAAGTTTATAATTTTATTATTTAAAGTCCATAACTTTTTTAAATATCCACATCATACTCATCCAATAAACTTTAATTTTAAAATTTTCGTTTTTGAAAAAGTAAAAAGTAAAAAATAGTAGGTGACTTGTAGGTACGTTTTAAACACCTTTAACTAATGTTAAATTTCATTTTTATAAATATTTAAAAAATCATATTTTTATAAAACAATTTTTATAAAAAAAATAGGATGTAAAAGTTTATATCTTTATTAACTTTATCTTTTTATTTAAGAAATACAAATTATTCGAAAAATCTATAATATTATATAATTATTTTTTCATATCTCGTGTCGTCCAACAGTTTTTTTTATAGAAGGCACTAATGGATATATACGAAATCCTCGTGGAACATGACTGTTAAATTGAATAAGTTTAGTGTGTTTGTAAATACAATCTTGAATTTACTCCAAACCAAGAGGTAGTTTTCATGTTTTGGCCATTCTTGGTAATCGAATTTATCTCTTTGGAAATGATCAAGTACGAACATGTAAATTATATAATACGAACATGATTAAGTACTAAAGTATATTAGTTCAATCGAGATGTAAATTATAAGTGCAATAAAATAACACAAAACATAAACTTCAAATATAAAATAAACTTTATTATTCATGGGATAGTCTAGATCAAACAAAAACAACTGAAAATGAAAAAAACATAAAAACACTTGATATATTTCATCTAATTTCTCTTCTTTTTTGATCCGTTTTTTCTTGTTTGTGCTCGAATCAGCAGTATCATCTAATTCATCTTCTTTCTCATCGTCCTCAGAATCATCTAAATTTATAACCTCGACCCATTTCCATTCAGTGAGTCTCTTAGATCTTTTCTTTTGATTCTCATACTTCCGATCCTTAAAAAACAAAAATTTAATAAAAAAGTTAAAAAATGATTAAATAAATTTTATAAAAAGAACAAATATTGAATAAAAAAATTTTAAAAAGATTAAATAAATTTTAAAATTACCTCTTTACTAAATTGACGTTGAAGATTAGACTTGTATGGACTGAACATTGCACCATAAGAAATAATTTCAACACTATTATCACCATCATCATACAATAAAACACCAAATAATAACATAACAAACTTGTTAATATGAAAGATTATAAGCGAAAATATTACTTAAAAACTAACAAAAGCCTGTTCGACAACTGGGGTGTTTAAATTGGTGTGTTGAATCTGAAAAATCAAATAAGTTAGTATTCACATAAAAGTAAATAAAAGAAAACAATTATTCATTATTGCGATATAACAAAACTTATCATAGAACCGGCCTTAGATTTTTCAATATCGCATGCTTGTTTTTTCGCATCAAGTGAACTCAGAACTGGCTCCATATTTTAAATCTGTTTAGCAATAGAAATGTAGAATTGTGAGTGTTTGCTAAGTATTTATAGTAGTCCATTAGGGTTTAGTTTTAGATTAGTCATCCATTTATTTAGGAAGTTTGTTGTGAGTTTTAAGTTTTTAAAATAAGATGCACATATCCTGTTTAGTTTGTTGTGGCATGTTTAATAGGAAGTTTGTTATGAGTTTTATCTATACTATATTAAACATGCCACAACAAACTGACTCTGTACAAGTAAAATTAGGGAATATTTTAGTTTATTAATGCCGTTCAAAACAAAAAACTTGGGTAAAAAACAAATGTTAATGCACGGTAGCTAGGTAATGGTCAAAGCTGGCTTGGGTAAAAAACAAATGTTGGCTTTAATCAATTGTACATTTACGCATCGGCTATTTGTACTTTATGAACGCACGGCGAAACTAAAAAAGACAACTATCGAAACATTTAAAAAAATGTGCCGATCGTCATGGTACCTTCGGATTTTTTTAAAACATTACGGGTTGTAAGATATCGCAGGAATACATTAAAGAATTAAAGAGGGGGGGAAGTGTAACTAATTACCCATAATTATGTTAAATGTCAAGGATTTAAATGTAATAGATTGAGGGACTAAAAAATAAGTATGGTTTAAAAGACCACTTTACTCTCATTCTAGGGGTTTATTTATAAATAATGGGGGAAGAATTTCTTAACTTTTGGGAATCCTTCCCTCATGTATTATAATATAGTATAGATAACTATTTTTTGTCATATTGTAAAAAATAAAGTTCAATATACATTGCAAAAAATTGAGTTGGTATAGTAGTTTGTGTGCACCCTACTCAAATGATGAACCCAGATTCAATCCGCATTGGTTTTTTTTTTTTTTTCATCTCTTCACTTCTTAAATTATAATGATGGTATTTTTTTATGTATAATTTTTAACTATTCAGAGGCAAATGTTTAACTATTCAGAGGCAAATGTCTGAACCATTCAGACATGAGACATCTGCTCGTGAAACAAACAGTCTGAACCATTAAGTGTTGAACCAGTAAGATGTCTGAACCAGTAAGAGCCTCATTAAGAGGTAAACAAACAGCCCCTAAGTTTTAATGTTTTTTCATATTTCTCCTCTTAACGAAGTTTAAACTTTTTTTATGATTTTAAATTTTAAATCTTTTCTAATATCTATAGTTACTTTTAAATAATGGATTCGATGCTGATATTCGTTTTTATAAACACGTGTTGATATATTTGTGTCCATGTCACGATTTATTTTTTTTATTTTTCTTTGGTTGCTATATTGAGTGTCGGTACCAGAACGAACCAAACTGATACCGATCAAAATATACTTTATGCAAACACAAACAATCCAATACATGCATACATGTGTTATACTTGATTCGTTAATCTGGGGTTATACTTTTTGTGATAAACATGTCATTAACTTCGTACAAATCTACCCTTAATATATATAGCGCTATAGGAGTAACGCACCGCCCGTGTTCGTGAGGTCATGTTAAGTCTTTAAACATTGCTTTAAACCGTGGGATGACTTGAATATTCACATATTAATTTTACGTTAATCTTGATAACTTAGTTTGCCATGTGGATTCGTTTAAAACTTGTATACTTATGCTATGTATTAAACTTGTGTACTCGGCAATGCTTTGTGTGTTGAACTATACTTTTAAACATGTTGCAGGTTGATGATGATGATCTTGATGAAACCTAGTAGGGACGATTTTAGAAACACATATTTAATTACTAGATTTTGTTATCTTATTATCGTTAAACATTGTTGTACTTTGAATTTCTATTGTTGTACTTGAATTTCATATCTTGTAACTTAACAATTTTGTTATGAATGAAATCGGTTTTGAATTAAATATTGTCACAATAGTGTTATGATGCGATGAACAATCTCGTTCTTCTCACTCTGATTTTTTGTCATCGGTTGGGATGTCACGTACCCCTTTAGTAATCTGTATATAAAGGGAAACTTACTAAAGGTAATTACATTCATTGAATAATTACCCATTCATAATATAGGGATAATGATAAAATTAATGATCAATTTTTTCGATAAATGATAATAACGACAATATAATATTTTTATAATCGATATATGAGAATGGATTCAATACTAGTTTTTATTTACATTTAAGTCTTTGACTACGCTGTTGGATGACGGTAATGGTGGACATTGTAGCAAACGTGGTCTCTTATTCATCTTTCATTTTCTTTTCAATTTTGTATAGATAGATAGGGTAAAGTTATTCTACAAAAGCTTCTAATTGTAAGAAGTGTAAGAAGGATTTATAGAGTGACAAGTGTCCAATAACCTAAAACTAAACCCACTACATCACCACCAAAAACCTAAACACCCACCCCCACCCCACCCTACCACCACCCAAAAACCTAACCCCCCCACCCCACCCCACCCAAAAACCTAAACCCCCCACCCCCCGGCAAAAAAAAAACAAAAAAAAAACTATACCTCACCAAAAAAACCCCAATATATATAATATAGATATATAATATGATATAACAAAAGGGGGTAGAGAAATACTTTATTTTTACAATTTGTTGCTTGGTTATTGTTTTGTATAGATATAATAAAAGGGAGAGAGAAATACTTTATTCTTATAATTTGTTGTTTGGTTATTATATTTTTACAAGTATACATTATATGACAGAGCATGCACAATGCTGACTCAGTATTTATTCTAATGGGGTCTATTGTTTTGATGTTCAGAATTTTCACAACAAAATATTAATATTTTCGGGTCGATCCTTGTTCGGGTCAGGTCAGAGCGAGGAAAATATAACAAATATATATAACTATTACTCATTAGAAAACACACAATAAAAATACGATGTCATTTTAATTTCTAAACTTAATATTCATAGTAATAAATCTTGAGTAAAATGCCCGTATAGTCCTTGTGGTTTTGTAAAATAACACCTATAGTCCCCAACTTTTGGAAATTACATCAGTGCTCCCTGTGGGTTGACAGTTTGTTATTCGGATAGTCCCTAGAGTGGATGTCTATTAGTTTTCTCCTTAACTCCATGTAAAATGACTAACATGTCCTTAGTATTGAATTAAATGGGCCCCAACGTCTAAACCCCTTCCCCCTTCTATCTTCTTTCTCTCTAAAGTCTGAACACAGCACCGTTGCACCATCACTCACCTTCCACCGACGTGCACCGTGCGCCGGATCCTCCACCATAACCACCATCCTCGCTAGATATTCACTGAAGACTGAATGTGCCGTCGTGCATTTCGCTACTATCTCCGAGTTGAGGTGAATCCACAAAACAAGCGTTCATCGACTGACATCGTGTGTGCCGAAACAAACCTTGAGATGACCTCGTTGGCTTTATGGTGGGTTTCCATAAGGTCTATAATCCAGATTTTATGGTGGGTTTCGACCGATCGTAGTTCGGAACTTCAACCAAAACCAACCTCCACCACCATATCGCCGGCAACCGGCAACCAAATCTGAAATAACTTTCACGATCTCATCACCTAGTAGAAAACGTGATGTTTTTGGTCGGTTGGTGCAGCTGAAGACTTAGGTAGCTGTTGTAATCAGTGGTTGCAGGCGGCACGACTGTGAGAGTGATGAACAACGTGGATGGCTGTGAAAGCCGCCATCAAAGTCTCTTGATTTCTCCTCCTGATTTCCTTTGAACCAGTCATCATCGTGGGTCATCGTCTTTTGTGTTTCAAATTGAACCATTACCAATGTTGAATATCAACTTCAAATGGCTTCAAAATGCCTTTTGGTTACGATGTTTGGATCTAATTCTATAATGTCTCCATTGGATTTTGATTTACCGTTTGGATTTTGATTAATGGTTAAGTATTGTTAGTAGTTTTTGTGTTTGGATTTTGATGATAACATTGCTAGTATTATTATTATTATTTTTTTTTTTGGTTTTTGATTGGCTCACATCTGTAGAGAAGAAGGGAAGGGGTGGGGTGTTATATTTAAATGAAGGTGAGGCTCATTTAATTTAACATAAAATGGAAAAAAAATTGAGTCTCTTTAAAACACATACAACCACAAAACCACTCCACCATGATGAATAATCTAACTAACTTTGAAGAAAATGGATATATATACACACTTTAAAAGGGTATAAGGGAAAAAAGTCAACAAAAGATGGCGTGAAGTTATGTATATTTACTATTCATTATAATGTGACAACTACTATTCATTAGCTTTATTTTTTAATATATATATAATACTAAGGGCATGTTGGTCATTTTACATGAAGTTAACGGATAAAACTAACGGATATCCACTCTAGGGACTATCCGAGTAACAAACTGTCAAACCACAGGAAGCACCGATGTAATTTCCAAAAGTTAGAGACTATAAGTGTTATTTTACAAAACCACAGGGACTATCCGAGCATTTTACTCAATAAATCTTTAAACAAATAGACAAGTAACAAAATTCAAGTTATAAAACTAAAAAAATTCAATTAGTTTTACTTGTAGAGAGAAGGCGTCTATTTTTTCACTTTTAGATTTGAATTACATTTAAAAAAAACATAAAAAAACGGGTTGTACAACTTTTGAACCCATAACCTTTCGTTGGTAAAGAGGGAGGTTTACTAGTTGCAACTACACTTACCTTTTCTTTGTATGGTGTCCACCTAATTATACTTACTGAGCCCTCATAAAATTTAATATACCAGATCTACTAATTTTTTTGAAAAACAATGGAGTCCAGAGACCCCGACCCACTCTATGTGGGTCTGCCCTTGTGCACAATGTTATGAGATAATTCACTTCTGTTACGATAAACAGAAATGGGACATTTGAACTTGAAAATTTTTACAAGAAAAATCATATGATTCATGCAAGTGGTGTGCAAGATCCACTTGATCCAAAAGCTCATTTTTAATGCAAACATCCTAAATCATTTGTCAAAGATTTAGATTTGTAACAACATTGTTTTATAACCATAAACAATATATTGATTATTCACAAAAGGTTCATAAATGACCGTCGTCAAGCAACCCATCCCTCTATGTTAAAACATATGTTCCACTCGGATCAAAGCAAAATATGATCATAGACAACCTGATGCCTTCTTCATTTGCTCGTTACCACGTATCGACAAAATATACAACTGAAAACTTACTTAGATAATAAAGCCGATCCATAAGAGCAGACCATTCGGCTACAACCTCAAAACTCATCGGGTACCATAGATTTGACTCACCGTCAATAGACATTACGTTTTAAATTGGCTAAATACTCACTTTCTTCGGCTATAATAGTACCCACCACCTGTATGATGCGGATACCTATGGCGGGACCCAGACCTGCCGCCATGACCTTCCCACGAGTGCCCTCTGTAGACAACCCTACCACCGCCACTTTGACTCCAGCCAGCTGGCAAATTCCCCAACGCATTTAGTTCCTCTTCTTCTCTATCATTATATTCTAAAACCAATCTCTTAATATCTTGTTTCTCTTCTAACTCCGCTGCTTCTTTCTGTTTTGTGCTCTGCACAAGAGAACAGTCACTAGGTATGAGCATCTGTTTTGTTTGCTGTTTACTGCCTCGTTTGACCAGGACTTTGACCTGCACTTCCTTACGTTCTCCAGACTCGTAATCTATTGCCTCGTCAGCACTTTCTCCCTCACTCACCCTTCCGGGGTGATCTCTTGTGGACCCCTCGAAAACGTTCATCGGTATCATCATGTTTAGCGTTGGTCGGGCCCGCAACTCCAGTTTCCTCGAATCCAAGCTTTCCTGCATTAGAGCCCTAAATTCCCGGTCAAAATCGGCTTCTTCCTCAGGGTCAACTCGCATCACTTTCTGCCTAACATGAATCTCGTCATCCTCGTCGGAAGCTTGACCATCCTGGTCAACATAATCGTCATCGCTGTCACATGCGTCGTCATCAAGCTCTTCCTCGTCATCGTTCCCGTCAGGATCCATTGTGCTACCTTGTGATGCACTGTCATATCCTCCGTTACCTTCTTCATGGGTCCCGCCGTTTTCTTCAGTACCATTTGCAATAACTTGACCATTGACAGACGAGTTTCCAGAAGCAACAGGGTTAATACTCGGTTTTTCCTGCAACAGGCGCTTCTCGCCACTAACCTTTTCGGTTAAAACCGTGCGTTCATGCTCCTCAAGCTGAACCAGAGCAGCATCAACCTCTTCAATAGTTGAATAACGAGTCATGTTGGGGCGTAAATCAGCAAATAAGTCCTGTATAAGATTAAATTATTAAGTTACAAAGATCTAACGAGTGTATCAAATTGTAACATGGCAATCAAATTGTAACCTGCAAGTCAAATTCTATATCGAGAGGAAGTGCGCCTTTACTGAGTATGTATCGTTGAAAATGAATCAAAAATCGATCCAGTTTTCTCTTCGATGAACCTCGACCAAAGTAGTGCCCACAAGTCTCAAGAAGCGTGATTATCATTCTAATTCTAAAGCAGTCTTCAGGCGGATCAAGTACATCTTGCTAAACGAAGAGATAAGAAAGCATTAGAGATCAAAAAACAGATTAAAATATATAAAAGATTCACTTGTACCTCTTCAGTCCCATGACCAAAAACAAGAATCAGATATAACGTATCGAAAACAACTGAAGAATCCACATGTTCATAATTGTATAGCTCGCCTAAAAACCGCATATGAGCAATTCGTCGTTGTTGCATCCCATACTCATTTACCTCCAATCCTAGCCGAATTTCCTCCAAGACCTGTAAAAGAACAATTGATAATATCATGCAAATATTATTTACATCTGCTAAACTTTAACAATATTAATATATAACTATTAACTAACCTCGTCGACTACAGCAACTGCAAACTCATCATGATAGCGACTCAATCCAGCAGTTAGTGAAGCAATCAAATGAATTTGACCATATTTTCCTTTGTGAACCTTCAAAAAGCATTTTAACAGATACGGTTCGCATTCACTCCATGGTAGCTTACGAAGTTGTCTCAATACTTGCTCGATTGAAGACTTATCCAGGTCTGTGAAAAGTAACTTTCTAATATACTGCACAAGTTATCAATGTCAATAAAATATCATGAACACATGTCCTTATAATAAAATAATAATAATAATAATAATAATAATACCTGATGTAAAGGAGGACGAACTTTAGAGACTCTCGCAGACCGTTCAGGTGGTTTGCACAAGTAATATGCGTTTTCCACAAGGGTACTATGCCTAGGATCCAAATTCTTAACGTTTTTTAGGCGCATGAGGATTTCTAACATGTTTGCCATACGCACATTGGTATCCGGGTGCCGGTAAAGATATCTGCCACACGTCTCGAGGAGATTGCATGCAACATCTATGTTGTGATGGGTAAAGTCATCTAAACAAGCCTTTAAACAGCTGAAAATGAGCCCAGATGGTGCAATCTTAAATTTGCAAAGCTCTCCGATAAAACGAATGTTCCTGATCTTAGTCTCGATGTTCATTTGATCCTGAGACATTAATGATGATGAATAAAAAAATATAGAAAGTACGTTTTATCAAAAAATAAATAATAAAACCTTTTTATTGATGAGGAAGTTGAATTCTTCCTCTAATAACTGCAAAAGCGTAGAAGGTACGTCCTTCATGCAAGTTGACAGTGTGGCAACCATGCGCGAGTAGTATGGTAGCAGTTCTAAAGAGGTCCTCGGTACGTTGAACAAAGCTCTAGCAAGCTTTTTGCGGGATGATTTTGAATTTAGATAACAAAACTCCACCTGAAATTTCACATAAATTACAAACCAATTAAACGAACTTAACATGCAAGTGGAGAGATCTTAAAGGGAAAGTTATAATACAGTCAACTGGTCAATTAAATCACGGCTAACGCAGCCCGGAAGCCTCTGCAACAAACCATCCAAGTTGGTTCCTTCGGGACCTCTAGGCTTATCCTTCTCAGTTTCACCATCGTTTTCTTTTCCTTTATCTTTTTCGTCTTCATCTTTCTTTTTTTCACTTTTACGGTCGGTTAAAACTGCAGCATCCACAGAAGTATCTCCAGTGTCATGGGCAGCAACGTGACCTTGGTCAGGCTCAGGTGCTATATCCTGCATAATTTTTAATGTATAATGTTTTTTTTTAATTAACGTGAAATGATATTTAGAATGTTGGATCTGTAAAAGTACTTACGGTTGGTTGATCTTGTGTTTTTGATGATTGATCGTTCACTTTCTGCTCCGCTTCTCCCAGTAATACAGCAGGAACAAATGCTCTAGAAAATCAAGAGCATAATGTACCCAACATTATATATACTATAAATATGCTATTTTGTCAACACCAAACAACTTTAGCACCTCAACTTTAATAATAATAAACTTTTGCTCCTCAACTTTAATAATGACATGTTTAGCCCCTCAACTCTAATAATGACGCGTTTAGCCCTCAACTTTAATAATGACACGTTTAGCCCCTCAACTTTAATTAACATGTTTAGCCCCTTAACTACATCATACAACTTTAGTCCCTCAACTTTAATAATGACATGTTTAGCCCCTTAACTAAAACAACTTTACCCCCTTAACTTTAATATTAAACAACTATAGCCCCTCAACTTTAATAATGACATGTTTAGCCCCTTAACTAAAACATCAAACAACTTTCACCCTAGCGATTTGATTATTTTTATCTACGTTTTGAACCCGTTGTGGAGCACGGGTGGTAACCCACTAGTTTCTATGTTTAAAAATGAACAATTATTTGTATATCTATCTAAAAAACAAACCTGAGATCAGGTAAGCATTCATAAAAGCTTTTAGTATCTTCATCGTCCCATAACGCCTCGGCAACAGAAGCTTCTTTTCCAGTACCAGGTGATGCCACATCATCACCAATTGCGAGCCTTGTGTGGCCATCCTCAGGCATTACAGGTGGTTGCATATCAAGGGCTTCAGCTAAACTATCACACCAGAAATTTAAAAGACATACAAATTAGAAATATATAAAAAATACAAAGTAAAAAAACACAGTTAAATTAAATAGCAAGAACTTACGCAGACACACCCCGATACAACTGGTCATAAGACTTCCGTAGTTTTTCATACGAAGAAGCGTTTTCCTCGCTGAGCTCACCTTTCGAATTTAAAATCTTCGCATTCTCATGCTCTAATTGACGCAGTGACTACAGAAGAAAACATTTAATCAAACAATTATAAATTATATGATTTCCCACTGTTTTAAAATATATAAGAACTCACAGTGTGCTCAGAGCGCAGTAGTTCAACTGCTGCATCATAATATGTCTGAAATGCCTTTTTGAAGACCTTCTTATGGTCCGCAGTGATATTAAGCCCCTTAAAAAACTGCATAGTCCAGTTAATATAAAAAAATAGATACACCCTTAAAAATGAAAAAAAGATAGTGCACCTCTTCAACAAGATCTTCTCCAGCATGCGGGAGTCCTATGAAGTACCTTGCTTGTCGAGCAAAACTAGCAAGAAGAGACAAGTTTGTATGAGCTAAATCTCTATCTTTTAGGTGTTCTAAACTCACAAGATCCTTAATAATAGTCACAAAAACGGAAGCGTCTTCTATGACTCCGTCAAAAAAGAGTTCTAGAAGGAGTTTTAAAGCGCTGCGTTTCTTCATGGCCTTCAAATTCCGGTCTGCATCTACATCCTCTGCAGATTTCCCAGGAAAGAACGTTTTCATGAGCCCTTGGACCAACGTTGGAGAAAAGTCTTTGTATCTTTGATGAAGCAATGAACAGACCTGATTGACAGAACATAAATATATAAAAACCAAAGCTCGTACAGTTGTATAATCTATATAAGCGGTGATTACCTGAACTGCAGCCTGTATGTCTGAACTTTTCAACTTGGCATCACATATTGCAGCCACAGCTTCGCTAACGAATTTACTTAAGTTGACGTTTTTTAATTCATCCATTAAACTTTCACGCTGCTCTTCATTGATCTGCTTAAGTTTCTTAATGACTGCTGTATTACGCTTGATGCTGGAGTCCAATGTTCGTAGTGCACCGGAGTCTGGTGCAATACAATCAAAAGAATTTTGATATTTAATTATAGAAGCTCTAGAAGTGGTGATTACATGGTAGATTATTTTACAAATGGTGTTCCGTTTTATGAGTACTAACCAGGTCTTTCAGGATTCAGATTAGTTTGACGAAGGGCTAATTTTGCTACTAATGACTTCTTTAATTCTTCACGACGAGATGCCTGCAGCAAGAAATAAGCATAGATGATCCTCATGCTATTATAAAAATATTCATATTTTCTACACTGAAAAACGATGTACCTCATCATCTTGCTTGCTCTGGCTATCACCAACACCATGTGAATCCTCATCAGGGTGTTCCATCTTCTTACTTGTAACAACAAACTGCAACCTGCTAATTATAATTTGATGGAAATGCTTAGTAATAAGCAAACCGCCATGTAAGATGATGAAATACCATACTTGCAGGTGTTCACACGTTACAAGGAGATGGTCTCCAACTCATGGTGAGTAGCTAAATACCATTCGGAATACCTTTTAAGTAGTGAATCTAATATTCATGTACATCTGATATTAAGCACGCTGACTATGGCAAGTGACACAATCGAGTTTCAGATGTGGTGTGTTACACAAAGACATGAAATTCTAAAGATCACTACCCCCACCCCCCACCCCACCCCAAAGCTGAGATCCTATTAATCCAATCAATGTGCTGATGCCATGCAGCCAGCACACATGTATTTCCCTACACTTTAAGTACCCTAAACGCCCTTCACAGAACTGCAGGCCAACTTTGAAGCAGATACAGTATAGAAACAGAAACAAAGATAATGCAGAACACTATTTGACAGCAAAGGGGTTCATGATCATTCACTGTGTCCTAACTCCTAACTCCTATATTCATATTCTTTCACTGTACCCACAACTACAGTTATAAGACACAAAGAAACAACTACAATCATCAAAATCAAATGCGAAGACAATGAAGATTAAAACTCCTAAAAACCCTCCAAACATGAGAAGAAAAGAAAACTCTCCGTACACGTGTTTTGTTCCATCTATCATCAACTATTTTACACTAACTGGCAGCAACATTCAATAAACTGAATCCAAAAAAAAAAGCTAGAGCCTAGAGGATGTTGCAAATTTGGTGATATAATACTTCAATTGTACAAGTGAAAACATAGGTACACAACAAACTAAAAAAATAGCTTTGAATTGTAGCCCTAATTTGAAAGGGAAGTGCGAACCTGCAGAGATGTAGGGATCCTTGAAATTAT
Source organism: Helianthus tuberosus (assembly GCA_030545235.1). Classification (NCBI taxonomy): domain Eukaryota; kingdom Viridiplantae; phylum Streptophyta; class Magnoliopsida; order Asterales; family Asteraceae; genus Helianthus; species Helianthus tuberosus. The sequence continues at coordinate 174,168,315 of CM060430.1, read as the reverse complement.
CTACTTTTCTTTCTTTGTTACAACGTTTCTGAGTTATTTATGAGATCAATTGGTATGGGGAAATTAGGGTTCGTATTGGGGTAAGCGGAAGGTGAAAAATAATGTTTGATTATTTTCTGTGTCGTGAAAACGTGCAATACAACGTACATGATGTACGGAGATTAAAAAAAATCGAAATTTTCTTTATCTTCCACTCACAGCCAATTTCAAAATATATTAAAAAATTATAGAGGTGAAGAGTGTCTATACAGATGAATAGTAACATTTTCTCTCGCCTTCACTCACAACCACTTTTTATACTCTTTATATTATAAAAACTTCACACACAGAATTTGATGGTATGGATGTGAATGTTTTTAGGCAAAATGAACTTTATATTTTTTTATTTTTTGAACATAAAACTTTAATAAACAAGCAAGCCCTCAAATAAAGGACCGCTTAAAATAACCTTACAAAATATACAAAGGGAACTTCACCCACTTTTGTCACTCAATATTTTTAATACTAGAACGATGTTTAAGCCAAAGATACGTCCTCGACTTTACAATCGCTACAACCTCTAAAACTCTAGGTGAAGAATCCGGGAATACCTTCTTGTTGCGCTCCTTCCACAATGCCCAACATGTAACCATAATAATACCCCGGAGTATCTTCTTGCCCCACTTAATCATCTTCAACGAACTCGGCCACTTCAACAGGTCTTCGATAGAATCAATGCTAGACGGGTATAACAACCCTCGAAAACACCCTAGAACGCTCCATAATCTCAAAACGGACCCGTGCAACGTTAATTTTAATTAAAAATGAAAAATCAAGAAAAATCCACCTGTCGCGGGCCGCGACAGGATTTAAGGGGGTGTGTCGCGGGGCGCGACAAGCCTTTCTTGCCGGACACCCCCCTTATGCCACGTGGCATAACACGCGTCAAGCCTAGGTTAGTGACCAGGCAACCCTAGCCGTAGCTAGGGTGCCCTCGCGGGGCGCGAGAGAAACAGGAGTGGCTGGTCGCGGGGCGCTATGTGGAAAGCATTTCGGAGATGCAAGATGTCTCGTGGATGCTGTCTCATGTTCGGTATACAGGAAACAAGGATACGTGGGTCTGGGGGACGGATAGAAGTGAGTAATTCCCGGTTGCAGCTGTCAAAGAATGGATGAGAAAGGACCGCTATGTGCAGCCGAACAGGTTATGAGGTGGGAGACGTGGGTGCCGATTAAAGTTAACATTTTGATGTGGAGGATTGAAAAGGACAGAATCCCGACCCGTTTTGCTCTGGTAAGGAGGCGGATAGAGATCACGGACAGGTCATGTCCGATGTGTGACACAGATGACGAATCGGTGAACCATCAAATTGTTGGTTGTGGTTTCGCATATGGGGTGTGGAGTAAAATATGGAATTGGTGTCAAGTTCTCCTGTTGTCGCAACCCTCGACCCCACCCCCGAAGTGGGAGCCGCGAACCAATCAAGTGGTATCGGTGTTTATTAATTTGGCAGCGGAAATGAGACATCAGGATCGTAGTTAAGAAATAATTTCAGAGATTGTAAACACCAAACTTTTATATTAAACAAATGTGATAAAAACCCATATTTTATTTATAATATGTTTATAGGAATAAACCCTAGTTTGCTGAAAATATAATATCTTCTTTTATTCAGGTTGTTTAAAGCCACTTTCTTTAAGCCTTCAGTGCTCCATAGCTGGCTTCTTATAGCTTCACATTAAGTTACCTAAACGTGTTTTAAAAATATTTTATCAGCAAGAAATACTGGCGAGTACATTCCATTTTGTAAAAACATATTAGTTATAACTTCACAGTATTAAGAGCGATTACAATGTTTATATATAACCAAAAACTCCAAGTACTTGTCACTCGACGGATCTATGACTATGGTCATATCACACATTGGCTACCCATATCCAATTGTGAAGATTATCAAGTAATGTATACAAAACCCCATAATACTGGCAATATTTTTGTAACAACTCTCATCAAATTTATTATTTCTTATTTTATTACGTCCAATAGGAAACCCTAATTGAAACCCCCAAGTAATATTGCATGACCCCTAAAATTTTCAGAACAATCGGAACTAGGATCAGGGCCCCTAAAACTCAAGGGGGGTATTTCCTAATCGTTATTATCCTCACAGTTTGCTGTAGGATTTGAATTTCGTCGAATTGTGACTCACCAAGGCTTTGTTGGACACGAACCTACCCTACCTTAAAAGTGACCCGTCGCGCCACGCGCCAGGACCAGGTGGGTCTGGCGCGCCACGCGACAGAACCCCTTTTTCAGTATAAGTATCAGGGGTTTGGCGCTTGAATGGCACTGTTGGTTCGACGTTAAAATTCAATTTGTACGCTGAGATATCATTTGTTTACTCCAAAAACACACACAAGTACGAAATTCTGCCGCGATAACAGGGTAATAACTCGATCACTGCTACGATTCATTAGAGATTTTCCACATGTGATCTAACGGCTTTTGAGGGCTCTCGGGGGGTGCAGACACGTGTCTGACCCCCAACGGTGTGATGCTTCCCTTAATTAATGCCCAGCCGGAGAAGTACAGTGTTTCAGACGAGATCCTCTTCTTATCGAGCATTAAATGAGGTCTGTTCCAATGCTAGCTGTTTTCCCGCCCGTTACAAAAGAAGGGAAACCTTAATGGACAAGGTAACTCTATCTTGTGGGCTTTTGTGTAATTGGGCTTTCGTATAAATAACCTAAAGCGGGTGAAGTGGGCTTCCCCACTGGCCCGTCGTCAAGTCATCTTTAGTCCCTGGTTCTGAGACCCGAGGCTCATGATCCGGGGCTGAGACACAACCGCTAAAAGGATGGTTTTCTTCCTGTGGGTCCATTCCTAGTCAGTTATAGTCTACCGTCCCCACTAATCATCACATCGCCGAACACCTATAACGGGAGTTAATCCCCTAGTAACACGTGCCCCCTTTTTGAATTTTGAAGAGACTATTGACATGACGGTTACCTGCATATCAGTTGCATCCCTTTAAATACCCTGTTCCCCTTTCCGGTTTCTTATTCAAACACTTCAATTCCTCTTCTACTTCGTAGCCATTCTTCTGAATCATAGTTTCTTCTCCGATCATGAGTCGTAGCGGCCGTTCATCGATAAGATCCATACTGACGGCAAAGGATTTGAAATCCTTCGTTGAAGCGTACAACATCCCTGAACAATTTTCTCCCTCTTTGCCTGGCCCTAACGAGCCGGCGGAGTGCACACCAGACAGGATACCCATTTATACGCTGGCTTTCTCCTCCTATGGGGTTCGGTACCCTCTTTCCACTTTCAAAGTTTCTTTGCTTCGTCACTTTGGTGTCCATTTTTCTCAGATTCACCCTTTAGGGCGTATGAGGGTGGTCCATTTTGAGTTATCCTGTGCAGCCATCTCGGGAGAGCCCTCTATTCCCTTGTTTTGCATGTTCTACAGGCTTATTTCGGACGGAGATTGGTTTACCTTTGCAAAACGACAGAACAATGTCTCGAAGACCTGTTACAGTTTCATGCCTACCTCCACTTATCCAAAGGACTGGAAAAGCAGATTCATCTTTGTTTCTGCCGCTATGTTGCCGGAGTCCCCTCTGCCGAAGGATCTTGATGCCGCAATCGAAGACGCTGTTCCTACTCTTTCCGCAGCCGAAACCCTTCAGTGGAAACGGATGTGCGAGAATCCAACGAGGGCATTCACTTTTTCTGAAGGGATGCTTGCCATGGGAGGGTTGAGTCCCTCCTATCCGGTTCGTCCGAGGGCTTTTTTCGGCAAAAAGGGTACTTCTTTGTTCTTGATCTGTCACTTATTGTTAGTGTCTTAAAGATCGTGCAGTCATCTTTAGTGTCTCTTTTTTGTGTAGAGATAACTTTGTGGAGGCTACTTCAGGGTGATTCCAAAGATGTTAAGTATGTGGTTGACAACGAGATTGATCCTAGGTTGAATGCGGAGGTGCAGGTTATTGGGGGATCCACCCAGGCCGGGGGCTCTATTGTCGTGGGTGGTGACGAGGAGGAAAGTTCTCCTGACTTTCCTCCTGTTCATCCCTCTGGCCAAAGCGATGACGAAGATGTGGAAATCCAGCTAGTTCGTAAGAGAAGATCTGCCAGTCCTCAGCCAGCCCCTGCTCCCCGTAACATCCGTCAAAGACTTCGGAGTGCCAGTGGTCAAAAACCTCCTCCTTCATCGAAAGCTGCTTCTGATCTCCCTCCTGCTGGGGTCAAAGGTTCCCTGTCTAAACACCTGAGGTCTTCGAGCTTAGTGAGTGCTCCTCTGCTGGTGAGCTTTATCTTCCCTTGATCTCATTTTTTCTGTCTTTTGCCTTGCCTCTGATGTTCTTTTTCTTACTTCTTAGGGGAGCTCCCGGGAGCCCATAGAGGTTCCTACTGGTCCCTCTTCTTCCCGTGTCCGGGATAAGACCTCTGAGGTGGGGATAACTAGTTTTTCCTTAGCTTTCGAGCTTTCTCCCTCCCATGCTACTGGGACTAGCAGACCCACTCTCCTCGAAGGTCCTGCTCATCGGTCTCCTCTTGCCCCTCTGTTTGCCAATGCCATCTCTTCTGCTTATGTCCCTAAATGGAAGGTGACTGGCTCCTCAGTGATAGGGACTCCCGAAGCCGCTAGGGACTTTTTGAACCTTGCTGTTCCTCCCTCACACAAATTTGTAAACTCTGCTCTGAGGGACGACCTCTTCGAGGATCAGTATAGCATGTCCCTGTGTGAAAGCTTTTTTAGGGGCGCTGGGATGTTGCAGAGAATCGACGATCTGAGGAGGGCAAATGAAGGGCTTAAGGCTGAGCTTAAGGCTTCCCAGTCTGTTGTTGCTGGGCTTAGGTGCCAAGTGGTTGATGCTGAGAGGAAGTTGCAGGAGGGGAAGGTACATAGTCTTCTCCCCCCTCCCCCCTTTTTTTGTACTTATTGATTTTTTATCCAGGGAGCTGGAGCTATGCTTGAGAGGAAAGAACGGGTTTGGGAGCGGGAGATGGCAGAGCTGGAGCTATCCCGGAGACCCGTTGCTCCTGTATCTATCTGCCTCGAAAATGACCATAAGTGCGGTCGTGATGGTAGAACGGGAAGGGAGACTGATCCCCATATATTTCATCAGCAGAACGCTTAAGGGGCCCGAGGAACGATACATGCCTCTGGAGAAACTCGCATTAGCTCTCGTCTTCGCATCCCGAAGACTCAGGAGGTATTTCCAAGGGCACAAGATTACCTTAATGACCGATCAACCCCTTCAGAAGGTACTCAGGAGGCCGGAGTTGTCAGGACGGTTAGCTAAATGGGCTGTGGAGTTAGGGGAACACTCTCTGGAGTTTAAGCCCAGGACGGCCATGAAGGGTCAGATACTGGCCGATTTCTTAGCAGAAGTCCCTGAGGACGAAGAGAAGGAACTGTTAAAATGGGAAGCCTTAGAGAAAGAAGAAAGAGAGAAGGAAGACGAGGCGGTGTGGAAGTTACTCACCGACGAAGCATCTAGTGAAGAAGGGAGTGGGGCAGGAATCACACTGATAAGCCCCGAGGGGGTCGAACTGACGTATGCCATAAGGTTGGACTTCGAGAACACCAACAATACTGCAGAGTATGAGGCCCTCCTAGCGGGAATGAGGCTGGCACAAAAAATGAAAGCATGACACGTAGAGGCTAGCACTGATTCACAACTGGTAGTGAAACAGTACCAAGGGGAATATGAAGCCAAAGATGACACCATGGCCCAATACGTGGCAAAAGTAAAAGAGATGGCTAAGGCATTCAAAACTTTCAAACTGGAGTACATCCCCCGTGGAAGAAACAGAAAATCTGATGCCCTCAGTAAACTGGCCTCGGTGGCCTTCGACCACCTCGCGAAAGAAGTCAAGGTGGAGGTCCTGACATCTCCTTCCCTTAACATAGAGGAGGTTGTTACAATTGAGGGTACTCAGGAAACGTGGATGACACCAATTATTAAGTTCCTCCGGGACGGAATTCTACCCGAGGGAGAATGGGCAGCCAGAAAGATAAGAGTCAAAGCCCTGCAATATGAACTGATCGAAGGAGAGCTATATCGAAGATCATACCTGGGCCCGTCCCTGAAGTGTGTTGACATGGAAGAAGCTGAATATGTGGTTAAGGAGATGCACGAAGGGATTTACGGAATGCACTCGGGACCAAGGACGATAGTGACAAAAGCAATGAACGCGGGGTTTTACTGGCCACGAATGTACGAAACGGCATCTGAGGAAATCAAAAAATGTGATAACTGCCAAGTACATGCACCAATGAACCACAGACACAAGCACCCCATGGTACCGGTGTCAACATCCTGGCCATTCCAAAAATGGGCCATCGACATAATTGGGCCCTTCCCGGAGGGCCCGGGAGGAATCAAATACGTGGTGGTGGCCATTGATTATTTCACCAAATGGATCGAAGCGAAGCCCCTGGCAAAAATTACTGGAGAGCAGATGAGAAGGTTCGTGTTGGATAACATCATATGCAGGTATGGGGTCCCAAAGGAACTGGTGAACGATAACGGGGTCCAGTTTGCCGGAAAGCCTTTCAAACCATGGTGCGAGCAAATGCGGATTCAACAAGTGTTTACCTCCATCACCCATGCCCAGAGCAACGGATTGGTGGAGAGAGCTAACCAAAGCGTCATCAAGGGAATGAAAGGAAGGCTTGGAAGAAAACAAAAAGGCTGGCTGGAAGAACTTCCATTCGTGCTATGGGCATACAGAACCACTCCCAAAAGTTTCAATGGGGAGACCCCGTTTAGCCTTACCTACGGGACGGAAGCTGTCATCCCCGCCGAGATAGGATCCCCGACTGCCCGGATGAAGCTTCGAGATGAAGAAAATGAACAGGACCTCAGAATGAACTTGAACCTGCTGGAAGAAAGAAGGGAGATAACGGCAGTCAGGGAGGCCAAATACAAAAAGCTACTGGAGAGTTATTACAACACCAGGATGAAGAAACTCAACCTCGTCTCGGGGGATCTAGTCCTTAGAGCCAATGAAGCCAGGCTGCAAGAAAACACTGGAAAGTTAGGCCCCAACTGGGAGGGGCCCTACCGAGTCATATGGGCAAATGGCAAGGGAACTTGCAAGTTGGAAACGCTTGAAGGCAAGGAGGTCCCCAGGACCTGGAATCTCATGCAGCTCAGGAAGTATTACGTGTAAGGGGTTCACCCCCAAAGAAAACGGCCAAGAGCCACTTTTGTAACAACTAACTGTTAGTCTGGGGCTCCCCCAAAGATAGACCTTTTGTAACAATCTTTAACGGGAAGTGTAAACCCCCTAAAAATTAAATGAAGAACGGACAGAACACGTCCCCTTTTGAAAAAACAATGGACATCATACCTAGGCAGACGTGCCCAGGAACACCATTAAATCTAAACTAGAACAAACAAGCACACGTGTACAAGGCATCCAAAACATGCCAAAAGCCCGGCCGTGGGGCTGATAAGGGTCTAGCTAACCCAAAACGGACAGAACAAGTCAAAAACATAATGCCACGTTATAAGCTTGTCCATCGATTGGCCTCGAACAGACAATCATATTTTAACAAACAAACAAAAAATACAACACACTCTTGCATACAAAACCACGAGAGGGAATCTGCTTTATTAATACAAAGTACATATACAAAGAAAGACCTCAATAACTTTGGCAAGAGTAAACAACATGCAAATACAGCAAGATGAAATAAAGACACGACTCCTCGCCAAACGGTCCATAAATCTCCAGGGAAGCACCAGGCTGACCTTCGGTAAAAACCCTTGTAAGACAAACAACCACAGCAAGAAATAGGCAACAAAGCAAAGAAACAATATACAATCATAACCCATGTGATTAGAAGTTGAGGCGGTCCCCGACATAAAGGACCCCTCCCAAACAGTCAAGCAAAATACAAAAGTATCCTAGGGTAAGTAAAAGTTATTACAACCATATCGAAATGTATTAAGTGTTTGAAATTCATTGGGGATCACCCCCAGAAAGAGATGGTGGAGACGAAGGACCGGCAGAGGAGAACAGGGCTTTCAGTTCGTCAATAGAGATCAGGGGATGCTCCAGGATTTTCCCAAGGATGGCCGGGGTTTTACGCCCAAATTCATCATTCAACTTGGACAACCTCTTCTTTGCCTTGGAATTATAAAGAGGAGTCTCCTTTCTGTCCAAGCCTTGAGCGGAGTACTTATAGCCATCCTTCAATCCCGACTGGTACCCAACATCCATGTAGGCCCTGTACACCTCCTCCAGGCCGCTCTTGAAATCCTCTGACTGAGCAACAACAGCAAGTAAGGCTCCAAAACCTTCAGTAATTAGCCAATGCTTTTCCCCCGCCAATCGTTGGTTGTCATCGGAAGTTATCCCATATTCTGCATACATGGCATTGAATTGCTCCTGGGAAACGGAGCCAACTTCCTTCAAATGCTTCAGCTCAGCAGCAAGCTCCTCCTTCTCTTCAACCAGCGCTGCCATCTCCTGCTCCCAAACCCGTTCTTTCCTCTCAAGCATAGCTCCAGCTCCCTGGATAAAAAATCAATAAGTACAAAAAAAGGGGGGGAGGGGGGAGAAGACTATGTACCTTCCCCTCCTGCAACTTCCTCTCAGCATCAACCACTTGGCACCTAAGCCGAGCAACAACAGACTGGGAAGCCTTAAGCTCAGCCTTAAGCCCTTCATTTGCCCTCCTCAGATCGTCGATTCTCTGCAACATCCCAGCGCCCCTAAAAAAGCTTTCACACAGGGACATGCTATACTGATCCTCGAAGAGGTCGTCCCTCAGAGCAGAGTTTACAAATTTGTGTGAGGGAGGAACAACAAGGTTCAAAAAGTCCCTAGCGACTTCGGGAGTCCCTATCACTGAGGAGCCAGTCACCTTCCATTTAGGGACATAAGCAGAAGGGATGGCATCGGCAAACAGAGGGGCAAGAGGAGACCGATGAGCAGGACCTTCGAGGAGAGTGGGTCTGTTAGTCCCAGTAGCATGGGAAGGAGAAAGCTCGAAAGCTGAGGAAAAACTAGTTATCCCCACCTCAGAGGTCTTATCCCGGACACGGGAAGAAGAGGGACCAGTAGGAACCTCTATGGGCTCCCGGGAGCTCCCCTAAGAAGTAAGAAAAAGAACATCAGAGGCAAGGCAAAAGACAGAAAAAATGAGATCAAGGGAAGATAAAGCTCACCAGCAGAGGAGCACTCACTAAGCTCGAAGACCTCAGGTGTTTAGACAGGGAACCTTTGACCCCAGCAGGAGGGAGATCAGAAGCAGCTTTCGATGAAGGAGGAGGTTTTTGACCACTGGCACTCCGAAGTCTTTGACGGATGTTACGGGGAGCAGGGGCTGGCTGAGGACTGGCAGATCTTCTCTTACGAACTAGCTGGATTTCCACATCTTCATCATCGCTTTGGCCAGAGGGATGAACAGGAGGAAAGTCAGGAGAACTTTCCTCCTCGTCACCACCCACGGCAATAGAGCCCCCGGCCTGGGTGGATCCCCCAATAACCTGCACCTCCGCATTCAACCTAGGATCAATCTCGTTGTCAACCACATACTTAACATCTTTGGAATCACCCTGAAGTAGCCTCCACAAAGTTATCTCTACACAAAAAAGAGACACTAAAGATGACTGCACGATCTTTAAGACACTAACCATAAGTGACAGATCAAGAACAAAGAAGTACCCTTTTTGCCGAAAAAATCCCTCGGACGAACCGGATAGGAGGGACTCAACCCTCCCATGGCAAGCATCCCTTCAGAAAAAGTGAATGCCCTCTTTGGATTCTCGCACATCCGTTTCCACTGAAGGGTTTCGGCTGCGGAAAGAGTAGGAACAGCGTCTTCGATTGCGGCATCAAGATCCTTCGGCAGAGGGGACTCCGGCAACATAGCGGCAGAAACAAAGATGAATCTGCTTTTCCAGTCCTTTGGATAAGTGGAGGTAGGCATGAAACTGTAACAGGGCTTCGAGACATTGTTCTGTCATTTTGCAAAGGTAAACCAATCTCCGTCCGAAATAAGCCTGTAGAACATGCAAAACAAGGGAATAGAGGGCTCTCCCGAGATGGCTGCACAGGATAACTCAAAATGGACCACCCTCATAAGCCCTAAAGGGTGAATCTGAGAAAAATGGACACCAAAGTGACGAAGCAAAGAAACTTTGAAAGTGGAAAGAGGGTACCGAACCCCACAGGAGGAGAAAGCCAGCGTATAAATGGGTATCCTGTCTGGTGTGCACTCCGCCGGCTCGTTAGGGCCAGGCAAAGAGGGAGAAAATTGTTCAGGGATGTTGTACGCTTCAACGAAGGATTTCAAATCCTTTGCCGTCAGTATGGATCTTATCGATGAACGGCCGCTACGACTCATGATCGGAGAAGAAACTATGATTCAGAAGAATGGCTACGAAGTAGAAGAGGAATTGAAGTGTTTGAATAAGAAACCGGAAAGGGGAACAGGGTATTTAAAGGGATGCAACTGATATGCAGGTAACCGTCATGTCAATAGTCTCTTCAAAATTTAAAAAGGGGGCACGTGTTACTAGGGGATTAACTCCCGCTATAGGTGTTCGGCGATGTGATGATTAGTGGGGACGGTAGACTATAACTGACTAGGAATGGACCCACAGGAAGAAAACCATCCTTTTAGCGGTTGTGTCTCAGCCCCGGATCATGAGCCTCGGGTCTCAGAACCAGGGACTAAAGATGACTTGACGACGGGCCAGTGGGGAAGCTCACTTCACCCGCTTTAGGTTATTTCTACGAAAGCCCAATTACACAAAAGCCCACAAGATAGAGTTACCTTGTCCATTAAGGTTTCCCTTCTTTTGTAACGGGCGGGAAAACAGCTAGCATTGGAACAGACCTCATTTAATGCTCGATAAGAATAGGATCTCGTCTGAAACACTGTACTTCTCCGGGTGGGCATTAATTAAGGGAAGCATCACACCGTTGGGGGTCAGACACGTGTCTGCACCCCCCGAGAGCCCTCAAAAGCCGTTAGATCACATGTGGAAAATCTCTAATGAGATAAGAGCTGGTTGTTATATAAGAGAAGGCATATAGGAGGAAAGGCAGGTATCATCTCCGACATCCTCTCATTTACTACACTCTCATTTACTCACCTCTCATTAACTTCCGACCAACATTCTCCCATATTTAATACACATACACATATTAATTAGATTCACACCAAAGAGGAAACCTTCCGGTGATTACACTCATCGGGAGAAGCTCCTTTCATTCTCCGGCAAGTTTACTTATTCTCACGCCGGAGCTTGGTCACGGATCCCCCTCCCGGGGTCCTCCGTGGCGAGGCTAACGGTTTGTTCTTTTGTAGTGACGAAGATACAGGCTCTTGACGTTAACGAAGATCCATCAAACGTCATTCGTAAGTTGGGTATTCGACACTGTATATTATAACAAGGTGTAGTTTTGTGTAACTTGAATGACTCGCTAGTATTTCCCTGCTGATAAAAACCTTTTTAAAACATGTTTCAGGTGATCTGCTGTGATCAAGGAAAAGTGTCGTGTAGCACTCCAAGCTTGAAGAAGTGGCTCAATAAAATAAATAAATATGTTTTTGTAAAACAGGGAATTTCCTTGAAAAATTCCTCTACTGTAAATTACGGGGTTTGTCCCCCAATGTATGAAATAAAATAATTGGGCATTTTCAAGTTTTAAATAGATCATGTTAAGCTTCCGCTGTCAACTCAAATAATAAATACCACGGGTTTTCTGCCCGCGGCTCCTGGACCAGGTCACACCGGGTCGGTGGCCGTGACAAATTTGTATAATACAAAGACTTAATCACTGTAAGTATAACTGAAAACATTTGAGGTTTTGTAAAACAAGTTGATAGAAAAAAGAAAATGACTCACATTGTAACTTATGTTTTTTACGGGCTTCCTGGTGATATTTCCTGATTAGAGTAAAGTCCTATTTGAGTCCCTGTGGTTTGTGCAGTTTAACCATTTGAATCCAAAAACCAAAACTGTCTTGATTCGAGTCTCTGTGGTCTCCAATTTTAACCATTTGAGTCCTTGTGGTCTCTAATTTTAACCATTTGAATCCAAAAACCAAATGTTTCTGATTTGGATGTTGTTTACTTTTGGATTCAAATGGTTAAAATTAGAAACCACAGGGACTCAAATCAAGACAGTTTTAGTTTCTGGATTCAAATGGTTAAACTGCACATACCACAAGGACTCAAATAGGACTTTACTCTCCTGATTATTTTCTTGAGTTTCCATTAAAAACATACAATGTACGTGTGTTAGTAAAATAACCCAAATCACTTTAGCCATACATCACGAGACAGAACCCCAACGTACTTAGTCAGGCAGAGCCTTGACATGTAGGGGTGTTCAGAATTCGTTTCGAATTCGAAAAATTCGAAATTCATTTAAATTCGATTCGATTATCAAGAATTCGTTTCGATTATAAGAATTCGAATTCGATTCAATTCGAGTCAAGTAAATCGAATAGGAATCGAATACGAAATTACAATTTCAAATTCGATTCGATTCGAAATTCGAATAAAAATTATACATTTTTATTTATTATTTTTATATATAATACATTATATATAACTTTTATTAGGTTATACTACAAATTATTTTCAAAATTTATTCCAAGTATTAAAATTACCCATTACCAAACCAACTACATGGTCCATAACTAAAACCTAAGTAACAAATCTATCAATAGATTTCTAACTCTAAAAATATTAACTTGTAATTTGGAGTGGTTATTCCCGACTTCTCGTTTTAAATTTAGATTAATGATACTTTATTTGGAATTGTTTTAATATGATATCGTGCTTTATGGTTGCTTTAAAATTTATGTTTCGTTTTGATAGTTTTTTACAAGTTTTTAAAGAATCTAAATCAAATCGAATTTATTCGAATTCGATTTGAATTCGAATTTTTAATCGAATACGAATTGGGTTTTCTATTCGAATATGAATTCGAATCGAATTTGGTAGATTTTAATCGAATTCGAATCGAATACGAATTCAAGGGAAAATAAAAATTATTCGAATAATTCGATTCGAATAATTCGAAAATTCGATATTCGATTCGATGAACACCCCTATTGACATGCGTTGCTGGGTCCTATATCAACCGGATAGGGTAACGAATTAGTGATCGGGGGTTAAAATACTTACAACGGGGTAGAGCTTCGTGTTTTAGGGAGGTATTTTGGCTATATTTTTTGATTATAGTGACTGAGAGAGAAAGAAATTTTGAACGAGAATTGAAAGTGTCTGAACTGCTCAATTTATATTTTTGTTATATTTTTTAGAAAACAAAAGGGGTCTCACATATCATTTTCACACTCCTATTTATAAGGACCAAAATGTCCTTCCTTCCTACTTATATGTAGTGCGACATGACATCATCACAATCCTTCTTATGCTACTTATGCAAAGTCTACTTTTTAGTGGATTCTTCCCCTATTATGTTATATTATATTATATGTTATATAGGGGCATAATTTAGGGAAAACGGTGAGAAGTGTGAAAATGGTGAGAATGCTTCTGATCCGTCCGATCAAAACAATCTATGGATTAGATTGACATGGTGGCGTTTTCATAAATAATATATATTTTTTTAAATTGGACGCGTTTCATCAAGGGCAAAAAAGGTAAATGTGCATCTACATAACCCATCAAACGAGACCGAAACATATATACTTCCCAGAGAAATCTCCCCAACTCCTACGGAAAACGTGAAAACCCTAGAAAACGCGAAACCATAAATATTATGACGTTTAAAGATCAAACAAGATCCAGAGGCAAAAAACATAGTAAGTTAACTTCGATTTACATTATGTTAGTTTTATGATATTTTTGGCGTTCTAATTTTATCAATAAATGTGTAGTTTCTATAGGCGTGGAAGAGGAAGGGTCATCTGCTCCAAAACGCCAAAGAACCATCGAGCAAAGAAAGAAGACAACAACAAAATATGGTACATATGGTTACTTTTTATGATGTTTGTTTGTAAAACTCCATATATCATGTAATATACTTTGATAGTTTGTTACTAAATGCCAAAACATGTATCGTTTGTATAATATTGTTTAATTGTATGAGAACGTCATTTTACATATATCATTTGTGTTATTAAACGCCATATATAATTTGTGATTGTTGTTTTGAACAACATATATCATTTGTGTGTATTATTAAACGACACGTATCATTTGTCTTATTAAACGCCATGAAAAACTAAAATGCCATGGAAATTAATCACGTTTTATAGGCGAAGTGAGGTTGAGAGTAAGAATAAATGTGCAAACCGACAAAGCTGTTTGTTTTTTAACTTCTACAAACTGTTGAAATAACACCAAACAACATTATAGGCATCATAAACTGAAAATTAACATCAACATTCAGAAAAAACAACATTATAAATTATGAAAACTAACATCAAAATTCAGAAAACAACATTATACATATGAAAATTAACATTAAAATTAAGAAAAATAACACCAAAAACTGAAAATTAACATAAAAAAACAAAAAAATTAACATCAAACAATCTGAAAATTAACATCATACCATCAAACAATCACAAAATTAACATCAAAATTCAGGAGAGGTGTTGTGGGGGAAGAAGACGGTGGCGACTCAAGGCTCAGGATGTAATATCTTCAAATTAATGCCCATAACACTCATGATTGTATTAATTGCAGCTACCCCCTCACATCCGGATCTCAAAGAAACTCTAGCTGGCTATAAAAACAAGAAAAGTTTCATATAAATGAATAACATTTTACTTGAAATAAGGCGATGCATAAACCCAAAAATATTTTATAATATGTAAGAAGACACATGCGCATACATACCTGAGTGATATCTGTGATATTTGGAGTCATTTTTGCCCAAATGGGAACGTAGCTTTTGCATTAATCCAACAACAAACCTCTTCCAACAAAGCACAATCCTGCCCAACTGCAACACCCATTTTTCTTTCGGGCATACCATGAGGACAAGAGAAATTCACTTCTATAGCATCCTATACAAATTACACGGCGGCTGCTGTGGGCGAAGAAGACGCCGGCGGTGGGAGGAGGAAAGTGGTGGAGGCGAAGGGTGGAAGAGAGGTGCTAGGGTTTTGTTATGTGTGTGTATTTTGTGATAAGAGGTTTGAAGTGTTTAGAAGTGGGGGTCCACATCTGTTTGGGGAAGAGGACGCGCAAACATTTTTAAATGAAATCTCTTTTGAAAAACAAACAATCTACAAAACAAATGGTATGCGCGTGGTCTGCGCCGCGCAGACAAAAGAGGCTAGGAAGCTCTCCTCGGAAAAAACAAATAGCACCTTAGTTAATTCTATGTCCCATTTTGAATATTTTATGTTGTTATCATTTTCAATATTAATTATGTAACCATTTACTTATACTCGTGAACTATTTTGAATAGGGTAAATGTCGTAAAAAACTAACATCCTTTCTATTTTCTACTCATAAAAGTCCTTCCACTTTTTTTCTTTGCACTTAAAAAACCAACATACTTTTTTTTTGTTTCATAAAAGTCCCTCCACTTTTTTTTGCATATAAAAAACCAACATACTTTTTTTTTCTCAAAGAAGTCCCAAAACAACTTTTTGTATATAAAAGTCAATCCACATGTTAAATTTGAACAAAATTGTGAATATCTTTTTTACTTATTAATATCATGTTAGAAAAGAATTAAGATAAAGTAATGTTTTAAATTGAATATATGGCAAACAAAAGTATGTTCCATGTTTGTCTTTTCTTTTCCATTTTAATTCAATAAATTGATAACAATAAATATTATTCAAAAACAGTATAATAAAATTCACAAGTGTGGATCACATAACTCTTTTGAATATTAGTTCTGTAACCATTTAAATTGGAAGGACTTTTATGAGAAAAAACAGAAAGTATGTTGTTTTTTTATGGCATTTACCCTTTTGAATATTAGTTCTGTAACCATTTACTTATACTCATGAATTGATTTAAATAGCCGAGATCTTGAAACAATTTGGAAATCAAGCCAATCCTCTAGCTTAGTCTAATTTAAG
Source organism: Helianthus tuberosus (assembly GCA_030545235.1). Classification (NCBI taxonomy): domain Eukaryota; kingdom Viridiplantae; phylum Streptophyta; class Magnoliopsida; order Asterales; family Asteraceae; genus Helianthus; species Helianthus tuberosus. Next base: position 174,152,276 of record CM060430.1, on the reverse strand, counting down.
TTTATTCTTTTTGTAGTTGAACTTTCAATTTGATAACAGGGTTGTATATTGTGGGTGAACTTGTAACTTGATAAATGGTTTCACATTTTGTGGGTGAACTTGTTATTTGCTATTAGTATTGTATTTTGTGGGCAAACATGTAATTTGATAATCGTATTGTATTTTGTATTGGAACATGTGAACATAATTTGCTAATCATATCGTAATTTGTAATTTAGTATTGCAGACTGGATTTTTATAGATTTTTACTGCATTTTAAGCAGAAAAAATTAATTTTTTTTCTTAATTAATTATTTGTTTTAATTAAAACATTTTGGTCGGAAAATAGTAGGAAACTCTTTTGTCGAAACAAATAAAATAGAAGTTTAAAAATCAATTAAATGTTTGGTCGGAATCTATATTAAATTAAATTAAATTAAAAAGAATATTACTTTGGTCGGAAAATTGTCGGAAAAGTATATAAAACTAAGAATAAAGTATCTAGTTAGAAATTTGTCGGAATTTCATCGGAAAACATCATCGTAAACTTGTCGTAAAAGTTTTCGGACTAGCTTTTTCGACAAACGTCATTTTGTCGGAATCTGGTCGGAAACACCGTTTACCGACCAATTTCCGACTTAAAACTTAGTCGGAAACAGGTCTCTTTTTAAGTAGTGTTACCATATGTTCCTTCTATTTTAACTTTGATAATATACATGTTTAGTCCCCCTAATTTAATAAAGTATTTACTTTCGTTGGTTAACTTTGTATGTATACATGTTTAGTCGTTCTACTTTAACTTTGCTAATATACATGTTTAGCCACTCTACTTTTATATTGAGTGTTCGGGTCGCCCCTGCCGCGGAGCGCGAGTGTAACCCACTAGTTAAAAGCATATGTTAAAGAGTAAAAATGTAAAATGCAGTTTGCAACCCTTTGCTTTAGGGACAGTGTCAAGATGAGTTCCTAAAATCAAAATTTCGACCAATGAGTCCATGTTGTTTTAAATTCGTTACTATTTGAGTCCTTTCATTAAGATGTCGTTAGTTTGACCGTTAGGTCAAGAGGTAATATTGTAATATCACGATATAAAAAAAACTTCATCAAATATTCAATAATCAAAATTAAATTTCCATAACTTCATCCTATATTCAAGAAATTCAAGAACCAAAATCAAATTTCCAAACTGCAACCCAAATTCAAAACATTAAAGAATCAAAATCAAATTCCAAATTACATCTTCTAAACCAAATTGTATGAAATCCACTTACAAGAAAAATCACGTTTATTTTTTATTCTTTACCATTAATAGTTCATCTTCCAAACACCACAACCTATCTAGATCCATCTTCAACGCCACCATCCATTTTCGAGGGTGTTTGGGTAAGGTTATTTTGGAGCAACTTATAAAAGTTAATAAGCTGTTTTTATAGTGTTTGGGTTAGCTTATTTAAGTTAATTTTGTGTGTTAAGAAGTTGTTTTTGAGAAGTTAGTATTTGTAACTTATAACTTATGACTTATATAGGTTAATAAGTTGTTTTTGATATGGAATCCCAAACACCCCCTTCATCTTCTCCCCACTTAACACCCACCACCATTCTCCGCCGCATACCCACCATCACTGCCAACCAAATTCATCGAATCCACCAACAACTATCGTTTTACCACCACATCCGATTCACAGCAGGGAAGGAGTGGTGTGGAGGTGGAGGAGGTTAGTGGTGCTGAATAAATTGGAATTTTCAGTAGGAGATAGACCTGCGAATCTGAGATGAACATGAAAATGTACTGTTGAAGATGAAATGATGAAGATGAACTGATGAAGATGAACTGATGAAGATGTATTGATGAAGATGAATTGATGATGATGAACATGAACTGATGATGATGTTTACAAAAACCCACCAAAAAACTTTAATCTTTACATGAACTGATGATGATGTTTGCAATAACCCACCGAAAACCTTCAAATTTTCGAACCAAATATGTCAATAAATCTCCCAAATCGTGATGAATTTCAAAATTTTGTTCGGTGGGTTTTGCTCGTCTCAAAAAGTTACGCAATTTGCACCCAATAACCACTTGATTTCGTTAAAAATTGAAAGAGATATGGTGTCTTCAAGTTTTAGGTTTTACGAGACTTTTATGATGAAAATGATGTTTTGGATACCGGGCATCGACGTTTATGTTTCTTTGGGTGAAAATAATAATAGTATTAATAATATAACAAAAAAATTTAATCACGGAGACGCAAAGGAGAACAAGTTATAAATTATAGGGACGCAAAGGGATATGATATAAGGGTAATATAGTCATTTAAGTGATAAAAACTAATAGAGTTGGCTCCAGGAACTCAAAGTGTAGCGCTTTTCAGAGTACAAGAACTCATTGGCCTAAATTTTGATGTTAGGGACTCATATTGACACCGCCCCTAAAGCACAGTGACATAAATTGCATTTTACTCTTTGTTAAAAAGACAACTCTATAGTTATATGTCATGCCCCACTTAAATTCAGCTAAAAAATTCAAGATTCTAGAACATTTCGGGGTTATCCAGTCACTTCAAGAGATGCCCGAAAGACTCCGGAACAACCCATGTTTTTTGAGAAACTTGTGAACATATGGAAGACCAAGTTCCTTAGAAAATGCTGGAAATTGCTGGAAAAAACACCCATAAAAATCTGACATGGAAGGCTCTAGAAATTCAGCAAAATATTATGATATTTGTAAAGAATTCTCTAGATATTATATGCTATATCTTTTGTAAAGAGTGTTCTAGACTTGGGTGTTCATCGAATCGAATATCGAATTTTTGAATTTTTCCAATCGAATTATTTGAATAATTTTTATTTTCCTTGAATTCGAATTCGATTCGTATTCGATTAAAACCTACCCAATTAGATTCGAATTCGTATTCAAATAAAAAACCCAATTCGTATTCGATTAAAATTTCAAACTCGAATCGAATTCGAATAAATTTGATTTGATTCAGTTTCTTTTAAACATGTAAATAACTATTAAAAATGAAACGCCAATGAGGTAGTGGTAGATTGGTTGGGGAAAGACTTGGTGTTCCTTGTGACCCAGGTTCGACTCCCACTGTCCCCATGATTTTCTGCAGCATCCAGGTGAAGGGTGAATACGAGTGGCGTCTGTTCGTCTTGGAAGGGAGACGAGGTTTTACCGATTATTCCACTGTCGTGCCTTCAGGTGTGTGGAGGTCGGGTTTCCGCGCATCTAGGAGAGCCAAGGGCCTGGCGGCGGTCGAGTAGTCGACCTTGGCCACAGCGCCCGGTGTCACGGTGGTTAGCACGTCGTTGCTTGCCGTTCAAAAAACACTATTAAATAAAGCATAAGTTTTAGAGCAGCCATAAAACATTTCAAATAAAGTACCATAAGTCTAACATTCAAAACGAGAATTCGAGAATAACCACTACGAGTTAATATTTTTTTGATAGATTTTTGCTACTTAAGTTTTAGTTATGGGTCATGTAGTGGGTTTGGTAATGGGTATTTTTAATACTTGGAATAAATTTTGAAAATAAATTATAGTATAGCCCAATAAAAGTTATATATGTATTATATATAAAAATAATAAATAAAATGTATAATTTTTATTCGAATTTCGAATCAAATCAAATTTGAAATTATAAATTCGTATTCGATTTACTTGACTCGAATTGAATCAAATTCGAATTCTTATAATCGAAACGAATTCCAGATAATGGAATTGAATTTCATCGAATTTCGAATTTTTCGAATTCGAAACGAATTCTGAACACCCCAAGAGATATCCCCGAGTATTTGTAAACACAACATTCTCATGTGAACTTCCTTTGGTAATATAAAGCACTTTACTTGTATATTTGTCTTCCAAGTATTACAAGAAATTCACTTGCGATCCAACGTTCCCTTTAGCAAATTTTGCTACCAAAACCCAACGACACTAAGTTAGCAAGGCTTGCTTAGACGGTGATCTAAGGTTGCACGTGAGTTGAGAAACTAACTATGTGACATATAATAAGCTTCGTCGCCTTCATGATTAGAAGTTTAACGTATTTGAGTTTATATTTGGTTTTTGTTTTTACAGGTTACGCAGAAACACCTTTATTCCCTTGCGTTGTCATCAATTCGCATGGCTGATACTACTTCATTGCTACCCAGGGGCGGATACCATCGAAGCGCTTCCCGCTTTTTTTAAACCAAGATTATAAGTTACATATATGCTTACATATAAACATGGAAAACAAAAATATAGTATATAGTGTAACATATGTAACCTGACAGGAATGCGACGGTCGATACGTCGATCTATACGAACTCCACCAACTATATATAAATTCCGTGTTTGGATCTACTTCGATGGGCTACCTGCAATATCTTGATTGTTTCTCAGATTTTGATAATATTCAGCCGGAGCTGAAGAGAAAGCGGTAACTGTTTGAATATTTGTTTGTATTATATTTATATAAAAATTGTAACTGGATTCTTGTCATTCTTTTTTCAGTGAATACTATGAGTATTGTCACAAATTGCTCACCTATTTGAAGGGTTTCATCGAGCGGCACCTTTTCTGGATGTGAATGCCATTTTATGAAAGGTAAATCACTTCTTTTTTCTAAGCGCTCATTTTATAATCATTCTAAATATATATATATAAACAGGTTGCTGATGGCGGTGCCTTCAGAGGAACTCAATTAATCGAAGCTAAGATTCAAAAGTTGACCGATATACTGAAAGTAGTAAAATAATACACTCAAATAATATACTGCGTTAAAATCAGGCTATTATCACGAACCATAAATGTCGGATGTATTGGCTCTCTTTTCTGGGTAGGTAATCACCTGTTTGCAAGTTTTTTCATTAAGTTCATGATTATTTTATTTAACAAAGTTTGTAAATATTTAGTTATGATCATGTTTATGTAAGAGGTGCATATGGTTGGGTTGGCTGTAAGCTAGTTACAATTATTAGATCTTGATGTGTATACACATGTGGGGTAATATTTGATGATGCATAATTTTAGAAAAAAAAGGGTATAAACTTTGTTCATGGAGAAGTGTGTATTGTTTTTTATTCATGTTTTAATTATTTTATTATTATACTAATTTGGAGGCATTTTCGTTTTTTTATAACTTCTAAAATAAGATAATTTTCAAGTACGTGGTTGCGATGTTTATCTACATGCCAAAACAACCATCTTTTGTGTAGTAATTTGTACATACTGTTTTGTTAAAAGAAAATCACCAAAAAACACTTTTCATGTGTAAGGTCTTGATTTATGTGTATTTAAGGGCCTTTTTTTTATAAACTAGTAGTCGGACCCGTGTAAAACACGGCTAGTTTTAGTAACGTTTTATTATATTAATTAATAAGTAATTATCGGTTCATTTAGATTGTCGGGGATTTGATATATATATATATATATATATATATATATATTGACATTCAAAGTCATTGTCCAGTAGGCAGAAAAGTTAATAATAAGTCTAATTAATACATAACAAACAACATTCGGTTCAAGTTGCAGTTAAATATTATACATAACCACATACATTAGCAAGTTTTATATAACCCCAAAAGAAAGTAGTCAAAAAATGGGTTATGTAGACATTAGGTGTTATTGTTGTTGTTAGTACACCACAAAAGAGCATCATTAGTGATACTTGAAGTTCCTATTCCAGAATTATAAATCTTTTTGACTTGGATCTTGTACGGATCTTCTTTCTTTCAATCTTTGTAAGAAGTAATTCTTCCATCTTGAGTCGGAACAACCTGCGTATATTAGTAGATTTTTTTATGAATTGACATAGTATATGAAAATACTTTATTACTTCTAATATTAGAAGAATATAAAATACTGTTTATCAATAAGAAAAGAAAAGCATAACCTGTATATCAATTGGCACCTCGACTTCATTCTCTTCATCATCATCAATCACAATGGTTTCTGTATTATTATTTCCACAAATAATAACCTGAAATGTTTTGTCATCCTTTTTCTCGAACATAAACTTGTCCGTAATTTGAAGTGGTACTTCAGCATAAACCTTTGCCCACCCATCAGTAAAACGATACTCCTTGTCAACCTTTATTAACTTAATCCTCCATGAACGGTTACCAACCAAAATGTTTAATCAGTAAAATAAGACATCTCGAACACAGCTACATCAATTGCTTTGAATAGTAAAAGATTTCTTTTTGTAGGTTAAGACTTCTTGCCACTTTTATCCAACCATTTGCGAATAATGTGTTATCATAACTTGTCCTTATCCTAACCGGCCATGAGTTGGCTCCATTTTTTATGATTGCAGTCATTCCATTTGGAGGTCTTTCATTCCACAAAATTTTCACAAACTGTTTTGGGATTTCCTTTTCAAAACATATAATAGGTTAAAAACATATAATAGGTTCAATAAGATTATGATGGAGAAATTTAACTGGCTAGAAAAAGAGAACGATAAGAAAAATGCATACCAATGTGAATGAATCTGGTTCATTTAAAACCTGATCGAAAGATGGATCCATTTAACTTGTCTACAAAACTGTATATAGCACAAAAATGTGCATAAGTAATATAACAAAATGTTATATAGCACAAAAATTACAAATATTAGGACTTTACATGTTCTATCCTAATTGAGTATGAAGTAGAAAAATCAGGTCATATAATCATATAGTTCATACTCCTGGTTGTATGATCGTAGGATTAGACAATCATAAATTGTTTGTTGGTGCACTGAATGTCTGTTATCTACGTCTTTATCAAGTCTTAGGTCTAGATGGTTAGAATTAGGGTTTACATGTAAAAGTATGTTAATTAGCTTGAAACTGGTTCTTGTTTGTCAGCTTGAAACTGATGTGTCATTTCAAGCTAACAGGCCAAGCCTATATATAGTTGGTGTGTGTGTCATTTGAAGCTAACAATGATCATTGTATGTGAGACGAGGTGCTGCCAAAATCTTGTTAGAAACAGTTGTAAAGTCTCGCAATCAGTAATAAAAAGGAAGTTAAAAGGATACAAGCTGTTTGTGACTTGGTTTACTTTGATTCCGCCTTTGTAAACTGAGATGAACTACTTTTACTGACGTTTAGGGTCACGCAAACGGTCCAACAAGTGGTATCAGAGCTCAGGACGAGGAGTTCATACCATAGCAGCTTGATTATACCGGATTTTCTCATTTCTACTTACTTCTTCTCATTCTTTTTCTGATTCAGACATAATTCACGGTTGAAATGGACTAAAATTCATACATATCAAGCGAAATACATAGTTAACAAATCCTTGAAAGTTTCAAACTAAAACTCGGCTTAAAACTGATAAAAAATGGCTTAAAACATCTGTTCGCTTGAACTGTTCTTCGTGTCTCGCTTGAAAAGGATCTGTTCGCTTGAAAATCTTGTCCATCTTGTTTGAAAAACATTGTTCGCTTGAAAGTTCAAGCGAACTAGAATATTTCAATTTCAAGCTAACAAGACTTTGTTGTGTTCGCTTGAACTAGGATATTTCAATTTCAAGCTAACAAGACTTGGTTGTGTTCGCTTGAACTAGGATTTATAAATTTCAAGCGAACTAGAAAACTCTGAGTTCTCTTGAACTGCTTATACCTGATAACCTTTCGTTTGAAACTGCTGTCCAATTCCAAACGAACTAGATATTCTGTCTTCGCTTGAACAGATTTCATTTGAACTTGTTATTTTTCAAAACTTAAAATTTTCTAAGTGATTGTTGATTTTTTCAGGTACATACAAGATGGATGATTTCAATCCGTTCTATGATGTCTTTGCGTTTGCTGGAGACGGTGGAAATGATACATCTTCGAGTAACACCAATGACAACACGCAGAATCCAAAGAAAAAGCTATCGGATGCATTGGAGGTTGAAAGTGCTTTCGGAACCTACAATAAACCCCCGAAGTTGATGGCTATAGAAGATTACAGTCGGTGGGCAAAGAAATTTGAAGATTGGTTGATGGCTTTTGCTTTTCCTAGCTGGAAGAGTCTAAAAAATGGATATCAAAATGGAAACAAAAAGGGTGAAACCTTAACAACAAATGAGGAGATAGAAATGTTTGTTGCTGAGCAGAAATGTATTGCGTTGCCGTTTCAGTCCGTCAGAGAAGATATAATATCTTTGATCGAATACTCTAGTGCTACAGATCTCTGGAACAAATTGAAAAACAAATGTATAGGTGATGGAGGGTGTGAAACCCGAGTGTTAACGTGCGTATTTTGTGTGAATTATTGTCGTTTAAGTGATAATGCACCTTGAATGTGTTAACTATGTGTGTTTGTGATTTTTCAGGTAAAACGCGTAATTCAGTGAAGTTAGAGTGGTTAGTGATGGAGCGGAACAATCACGGATGATTATTAAGGAGATATCATGTTAAACGGAAGTTGTTCGGATTACGGCTGAATGACAAAAGGAGGCAGAGACACATGTGATTCTTGACATCAACATGTAGAAGCTTGTGGGGAGATTGTTTCATATGTCATCCATCATCATTACATAACATCACAATTAATTAGAGAAATAAAACAAAGGAACAGAATGTCTAGAGTGAGGTTTACGGATTGCTGGACGTGACTTACGGTTCAAAGATCATGCACGTGATGTCTTTTGTTTTGTGGAATTAAGGTTATTAAAAACCTAATTGGTGGACTACTTCGTGGGCTTCCATTATCACAAAAGTTTGGCAGCAATCCACGAAAAAGAGGAGCCAACATTAATTATTTGTGGGGAGTTGGTGGGGCAGCCCTAAATCCACTTCCATTCCATCGATATTTTAGCAGCCACAACACAACATTGTTACACTTCCAATATTACGAACTGGCAGCCATTATCTGGAATTTTGGGCAGCAATTAAAAAGAATTTTGGGCTCCCAAATCAGCCCAACATCGATTAGTAGCAGCCTTCATAAAGGACTTGTGGGCTCTCATAATGGAGAGGAGGAACATCATCATTAGCACCGAATTCGGGCAACAATCATTGGATAATATTTTTGGGCTTTGATAACAACCCAAGATAATCACATCCATACTCTCGATAATTTGGCAGCCGCACATCATTCTTGGGCAGCTCTCAAAGCATCATCGACATCAATATCATCACACATCATCATCGATCAACCACACCACTCAACCAATTTGATCATGCATTCAACCTCAGCTCGAGCCTGTGAAGATCAACCCACCAACATGCGCGGTTAACCCTCCAGTGAACACTCCGGGTGATGATTCTTGTATTTCACTTTTAATTTAGTTTTGTTTGTTTGAGAATTAGATTGTAATTAGGTGTTGACCGAATTGCATTCACATATATATATATACAATTTGTGTGACAGACAAATCCTGGTGATAACCACAGAGACGTATTTATGTTGAATCTAATTGTGCCTTTGCTGATTGAATAATTATTTATGCTTGCGGTTAATATCTCTCTGATCAATTGGTATTATGCTAGGATCTTGTATAAGTAATTGGTTTATGTGACAGATTTACCATTTAATCAGTGGCATCCAAATAAACAATAATTAGATTATTAGGTGTTTACAGAATCTGAATTCCGGAGTGGTCACGTTCCTATCATTGTTTTCTCATTTTCACAATACTTATTCATAAAAATTACAAAAATAGATAAACTAGCAAATTTCATAAAGTAAGTTTAGATTAGTTAAATGGTATTACACTGACCACATGCTCCTCTGGATTCGATACCTGACTTACCCTGTCTATAGGTAATTTTAGGTTTTTGCATAGACCCGACGACAGTCTATCAATAGGAAGCGAAGAAATCGTGAAAAACAAAAAGAAACTACTTAGAAAAGAGTTTGATTTGTTTGGGTGTTTAAAGAATGAATCAGTTTGTAAAATGATAGAGAGGTTTGGGCATCTGAAACTGGCGAGACATGATATTGTCTATTCTCAAGAAGAGCTAGTCGACAAATTGTTCGATGCATTACCAGATGAGATGGATTGGCAATATTATGTGTTGATGCTAAAAAATACTATCAAGCCACTAAAAGAGTTGACATTAGACTTGTTGATTGAGAGATTAGAGAGTCATGAGCTGGAACTAAAGAAGACATACAAAGTCAATCATTCGTCTTATCAGCAGAACTTGGATTTGTATTATCCAAAGAGCATGATGCCAAAGAACACATCTCCCAAGACTGCGTTTTCTGCTGAGAATGTTTCCAAAACAAGCAAAGAAAGTCAAAGCTGTAACACCTCAGAAATTTCGGGTTCAATAATAAAACGACACGTGTCATGTAAGACAAAACGCGTTGTAAACTCGGATCTAATAAAAATGTTTGACAGGATTTAAAAGTGTCGTCATGTTAACTTTTGCACCTCTGAACGACCTCGTAGAAAATCCCAAGACTCAAACATGTTAAAAATATTTAGTATATGTTCAAGTTCAGTGAATTATAACATGGAATGATTCGTAAATTGATATGGTGGACTCCTACGAAGAAAAAGAGCGGTAACCCTTTTGTTTCGGGTCTTGTTTATGGATACAAACGAAACAATACATAAGGGTAAGGTTTAGAACTGATCAAGCACATTTTTAGAGGTCCCTAGATGATAAATAATACCCCATATGCGGATAATAGGGTTACCCTTTCGAATTAATGAAAGATCAAACAAAACAGCCCCTGATGGACCCATACGCACCGTAGCCAAATCATCATACGATGCGCAGGGGTGGCTAGCGCACCGCTACAATGGTAGCGTAACGGTGCGCTACCAGTCTCCCAGCGATCAGAAACAGGCTGTTGCCTGTTTTACGCATTTTTGACCCATTTGGCCGGTTCTTCTCACAAGTGGACGACCCTTAGACTTCCTTAGACACTAGTAACAGGTGTTGGATGATTGTGGTTGATCATAGACTTTGTTGTCAACACTTTATGGTGCCTTAGCTCACTATATAAAGCTCATTAGTTGCAACAAACATTCCCACACTTCTCCTGCACTCTTGGATCATTTCTGGAGCTCAAGCTTGCTTCCAAGTGATCTTATCTCGTGCTTAGGACTTCAGTAAGTATTCTAATCTCTCTCTAATTGCTTTTAGCTTAGTTAATTAGCTAAAAGTCAAACCGTCGTAATTACGGTTTGACTTCGAGATTAGGCTATAATGGCTCAGTCATATCTCGAATTAAAAGTAGTTATAGGTTGGTAATTATGTGGGTAATAAAACCCCAAAAGGGTTTCCCCTGATCACCATCCTAACCAGGTCAAATGTCGGGTCAAACCTTTAATTAAAAAGTCAACAGGATGCTTAAAATGTCATTTATGCATAATTAGCTATCTAGATCATATACAACCTGTTTGATCATTGTTATAACTTAGTAATAAGTGTAAGAACATGTCCAAACATGTTCGACCCGACTATTTCCTGTTTAGACCCGGTTCGGAACCGAAAGTCGCAAAGCTTTGACTTTTGCTTTGACTTCAATTCTGACCCGTTTAGGTATGTTTTAGAAATACCTTAGAGCTTCATTTGGACCAGGTTACATGCTAGTATAACCCTCTGTGATTATACACCACGGTTCATTAGTTATCCGATTAATACGCATGATTCCGTTAATTGCTCATATGTTGACCATTATGCCCTTTACACCTTAAAACGAGATTTATGAAAATGTAAAAGTGTAGAAACCTTAGTTACTGATATATAAACTTGTATGCAAAGTTTGACATCAGTTTGACTTGTAGATTAAGAGTTATGCTCAATATCGCAAAACTAATGCTTTATGTTAACATAATGGCGTAATTAGCGTATAGCCTAGTTAAACATACTTTTTGGTATCAAATATTTTACCCACTGATATAATATATTATTTTAGGATTTTTAAAGATTTTTAATTAATTTTAGGCTGAGCATAACTCGTAGTCGTAGGTTTAACTCGGTAATTGTCGGTTTTGCCCTTACGGGCCATAAAATGAGTTTTACACATCTAAACGATTCCAAACCTTTTGCTACTGATTAATTATGATAAATAAATTATTTTAAACCTTCTGGAAATATAAAAATATCAGATTTAAGTATCGAACCCGGTAATGGCCTTTAATCGCCTAAATTAGCGTTTTTAACGCATAGTATGTTTTAAAATCATATTGGACATACCCGGGTTGATACCTACTGATATATGAGGCAAATTATGATATTTTAACAGTAAGCAAAGGTTGATAAACTCAGACTTCGTTTTGAGCTTTTCGGCTTATGTGAAATTACCAAAATACCCCTACGGGGCATAGTTTGGTTAAAGATGATAAAATTCACATATACGCTTTAGCCTACTGTTATAACTCATAAAATTAAGTATGTTTGCTGTTTACATCAGACCTGTAACTCAGTTAAACATTTAAACTCTTTCATAACCTTTTAAATGACCAAACTACCCCTACGGGGCCTAGTTTGTGTTTAAATACGTTTCGGGCATAATGAAAGACATCTTACTGATGTCACAACATATTTGAGGCACAATTAATTTAGAAAACCTGTAGATGGCTCTAATGAATACCCGTCACGCTTATTACGCGTTCGGTTCGGTTTATGTAACAAGTTTACATAAATTAGCCGAAACGGGTCAAACCTTATCGGTTTTATCTCAAAATCCAGAATGTGAATAATAAACCCATATTAAGCAAGTCTCTGAACTTGTCGGGTCTGAATCACATTCTATCCGGTCTTCGCTTAATCATGCGTACGAACCGTATCTTTGAAACTAGCCGGTCTAAGCTTAAGCTTAATTAAAGACCCGTTAGGATTCTAATAGGTTATTATAAACCTTCGTTCCAGATTAGGAGCCCAGTAAAATTACTTGCAATTACTGTATTGGATTTATACTTTGCTCAGGTAAATACTCTTAACTTATTTCCCTATACGGGCTTGGGATACGGTACTATAAAAGTACCGCTTGGTCGGGTGTATGTAGTCATTTAAATCGGATTGTGATTGATGTACTTACATAACCTGTTTAATATGTATTATTTTACTATTATTTGATGTATGGCCCTTGGGGGTTAAATGACCATGTCCCGGATATCCTTGGCATCATTTTACGAAATGGCCATAACCTAAGCACGGGGTGTAGGCGTACACCTGGCAGATGCATTATGTGAAAACTGGTAATCCACTTAGGGGTATCATCCTTGTGGGCATTATACCGGAACTGGTAATCCACTTAGAGGATGATAGCCTGTGGGCATTATACCTATGGCGTGTCAGCTAATCTGTCCCGACGGACGGCAAATAAGTAAAACTGTATACAAGATTATATACAAATAATTTTCCCAAGTATAAAAGGTTAATTTTGCCTCTGTGTATTTTAACCAAATTATAAAAGATATTTTTGTGCCACGTGCATCCAAATCAATTTTCTCAAACTCTTTTTAAATGAGTCAGTTGAGTTGTATTTACCAGTGTAAACTGACGTATTTTCCAAAAAGGGCTAAGTGCAGGTGCTAGACGAAATAGGCTGGCTACTCCAGGCATCATTACTCAAGTTTCGCAAACTCTAGATGTCAAAGTCTGTTGAACGGTTTTTACTTTATTTCGATCCGCCTGTGGATCCTTTACTTCCGTTGTAATACCGAATATTACTTCATATTCGGAATGTAATAATAAATATCTTTTGCTTCCGCTGTGCATTCATATATATTGTGTTGTTTGACTATTATGTTGCCAACCACGTCACGATACTCCCCCACCGGGCCCACCGGTGACACGTGGAAATTCGGGGTGTAACAAAAGCAGTGGATATCACAGTGGGTCTTCATCAAATTCAAACCAGTCTGATGCAAAGAACTTATTTCAATGCAACATCGCTGTAGACTTAAAGAACGCTCAGAATTTTAGTGAGGAGTCTGCCAAACAACAGATGGTTTTCCTAGCATCTGTGCTAGAATCTTATGAAAGTCTTGTAGCAGGGAAGATAGGCAACACCAACCTGACAAAAGAAGATTATGATCAGATAGATCCTGAGGAGATGGAACTAATCGACATAAGGTGGTGTATGGCCAGTGCAGTTCGTCGAGCACAACGTTTCATGGAGATAACCGGGAGAAAGTCAATTGGTGGACCATCTACCAAGTTGGGCTTTGATAAGTCTAAGGTGACGTGCTTCAAGTGCAAACAGAAAGGTCACTTTAAGCGTGAATGCAGAAACGCATATGTTGATGAGTCTGAAAACCCGTTTAGAGAAGATTACTACAAGAAGGCGATTTATCATCAGAACAAATCGGAACTGCCAAGAATGACACAGCTTGAGGATAACAAAGAAAAATCTAGAGCTCTTGCGGTGATTCACGACGATGAAGGTTACGACTGGAACGAGTTGTTACCTGAGGAGGATGCGGTTGGATATGCATTCATGGCAAAATCTGAACCTGTTCCTTGGAAAGATGACAGAACTGAAGAACAGGAGTATGGTTACAGAAAGCAGATAGCTATAAACAAAATGATCAGAATATCTGGTATTTTTGATGAGGAAAAAAGAGCAAATAGATGGGATCCAGACAGGGAGTGTTATCTTGACCCCTATGGAAACATTGTTGTTGATCATAAAACTCTTGATCTGGAAACCATAATCCAAGAGTATAAAATTGAAGATGATTATTGGCAGAAAAAATGGTAGGGAAGCGGTGAAGATGAAGAGAAAGAAAAGAAGGAGAAAGAAGAGAAAGAGAAGTCAAAGAAGATTGACACTGGGATCATTGACACGACACAGGAGTTGAATGCAGAAAACATGGGAAAGATGGCTGACAAGGTGCTGGCTGCTAATGCACTTGAGGTAGATTCTAAATCCGTTTCTGAGTCTAAAAGCCAAGTCAGTTCAAATGCGTCAACGACTGAGTCAGGTAAGAAGGTTAGTGGTAATGTTGACTGTAAAAATTGCATCAAAGAGTGCAAGGTTTGTAGTACAAACACTTATCTCAAAGGTAAGAAAATTGAGGATCTGACTGCTAAAGTCAGAAGTGTTGAGGATCAAATCCTTGATCGTGACAAAATGGTGAAAGCTTCAACTGAACGGTTAAAAGAATTAACTAACAAAATTGAAACTGATAAAATTGATCAGGAAAAGGTTAGGAAAGAAAATGAAAGGTTAGTTCTTGAAAATCGTCAGATCACTGAAAAATTTGAAAAGCTTAAAAGCACGATTAAAGATAATGATGACCGAAATGGTAAAACTTATAAAGAAAATTGCCAATTGCAATGTGTTTTGAGAATCAAAGAAGAATTAATAAACAAACAATTGGATGAGATTGCTAAATTGAAACTTCAGTTTGAAGAAGCCAAGATTGAGAATGAATGGATCAATTTGAAATTGAACAGTTACAGCTCTGCAAGCTTTGTTTTGCAACACATTATTCCCAAACCCATCGGGAAAGACAAAGCAGACGAAGATGTATACTGTGATGGAACTGGGGTTGGGTTTCATCTAGTTCCACCACCAGTTCTTGAAAATTATTCGAAAAAACAATCTGGGTTGGTTAATCTTGAGGAAGAAAATGAAGTGAAACTTCCTTATTCAATTGATGTTACATTTTCTTCATCATCATCTGATGATAGTGTTCAGACAGAGATTGTTAAAAGCACAGTTGAAAGTGTTTTGAATAGTGATTCAGCTGGAGATGATGAATGTTTCTTGAACAAATACATTCCGAAACAAAAGTCCAAAAACAACTTAGGTGATGAACCGGGTCTTGTGATGTACAAGATGGCTGGATCTGATAAGTTGTATTCGGATTCTGAGTTTCCTCTTGAGAATGTAAATGTGTCAAAATTGACAAATGTGTTCAAAATGGTTGAAATCGATTTGTCTGAAGTAAAGAGTTTAAAACAAACAAAAAGGCAAATGAATTTTGAGAAAGATAAAGCTTACTACAAGAAGCTTGTTGTTCCACCACGTTTTTATAACAACAATCGAAACAATTGGTTGGGTGGTTATCAGGGTGGTAAGAACTATCAAAGAAGAAATGTTCAAAACAAAAGGTTTGCTGAAAAGAAGGTGTTTGTGAACGGTTCAAGTTCACTTTCTGATGAGGAAAATGAAATTTTTTCAAACTCAAATGAAGAATTTTTTGCGAAGAGGGCCTCACAACCTCAGTCTAAAGGCACAAGTCGGGTAGTTGATACTCGTACGTGTTTCAGATGTAACAAAGTTGGTCACATTGCAAGAAATTGCACCAACTCCAAGCCTAAGACTGAAGTTGTTGAGAATCGACAGAAGAAGGTTGATGCAAAAGGAAAAGCTCCAATGGTTGTTGAGAAAATTTTGAAAAATGAGAAATCAAAAATCAAAATTGAACCTGTTAAAAATGTGGTAACTAAAAATGACAAATTTTACAAACGGGTTGCATAATCTCAACAAACATGGAAGCCAAAAGTTGTTAATAAACCAAAGGTTTCGGTGTCGGAAAAACAATCGTCTTCTACCACACCGGTAAAGATGAATGTTCCTTTGGATTATTATGAAAAGTTGGAAAAACAATCTTCTACTCCATCTGAGAAGAAGAATGTTCAAAAGAAAAATCAATCAACCGGTCAACCTAAAATAGATGAGTTTTTCTTATACAAAAAGGTTGAGGTTGGATCAAATGAAAGTTTGAAAATGAATGATAAAAATTTTCCGCCACTTTACACTGCTAAAACTCACATTAAAGTCAAGTTACCCGAGTCAAAAGAGGCTTGGGTGGCATCAAAATCTCACTAAATATTTTGGACTTGCCGGAGCTTCCTAGTTGGTAATCGTGAAGCATGAATCGGCATATTTATTGAATTGTTTGTGATATGTGCAGGAACTTCCGAGAGCTATTTCAAGATGGATTATGGATAGCGGAGCGTCTCGACATATGTCAGGGAAGACTGCATTGTTGTATGATGTTAGAAATTTCAATGGAGGTTACGTGGGATTTGTAGGAAATCAAGGTGGTAGAATTGTGGGTGAAGGAACGTTATCCAATGGGATTGTTACGTTTGAGAGAGTTAACTACATTGCTGAGCTGGAGAATAATCTGCTAAGCATTTCGCAGATTTGTGACAGGATGTATACCACTCACTTCACTGATAAAGAATGTTTGATCTTGAAGCCAGGATTTGTTATACCTGAAGAATGGATTATCATGCGGGCACCAAGAGTCAATGATCTGTACGTGTTGGACATGAGCGTAGCTACTACAACCACGGGTCAGGCTCATTGTTTTGTGTCTAGAGCAACAGAGAAAGAATCGAAGTTGTGGCACCGGAAGATGGGGCATATACGTCTTAGAAAAATGAATCACTTGGTGCACAATGATTTGGTTCTTGGAGTTAATATCAAAGGTTTTCATCTGGAGGGGGAGTGCATTAGTTGTGTCAAAGGCAAGCAGAAGAAAAAGTCACACCCTAAAAAGCAAGTTAATTCAGTTTCCAGACCGTTAGAGAGACTACATATGGATCTGTTTGGTCCAGTAAACGTCAAAAGTATTACAGGGGATCTCTATTGTCTTCTGGTTACTGATGATTATTCTAGATTTTCGTGGGTATCATTCTTGAAGTCGAAAGATGAGACGTTTGACAGTTTGATGGCGTTGTTCAAAAAAATTGAAAATCTGTACCAAAGGCGTATCAGAAGAATTAGAAGTGATAATGGTACTGAGTTCAAGAACAACAAGATGGAAGAATATTGTGATGAAAGAGGTATATTGCATGAGTTTAGTGCTCCGTACACTCCGCAGCAGAATGGAGTCGCAGAACGCAAAAACAGGACGCTAATCGAAACGGCTAGAACAATGCTTGCTGATTCAAAGTTACCGATAAATTTTTGGGCAGAAGCAGTTTCCGCCGCATGCTATACACTCAACCGGGTTCTCACTGTAAAGAAATTCAACAAAACATGCTTTGAGTTGATCAATAATCGTAAACCGAACCTGAAGTTTTTA
Organism: Helianthus tuberosus; assembly: GCA_030545235.1. Classification (NCBI taxonomy): domain Eukaryota; kingdom Viridiplantae; phylum Streptophyta; class Magnoliopsida; order Asterales; family Asteraceae; genus Helianthus; species Helianthus tuberosus. The sequence goes on along the minus strand of CM060430.1, from coordinate 174,134,367 downwards.
GAACCGTTTGGGTCTCCTTGTACAGTTCTAGAGCCTTTTGGTAAATTTGGTCCAAAGAGTATTGAAGGAATATTTGTGGGTTACTCAAGTCCACAAAGACGAGTCTTTGTTCCAAGCATGAAGCAGATCATCGAAGCACAACATGTTGAGTGTCAGGGGTATACTATGCCGCCTCAAAATCCCAGTGACTCATGGCGTTTTAATTACGATAAATTGTGGGATTCGTTTGACATGGAAGAAGAACAGGATGAAGAAGAAGATTTCTTTGATGAGTTGGATATTCTAAGAGAGTATGAAGAATCGCTGGAAAGGTTCCCAGCTGAGTATTCAAGAAGACCTCGACAAACTTCAAATGATGATGAAGCAGGTCCAAGCAATGCTGGTGAACATGATGATGTCCAACAAAATGAAGTTGCTCAAGATAATCAGTCGGCACAGAATGATAATCAAGAATCTAAGAACATGCCAGTATTTGATCGTGGTGATTCAAATTCTGAGGAGGAGCAAATTCAGATTTCAAGTCAAACAAACCCAGTCAGTGAACAAGATGCAAATCAGAATGTTACTAATCTGGAGGGTGATGTAGATGTTCCAGGCGAAGTAATGCCACGAACTCTTTCATATCATCCAGAGGAGTTGATCATTGGAGAATTGCAGACAGGAGTTCGCACTCGAAGACAGATTGATAAAGGGCTTACATGTTTTTATACAACAGTTGCTCCTTTGCAAACTGAATTTTCATTGAGTTGTTTTATCTCGCAGGTTGAGCCAAGGACTTACAAAGAGGCGCTTACCGAAGATTCTTGGGTCAATGCAATGCAGGAGGAACTGAGCCAATTCGAAAAGTTGGGAGTGTGGAAGTTAGTGGATTTGCCAGATGGTCAAAGGAAGATAAACACCAAGTGGGTGTTCAAGTGTAAGAGAGACGATAGAGGAGTTGTGGTTCGCAACAAAGCTCGACTCGTAGTCCAGGGTTTCAGTCAACAGGAGGGTATAGATTTTACTGAAGTGTATGCTCCTGTGGCTAGACTAGAAGCTATCAGAATTTTTCTCGCATTTGCATCATGGAAAAACTTCAAAGTATATCAGTTAGATGTAAAATTGGCTTTTCTCTATGGGAAGGTTAAAGAGGAGGTTTATGTCGGTCAGCCACCGGGCTTCACCGATCCAATCCACAAAGACAAGGTCTACTTGCTAGACAAAGCGCTGTATGGTTTACACCAGGCCCCGAAAGCTTGGTACGAGACATTGTCTCAACACCTATTAGCCAACAGTTTCATTCGTGGAAAAGTGGATGCCACTCTCTTCACCAAAGAGGTCGACGGACATCTTCTGATTGTTCAAATTTACGTGGACGACATCATATTTGGGTCAACAAATGAGGATCTATGCAAAGATTTTGAACGAGTAATGAAGCAGAAATTCGAAATGTCATCGATGGGTGAGACGAAATTCTTTTTGGGATTGCAGGTTGATCAACTACCCAAAGGAATTTTCATACATCAAACGAAGTACGTTCATGATATCTTGGAGAAATTTGGGATGTCAGGTTCTACTCCAGCAGCCACCCCATTAGCAACGAATCATGGGATAAACCCTGATCTCACCGGAGAGAAGGTAGATGAAACGATGTATCGTTCCATGATCGGTTCGCTGATGTATTTGACAGCTTCAAGACCCGATATTATGTACCCAACCTGCCTCGCAGCAAGATTTCAATCTAACCCGAGAGCATCGCATATGGTAATTGTGAAAAGGATATTACGCTACCTGAAAGGAACTCCATCGTTGGGGTTGTGGTATCCAAGAGAAGACGATTTCACGCTCGAAGGTTATTCCGATTCCGATTTCGGATGCTGCAAAGTTAATGCTAAATCAACAACAGCAGGGTGCCAGTTTTTCGGATCACGATTGGTCACTTGGAAATGCAAAAAGCAAACCTCTGTGGCTTTATCCACATGTGAAGCGGAGTATGTATCTGCTAGCAGTTGTTGCTCACAGATCTTGTGGATCCAGCAACAGATGCGCGACTACGGTTTGCAATTTCTAAACACCCCTATCTTTGTTGATAATGAGGCAGCAATTAACATTACTAAAAATCCAGTACATCACGCTAAAACGAAACATATAGAGATTCGTCATCACTTCATTCGCGATTGTTTCGAGAAGAAGTTGATACGAATTGAGAAAATCCACACTGATGATCAGAAAGCTGATTTACATACCAAAGCTTTTGATAAAGCACGTTTTCAGTATTTGCTAAAATTGAATGGTATGAAGCTTTTATCGGTGTTGGAGGAGATCATTGGCGTTGATGAAGGTGACATTGTAGATGATGTTGAGAAGCAATCTGCAATGGTTTGTCGATTTTTTACATGTTTTGGTATTTAGGGGGAGTATAGGGTAAATATTTCAGAAAATACAAAAACAATAAAAAATGTCAAAAATCCAAAAACAATAGAAAACCAGAAAAGAGCTTGTGTAAAAAGGGAAAATGATAGTACATCGGCTTGACAGTCATGGTATGCTAAAGAAATAGAATGTTTTAAAAGATTAAACAGTCTCGCTGATGATATGCCGATAGGTTTTTGCACATTTAGTAGGTTTGTTCGGGATATAAACTTAAATCTTACTTACTTATTTCGTGGGGAACACTACTTGGATATATAGGTAACCCCTGAAATCTATTTTGAAAGATTCTTTTTTCTGATATACTAGGTTTTTATACTCAATGATATCTGGGGTATTATTCCGGGACTTCTGCTGAATGGAAGTTCTGACCTAGTCCTCGAATAATACTTTTCGGAAATGCTTGAAACATAGCATCACCCTCAGCATATATGATAAGACAATAAAATTGCTTAGCAATGCTGTTGTAAAAAGATCCTCTAAAGGGGACACCCCCAAGTTGAGTCATGATCTCTTTGCTGAACGGTAGTTCTGACCTGAGCTCTCATGATTCTTCATAATTTATTAACCCCTTACAGATATCATTTGTGTTATAATTACCTGTAAGACTGAATATTGGGATCTGGATACGGGAGTATATTCAAGAGGTGGGACACATGTATAAGTTTAAGTCTCTAAAACACTAAATCCGTATCCTGAACAGATTGAAAATTGTGTGGAAATTTAAGTGGATCAGTATATCGACAATCTAAGCGAATTGTTTAATTATGAGTATGTAATTGAAGCTTAACGGTACTTGTGATTTGTTGGAATAGCTGATATGATTCCCTAACACGCTCATCAAAAATATGTTTGTAAATAGTTTACTTTCATTGCATTTTAGTTCTGTATTTCATTCCTAGTTTAGAAGCTTTATTAAAAATTCAAAAAGATTTTTCATTTCTGCTTTATTTTTGACAAACCAAAGTGGAGAGTTGATCTTCAGATTCGAAAGATTGAAAGCAGATGCAGGAGATTTCTGGACTGGAGGATGAGTCGTGAGCTGATCTTGATAAGTTTGAGAAGTTAAAAAGTTAAAGCAAGTTCATTAATTTGAAACTTGTAAATTTTCAGAATCAAATTGAATGGAAAATCAGTGAGAATTGTCTCTGATTAACCAAGGTCATTAAGTTGGACTTGGTAGATTAATTGAGTAATCAGGGTCATTAATTTGAACCTGGATACTTAAGTGGATTTCTAACACTGAAGAATAAAAGGTAAGTTTTGGATTAAAACTGTTATTGTTATATATCTTATATTTGGGTAGAGATTGTGCAGGTAACAGGAATCCCCATGGTAACAAAACGTTAAAATTTGAACCAGAATTTCAAGTCTCAGTATTCCGAGAGAGGGAGTCCGTGATAGGGGGAGTCAGAATTCTGGATCAACAGTCAAAGGGGAGACTGAAGATGGAGCCAGATTAAGATCCTGAATCTGTGAAGAAGGAGCTTTACAATGACAGAATTTGGAGAGAGACAAAGACTAAAGACTTGACGCCAAAGACTTCGTCAACATCCAAGGGGGAGTCTGTTGGTGCACTGAATGTCTGTTATCTACGTCTTTATCAAGTCTTAGGTCTAGATGGTTAGAATTAGGGTTTACATGTAAAAGTATGTTAGTTAGCTTGAAACTGGTTCTTGCTTGTCAGCTTGAAACTGGTTCTTGTTTGTCAGCTTGAAACTGATGTGTCATTTCAAGCTAACAGGCCAAGCCTATATATAGTTGGTGTGTGTGTCATTTGAAGCTAACAGTGATCATTGTATGTGAGACGAGGTGCTGCCAAAATCTTGTTAGAAACAGTTGTAAAGTCTCGCAATCAGTAATAGAAAGGAAGTTAAAAGGATACAAGCTGTTTGTGACTTGGTTTACTTTGATTCCGCCTTTGTAAACTGAGATGAACTACTTTTACTGACGTTTAGGGTCACGCAAACGGTCCAACATTGTTAATGATCAAAAGTTTAATGGCTATTACTTTCCGATTGAAACCCTAAATTCCTAATGTTGATTTTTAACTAATTTTAACTAATCGACAAGAAAACCTTTTTATAGTATTTTGAAGAATCCAATGCAGTACTCTTTGTGTGAATACAGGGTAAGTATACTTAAGAAGTTTAACACTACTGTCTACTACCATATTTGTATATTGAATTCAGTACAAAGCTAAAATCATTCTACCAACACTTCAAGACAAAAAAGGCATTACTTGTCGATCTACAAAAGCCCTAATTTTAAAACAAAATCAATCTGTATATATCGTCTCTTTAGGAAGCCTAAAACAGAATCAATGTTGTTGATTATAAGCAACTGCATAAGATTTAATACTTGAAAACAAATTTCTAATTCAAATTAAGAAATAGTCCAATTTAATTCACATAATATACTTATATAACAAACAATGTCTAAACACTGTATATAGCAACCAATTTACATCCATACAAATATTATAAGAATCATAGTTTTCAACCACATTGGATATGTCAAGTTAATCAAAGCTTTTCAACTTTTTTTTTTCAAAAAGTATTATAATGTTTCTTACATGGCTCCCTACCATCTAAAAAAACATAATCAAAATAGCATCACTAACAGTAGTATGTAGATGCAAACATAAGGCTATCAAAAGTCAGTAACCAAAACACAAAAACATACCATCAAACTTGTTTGTACTTCAAGGTTTTTAATAACAAAAGACTACGTTAATACTTCATACGTTTTGTAGAACTTCTTTATAAACCACACTGGTCGTGGTTGTACACACTTGTTTGTTCTTCGCAAATCAAAATCTTCAGCCCCTTCCTACTTTTCACCCTAGATACGGCAACATAAAGTTGACCATGACTGAAAACTGGATGTGGAAGATATAAACCAACACGTTCAAGTGATTGTCCTTGACTTTTATTTATTGTCATTGCAAAGCATAGTGAAAGCGGGAACTGTCTTCGAGAAATCTTCACTAGTATTCTTTTGTCAGAAGGTGTCATCTTCAATCTTGAAATCAAAGTATGATGACCTATATTAGTTCCGGTGATAATTTTCGCTTCAATAACAACTTTTCCGAGTTTAGTGACTTATAATCGTGTACCGTTACACAATCCATTTGCTTGATCAATGTTTCTAAGTAACATCACTGGAGCTCCAATTTTCAATGCTAACTTATGGTTAGGTAAACCTGACAAATGAAGATTGTTTAAAGCATCAGGAGAAAATAATGCAACATTAATGTCTGATTCTTCCTTAGGTTCGCATAACGAATCTGAACTAAGATATATCTTATCTTCACCAGCCATACTCTTTAACAGTTCTTCATTTATTGAATCCACAACTTCATTTGTTGGTGCAAGAATGGCTCTTTGTTGGAAATAGGTTGAATCCTATATAGACTTACTCATATCCGGATATGTAAAGTTAATCAAAGAAGAAATTGGATTCACTTTATCATGAATAAGTAAATCATCAGGGATTTGAATATCTGCCTCACCATCATTTTCTTCACCAAGGAGACCATCACCAAGCTTTAAAATCCAATCAGCAGATTCTTTTATTTCTTGCAACTGTCTCTGGTCGCATCCAACTCTTTGCCGTATATTCTCAATTAGCTTTAGTACCTGACAATGTTTCCATATATAAGAAGAATTTAAAGACGAATTGACTATCATGCTTCTAGTACCTTTAGGGATGACTAGAAGAATTTGTCTAAAATCACCACCGAATATGACGACTTTTCCTCCAAAGGGTTTGCTTTGGATGTTCGGTTCACTTGAACGTGATATATCTCTCAATGTCTTATCAAGAGCCTCAAAACAATGCTTGTGGGTCATAGGTGCTTCATCCCATATAATTAATTTTGTTTTTTTAATTAACTCACCTAATTCACTATTGGGATCTATCGTACAAATTGAATCTTCATTAATGTTTATAGGAATTACAAACCTTGAATGAGCAGTTCTACCACCGTCAATAAAAGTGAGGCAATTCCACTCGATGCAACATTCAATACTATTTCACCTTTGGACCGTAATGCAGCTGAAAATGTCTTCCAAAGAAAGGTTTTCCCAGTTCCACCATAACCGTATACAAAGAAAACACTTCCATCTCCTTTTGCAATCGCATTCATAACAGTTTCATAAACATTTTTTTGACCAGCATTTAAAGACGTTAGATAAGTAGCATGTTCTCTTTCTAGAGCCACTCTATCATAAGAAAGTTCTTTCATTATCAACCGATTGTTCAATGATGAAATGTAGTCTTGAGAAACACTTGGCATGCCAGCAAAGTTTTTTAGTGTACTGCCATTGCTCAGAAGCAACTTTTCGATATGTGATAAACAAAGGTTTTCAACTTCTTTTTCTTGAAGAACCAAATCTAAAACAAATTTTAAAAAACATCAGTAACAATAATGTATTCATGAGGTATTAAACAATATTAAAAAAACATATTGATAAGTTTAATTAACTAATTAAATTACCTGGAATATCAGTGATCTTCCGTTGTTGGTGCAAAATGTCTTCACATAATATGGAGTTTGTTTCCGACCAGAAAACTGCAGGAAGATTATGGAGTTTGACAATAGTAACATTACAAAAAACGCCCGCAAAAAATCTCCGGATGACCATGTGTTGGCTTCTTTCATCCCATTAACATATTCCTTATCATCATCTAATAGTCCTCGTGCAAAACATGCATCTTTGTATGATTCAAAAGGTTGGCCATCGACTGTTTTTATATCTTCAAAACAGGTTGGTCCTCTAACATGATTCAATAAAATCCTCAAGTGGTAACATTCACCAAGTGATGGTGGGACATAATGTATCCTGCCAGCGGATCCAAAAGGACGCTTTCTTCGGTACCACTTCCGTTTATTACGTATCCATACATAATATCTCGGGAAATCTATATACTTCAATGTCCTAGCAAATGCATCTACTTTGTTACAATTCATCCACTCGGTAAACATTGACATTTTCACCGTCGGATTACTAACATCACACAAATTAGAATCATCATCATATACAATACTTTGACCATCTTCGCAATGGAAAGATAAAACTTCAACAGCTGGATATCGATAATGTATATCATACTTGAATATTCTCCACGCAGCTTCACAAGCAGAAATGTACCTACAATCAAGGTATGCTTTTACTTCGTCTACAACTTTGTTCTGCTGATTGTCATTGTTGGTGTTGTTGGATTGGAAAACTTGAGCCCTAACTCTATCACGTCCCTTATTAATCTATTTAAACAAATATTTAATAGAACCTGACTGGTTGCACCATTCGACGTTCATGTGGCACTGGTACTTCTTAAGTAGAAGAGCATTGTAAGGAACTACAAAATGATTATCAAGTGCAACGCCATTCTTTTCTACTATAAAACCTGTTTGACGACGCCGGTATACAGGATATCCTTCATAATCAACAGAAGTTTCATCTACAAAATTTTGGGAAAGTTTTTAGAACATTTATCATGAACCATACACGGACACTCGGGATTGTCTGCCCCACATGGTCCATGAATCATAAATTGCTTGACAAGCTCATATAATTCAGGATCGGCATCTTTATCTGGTATTTCTGCACTAATAACACGAACAAACAGATGTGAGCATGTGGCAGTCCACGCTTCTGAAATTCAACTGTATAAATAATTGAAATATTGAAAAGAAATAGAAGTTAGATAATAATAATTATGCATAAATTGAGTCATAAGTTAAAGTGAAATCTACCTGCTTTTATTGGACCAAAAAATTTATGCGTCTTCAAATCTTTTATTAGATGGTCCAATTTAATCTTGAATAATCTAGAGATAATATCCGGTCTGTCTTCGGGATTAAGACTGTCGCAACCCCCGACCCCTGCCCGGGGAGGCGGGCGGCCGCGACCTACTCAGAGCTGGTGGTATCGGTGTTTATTAATTTGGCAGCGGAATTTACATCAGTACCGTAGTTAGGAAATAGTTTATCAGAGTAAAACAACACAATTTTATAATAATAAATACACAGGATAAACCCAAGTTTCCATTACAAACATGTTTTTAGGGATAAACCCTAATTTATTAGAATAAAACTTCTTCTTTATTTAGGTAACTTTTATAGCCACTTTTCCAAGCCTTCAGTGCTCTCCAGCTGGCTTCTAATTGGCTTTCACATTTTTACTTGAAACGCGTTTAAAAACATTTTATCAGCAAGAAATACTGGCGAGTGAATCCCGGTTTAATCAAGAAAAGTTTTATCCTTTTACAGCATTGAGGGCAACCCGCAATTACATTTGTTTACATCTACTTTAATTACCACCCACGGTACTGTCAATCCTGACTTGTGGTCATGTTACTACTCGCAGTGTAGTAACAATTTATGTATACAAAACCCCAACATACCGACAATAATTGTAGATTTACAAATACTCAATCACTGTTAAATTTTAATTAAAACACTTGAGGTTTTGTAATAAAACAGTTTACAAAAAGAAGGATTAACTCACATTGCTAATTTAGGTATTTCCTTGTGACTTCCTGGTTATAATCTATTAAATTAAACAATGCACACGCGTTAGTATAATAACCCAATTTACATTAGCTATACCCTCCCCGAGACAGAACTCCAACGACTGAGTCAGGCAGAGCCTTGACATGCATTACGGAGCACTAGATCAATCGGGCAGCGTAACTAATACGTAACCGGGGGTTATGATACTTACATCGAGGCAGAGCTTCGCTTTTTAGTGGGTAAAATACCCGGAAATTACTTTAGCTACTAGAGAATTGAGAGAGATTCGAAGTTTTTGAACGAAAATCAACTGAAGCCCATCGATCCTATTTATAGTGCTGATCAGAGGGCGGCTCGCGGCCCGCGACCCCCTGTGCTTGTTCTTTCACGGACCACGAGGCAGACTAGGGTAGGCCCTAGCTTAGCTGAGTTGACAACTAGCCTCAACACGCCTTACGCCATGTGGCATCACCGGGTGTGCCCTGGTGGCCAGCTGTCGCGCCCCGCGACTCATCTTCCCAAACAGGTCGCTCCCCGCGAGCGACCTGTAAATTTTGTTTTTCTTTATTTTTGTTAAATTAAAGGTATTTCGGGCCTATTTTTCGTATACTGGGTGTATTTTAGGGGGTATAGGGGTGTTATAAGTATTTTAGGAGGGTTGTTATAAAGACCTTTATCATGTAAACACCTATAAATCTCAGGCCAATTGGGATTACAGGTTACGGTTATGAATATGTCGGGATATCCCACTGACTTGCAAATGGCCATAGCATCCAAGTACTTTTGCATCATATATCTAGAACCACCAGTAAATGTAAATGATGAAGGTAAGAGTATACGTTTACCACAATTTGATGCATCATTCTCTCCACTTTCCACAGCAGCATTCAAATTCTTAAAACTTTGGGTTCTAAGTTTCGGTTGTTGTGTCCTTATATAAGCCAACCTAGCAGATTCTATCATTGTGTATCCATCAACCAAAAACTGCCGAAAGAGTTTTTTCGCATTAACTAACAATGAAAACCGATTGTGTCTATCTTGTATTCTATAACAAAAGAATTCTCTCATTGCAATGCTAGTTCTAAGTAGCTCATTATCAAGTGCAATACCTCTACGTTTAATACCAGGTCGGAAACCATCTTCTGCATATGGGAAAATAAGTGGATATTGCATAGCAAGGTAAGATGGATGAAGCTCACTAATTCTTTGAAGACCTCTAGAATTTCTTCGAACAATGATGTCCCGTTTATCAAATGCTCCATCAAAATCACCAATTATTAATGCAACAATTTCTGATGCTGTTGGCAAATTGTATATTCTACCATCTTTATCTCTTGTTCCAATAAGCTTAAGGGATACATTTTGCCAGTCATTTTCTTGAAAACAATCTCTTACCATTCTAAAGGACTTCACAATAGGGTTGTAAGAATCTAACATATTTTTTAGACTTTCGATAGTGGCAAAATCTAGCTGATTGTTTGTTGTGGTTTTGTTGGTGGTTTGAGACCTACATGAGATATAATGATGTTAAAAGTTACATCTAACTCAAATGAACCATTTGTGTGAATATGATAGTAAGTAATATGTATAAACATAAATGTGACAATTTAATTAAGAAATTACCTTACTGCTTTTTTGTCGATTTACAACCTCATTTTGTGAGTCATATATGTAAAGTTGTGAGAATTTTGGTTCTTCTCCATCATCCGGAAGAAGACTACCAATCCGATGATAATTTTGACCTTGTAGTCTAAATACATAAGGACCTTTACCTTTGCAAATGCTTTTGTCAACCTTGCCACCAAGAGATGTGAAAGAAAACATCATGTTATATGCTCGAATGTTAGTCATGAAATTCTGACTCTTTGAAGTATTACTTTTATACAAATTGTGTAGTAACGCAGGAGGTGTAGGTACTGGTGGAAGCTCAACATCTCCATTTTTACAACAAAGAGAAAATGATGTTTTCTTACGATCTTGATTTCCCCTAAGCATTTCATCTTCCCACAGCATTGCATGACACTTAGAGCACACAAAGCTTGCAGTTCCATGATCAATATAATCTTCGGAATTGAATAAATATAATAAATCAGCAGTGATATAAACCTTGTAAACTTAACATGATTTTATATTGTTAAATATTGAAAAAGTACACAACAGCAAAGAGCAATTTTGTACCTTTGGAAATTCCATAAATCTTTTTAATCACAGAATCAGCTAATAGGTCTTCACTCATCGATAAATCAAATTTAGGAATCTGACTTGTATTGAACTTTTCTTTCCCTTTTCTAAATTTATCAGCATAATAAATACCGTTTGAAGTATCACCTACCACAATAACTCCACATTAATATTTACATCATCAACATAGGTCAGGTTCATATCTATAAAATATTTAACCATAAATGAGATATCATATCATTACCATTTAAGACTGATGATTGTGGAAGCCTACTGGCAGAAGGAATATTAGAATTTGGAGGAGTGTGAGGTACATTCCTTGATAATTTTCTAGTTCTTGAAGCTGCTAATAAAAAATATGTAGAACAATGAACAAATGTACAATAAGGATAATCAAATTGTTCAAAAAATATGTCCAATAATCTGTGTATACCTTGACTTTTTGTAGATGGCTGACACAAATCATTCGTAAGAGGTGGACTGACATTACCATGAGTGTGATATACATTTGGTTGTACAGCAGTTGTGGTTGAAACTTGCAAAGAAAAAATATATGTTAAAATTAGTAAATGATAAGATATGAATATGTAATGAGTTTTTGAATTTTAGTAATATATGTATAAGGCATACCATTTGTAATATTTGATAGCGGAGTCCTACCAACAGGATATAATGTTGGTGTAAGATTAAAACCACCATTTGGAAGAGTATCATGTACGTTCCGTGGTGATATTTTTGTTCTTGAATCTTGTAAGCAAAAAATTTATAGAATAATGAATAAATGTCAAATGTGGAAAATCAAACTGGAAAAAATATCTTTAATTCTGGTCCTATACCATTTTTGTTTGTAGATGATACACATGAATTTGGAGTGACATTACCAGAAGGGTGATAAACATACACGGGTTCACCATTTGTTGTTGAAACTTGTAAGACAAAAATATATGAAACAATTAGTAAAAGCTAACATATTAAAATTGATCATGGAGATAGGCAAGTGTGTGGTATTTTGAATTGTATAACACATACAGTTTGTAACATTTGATAATGGACTCATCTCAATATGATAGGAACTTGATGTAACATGAGAACCGCCATTGTTTCTACGATGTTGAAGAACATACTTCCTTTTTTTCCTGGATTCCTTAGAGCTTGGTATTGGACCTTTCTCCTCTAACAGTTCATACCTTCTTGAAGTTTTCTTGTTTGTATCCATCATATCTGGTTAAAGGTATGTTGAATATGCATAAATTTTAGAGACTTTAAAAACCTTGTGAAATGTTCTACACAAACTTGTCATAGTTAAGTTCGAAACATCAAAGTCGGTAACTTAAAACATAACTCATAGTTAATTATATGATAACAACAATACTAAATTAAATTCCTAATTGACACATCAATCAGGTCCCAATTTCATAAATCCACACATAAATTAAGGGATTGCATACTTGTTTCAAGGTCGCACAATAGTAAAATTTGTTGTTAAAAAGAGTGAAGGAAACAAAGAAACTGTAATGTTACACTAATACAGAAACATATAAATCGCTCAAGTCATGACTAATTTACATAAATAGGAAAGAAAAATACTGATATGTTGAAAGAATCAAAATCGGAACCTGTATTCCGTTGCCTGTTGAAATACTTGATGCATAGTGTCACACCCCGATATTTCCACATATTACCGGTGGGCCCGACGGGGAGTATCATGACGTAGTTGATATCATCATTGTCAATACACACAATATAATAGCACAACGGAAGGCTTGGTGAATAAACTATTACAAACCATAATGTCTGAGTGTCCGAATGAAAGAATATACAGACTGGATTGTAATAAGATCCACAAGCGGATCATAAATAAATACAAGGAAACAAAATAACAGACTTCAGGCATCTTAGGGATTTGCAAGATCCTCTTATACGACACCTAATAGCTCCAGTCTATTTACGAGAGGTACCTGTCAATCAGTCTTTAGAAGATAAGTCAGTTTACACTGGTAAATACAATTAACTGACTCTTTTGAAAACATTTATGAAAATTGATTTAAGTGCACATGGCACAAATCATTTATAACTTGGGACAATTATTTAAATATAATCTTGTATACAGATTTATATGTTTGTCATACAATTGGGGCCGGTTGGAAGCCGGTCATGATTAACCGACTCACCACTTATAGAACCCACAAAGGAGTTATCCCCAACATGTAGGTTTTTATTTTAGCATTTGCATCTGTCAGGTGTATGCCCACACCCCGTGCATAGGTCGTGGCCATTTTCAAATGAAATGGGCCGAGGATATCCAGGACACGGTTGAATTAACCCCCAATGTTTATGTTATCAAACAAGACATATTAAAACGGGTTATGTAAATTTATTAATCACAATCCGATTAAATGATTTCATACCCGACCAAGTGGTATTATTATAATACCATATCCCAAGCCCGTATAAGGGAAAATAAGTTAAAAGTATTTACCTGAGCTAAACGTGAAAAGTAACCCATCCGTAAAATCCTAAAGCTTTATGATGGTACCTTCTACTGGATGCTACTAATCTGTATTAGAAGGTTTAATAACCTATTAGGATGCTAACGGGTCTTTAATTAAGTCAAAGACTTAGACCGGCTAGCTAGGAAGAAACTTTACGGTTCTAAATGCTAGATTAAGCGGAGACCGGAATAGAATGTGGTTTAGACTCGACAAGCTTGGATACTTGTATAATATGGGTAAACTAAACACATTCTGGAATTTGAGGATTTAATGATAAGGTTAAACCCGTTTCGGCTATTTTACGTAAACTAGTCACATAAACCGATCCGAACGCATAAATGCGTAACGGGTAACCAAATGAATTACATACAGGTCTTATTTGTTATTATGCTTAAAATATGTTAATACATCAGTAGGATGTTAACATATATGCCCAAAAAGTATTTAAAACCATTTTAAGTCCTGTAAGGGCATTTTGGTAATTTTAATGATTATAAAAGAGATTTTATAATAAACTGAGGTTCTGGTCCTTTTTAATCAGTAAAAATATTTAATTTATCTCATTACATCAGTAAGATACTACATATATGTGAGGTTTACCATTTATGGCCAAACTATGCCCCGAATTGGCATTTTGGTCATTTCACATATGCTTTTAAGGGCATTTTTGGAAACCTGAGTTTATAACTTATACCTACTATAATAATATTGAAATTTGTTTAAAAATTTCAGTAGGTAACAAGTCTTAGATGTTAAGTATGGTTTTAAACCATACTATGCACCTAAATAGTGTAAAACTCACTAATTGACGATAATCAAGATGTTTATGTAAATCTGAGATTTTGATAAGTTTTAAATGCTCAAAATAATTTATTTAATGTATAAAATCAGTAGAAAAAGGTTTGGCATTCAAATCATTTGTTAATCTCATTTTATGCCTAAAAAGGGTATTATCATCATTAACCGATTTACACAAGAACTCTAAGTTTTAAACAGATGATAATCTGACCAAAAATCTTAAAATTCCTTAAAAATAATATCTTAACAGTAGATAATGAGTTTTGGTTCAAAATCCAAGTTTAAACATAACTTATGCAAGATATCGCAATTTAATTAACAAAAAGCTTCTAATTACGATATCGGGCATAACTCCTATTTGGGACCAAGAACTGATGTCAAATTTTCAGGACAAGCTTATATATCAGTAACAAAGGTTTTTGTCCTCTCACATTTCTAAAAATCTCATTTATGTGTCAAAAGGGCATTTACGGCATTTATAAGCATATTAACAAACTAGAGCATATAATTCAAACCAATTAAGGACCAAGCAATATAACTCCAGGAGGTTACACTACTATATAATATGGTCCTAATGGAAGCTTAAAACATGGAAGAATTAAGCTTAAACGGGTCAGAACTGAAAGTCAAAGCAAAAGTCAAGCTTTTGCGACTTTCGGTTATAAACTGACCTTAGACTGATAATTGTCGGGTTAGGCCTGATTAAACATGTTCTAATATTAATTACCAAGTCATTAAAATGTTAAAATATAATTTAGAACCTCTATTTTATTGATTTAAATCATTTTTAAACTTTCTGTCCAGTTTGACTTTTTGTCAAACTAGTTTGACCCGACAATTAACTAGTCAAACGAAATAATTAGGAGGTGCCCTTTTAAGAGTTAATCACCTACCTTAATATGGTTCCATAACCACTTTCGCTTCGATCAGTGACTGGACCAATTATAATTAAACCGAAAGTCAAAGCTAAATTATGATATGTTTGACTTTTTGGTAATTAAGCTAATTAAAAGGACTAAGCAGGGATTAAAACTCTTACTTAGGGTCCTTGCTATCTTTTCTACACTTGGAAATCTTCTCCTAATGCTTGCTAACCCCATAGATGTCCAGAACTCAAGTTTGGAGTGTTGAGAGTGAAGTATGTGAATGAGCATTTGAAAATGCTGAACTTAAAGGCCTATTTATAGTGAATTCAGGTTGCCCCAGATGATTACAGGTGTTAGAGGATGAAATCAAGTCTCTACAGGTGTATTGGTGGTATGTGAAAACCATTAGCAAGGCCCTTGTTTCGAATTTATTTGTTTGGAGCTCAAGGAAAAGAACAAACCTACACCAAGCCACAACAGACTGCCCAGATCAGGCCGTCGCGTCGCGCGACGGCAGAGGGCATTGGTGGTGGCATGGCGCCACCATATGGGCAACCTGATCAGCAAGTTTCAAAGTTTGCATTTTCACCCCCTGAACCTTTTAAAACGCAATATCTTTCATTTTAAGCTCATTTAACCCATTTAACTTTCATTTTCATGATCCAAGAGATATAACCAAACACCGTTAGGTCCGGTTTCGTTAAATGGTTTCCGAAAACACCAGTTTCGCCTCATTGACGTTTTAAACCCTAATTCTTGGGAATTTACGTAAACAACGCATAACGATCTCGAAACCTTGTGAAATTTATATCACTTATTCTTGAGAGTATATTTGAATATTTCGAAGCCTCAGGTTTGTTAAAAGGTCATTCAGAGGTAAGAATTAACATGTTGACACATTTAACCCCTGTAGTTTAAAATCTTCCGATTATTTTCATGAACGGCTTCTTGTATCAAATTAATTACTCGTTTAAGAATATATTCTTAACGTATGGTCAATCAGAGGCATAAGTTTGGCATGTTGACACTTTTAGTCCCTTCGCATACATATTTTCACCGTTTGTCAACTTTAGTCCTTCAAACTCAATCTTTTACATAGTTAGAGTTTAGGACACGTGCCTATACATAATTGGACATGTTTTTATGTGATGTTACATCCTCACCCCCTTAAAAGAAATCTCGACCCCGAGATTTACTGGAATAAGTGAGGGTACTTCTGTCGCATAGTGGACTCGACTTCCCACGTATATTCGGGACCTCTACGAGCATCCAATTGGACCTTTACTATAGGCACATGCTTCCTTCGGAGCTTTTTAACCTGACGATCCTCGATCGATATAGATCTTTCAACAAATCTCAAGCTTTCATCAATTTATACGTCTTTATGAGACATAGCTAGCGTTTCATCGGCTAGACATTTCTTGAGATTACAGATGTGGAACACATTATGAATTCCACTCAGCTCCTCAGGCAAGTTTAGCTTATAAGCTACACTGCTAACACATTCAATAATCTCGAATGGTCCAATATACCTAGGGCTTAACTTGCCCTTCTTACCAAAACGCATCACACCTTTCCAATGTGATACTTTTAGTAAGACTTTATCGCCAACCTCAAACTTTAGAGGTTTTCGCCTCTTGTCAGCATAACTTTTCTGCCTATCCCTGACAGCTTTCAGGCGATCGCGAATCTGGACAATCTTGTCCGTCGTTTCAAGGACTATATCAGGTCCTGATAACTGAGCTTCTCCTACTTCTGCCCAACAAACAGGCGTTCTGCATTTCCTACCATATAATGCCTCAAAAGGCGCAGCCTGAATGCTAGTATGGTAGCTATTGTTATAGGAGAACTCGATCAAAGGTAGGTGGTCATCCCAGCTACCTCCCAAATCAATAACACATGCTCGGAGCATGTCTTCCAAAGTTTGAATTGTGCGCTCACTCTGTCCATCTGTCCATCTGTCTGAGGATGGTAGGCAGTACTAAAATTCAAACAAGTGCCTAAAGACTGTTGGAAACTTTTCCAAAAGTGAGAGGTGTACCTAGTATCTCTATCAGAGATAATAGACACCGGCACTCTGTGAAGAGACACAATCTTATCCACGTACAACTGGGCTAACTTGTCGGAGTTATGTGTCTCCTTGATGGGTAAGAAATGTGCTGACTTAGTCAGTCTATCAACTATAACCCATATGGTATCGTTTCCGTGCCTTATTTTAGGTAACTTGGTTATAAAATCCATAGTTACCATCTCCCACTTCCATGTGGGAAGTTCTGGCTGTTGAAGCAGACCCGATGGTTTTTGATGCTCTGCTTTAATCTGAGCACAGGTCAAGCACTTAGCTACATGGGTGGCAATAGATTTCTTCAACCCTATCCACCAATAATTAGCTTTCAAATCCTAATACATCTTGTCACCTCCAGGGTGAACTGAATATTTGGAGTTGTGAGCTTCCTGGAGGATTACATCTCGAAGTCCTCCATGAATGGGAACCCAGATTCTTCCATTTAGTCTGAGAATTCCATCCTTTCCAGGTGTTAACTGTTCAGCAGTTACACCTAACTTTTCATCTGGAAGGTTTGCTTCCAAAATAGCATCTTTCTGTGCAGCTAATAGCCTTTCATTTAGACTATTCTTCAGTTCGATGCTCTTAGCATTAACCCTGATAGGTTTAACTCTCTATTTTCGGCTTAGGGCATCGGCGACTACATTCGCCTTGCCGGGATGGTAGCGAATTTCACAATCGTAATCATTTAAAGTCTCCATCCAGCGGAGCTGTCTCATATTGAGCTCTTTTTTATTAAATAGGTGTTGAAGACTCTTGTGATCCGAATAGATCACACATTTTGTTCCATACAAATATTGTCTCCACAACTTTAGTGCGAATACAACGACACCCAACTCTAAGTCGTGGGTGGTGTAATTCTTTTCATGCACCTTTAGTTGTCGTGATGCATAGGCAATTACCTTGCCTTTTTGCATAAGTACACAACCCATACCGGTGTGTGATGCATCACAATAAACGACAAACTCTTCGATTCCTTCGGGCAATGTCAACACCGGAGCATTGCTCAATTTCTGCTTGAGAATCTCAAAGGATTCTTGTTGTTTTGGACCCCAATCAAATTTTACATTCTTACGGGTCAAAGAAGTCAATGGTGCAGCTATTCTTGAGAAGTTCTCAATGAATCTTCTATAATATCCAGCTAGACCCAGAAAGCTGCGAATTTCTGTTGGCGTCTTCGGTGCTTCCCAATTCATAATGGCTTCTATCTTGGCGGAATCTACTTGGATACCACACTCACTAACAACATGTCCAAGGAATTGGACTTCACGAAGCCAGAACTCGTACTTGGAGAATTTAGCATACAATTTCTCCTGTCGAAGCAATTCTAAGATACATCGAAGGTGCTTCTCGTGATCAACTTGGCTACGAGAATAGATAAGTATGTCATCTATGAAGACAATGATAAACTTATCTAAGTAGGTTTTGCAGACTCTATTCATGAGGTCCATGAATGCTGCTGGCGCATTAGTGAGGCCGAAAGGCATCACTAAAAACTCATAATGTCCATACCTCGTTCTGAACGTCGTTTTAGGCACATCTTCAGTTCGGACCTTAAGTTGATGATACCCAGATCTCAAATCAATCTTTGAGAAGAAGCCCGCCCCTTGGAGCTGATCAAATAAGTCGTCGATCCTGGGTAAGGGATAACGATTCTTGATCGTTATCTTGTTTAGTTCACGGTAATCAATGCATAGGCGCATTGATCCATCCTTCTTCTTTACAAACAATATTGGAGCTCCCCAAGGCGAAGAGCTGGGTTGAATGAAACCTTTTCCAGTAAGTCGTCTAATTGAGTCCTGAGCTCTTTCATTTCAGTAGGCGCTAGACGATAAGGAGCTCGTGCAATTGGTGCGGATCCTGGGAGAATATCTATCCTGAATTCAACTTGCCTCTCAGGAGGTAATCCAGGTAGTTCATCAGGAAAGACATCAGGATACTCAGAGATAATAGGAATATCTTCAATCTTGGGCTTTGGGTCGTTCACTGACACTTGTGCCATATAGATTACACATCCACTCTTCAGACTCTGCGATACTTTGAGAATGGACACATTGTTGGGCAGTCCATATTGTGTAACTCCTTGAATATTGACAGACTCACCAGAAGGGGTTTTGATGATAACTAGCTTTTTATCGCAGGCGATTTGGGCTTGGTTATGCGACAACTAATCCATGCCCAAAACAATATCAAACCCAGCCAATTTCATTGGCAAGAGGGATAGCGGAATAGAATGATTCTTAATGGATATGAAACATCCATCAAGAAGGGTTGAGGCTGTTTCTAAGGTACCATCAGCAAGCTCTACCTCATATTTTATGTCTAGAGTCTTAATAGACAAATTCAGTAACTTACAAAACTTATGGTCTACAAAAGACTTATCAGCACCTGAATCAAATAAGACTCTAGCATAATTATTATTAATGAGGAAGGTACCTGTTATGACGTTCTCGTCATTCACCGCTTCCCTTGCATTCATCTGGAAAACTCTTGCGTTGTTTTTCTTTGCCTCCTCAGGCTTCTTGGTATTCTTGGGGAAATTTGTCTTGATGTGCCCCTTCTCGTTGCAACCATAATAGGTTGCATCCTTAATGTTCCGGCACTCCACAGACTTGTGCCCCTTCTTTTTGCAAATCCCACATGGTTTAGCTTTTGGGTCTTGGGTGCACTTTCCAAAGTGCCTTTTGTTGCAAGTCTTGCACCTGGGTTTGTCATTTGACTGCCCTTTCTTAGAACTAAAGTTCCCTTTGTTCTTCTTATTTGACTGAGGGGACTTGTCTTCCTCCCTCTTCCTCTTCCCGTCATCGGTAGTTCTCTTTGCTCTACTCCTCACAATATCAAGAGTAAGAGACAAAGATAGATCCATAGCAGATCTATACGTAGTAGGCTTAGAAGCCTTGACGTTTCCTTTCACTTTAGGAGCTAAACCGCCGATGAAACGCGCAATGCGTTTGGGTTCAAGAGTGACTAAATATGGTACAAGACTTGACATCGAGTTGAAACTGGTCACATGGGATCTACAGTCTAAATCCTTCATTACCAAGGTGAGGAAGTCAGTTTCAATCCTCTCAACTTCATGCTGAGGACAATATGTGTCTTTTACAAGATCTACAAACTTTCTCCATGAAAGGTTATACAGATGAACCTTTCCAGTGGACTGTACTAACGCTTTCCACCAAGTGAGGGCATCGCCCTTAAAAGATTGAGACCAAAACATGACTATGTATTCCTTAGCACATCCACTGATGTCAATCACAGTCTCCATTTCGTCTAACCATTTCATGCAGTCAATTGCTCCCTTTTCTCCTGTAAAATCCCTCGGTTTACAGGAGACGAAGTACTTATAAGTACAACTTTTTTTTGTACTTAGGAGCCTGGTTTAGCACCACTTTATGAGACTCGGATCTTTGATTGGATGAATGCTGAGATTCATCCCTTTTTGATGCATGTGACTGTGATAAGGGTTTTGAGTGAGCTTTGGACCGAACATGACTCGGTTCCTTGAATATCTTATCCACCGCTTGAGCAACTGCGGTGTCAATCATGGCTTACAGTTCAGCGTTTGTAAGATTTATTCTGGTCTCATTATTGTTTTCTTCCTACGGATGACTGTTTGCTTCATCAGATCCAGCCATGGCTTGGGTACTAAAATTTTACAATAATGGTTTATTTAAATTATGTAATAAATCATCACATTGATGATTAGATGGTCATGGTATTATTAAACCATATAGACCATTTTAAGTAATAATTAAGAATTAATGGAATATAATTCTTTATATTTATTAGACAGGGGAATATAAATCACATCTGTCTATGTCATATAAGACATTTTCATTTAGCACAAGGCTCGTCTCGAAGGACATTTAGATAGCGCAAGAAGGCCATGTCACAGGGACGATTAGACTATAATCAATGATCTCCTGGATCAGCGATCTTTTAAAGTCTAACAAGGTTCATCACCTTCTTGACAAGAAGTTTATAAAATAAAACTATCATTGTCATTATTATACCTTTGCTTATAAGCATACATCACAATTGGATGTTTTAGGTATATACATCATATTGATGCTTATTAGCCATGATTCATACTGATCATATAGGCTATGGAAGTGATTTGGGAAAGTCCAAGTACATTTGGAAGCTTGTGTGGTTTCTCGCACCGCACAATCAGGAATGTTAACATGTTTTCAGATGTTAACAGGGAGTTATTTTCTTAAAAAGGTTGTACCATTATAGCCATTAATATTTTTTGGCTAGGTTATACCTTTAAGAATTTCTTTGGTAGATCAATTTAAATTTGAAATGATATAGCATGATGATGTAATAAAATACATATTTAAAAATCAAAAATAAATTTCATTAAATCATAAAACTAGTACAACGATGCCCTATACGGTGGGCCCGGTGGGGGAGTATCGTGACGTGGTTGGCAACATCATGGTCAAACAACACAATATAATAATGCACAGCGGAAGCAAAAGATAAATATATTACATTCCGAATATAAGTAATGTCAAATTATTACAACGGAAGGTAAAGGATCCACAGGCGGATCAATAAAAGAAAACTGTTCAACAGACTTTAGGCATCTAGAACTTGCAAGATTCCCTAGTGACGCCCTGAGCTCCCAGCCAATTACGCATAGTACCTGTCACTTATCCTTTTGGAAAACACGTCAGTTTACACTGGTAAATACAATTAACTGACTCATTTTGGAAAAAGAGTTTGAAAAGTGATTCGAGTGCAAACGGCACAAAATATCTTGACACATTGATTAAAATGCACAGAGGCAAAATTAATCTTTTATACTTGGGACAATTTTATTAATAAAAATCTTGTATCCGATTTACATGGTTGTCCAACATTTAGGGCCGGTGATTATACAATACAAGCCGGACAAGATTAATCGACACACCACAAATATAATCTCACAAGAAGATACCCTTACGAGTGAGTATACGTTATACATATGCAACAGGAGGTGTTTTGCCTACACCTTGTGCTTACGTCGTGGCCATTCACTTTTTAAAATGAGCCAAGGATATCCAGGACACGGTCATTAACCCCCAATGTTATTTGTTATCAATCAATACAGATTAAAACGGGATTATGCAATTTAATCATCTCCGATTAAAAGGTTTCTACACCCGACCAAGCGGTATTTTTATAACACCGTATCCCAAGCCCGTATAAGGGAAAATAAGTTAAAAGTATTTACCTGAGCTAGCAATGAAATTTACACTCAGCCGTATGTCTTAATCAGCAAGCACAAGTACTTCTACTGGGGCTCTTAATCTGGAACGAAGGTTTTATTAACCTATTAAATTCCTAACGGGTCTTATTTAAGTCGTAACTTAGACCGGTTAGTTTTAAGGAAAGGTTTACGGTTCAAAATGCATGATTAAGCGAAGACCGGGATAGGATGTGATTTAGACCCGACAAGTTTGGAGACTTGTATAATATGGGTAAACTAAACACATTCTGGATTTTGAGATTAAACCGATAAGGTTTGACCCGTTTCGGCTAATTTATGTAAACTTGCTACATAAACCGAACCGAACGCGAGATAAGCGTAACGGGTATCCGTAAGAGCCATATACAGATTTCCTAAGTTAATATGCTTCAAATATGTTGTGACATCAGTAGGATGTCTTTCATTATGCCCGAAATGAAATTAAACACAAACTATGCCCCGTAGGGGTAGTTTGGTCATTTTTTAAAGGTTGTAAAAGAGTTTAGATGTTTAACTGAGTTACAGGTCTGATATAAACATCAAACATACTCAATTTGATGAGTTATAACAGTAGGGTGAAGTATATATGTGAAATATATCATTTATAACCAAACTATGCACCGAAGGGGCATTTTGGTAATTTCACATAAGCCGAAAAGCTCAAAACTGAAGTCTGAGTTTATCAACCTTTGCTTACTGTTAAAATATCCTAATTTTCCTTATATATCAGTAGGTATCAACCCGGGTATGTCCAATATGATTTTAAAACATACTATGCGTTAAAACGCTAATTAAGGCGATTGAAGGCCATTTCCGGGTTCGATACTTAAATCTGATATTTTTATATTTCCAGAAGGCTTAAAATAATTTATTTATCATATGTGATCAGTAGCAAAAGGTTTGGAGTCGTTTAGATATGTGAAACTCATTTTATGGCCCGTAAGGGCAAAACCGACAATTACCGAATTAAGCCTACGACTATGAGTTATGCTCAGCCTAAAATTAATTAAAAATCTTTAAAAATCCCAAAATAATATATTACATCAGTGGGTAAAATATTTGATATCAAAAAGTATGTTTAAGTAGGCTATATGCTAATTACGCCGTCTTATTAACATAAAGCATTAATTTTGCGATAATGAGCATAACTCTTAATCTACAAGTCAAACTGATGTCAAACTTTGCATACAAGTTTATATATCAGTATTTAAGGTTTCTACACTTTTACATTTTCATAAATCACGTTTTAAGGTAATAAGGGCATAATGGTCAACATATGAGCAATTAATGGAAACATGCATATTAATTGGATAACTAATGAACCAAGGTGTATAATCACAGAGGGTTGTTCTAACATGTAACCTAATCCAATTAAAGCTCTGAGGCATTTCTAAAACATGCCTAAATGGGTCAGAACTGAAAGTCAAAGTGAAAGTCAAACTATGTGACTTTCGGTTCCGAACCGGGTCTAAACAGGAAATAGTCGGGTTGAACATGTTTAGACATGTTCTTACACTAATTACTAAGTTATAACAATGGTCAAACAGGTTATATATGTTCTAGATAGCTAATTATGCATAAATGACATTTTAAGCATTATGTTGACTTTTTAATTAAAAGTTTGACCCGACATTTGACCTGGTTAGGATGGTGATCAGGGGAAACCCTTTTGGGGTTTTATTACCCACATAAATACCAACTTATAACCACTTTTAATTTGAGATATGACTGCGCCATTATTGACTAATCTCGAAGTCAAACCGTAATTACGACGGTTTGACTTTTAGCTAATTAACTAAGCTAAACTCAAACAAACAAGGACTAGCAGACTTACAAGAGTCCTATGCACGAGATATGATCACTTGGAAGCAGGTTTGAGCTCCAGAATGATCCACAAATGCAGATGAAGTGTGAAGAAGTGTTGTGAACTTGAAGGCCTATTTATAGTGGGTTTACACACCACATTTGATTGACAAATAAGTCTAGCACACACCACAAGCAATCAACACTTGTTACTAGTGTGTAGGGGGTGTTTTTAGGGGCCAAGTGAAGTGAAAAATCGATTTAAAATCGCGTCTAAGAGCAAGGGCAGCCATGAAAACGAATTCAGGATCTGGCACCCCCTCGCGTGGCGCGAGGGGCTCCTCGCGTGGCGCGAGGCCCACCTGCAGCAGATCTTCATTCTTTTGATTTTGCTATTTGATCCTTGCCCCTTCAAACTCCGGTTAGACACTTGATTCTTGCATTTTAACCCTCAATGTTGATCCATAAGGGCTTTAAAACATATACCTACTTTGTTAGGTCCCCGGGTAACTTTATTATCGCCCGAAAAGTCCTAACTTCCAACGTTTACGCTTTAACACTTCGCACACGAATTTGATCATATCTTTCTCATACGTTAACAAAACTTTATGAAATTTTAATCGTGCATTCTAGTGAGCATAATTAAGATTTACAAAGCTTCGGGTTCGTCAAAAGGTCACTCAGAGGTATATCTTTAAACATGTTGACACATTTAACCCTTGTAGTTTGAAATCTCTCACTTTTAGTTTCGTATGATCCATGATTTATTCGTTTGATGTTATAAACATCATGTAGGGTTATTATGAAGTATATTTATTCATAGTTGACACTTAGAATACGTATATTCACATACTTTCCATGTTTGTCAACTTTAGTCCTTTCATAGCATTCTATCACACGTTCAAAATTTATGACACGTGTCAACACCTTATAGGACGTGAATTTTCGAGGTGTTACATCCTCACCCCCTTAAAATAAATCTCGACCCGAGATTTACTGAAATAAGTAAGGGTACTTTTCTTTCATTGTGGATTCAACCTCCCATGTGAATTCGGGGCCTCTAAGGGCATCCCATTTGACCTTTACAATAGGTACATGCTTCCTTCGAAGCTTCTTCACCTGTCGATCTTCAATCGACAATGGTTTTTCCCACAATTTCAAGCTCTCGTCTATATGCACATCTGTATGCGGTATAACCAGTGATTCATCAGCGAGCACTTCTTCGGATTGCAGATGTGGAACACATTGTGAATTCCACTGAGCTTATCCGGTAAGTTTAACTTATAGGCAACTGAACCTACACGTTCGATAACCTCGAAGGGTCCTATGTATCTCGGGCTTAGCTTGCCTTTCTTACCAAATCGCATCACTCCTTTCCAGGGTGATATCTATTGTTGAACCTTATTCCTTAATAAGAATTTAGGAGGTTTGCTATTTTCATAATCCTTAATTTTCTGCCGAATACTGGTATCTTACTGATGATTATGAATTTGCGTGATCTTATTGATTGTCTATAATGTAACTTTCAGATCTTAATATTTGGGCTTACCAAACTATTGTCCTATCAATGGACGTTTATCATTCCATCTATACAAGGTCTTCAAGGGAGTAGCCCTGATATTTATATATCAAGTATTATGGAGAAGCTTATCTTAAGGTGAGATGGTTATTCCAACCATTACTTAACTAATATTAAGGAATAGCTAATCCTTGTCGTTAGTCGAACAATTCGACGATCTTGGTTAGCTGATGGCAAATTCTTAATCGTTGCCTAATTAGGATTGCGGTAATGTATGCATAAGCAAAATGAACTGTCTTTCTTATCTAACAATATCAAACTCTCGGAATATTGAGTCTGGCGATATTAGCCTATGTCTTAAAACCTACTTAATCAAGGTTTCGTTTAATCGATATGGAGTTTTCACAATACTCCAGCCCACGGCGGGCTACAAATCTTAATTCTACCTGCCTTCCAGGAGGTAAGCAGGGACAACCCTTGAGAAGATAATTAAGATACAAGGAGGCTACAGAGATTTTCCATATCTCAGGCTCCAGTTCATCCATCATTGTCCGTGTCAAATGAGTGACACCTTTATGTTATAAGTCCTCGAATTCCTTAATCGGGAACATTTACTTGGAAATTTTTTTTCCATTTTTGGATATCTTCTTTGAATACTACTAGTCGACTTTAGTACAATATGATCATTGGGATATCTTAGGGTTCCATGTATTAAACCTCCATGCTGATCAGACATGGAAATAATCTATGGGACACACTAGGATACGCCAATCCTCATATGACACTTTTATCAAACATAGTTTGGCATTCGCAGGCGATAGAAAACAATGAGAAAAATAATTAAAATAACATATGTTGTCGTACTCTATGCAAAGAAAGAGTGCTCTTAGATTTTCGGAAGGATTCCTCGCCGATACGAGAAGAATCGGTTACTAAGGTTTCCTTGGTAATTTATACCTTGTGGATGATAATAATTTTTTTTTTTTTGCTAAGTTTATGGTTCATGAAGATTTATTATTGCCTGTATTAAAAACAGGACACTTAGCAGAAAATATCATTGATAAATGATAAGGAAGTTTATTGTACAAGTGCTTATATTTAATTAATAATGGAAGTTTCACCAACTAGGCACCTAGCTCAGTTGGCTAGGCGCGCGAAAGGGTGCGGCCTAGACCCAGGTTCGATTCCGGGGACGGCCAATTCCACCATTTTTGCGACTTATCGATTTCTTACAGGAACAGAAAAATAGTTCTGGTAAATTTTCTACTTGTAAGTTTTTACCTTACACTTAATATATATATAGTCCTTATGAAGAGTTTTAAAAACTTGTTATACTTATAGTTTATGAAGGATTTACTGGTATCCGAACCAAAATAAAACTCTTAGCATTTAAATTACTGATAAAATGCCAAGGAATGTACCTGGTGCCATTATTTATGGACTAGCTCAGGCATTTTAGGCGCTTTCAATTTTAGGCTTTACTTCCTCCGCCACATTTCCTTTGACATATTTAGGGCACGTAGTCTTGATGTGGCCTTTCTCATTGCAGCCGAAACAGACTGCATTCTTCATGTCCTTACAGTCCAACGTTTTATGTCCCTTAGACTTGCAGATCCCACAAGCCCTGGGCTGCGATTTGGATTTTGGTTCGAACCTGCATTTCCCATAATGGCGCTTCATGCAGGTCTCACATACAGGTTTCTGGTCGGACTTTTGTTTGTTCTTTTTCTTAGAACTCTGGGAGTTATCTACCTCCCTTTTTCTTTTTAATTCATCCTTTGCATCAGAGGCATGAACGAGATCCTTCTTAAGAGTGAGGAAATGTGGTCCTAGATAAAATTTGGACCGAGCAGCATGGGGCTCCTTTAACTTTTTCACAGCTCTCTTCACAGCTTTTCCAACGGCTGCGTCTATCATAGCTTGAAGAACATCTTTGGAAATTCTAAGGTTTACAATTTCAGCATCATTAGCATGCGTCGCGTCATCAATAGCGCAATTGACTATTGTCTTATCCGAGTTTGCCATACTCGATATTGGTTCCTGCTATATAGGTATCCTTCCTGGCGTTCATCCGGAAGACTCATGCGTTTGTTTTCCTGGCCTCTCCAGGCTTCTTTATAAGCTTTGGGCAGTTGGTTTTGACGTGCCCTCCCTCGTTACAATTGTAGCATGTGGCGTTCTTTAACCCCTTGCAATCTAAGGTTTTGTGACCCTTGGTCTTGCAAATTCCACACAATTTAGCGCGTGGGTCTATTGTACATTTTCCAAAATGCTGCTTTTTGCAGTTATTGCATTTGGGTCTGTTATCAGGCTGACTCGAGTTCTTCCTAAACTCGGAATCCTTCCCGCGCTCCGAGCTTCCCTTCTTCTTCTTGTTAGTTTGATGAGAGTTTTCCTCCTCTCTTTCTCTCCTTCTCTCGCCAGAAGCCTTAACAGACTTAATTCTGATTGCGTCTAAGGTGAGAGATAAGGATAAGTCCACCGCGGACCTATATGTGGTTGGCCTAGATGCTTTAACATTCCCTTTTATCTCTGGTGCTAGGCCTCCAATGAAACGCGCTATGCGTTTAGGTTCAGGGGTGACTAGATAAGGAACCAGGCGGGACATAGTGTTGAAACTTGTCACATATGCCTGACAATTCAAATTTTCCATGACCAAAGTCAAGAAGTCCGATTCTATCTTTTCTACTTCATGCTGAGGGCAATAGTTTTCCTTGACTAATGCAACAAATTGACCCCAAGATAAGTTGTAGAGTAGAACTTTCCCCGTGGCTTGGAGCAGTGATCTCCACCATGCCAACGCTTCTCCTCTAAATGATTGTGAAACAAATTTCACAACCTCTTGCTCCGCACAACCGCTGATGTCAACAACAGCGTCCATCTCATCGAGCCATGTCATGCAATCGATGGCCCCTTTTTCTCCTGTAAAGTCTCTGGGCTTGCAGGAGACGAAATATTTATATGAACAGGTCTTAACTGATGTCTCTTGATGAAACACAACTTGTCTAGATGGAATACTCCTTTGATTTGACAAGTCATGAACATCGTCCTCCCTTGACTCATGTGTTTTAGGAGGGGGATTACTATGAGCCACAGATAGAGTCTCAGAGTGGGTATCATTTGATTCATCATACTGTCGATCAAGAGCTCGAGTAACAGCATAATCTATTATTGCCTGCAGTTCTGCTCCAGTTACATTAATTCTGGTAGTATCATTGCTCTCCTTCAAGTGACTGTTAACTTCATCTAATCCAGCCATGTAGCTTGATTGCTACATAAATATTAACAATGATTTATTCAGAGATTATTATGGAATCATCATCTTTGACGATTTATCAACCATGGTAATATAAACCATATTGGTTAACTTGTTAGTTATATTTAATTAGTATTTTCCATTATAATTTATCCTAGTTATAAAACATTAAGGATATTAAAGTGGCGCATAAGGCCTAGTCACAAGGACAGTCCTAAATTTTATAAGCCACGATTTCAGAGAATCGAGGCATTAAGGTCTGAATCAAGTTCATTACCTTCTTTTGACAGGGAGTTGTAGACTTCAACTGTCTTTTGTCTTTTAGGACAATAGATATAGCCCGTGGGCATTTCCCTTCTAAGGGATGGTTATAATATGATCATCTTCTTAGATGCTATTAGTCGAGGTCGTATGGATCCTACCGACTATTACGCTTGGACCTGGTCCAACATTTTTAGACAGGAGGTCAAAGACCACCACTGTCGTTGTCTTATCGGACGACAAGTTTAGCCCGTAGGCACTTCATCACTACTGGATGTTTATAATGTGATCATCTTATAGGATGACACGAGCCATGATTTCTAAATCACTAGGCTAGATAAGAAAATTGGAAGAATCTAATATAAGGATGACTGTTGTGATTTTCTCGAGTCACATTTGCCAAGAGTGCTAACACGTTCTTAGATGTTAACAAGGATTTGAATCTCTTGAGTAGGTTTCACCATCTTGGCCGCGTAGGCTAGGTTTCACCTTCAAGATTTTTTTTTTAAATGCATACCGGCAGGGAAAGAAGGATATTTATTTTATTCAGGATTTTTATCATAAATCCTAATTTATAATTTAATAATAGCACAAATGGCCTAGTCGCGTAGACAAGTTTAATTTATAAGCCAAGATTTCAGAGAATCGGGGCAATTTATGAATTAGTAATGGCACAAAAGGCCTAGTCATGTGGACAAGTTTAATTTATAAGCCATGATCGTCTGGGATTGAGGCATCTAGTAATAGCACAAAAGGCTTAGTCACGTGGACAAGTTTAATTTATAAGCCATGATCGTCTGGGATCGAGGCATTTAGGTGTGAATCAAAGTTCATTACCTTTTCTTGACAGGGAGCTGTAGGCTACCACCGTCTTTAGTCTCAGAGGACGTTAATTATAGCCCGTAGGCACTTCCCTTCTAAGGGATGTTATTTTCCATTCATTTCATATTTCATGTTTAGAATGAAAACTTAATTTAATCAATCCATTATATGAAAATAAAAGTACAAAGTTACCCTAAGTGGGTCTTTGAAGGGATAATGTGTCCTTGAAGGGACTGAAGGATAAATATGTCCTTATAAGGATTATCAAAGAAACGATCTGTAGCAAAAGGAGTTTCCTCTTCATCTTATGTCTGTATGCTTTCTCCTTGGTTGCACGTTTCATCCTGGCCGCGGTACGAAGCTCAGCATCTCAAGGCTCCGGGTGTGGAGAACTCCTATTACGGCTTCTTCGCTTGGCGACGTATCCAATATATATAAAATTTTTTGGAAGAAAAGATTCCCAGATTAGGATTGAGAATATTCCTATGTTAAGTCTAGACTCAGAAGATTTAGGAATGTGCAATTGTGTCATTGAGATTAAACACAAAAAGCTAGTGTTTAATTCACTCAATGTTGGCTCTGATACCAACCTGTCACACCCCGATTTCCACGTGTCACCGGTGGGCCCGGTGGGGGAGTATCGTGACGTGGTTGGCAACATCATGGTCAAACAACACAATATAATAATGCACAGCGGAAGCAAAAGATAAATATATTACATTCTGAATATAAGTAATGTCAAAGTATTACAACGGAAGGTAAAGGATCCACAGGCGGATCAATAAAAGAAAACTGTTCAACAGACTTTAGGCATCTAGAACTTGCAAGATTCCCTAGTGACGCCCTGAGCTCCCAACCAATTACGCATAGTACCTGTCACTTATCCTTTTGGAAAATACGTCAGTTTACACTGGTAAATACAATTAACTGACTCATTTTGGAAAAAGAGTTTGAAAAGTGATTCGAGTGCAAACGGCACAAAATATCTTGACACATTGATTAAAATGCACAGAGGCAAAATTAATCTTTTATACTTGGGACAATTTTATTAATAAAAATCTTGTATCCGATTTACATGGTTGTCCAACATTTAGGGCCGGTGATTATACAATACAAGCCGGACAAGATTAATCGACACACCACAAATATAATCTCACAAGAAGATACCCTTACGAGTGAGTATACGTTATACATATGCAACAGGAGGTGTTTTGCCTACACCTTGTGCTTACGTCGTGGCCATTCACTTTTTAAAATGAGCCAAGGATATCCAGGACACGGTCATTAACCCCCAATGTTATTTGTTATCAATCAATACAGATTAAAACGGGATTATGCAATTTAATCATCTCCGATTAAAAGGTTTCTACACCCGACCAAGCGGTATTTTTATAACACCGTATCCCAAGCCCGTATAAGGGAAAATAAGTTAAAAGTATTTACCTGAGCTAGCAATGAAATTTACACTCAGCCGTATGTCTTAATCAGCAAGCACAAGTACTTCTACTGGGGCTCTTAATCTGGAATGAAGGTTTTATTAACCTATTAAATTCCTAACGGGTCTTATTTAAGTCGTAACTTAGACCGGTTAGTTTTAAGGAAAGGTTTACGGTTCAAAACGCATGATTAAGCGAAGACCGGGATAGGATGTGATTTAGACCCGACAAGTTTGGAGACTTGTATAATATGGGTAAACTAAACACATTCTGGATTTTGAGATTAAACCGATAAGGTTTGACCCGTTTCGGCTAATTTATGTAAACTTGCTACATAAACCGAACCGAACGCGAGATAAGCGTAACGGGTATCCGTAAGAGCCATATACAGATTTCCTAAGTTAATATGCTTCAAATATGTTGTGACATCAGTAGGATGTCTTTCATTATGCCCGAAATGAAATTAAACACAAACTATGCCCCGTAGGGGTAGTTTGGTCATTTTTTAAAGGTTGTAAAAGAGTTTAGATGTTTAACTGAGTTACAGGTCTGATATAAACATCAAACATACTCAATTTGATGAGTTATAACAGTAGGGTGAAGTATATATGTGAAATATATCATTTATAACCAAACTATGCACCGAAGGGGCATTTTGGTAATTTCACATAAGCCGAAAAGCTCAAAACTGAAGTCTGAGTTTATCAACCTTTGCTTACTGTTAAAATATCCTAATTTTCCTTATATATCAGTAGGTATCAACCCGGGTATGTCCAATATGATTTTAAAACATACTATGCGTTAAAACGCTAATTAAGGCGATTGAAGGCCATTTCCGGGTTCGATACTTAAATCTGATATTTTTATATTTCCAGAAGGCTTAAAATAATTTATTTATCATATGTGATCAGTAGAAAAAGGTTTGGAGTCGTTTAGATATGTAAAACTCATTTTATGGCCCGTAAGGGCAAAACCGACAATTACCGAATTAAGCCTACGACTATGAGTTATACTCAGCCTAAAATTAATTAAAAATCGTTAAAAATCCCAAAATAATATATTACATCAGTGGGTAAAAGATTTGATATCAAAAAGTATGTTTAAGTAGACTATATGCTAATTACGCCATCTTATTAACATAAAACATTAATTTTGCGATAATGAGCATAACTCTTAATCTACAAGTAAAACTGATGTCAAACTTTGCATACAAGTTTATATATCAGTATTTAAGGTTTCTACACTTTTACATTTTCATAAATCACGTTTTAAGGTAATAAGGGCATAATGGTCAACATATGAGCAATTAACGGAAACATGCATATTAATTGGATAACTAATGAACCAAGGTGTATAATCACAGAGGGTTGTTCTAACATGTAACCTAATCCAATTAAAGCTCTGAGGCATTTCTAAAACATGCCTAAATGGGTCAGAACTGAAAGTCAAAGTGAAAGTCAAACTATGTGACTTTCGGTTCCGAACCGGGTCTAAACAGGAAATAGTCGGGTTGAACATGTTTAGACATGTTCTTACACTAATTACTAAGTTATAACAATGGTCAAACAGGTTATATATGTTCTAGATAGCTAATTATGCATAAATGACATTTTAAGCATTATGTTGACTTTTTAATTAAAAGTTTGACCCGACATTTGACCTGGTTAGGATGGTGATCAGGGGAAACCCTTTTGGGGTTTTATTACCCACATAAATACCAACTTATAACCACTTTTAATTCGAGATATGACTGCGCCATTATTGACTAATCTCGAAGTCAAACCGTAATTACGACGGTTTGACTTTTAGCTAATTAACTAAGCTAAACTCAAACAAACAAGGACTAGCAGACTTACAAGAGTCCTATGCACGAGATATGATCACTTGGAAGCAGGTTTGAGCTCCAGAATGATCCACAAATGCAGATGGAGTGTGAAGAAGTGTTGTGAACTTGAAGGCCTATTTATAGTGGGTTTACACACCACATTTGATTGACAAATAAGTCTAGCACACACCACAATCAATCAACACTTGTTACTAGTGTGTAGGGGGTGTTTTTAGGGGCCAAGTGAAGTGAAAAAACGATTTAAAATCGCGTCTAAGAGCAAGGGCAGCCAAGAAAACGAATTCAGGATCTGGCACCCCCTCGCGTGGCGCGCGGGGCTCCTCGCGTGGCGCGAGGCCCACCTGCAGCAGATCTTCATTCTTTTGATTTTGCTATTTGATCCTTGCCCCTTCAAACTCCGGTTAGACACTTGATTCTTGCATTTTAACCCTCAATGTTGATCCATAAGGGCTTTAAAACATATACCTACTTTGTTAGGTCCCCGGGTAACTTTATTATCGCCCGAAAAGTCCTAACTTCCAACGTTTACGCTTTAACACTTCGCACACGAATTTGATCATATCTTTCTCATACGTTAATGAAACTTTATGAAATTTTAATCGTGCATTCTAGTGAGCATAATTAACATTTACAAAGCTTCGGGTTCGTCAAAAGGTCACTCAGAGGTATATCTTTAAACATGTTGACACATTTAACCCTTGTAGTTTGAAATCTCTCACTTTTAGTTTCGTATGATCCATGATTTATTCGTTTGATGTTATAAACATCATGTAGGGTTATTATGAAGTATATTTATTCATAGTTGACACTTAGAATACGTATATTCACATACTTTCCATGTTTGTCAACTTTAGTCCTTTCATAGCATTCTATCACACGTTCAAAATTTATGACACGTGTCAACACCTTATAGGACGTGAATTTTTGAGGTGTTACACGCGCAGGGGCTACAAAATAGAAAATAAGTCCATGCAGGGACTTGGTACAGAAAATAAAGAAAATGTCCTCGCAGGGACTTGATTAAAAGATAATACAAGACAAAATAAACAACTTCCTACTTCTTCTTGCCTTTAATGAGATTTGCAAGGCCTTTGAGAAAGCTGTTATGCTTCTTTTTGGTTTCATCTGCTTCACGCTTAACCCTGTCTAACCTTTGCAGTATTTCTTGGGTTTGCTCCTGTTGAGGAGGAGGAGGTTGCTGGTAAGGTGGGTATTGATACCCCTACACCGGATATCCAATTAGGTAAACTGGAGGGTAAGAAGAAGGATAAAGTGCATTATACTGTGCAGCAGTAAGATACGGATCATGAGTTCCATAATCCGTTGGGTAGCCAGATGGGTTATACCCAGATGAACCTGGGTATGTTGGTATTGGGTTGTCAAAACCCACTGGTGGTGGCGGTGGTGCATAAGAAACTGGCGGAGGATTATCCTCTGGCACCACATGCGAGGGTCCACCCATTTGGGGGTCCTCGGGAATAGGAGGGTAAGAGCTTGAACCATGAGGGTATGCGATTCGTGGTCCCCCACGCACTGACATTTACTCATTCCTCCTTCACCTGGGCGGCTCGGGAGGTGGTTGAGGTGGTTGTTGCGGTGGTTCCTCGCCAGGAAGAGGTGGAGGGGTGACAGCTTGAAGGTAAGGCTCATTTAAAGGAGGTTGAGCCGGGGAGTTGTGATATGAAGGGGTGAATTCCCATTCATACTTTGACCACCATTCTTTAAATGAATTGGGCCCTTGGTACGTCAATCCTTGATATGGAGAACCGCTCGATATGCTGATAGGGTGGCCCGGTGTTCCGGTTTGCATTTCTGGGTCAGGGTCGTCATCCATCTCCATCTCCTGGGAGAAGTGATCTTCTGGTCCTAAGGGATTGAAACCAAAGAGATTGTTGACATAATCATTGGGATTGAACTGAGCTGGGGAATAAATGGAATCAGAGTGATGGAAATAATAGGAGTGAAGGGAGTGGTGAGATTGGTTCGAATGGTGTGACTCCTGAGAGTGTTGGGAATGTTGGGGCTCGTTAGGAATGGGTAGCCCAAAGTATGGAGGGTCGGATGGTGAGGATCCTAGCGAAACAGAATGTCTCGCCGGCTTGAAGTTATGACTCCAATGGTCCCGAGAGTCGGAACTAGAGAAAGTCGCTGACGGGGTACGTCGATGGGAGGGTCCCGCGTGGCCCGATGGCCCTCCTCACATTGGTCCCTTTCCTTTGCCTCTCACACGTGGCGGCATTTTCCAAGAAGTTAACATGTCAAAACAAGTAAATATAATATAAACAATAAAAGGAAAGTTAAGAATAAAGTCATTAGCCTAGACTCGGAAGTCTAAGGAATGTGCTTATTATGTCATTGAGATTAAACACAAAAGGTTAGTGTTTAATTCACTCAATGTTGGCTCTGTTACCAACCTGTCACACCCCGATATTTCCACATATTACCGGTGGGCCCGGTGGGGAGTATCATGACGTAGTTGATATCATCATTGTCAGTACACACAATATAATAGCACAGCGGAAGGCTTGGTGAATAAACTATTACAAACCATAATGTCTGAGTGTCCGAATGAAAGAATATACAGACTGGATTGTAATAAGATCCACAGGCGGATCATAAATAAATACAAGGAAACAAAATAACAGACTTCAGGCATCTTAGGGATTTGCAAGATCCTCTTATACGACACCTAATAGCTCCAGTCTATTTACGAGAGGTACCTGTCAATCAGTCTTTAGAAGATACGTCAGTTTACACTGGTAAATACAATTAACTAACTCTTTTGAAAACATTTATGAAAATTGATTTAAGTGCACATGGCACAAATCATTTATAACTTGGGACAATTATTTAAATATAATCTTGTATACAGATTTATATGTTTGTCATACAATTGGGGCCGGTTGGAAGCCGATCATGATTAACCGACTCACCACTTATAGAACCCACAAAGGAGTTATCCCCAACATGTGGGTTTATATTTTAGCATTTGCATCTGTCAGGTGTATGCCTACACCCCGTGCATAGGTCGTGGCCATTTTCAAATGAAATGAGCCGAGGATATCCAGGACACGGTCGAATTAACCCCCAATGTTTATGTTATCAAACAATACAGATTAAAACGGGTTATGTAAATTTATTAATCACAGTCCGATTAAATGATTTCATACCCGACCAAGTGGTATTATTATAATACCATATCCCAAGCCCGTATAAGGGAAAATAAGTTAAAAGTATTTACCTGAGCTAAACGTGAAGAGTAACCCAGCCATAAAATCCTAAAGCTTTATGATGGTACCTTCTACTGGATGCTACTAATCTGTATTAGAAGGTTTAATAACCTATTAGGATGCTAACGGGTCTTTCATTAAGTCAAAGACTTAGACCGGCTAGCTAGGAAGAAACTTTACAGTTCTAAACGCTAGATTAAACGGAGACCGGAATAGAATGTGGTTTAGACCCGACAAGCTTGGATACTTGTATAATATGGGTAAACTAAACACATTCTGGAATTTGAGGATTTAATGATAAGGTTAAACCCGTTTTGGCTATTTTACGTAAAGTAGTCACATAAACCGATCCGAACGCATAAATGCGTAACGGGTAACCAAATGAATTACATACAGGTCTTTTAGTTGTTATTATGCTTAAAATATGTTAATACATCAATAGGATGTTAACATATATGCCCAAAAAGTATTTAAAACCATTTTAAGTCCCGTAAGGGCATTTTGGTAGTTTTAATGATTATAAAAGAGATTTGATAATAAACTGAGGTTCTGGTCCTTTTAAATCAGTAAAAATATTTAATTTATCTCATTACATCAGTAAGATACTACATATATGTGAGGTTTACCATTTATGGCCAAACTATGCCCCGAAAGGGCATTTTGGTCATTTCACATATGCTTTTAAGGACATTTTTGGAAACCTGAGTTTATAACTTATACCTACTGTAATAATATGGAAATTTGTTTAAAAATTTCAGTAGGTAACAAGTCTTAGATGTTAAGTATGGTTTTAAACCATACTATGCACCTAAATAGTGTAAAACTCGCTAATTGACTATAATCAAGATGTTTATGTAAATCTGAGATTTTGATAAGTTTTAAATGTTCAAAATAATTTATTTAATGTATAAAATCACTAGAAAAAGGTTTGGCATTCAAATCATTTGTTAATCTCATTTTGTGCCTAAAAAGGGTATTATCGTCATTAACCGATTTACACAAGAACTCTAATTTTTAAACAAATTATAATCTGATAAAAAATCTTAAAATTCCTTAAAAATAATATCTTAACAGTAGATAATGAGTTTTGGTTCAAAATCCAAGTTTAAACATGACTTGTGCAAGATATCGCAATTTAATTAACAAAAAGCATCTAATTACGATATCGGGCATAACTCCTATTTTGGACCAAGAACTGATGTCAAATTTTTGGGACAAGCTTATATATCAGTAACAAAGGTTTTTGTCCTCTCACATTTCTAAAAATCTCATTTATGTGTCAAAAGGGCATTTACGACATTTATAAGCATATTAACAAACTAGACCATATAATTCAAACCAATTAAGGACCAAGCAATATAACTTCAGGAGGTTACACTACTATATAATATGGTCCTAATGGAAGCTTAAAACATGGAAGAATTAAGCTTAAACGGGTCAGAACTGAAAGTCAAAGCAAAAGTCAAGCTTTTGCGACTTTCGGTTATAAACTGACCTTAGACTGATAATTGTCGGGTTAGGCCTGATTAAACATGTTCTAATATTAATTACCAAGTCATTAAAATGTTAAAATATAATTTAGAACTTCTGTTTTATTAATTTAAATCATTTTTAAACTTTCTGTCCAGTTTGACTTTTTGTCAAACTAGTTTGACCCGACAATTAACTAGTCAAACGAAATAATTAGGAGGTGCCCTTTTAAGAGTTAATCACCTACCTTAATATGGTTCCATAACCACTTTCGTTTCGATCAGTGGCTGGACCAATTATAATTAAACCGAAAGTCAAAGCTAAATTACGATATGTTTGACTTTTCAGTAATTAAGCTAATTAAAAGGATTAAGCAGGGATTAAAACTCTTACTTAGGGTCCTTGCTATGTTTTCTACACTTGGAAATCTTCTCCTAATGCTTGCTAACCCCAGAGATGTCCAGAACTCAAGTTTGGAGTGTTGAGAGTGAAGTATGTGAATGAGCATTTGAAAATGCTGAACTTAAAGGCCTATTTATAGTGAATTCAGGTTGCCCCAGATGATTACAGGTGTTAGAGGATGAAATCAAGTCTCTACAGGTGTATTGGTGGTTTGTGAAAACCATTAGCAAGGCCCTTGTTTCGAATTTATTTGTTTGGAGCTCAAGGAAAAGAACAAACCTGCACCTGGCCACAACAGACTGCCCAGATCAGGCCATCGCGTCGCACGACGGCAGAGGGCATTGGTGGTGGCGTGGCGCCACTATATGGGCAACCTGATCAGCAAGTTTCAAAGTTTGCATTTTCACTCCCTGAACCTTTTAAAACGCAATATCTTTCATTTTAAGCTCATTTAACCCATTTAACTTTCATTTTCATGATCCAAGAGATATAACCAAACACCGCTAGGTCCGGTTTTGTTAAATGGTTTCCGAAAACACAAGTTTCGCCTCATTGACGTTTTAAACCCTAATTCTTGGGAATTTGCGTAAACAACGCATAACGATCTCGAAACCTCGTGAAATTTATATCACTTATTCTTGAGAGTATATTTGAATATTTTGAAGCCTCGGGTTTGTTAAAAGGTCATTCAGAGGTAAGAATTAACATGTTGACACATTTAACCCCTGTAGTTTAAAATCTTCCGATTATTTTCATGAACGGCTTCTTGTATCAAATTAATTACTCGTTTAAGAATATATTATTCACGTATGGTCAATCAGAGGC
Source organism: Helianthus tuberosus (assembly GCA_030545235.1). Taxonomy (NCBI): domain Eukaryota; kingdom Viridiplantae; phylum Streptophyta; class Magnoliopsida; order Asterales; family Asteraceae; genus Helianthus; species Helianthus tuberosus. The sequence continues at coordinate 174,094,930 of CM060430.1, read as the reverse complement.
ACAAGTTTGGCATGTTGACACTTTTAGTCCCTTCGCATACATATTTTCACCGTTTGTCAACTTTAGTCCTTCAAACTCAATCTTTTACATATTTAGAGTTTAGGACACGTGTCTATACATAATTGGACACTTTTTTACGTGATGTTACACATAGAAGACGAAGACTTCACTTTTAGAGGAGTATATATCTCCAAATCTAGGGCTTTATCCTGTTTGTATTAGGACATTTGGGGTTTTGTGGATGCTTTATGAAAAAGAATATGGAATGCAGGGCGGGAGATCTTCATAAAGGTAGTGTGTGATATGAAATAAAGTTTTAGGGTGTAAAAAGTCCTCCATTATTGAGAGTGATTTAATGATTATTTATTTACCACATAATGTATTACATGAATGTGTGTGTTTTGGATCATTTAATTTGAAACAGGCAACATGATTTATTTATCATGTACAATTTTATATATATAATTTATGGGTATGAAGTCTTCTAAAATTGTGACCATAAATACCATTCACTATATAATTTTATATACTCAAAAGTTGTTATATTGGTGTTTTGGTCAAAAATTACCGAAGTAATTAAGTGATCAAATTAGTAATGTGAGGTAGTGTGCTAGAAAGTGTATAGAAAATATGCTTGTTGAGTTATTTAGAAAATCAGTATTCAGGATACGGCTCAGGATATTGAGCTGTATCTACAATCAAACAATGAGCAAATGATGAGCAAAAAGTAAAGGAAATGACACGAGATGTACGAGGAAAGCCCTTGAGCAATCTAGATCGCCGGCATAAAACCTCGGGAGCTGACAATCGCAGCTGCCTTGTTCTTCTTATTGCTTAAACTTCAGGATACAGTGCAGGATATAGACCAGATCGCTATGTGTTACAATGTTTTTTGTGTGAGAGTGAAAGCTTGCTAGAGAGCGAGTGTTAGAGTGTAACGAGTGCAAAATGTGATGTCCTATTCGATCTGGTATACCCACCTATTTATAGTAATGAACTACAAACAATAATCCCTACAAATATGGGGTACTCCGAATATTCCATTGTGAACGTTATTGACCGAGTAATACGGCTTCAACGTCTTCATTTGAACGACTTGGACCGAGTCTTCCGCGGAATGAGTCTTCGTGAACGTTGATAGCTTCTAACCCACGTACCTGCACATAATCCGTTAGTAATCCTGAGGATACCATTCAGGATGTTACCAATATCCTGAATCAGCATCCCGGATGTAAACAGATACTATATAACCAAGATATATGTCAAGATATTTTCCAGGATATGGGCTCAGAATTTCACCCATAACAATAGTCCTCAAAAATGTTACCGTTTGATATCCTGCACTAACGGTTACATTTTTCACGGTGGCCGAGGTAATTAAGAGATAAGACTATTGATGTGACAGCTTTCAACCACCCGGCCTATATTTACTCATCATGCCCTATATCTTCTCATCCTCATCTCCTTTTTTAACCACAATCGAAAAGGAAAAAGGTAATATTCTCTCCCTCATCTTCATATTCATCTTTTATCTTTCTCCGGCGAAAATTCAGGCGACCAAATGCCTAGGCAAACAAGGTCCAGTTCAGGCGACTCGGCTCCCACATTCATCCAACAGAATCTTCTCCAAGAACCGGAGAATGAGACATGCACCTTTGACAGTGCCCACCTGTCAGCCTTGAAATCCTCCGGTATCTTTCCGGAAGGAACTATATTCCGACCCTTTGATAGAGAAATCCGGTCAGATATGGTTTCCAACGAGTGGATATGTTTCAATGCCTTCCCCTTTACCTTAGGGTTACGATTCCCCTTTCCGGACTTCATCACCGAGTTCTTTAATATCACCAAAATTTCTTTCAGCCAAACCATGCCAATGCTCTGGCGTGTTTTGTCTGTTCTTGACCAAATCAAGAGAAACCACATACCTGCCCTTTCCGTCCATGATCTCCCTTTAGCCTACAAGCTTAGATGCCATGGCTCATCTAGATTCCTATTTTATTCTACTTTCGGTGACCCATTGATACTTCGTGCCACCAGGAACGAGGATGGTTGGCAATCCAAGTTTTTCTTTGTAAAAAGGGATTCAATCCCTGGTGGAACGGATTATCCGATGAGATGGTTGAGAAAGGGTAGGACTTAGGGTTTAAGAATGATCCTATCTCTTATTCTGTCTCATATCCTGAGCTAATGAATTTTATTTTCTCTGTCTGTGTATGCAGCTGATTTCAGGAAGATCGCACACCTTGCTGATTCTCAAAAAAGAATAGACGCCATCAGACTGCTTTCAGAAACATAGAGAAGCTTTAATCCATCTCCACCAACTCCAAGCCCTCTTTCAAGTGCAAACAGGTCTGGTAAGAATCCTGCAAGATATCCTGTACACACATGTTTTTATTTGATATTCTTAGGAGAGATTTAGAATTTTACTCCCTGTGTGCAGATTCCAGCAAAGTTCCAGTCTATCTAGACCTTGATGAACTCGACAGCTATCCAACTCCAGCCACAGTCAAGAAGGAGACTCCTGCTGCTACTAGCTCCAAGCCACTCCCGGCTCCCAAGGCCAATCCAAGAACCCATGCTTCCACAGCGAAAAAGAGGAAGGGTCTTGAAGTCAGTGCTCCAGGCTCAGAAGGGTTCTCCTATGACGAACTCAGCTTCTCTGATTCCTTGGAGCCAATGACATCCTTCCTTAACAAGGTAATATCCTGACGCATATCCTTCATGTATATCCTGCACATATATCCTGCACGTATATCCTAACAGGATATCCTGGTAGGATATCTTGGTCAACATATATTCTAACTTTATACCTGTAATTGATGTGCAGGGCCTCCAGCATTTGCTCCATTTGTACAATGACGCTTGTGGTACTGTGGCACTTCATGAAGCCAGGATCAAACAGCTCGAAAGCACCGTTGCTGACCAAGGTGCCATTGCTGAAGCGAAGACCCGGCACTACGAAAGCCTGCTGAAGAAGGTCACCCAAGACACTGAGGTCAAACTTGCCACCATTCAAATGGATCATGATCAAGCCTTGATCAATTTCCGGGAGGGAATCAAGGCTTCTGCTATCGTCTCCCTGTTACAAGCACGCATCAAGATGGCCTACGAGGCCAAGGAGACGGGCCTTGTTTGTCCATCTTGGCCAGTTGAATCCTGGGTGGCCAAGTTAAAGGAGCTCGGAGGCAAAGCTGTGCCATTTCCTGTTGAAGCCGGTGAGTCTTCTAAGTCAGCAGAGGTGGTGGTCCAGGCTGGAGACAAGAAGGATGCTGGAGCTGATACTGGGATGGACATTGGCGAGGATGCTGCTCAAGATGCTGGTCAGGATGCTGGTGCTGAGAAGTCTGAGAAGGTTGGAGGAGATGCCGCTGTGTGAGGGCATTTAGGTGGGCGATGACGGATATACGTGCCAAGGCCAGAGCCCACCTTTTTGAATTTGAATGTTGGTTTGTAGTCCCTTAAACAATTTACTTTTCCGCACTTTACTTTCCTGCACCTGAACAATTTACATTTCCTGCATGCTTTTTGAACAATACAACAGTTGGAGGCGGATGGGTCTCGGTTTGAGATGAAACCTTCAACTGTTGGGTAAATATGGTAAGAAACTATTAGTGCTCTTAGTGGATGGGCCTTGTTTTGAGGTGAAACTAAGAGTACATCTTTTGGTATGTTAATAATATAACCACTCTTTTGACTTTGTCATTAACATACAAATTTTACTTGTGAAAATTGTTTGGTTTGAACATTCTTAGGAACATATATCATGAATGTATCCTGGGAGATATCCTGAAAGATATCTTGAAAAGGATATTGAAATATAACCTATAAATTGTCCAAACAAAAAGGAGAGATCATACCAGAGATTCTTAGAGAATCAGTTCCAATCCTTTATCATAAGTTTGTCCCCAGTGCATACTTATAAACTTGGATCCATCCTTTGAACAGTATAATATATGTCCCCTGTGTTCGACAAAACACAAATGTATTTATATTTTGACTCGAATGAATTCCGAATGCCCAAGGGCAGAACCCCTGATATCCTGAAATGAATCCTTAGCATACTGGGGATAAACCCTGATATCTGGGGATAAACCCTAAATTTCATGCGCTACAGGCGAGAGTGTATAAACTCCAATTCTTAGAAAGGTGAAAACCTTTAAACCTTAGAGAGTATGAAAATACTCTTTCGTGAGAGAGGGTGATCAATCCTCATATACCTTTAGGATCCAGGATATAGTCAACAGTAATGAAATTGTCAGCCACTTTTACATGAACTGGTCCCGCTACCTTGAACTATACCTAGATAACTTGCGCTCCAGGCGAGGTGTTTAAACCCAATTCGAAAGAAAGGTGAATACCTTTAAACCTTTGAAGGGACCGGGACCCCTTAAACGTGAGAGAGGGGGCCAATCCTCTAATCTTTCGACTTATCCTGAGTATATATCCTGGAGCTATATCCTGAAACATATCCTGCAAAACAATTGTAAACTAGGGTGGGTGTTAGCTTGGCTAACACCCCTCCGATGCCTAAGTCAGTATTGGGTTCAAAATAATAAACAAATATATTTAAAATAAATAGAATACATACCATTCTGAGATAGACATTAAATTCTACTCTTACTTGAAATAGAGCTTTAAATGTACTGCATTCCAGGATCTTGGTAGCATACCCCCTTTCATATTTTTGAGTCGATATGCTCCTTTCCCTGCTTCTGACTCGACTTCATAAGGTCTTTCCCATTTCGGAGCTAGCTTGCCATCGGCAGGATTAGTGGTATTTTGAAAAGCCTTTCTTAGCACCCAATCACCAACTCGAAATCTTCTAGTCCTTATGTTCTTATTATATGCTCTGGATATTCTTTGTTGATATGCTGCTATCCTTAGTCTTGCTGCGTCTCTTTTTTCATCTATAGTATCCAAATCCTGACATAAGACTTCAGGATCCTGTAGCAAAGATCTTGCAGTAGGTATCGTCATTTCTGTTGGAATCATTGCCTCCGCTCCAAATACCAAGGAAAACGGGGTTTGGCCAGTTGCATTCTTCACCGTTGTCCTATCAGCCCACAAAACAAAGGGTAACTCTTCCGCCCATCTTCCTTTTTTGGCTCCAAGTCTCTTCTTTAAGTTATTGACTATTATCTTGTTCGAGGATTCGGCTTGTCCATTCACTTGAGGATGTACCGGAGTAGATGTGATCATTTTGATTCCCCAACTCTTGCAAAAGTCAGTAGTCCTTTTGCTTATAAACTGGGACCCATTATCACAAATGATCTCAGCTGGTACTCCAAACCTAGTCAGGATATTCCTCTTTATGAAGGATACTACTTCTTGGTCTCTAACTTGAACAAATGCTTCAGCCTCAACCCACTTAGAGAAATAATCCGTCATTGCTAACATAAATACTTTTCCTCCCGGAGCTTTTGGTAACTTTCCTACTATATCCATCCCCCATTTCATGAATGGCCAAGGGGAAACTACAAGATATAGTGGTTCAGCTGGTTGATGTAGTATGTTACTATGCCTTTGACATGCATCACATCTTCGAGCATATTCTGCAGCATCTTTCCTCATTGTTGGCCAAAAGTATCCTGTCCTCAATACTTTCGAGAACAATGATCTGCCCCCAGTGTGATTACCACAGTCCCCTTCATGTATATCCTGAAGTACTTCTTTGGCTTCATGATCCTCCAAGCACCTTAAATATGATCCTGCAAGAGATTTCTTGTATAAAATATTATTTATAATAGTGAATCGTGATACCTTCATCCTAAATGCCTTAGGATTTTCATTTTCGGGGATGTGTCCATCTTTAAGATATTTCAGAATTGGAGCTGTCCAGGATTTAGGATCCTGTTCAGGATATTCCACTCCAGGATCCTGAATATCCGCTACTTCTTTATCCTGAGGATTCGTTGCAGGATATAAGACATGTATTACTGGTATTTGGGTCCCTTCCGGTATCCTGATTGATGATCCCAGATTTGCTAAGGCATCCGCTTCAGAATTATCCTCCCTTGGTACCTGTTCAAGTGTAAAAACATCGAAATATCCTGCTAATATTTTGAGAATATCAAGATATTCAATCAATTTCTCACCCTTAACTGCATAGGATCCATTAAAATGGTTAGTAATTAACAAAGAGTCAACATATACTTGTAATTTTTTGATACTCATACCCTTAGCCAATTCTAATCCTGCAATTAAAGCTTCATATTCTGCCTCATTATTAGTAGCAGGAAATTCACACCTAATAGCCTGGGGTAATATGTCCCCCTGTGGCGATTTTAGTAGTATTCCTAATCCTACTCCTCTTATATTAGATGCACCATCAGTATATAATGTCCAGGATCCTGAGGATTCTCCTAACTGTTGAACTTCTAGGTCTACCTCATCCTGAATGTCACTACTAAAATCAGCCACAAAGTCAGCTAAAGCCTGAGACTTTATTGCATTCCTAGGTTCATATACTAAATCATAAGCGCTCAACTTTACTGACCACTTAGCCATCCTGCCTGACATCTCTGGTTTCCTAAGCACATTTTTGACAGGATAATTTGTTTTAACATGGATCCTATGAGTCTCAAAATAATGTCTAAGTTTTGTTGATGCTATAACTAATGCTAGTATTAATTTTTCCAAATGAGAATATCTAGTTTCGGCATTTAACAAGCTTTTACTAACATAATAAACATGATATTGCTGACCTTCATGGTCCTTTACAAGGACGGCACTTACAGCATTCACTGATACCGCGAGGTATAGGGATAATGGTTCACCATTCTCAGGCTTCATCAGTAGAGGTGCGGTTGAAAGATATTGCTTTAAATCCTGTAGGGCCGCTTCATGCTTCTCACCCCACTCGAATTTTTTGTTCTTCTTCAGGATATCATAAAAATCTTTGCATTTCTCTGAGGATCTTGAGATAAATCTGTTTAATGCTGCCACTCGCCCCGTTAATCGTTGAACATCTTTCATATTTGAGGGCGATTTAATATCCAAGATGGCTTTAATCTGCTCCGGGCTCGCTTCTATTCCTCTTTTGGTCACCATATATCCTAGAAATTTTCCTGCCCCCACTCCAAAATGGCACTTAGCAGGATTCAGCTTCATGTTATACTGATCCAGGATATCAAACGCTCCCTTAATATCCTGGAGGTGATCCTGAGCTTTCTTTGATTTTACCACCATATCGTCGATGTACACCTCCATGGTGTCCCCCAGTTTGTCTTTGAACATCATGTTCACCAATCTTTGGTATGTTGCACCTGCATTTTTCAAACCAAAAGGCATAGCTGTATAACAATAAATACCTGTTGGTGTCATGAAGGCAGTGTCTTCCTGGTCAGAAGGCTCCATTTGGATTTGTTGAAATCCTGAGGATGCGTCCATGAAGGTCAGCATTTCATGCCCGGCAGTAGCATCTACCATTGCATCAATGTGGGGAAGAGGAAATGGGTCTTTAGTGTTTTGGTCAAAAAATCTGATGAGGATATTGCAACCAAACTCTCTGTTACGGGGTATGATGCTTGAAATGTAGAACAATGACAAGGATCACTTCAATGTAAATTGCATAAATGACACAAGGATTTATACGGGGAAAAAGCCCTTGATCAAGAGTTGATCTCCGGCACAAAAAACCCCGGGTGATGGAAACTACCGATCACCAAGCTTAAATAAATCAATAAATGTTTACAACTTCGGATAGTAACGAGCTAGGTACAAAGATCACTATTATGAAACGTGTAAAAAGTGAGTGAAGATGAATGAATGTTCGTCGAGAGCTTCAAGTGTGCGAGTATATGAGAGTGTGTGTAGCTGAAAAATGACTAAGTGTTCTAATTCTAGCTCGTTACCCCTTTTAAAATAGAAGTTAACTACAATAACTAACTATCCGACTTTTGTGCCAAGCTCCCACGTTCTCCACAACGTCCATTTTTGGTCAATCGTGTGCGAAATGCCCGTGGAATATTCCTTAGTACCGTTGCCAAGACCAAGTCAAGCTCGTAACTCCTGCGAAGTAATACAAAACACAAACAAACAATCATCAGTACGAGGATCCTTAAAGTGATCCATGACCCTGATCCTGAAGCTCTTATGAGGATCACTATCTGTCACAGAAGAAAGGATCATTAATTAGGATAACGAGTAAGGATCACTAATTGTTAGAAAATCCTCCCCTAACAATTGCCCCCAAAATATAAGGAGTAATATGTAAAATGAGCGAGTTATGTTTTACTGATCTTATCCGCAACTAACTATCGTAAATATAGCCGTTATTGTTGAACTATCCGTTGCAATCGTGACGTCACAGAGGTGACAACCCTGCACGATCATGATTATAAATAGGAGATAGAGATAGGATCAAATGCATTTAAATTTTCAGAGAGACTCCCTTTATAACTGCATTCCGAAGACAATCAGGTACTCTCTCTCTCTTCATCTTCTTCCCTATCTTGCTCTGTTTTCATCTCTTTCCGTTATTCCGTCAAAGATGTTGCTCCGAAATTCCCCAGCCAAGGATCACCCGAAGAACAGCCCTCCGAAAAGCCAGGGGATCATTGAAGACTCCATTAAAGAACGCTGTTGTTTCAATGATGCTCAGATCGATAGGATCCGCCACTGCTTCCCGGCGAACACCGAGTTTAGGCCTTTTGACCCCAATGCCCTGAGTGATCATATCTCCGACAAGTGGGTTGCTTTCCCCGTCACTCCGTTCACCATAGGCTATACATATCCTTTTCCAGCCTTCACCCAATCTTTCTTTTCCCTAACCGGCATCTCTTATATTCAAGCCATGCCGATGATTTGGAGGGTTTTGTACACCCTTGAAAGGATCATCGAGCAGGAAGGGATAGACCTAGGAATGTCAGAGCTGGGAGAGCTGTACGATCTTACTACCTTTGGTTCCCATCGCTATTTGTTTAAACGTAAACCCGGTGAGGAACATTCGATCTTCAAAGCCACCAAGAACGATGCTAATTGGAAGCGGCGTTTCTTTTTTTATCAAGAGAGATTCTATTGAGGATGGAAAGGATCTACCCAAGAAATGGGCTACCCATGGTAGGGTGGTGGATCCTGAGAAGGATCACCAAAAACTTTCTTTTGATGTAAGGATCACTTATATTTTTGCTTTCTTGTTATGCAGCTATCACCGTCTCACACCTCAGATTGTCCCCTGCTGCTAAGGAGAGGCTCCTTGCTTTCAAGAAACTTGACCCTGAGACAAGATCTTTCAAGACAACAACCCAAGATTCACAGGAGGTATCCTCAGGCTCTGTCACGATGTTAAGTAAGTATCCTTGTTTAGAATTTAAATAAATAGTAAAATATAAATTAAGAGAAGATACTTATCTTGTTTTGGTTGTGTAGGTGCTGGAAAATCCACCAAGTCTGCTTCTAAGTTCAATGTCACTGATCTCACTACTGTCAGATCCTCCAAGAGAAAAGCTCCTACCAGTCCGACAGCTTCGGTCCCCAAGGCACCCCTCAAAGGGAAGGCAATCAAGAAGAGAAAAGCCTCAGAAGCTGAGGATCTGCAGGGTCTGCCTCTGATCCGCCACCAATTCCTCGAGTACTTCAATGAGGTAAGGATCACTGTCTCTGCTCGTATATCCTGTTGACATATCCTGCTGATTTGAGGATCACTTAGTCCTGACCCTATCTTTTATCCTTTTTGCAGAAATTATCTGAGATTGAGGATTATGTTGGCCACGTTGAGGATCAGGATAGGAAGATTGCCGACCTCCAGCAGGTTGCAGTGCTTAAGGACCTTGCAATTGCTGATCTTCAGAAGGAAGTCCGGGCTGCCAAACAAGAGACGGCCAAGGTGCTGATCAATGTTGACTATGAGAAGTGTGAGATCACCGAAGACGCCAAAGTCTCTGCCGCCATAACAATGTACAAGACCAAGCTGCAAATGGCCTTGGAAGCTCAGGATCCTGCTTTTGACAAGAGCACCTGGGATGTTGAAGGCTGGAAGGCAAGGCTAGCCGAACTGAACGATGAAGAGGCTGAGGAGGTTGAAGAGATCCTGACGATTGAAGCCGGAGGCAAGGATGCAGGTGGTGAAACAAGTGGAGTTGGAGGTGGTAATGCAGCGAAGGTTTAGGCTGCATGATTAGGCGATGATGGACATTCTTAGACGCAGCTGGAGCCCAATTTTTAAATTTGGTAGTAGGTCTTTTGTGGTTGTGATGTCGAACAATTTGATGGTTTGTACTTTAACAACAGTTTTTAGGATTAAGGATCATGTATGATCCTTTGGACAATAGGCAGGATTGCAATTGGTGGAGGGATCCTCTATTTTGGGGATGAAACCATTGTGATCCTGCCGCCTTTATATTCCTGCACTACTTTTGAACTTATTATCATGGACACCCTTTACCTACCCCAGCGGATGGGCCACGTTTTGCTGGTAGAAGCTCGGGTAGGTAATTTTGACAACCTTTTAAGGGTTAGTCTTTTGTTAATAAATAAAAGAGTTAATTACTATTTCAGTCCCTGAGGTTTGTCAAAAATAACGGTTTCAGTCCATTAGTTTAAAAATTGCTATTTCAGTCCATTAGTTTCGTTTTCATAACCATTTCAGTCCACCAACTTAACTCCCATCCATTTATTCTGTTAACTTTGGGTGAAATGACCAAATTGCCCCTGCTAACTTAACAAATTGTAATAAAAAAATTCTAAAGAATCTAAAAATCAAAAAAATTCCAAAAAATTCAAAAAAATCTAAAAATAAAAAAAATTTAAAAAATCATAAAAATTCTAAAAAATCCAAAAAAATTCTAAAAAATCTAAAAATCAAAAAAATTCCAAAAAATTCAAAAAAATCAAAAAAATTCCAAAAAATTCAAAAAAATCTAAAAATCAAAAAATTTTTAAAAAATTATAAAAATTCTAAAAAATCCAAACCGTTTCGAACCCGAACCGTTTAGAGCTGAACCGTTTCGACGCGAACCGTTTCGACCCGTACCGTTTCGAGCCGAACCGTTTCGACGCGAACCGTTTCGACCCGTACCGTTTCGAGCCGAACCGTTTTGACCCGTACCGTTTCGAGCCGAACCGTTTCGAGCCGAACCGTTTCGACGCGAACCGTTTCGACCCGTACCGTTTCGACGCGAACCGTTTCGACGCGAACCGTTTCGACCCGTACCGTTTCGAGTCGAACCGTTTCGAGCCGAACCGTTTCGAGCCGAGCCGTTTCGACGCGAACCGTTTCGACCCGTACCGTTCAGCTCGAAACGGTACGGGTTGAAACGGTTCGGCTCGAAACGGTACGAGTCGAAACGGTTCGGGTCGAAACGGTTCGGCTCTAAACTGTTCGGCTCGAAACGGTACGGGTCGAAACGGTTCGGCTCGAAACGGTACGGGTCGAAACGGTTCGCGTCGAAACGGTACGGGTCGAAACGGTTCGCGTCGAAACGGTTCAGCTCTAAACGGTTCGGGTTCGAAACATTTAATGAAACATTTTGGATTTTTTAGAATTTTTTTGGATTTTTTAGAATTTTTATGATTTTTTAAAATTTTTTTGATTTTTAGATTTTTTTGATTTTTTTGGAATTTTTTAGATTTTTAGATTTTTTAGAATTTTTATGATTTTTTAAATTTTTTTTTATTTTTAGATTTTTTTGGATTTTTTTTTATTTTTTTGAATTTTTTTGATTTTTAGATTTTTTAGATTTTTTTTGGATTTTTTAGAATTTTTATGATTTTTTAAATTTTTTTTATTTTTAGATTTTTTTGAATTTTTTTGATTTTTTTGAATTTTTTGGAATTTTTTTGATTTTTAGATTCTTTAAAATTTTTTTATTACAATTTGTTAAGTTAGCAGGGGCAATTTGGTCATTTCACCCAAAGTTAACAGAATAAATGGATGGGAGTTAAGTTGGTGGACTGAAATGGTTATGAAAACGAAACTAATGGACTGAAAAAGCAATTTTTAAACTAATGGACTGAAACCGTTATTTTTGACAAATCTCAGGGACTGAAATAGTAATTAACTCTAAATAAAATCTTAACCTTTTGTCGCTTATTTTGTGTTGTTATCCTTTGTTTTGATGCACATTTATTGAATAAACAATTTTGAACAAGTCAGATTAAAAATATTTTAGGATATGATCCATAATCAAATATCCTATAGTTAAAGAATCCCGAAAATAATATATTCTAAGGATCATAAGTCTAGTTGTCAAATTTTACGGGTTATTCAAATAAATAATGAATAAAATTTAAAAATAGTTAAGGATCATACCTGAGGACCCAAGTTAGGATCCTAACCATAATCAGGATAACTACAAAATAAACCTTAGAAAGGAGTAAGGATCAAGGATCCCTAGCTGCTTATCTTCAAAGACCTGAAATAGAGCATAACTTGGGACTAAGCCAATATAAGATAAGAATTAGCAACTGGGGACAAGCCCAAGGATAACTGGGGACAAGCCCAAGGATAACTGGGGACAAACCCAAGGATCGTATGTAAACTGGAGTATGGCCCTAACTGGCGACTATCCAAACTTAGTGACATGAAAATGCCAAAGCCTTAGCTAACGTGAAAACGTTAGAAACCTTAGCTAACGTGAAAACGTTAGAAACCTTATGAACGGATGTATGGTACGTCTACCATTATACGTAGGATCCTAGGTATAGCCAGTACAATGGAATTATCAGCCCCTAAAGCGAGTACTGGTCCCACTGCCTTGAACTATACCAGGATCATCATGCGCTACAGGCGGAACTGAGGGCAAGCCCAAATAACTGAGGTTAAACCGAAGGATCGGATCGCTTCTGCAGATAACCAATATTTGCTAAGGATACCTGAACTTTCAAAACTTAAAATCACGTGAGAGGTGGATAAAGGACACATGATCCTTATCCTTATATGAGAAAATAAGGAAATGAAATAGTTCAAGATTAGGACATTACCAAAGTGAGGATCACCGATACTTTAAGGATCCTTCTAGGATATCCCTGACTTAAGGATCATCTGTGCCATGAGGATCCTAATCACATGAAATATTTCTTCAAGTGGACAGCATTCCAAGCTCTTGGTAGCAAATCACCTTCCATGGTTAGCAATCTATATGCCCCATTTCCTGCTTCAGCTTCAATCAAATAAGGGCCTTCCCATTTTGGAGCCAATTTTCCATCAGCATGATTGGTGGTATTCTGAAATGCTTTCCTTAATACCATATCTCCAACTTGAAACTTCCTGATCCTGACATTTTTGTTGTAAGCACCAGCCATTCTTTGTTGATAACTGGCCATCCTTATCCTAGCCATATCCCTGATTTCTTCAATAGTATCCAGGTCTTGAGCCAAGTTTTCATCATTTTCCTCAGGATCACGGGTACTTGTTCTAGCAGTTGGAACCACCATTTCTGTTGGGATCACTGATTCTGCCCCAAATACCAAAGAGAATGGCGTTTGACCAGTAGCATTCTTAGGGGTTGTCCTATCAGCCCAAAGCACATAAGGTAGTTCTTCTGCCCATTTCCCTTTCTTGGATCCAAGCTTCTTCTTCAAATTGTTGATGATGATCTTGTTGGATGATTCTGCTTGACCATTAGCTTGTGGGTGGACTGGTGTTGATGTTATCATCTTAATCCCCCAGCTGTCACAAAAGTTAGTGGTTCTGCCCCCAATAAATTGGGAACCATTATCACATATAATCTCAGAAGGAATTCCAAATCTAGTTATAATATTTCTTTTAATGAAGGATATAACTTCCTTTTCTCTGACTTGGGCAAAAGCTTCAGCCTCTATCCACTTGGAGAAGTAATCAGTCATAGCTAGCATGAATACTTTTCCACCAGGTGCCTTAGGGAGCTTACCAACTATATCCATACCCCATCTCATAAATGGCCAAGAGGAGGATATAGGATGCAATAATTCAGCTGGTTGATGAAGGATATTGCTGTGCCTCTGACAAGGATCACATCTCTTAGCATACTCCACAGCATCTCTCTTCATGGTTGGCCAGTAGTATCCTGTCCTCAGGATCCTTGAGAATAATGCCCTGCCCCCAGTGTGATTTCCACAATCTCCTTCATGGAAGTCTTTTAAAACTTCTTGGATTTCAGGATCCTCAATGCATCTCAAGTATGGTCCTGCAAGAGATTGTCTATACAACATATTATTTAAAATTGTGAATTGAGATACCTTAGATGTGAAAGCCCTAGGGTTTTCTCCTATAGGAATCTCTCCATGTTGTAGGTATCTCATAATTGGTGAGATCCATGATCCTGAATGGGATTGAGTATCCTCACTAGGGATAACTGCAGAATCATTTCCTATCTCCATAGCCACATGATCCTCGATAGCCGGGGTCAGGATATGGATAATAGGGATCTTGATATCCTCCGGGATCTTCAAGGATGATCCTAAGTTAGCCAATGCGTCAGCCTCTGTATTTTCTTCCCTTGGTACCTGCGTTAAACTAAAGGAAACAAAAGAGAGTGCCAAACTTTTGACTATCTCTAAATATTTGGTTAGCTTTTCACCTTTAACAGCATAGGATCCATTAAAGTGGTTTGTAATTAACAATGAATCTACATGTACCTCAAGATACCTGATCCTCATATGCTTTGCAATTTGCAAACCAGCAATTAAGGCTTCATATTCAGCCTCATTGTTAGTGGTTTGGAACTCACAAGCTATAGAGTGGGGTATTATGTCCCCCTGTGGCGATTTTAGTAGTATTCCAAGCCCTGTGCCTTTAACATTTGAGGATCCATCAGTATAGAGTATCCAAGGATCCTTAGTCTCCTCTAACTGCTGGACTTCTAACTCAGCTTCTTTTTGTAAATCACTACTGAAATCAGCCACAAAGTCAGCTAATGCTTGGGATTTGATGGCTGTCCTAGGCTCATATCTTATATCATATGTACTTAGCTTCACTGCCCACTTAGCCATCCTTCCTGACATCTCTGGTTTCCTGAGGACATTCTTAATTGGGAAATTAGTTTTAACAATGATAACATGAGTTTCAAAATAATGTCTTAACTTTGTAGATGCCATAATTAATGCAAGAATAAGCTTTTCAAGGTGTGAATACCTGGATTCGGCATCAAGTAAACTTTTACTTACATAATAGACAGGATGCTGTGTACCTTCATGATCCTTAACAAGGACCGCACTTACTGCTTTTGAGGATACTGCAAGATATAAGGATAGCACATCGCCTTTTTCTGGTTTCATCAAGGCCGGGGCTGAGGATAGATAATCTTTGAGGGCTCTTAAAGCATTTTCATGCTTCTCAGTCCACTCAAATTTCTTGTTCTTCCTTAGGATATCATAGAATTCTTTGCACTTCTCTGAGGATTTGGATATGAATCTGTTCAAAGCTGCTATCCTGCCTGTTAGCCTTTGAACATCCTTAGCATTGGCCGGAGATTTGATGTTCACTATTGCTTTGATTTGTTCCGGGCTAGCTTCAATGCCTCTCTATGTATCCTAAGAATTTACCTGCTTTAACACCAAAGTGACATTTTGAAGGGTTAAGCTTCATGTTATATTTGTCAAGGATATCAAATGCTTCCTCCAAGTCTCTTAGGTGATCCTCAGCCTTTATTGATTTCACCACCATATCATCTATGTAAACCTCCATAGTTTGTCCAATCTGATCCTTGAACATCATATTCACCAGCCTTTGATATGTTGCACCTTCATTTCTTAGTCCGAACGGCATAGCAATATAGCAGTATATACCAGTTGGAGTCATGAAGGCTGTATCCTCTTGGTCGGATGGTTCCATTTGGATTTGTTGAAATCCAGATGAAGCATCCATAAAAGTTAACAGTTCATGACCCGCAGTTGCATCCACCATGGAGTCAATGTGGGGTAATGGGAAAGGATCCTTGGGACATGCCTTATTTAAATCGGTAAAATCGACACATACCCTCCACTTTCCGTTTTTCTTTTGAACAACAACCACATTGGCCAACCATCTTGGATACTTGACCTCTCTAATCATACCTGCCCGGAGCAATTTCTCTACCTCTTCCTGGATAATGGCATTCCTTTCCGGTGCAAACTTTCTTCTCCTTTGATGGATTGGTTTGAAGGATCTGTCAATGCCGAGTTTGTGAGTGATCACATCTTTAGATATACCAGTCATGTCTTCATGTTTCCATGCAAAGGCAGTCTTTCTCCTTTTGAGGAAGGATATGAGGTCTTCCTTCATACCGCCAAGTGTTATGGGTGAAATTCTGAGCCCATATCCTGGAAAATATCTTGATCTATATCTTATTTATGTAGTATCTGTTTACATCCGGGATGCTGGTTCAGGATATTGGTAACATCCTGAACGGTATCCTCGGGATTACTAATGGATTATGTGCAGGTACGTGTGTTAGAAGCTAGCAACGTTCACAAAGACTTATTCCGCGGAAGACTCGGTCCAGGCCGTTCAAAGAAAGACGTTGAAACCTTATTACTCGGTCTACAACGTTCGTGGTGGAATATTCGGAGCATCCCATATTTATAGGAATATTTGTTTGTATTTCGTTACTATAAATAGGAGGAACACCAGATCAAATAGGACACAACAATCTCACTGCAATCACACTCATTACACTATAACACTTGTTCTCTCGCAATTTGTACTCTCACACGAATTCATTGTAACACTTAGTGATCTGGTTGATATCCTGCACTGTATCCTGAAGTTTAAAGCAATAAGAAGAACAAGGCAGCTGCGATTGTCAGCTCCCGAGGTTTTATGCCGGCGATCTAGATTGATCAAGGGCTTTCCTCGTACATCTCGTGTCATTTCCTTTACTTTTTGCTCATTGTTCGCTCATTGTTTGATCGTCGATACAGCTCAATATTCTGAGCCGTATCCTGAAACTGTTTTTGCAAGTAATTTAATTATCATATTTTCGACACTTGTTTCTAGCACACTACCTCACTTAACTAATTTGATCACTTAATTGCTTCGGTAATTTTTGACCAAAACAATTTGGCGCCCACCGTGGGGCAAGTGGTGCTCTCTTTACTAAAATTTTTTGTTAAATCGCTAATCGGTTTTTTATTTTCAAAACTTTTTGCTACATTGTCCATAAGGGCCTCAAGATCAAACATGAGTTCCTCTACTATGTCCGCTATGACTTCTGCCACTACCGGTTCGGTGCTTCCACCACCTCCTCCAAGGATGCCAGCTTCTACGCAATCTCAAGATGTTATCCCTACTCGGAGTGTCCAGGGATCTGCTCCCGTTTTAGCTTCTAACAACGAAATTTTAACCTTATTTGGAAGTGTGCAGGAACAAATGAGGCAACAACAGGAAACACACCAAATGCTTTTAAGGGAAATACAACTCCTGAAGTCTGGCTCGAGCAGATCTGCTGAGGATATTGTCACTCCATTACATCCCAGAATGTTGAACTTCAGCTCGGCTGTGTATACTGAGGATAACAGGGGGAATATTGTGCCCAGCCTTCCCCAAAATCAGACTCCTGAAATACCCTCCTCGGTCAGGATGTCGACCATAAGGAGCTCAGGATATGCTTCAGGATATGGGCAAAATCCTCCAACGGGTAACATGTCAAATAATAATAATACTCATGCTACTAACAATAGTGGATCTTTGCAGGATACAGGTGTGACATCGGCACTTACTAGGGAACTTCAGAAGTTGAAGGACATGATATCAAGTGTACCCGGGGTGGTCCAGCCAATCCCGGAAGTGTCTCAAGACAGCCACAAGATATCTCGTTTTGCATATCCCATCTATGATGCTGAGATCCCAAAGAGGTTCCAAACCCCCAACATGAAGCTTTATGACGGAACAACGGATCCTGAAGAGCATATTGCTCAGTATAGGGAAAGGATGGAGATTAACCCTATCCCTCCAGATCTCAAGGAAGCATGCTTGTGCAAGGGTTTTGGTTCAACCTTGACCGGATCAGCTTTGAAATGGCTCTTGAATGTGCCTCCACATTCAATTACATCTTTTGCTCACTTAGTAAATTTATTTAATAGTCAGTTTTCTTGTAGTAGAAGCTTCGAAAAATTAACAAGTGATCTCTACAGGATAACACAAGGGCCTCAGGAATCCCTTAGGGATTATGTGAACAAGTTTAGCCGGGAATCACTAGACATTCCTCATCTTGATGTTGCGACAGCTGTGCAAGCTTTCAAGATGGGGTTGGAAAAGGATTCTCAATTTTACCAAGACCTTGTAATGAACCCATGCAGGAACCTGGATGAAGCTCGGAACAGGGCCCTAAGATACATTCGGTTAGAAGATGACAGAAAGATGCAAGAAAGGATGAACTCATCCAACACTTATGAGTCAACTAACAGGAAGTCAGAATCCTCATTCAAGTCGTATCGGCCTAAGCCATATGGCAGAAATGAGAACAAGAGAGTAAATGTTGTCGAAGATGAGGATCCTGAAGAGTATCCTGAATTATCGGAATATTGCTTTTCTGTTAACATTCCTGAATTGATGTATGCCATGCAGGGTCTAGGGGACAAGGCAAGATGGCCTCGAAAGAATCAACAAAAAGCGGATTGGAAAGACAAATCAAAATGGTGTGCTTTCCACGAAGATTTCGGACATATGACTGAGGATTGCATCGCTTTGAGGAAAGAAATAAGCTATCTTCTAAGCAAGGGATATTTGAAAGATCTCTTAGGGAGAAAGAAGAATAACGGTCAGGATACTGAGAAGGATCCTGAGCGAGCAGCATCACCTCCCGCGGATGCCAAGATAATCAACTTCATTTCGGGAGGATCCGACATTTGTGGGACTTCGTATTCGGCAGCAAAGAGACATGCAAAGGAAGCTAAGGCCGAAAGGGGAGACAAACCTGTCAGGATGACTACACTCACAACTGACAAAGTGATCACATTTGATGCTGATGACAGGGATACTGTCCAGGATCCTCACCATGATGCTCTGGTAATAACGTTATATGTGGCTAACCATTTTGTACGCAGGATATTGGTTGATAATGGCAGCTCCGTCAACATAATCCAACTAGAGACACTTAAAAGAATGAATGTATCTCCAATGGATATCACTTCAAAGTCTACCGTGCTTGTTGGGTTCAGTGGAGAGGCCAGAAACACAGTGGGAGAGATAAAGTTGCCGGTGTACGTTGAAGGAGTTAACTCGATACAGCGTTTCTGTGTGATGGATTCTCTATCCTGCTATAACATTATACTGGGAAGACCGTGGATTCACGATATGAAGGCCGTGCCATCAACATATCACCAATGCATCAAGATACCTACCCCTTGGGGGGTTGTTAAAGTTGATAGCGATCAGCAGGAGGCGAAAGAATGCTACTCATCCTCAATGAAATCCTCAACCAAACCTAGTGCAGCATAGCAATTAAAGACGCGGGCCCAGGATATCGTGGAGGATCCGGAGCAGGATGTGAAGAAAATTATCCTCGACCAGGATAATCCCGATATTTCGGTGCTCGTGGGAACCAATATCCCTCAGGATATTGAAGAGCAGTTAATTAACTTTTTAAAATGCAGGATGTCGACGTTTGCATGGAAGCATGAGGATATGACAGGCATATCCAAAGACATTATCACTCACAAGCTTGGAATTGATAAATCATTCAAGCCCGTGCAACAAAAAAGAAGGAAGTTTGCTCCTGAACGCAATATAATTATTCAAGAGGAAGTTGAAAGATTGTTGAAGTCCAAAATGATTAGAGAAGTCAAGTTCCCAAGGTGGCTAGCAAACGTGGTTGTGGTACAGAAGAAAAACGGGAAGTGGAGAGTCTGTGTAGATTACACAGACTTGAACAAAGCTTGTCCTAAAGACCCATTTCCTCTCCCCCACATTGATGCAATGGTAGATGCCACTGCTGGGCATGAAATGCTGACTTTCATGGATGCATCCTCAGGATTTCAACAGATCCAAATGGAGCCTTCTGACCAGGAGGATACTGCCTTCATGACACCAACAGGTATTTATTGTTATACAACTATGCCTTTTGGTTTGAAAAATGCAGGTGCAACATACCAAAGATTGGTAAACATGATGTTCAAAGACAAACTGGGGGACACCATGGAGGTGTACATTGACGATATGGTGGTAAAGTCAAAGAAAGCTCAGGATCACCTCCAGGATATTAAAGGAGCGTTTGATATCCTGGATCAGTATAATATGAAGCTGAATCCCGCTAAGTGCCATTTTGGAGTAGGAGCAGGAAAATTCCTAGGATATATGGTGACCAAAAGAGGAATAGAAGCAAGCCCGGAACAGATTAAAGCCATCTTGGATATTAAATCACCCTCAAATATGAAGGATGTTCAACGATTAACAGGGCGAGTGGCAACATTGAATAGATTTATCTCAAGGTCTTCAGAAAAATGCAAGGATTTTTATGATATCCTGAAGAAGAACAAAAAATTCGAGTGGGGTGAGAAGCATGAAGCAGCCCTACAGGATTTGAAACGATATCTCTCAACCGCACCTCTACTGATGAAACCTGAAAATGGTGAACCACTATCCCTGTACCTTGCTGTATCAGGGAATGCTGTAAGTGCCGTTCTTATAAAAGACCATGAAGGTCAGCAATATCCTGTTTATTATGTTAGTAAAAGTTTGTTGGATGCTGAAACTAGGTATTCTCATTTAGAAAAATTAATACTAGCATTAGTTATGGCATCAACCAAACTTAGACACTACTTTGAGACACATAGGATACACGTTAAAACAAATTATCCTGTCAAAAGTGTACTTAGGAAACCGGAAATGTCGGGTAGAATGGCTAAGTGGTCAGTAAAGTTAAGTGCCTATGATTTAGTATATGAACCTAGGAATGCCATAAAGTCTCAGGCTTTAGCTGACTTTGTGGCTGATTTTAGTAGTGACATTCAGGATGAGGTAGACCTAGAAGTTCAACAGCTAGGAGAATCCTCAGGATCCTGGACATTATATACTGATGGTGCATCTAATATAAGAGGAGTAGGATTAGGAATACTACTAAAATCGCCACAGGGGGACATATTACCCCAGGCTATTAGGTGTGAATTTCCTGCTACCAATAATGAAGCAGAATATGAGGCTTTAATTGCAGGATTAGAATTGGCTAAAAGCATGAATATCAAAAATTTACAAGTATATGTTGATTCTTTGTTAATTACTAACCATTTTAATGGATCCTATGCAGTTAAGGGTGAGAAGTTAATAGAATATCTTGATATTCTCAAAAAATTAGCAGGATATTTCGATATTTTTACACTTGAACAGGTACCAAGGGAGGATAATGCTGAAGCAGATGCCTTGGCAAATTTGGGATCATCAATCAGGATACCTGAAGGGACCCAAATATCAATATTACATGTCTTATATCCTGCAACGAATCCTCAGGATAAAGCAGTAGCGGGTATTCAGGATCCGGAAGTGGAATATCCTGAACAGGATCCTAAGTCTTGGACGACTCCAATTATGAGATATCTCAAAGAAGGACATGTCCCCGAAAATGAAAATCCTAAGGCATTTAGGATGAAGGTATCACGGTTCACTATTATAAATAATGTTTTATACAAGAAATCTCTTGCAGGACCGTATTTGAGGTGCTTGGAGGATCCTGAAGCCAAAGAAGTACTCCAGGATATACACGAAGGAGACTGTGGCAACCATACTGGGGGCAGATCTCTGTTCTCGAAGGTGTTGCGAACAGGATATTATTGGCCAACGATGAGGAAAGATGCTGCAGAATATGCTCAAAGATGTGATGCATGTCAAAGACATAGTAACATACTACATCAACCAGCTGAACCATTATATCCTGTAGTTTCCCCTTGGCCATTCATGAAGTGGGGGATGGATATCGTAGGGAAGTTACCAAAAGCTCCGGGAGGAAAGGTTTTTATGTTATCTATGACAGACTATTTCTCCAAGTGGGTTGAGGCTGAAGCATTTGTCCAAGTAAGAGACCAAGAAGTAGTATCCTTTATAAAAAGGAATATCCTGACTAGGTTTGGAGTACCAGCTGAGATCATTTGTGATAATGGGTCCCAGTTTATAAGCAAAAGAACTACTGACTTTTGCAAAAGTTGGGGAATCAAAATGATCACATCTACCCCAGTACATCCTCAAGCGAATGGACAAGCTGAATCTTCAAACAAGATAATAGTCAATAACTTAAAGAAGAGACTTGGGGCCAAAAAAGGAAGATGGGCAGATGAGTTACCCTTTGTTTTGTGGGCTGATAGGACAACGGTAAAGAATGCAACCGGCCAAACCCCGTTTTCCTTGGTATTTGGAGCGGAGGCGATGATTCCAACAGAAATGACGATACCTACTGCAAGATCTATGTTGCAGGATCCTGAACAGAATCCTGAACTCTTATGTCAGGATTTGGATACTATAGACGAAAAAAGAGATGCAGCAAGGCTAAGGATAGCAGCATATCAACAAAGAATATCCAGAGCATATAATAAAAACATAAGGACTAGAAGATTTCGAGTTGGTGATTGGGTGCTAAGAAAGGCTTTTCAAAATACCACTAATCCTGCCGATGGCAAGCTAGCTCCGAAATGGGAAGGACCTTATGAAGTCGAGTCAGAAGCAGGGAAAGGAGCATATCGACTCAGGAATATGGAAGGGGATATGCTACCGAGATCTTGGAATGCTATACATCTCAAGCTTTACTTCAAGTGAGTTTAGAATTCAATATTCTAACTCAGAATGGTATGAATTCTATCTTTTTTAAATATGTTTTGGTTTAATTTACCCTTTGAAACTCAATACTGACTTAAGCATCGGAGGGGTGTTAGCCAAGCTAACACCCACCTTAGTTTACAATTGTTTTGCAGAATATCTTTCAGGATATAGCTCCAGGATATATGCTCAGGATAAGTCGAAAGATTAGAGGATTGGCCCCCTCTCTCACGTTTAAGGGATCCTGGTCCCTTCAAAGGTTTAAAGGTATTCACCTTTCTCTCGAATTGGGTTTAAACACCTCGCCTGGAGCGCAAGTTATCTAGGTATAGTTCAAGGTAGCGGGACCAGTTCATGTAAAAGTGGCTGACAATTTCGTTACTATTGGCTATATCCTGGATCCTAAAGGTATATGAGGATTGATCACCCTCTCTCACGAAAGAGTATTTTCATACTCTCAAAGGTTTAAAGGTTTTCACCTTTCTAAGAATTGGAGTTTATACACTCTCGCCTGTAGCGCATGAAATTTAGGGTTTATCCCCAGATATCAGGGTTTATCCCCAGTATGCTAAGGATTCGTTTCAGGATATCAGGGGTTCTGCCCTTGGGCATTCGGAATTCATTCGAGTCAAAATGTAAATACATTTGTGTTTTTGTTGAACACAAGGGACACACGTTATTCTGATTCAAAGGATGGATCTAAGTTTATAAGTATGCACCGGGGACAAATTTATGATAAAGGATTGGAACTGATTCTCTAAGAATCTCTGGTATGATCTCTCCTTTTTGTTTGGACAATTTATAGGTTATATTTCAATATCCCTTTTAAGATATCTTTCAGGATATCTCCCAGGATATATTTATGATATGTGTTCCTAAGAATGTTCAAACCAAACAATTTTCACAAGTAAAATTTGTGTGACAATAATAATAAAGTCAAAAGAGTAGTTATATTATTAACATACCAAAAGAAGTGCTCTTAGTTTCACCTCAAAACAAGGCCCATCCACTAAAAGCACTAATAGTTCATAACCATATTTACCCGACAGTTGAAGGCTTCATCTCAAACCGAGACCCATCCACCTTCAACTGTTGTATTGTTCAAAAAGCATGCAGGAAATGTAAATTGTTTAGGTACGGGAAAGTAAAATGCAGAAAAGTAAATTGTTTGTGGAACTGCAAACCAGCATTCAAACTCAAAAAGGTGGGCTCTGGCCTTGGCACGTATATCCGTCATCGCCCACCTAGATGCCCTCACACAGCGGCGTCTCCTCCAACTTTCTCAGACTTCTCCGCTCCAGCATCCTGACCAGCATCCTGCGCAGCATCCTGACCAATGACCATCTCAGCATCAGCTCCAGCATCCTTCTTCTCTCCAGCTTGGACCACCACCTCTGCTGACTTAGAAGATTCACCGGCTTCAGCAGGAAGTGGCACAGCTTTGCCTCCGAGCTCCTTTAACTTAGCCACCCAGGATTCAACTGGCCAAGATGGACAAACAAGGCCCGTCTCCTTGGCCTCGTAGGCCATCTTGATGCGTGCTTGCAGCAGGGAGACGATAGCAGAAGCCTTGGTTCCCTCTCGAAAGTTGATCAAAGCCTGATCATGATCCATTTGAACGCTGGCAAGTTTGACCTTGGCGTCTTGGGTGACCTTCTTTAGCAAGCTTTCATAGTGCCGGCTCTTCGCTTCAGCAATAGCACCTTGGTCAGCAACGGTGCTCTCGAGCTGCTTGATCCTGGCTTCATGAAGTGCCACAGTACCACAAGCGTCATTGTACAAGTGGAGCAAATGCTGGAGGCCCTGCACATTAATTACAGGTATGAATTTAGAATGTATGCTGACTAAGACGTCCTACCAGGATATCCTGTTAGGATATACGTGCAGGATATATGTGCAGGATATACATGAAGGATATGCGTCAGGATATTACCTTGTTGAGGAAGGATGTCATTGGCTCTAAGGAGTCAGAGAAGCTGAGTTCGTCATAGGAGAACCCTTCTGAGCCTGGAGCACTGACCTCGAGACCCTTTCTCTTTTTCGCTGCGGAAGCCCGGGTTCTTGGATTGGCCTTGGGAGCCGGGAGTGGCTTGGAGCTAGTGGTAGCAGGAGTCTCCTTCTTGACTGTGGCTGGAGTTGGATAGCTGTCAAGTTCGTCCAGGTCTAGATAGACTGGGACTTTGCTGGAATCTGCACAGTAAATTCTAAATCCCTCCTATGAATAACAGATAAAAAACATATGTGTGCAGGATATCTTGCAGGATCCTTAACTGGAAAGAGGGCTTGGAGTCGGTGGAGATGGATTGAAACTTCTCTCTGCCTCTGGAAGGAGTCTGATGGCGTCTATTCTTTCTTGAGAATTTGCAAGAGGAGGTGCAATCTTCCTGAAATCAGCTGCACAAAAATGAAAATTTGTTAGTTCAGAATATGAGACAGGATAAGAGACAAGATCATTCTTAAACCCTAAGTCCTACCCTTTCTTAACCATCTCATCGGATAATCCGTTCCACCGGGAATTGAATCCCTTTTTACGAAGAAAAACTTGGATTGCCAACCATCCTCGTTTTTGGTGGCACGAAGTATCAATGGGGGACCGGAACTAGAGTAAAACAGAAACCTAGATGAGCCATGGCATCTAAGCTTGTAGGCTAAAGGGAGGTCATGGATGGAAAGGTCAGGTATGTGGTTTCTCTTGATTTGGTCAAGAAAAGACAAAACACGCCAAAGCATTGGCATGGTTTGGCTGAAAGAAATTTTGGTGATGTTAAAAAACTCGGTAATAAAGTCCGGAAAGGGGAATCGTAGCCCTAAGGTGAAGGGGAAAGCATTGAAACAAATCCACTCGGTGGAAACCATATCTGACCGGATTTCTCTGTCAAAGGGCCGGAATATGGTTCCATCCGGAAAGATACCGGAGGATTTCAAAGCCGACAGATGAGCACTATCAAAGGTGCATGTTTCATTCTCCGGTTCTTGGAGAAGATTCTGTTGGATGAATGTGGGAGCCGAGTCGCCTGAACTGGACCTCGTTTGCCTAGGCATTTGGTCGCCTGAATTCTTGCCGGAGTAAAATGAAAGATGGTTATGAAGATGAGAGAGAGAATATTACATTTTTCTTGTCGATTGTGGGTAAAAAAGAAGATGAGGATGAGAAGATATAGGGTATGATGAGTAAATATAGGCCGGGTGGTTGAAAGCTGTCACATCAGAAGTCTTATCTCTTAATTGCCTCGGCCACTGTGAAAAAATGTAACCGTTAGGATATCAAACGGTAACATTTTTGGGGACAATTGTTATGGGTGAAATTCTGAGCCCATATCCTGGAAAATATCTTGATCTATATCTTATTTATGTAGTATCTGTTTACATCCGGGATGCTGGTTCAGGATATTGGTAACATCCTGAACGGTATCCTCGGGATTACTAATGGATTATGTGCAGGTACGTGTGTTAGAAGCTAGCAACGTTCACAAAGACTTATTCCGCGTAAGACTCGGTCCAGGCCGTTCAAAGAAAGACGTTGAAACCTTATTACTCGGTCTACAACGTTCGTGGTGGAATATTCGGAGCATCCCATATTTATAGGAATATTTGTTTGTATTTCGTTACTATAAATAGGAGGAACAACAGATCAAATAGGACACAACAATCTCACTGCAATCACACTCATTACACTCTAACACTTGTTCTCTCGCAATTTGTACTCTCACACGAATTCATTGTAACACTTAGTGATCTGGTTGATATCCTGCACTGTATCTTGAAGTTTAAAACAATAAGAAGAACAAGGCAACTGCGATTGTCAGCTCCCGAGGTTTTATGCCGGCGATCTAGATTGATCAAGGGCTTTCCTCGTACATCTCGTGTCATTTCCTTTACTTTTTGCTCATTGTTCGCTCATTGTTTGATCGTCGATACAACTCAATATTCTAAGCCGTATCCTGAAACTGTTTTTGCAAGTAATTTAATTATCATATTTTCGACACTTGTTTCTAGCACACTACCTCACTTAACTAATTTGATCACTTAATTGCTTCGGTAATTTTTGACCAAAACACCAAGGATCCCTGATCCAATATAGATTTTAGATTCAGGATCATCAGGATCATCAGGATCCATGAGGATTTCTACCACATCCTGCTCTCTTGCCTCCAAGTCATCCCTTGGAGGATACTTTGATTGCTATTGCTCCCTTGACTTCGAGGCTGGTTTCATCGATGAAGTATAGCAATTCTTAGCCTCCTGCTGATCACTATCAATCTTCACTATTCCCCAAGGACTAGGGAGCTTCACACATTGATGGTAGGTAGATGGGACTGCCTTCATATCGTGTATCCAGGGCCTGCCAAGGATAACATTACAACAAGATAAACAGTCAATAACACAAAATTTTTTATAAGAGTGTAGGCATTCGATGTATATTGGGAGTTTAATGTCCCCCAGAGTATTCTTAGTTTCGCCACTAAATCCCACGAGCACGGAGGATCTTGGTATGATATCGGATTCAGGGATACCCATCTTCTTTAGAACATCAAGCTGGATAATGTTCACTGAACTTCCTCCGTCTATAAGGATCCTGGGGACAAAATGATTAGAAATGGAAAGAGTAATAACTAAACCATCGTGATGAGGATCCTGGATATCAACACGATCATCCTCATCAAAGGTTATGACTTTTCCTTCGGAGACACTTGATGTTCGAACTGGTCTTTCTCCACTATCCATCTTAGTTTCCTTTGCATGCCTTTTTGCCGCTGAGAAGGATGTGCCACAAATGTCTGATCCTCCAGAAATAAAGTTTATTACTTGTGCATCTGCTGGAGGGGCCGGAGCTTTCTCAGGGATCCTTTCAGGATCCTGAGTCCTTGACTTTTTCCTACCCAACAACTCTTTCAGATGCCCCTTGCTCAACAAGTATCCAATTTCCTTCCTTAGTGCAATGCATTCTTCTGTGAGATGCCCGAAATCTTCATGGTATGCACACCACTTCGACTTATCCTTAGTTGCAGCTGGCCTATCATTCTTTCTGGGCCATCTAGCTTTATCACCTAGATTCTGCATCGCAAGGATTAGTTCATTGTTATCAACAGAAAAACAATATTCAGAAATTGGAGGATAATCCTCATCATCCTCTTCTTGATCAACAGCATGCACGTTCTGGTTATCAGATCTGTTGTAGGATCTGAACTTGTTGTTCCTGAATGAGGATCCTTGCTTATCTTGCTTTGAGGATCCTGCTAACCTCTCCTGGATCCTCTTGTCATCCTCTAGCCGAATGAACCTAAGTGCCCGGGTTCTTACCTCATCTAAGTTCCTGCATGGTGTCATAACAAGATCATCATAGAACAACGAATCCCTAAGCAATCCCATTTTAAAGGCCTCAACAGCCGTGGCTATATCTAAGTTGGGAATGTCTAAGGATTCTTTACTGAATTTGGTAATTTAATCCCTTAATGATTCATTATGACCCTGGGTTATCCTATATAGATCACTAGTTAATCGTTCAAATTTTCTACTACAAGAAAACTGATTATTAAACAAGTTAACTAGATTAGTAAATGAGGTAATAGAGTAGGGGGAAGACTTAGCAGCCATTTGAGAGCTGATCCAGTAAGAGTGGATCCGAATCCCTTGCACAGGCATGCTTCCTTTAACCTTTCTGGGATTGGATTGATCTCCATCCTCTCCCTGTATTGTGCTATGTGTTCTTCAGGATCCGTCGAACCATCATACAGCTTCATTGTTGGCACATGGAACCTCTTGGGTATCTCAGCATCACAGATTGGTGGTGCAAAACGAGATATCTTGTGGCTCCCATCTGCAATCTCTGGGATAGGTTTGACCACTCCCGGAACACTTGATATCATATCCTTTAGCTTTTGCAATTCTCTGGCCATGGCATGATTGATACCTGGATCCTGCATAAGACCATGGTTAGTAGTATAAGAATTATTAAAAGTGTTACCTCCCATTGGATTCAAGTTAGGAAGAATGGATGTTAATCCATATTGTTGGGGCTCTGGAATGATCGAGGGACCAGTAGAAGCATTGGTCTGCATTGGAATAAAATCTCCCTGATGGACATCTGAACTTCCTGTTTGCAAACTCCTCAAGGATCCTGGCATCTGGAAGGATCCCTGAAACTGGGACGATCCTGGAACAAAGGAGGATCCTTGAACCTGGGATGATCCTGGAACAAAGGAGGATCCTTGAACCTGGGATGATCCTGGAACAAAGGAGGATCCTTGAACCTGGGATGATCCTGGAACAAAGGAGGATCCTTGAACCTGGGATGATCCTGAATATCCTCCTGAAGTCATGAAGGATCCCATATGCTGAGGATAGGATCCTGCTGGCTGGAAGTATGGACCTAATGCCTGGGTCACTGTTGTTGTTCCGTAGTGCACTCCTTTTGGTCCACCCACATATTGAACATCTGGAACCACTGATGGCTGAGAAGTAATCACCGGAGTATCAAAATTCAAAGATCTGGGTATCAGTGGGGAACGATCCTCTGCCGTTTTCTTCTGTTTCTTAATTTCGTCAATCTCCCGGAGGATCCTTTCGTTGGTCTTATCCTGCTCTTGTGCATGATTCCTCATCTGCAAAATCAAGGCATAGAGATCATTAGTAGTAGGATTAGTTGAAACAGAAGAAGTAGGTGGTTTTGAGAAAATGGGAGTTGGTTTCTTCGCAGCATTCTCAGTATTCTTCTGGGATCCAGAAGGTGGTGGAGGCAAAGGAGGAACGCCTTGTGAAGAAGTGAATGAGGGCATCAAGTTTGAAGCATTCTTCGCCGAGGAAGCCATTTGCTTGGTTGTAGTGAACTGCAATGAGCACGGCAATACGAATTTTTCTAAGAATGAAGCACCAATTGCGCCACGGTGGGCGCCAAACTGTTTTGGTCAAAAAATCTGATGAGGATATTGCAACCAAACTCTCTGTTACGGGGTATGATGCTTGAAATGTAGAACAATGACAAGGATCACTTCAATGTAAATTGCACAAATGACACAAGGATTTATACGGGGAAAAAGCCCTTGATCAAGAGTTGATCTCCGGCACAAAAAACCCCGGGTGATGGAAACTACCGATCACCAAGCTTAAATAAATCAATAAATGTTTACAACTTCGGATAGTAACGAGCTAGGTACAAAGATCACTATCGTGAAACGTGTAAAAAGTGTGTGAAGATGAATGAATGTTCGTCGAGAGCTTCAAGTGTGCGAGTATATGAGAGTGTGTGTAGCTGAAAAATGACTAAGTGTTCTAATTCTAGCTCGTTACCCCTTTTAAAATAGAAGTTAACTACAATAACTAACTATCCGACTTTTGTGCCAAGCTCCCACGTTCTCCACAACGTCCATTTTTGGTCAATCGTGTGCGAAATGCCCGTGGAATATTCCTTAGTACCGTTGCCAAGACCAAGTCAAGCTCGTAACTCTTGCGAAGTAATACAAAACACAAACAAACAATCATCAGTACGAGGATCCTTAAAGTGATCCATGACCCTGATCCTGAAGCTCTTCTGAGGATCACTATCTGTCACAGAAGAAAGGATCATTAATTAGGATAACGAGTAAGGATCACTAATTGTTAGAAAATCCTCCCCTAACATTTAGGACAAGCTTTGTTCAAGTCTGTGTAGTCTACACAAACTCTCCATTTCCCATTTTTCTTCTGTACCACAACTACATTTGCTAGCCACCTTGGGAACTTAACCTCTCTAATCATTCTGGACTTCAATAATCTCTCAACTTCCTCTTGAATAATCGTATTCCGCTCAGGAGCAAACTTCCTTCTTTTTTGTTGAACAGGCTTGAATGATTTATCAATTCCAAGCTTGTGGGTGATGATGTCTTTGGATATGCCTGTCATATCCTCATGCTTCCATGCAAACATTGACATCCTGCATTTCAAAAAGTTAATTAACTGTTCTTCAATATCCTGAGGGATATTGGTTCCTACGAGCACCGAAATATCGGGGTTATCCTGATCCAAGATAACTTTCTTCACATCCTGCTCCGGATCCTCCACGATATCCTGGGCCCGCGTCTTTAATTGCTATGCTGCACTAGGCTTGGTTGAGGATTTCATCGAGGATGAGTAACATTCTTTCGCCTCCTGCTGATCACTATCAACTTTGACAACTCCCCAAGGGCTAGGTATCTTGATGCATTGGTGATACGTTGATGGTACAGCCTTCATATCGTGAATCCACGGTCTTCCTAGTATGATGTTATAGCAGGATAGAGAATCCATCACACAGAAACGTTGTATCGAGTTGACTCCTTCAATGTATACTGGCAACTTTATCTCTCCCACTGTGTTTCTAGCCTCTCCACTGAACCCAACAAGCACGGTAGACTTTGAAGTGATATCCATTGGAGATGCATTCATTCTTTTCAGCGTCTCTAGTTGGATTATGTTGACGGAGCTGCCATTATCAACCAATATCCTGCGTACAAAATGGTTAGCCACATATAAAGTTATTACCAGAGCATCATGGTGAGGATCCTGGACAGTATCCCTGTCATCAGCGTCAAATGTGATCACTTTATCAGTTGTGAGGGTAGTCATCCTGACAGGTTTATCTCCCCTTTCGGCCTTAGCTTCTTTCGCATGTCTCTTTGCTGCCGAATACGAAGTCCCACAAATGTCGGATCCTCCCGAAATGAAGTTGATTATCTTGGCATCCGCGGGAGGTGATGCTGCTCGCTCAGGATCCTTCTCAGTATCCTGACCCTTATTCTTCTTTCTTCCCAAGAGATCTTTCAGATATCCCTTGCTTAGAAGATAGCTTATTTCTTTCCTTAAAGCGATGCAATCCTCAGTCATATGTCCGAAATCTTCGTGGAAAGCACACCATTTTGATTTGTCTTTCCAATCGGCTTTTTGTTGATTCTTTCGAGGCCATCTAGCCTTGTCTCCTAGACCCTGCATGGCATACATCAATTCAGGAATGTTAATAGAAAAGCAATATTCAGATAATTCAGGATACTCTTCAGGATCCTCGTCTTCGACAGCATTCACTCTCTTATTTTCACTTCTACCATATGGCTTAGGCCGATATGATTTGAATGAGGATTCTGACTTCCTGTTAGTTGACTCATAAGTGTTAGATGAGTTCATCCTTTCTTGTATCTTTCTGTCATCCTCCAACCGAATATATCTTAGGGTCTGGTTCCGAGCTTCATCTAAGTTCCTGCATGGGTTCATTACAAGGTCTTGATAAAATTGAGAATCTTTTTGCAACCCCATCTTGAAAGCTTGCACAGCTGTTGCAACATCAAGATGAGGAATATCTAGGGATTCCCGGCTGAACTTGTTCACATAATCCCTAAGGGATTCCTGAGGCCCTTGTGTTATCCTGTAGAGATCACTTGTTAATTTTTCAAAACTTCTACTACAAGAAAACTGACTATTAAATAAATTTACTAAGTGAGCAAAAGAGGTAATCGAATGTGGAGGAACATTCAAGAGCCATTTCAAGGCTGATCCTGTCAAGGTTGAACCAAAACCCTTGCACAAGCATGCTTCCTTGAGATCCGGAGGGATAGGGTTAATTTCCATCCTTTCCCTATACTGAGCAATATGCTCCTCAGGATCCGTAGTTCCGTCGTAAAGCTTCATGTTGGGGGTTTGGAATCTCTTTGGGATCTCAGCATCACAGATAGGATATGCAAAACGAGATATCTTGTGGCTGTCTTGGGACACTTCCGGGATCGGATGGACCACCCCGGGTACACTAGATATCATGTCCTTCAACTTCTGAAGTTCCCTAGTAAGCGCTGATGTCACACCTGTATCCTGCAAAGATCCACTATTGTTAGTAGCATGAGTATTATTATTATTTGACATTTTACCCGTTGGAGGATTTTGCCCATATCCTGAAGCATATCCTGAGCTCCTTATGGTCGACATCCTGACCGAGGAGGGTATTTCAGGAGTATGATTCTGAGGAAGGCTGGGCACAATATTCCCCCTGTTATCCTCAGTATACACAGCTGAACTGAAGTTCAACGTTCTGGGATGTAATGGAGTGACAATATCCTCAGCAGATCTGCTCGAGCCAGACTTCAGGAGTTGTATTTCCCTTAAAAGCATTTGGTTTGTTTCCTGTTGCTGCCTCATTTGTTCCTGCACACTTCCAAATGAGGTTAAAATTTCATCGTTAGAAGCTAAAACGGGAGCAGATTCCTGAACACTGCGGGTAGGGATAATATCCTGAGGTCGTGTAGAGGCTGGCATCCTTGGAGGAGGTGGTGGAATGTCACACCCCGATTTCCACGTGTCACCGGTGGGCCCGGTGGGGAGTATCGTGACGTCATGGTTGGCAACATAATAGTCAAACAACACAATATTATTAAGCACAGCGGAAGCAATTGAAAATATAATACAACCGAATTTATTATTGTAATATCAATTGTCACAATATTCGGAAGTTTATCCACAGAAGGATCGAACATAAAATGGAAACAATAGTTCAACAGACTTTTAGGCATCTTAAGCTTGCGAGACTTCTATTGATGCTAAGGAGACATATCCAGCCAATTTCGTATAGTACCTGCATTTAGCCTTTTTGGAAAATACGTCAGTTTACACTGGTAAATACATTCAACTGACTCATTTTGGAAAAAGAGTTTGTAAATTGTTTTGAATGCACGTGGCACAAAATATCTTGACACATTGATTAAAATGCACAGAGGCAAAATTAATCTTTTTAACTTGGGAGAATTATTTAATATTATAATCTTGAGAACGATTTACATGTTACTTATGCGTTCAGTAGCCCGGAACGTATCCGGGTTAAAGATCAATAGACACACCACAATTCTAGAGTTATACACTGACAGGTGTACGCCTACACCCCGTGCTCAGGTCGTGGCCATCTCGTAAGATAATGCCGAGGATATCCGGGACATGGTCATTAACCCCCCAAAGGCTGTAAAGTAAACACATCTGTTTAAAACGAGCCGATCAAATTATTCAACTACCCACTAAGCGTGGAGATTTGATGCCCGATCAAGCGGTACGCTATGTACCGTAACCCAAGCCCGTATAGGGAAAATAAGTTAAAAGTATTTACCTGATGCAAGTATAATTCACAATAAGTAGAATGCACGTAGCTTTTACTGTCTCTCCTAATCTGGAACGAAGGTTTAATATAACCTATTAGAATCCTAGCGGTTCTTTAATTAAGCTTAAGCTTAGACCGACTAGTTTCGAAGATACGGTTCGTACGCACGATTAAGCGAAGACCGGATAGAATGTGATTCAGACCCGACAAGTTTGAAGACTTGTTTAATATGGGTTTATTATTCACATTCTGGATTTTGAGATAAAACCGATAAGGTTTGACCCGTTTCGGCTAATTTATGTAAACTTGTTACATAAACCGAACCGAACGCGAAATAAGCGTAACGGGTATCTGTAAGAGCCATATACAGGTTTCCTAAGTTAATATGCTTCAAATATGTTGTGACATCAGTAGGATGTCTTTCGTTATGCCCCGAACTAATTTAAACACAAACTATGCCCCGTAGGGGTAGTTTGGTCATTTTAAAGTTTGTAAAAGCGTTTATATGTTCAACTGAGTTACAGGTCTGATGTAAACAGCAAACATACTTAAATTGCTAATTTATATCAGTAGGCTAAAGCATATATGTGAAAATTATCATCTTTAACCAAACTATGCCCCGTAGGGGTATTTTGGTAATTTCACATAAGCCGAAAAGCTCAAAAATGAAGTCTGAGTTTATCAACCTTCGCTTACTGTTAAAATATCATAATTTGCCTCATATATCAGTAGGTATCAACCCGGGTATGTCTAATATGATATTAAAACATACTATGCGTTAAAAACGCTAATTATGGCGATTAAAGGCCATTTCCGGGTTCTATACTTAAATCTGATATTTTTATATTTCCAGAAGGCTTAAAATAATTTATTAATCATATGTGATCAGTATCAAAAGGTTTGGAGTCGTTTAGATAAGTAAAACTCATTTTATGGCCCGTAAGGGCAAAACCGACAATTACCGGATTAAGCCTACGACTACTAGTTATGCTCGGTCTAAAATTAATTAAAAATCTTTAAAAATCCCAAAATAATATATAACATCAGTGGGTAAAATATTTGATATCAAAAAGTATGTTTAACTAGGCTATACGCTAATTACGCCATTTTGTTAACATAAAGCTTTAATTTAGCGACAATGAGCATAACTCTTAACCTACAAGTCAAACTGATGTCAAACTTTGCATACAAGTTTATATATCAGCAACTAAGGTTTCTACACTTTTACATTTTCATAAATCGTGATTTAAGGTAATAAGGGCATAACGGTCAACGTATGAGCAATTAACGGAAATATGCATATTAATTGGATAACTAGTGAACCAAGGTGTATGATCACAGAGGTTTGTTCTAACATGTATCCTAATCCAATTAAAGCTCTGAGGCATTTCTAAAATATGCCCAAACGGGTCAGAACTGAAAGTCAACGGGAAAGTCAAACTATGTGACTTTCGGTTCCGAACCGGGTCTAAACAGGAAATAGTCGGGTTGAACATGTTGGGACATGTTCTTACACTTATTTCTAAGTTATAACAATGTTCAAACATGTTATATATGTTCTAGATAGTTAATTATGCATAAATGACATTTTAAGCATTATGTTGACTTTTTAAGTAAAGGTTTGACCCGACATTTGACCTGGTTAGGATGGTGATCAGGGGAAACCCTTTTGGGGTTTTATTACCCACATAAATACCATCCTATAACTACTTTTAATTCGAGATATGAATGAGCCATTATAGACTAATCTCGAAGTCAAACCGTAATTACGACGGTTTGACTTTTAGCTAAATAACTAAGCTAAACTCAATTTAGAAAGGATTAGAACACTTACTGAAGTCCTAAGCTTGATTAGGAAGGACTTGGGTTTGCTTTGAAGCTCCAGAAGGCTCCTCAATTGCAGAATGAAGGTGTGAAGAAAAAGGTTGCATAACATGCCTTTATATAGTGTTTAATCTACCACAAATCCTTGACACTTGTGTCTACTAGTGCCCACAATACTTCAACACATGTCCCTAAGTGTTTAGGGGGTGTCTAGGGGTCAAGAGGAATGTGGAAAATCGGATAAAATCGCGTACAAGAGCCATTTCAGCCAACAGCCGCAATTCAGCAACTGGGAGTCCCTCGCGTGGCGCGAGGACGTGTAGGATCAGCTCTTTATTTGTTTTGCGATTTAGTCCTTGTCTCTTCAAAACTCGAATAGGCACTTGTTTATTGCATTATGAACCCTCACAATTGATCTATAAGGGCTTTAAAACATATACCCACTTTGTTAGGTCCCCGGTTAACTTAATTGTTACCCGAAAAGTCCTAACTTTCAACGTTTACGCTTTAACCCTTCACACACGAATTTGATCATAACTTTCTCATACGATAACGAAACTTTATGAAATTTTAATCGTGTATTCTCGTTAGTATAATTAATATTTACAAAGCTTCGGGTTTGTCAAAAGGTCACTCAGAGGTATAATTTAAACATGTTGACACATTTGGTCCCTGTAGTTTGAAATCTCTCACTTTTAGCTTCGTATGATCCATGATTTATTCGTTTGAAGGTATGAGCATCTTGTAGGGGTAATATATAATATAATTATTCACAGTTGACACTTAGAATACGTATATTCACATACTTTCCACGTTTGTCAACTTTAGTCCTTCTATAATATTTCTTTCACACGTTTAAACATTATGACACGTGTCAACACATTATAGGACGTGAATTTTCGAGGTGTTACATCCTCACCCCCTTAAAATAAATCTCGTCCCGAGATTTACTGAAATAAGTAAGGGTACTTTTCTTTCATCGTGGATTCAACCTCCCACGTGTATTCGGGACCTCTTCGGGCATCCCATTTGACCTTTACAATAGGTACCTGCTTCCTTCGAAGCTTCTTTACCTGTCGATCTTCAATCGACAAAGGTTTTTCAACTAATTTTAAGCTCTCATCTATATGCACATATGTATGGGGTAATACCAGTGATTCGATAGCGAAACACTTCTTCAGATTGCAGATGTGGAACACATTGTGAATTCCACTGAGCTCTTCCGGTAAGTTCAACTTGTAGGCAACTGACCCGACACGTTCGATAACCTCGAAAGGTCCTATGTATCTCGGGCTTAGTTTGCCTTTCTTACCAAATCGTATCCCCCTTTCCATGGTGACACTTTAAGTAGGACTTTGTCACCTTCTTCGAAGTGAAAATCCTTACGACTTGGATCCGCGTAACTCTTCTGCCTATTCCGGGCAGCTTGGAGATTGTTACGAATCTGGACAATCTTGTCCGTCGTTTCGAATACGATCTCTGGTCCTGATAACTGGACTTCTCCAACTTTCGCCCAACAAAACTGGCGATCTACACTTTCTACCGTATAATGCCTCAAAAGGCGCAGCCTTTATGCTGGTATGGTAGGTATTGTTGTAGGAGAATTCGATCAATGGTAGGTTCTTATCCCAACTACCACCCAAGACAATCGCACATGCACGTAGCATGCCTTCTAATCGTTTGAATAGTACGCTCACTCTGACCGCATGTCTGAGGATGGTAAGCCGTACTAAAGTTCAAACGTGTGCCCAAAAATGGTTGGAAACTCTTCCAAAAATGTGTCGTGTACCTAGTATCTCTGTCAGAGATAATAGCTACAGGCATGCCATGTAGGGCTACAATCTTATCCACGTATAACTGGGCTAATATATCGGAGCTATAAGTCTCCTTGATGGGTAGGAAATGTGTGGACTTAGTCAGTCTGTCAACTGTAACTCTTATCGTATCATTTCCTTTCCTTGTCTTGGGTAACTTGGTAATAAAATCCATAGTTACCATTTCCCACTTTCACGTAGGAAGTTCAGGCTGTTGTAGCAAGCCTGACGGCTTTTGATGCTCGGCTTTGACTTGCGCACATGTCAAGCATTTAGCTACATGGGTGGCTACGGACTTTTTCAAGCCTATCCACCAATAATTTTGCCCTTAGATCCTGGGTAGCTGATGGCAAATTCTTAATCGTTGCCTAATTAGGGTTGCGGCATGTATGCATAAGTAATATGAACCGTCTTTCTTATTTATTAACATAAAACCCTCAGAATATTGAGTCAGGCTATATGAGCCTATGTCTTAAAACCTACTTAACCAAGGTTTCGTTTATTCCATAATCAATATGGAGTTTTCACAATACTCCATCCCACGGAGGGATACAAATCTTAATTCTACCTGCCTTCCATGAGGTAAGCAGGGAAAACTTTTGAGAAGATAATTAAGATACAAGGAGGCTGTAGAGATTTTCCATATCTCAGGCTCCAGTTCATCCATCATTGTTCGTGTCAAATGAGTGACACCTTTATGTTATAAGTCCACGACTTCCTTAATCGGGAACATTTACTTGAAAAAAAAATTTCCATTTTTGGATATCTTCTTTGAATACTACTAGTCGACTTTAGTACAATATGATCATTGGGATATCTTAGGGGTTCCATGCATTAAACCTCCATGCTGATCAGACATGGAAATAATCCATGGGACACACTAGGATACGCCAATCCTCATATGATACTTTTGTCAAACATAGTTTGGCATTCGTAGGCGATAGAAAAACAATGAGAAAATAATTAAAATAACATATGTTGTCGTACTCTATGCGAAGAAAGAGTACTCTTAGATTTTCGGAAGGATTCCTTGCCGATACTAGAAGAATTGGTTACTATGGTTTCCTTGGTAAGTTATACCTTGTGGATGATAATAAAAATTTTGCTAAGTTTATGGTTCATGAAGATTTATTATTGCCTGTTAAAAAAAACAGGACACTTAGCAGAAATTATCATTGATAAATGATAAGGAAGTTTATTGTACGAGTGCTTATATTTAATTAATGATGGAAGTTTCACAAACTAGGCACCTAGCTCAGTTGGCTAGGCGCGCGAAAGGGTGCGGCCGGCCTAGACCCAGGTTCGATTCCGGGGACGGCCAGTTCCACCATTTTTTTATGTTTAATATTTATTAGTCGTACAGATACGTGTAATTACGAGGGTTGTCTCGTAAGGAGTCTTGATAATTAATTGCTCCTTATTACCCACAATATGGGCTTGATTTTTAAGGCAACCAATCGATTTTTATCAATATTTGGAGTCCGAAACTTAGGACATCGGAAAAATGATTTTTTTTTAATGGATATAAAACATCCATCTATTAATGCTGAAGCAGTCTCAGAGGTATACAGGCTTCTTACCGAACTTTCGTTGCTTTTTATCAAGCCTGTACTCGCTCTCTTTCTCAGATTTCTGGGAGTTATTCTCCTTCTTTTGGTTCATCCTTCATATACGAAGTGTGAACAAAATCTCCTCATGAGCAATTAAACATGGTTTCTAATGAGATTTAGAGCGAGAAGAATTCGGCTCTTTGGATTGTCTCATGACCTTTCTATGGTCCTTCCATCTGCTGCGTCAACCACAGCCTGAAGATTAACTCCATTAATATTGAGGTTTACGTTTGTAGTTTTATTAACTTTCGTCGCCTGAATAGCGTTGCGACTGTCGTCTACCTCATCCGAGTGTTCCATACTCGAAACTTGGTACCAATCACCAAGATTTAACCTTTATCAGTCATCATCCTGATGATCTGACTTAGATTAGCCACGGCATTCATAAACCGTATGGGCTATTCTGTTCCGAACATTCATAGTGAATGTTATTTTGAATGTATTTCCATTATACTTAGCCTAGGTCACAACTGGACCATCAATGGCATTCAAAGCTTGGAGCGAGTCCAATACTTGCTTGACAGGGAACCATAATGTCACAACTGTCCTTGTCACAAGTACGATTATAAATAGCTCAAAGGCTAGCCTTTCATGACTTCGGTTATATATATATATATATATATATATATATATATTTTTATACATATATGGCATAGAAGCCTGTCGCGAGGGACGTAGAAAATATGGCATAAAGCATAGTCATGAAGAACATAAATGATTATACGGCACGAAGGCCTTGTCACAAAGGACAATTAGATATGGCACAAATGGCCTTGTTATAAGGACATTCATCAAATCTGGCACAAAGGCATGTTACCAGGAATGTTGACATTTAATATGTTAACTTGTCACGAATGACCTATTATAGCACATAGGCTTGTCATGAATGACTTTAAAACATAACTCGATGGTCTATTATCAAGGGCCTTAATTTATTAGCCGAAATCTTATTAGATTAGGGCTTCCAGGTTTGAACGTGGTTCTTCACCTTTAGACAGGGAGTCATAGACTACAACTGTCATTGTCTTGAAAGACGATTCTTTTGGCAGAAAAATAAGCCAATCAACATCACTAATGGATGTTTATATATAACCATCGTATCTAATGATATTAGTCATGATCGCATCGATCATATTGACTATTAGGTTTGGGTGTAATCACACCATTTTGAACAGGGGATCATAAAGATCACTACTATCTTTGTCTTACCGACACTAGAATAAAGTATAGCCCGTAGGCATTTCATCACGAGGGATATTAATATTATGAGCAGCATACTGAGGATACTAGTCAGGATCGCACTGATAGTATAGACTATGGAAATTGAGTATAGCTCACCCCCTTGGCAAAGAATCACAAAAGATTACAATTGCCTTGTCTCAGTTGGACGATATAATATAGCCCTTAGGCAAAACATCATGACGGATGTTTAAAATTTTTAATCATCGTATTGATGATTTTTGTCATGATCGTATTGATCATATGAACTATTAGGCTAGAGCATAGCTCACCACCTTGGACAGGGAATCGTAAAGATCACAATGTCTTTGTCACACATGGACAGTATTATTTGGCCCATAGGCGAAAACATCACTCATGGATGTTTATAATTGGTTCGTCCTATTAGATGCTATAAGTCATGATTGCATTAATCATATTGACTATTTGGCTTGAGCATAGCTCACCACCTTAGACAAGGAATCATAAAGATAATAATGTCAATGTCTCAAATGGACAATATATTATAGCCCGTAGGCAAGACATCACTAAAGGATGTTAAATAATATGATCATCGTATTAGATGATATTAATCATGATCGCATTGATCATATAAACTATTATGTTTGGACATAGTCCAACATTTTAGACAGGAGGTCAAAGACCACCACTGTCGTTGTCTTATCGGACAACTAGTTTACTCCGTAGGTGCTTCATTACTAACGTATGTTTATAATATGATCATCTTATAGGATGATATAAGCCATGATTCCTAGATCACTAGGCTAGATTTGAGAATTGGAAGAATTCAATATAAGGATGACTGTTGTGATTTTCTCGAATCACATTTGTCAGGAGTGCTAACATATTCCTAGGTGTTAACAAGGATTTGAATCCCTTGAGTAGGTTTCACCACTTTGGCCGCGTAGGCTAGGTTTCACCTTTAAGATTCCCTTCAATTGCATACTGACAGAGAAGGAAGGATATTTATTTTATCCAGGATTTTTATCATAAATCCTATTTCATAAGTTAATAATAGCACCAATGGCCTTGTCGCGTAGACAAGTTAAATTTATAAGCCATGATTTCAGAGAATCGTGGCCTTAAGGTTTGAATCAAAGTTCATTACCTTTTCTTGACAGGGAGTTGTAGGCTACCACTGTCTTTAGTCTCAGAGGACATTAACTATAGCCCGTAGGCACTTCCCTTATAAGAGATGTTTATTACTGGATTTCCCCCTTGGGGAACTTCATTAACCATGGTAAACAGAGACCATATATGGTTAATTTATTAATCATATTTATTTAGGATTTCTATTATAATTTATCCTAATTATAAAACATTAACAGTTTTATTAGTGGCACCAAATGGCCTGGTCACATGGACATTTATAAATTATAAGCTTATGATTTCAGAGAATCAAAGCAATAATAACAGTTTTTATTTCATAGCACAAAAGGCCTAGTCACAAGGACAAATTTTTAAGTTATAAGCCATGATTTCAGAGAATCAAAGCATGAAGGTATTCTGGCACAGTAGGCCTAGTCACAAGGACATTTATAAATTTTAAGCTATGATTTCGGAGAATCAGAGCATGAAAGTATATTGGCACAATAGGCCTAGTCACGTAGACAATTTATAAATTATATGCTAGGATTTCAGAGAATCAAAGCATTTGAGGTTTGAACCTAGTTCATTACCTTTATTTGACAGGGAGTCATAGCTACCACTGTATTTTGGCTCATGTAGAAATGAGCAAGGCCCGTATGCACTATATTACCACGTATGGTTAAAATATGATCATCTTAATTGATGACGTAAACCCAGGATTCAGGGATCATTAAACTGGGTTAGGAATCTTTTGAAGAATCCCATGTAAAAATGACGTGTGTGATTTTAAATGAATCACATCTGCCAGGAGTGTTAACATGTTTTAAGATGTTAACAGGGAATTGAATCTTTTAAACAGATCTTACCATCTTGGCCCGGTCTTATAATTGACCCGAGGCTAGGTTTCACATTAAGATTCTTAAATAATGATTTGAATCTTTTTAACAGGTCTTACCATCTTGGCCCGGTCTTATAATTGACCCGAGGCTAGGTTTCACACTTAAGATTCTTAATTTATAATTAACGCAGAACAATTTTTTTTTTTTTTTTTAGATTGAGGTGTAAATATGGATCTGAATCTAAATTGCGGAACTGCCATCTTGGCCGGTCTTAATATGACCCGAAGCTAGGTCTTGCCCTTTTAGATTTTGCCATTTTATTATAATGGTAGATCTTGCAAAAAGGAAATATTATTTTTCCATTTATTTAATATTTCTTATTTAGAATGAAAGTTTAAACTTAATCATTCCATTTATAAAAATAAAAGTATAAAGTTGCCCTAAGCGGGACTTAAAAGGAATAATGTTGTCCTCGAAGGGACTGAAAAGGTAAATATGTCCTTATAAGGACTAATGAGGAAACGATCTTCAGCAAAGGAGTTTCTTCTTCATTCAATTCTTGAATGCTTTCTCCTTGGTCGCACGTCTCATCTTGGTCGCTGTACGAAGCTCAGCATTTCAAGGCTCCGGGTGTGGAGAATTCTTATTACAGCTTCTTCGCTTGGCGACGTATCCAATATATAAAAATTTGGAAGCGGAAATTTTAAAATTAGGATTGAGAATATTCCTAAGTTAAGTCTAGACTCAGAAGTTTAGAATTGTGCAATTGTGTAACTTAGATTAAACACTAAGGCTAGTGTTTAATTCACTCAGTGTTGGCTCTGATACCAACCTGTCACACCCCGATTTCCACGTGTCACCGGTGGGCCCGGTGGGGAGTATCGTGACGTCATGGTTGGCAACATAATAGTCAAACAACAC
This sequence comes from Helianthus tuberosus, assembly GCA_030545235.1. Taxonomy (NCBI): domain Eukaryota; kingdom Viridiplantae; phylum Streptophyta; class Magnoliopsida; order Asterales; family Asteraceae; genus Helianthus; species Helianthus tuberosus. The sequence goes on along the minus strand of CM060430.1, from coordinate 174,051,878 downwards.
AATATTATTAAGCACAGTGGAAGCAATTGAAAATATAATACAACCGAATTTATTATTGTAATATCAATTGTCACAATATTCGGAAGTTTATCCACAGAAGGATCGAACATAAAATGGAAACAATAGTTCAACAGAATTTTAGGCATCTTAAGCTTGCGAGACTTCTATTGATGCTAAGGAGACATATGCCAATTTCGTATAGTACCTGCATTTAGCCTTTTTGGAAAATACGTCAGTTTACACTGGTAAATACATTCAACTGACTCATTTTGGAAAAAGAGTTTGTAAATTGTTTTGAATGCACGTGGCACAAAATATCTTGACACATTGATTAAAATGCACAGAGGCAAAATTAATCTTTTTAACTTGGGAGAATTATTTAATATTATAATCTTGAGAACGATTTACATGTTACTTATGCGTTCAGTAGCCCGGAACGTATCCGGGTTAAAGATCAATAGACACACCACAATTCTAGAGTTATACACTGACAGGTGTACGCCTACACCCCGTGCTCAGGTCGTGGCCATCTCGTAAGATAATGCCGAGGATATCCGGGACATGGTCATTAACCCCCCAAAGGCTGTAAAGTAAACACATCTGTTTAAAACGAGCCGATCAAATTATTCAACTACCCACTAAGCGTGGAGATTTGATGCCCGATCAAGCGGTACGCTATGTACCGTAACCCAAGCCCGTATAGGGAAAATAAGTTAAAAGTATTTACCTGATGCAAGTATAATTCACAATAAGTAGAATGCACGTAGCTTTTACTGTCTCTCCTAATCTGGAACGAAGGTTTAATATAACCTATTAGAATCCTAGCGGTTCTTTAATTAAGCTTAAGCTTAGACCGACTAGTTTCGAAGATACGGTTCGTACGCACGATTAAGCGAAGACCGGATAGAATGTGATTCAGACCCGACAAGTTTGAAGACTTGTTTAATATGGGTTTATTATTCACATTCTGGATTTTGAGATAAAACCGATAAGGTTTGACCCGTTTCGGCTAATTTATGTAAACTTGTTACATAAACCGAACCGAACGCGAAATAAGCGTAACGGGTATCTGTAAGAGCCATATACAGGTTTCCTAAGTTAATATGCTTCAAATATGTTGTGACATCAGTAGGATGTCTTTCGTTATGCCCCGAACTAATTTAAACACAAACTATGCCCCGTAGGGGTAGTTTGATCATTTTAAAGTTTGTAAAAGCGTTTATATGTTCAACTGAGTTACAGGTCTGATGTAAACAGCAAACATACTTAAATTGCTAATTTATATCAGTAGGCTAAAGCATATATGTGAAAATTATCATCTTTAACCAAACTATGCCCCGTAGGGGTATTTTGGTAATTTCACATAAGCCGAAAAGCTCAAAAATGAAGTCTGAGTTTATCAACCTTCGCTTACTGTTAAAATATCATAATTTGCCTCATATATCAGTAGGTATCAACCCGGGTATGTCTAATATGATATTAAAACATACTATGCGTTAAAAACGCTAATTATGGCGATTAAAGGCCATTTCCGGGTTCTATACTTAAATCTGATATTTTTATATTTCCAGAAGGCTTAAAATAATTTATTAATCATATGTGATCAGTATCAAAAGGTTTGGAGTCGTTTAGATAAGTAAAACTCATTTTATGGCCCGTAAGGGCAAAACCGACAATTACCGGATTAAGCCTACGACTACTAGTTATGCTCGGTCTAAAATTAATTAAAAATCTTTAAAAATCCCAAAATAATATATAACATCAGTGGGTAAAATATTTGATATCAAAAAGTATGTTTAACTAGGCTATACGCTAATTACGCCATTTTGTTAACATAAAGCTTTAATTTAGCGACAATGAGCATAACTCTTAACCTACAAGTCAAACTGATGTCAAACTTTGCATACAAGTTTATATATCAGCAACTAAGGTTTCTACACTTTTACATTTTCATAAATCGTGATTTAAGGTAATAAGGGCATAACGGTCAACGTATGAGCAATTAACGGAAATATGCATATTAATTGGATAACTAGTGAACCAAGGTGTATGATCACAGAGGTTTGTTCTAACATGTATCCTAATCCAATTAAAGCTCTGAGGCATTTCTAAAATATGCCCAAACGGGTCAGAACTGAAAGTCAACGGGAAAGTCAAACTATGTGACTTTCGGTTCCGAACCGGGTCTAAACAGGAAATAGTCGGGTTGAACATGTTGGGACATGTTCTTACACTTATTTCTAAGTTATAACAATGTTCAAACATGTTATATATGTTCTAGATAGTTAATTATGCATAAATGACATTTTAAGCATTATGTTGACTTTTTAAGTAAAGGTTTGACCCGACATTTGACCTGGTTAGGATGGTGATCAGGGGAAACCCTTTTGGGGTTTTATTACCCACATAAATACCATCCTATAACTACTTTTAATTCGAGATATGACTGAGCCATTATAGACTAATCTCGAAGTCAAACCGTAATTACGACGGTTTGACTTTTAGCTAAATAACTAAGCTAAACTCAATTTAGAAAGGATTAGAACACTTACTGAAGTCCTAAGCTTGATTAGGAAGGACTTGGGTTTGCTTTGAAGCTCCAGAAGGCTCCTCAATTGCAGAATGAAGGTGTGAAGAAAAAGGTTGCATAACATGCCTTTATATAGTGTTTAATCTACCACAAATCCTTGACACTTGTGTCTACTAGTGCCCACAATACTTCAACACATGTCCCTAAGTGTTTAGGGGGTGTCTAGGGGTCAAGAGGAATGTGGAAAATCGGATAAAATCGCGTACAAGAGCCATTTCAGCCAACAGCCGCAATTCAGCAACTGGGAGTCCCTCGCGTGGCGCGAGGGACCCCTCGCGTGGCGCGAGGGACCCCTCGCGTGGCGCGAGGGACCCCTCGCGTGGCGCAAGGACGTGTAGGATTAGCTCTTTATTTGTTTTGCGATTTAGTCCTTGTCTCTTCAAAACTCGAATAGGCACTTGTTTATTGCATTATGAACCCTCACAATTGATCTATAAGGGCTTTAAAACATATACCCACTTTGTTAGGTCCCCGGTTAACTTAATTGTTACCCGAAAAGTCCTAACTTTCAACGTTTACGCTTTAACCCTTCACACACGAATTTGATCATAACTTTCTCATACGATAACGAAACTTTATGAAATTTTAATCGTGTATTCTCGTGAGCATAATTAATATTTACAAAGCTTCGGGTTTGTCAAAAGGTCACTCAGAGGTATAATTTAAACATGTTGACACATTTGGACCCTGTAGTTTGAAATCTCTCACTTTTAGCTTCGTATGATCCATGATTTATTCGTTTGAAGGTATGAGCATCTTGTAGGGGTAATATATAATATAATTATTCACAGTTGACACTTAGAATACGTATATTCACATACTTTCCACGTTTGTCAACTTTAGTCCTTCTATAATATTTCTTTCACACGTTTAAACATTATGACACGTGTCAACACATTATAGGACGTGAATTTTCGAGGTGTTACATGGAAGCACCGAACCGGTAGTAGCAGAAGTCATAGCAGACACAGTAGAGGAACTCATGTTTGATCTTGAGGCCATTATGGACAATGTGGCAAAAAGTTTTGAAAATAGAAAACCGATTAGTGATTTGACAAAAAAATTTAGTAAAGAGAGCACCACTTGCCCCACGGTGGGCGCCAAATTGTTTTGGTCAAAAATTACCGAAGTAATTAAGTGATCAAATTAGTAATGTGAGGTAGTGTGCTAGAAAGTGTATAGAAAATATGCTTGTTGAGTTATTTAGAAAATCAGTATTCAGGATACGGCTCAGGATATTGAGCTGTATCTACGATCAAACAATGAGCAAATGATGAGCAAAAAGTAAAGGAAATGACACGAGATGTACGAGGAAAGCCCTTGATCAATCTAGATCACCGGCATAAAACCTCGGGAGCTGACAATCGCTGCTGCCTTGTTCTTCTTATTGCTTAAACTTCAGGATACAGTGCAGGATATAGACCAGATCGCTATGTGTTACAATGTTTTTTGTGTGAGAGTGAAAGCTTGCTAGAGAGCGAGTGTTAGAGTGTAACGAGTGCAAAATGTGATGTCCTATTCGATCTGGTATACCCACCTATTTATAGTAATGAACTACAAACAATAATCCCTACAAATATGGGGTACTCCGAATATTCCATTGTGAACGTTATTGACCGAGTAATACGGCTTCAACGTCTTCATTTGAACGACTTGGACCGAGTCTTCCGCGGAATGAGTCTTCGTGAACGTTGATAGCTTCTAACCCACGTACCTGCACATAATCCGTTAGTAATCCTGAGGATACCATTCAGGATGTTACCAATATCCTGAATCAGCATCCCGGATGTAAACAGATACTATATAACCAAGATATATGTCAAGATATTTTCCAGGATATGGGCTCAGAATTTCACCCATAACAATTGGTATATGTCTTCAAATTTTGTTTAACAAATACAAACTTCAGAAATTTTGCAATTTAACCCTATTGTAGTGTATGATTTTGCGTTAATTTTGTTACTCGAGTAAAAAGTCATTATTTCCTTAAACATTATTCTTTAAAACGTTAGGCACAACCACATTTGAAAAGCAAAGCAATATAGAAGAAAAGTTCAATAATGGTGATTTCATATAGTAGCCATTAACATCAAAAGGAAATACACCATCTTCCATGTTCTTAACACACATCAGTACTACACCAAAAGGACATACATCAACCTGAGTTCAAGACTTAACAAAATACAAACATTAAAAACATAAAGATACATCATCTTAAGTCTTCAAAACAAGTAGTTTCTACTACACTTTCATAACACATACTAATGATAAGCTACTAAGTGTTAAGCTTAGATGGCTTCTTCCGGGTTCGTTTGTTCGTAGAGGAGAGTTCACCAACATTTTGACTATCAACATTTTCCACAGCTCGTTTTCCATTCGGACTTGTAGCAGAATTCTTTTCAGCTTCAACGACGAAAGAGTCGGCGTAACAGATACAACATCCTTGAAACAAATCACAAAATAACTAATCATACGTTAAATTATGAAAATGTACTTTAACATGTTAAACCTACAAATCACAAAACACCTAATTAACTTAACTGGTAAACTCCACAACACTAACCTTTGAAATTGGTTCACCAACACCCTGAGAAGGTTCAGAAAGGTCCACAACTTTCATTTCAGCATCTTCTTGATCCACCTCAGAAGTGGTCATATACAAAGAATATAAGAAACTGTATAGCAATAATTGAAGAATGAAGCACTAATAAATACGTATTATAAAAGAGGTTTCATTCACTACCTCATCAGCATTCACGTCCATATTGTTATTTTCCCCAAGCAACTCAGTAATTATAACCGGATCATCACATGTTTTTTGGACCGTATAAACAGGGTAGTCATGAGTAAGATTGTAGTTAGAAACCTCAATCTTAAAGGCTAGCTTCTTATCAACCAATCGAGAGATCTCATGTGGGAAAGTTTGAGTATCATCCGCCTTTCCCTAATATCACTTGCAGCTGATTCGACAATCTTCATGACATCCCTATCAAACATGACAAAAGATACACTACCAGTCTCATCTTGCACCCTGACATGCACCTTAAACCTTATATACATAGATAATAACATGTAACACCTCGTAAAATCACGTCCAATGATGTATTGACACGTGTAATAAACCCTAATGAAGTCAAATGTTGAATTTAAGGGACTAATTTTTCGAAAAATCGAAAACTTTGATTATGAAAGGACTGGAAGTGTTAGCATACCTAAAATAAGTTTCTAAATAACCTCTCACGATGATTATATTCATAAATGAGCCACTTGTCGATCGAGTGTAGCCGTTTGCTTAATTAATTGAAAGTTTGCGCAATGAAGGGTTAAAAGCGTCAACATATTAATTCTTACCTTTGAGTGACCTTTTAACAAACCGAGAGCTTCATGATATTTGATTATACTCTCGGGAATACCAAATAATGTCCGTCTAAGGTTTTGATGCCTATAAGTAAAGTTACGCGCAACTTTACAAGTTAGAGGGACTAAAAGTGTCAATATGTTTAATTAAACCTCTGAATGACCCTTTTAGCGAACCCGAAGCATCGTGATGTTTAATAATACTTACAAGAATACCTAATATGGATTAGATGAGGTTTCAATGCTAATAAATGATGAGATGCGCAAGTTTGCACAATAGAGGGGCCTAAAGCGTCAACTTTTGAATCTATGCCTTTCGGTGACCATTTAAGCAAACAGGAGTGTAGTAATATTTAAATATATGCTTGGAAATGCCCATTATGGTCCATGGAAGGCTTGGATATTATTAAACAACATTTCGCATTACTTAGCGCAATTAAAGGACTAATTGCGTCAAACTGCAAAAGTATGTCAATTCGTAGGGTATCGGACCTTCCGGAATGTGACCATGAGTTAAACATACCCTATTTATCCTTTATATTGCTTAGATATAGGCTTAGGGATGTTTGGTGCGCAAAAATAAACTTTTAAGTCGTGCAGGGACTAAAAGTGTCAAAAAGTGCACAAGTTTGCATTTTCGCGCATATCTCACATTCTGTATATCTCTGGACATCCAAAAATTTATGTAAGCACTAAAATATTTTATTTTAGTGTTTGGCTTGATAAAATTCCATTCGTCGCGTAATTTGGTTCGTTTTTCGCGTCCGTCCGTGTTTCGTCGTAATTAGCCGAACAACGTGACCGTACGACCAAACGAACCGATATCCGACATGTTTTTGAGCATGTTTCATGTTCCCTATGTTTAGGCATCAGTGTAGAGCCTTAAAAATGGTTTAACGGGCCATAGATGTGTCGGAAATGACATTTGGAGGTGCAGGGGCCAAAACTGTCAACAAATGAAAGTTGTGCTGATCAGACCTGGTCCTTACGGACCGTATACAGGACCTCATATGGTCCGTAAAGCACCACCAGACCAGCATAATGTTGTTTTCAGCTGTTCCCAGCTGTTCCAGCTGTTTGTGAGTGTTGCAACTGGTTTTCTAAGCAAACCATGGGCTCCCATGGTTTTGTAAATCAGTGGGCTCGAGGTGTACGGCTGAGATTGAATCACGGTTTACGAGAAACGATCCTAACGGCTCTCAAAAACCTATAAATACCCCCTTGATCATGGCTCTCATTGCTCATTTCCTTCAATCTTGCTCTCAAACTCAAATCTGAGGATCCTTGCCATTTGGGAACCTCCTTTTGAGTTATCTTCTGCCTCTTGGACCTTTTGTAAGTGTCCTCTTCTTGCTTTGTTCATTTTATTTGGCTCTTAAAACCGAAAAGTCAAACGTTTCGATAAACGCTTTGACTATTAGCTAGACCTTGTACGGTCAAGCCATGGTTCGCAACGAACATGGCTACGTGATCGTAATTAGGTAGGTGTTAAACCCTCGAAAGGGCATCTCCTAATTACCACGTTTACTTAGTTAAATTGTCGGGTCAAATAAAAGTCAAACGGGTTAGTTTTAAATAAAATTCATAACTATTAATATAGAAACCATAAAATCAGTTTTCTCACTTTAATAACTTGGTAAATATTAGTTGAACATGTCTAAGCATGTTCAACCCGACAATTCTAAGTATAGGCTCGGTTCGGAACCAAAAGTCGCAAAAGTTGACTTTTGCTTTGACTTTCAGTTCTGACCCGATTTAGCTTAGTTTAGATATGCCTTGGGATTCCATTAGGACCATATTATAGGTTAGTATAACCCTCAGAGGTTATACAACTTGGTTCCATAGAAATCCTAGTTCATGCATGTTTCTGTTAAATGCCTAAATGTTGACCGTTATGCCCTATTGACTTTAAAATGATATTTTTGAAAATGTGAGGGGACAATAATCTTTATTACTGATTTATAAACTTGTCCCTAAAATTTGACATCAGTTTGAGGTCTAGATTAGGAGTTATGCTCATTAGGGTAAATGAAAAGCTTTTTATTAATTAAACGGCATAATTAGCGTAAATGAAAAGCTTTCTGGAATGATAAAAAAAATATCAGCTTTTCCTTAAAAACCCGGAAATCGCTTAAAACCGCCTTTTTACGCGTTTTAAGCGCATAGTATGTATTAAAACTATTTTAAATATATATGACTTGATACCTACTGATATTTTAAGTAAAATTTTATACTTTAATAGTAAGCAAAAGTTTTAAACTTAGATTTCCAAATTTGACCTTTAAACCTTATGTGAAATTACCAAAATGCCCATTCGGTGCATAGTTTGGTTATAAATGATAAAATTCACATATGTGTAATACCCTACTGATATAACTTATTAAATTGAGTATTTTTACTGATTAAATCAGACCTGAAACTCAGATTTATAATAAACCTCTTTTATAAACTTTTAAATGACCAAAATACCCCTACAGGGCATAATTTGAGTTTAAATTCGTTTTGGGCATAATGGAAGGTATCCTACTGATATCACAACATATTTAAGGCATATTAACTTAGGAAACCTGTTAATGACTCTTTTGGTTACCCGTTACGCACTTTTCGCGTTCGGATCGGCTTATGTAACTAGTTTACATAAATTAGCCGAAACGGGTCAAACCTTATCATTTTTATCTCAAAATCCAGAATGTGTTTAGTTTAACCTTATTACACAAGTATACAAGCTTTTTGGGTCTAAACCACATTCCATTTCGGTCTTCGCTTAATCATGCGTTTTGAACCTTATCCTCCTTTAAAACTAACCGGTCTAAGCTTAGGCTTAATTAAAGACCCGTTAGGAATCTAATAGGTTATTAAAAACCTTCGTTACAGATTTAGGAGCCCAGTAAAAGCTATCTGTACTTGCTGATTTGATATACGGCTGGGATTGAATTTATATTTAGCTCAGGTAAATACTTTTAACTTATTTTCCCTATACGGGCTTGGGGTACGGTATATACAAATACCGCTTGGTCGGGCATTGAATCATTAGTCATAATAAGGTTAATGCATTGAGATGTCACGTTTAAATTGTTTTGTTTGCTTAAAACCTTTGGGGGGTTAATGACCATGTCCCGGATATCCTTGGCATCATTCATGAAATGGCCACAACCTAAGCACGGGGTGTAGGCGTACACCTGACAGTGCCTATGTAAAAAACTGGTAATCCACTTAGAGGAATCAACCTCGTGGGCATTATACCTGTGGTGTGTCTATTAACCTTTAACCTGGTATACAGGCCGGGCTACTGAACGTATAAGAAACATGTAAATCTTTTACAAGTATTATATACAAATAATTATCCCAAGTTATAAAAAGTTTTGTGCCATGCGCACTCAAATCAATTTTCTTAAACATTTTCAAAATGAGTCAGTTAAATTGTATTTACTAGTGTAAACTGACGTATTTTCCAAAAAGGCTAAGTGCATGTACTAATCGGAATAGGCTGGCTACTCCTAGCATCAATAAAGAGTCTCGCAAGCTTAGATGCCTAAAGTCTGTTGAACAATGTTTCATTTTAATTTCGATCCGCCTATGGATCCTTTACTTTCCGTTTGTAATACTTTGTTATTACTTTATATCGGATTGTAATATAATTATCTTTTGCTTCCCCTGTGCATTTAAATTGTGTTGTTTGACTATGATGATATCAACTACGTCACGATACTCCCCACCGGGCCCACCGGCAATACGTGGAAATATCGGGGCGTGACAGGTTGGTATCAGAGCCAACATTGAGTGAATTAAACACTAGCCTTTTGTGTTTAATCTCAATGACACAGTAGCACATTCCTTGACCTTCTGAGTCTAGACTTAACATAGGAATACTCTCATCTCTATTCAGAGAATTATTACTTTCAATTCTGTATATTTTAATATGTCGCTAAGCAAAGAAGCCGTAATGGAAATTCTCCCCATTTGAAGCCTAGGAAAGGCCGAGCCTCGTACTGCGACTAGGATTAACGTGCAACCAAGGAGAAAGCATTCAGAAATAAAATGAAGAAGAAACTCCTTTGCTGAAGGTCGTTTCCTTAGTAGTCCTTATAAGGACATATTTATCTTTCAGTCCCTTCGAGGACAACATTATTCTTTTCAAGTCCCGTTTAGGGCAATTTTGTACCTCCTTTGGAATCATTGGAATGTTTTAGCTAAATTTTACTTATATAATTATATATGAACATAATAATAACATTCCTTTTATGAGATCTACCATTATAATAAAATGGCAAAATCTAAAAAGAACAAGACCTAGCCCATGTGTCATTTTAAGAACAGGGCCAAGATGGCAGTTCTTCAATTAGATTCAGATCCTTATTAACATCTCAATTTAGGATTTTCTCTGCGTTAAATATTAAAAGAATCTTAAAAGTAAACCTAGCCTATATGTCATTTCAGACAAGGCCAAGATGGTAGAACCTATTCAAAAGATTCAAATCCCTGTTAACATCTGTAAACATGTTAACAATTCTGGCAGATGTGATTCGACAGAATCGCATAAATATTCTTATACTGGATTCTCCCGAAATCCTTTCTTATTTTGTGAATTAAGCATCCATAGGGGATGTAATGCTCACGGGCCATATTCATTGTCATATAAGACAAACGACAGTCGTAACCTACAACTCCCTGTCAAGAAAAAGGCATGAACAACGTTCAAGCCTAAATACCTTGATTCTACAAAATCATGGTTTATAATTTAAAGTTGCCCTTGTGTTTTGGTCTTTCTGTGCCATAGTTATATTTTAATTAAATCTAGGATAATTATAATGAAAATCCTGAATAAAATAAATATCATTCCTTTTCTGCCAGTATAAATATTAAAATAGAATCTTAAAAGGTATAACCTAGCTTGAATGTCATTAAAGACCTAGCTACGATGGTAAGACCTGTTTAAAAGAAATTCAGATCCTTGTTAACATCTGAAAACATGTTAACACTCCTGACAACAGTGATGCGATAAAATCACACTTGTCATTTTTATATTAGGATTTCTCCAAACCCCTTATTTAGCCTAAATGATCAATAGGAATCATGGCTAATAAATGTCGAACATGATGTACACATCAAAACATCCACTGGAATGAATACATTCGGGCAAAGATGTATACATGAAAAAGATAGTTTTATTTCATAACTTCTTGTCAAGACAATGAACTATGAAATTTTCCGATCCAAAGGAATCATCGATTATGTTTTAAAATTTCCCTAGGGACAAGGCATCTATGCCATCAAAAAGTCCTTTGGAACAAGCCCTTGTGCTATGTATAAAATGTCAGTACGACATTGACAGTCGTGACTTATGTCCCCTGTCTAATAAATATGAAGGATTATATTTCGTTTCAATGCCAAAGATGGATTATTTAAAAACCTAGGCAAAAAATAATCAAATAAATTTAATACTATCTATTCGCCTATATGGTTTATTTGTACCATGGCTATTTAATCATCAAATTTGACAATTCGCCATATAATTAAACCAATTATTACTACTTGGTTTGTAGCCTTCAAAGCTTCACCATGGCTGACTCATCTGAAGCTCACAATCATCCAGTTGATCAGAACGATAATGCAAGACTGAACTTAACGGGCACCGAGTTACAGGCTATGTTGGATACAGCCGTAAACAAGGCCGTGGACCGAACGTTAAAGGATCATAAGCGAAAGTGCGATAATACCCTGAATAAGGGATTCAAAAAGGGTAAGACCGGTTCAAACTATGACCAGTCCAAGCCAAAGGAGGCAAAACCCGAATGTAAAACCTGCAAGAAGAAGCACTTCGGAAAATGTTTATATGAACAGACCAGGGGATGTGACATCTGTAAGGAAATGGATCACAAGACTCATGAATGCAAGGACTTGAAGGACAACCAGCAGACCGGTGAAAAGACCAGATGCAAAACCTGTAGGAAATACCACCTCGGGAAATGCAGATTTGAATCTCAGCCTTCACCTTGTGGAATCTGCAAGTCCAAGGAGCATAAGACCTTGGATTGCAAGAAGTTGGAAGATGCGACCTACCATGGTTGTGGCGAAAAAGGGCACATAAAGACCCGCTGCCCAAAGAAGGCGACTAAAGGAAAAGGCACTTTAAATTCACAAGCTAAGCCTTGTGGAATTTGTAATAAGGAAGGGCACAAGACTTTGGAGTGCCAAGACATAAAGGACGCAACCTGCTATGGTTGCAATGAATTAGGGCACATCAAAACTAATTGCCCTAATAAAACCAAGAAGTCTGGCAAGGCTAAGAAGACCAAAGCCGGAAGCTCTCAAATGGATGCTCAAGAGGCTATTCAGGATGACAATGTCACAACATGTACTTTCTTTATCAATAACCCTCATGCTAGAGCATTATTTAATTCAGGTTCAGATAAGTCTTTCGTAGACAATGGATTTTTGTAAATTTACTAAATCTGCCTGTTAAAACTCTAAGCGTTAAGTATAAAGTAGAATTGGTCGATAGTACCTCAGAGACTGCTTCAGCAATATTAGATGGATGTCTTATATCCATTAGGAATCATTCTTTTCTGTTGTCCTTGTTTCCGTTAAAATAGAGGGACTCGATATAGTAATAGGAATGGATTGGTCGTCTTGTAACCAAGCCCATAATGTGGGTAATAAGAAGTAAGTAGTTATCAAGACTCCTTAGGGTAAGCCTTTGACAATTCAAGGAGACACCGGGTATGGATTTCCCAAGCACTTGTTGAATTTGGTATTTAATAAGCTTCGAGTATGGAAAACTCAGAAGAGACATACAAAAGTCGCGATGTTAGAAACGCGACAAATGTTAATGGTGCATCAGATGTGAACCTCAATGTTAATGAAGTTAGTCTCCAAAACTGCAAGTAACGCAGCTATTAGAAAGGTTATGAGAAAAATCAGGAAAAGGTTTCAAAGCCTGCTTATCATAAATCCATTACGGATCTACCTCAGTTACTCACGTTTTATAGAGTAAGAAATAACCAGTCAAGGCTGAGACTGCCCTAAATTTGTCAAAGATTTGGCAGCTAAGTTTAAAAGGATTAAGAATGGAGGCGCTTAACCCTCCTGTTAATTGATTAGAGGCATTTCACATTAATAATGACACCAGATAAACCCCTTATTGTGATTTTATTAGTTACGTTTGGTTTCAGGTGCTGCTAAGTCTCTCATAAGACCATAAGTTTAGCAAACTTTTAGAAACTCTCCCGTAAGAACCCCAGATATTAAGCGTAAGGTAAAACTTACAGGCGAAATCATAAGAACCATTTCTTCGGTTCCTGTCAGAAGCCTTCAGGCGTAGAATTTTAGAAGTATCCTCTCTCTGGAGGAAGTGCAGCAGCATGCATAGTTGATATCTCTTTGATCTATATCGATTGCGAATACCAGACGGTATGATAAAAGCGCCACATGAGGATTGGTGTATCTTAATATGTTCCATAGATTGCTTCCATGCCTGATCAGTATGGAGGTCTAATGCATGGAACCACAAAGATATTCCGATGGTCATAGGGTACTAAAATCAGCTAAAGGTATTCAAAGAAGATATCCAGAATGGAAGTTTCCAAGTAAATGTTTCCGATTAAGGAATTCGTGGACCTGTAACATGAATGTGTCATTTAATTGACACAAGCAATGATGGATGAACTGGAGCCTGAGATTTGGAAAAATCTCTGTAACCTCCTTGTATCTTGATTATCTTCTCCTAAGATTACCCTGTTTACCTCCTGAGAGGGAAGTAGTGTTAAGATTTATATTCCATTTAAGGCCGTATTATTATGAAATCTCCAGGACGGCTAGTACCATCATTGGAAGAATCGAAACCCTGATTTAGTAAGTTTTAAGATAGAGGATTCATATAGCCTAACTCAATATTCTGAGAATTCGGTATAGTTAATTAAGAAAGACGGTTCATTTTGCTTATTGATTACCGCAACCCTAATTAGGCAACAATTAAGAATCGCCATCAGCTGCCCAGGATCGTCGATTTATTCGACTAGCTGTAAGGATTAGCTATTCATTAAGATTAGTTTTAAACAATGGTTGGAATAACCATCTCACCTTAAGATAAGCTTTTCTATAATAGCTGATATATAAGTATCAAGGCAGCTCCTTGGAGACCTTGTATAGATGGAATGTTAGACATCTATTAGTAGACAGAAGATTGGTAAGTCCAATTACCAGGATCTGAAAGTTGCCTTGGAAACAACGAATAAGATCAAATAAATCCATAATCATCTGTAAGTTGCCAGTATTCGGCAGAAAATCAAGGATTAATGAATGTAGCAACCTTCCTAAGTTCTTGTTAAGGAATGAGATTCAACAAAAGACATCACCCTGGAAGGGTGTGCCAATTGTTAATTATCAAACTAGTTAAGCTCTGAATATATAGAATCATCCGAGGGAATCGAATGTATCAAGATCAAATAGCTTATAAGCTAAAACCTATTTAAGGAAATTTGGCGGAGCTCGCAATGCGTTACACACTAATTATTTAAGAATAGGTTTCCCCAATAGATCAAGAAGCATTATCACCTAATGATATGCAGATTAATGAAGATTTTTGGTTTGATGAGAAACCCATATCAATTAAGGATCGACAGGTTAAGAAGCTCCAAAAAGGATACATGTACCTATTATAGAGGTCAACTGGGGAGCTTGAAAAGGTTTAAGATATGCTATAGAAGTTAAGTCCATTATGCGACAAAAAGTACTTCCAGCATTTTAGCAAATCTCGAGGTCGAGATTTCTTGTAAGGGGGTGAGGATGTAACACCTCGTAAAATCACGTCCAATGATGTATTGACACGTGTAATAAACCCTAATGAAGTCAAATGTTGAATTTAAGGGACTAATTTTTTGAAAAATCGAAAAATTTGATTATGAAAGGACTGGAAGTGTTAGCATACCTAAAATAAGTTTCTAAATAACCTCTCACGGTGATTATATTCACAAATGAGCCACTTGTCGATCGAGTGTAGCCGTTTGCGTAATTAATTGAAAGTTTGCGCAATGAAGAGTTAAAAGCGTCAACATATTAATTCTTACCTTTGAGTGACCTTTTAACAAACCGAGAGCTTCATGATATTTGATTATACTCTCGGGAATGCCAAATAATGGCCGTCTAAGGTTTTGATGCCTATAAGTAAAGTTACGCGCAACTTTACAAGTTAGAGGGACTAAAAGTGTCAATATGTTTAATTATACCACTGAATGACCCTTTTAGCGAACCCGAAGAATCGTGATGTTTAATAATACTTACAAGAATACCTAATATGGATTAGATGAGGCTTCAATGCTAATAAATGATGAGATGCGCAAGTTTGCACAATAGAGGGGCCTAAAGCGTCAACTTTTGAATCTATGCCTTTCGGTGACCATTTAAGCGAACGGGAGTGTAATAATATTTAAATATATGCTTGGAAATGCCCATTATGGGCCATGGAAGGCTTGGATATTATTAAACAACATTTCGCGCTACTTTGCGCAATTAAAGGACTAATTGCTTCAAACTGCAAAAGTATGTCAATTCGTAGGGTATCGGACCTTCCGGAATGTGACCATGAGTTAAACATACCCTATTTATCCTTTATATAGCTTAGATATAGGCTTAGGGATGTTTGGTGCGCAAAAATAAACTTTTAAGTCGTGTAGGGACTAAAAGTGTCAAAAAGTGCACAAGTTTGCATTTTCGCGCATATCTCACATTCTATATATCTCCGGACATCCAAAAATTTATGTAAGCACTAAAATATTTTATTTTAGTGTTTGGCTTGATAAAATTCCATTCGTCGCGTAATTTGGTTCGTTTTTCGCGTCCGTCAGTGTTTCGTCGTAATTAGCCGAACAACGTGACCGTACGGCCAAACGAACCGACATCCGACATGTTTTTGAGCATGTTTCATGTTCCCTATGTTTAGGCATCAGTGTAGTGCCTTAAAAATGGTTTAACGGGCCATAGATGTGTCGGAAATGACATTTGGAGGTGCAGGGGCCAAAACTGTCAACAAATGAAAGTTGTGCTGATCAGACCTGGTCCTTACAGACCGTATACAGGACCTCATACGGTCCGTAAAGCACCACCAAACCAGCAGAATGTTGTTTTCAGCTGTTTGTGAGTGTTGCAACTGGTTTTCTAAGCAAACCATGGGCTCCCATGGTTTTGTAAATCAGTGGGCTCGAGGTGTACGGCTGAGATTGAATCACGGTTTACGAGAAACGATTCTAACGGCTCTCAAAAACCTATAAATACCCCCCTTGATCATGGCTCTCATTGCTCATTTCCTTCAATCTTGCTCTCAAACTCAAATCTGAGGATCCTTGCCATTTGGGAACCTCCTTTTGAGTTATCTTCTGCCTCTTGGACCTTTTGTAAGTGTCCTCTCCTTGCTTTGTTCATTTTATTTGGCTCTTAAAACCGAAAAGTCAAACGTTTCGATAAACGCTTTGACTATTAGCTAGACCTTGTACGGTCAAGCCATGGTTCGCAACGAACATGGCTACGTGATCGTAATTAGGTAGGTGTTAAGCCCTCGAAAAAGCATCTCCTAATTACCACGTTTACTTAGTTAAATTGTCGGGTCAAATAAAAGTCAAACGGGTTAGTTTTAAATAAAATTCATAACTATTAATATAGAAACCATAAAATCAGTTTTCTCACTTTAATAACTTGGTAAATATTAGTTGAACATGTCTAAGCATGTTCAACCCGACAATTCTAAGTATAGGCTCGGTTCGGAACCAAAAGTCGCAAAAGTTGACTTTTGCTTTAACTTTCAGTTCTGACCCGATTTAGCTTAGTTTAGATATGCCTTGGGATTCCATTAGGACCATATTATAGGTTAGTATAACCCTCAGAGGTTATACAACTTGGTTCCATAGAAATCCTAGTTCATGCATGTTTCCGTTAAATGCCTAAATGTTGACCGTTATGCCCTATTGACTTTAAAATGATATTTTTGAAAATGTGAGGGGACAATAATCTTTATTACTGATTTACAAACTTGTCCCTAAAATTTGACATCAGTTTGAGGTCTAGATTAGGAGTTATGCTCATTAGCGTATATCCTATCTAAACCCAAATTTTGTTACCAAACTTTTTACCCACTGATATAAAATAATATTTTTGGGATTTTTGAAGATTTTTATTTATTCTTAGGCTGAGCATAACATAGAGTTCTAGGCTTGATTCGGTAATTGTCGGTTTTGCCCTTTTGGCTTATAAATTGAGTTTTACAAAACATTTTAACCCCAAACCTTTGCTACTGATTTTATAAGATAAATAAAACATTTTGAGCTTTCTGGAATGATAAAAAAATATCAGCTTTTCCTTAAAAACCCAGAAATCGCTTAAAACCGTCTTTTTACGCGTTTTAAGCGCATAGTATGTATTAAAACTATTTTAAATATATATGACTTGATACCTACTGATATTTTAAGTAAAATTTTATACTTTAATAGTAAGCAAAAGTTTTAAACTCAGATTTCCAAATTTGACCTTTAAACCTTATGTGAAATTACCAAAATGCCCATTCGGTGCATAGTTTGGTTATAAATGATAAAATTCACATATGTGTAATACCCTACTGATATAACTTATTAAATTGAGTATTTTTACTGATTAAATCAGACCTGAAACTCAGATTTATAATAAACCTCTTTTATAACCTTTTAAATGACCAAAATACCCCTACGGGGCATAATTTGAGTTTAAATTCGTTTTGGGCATAATGGAAGGTATCCTACTGATATCACAACATATTTAAGGCATATTAACTTAGGAAACCTGTTCATGACTCTTTTGGTTACCCGTTACGCACTTTTCGCGTTCGGATCGGCTTATGTAACTAGTTTACATAAATTAGCCGAAACGGGTCAAACCTTATCATTTTTATCTCAAAATCCAGAATGTGTTTAGTTTACCCTTATTACACAAGTATACAAGCTTGTCGGGTCTAAACCACCTTCCATTTCGGTCTTCGCTTAATCATGCGTTTTGAACCGTATCCTCCTTTAAAACTAACCGGTCTAAGCTTAGGCTTAATTAAAGACCCGTTAGGAATCTAAGAGGTTATTAAAAACCTTCGTTCCAGATTTAGGAGCCCAGTAAAAGCTATCTGTACTTGCTGATTTGATATACGGCTGGGATTGAATTTATATTTAGCTCAGGTAAATACTTTTAACTTATTTTCCCTATACGGGCTTGGGGTACGGTATATACAAATACCGCTTGGTCGGGCATTGAATCATTAGTCATAATAAGGTTAATGCATTGAGATGTCACGTTTAAATTGTTTTGTTTGCTTAAAACCTTTGGGGGGTTAATGACCATGTCCCGGATATCCTTGGCATCATTCATGAAATGGCCACGACCTAAGCACGGGGTGTAGGCGTACACCTGACAGTGCCTATGTAAAAACTGGTAATCCACTTAGAGGAATCAACCTCGTGGGCATTATACCTGTGGTGTGTCTATTAATCTTTAACCTGGTATATAGGCCGGGCTACTGAACGTATAAGAAACATGTAAATCTTTTACAAGTATTATATACAAATAATTATCCCATGTTATAAAAAGTTTTGTGCCATGCGCACTCAAATCAATTTTCTGAAACATTTTCAAAATGAGTCAGTTAAATTGTATTTACCAGTGTAAACTGACGTATTTTTCAAAAAGGCTAAGGGCAGGTACTAATCGGAATAGGCTGGCTACTCCTAGCATCAATAAAGAGTCTCGCAAGCTTAGATGCCTAAAGTCTGTTGAACAATGTTTCATTTTAATTTTGATCCGCCTGTGATCCTTTACTTTCCGTTTGTAATACTTTGTTATTACTTTATATCGGATTGTAATATAATTATCGTTTGCTTCCGCTGTGCATTTAAATTGTGTTGTTTGACTATGATGATATCAACTACGTCACGATACTCCCCACCAGGCCCACCGGCAATACATGGAAATATCGGGGTGTGACATAACAGCACTTAATTAATTTATATTATCCAGCAGCAATAGAATTTAATATAAATAACAACACTTAGATAATAACGTTGTTGACCTTGTGGTGATTGATGTACATTCACAGTTGCATTTGGGACAAAACATAGCGGTGGGAGGTAAATTCAGGATTTCCTCATAGATATTTTCAGCATTTTGTAAATAGTCAACTTTACTTAACACCTTCCTGAAACACTTACGACACGCTTGATAAAACCAACCATAGCTTTCTTGCACAATTTTAATTGTAGCAACTACAACACAAGACATTTCCTGTAAAAAAACAAAAGGTCATTACGAATTCTTTGGGGTAGACATTTCCTGTAAGCAAATATAAAAGTATATAAGAAAGTAATACCATCTCAGTCTCTATAATCTCGTCAACATGTTTCTTTGGGGTAGCTATTACGAACTCTTGGTGCAATGGGTAAACGGTCTGAGATGAAAGTATTGTTTGAGAAGTAGAACCAGATGCTTGTCCTTGTTTCAGTATAAGACAAAAGAATAGTATAAACAATTAGTATGCAAATTAAGACAAACAAAAATATAAATTCATATTAGATCGACAGTTTACCTCCTCCGTAGCTGATTAGTTTCATCGATTTCTTCGTTCAAAAACAGGCGAGTTCCAAACTTGTCACTTTGAACTGTCAATTTCCCTATGTATTATTATATACACATATTTAATTAACAAAATTATATCATGAAGCAAAAACTATTATAACTGATGATGTATTATAATATAACAATTACATTTCCATTCTCTAACCTTTGCATGTTGAATAACAACCAAGAGATGCTCATTAACAACGTTGTTATTAGAAAGGAAGTGGCTAAACTGTTCAGCATAAGCATTCCACATAGTACGTCGCAAAACCGTACCCCTAAACAAAAACAATACATGAGTATTTTAATCTCAAATAACATGGACATCATTTATTACATCAGTATCATTTCATCAGTATATGAAAAAATGGTATTTTAATCTCAAATAACATGGACATCATTTATTAGTTTCACTAAATATGGGACACATTAATCGTTATTACATGAGATCATTTATTAGTTTCACTAAAAGTAAACAACAGCTAAAAGCCACTCTCATTTATTAAACAACTTCAATAATTGTATCAGTTATTACATAAGTCCTGGAGTAGTAAATTCTTCAAATCATTTATCATATAAGATCAATAATTGTTATTCTCATTTATGGCATCACTTCACAAAAATTAAAAAGTGGGTGGACATGGGCCGGCCAAGCAATTACTCTTCTAGTGGCTCACACAAACTTCAAGGAAAGAAGGCTAGGACAAATGACCCATTTGGGTTGAACGATCTTTTGGGATTGGAAGATGACGATGATGACAACAGTGAAACAGAAGAATCTTTGGACCTAAATGCCCCTCCTGGGGGTGATAATAGGACATCGACAGATGAACATCTTAATGGTGTTGAGGAGGAGGTAAATGCTACGATAGCCTTGGGTGAATTGCTTGGCGTCCGGTTGACCAATTTCAAGGGTATGGTGAGAGATACAATTGTTAAGGAATGTTTACAGCGGGATAAAGTTTGATTGTGACATCGGTTGTTTTTAGTAGTTTTTATGATAGTTTGTTAGTCAGTTTGGGTGTAGAGGTTCGTGCTCGTTCGTGTGGTTTCGTTTTAGGTCTAGCTTTTTTGTTGTTCGGTTGTCTGCTGTATCCCGTTCGGTTTGCTGGTTTGGTGGTTTTCCTTTGCGGTCCTTGATTTGAGGTCTCGCGTGTTTTAATGAAGTTTACTTTTCAAAAAAAATATAAGAATGGCGTCAGTTAATTTATTACATATAAAAAGACACATATACCAGCAAAAACGGTTATTTGCAGAACACCAACAGCATTTTACAATTCTAAATTCTAACAGCCTTACTATGTATTATTTCATAGACAGTAGTTATTAATAATTCAACTTCAAGAATCTTCAAAGTTTAAAAATGAAAGGGAAATTCTTACTCCAAGTCCTGAAGATCAAAGTTCATCCTTTTAGATTGTTTAGGAGGGTGTCCATAAATGTCCAAGTCTCCACAGTCGACCACGGTACCAGCAACATCTACAATAATGTAATAAAAATTAAATCCAAAAAACAAAATAATGTACATTTAGGCAGTCGTAAACACAAAATATACACACCAACTGTCAAAAGATCATTTGCAGCTCCATTAAGAATATCCTTAAAAGCAATAAAATTGAAGACGTATTCAAGACCTTGCAAAGAATCAACACGGGTAACAGTCGTACAACGATAAAAGTTGATTTTGTAATCATGAGTTACAACTTTGAACGGGTCATTATTTTCACCGACACCAAATTTGGAGAGAATAACGACAGCATCCTCTTGAAGTTGGTGGTAAAAAATAGGGATCATATTGATCTTAATACCTGCCTGAATCTTTCCACCCTGAACATCAGTTTCAAATGTACATTTTAGGGTTCACAGATCTAAAACCTAGAAACAAAATAAACAACGAGTACCTAAAAATCACAAAAAAAAGAGAAATACTAACTGTCTCATCTATCAGGATCAGTTCTATCTTAAAACCTTGATTCCATTTTTGGATGATTCTCGCCTTCATGTTCCACGTGTCTTTAGCAGGGTTCAAATCAGAAACAAAACTGAGATGAGAAGATGATCCACCAACATGACTGTTCAATTTTGACGCCAGTTTCGGAGGTTTGGAAGCTTGAGTTCCGTCGTTGGACATGCTTGTGAAAACTGATCTTGAAAACTCGGTTGGATATGGAAGAGAAAATATTGTGTGTTGAGAGATTAAAAGATAGTGTGTATCCAAAATGGAAGGCAAAAGTACAAAAGCATGCTTGTAAATGATGATGATAATCTAATCACATTAAATGCACCAACTCTTCCCCATGCAATATTTGAATTTAGACGGCTTCAACTTGTTTGAACTACAAAAGCACATTAAATGCACCCTCCTTAGTATACATACACATACAAATTATATACACGGATAAATACATACACACTTGATTGTTTAAGAAAGATTAATTTGAAATATGTAAAATGAATTATGATGTAATAATGACTTAAGAATGACATTGTTGGATGGGCTCATTGGTTGACACCTAAGCAAAGCTTAGGTCATCCTCTTTCTCCTTTAATAGAGAAGAGAGATACATTGTTGGATGGGCTCATTGGTTGGACGTGTGGTGAACTTGATTAATATTGATTTCTAATTTATATTGTTTGTAACCTGCAGGAATGTGACGGGAGATATCTTGACTTGTTTGAACCTTGGTTTAAAAAAGCGTGCCTTAAGCGCGATTAAGCGCAAAGCGCATCTAGGCGCAGGTCCTTGTGCCTTATGTAACACAAGGCGACGTCTGTACAAGAAGCGCAACCAAGGCACACTTTTTACTGTAAAAATCAACCTGAGGCGCAGCACTCTTCTCAGGAGAGGTACTATTTTAATCATTATTTTTTGTCTATTTGAGATTTATTGCAACAGTGTAGGATAAAATGCGTTATATGGTCTAGACTCCAGATTCACTAAACTTTATATGCAACACATTCACTAAACTTCCCGTGTATATGTAGATTAGAGTTACAATAGAAATTTCATTACTTCATCGGTTAGGTGCATATATGCATTGCTATGTAGTTAGAATTTGCTTAAGAATTATTAGTTTACGTACATTTTGTGCACATGAGTGACGGAAATTTTGTAGAAATGGCTAATGATTTCAACCGTGAGGGAATTAAGTAGGAAAAAAGAGCATGCAAAGTAGGCAATGGTGTTGGAACAGTTTATGTTTATAATGTAAATAATAATAATTATCTGTGGTTGATGTATGTGCTTACAGTGTAGTTAAAACATACCATTATAAGCTTGGTTTAAAAAAGCGCGCCTTAAGCGCGATTAAGCGCAAAGCGCATCTAGGCGCACGTCCTTGTGCCTTATGTAACACAAGGCAACGTCTGTACAAGAAGCGCAACTGAGGCGCACTTTTTAGGATAAAAATCGACCTGAGGCGCACGCTTTTTGTACATGGCTTGTTTTTGTGCAACTGAATGTTGTACAACAGGCTTTTTATGTTGTACATTTATGTTTTTTTCATTTTAAAACACATATAAAGCTTCATTCTAGCTAAATCATAGGTATTGGATGCTAACACTTTGATATATAAAATAAATTTTATAATCACTTTGTGCCTTGCGTATGAAAAGCTCACCGATTTTACGCTTCGGTTTTAGACCTAATCACTTTTGTACGCTTCTCGCTTTTTTAAACCAAGGTTTCAACTCCATATAGTGTACATAAATGCAGATTTCGGCTCTACTTTGTCAATTACTTGGAATACCTTAATACTTATCCCAACTTTAATAACATCCTAAGAGAGCTAAAGAAGAAAATGTGCATGTTTGTATACTTAGGTAGTGTTTGGTATGCAGGAATGAGAGGTGGAATGGAATGAACTATTGTGAGGGAATGAAAAAAAATGTGTTTGGTTGGTCAACGTAATGGAATCGCCATTACATAAGTCATTCCATCCACTTCCCCTATTTTTTCCATTCCATTTCCTCTCTCAAGTTACGTCACAAACACCGCCCATCACCTCTACCATTTGCCACCACCACCACCACCTGCCGTCGCCACCACCCGCAACCAACCTCCGCCTACCACCACCACCACTGTTCTCCGCCGCCACCGCCGCCCGCCTCCACCGCCATCAACTACCATCGCTGCCACCCGCCATCGTAAACCACCGCCACCCTTCGCCGATGTCGCAACCCCCGATCCCTGATCCCCGGGAACGGGCGGACGCTGATGTGTGCTAAACAGACTATAAAAATTAACTATATTAGACTCTCTAAGCTAGACACTAAAAAGCTTTAATTCTAGACTCGACCTAAAACCACACAATCGGCAAGTGTACCGATCAATGTAGTATAAACCTAGGAAGTCCGGATAT
The DNA here is from genome assembly GCA_030545235.1 of Helianthus tuberosus. NCBI lineage: Eukaryota > Viridiplantae > Streptophyta > Magnoliopsida > Asterales > Asteraceae > Helianthus > Helianthus tuberosus. The sequence goes on along the minus strand of CM060430.1, from coordinate 174,027,953 downwards.
CGAACCACAAGACTCTATAAATCACGTAAACTAGACTTTGACTAGACGCTGACAGACACGACTAAAACTTGTTTTATTGTTTTGGGGGGGGGGGGGGTTACGGAAAACTAAGGAAATCTATACTAAACTACTAAGTAGACTAAAGCTAGACTAAAAACGAATAAAGACGGACTTTTCTTATATGAGAACACGACCACCTAGACAATAATCCTGGATTGTTTTTAAGAGATTACCGATTAAGTTAAATGCATGAGTTATGGAACCGGGATCTTAAAGTACTAAACCTATTAAGAACCAACGAGGCCCCTCGACCCTTCTCAAGGAGAAACCTGTGGAACTACCTAGGCCGTTAATCCTACCGGTTATTAGACGCCTTTCCAGTTGTCTAATTATTGTGTAAGTACCCTAATGTTGACCTATTCTTTTCCAATCCTAGATCTAGGGTAGTTTGAAGTAATTAATTTGACTTGATAGACTAATAAGACCGACAGGTAAACCAAGACATGACCTTTTCCAAGGACTATCTAAAGCAATTCGCCGGGTAAGACCTACCAATAGCCCCTCACTTTCCAGGTATTGGGACTAGTAGAACACTAAGACTTAGCAAATTATTACCAGTTACTTCTAGGGGTTATTGCGCAATTCTCCCTAAAGAGCTAAGGTTTTCTTATGTGATATAGACACTCACCGAAATCCTAAACCCTAATATGACTCTATGTTGTGATATAGACCGTCACTAAGAATCATATGAAGCAAATAATAACAATAAACCAATTCAAAGTACGCATACACATCAAACCATTAAATCAAACCGCTTACTAAACACAATCACCCATAACAATCATGCAATTAACAAAGCCGGCAAAAACTTTATATTAATCCATTCATCAAGTCTAGGTGGTTTATAAATTTAGCCAAGCATGTTAAAACGTGAAAACAATTCAAAGATGTCTAAACACGAATTCATCATAATAAGTTTCGTAAGAAAAGTTAAGAACAAAGAACTAGAAAACCCGATTAGATCTTCAAGTCTTCTTCCCCGAACTCGTATCGATGATTCCTATGCTTCAAAATCTCCGAAAGTGCTCCAAGAATGCTCAACAATTGCCCAAGAAGTCCCCAAAATCGAACTAGGGTTTCTTTTCAAGTTTTAGATGTTTATTTATATCTTTCCATAACAAAAATCGCCAGCTACAGGCTTCTGGCTGGGCGCCACCCACTGAAGGAATGGGTGGTGGGGTGCCACCTTGTTTTTCAGCTCATGTACCACCTTCAGACTCTCGCCGGGTGCCAGAAACTTCTCACGGGGTGCCAGAGAGTGATTTTTCAGCTCTTTAACTCTATTTCAACTCCTCGACCTTTCCAACATGCTCCAAGACTTGACTTTCCAATATTTTAACTTGTTTTACTCGGTTTACCGCATATTTAAGCATCAAGACCTGCGAAACACGATTTGATCAATAGCATGCACATTCTAACGAAAAAACAAAACTAAATGTAATGAAAACTATACAAACTTTACACGAATAAAAGATGTATTTTGCAATACATCAAACATCCCCACACTTACTCTTTTTTCGTCCTCGAAAAAGAATTATGCAACGGAATCAGAGACAAATAATCACTCGGGTCAAAAGCATAGGTATATTTAATTAAAACCAAGACTTACGTTAGCCGCGATTGCGAATATACTTGTCCACTTTAAACCCAAATCCAATCCTAAGCCCTTATCATGTGATTTTAATTTAAGTGCGGTCAATCCACCTAGGGTCTCACACCAGAATTTACGGTCCACTTACTCCCACCTCAAGCTTATAGGACTAAAGGAACGATCATTTGACCAATTCCCAACCGTCTTATATCAAAACCAAAAGAGTTTACAATCAATTTTTTTTTCTTTTTTCCATTTTTTTTCTATTTTTACTTTGCTTCTTGCTCTCTCTCTCTCTTTTTTTTCTCTCTCTCGTGAGTCTAGACGATGCTTTCCCTAACCAAGAGGTATTCCGGCTGTAGAGTCGCTATCCCCAACCACAGATTACTTAGGTTTCGGTACTTTTAATCGGCAATTCGATTTCACACATCCCAGAGGCATTCCGGCTGTAGAGTCGCTATCCCCAACTCGGATTACATAGACCTGTGTTACTTTCATTTAGTTTCTAGCTCACTTTTTATTCTTTTTTTTTTCATGATCACAAACTCTAACAGTTTTAACTTATAACGGTGCCCCTTATACTCTTATTGGCAGTTTTAGTCTCCCATATTTCCCAGATGAAAACCCACTAGCAGACCGACAATTAAGGTATATTAACTCAAAGGGACTTAAAACCAAACCCGGGCCTATCCACATATCCCAAACTAGACGCAAGCTCGATTTATTATAATCTCATATTATTATTATTCGAACCCGAGCAAAAATTCATCTTTTCTATCACTTTCTGCTTTAATTGCAAACTTCTTTTTTTTATTCGAAAGACATTTTCTGATTTTTTTTTCAATTTTTTGGATTTTTCAAAATTTTCTATTTTTTTGTGTTTTAGTCGTATTTCTGTTCTTGCATTAGGGACAATGCAATCTCTAAGTGTGGGGATGGGATACATGTAAATAATCGAGTCTTAAATATGAGATTTGAAGTGTAATGGAGGAATTTTGGTGGAATTATGGTTGATTTAGGGGGTTATTATGGATGAGCAGTGGTGGGCGAAGGTGGGCAATGGAGGAGTTAGTGGTTAAGGACGGTGGAATGTAGTGGTTGATTGGAATCGGAGATGAGGAATCGGTGGTTTTAGCGGATAAAGGTGGTGTATCGATGAGAAGAAACAGAATGGATGTTTGGTGTAGAGGGGTTACGGATGTGTAACAGATGGTTGTTTTTGTTTGTGAATAAATGTGAGATATCAGTGGGTGTAGTTAAGGGGTATGGTCGGCGGTGGTAGGAAAGGTTTACGGTGGTGAGGTAAGAAGGAGAAGAACAGGTTAGGTGAGGAGGGTGAAGGGGGGGTAAGGGTTTTGAAGGTGTACCGGGTTTTAAAAACATTTGGGGCTTTAAAAATTAAATGGGTGCAGATATGACTTCTAGCGGCCCGCCAATAATAGGTGAGATGGGTGGCGGCCCGCCACCACGCTATAATTTTCCGAAAAGTTGAGTGACGTGCTGGCGGGTGCGAGAAGAATGTTTAGTGGGTGGCGGCCCGCTAAAGGCCATTTTTCACAGAAAGATCTCTAAAATTTCTTTCAATGCCTTAGAAAAAATTTGAGTTTTTCCCAAACCATCCAAGAACCAACCAAATTTTTTTTTCTCTAACACTTAAAACTTACTTGGAACCTTATTTTCCTCGCAAATTCCTGCAAATCCTCGGTGATGCACTCCTGCAAATGACTCAAGACACAAACTAGAACCCGAAAAACTAACAAAAACGACCGTTAGCTACTAAAAATTACGAAAAAAATAAATAACTAAGATACAAACGGTACAGACTCTACAAATGAGTAACAACTTCTCACATACTTATGGAGGATCATAGAGATGCAGCTCACCTCCAAACACACAGTCACGGGCTGTAGCACCATTATACTTATTGCCCGAATCACCCCAAACACCCTTATCTCTCTCATAACCTCTCAACTCCTCATCTGGCGGTTTGAATCTAGACTCGTCATATCGAAATCTATCCCCAAACTGAGCTTTGCTTAGTATCTCTAGCTTAGATTCTAAACGCACCATTCTCGCTTCTAATTCCTCCACTCTCCTATCAGGTGGGTCCCCACACTTAAGTCCTATTACTTTTTCTCGACTCGGACCACTCACCACCTTCTCCTCATCTCTCTCATCCTTCTCACACTCCCCTCCTAATGATACCGCCTGCACTTTATCACTTGACCCTCTCGAATTCATAACCTTAAAAACTACCGATTCCTCGCCCGCTCTAAGTGTGATGGTGCCTAAAAAGACATCTATGAGAGCTTTAGCGGTGTTCAAGAACGGGCGTCCTAAAATTAACGGTACGTTTTCATCGGCTTCCATATCGAGAATGACGAAATCGGCCGGAAAAACGAACTTGTCAACCTTAACAAGCAAATTCTCAACTATGCCCCTCGGGTGTTTCACGGACCTATCAGCTAAGGATAATGTCATTCGAGTAGGTGCAAGCTCTCCTAAGTCTAGCTTCTCGTAAAGAGAGAAGGGCATCAAATTGATGCTAGCACCTAGGTCGGCCAAGGCTCTAGTATTGGTGTTACTACCGAAAAGACAAGGAATAGTGAACACACCGGGATCGGTAAGCTTTTCGGGAAGCTTATTTAACATAACGGCCGAACACCCTCCATGCAATGGAACATTCGAAAACTCCCCCAACTTCTCTTTGTTCCTAAGAAGATCTTTCAAGAATTTTGCGTATTTAGGCATCGATTGAAGTGCCTCGATAAACGGAAGATTAATCTTCAATTGCTTGAAGATGTCTAAAAATTTCCCGTATTCCCTTGAGTATTTTTGGTTCTTAAGACGTGAGGGAAACGGGATATACGAATGGTTTACTAAAGGTGAAGGTCTAACGTCTATAGGCGTTTTCTCAACTTTCTTCTCACTTTGAGACTCACCGGGCTGTGCGGTACTTGCTGGGACTAGCCTCTTTTGCACTTTACCAGAAGCCTCCATCTCAATCACTTCATCTATAATATCTCCATCCTCATCGACTACTCTCTCCTCTACTCTCGGGTTCCCTACGGTTTTGCCACTACGGGTGGTAATGACTTTAACATGGGCGTTAGGGTTCGGTTGGGTGTTACCCGCAAACTGACCGGGTAATCTCTCCTCTAACTTCCTAGACATATCACCTACAACCCTTTGAAGGTCTTGGAAAGCATCTTGGTGGTTCTTAAGCATTAGGTCATGTTCACTAAGGGTCTTTTGAGTGGTTTGGTCCCTAACAACTAGTTGACTCATCATGGACTCCATTCTTTCTATGCTACCCCCTAAATCAAAACTTGGACCTTGACCTGTTTGACCTTGGTTATTTGACCCCCCATCCTTGACCTGCCCATTGAACCCTTTGTTGAACTGCCCACCTGAACCCCCACCAAAAAGTGAACTTTGGCCCCTATTTGGGTTTTGAGCCATTTGAAAGCCAGGGGGTCCATTTGGGCGAAAAGTGTTATTATTAAAGTTATTATTATTATTACGCCAACCCGACCCAAAATTACTATTATTAAAGCCGCTAGGTTGACCTCTACCGAACCCTCCTCCTACAAAATCAACTTGCTCCTCACCAACTAGCAATGGACACGCACTCGTGTCGTGACCCCCTCGGCAAAACTCACACTTATCTACCTTAGCCTTAATCTCTTTAAGTTCCCTAGTCACGTTTTCCAAAACAGCGGCTAAACTAGGATCCATGGTTCACCCCTCGGGCGGGTGCACTAGTAGTGGTATTAGAATTACCACTTTGATACCTCTGATCGGATCGTGATTGGGATTGAGACTGAGCAAATGCCTCAAAACGTTCTAAACACTCAGCAACTGTAAGAATACCCATCATATGCCCCCTGCATTAGTATCGAAATGATCACGAGTCTCTTGGGTGAGACCGTTATAGAATTTCTCACATAAAGCCCAATCGGAAAGACCATGCTGGGAGCAACGAGCACAAAGGTTTTGGAAACGCTCCCAAGCAAGGTAGTACGACTCGTCGGGCTCTATGCGGAAGGAGTGGATTTGGTCTCTAAGTCGTGAGGCTTTAGCGGGCGGGAAATATTTGTTCAAAAAGGCTTGACGAAGCCCCGCCCAAGTAGTGAAGGTACCGGCTGGTTGTGAGTCCAACCAAGTAGCCGCACGGCCAGCTAATGAGAACGGGAAAAGCTGTAGGTAGGTAGCATCATTAGGGGCACCGTGAAGACTAAAGGTGGCTATGATACGGGAGAAACGGTTAATGTGGGCCGGGGCATCCTCATCGTCTCGGCCATGGAATTGAATGCTATTGGTTATAGCATGCATGGCATAAGATGGAATCTGCCATGAGTTCTCACTAACGATGGGTGGAACGGTAATGGGTGAAGCAAGACCGGTGAAATCCTGAGTGGCCTGCTGATGGACGGTTTGCCTAGCGTTGGCCATTTCTTCTAAGTTTTCTGGGATGCTAGAAGTGCTAGAAGTAGGGCTATTGGGTGGGGAAACCTTAGGTGAGGTTTTAGGTGAATGGTTTGGTGAAGGTGGTGGGGTTGGAGGTGGGTGGGTAACGGGGTGGAATCGAAATTGGGGAAACGAGAAGAGGATGTAGAATTAACCTGTGGGCCTTGGCCCAATTGAGATGACGACTGCTTGACTGGTGGTGGTGGTCCGTGCGAGCGCAGATGTGGCATCCACTACAAGCAAAAACCTGAACACAAGAAAAGCAAACAATAGTTACTACGACTCAAGATGAAAATAAAAGACACAAAACAAAGTAAACACGTAGCACGTATTTGTCAAGTAAATCTATCAAAGCTAATGAACGCAATTGCCAAGAGTCTCCGGCAACGGCGCCAAAAACTTGATGTGTGCTAAACAGACTATAAAAATTAACTATATTAGACTCTCTAAGCTAGAAACTAAAAAGCTTTAATTCTAGACTCGACCTAAAACCACACAATCGGCAAGTGTACCGATCAATGTAGTATAAACCTAGGAAGTCCGGATATCGAACCACAAGACTCTATAAATCACGTAAACTAGACTTTGACTAGACGCTGACAGACACGACTAAAACTTGTTTTATTGTTTTGGGGGGGGGGGGTTACGGAAAACTAAGGATATCTATACTAAACTACTAAGTAGACTAAAGCTAGACTAAAAACGAATAAAGACTGAGGGCTTTTCTTATATGAGAACACGACCACCTAGACAAGAATCCTGGATTGTTTTTAAGAGATTACGGATTAAGTTAAATGCATGAGTTATGGAACCGGGATCTTAAAGTACTAAACCTATTAAGAACCAACGAGGCCCCTCGACCCTTCTCAAGGAGAAACCTGTGGAACTACCTAGGCCGTTAATCCTACCGGTTATTAGACGCCTTTCCAGTTGTCTAATTATTGTGTAAGTACCCTAATGTTGACCTATTCTTTTCCAATCCTAGATCTAGGGTAGTTTGAAGTAATTAATTTGACTTGATAGACTAATAAGACCGACAGGTAAACCAAGACATGACCTTTTCCAAGGACTATCTAAAGCAATTCGCCGGGTAAGACCTACCAATAGCCCCTCACTTTCCAGGTATTGGGACTAGTAGAACACTAAGACTTAGCAAATTATTACCAGTTACTTCTAGGGGTTATTGCGCAATTCTCCCTAAAGAGCTAAGGTTTTCTTATGTGATATAGACACTCACCGAAATCCTAAACCCTAATATGACTCTATGTTGTGATATAGACCGTCACTAAGAATCATATGAAGCAAATAATAACAATAAACCAATTCAAAGTACGCATACACATCAAACCATTAAATCAAACCGCTTACTAAACACAATCACCCATAACAATCATGCAATTAACAAAACCGGCAAAAACTTTATATTAATCCATTCATCAAGTCTAGGTGGTTTATAAATTTAGCCAAGCATGTTAAAACGTGAAAACAATTCAAAGATGTCTAAACACGAATTCATCATAATAAGTTTCGTAAGAAAAGTTAAGAACAAAGAACTAGAAAACCCGATTAGATCTTCAAGTCTTCTTCCCCGAACTCGTATCGATGATTCCTATGCTTCAAAATCTCCGAAAGTGCTCCAAGAATGCTCAACAATTGCCCAAGAAGTCCCCAAAATCGAACTAGGGTTTCTTTTCAAGTTTTAGATGTTTATTTATATCTTTCCATAACAAAAATCGCCAGCTACAGGCTTCTGGCTGGGCGCCACCCACTGAAGGAATGGGTGGTGGGGTGCCACCTTGTTTTTCAGCTCATGTACCACCTTCAGACTCTCGCCGGGTGCCAGAAACTTCTCACGGGGTGCCAGAGAGTGATTTTTCAGCTCTTTAACTCTATTTCAACTCCTCGACCTTTCCAACATGCTCCAAGACTTGACTTTCCAATATTTTAACTCGTTTTACTCGGTTTACCGCATATTTAAGCATCAAGACCTGCGAAACACGATTTGATCAATAGCATGCACATTCTAACGAAAAAACAAAACTAAATGTAATGAAAACTATACAAACTTTACACGAATAAAAGATGTATTTTGCAATACATCAGACGCGAACTCAGAGTTTCGGTGGTATCAGGTTATTAAATCTCGCAGCGGAATTTTTCATCAGGACCGTAGTTAGGAAATGTTTATCAGAGTAAAACCACCTTCTTTTATAATAACATGGGTAAAACCCAAGTTTCTTATTACAATACATTATAGGGATAAACCCTATTTTGTTGAATTTAAAACATCGTTTATTAGGTAACTTTTATAGCCACGTTTTTCCCAAGCCTTCAGTGCTCTCCAGCTGGCTTTTTACTAATTGGCTGTTCACATTGTGTTACCTGTAACGTGTTTTAAAAACATTTGTTAGTCGGAAATACTGGTGAGTGAATCCCAGTTTAATCAAGAAACATTTTATCAATTAAAACAGTATTGAGAGCGATCACATTGTTTATTTCTACACAATTACTCATTCAGTATTTGCCACTCGACCGGATCTATAGCTATGGTCAAATTACCCATTGGCTAACTCGTCGTCCAATGGTAATGCACTGTCATTCCGACATACTACTACTCGTAGTAAGTTTTGTATACAAAACCCCATAATACCGGCAGTAATTGAAGAACTACAAAGGCTCAATCACCGCTTAATCACATTGTAAAATAATTAAGGTTTTGTAAAACATTCCAAAAACATTAACAAAAAGAGGATAAACTCACCTTGCTGTCTTAGGCTTTTCGTAAGGGTTTCCTGGATATAATCTATAATTTATACAAATGTACATTGGTTAGTACCATAACCCTTTGAAAATATTAATAATACCCTCCCCGAGACGGCATTCCAACAACTACGTCGGGCAGAACCACGACAGTTGTTACGGAACCCTAAATCAATCGGGCAGCGTAACTATTACGAAACTGGGGTTATAATACTTACAACGGAGCAGAACCTCGCTAATTAGGGGTATAGTACCCGACTATGATGCTTAATACTTTCAGAATTCTAGATTGAGAAGTGTGAATGAGCGACGGAAACTGTAATCTGATGCTATCTATTTATAGTTGTGAAATCTGACTTTCAGGCGGCCCGCGTAAGGTAAGGCTAAGCCTTACGCGGCCCGCGTCAACACTAGTCAACGCTATAGCTTAGCTGAGTCGTTGAGTAGGTTCGACACGATGGTGACACGTGTCAGCCTCTGGGCATCCGCGTTTCATGATCTGTCGCGGCCGCGTTAACTACACATATACTCTTACGCGGCCCGCTTCAACTAAATAAATCAGCGAAGTCAATTCCTGCCTTGATACGGCCCGCGTGAAGTTGAGGTGAGGTCTTACGCGGCCCGCCTCAACTCATAATTCAGATTTTTATTTTATTTTTATAAACTATAATGTATTTTGGGCTCGGTTTTCACATACGGGGTGTAATATAAGACATATTGGGACAATTTAAGAGATAATAGAATATCAGAAATATTATGAGGGTATTGGTTTTACCGAGGGTTGTTACAGCCGACCACCACCACCATCCTTCGCTGCCACCACCCGCTACCGTAGACCACCACCACCCATCGTCGTCATCGCCCCCACCACCCGTCGCCACCACCATCGACCACCATCGTCGCCACCCGCCTCCACCGACCACCGCGACCCCGACCACTACCGCCATCCTCCGCGGCCACCTCCCGCTACCGTCGACCACCACCACCCACCGTTGTCGCCTCCACCACCATCGACCACCATCGCCGCCACCCGCCGCCACTGACCACCGCCTGACCACTACCGCCGACCACCACCACCATCCTTCGCGGTCACCACCCGCTACCGTCGACCACCTCCACCCACCGTCGTCGCCACCACCATCGCCGCCGCCTGCCACCGCAGACCACCGCCGACCCACCGACCACCGCCACCCACCACCACTACCACCGCCACTAGCCACCATCGATCACCGCCACCACCCATCGCCGATTTAATTTGTTTCTCAATGATCCATTTCATTCCTTTGTCCATTCCATTACCTCGTTCGTTTCATTCACTCATCTATTACATTACGCCATACCAAACTGAAGAAACACTGAACTAATTATGGGGTGGATTAGTTGGGTTTTATGTTTCTACCATAAGGGTTAATCTTCTTTAGATCTCTGAGCTCCTTAATGATATGTTAATCCTGCAAAACAGAACACCGTTAACTCGTTAAGAGGGGAATATGGGGGTTTCCCTCTTAACCAGGCTCCGGCGTGAGAATAAGCGACTGTTTTGAGGAGATAATCAAGTATTAAGAGTGCGAGTAGAGGGAATAGAATGTTTAACCTGTGAACTGAGGTCTCAATTTATAGCCGGAGAGGTGTACGAGGCTGTGGGCCGATGGGCCTTGGGCCGGAAGGCGACAAGATAGCGGCTATGCTCCTTGTCTCACTGGTGTCGACCGTTAGTGGCTTCTAGAAGTTCTCCAGTGCTGGCGCACCGTGAATGGAGCCACGTGTCACTGTTGTCGGCCTTGTCGTCCCTCTGCCATCAGCATGTAAGTGGAGTTCGTGGGGCGGGTGTCTCTGCCCTGTGATTGGTGCCACGTAGGCGTCCTTAGGTACTTTTTGTCTCCTGCACGTCAGACGATCGTGGAGCACGATTGAGCAGAGCCTGGAGGATGCGGATTGGCTCTTTTCATCTGCCACTTGTACCTTTTGTACCTTCTGAAGTGGTCATGCGCTACAGCTTCTATGCGACCCTTGCTGAGCACAGAACTAGCCCGCGCAGGATTATAGGTGTTGAAGACTCTTATCAGAATGCTAAGTGTTGATCTTAATGTTCTTTCTTGTTTAGACCTCGCGCGAGGTTAGTCCTTGGTGAAGTAACCCGCGCTAGGTTGAGATTGAAGATCTTGCTGATTTAGGAGTATGGTCCTGCGCGCGACCGGGAGGAAGGTCTGCGCGGCTTTTTGGGACCATACCCCTTCAAGTCCCCCCAGTCCAGTGCTGCACCATGCGCGAAGTGAGTGGTTGGAGCTCTGGACTTAGAAAAAAGAAGTGCTAATGATTGAAAATGCTTGCTTGATTTTGGTTGATGGCGCGCGTGTAATTGCTTGTTGGTTACTACGGCGCGACTACCAGATTTGGCTCAAGGTGATTCACTGCCTTTGGCTGCAGGCGCGCAGGGTTATTGAGTCATTGTTAATGCTGCGCGGCCTTAGTAGCTTCTGCATGAAGTTTGTAGTAACTTTGGGCGGGAAAACTCTCGAAATTTGAATTCTGACGGGTTGGTGCAAATGTCGTTGATTGCGACGTTTGAGTTGACTGCTGACACGGCTGTCATCAAGTTGCTTCTAACGGTTTGGCTTTCCGTCAGGCGAGTGAGGCCCACGCGCGCGTGGTAACTGTCACTCCGAGAATCCCGCCTTACGTAGCGTTTTCTGATTGGTCGCGTGCGCGGTGATTCTGGCACGTTTACCCATCGCATTAAATGCGATGGGTATATATATCCGAAGAGAGATGAGAGCATATCATCTTTCCACTTCTGTTATCAACTTCTTTCCTACTTGCTTTCGAATTTCCTTTGAACCTTCAAATCTTTGAAGAACGAAGTAGCAGATCTTCAAGTTTCTCGAAGGGAAAATTCATGGCTGAAGAACATCAAGAAGAAAATCCCGGTGAGGAGGGCCCACTTCGTGTCCTGAAGTGGGATCTAGGGTTATTTGAGCAGATCACCAGGGGTTTCCGGTTTCCACCGGAGTGGGATGCCAGATATCCCGGTCAACATCAGACCGCTGCTGACGCACCGCCGGGATATATTACACTCTTCGAAGACTTCTTTTTACAGGCCAACTTCCGGTTGCCGGCGACGAACTTTATGGCTCATATACTGCAGCATTATGGGTTTCATATTTTACAAATGAGTCCACTAGGGATGGTGAGAGTTCGACACTTTGAATTTCTCTGTCGATCTCATGATGTCGAACCGACGGTTGAGAGATTTAGGGCATTCTACCAGTTGATCCGGAATATGGGCTTCTATTCTTTCGGCAACCGAGGGGGCGCTAAAAAGATCTTGTTGAATCCTCCCAAGAGTTTCCATGATTGGAAACAGAAGTTTTTCTATATTCGCGAGGAGGTGATACCTATTGCCATGACTTTCCGACCATGGAGTGAAGTGATCGAGAAGGAGGAGTTGGCGATCCCTAAGAAGGAGGATTGGTATGTTAAGCTTACCGCAACCCCTAACCGAGTGTTTGGAGAGAATGTCCTTGTTGCGGCGCGGATGAGTGATCAATGGCTGCCTGAGAGCCAGGAAGTTCCCGTTTTGAAGTTCCAAGATAGAGGTTAGCTATTTCGTTACCTATTTGTATTTCTGCCTTCGTATTGATCAACTTGTTGAATTTTGAATGTAGAGGTGCGCCTTTACCAAGCTGCTTTCCCCACATTTGGTGGATCCATGGGTGTGCGCCCTTTGAAGGCAGGGGAGCAGTACTGGTATGACGAGATTAAGGGCAACTTCATGTATCCAATTGCTGGAGCTTTTGCCGATCCGCCTTCTGCTACTGAAGGTGCGCATATACCTAACCCTCGTCCTTTGCGCGCGTTGACTTCTGCTGGGAAAGAGATTGTCTATCTTTCCTGCGAGGAGTCTGTGGGATCTTCAAATGGAGAGCTAAGTTCCTGGTCTAACATCTTTGCAGGTGTACTGCGCGACTTGGGAATTGACCCTGAGGATAAGAAGAAGAAACCTGCGAAACGGAAGAAGGTTATCACCTTGGATCCGGAGGTGACCAGCAAGAAAGGTGGAAGTAGCCGCGTAACCGCTGGTGCTGCTGACAAAGGTACCCTCCGCCCTCGTCAAAGTAACTTGGAAGATTACGTTATTATCAGTGATTCATTTGAAGGTTTATCGCGTATAGGCAAGAAGAAACCTGGAGCCGCAGGCTCAAGAAGCTCAGGGAGCGCGGGTTCTCGCAACCCGGATGCTGGAGCCACTCTGTCTTCTGTCGCGCATGATGAAGAGGAGGAGGAAGAGGAAGAGGAGGAGGAGCCTGCTGCAAAGTTGATCAGTAGGAAAAGGAGTAGGGATGAGACCACAACTGGTGGGTCTGTTGCGCCCAAGGCTGGTGGGGTTCCCATGATTGGAAAGCAGAGTAACCTGCGCTCTCTTTACAAATTTTCTCCCGGTTAGTTTTCCTTAGTTTCTTGCTCTTTGTTGTTTCCTCTTTTTAACACTTAGCTTCTGCAGAGTCCAAAAAGAAGACCCCTGAGAAGAAGGGTGTCATGTTTACAGATCCCTCAGAGCCGGCGCAGAAGAGGTCCAAGGTTACCATCAAACCCTTCAAGGCTGCTGGGGTAGAGGCCGAGAAGGAGAAGAAGAAAGCTGCTGAGAAGGAGAGGGAAAGGAAGGCTGCTGAGAAGGAGAGAGAAAAGAAGGCTGCTGGGGAGCCTGTTGTCACGGCTACTGAAAAGGAGAAGGAAAAAACTTCTGGGAAGCCTGCCGGTGATGCTCCGAAGGATACCGGGACCGCTGCTGCCACTGTTCATGATAAGGCGCAGGGTCCGGAGGTTGTTCACATTACGGGGCTTGACCAGCCCCATCATGAGAAAAGGAAAGAGCCTGAGGTTGAGAAACCTACCCAGACTGCACAACCTGATGCCTCCCTTCACTTTACTAAGGTAACTTCTACTACTGGGGGATTTGTTCCACATGTTGCGGGTGGCGCGAGTTCTGGTGGTGCTGGAGGGTTTATGCCTCAATCTCCCATTGGTCCTAAGGATACTTTGGGAGATCTCTATTACAAAACTTATACTGAGGAGGCGCGTGGCAACGCTCCGCATCAAGCTCCTTAGGGTCTAAAACAGAAGGATGCGTTTATGGAGTTTGCGGCACGTCGTGATTGGTTCTTAAATTCCTTCCCTCCTGGTGAAGTTAACCGCCAAAGGGCGCGAACCCATGATGGGCTGTACCAGGCCTATGTTGTTGGCGAGGCCAACACTCGCGCCGCCAACCACCAGATCGTGCGAGAATGGAGCACATTGGTAAAGGAGCGGGCAGACTGGGAAAAGTATCGTGAGCGCCTGTTGAAGCAGGTTAAAGATTATGAGAAGGCTAAGGCTGCCTTTGTTGAAGAGAAAGCCAAGTTTGAATCTGATAGGAGATCAGAAGAGTGGGGCCGTGAAGGCCTTAGGGGCAAGCTTCGTGCCGCTAAGGATCTGCTGGCGAAAGAGAAGGCTGAATGGAAGAAAATATGTGAGAAAGATAACCAGCGCATGTATGCGGCTCGCGCGAAGATCACTGAGCATGAGGGTAAGGTTGCCGAGCTGACCGGGAAGGTCGAGGATGCGCAAGCTGCTAAGGAGCATGCTGAGGTTCGGAAAACCTTTACCTTTTCTCTTCTTATACTTTTGTTTGCAGAATTATCTAAGTCTTTTATCCTTTGCAGGCTGAGCTGAAAGCGCAGTTGGATGGTAAGGACAAAGACTTGGCGGCCAAGGACGTCGAGATAGCAGAGTTGAAGCGTCTCCTGCAGGAGCAGGTTGACAAAAGTGAGTCCTTGGAGATCGACCTTGAGGCCGAGAAGGGAAAAGCTGCTTCTGCTGAGGAAGCCAGGCAAAAGGCTGAGGTAGCGCACGCTATAAGCTCATCTGCCCTCAATGTGGCGCAGAATAACTATGCTGAGGCCCAGGGCATTGCCGACACGCTGGTCTCTGAAGCTGAATGGATGCGCGGCAGAGGATTAGTTCTGGTATTGTCCTCTTGTTAACTTAGGTTTTATTTGTTAAACCCGATTTCTCATAAGTTTCTTTTGGTGCAGATGGCCAACTCCATCCTAAATGCTGGAGTGCTAGATGGAGCTGTTGCTGCTCTTATAGATGCATCTCGCGCGGTTGGTCACCGTGGAGGTTATCTGGAATGTGCGCAGCATGTGGAAGAGGTCTTTGGGCAGGAGTTTGACGCTAGTCACTGCTCAGTAACCAAATAAGCTGATGCCGAGTTGGCTCGCACTGAAAATGCGTATAATCATCTATCACTGCCTGTGATGGACTTGGTCGCAAAGGCTTTAGAGCATGATGACTGGTGTCAGCATTTAAAAGCTATTCTCGACCCGCCTGAAACTGTTGAATTATCTGACGAAGATGAAGCGGCGGGCGATGATGGTGATAATGATAGCAAACATGATGGTGATGACGATGGTGATGGCCATGAGTAGATAGCATTGGTAGGCTTTGTGCCTTGTAATTTTATTTTTGGATGTTAAATGTAACTGTTTGCGCGATTGCGCTTATTTTGCTTTGAACTGATGATGCTTTGTTATTTTGTCATTTGTTTATTGCGTGGTTGCGCTTGTTTAATGTGATGCTTAAGCTTGCTTTCTTTATCCCGTTACAATTATTGCACTGTTGTTAGAAACTTTTGTTAAGTTAGCGCGAATAAATGTAAGTGTGGCTCTTGTGCGAGTGTAACTGCCCGGTCTCGCGCTGTGTTCGCGGAGGACCCTGGAGGCGCAACTCAAGAGCTCGTAATTTATTGAAGTGTTTTCGTGCTAATCAAAAGTTTAACATGCATTTGTAACGTAGAAGTCATCATGGTAAAAGAAAACATAAGGCGTATGCTTTCATTCATTAAGAAACAGGTGCTTAGGCCAACATACATCGCAAACAAGTAGGGCGTTTAGCCAACATAGGAAATTAAAAAGGCGCGTGGCCAACATGAGGAAGTAAAGGCGCGAAGCCGAGAGTAGTTACATATAGCACTTGCGCAGTTGTTGCGCATTCCACGTGCTTGGTAGTATGTATCCATCCAAAGTGCGCAACTTGTAAGCCCTTTTACCTAGCACTTCATGCACCAAGTATGGGCCTTCCCATTTGGGTGCTAGTTTTCCTGGTCGTTCGGCGTTCGAAGCTTCGTTGTCTCTGAAGACATATTCTCCTGGAGTGAAGGTACAAATGCGCACTCTCGCATTATAGTACCTTTCCAGCTGTGTCTTGTACTTGGCTTCTTTAATAGGCGCAATTTCGCGTCTTTCTTCCAGTAAATCCAAGTCGAGACGGCGCTCTGCTTCATTATCAACCGTGTTGAATGCTGTCAAGCGCGGTGAGGGGAGTCCAACTTCAGCTGAGATAACCGCCTCCGAGCCATAGACTAGGCTAAAAGGAGTTTCGCCAGTACTCGTTTTCGGCATGTTCGATGAGCCCACAGGATGCTTGGGAGCTCATCTACCCAACCTCTTCTCTTTGTGCCCAGTCGGGCTTTTATCCCCTCGACGATACTCTTGTTGACACTTTCCACCTGACCATTGCCTTGAGGATGCGCAACGGAGGAGAAAGTGTGCTCAATCTTCATTTCCTTCATCCATTTTTGAAGATCCTCGAAAGCAAAATTGGTACCGTTGTCTGTGACGATTTTGAGTAGGTGTCACACCCCGATTTCCACGTGTCACCGGTGGGCCCAGTGGGGGAGTATCGTGACGTGGTTGGCAACATAATAGTCAAACAACACAATATCAATATGCACAGCGGAAGCAAATTTAAAAATAAGATACAACCGAATTTAATATTGTATATCAATGTCACAATATCCGGAAGTTTATCCACAGTCAGATCGAAAATAAAATAGTATTAATGGTTCAACAGACTTCGGGCATCTTAAGCTTGCGAGACTTCTAATGATGCTAAGGAGAAATCCCAGCCAATTTCGCTTAGTGCCTGCATTTAATCTTTTTGGGAAAATACGTCAGTTTACACTGGTAAATACATTCAACTGACTCATTTTGGAAAATGATTGAAAATTGGTTTGGATGCACATGGCATAAACATTTTTATTTAACTTGGGAGAATTATTTGATATTATAATCTTGTGAATGAATTACATGTTGCTTGTGCGTTCAGTAGCCCGGATCTTGTCCGGGTTAAAGATCAATAGACACACCACAATGTTCTTTTATGCACTGACGGGTGTACGCCTACACCCCGCGCTTAAGTCGTGGCCATTTCGTAAAATGATGCCAAGGATATCCAGGACATGGTCATTAACCCCCCAAAGGCTTTAAGTAACAAGACTGTTTAAACGAGCCGATCAAATTATTCAACTACCCACCTAACGGTGGAGATTTGATGCTCGATCAAGCGGTATGCTATATACCGTAACCCAAGCCCGTATTGAGTGTTAACCTTAGTTACAGGTCTGATGTAATCAGCAAATATACTCAATTTTCTAAGTTATATCAGTAGGTTAAATTATTTATGTGAAATTTATCATTTATAGCCAACTATGCACCGTAGGGGCATTTTGGTAATTTCACATAAGCCGAAAAGCTCAAAACCGGAGTCTGAGTTAATCAACCTTTGCTTACTGTTAAAATATTCTAATTTTCCTACAATATCAGTAGGTATCAACCCGGGTATGTTCAATATGATTTCAATACATACTATGCGTTAAAAACGCTAAATAAGGCGATTAAAGGCCATTTCCGGGTTTGATACTTAAATCTGATATTTTTATATTTCCAGAAGGCTTAAAATAATTTATTTATCATATGTGATCAGTAGCAAAAGGTTTGGAGTCGTTTAGATATGTAAAACTCATTTTATGGCCCGTAAGGGCAAAATCGACAATTACCGGATTAAGCCTACGACTACTAGTTATGCTCAGCCTAAAATTAATTAAAAATCTTTAAAAATCCCAAAATAATATATTACATAAGTGGGTATTAAGTTTGATACCAAAAAGTAGGCTTAACTAGGCTATACGCTAATTACGCCGTTTTATTAACATAAAGCTTTAAATTTGCGATAATGAGCATAACTCTTAATCTACAAGTCAAACTGATGTCAAACTTTGCATACAAGTTTATATATCCAAATATAAGGTTTCTACTCTTTTACTTTTCCAAAAATCACGTTTTAAGGTAATAAGGGCATAATGGTCAACATATGAGCAATTAACGGAAACATGCATATTAATTGGATAACTAATGAACCAAGGTGTATAATCACAGAGGGTTGTACTAACATGTAACCTAATCCAATTAAAGCTCTGAGGCATTTCTAAAACATGCCTAAACGGGTCAGAACTGAAAGTCAAAGTGAAAGTCAAACTATGTGACTTTCGGTTCCGAACCGGGTCTAAACAGGAAATTGTTGGGTTGAACATGTCTAGACATGTTCTTACACTTATTACCAAGTTATAACAATGATCCAACAGGTTGTATATGATCTACAATGTTAATTATGCATAAATAGCATTTTAGGCTTCCTGTTAACTTTTTAAATATAAGTTTGACCCGACTTTTGACCTGGTTAGAGTGGTGATCAGGGGAAACCCTTTTGAGGTTTTATTACCCACCTAAATACCAACCTATAACTACTTTTAATTCGAGATATGCCTGAGCCATTAATCATTAATCTCGAAGTCAAACCGTAATTACGACGGTTTGACTTTTAGCTAATTAACTAAGCTAAAATTAATTAGAGAAGGTTAGAACACTTACTGAAGTCCTAAGCTTGATTAGAGAACACTTGAGAGGAAGTTTGAGTTCCAGAAGTGCTCCAAGAATGCAGATGAAGGTGTGAAGACTTGTTGCAAGTTCATGCTCCTTTTATAGTGTTTAATCCACCATAAGAAGTTGACACCAAGGTCTAGCACCCACCACAACTGATCAACACATGTTTCTAGTGCTTAGGGGGTGTCTGGGGGTCGCCCTTTATGTGAAAAATCGGTTAAAGGTCGAGCAGATTGCACTCAGCAGACAACAGCCAAGAAATTCGGAACTGGCAGTTCCCCCGCGTGTCGCGACGGGTTCCACCCCGGGCTTCGCGTGTCGCGAAGACTGTCGCGTGTCGCGAAGGTTCCACCTCCGGGCTTCGCGTGTCGCGACGGGATGTCTGCACAAATCTTAACTTTTGATTTTTGCGATTTGATCCTTGGCTCTTCAAAAATCGATTAGGCACTTGTTTCTTGCCTTGTAAACCCTCATAATTGATCTATAAAGGTTTTAAAACATATGCCCACTTTGCCAAGTCCCCGGTTAACATTATTGTTACCCGAAAAGTCCTAACTTTCAACGTTTACGCTTTAACACTTCGCACACGAATTTGATCATAACTTTCTCATACGTTAACGAAACTTTATGAAGTTTAAATCATGTATTCTAGTGAGCATGATTAACAGTTACAAAGCTTCGGGTTTGTCAAAACGTCACTCAGAGGTATAATTTAAACATGTTGACACATTTAGCCCCTGTAGTTTGAAATCTCTCACTTTTAGCTTCGTATGATTCATGATTTATTCGTTTGAAGGTATGAGCACCATGTAGGGTTAATGTACATTATATTTATTCACAGTTGACACTTAGAATACGTATATTCACATACTTTCCATGTTTGTCAACTTTAGTCCTTCTATAATATTTCTTTCACACGTTTAAACATTTGACACGTGTCTACACATTATAGGACGTGAATTTTCGAGGTGTTACATCCTCACCCCCTTAAAATAAATCTCGACCCGAGATTTACTAAAATAAGTAAGGGTACTTTTCTTTCATCGTGGATTCAACCTCCCACGTGTATTCGGGACCTCTACGGGCATCCCATTTGACCTTTACAATAGGTACGTGCTTCCTTCGAAGCTTCTTCACCTGTCGATCTTCAATCGACAAAGGTTTTTCCACAAATTTCAAGCTCTCATCTATGTGCACGTCTGTATGCGGTATTACCAGTGATTCATCAGCGAATCACTTTTTCAGATTGCAGATGTGGAACACATTGTGAATTCCACTGAGCTCTTCTGGTAAGTTTAACTTATAGGCAACTGACCTGACGCATTCGATAACCTCGAAAGGTCCTATGTATCTCGGGCTTAGCTTGCCTTTCTTACCAAACCGCATCACTCCTTTCCAGGGTGACACTTTAAGTAGGAGTTTGTCACCTACTTCGAAGTGAAAATCCTTACGCTTTGGATCAGCGTAACTCTTCTGCCTATCTCGGGCAGCTTTGAGACGGTCACGAATCTGGACAATCTTGTCCGTTGTTTCGAACACTATCTCTGGTCCTGATAACTAGACATCTCCAACTTCCGCCCAACAAATAGGCGATCTACACTTTCTACCGTATAATGCCTCGAAGGGCGCAGCCTTAATGCTGGTATGGTAGCTATTGTTGTAGGAGAATTCGATTAAGGGTAGGTTCTTATCCCAACTACCACCCAAATCTATCGCACACGCACGTAGCATGTCTTCCAACGTTTGAATAGTACGCTCACTCTGACCGTCAGTCTGAGGATGATAAGCCGTTCTAAAATTCAAACGTGTGCCCAAAGATTGTTGGAAACTCTTCCAAAAATGCGACGTGTACCTAGTATCTCTATCAGAGATAATAGCCACAGGTATGCCATGTAAGGCTACAATCTTATCAACGTACAACTGGGCTAACATATCGGAGCTATAAGTCTCCTTGATGGGTAAGAAATGTGCTGACTTAGTCAGTCTGTCAACTATAACCCATATCGTATCATTTCCTTTCCTTGTCTTGGGTAACTTGGTAATAAAATCCATCGTCACCATTTCCCACTTCCACGTAGGAAGTTCAGGCTGTTGTAGCAAACCTGACGGTTTTTGATGCTCGGCTTTGACTTGCGCACATGTCAAGCATTTTGCTACATAAGCGGCTACAGACTTTTTCAAGCCTATCCACCAATAATTTGCCTTTAAATCCTGGTACATCTTATCAGCTCCAGGATGAACGGAGTATCTGGAACTATGGGCTTCTTGGAGGATGACATCACGAAGTCCTCCATAAATTGGAACCCATATTCGTCCATTTAATCGTAAAATTCCATCCTTGCTAAGAGTTAACTACTCCTCAGTTACTCCTAGCTTTTCATTAGGATAGTTAGCTTCCAACACAGCTTCCTTTTGTGCAGCTAACAACCTTTCTATCAAATTATTCTTTATCTCCATGCGCTTGGCATTGATTCGGATGGGTTTCACCCTTTCCTTCCGACTCAAGGCATCGGCGACTACATTCGCCTTGCCGGGATGGTATTTGATTTCACAATCATAATCATTTAAAGTTTCCATCCAACGGCGTTGCCTCATGTTTAGTTCCTTTTGATTAAACAGATGTTGGAGGCTCTTGTGATCAGAATAAATCACACACTTGACACCATATAGATAGTGCCTCCAAAGCTTCAGTGCGAACACAACGGCACCCAGCTCCAAGACATGGGTGGTGTAATTCTTTTCATGCACTTTCAATTGTCGTGAAGCGTAGGCAATAACCTTGCCTTTCTGCATAAGCACACACCCCATGCCAGTGTGAGAAGCATCACAATAAACCACAAATTCTTCTATTCCATCTGGCAATGTCAGTACTGGGGCGTTGCTCAACTTTTGCTTCAGAATATCAAAGGATTCTTGTTGCTTAGGGCCCCAAACAAACTTAACCTTCTTCTTAGTTAAGGAGGTTAGGGGTGCAGCAATCCTTGAAAAATTTTCAATGAAACGCCTGTAATATCCTGCCAATCCCAGGAAGCTACGAATCTATGTAGGCGTCTTCGGCTCTTGCCAGTTCATTACGGCTTCAACCTTAGCGGGATCCGCCTGGATACCACGCTCACTGACCACGTGTCCAAGGAATTGGACTTCTCATAGCCAAAATTCACACTTAGAGAATTTGGCATAGAGCTTCTCCTGATGTAGAAGTTTGAGAATACAACGAAGGTGTTTCTCATGGTCAGCTTGATTCTTAGAATAAATGAGAATGTCGTCGATGAAAACGATGACGAATTTATCCAAGTAAGGCTTGCAGACGCGATTCATGAGATCCATGAATGCGGCTGGTGCATTAGTGAGCCCAAAAGGCATCACTAGGAACTCGTAGTGACCATAACGAGTCCTAAATGCAGTCTTGTGCACGTCTTCATCTTTAACCTTCAACTGATGGTAGCCTGAACTCAAATCGATCTTCGAGAAGTAACTTGCCCCTTGAAGCTGATCGAACAAATCGTCGATCCTAGGCAAAGGATACCTATTCTTGATCGTGACTTTATTAAGCTCGCGATAGTCGATGCACAGGCGCATCGACCCGTCCTTCTTCTTGACAAACAAGATTGGCGCTCCCCAAGGAGATAAACTAGGTCTAACGAAACCTTTAGCCAGCAATTCATCTAGCTGCGTCCTCAACTCCTTCATTTCTGTGGGTGCCAATCTGTATGGTGCTCTAGCAACAGGTGCTGCTCCGGGGATGATATCGAATCTGAATTCCACTTGTCTATCTGGTGGTAAACCAGGTAGATCTTCAGGAAAAACTTCTGGGTATTCAGAAATGATAGGGGTGTCTTCTATCTTCGGTTTAGGCTCATCAATAATCACTTGCGCCATGTAGATGACACACCCCTTCTTCAAACACTTGGAAGCCTTGAGCATAGTCACTTGCTCAGGTAGCCCATACTGGGTATCTCCCCGAATGGTAAGTGATTCACCAGACGGAGTCTTTATTACCACTTGTTTCTTATTACAGACAATTTGGGCCTGGTTATGAGATAACCAGTCCATACCCAGAACTATGTCAAAACCGGCAAACTTAAAGGGAAGTAAAGACAGAGGAAAAGAATGGTTCTTAATGGATATAACACATCCATCTAACACAGTGTAGACGGTTTCTAGAGAGCCATCTGCTAACACCACCTCATAGTTCACTTTTAAGGTTTTGACAGGTAATTTCAGCAGTTCACAAAACTTATTGTCTACAAACGACTTATCAACGCCAGAATCAAAAAGTACTCTAGCATATACGTCATTTACAAGGAAAGTACCTGTAATAACGTTGTCGTCTAGAACTGCTTCTTTTGCGTCCATTCTGAAGACTCTAGCATTAGTCTTCTTGGCCTCTTCAGGCTTCTTGTTGTATTTCGGGCAGTTGGTCTTAATGTGCCCCTTTTCATTGCAACGGTAGCACGTTGCGTCTTTTATCTTCTTGCAATCCAAGGTTTTGTGATCCGTGGATTTGCATATACCACAAGCAAAGGATTTTGATTGAGTCTGAGAGTTTGACTCGAGTCTGCACTTTCCATAGTGCTGTTTCTTACAAATTTTGCATTTGGGCTTCTCACCAGAATTATGCCCATCTCTCCTTGACTCAGATCCTTTCTTGTTATCACCGCTCCCACGGTGTTTCTTGTTCGATCTTCGTGAACCATCATCTTCACGCTTCCTCTTCTCAGCCTCCTTATTCCTTAGCGATCTCTGCCTGACCGCATCCAGAGTGAGGGATAAGGAAATGTCAGCTACTGATCTAAAAGTAGCTGGCCGAGAAGCTTTCACGCTTGCCTTGATCTCGGGGGCTAAACCACCGATAAAACGAGCTATTCGCTTTGGTTCCGGGGTTACTAAATATGGAACCAACCGAGACATAGTGTTGAAGCTCGTTAGGTAAGCTTGACAGTCGAGGTTTGTCATCACCAAGGATAGAAAGTCTGATTCTATCTTCTCCACCTCATGCTGAGGGCAGTAATTTTCCTTGATTAGGGCGACAAATTGATCCCATGACATAGTGTACAATGGGATTTTCCCGGTGGCTTGAACCAGAGATCTCCACCATGCTAACGCTTCCCCTTTAAAGGACTGTGACACAAACTTAACCACATCCTTTTCAGCGCATCCGCTGATATCTACCACCGTGTCCATCTCGTCAAGCCATGTCATACAATCGATGGCTCCCTTCTCCCCAGTGAAATCCCGGGGTTTGCAAGAAACGAAATATTTATACGAGCAACCCTTGTCACGGGGTCCCTGATGTTGTATAACCTGTTGAGATGGAGCACTGTGGTTCGAGGAGCGTCGATCATCATTCTTCTTCGGGTCGTCCTTCTTGGACGGTGGCTTTGAAGGCTGTGTAGATAGGGTCCTACTACGGGTCCCACTGTACTCTTCATACTGCCTTTCCAAAGCCTGTGTAACAGCTCCGTCTATGATCGCTTTCAATTCCGCACCCGTTAGATTTACTCGGGCGTCATTATTAACCTCCGCTGGATGACTATTACCCTCGTCCGAGTTAGCCATTTTAATTGAACTGTTGCAGAAAAACAAGGACAATAGTTTATTTGGGAGTTTATTATGGAATTGTATTTTATGGCAATTCCTTAACCATGGTAACAGAGACCATATTTGGTTAATTTATAAATCATATTTATTTAGGATTTCTATAATAATTTATCCTAATTATAAAACATTAACAGTTTTATTTATGGCACAAAAGGCCTAGTCACTTAGACACTTTTAATTTAATCTATGATTTCAGAGAATCAAAACATTAAGGTATACTGGCACAATAGGCCTAGTCACAAGGACAATTATAATTTATATGCTAGGATTGCAGAGAATCAAAGCATTTGAGGTTTGAACCTAGTTCATTACCTTTATTTGACAGGCAGTCATAGCTACCACTGTCTTTTGGCTCATATGGAAATGAGCAGGGCCCGTAGGCACTATATTACCACGTATGGTAAAAATATGATCATCTTAATTGATGATCTTAACCCTTGATTCAGAGATCATTAAATTGGGTTAGGAATCTTCTAAAGAATCCTTATACATATACAATGACGTGTGATTTTAACGAATCACTTCTGCCAGGAGTGTTAACATGTTTTCAGATGTTAACTTAGATTTGAATCTTTTGAATAGGTCTTACCATCTTGGCCTGGTCTTATAATTTACCCGAGGCTAGGTTTCACAATTTAAGATTCTTAATTAATAATTACATAGGCAGATTAATTCAAAAGGAATGATATTTATTTATTTCATTTATAATTTATTTATGCACAAAATGGCAACATGAAATTTATAAAACAAACATTCCATTAATTTATTCAAAATATTACATACTGCCCTAAACGGGTCTTTTCAACAAACAATTACCCACGCAGGGGTTAATCAACATACTTGTCCACGCAGGGACCTTAAACAAACATAATAGTCCACGCAGGGACTTTAAGCAAACATCATACCCTCACAGGGGTTAACAGAAAATAGACCCACGCAGGGGTCATAACAAACACACATACATACCCGCACAGGGGCTTAAACAAAAACAGGAAATACAGGCCCACGCAGGGGCTCAACAACAATTGGAAGGATTTAGTGATCCTTCTTGTTCTTCCATTTGATCAAACTTGCTAATCCTTGGAAGAAAGTCTGTCTCTCCCTACAGTCCCTGTGCACTTCCCGTTCAACCTGATCCATCCTCTGAAGGAGTTCTTCACGCTCAGGTGGGGAGAACCTAGGCGGCTGCGATTGAGTCCGTATGATAGGCCTAGGTGGTATCTGGTACCCAGGTGTTGGGTACCCAACTCCCCATGGAGCTCCGTATGGTCCTTCCGGGTGCAGGGCATTGTAGTTGGCTGCCACCAAGTAAGGATCGGCCTCTGCGTACCCATAGTTGTTGTGGACAGGCGGCTCGAACGGGTTGTATGCCATGGAACCCGTATACACTGGGATTGGGTTATCAAAACCCATTGGCGGCGGCTGCGGCATCGCTGGGTTGGAAGGCCCACCCATTTGTTAGTCCTCCTGATGTGGCGGGTAGTGACTGCCACTGGATTGACGTGGGGAACTGAAATGGAAGTCCCCTGCTCGTGCCGACATGCGGGCACCGGTTCTCCTACGCCTTGGCGGTTGAGGAGGTGCCGGCTGAACTGGTGGCGGTGGAGGTGGTGGCGTAACTGCCACAAATCGGGAATCCCCAGAGGAATCTTGATGAAGCTGCTGCTGCTGTGGCTGCTGCTGCTGCTGAGGCGATGAGTGGTGAGAAGGTGTGTAGTACCACTCGTGCCGAGTGAACATGGCTTGGAAGCTGTCTGGACCACCGTAGGGTGATCCGTGGAAAGACGATCCGTCGGAGATCTCGATCGGATGATTTGGAGTGCCACTTGCAGGTTCGATGGGATCAGTATCCTCGTCCATGTCATCCGCGTGATCGCCAGAGAAGTGATCGTCTGGCCCTAGTGGGTTAAAACCCACGGGTTCTTGCACGTAGCCTACCGGATTAAACCGGCCCTGAAAAACTGGGGTGGGGTCCCCGAAAGAATGATGAGACAGGGATCGTTGTAATGGTATGAAGGAAGGCTGAGGGTTGTTCGGCTCGTAGTCCGGTTGTGGCCCATACGGGTTTTGGACCGGCGGTGTAGAGCTGTGTGATACCGATCTTCTTACTGGTTCAAATAGGTTTCTTCTGTTTTGGCGTGGATCGTCACTCTCCGTGGTAGACGGAGCTCGAACATTTGAAGGTCCTGCCTCGTTGTCGTTGGGGGCGGTGATCGGCCCCTTTCCTCGTCCTCTTCTACGGAAGAATCTTGGAGGCATATTGTTAATCCTGTCAAAGTAGCATAAGATAACAATAACAATTATAAAATTTAAAGGACAAAACAAAAACCGAATAAGGTGGAATTTGTCCTATGTTATATGTCTAGACTCGAAGGTTTAGAAATGTGCAATTGTGTAACTGAGATTAAACACAAAAGGCTAGTGTTTAATTCACTCAGTGTTGGCTCTGATACCAACCTGTCACACCCCGATTTCCACGTGTCACCGGTGGGCCTGGTGGGGGAGTATCGTGACGTGGTTGGCAACATAATAGTCAAACAACACAATATCAATATGCACAGCGGAAGCAAATTTAAAAATAAGATACAACCGAATTTAATATTGTATATCAATGTCACAATATCCGGAAGTTTATCCACAGTCGGATCGAAAATAAAATAGTATTAATGGTTCAACAGACGTCAGGCATCTTAAGCTTGCGAGACTTCTAATGATGCTAAGGAGAAATCCCAGCCAATTTCGCTTAGTACCTGCATTTAATCTTTTTGGGAAAATACGTCAGTTTACACTGGTAAATACATTCAACTGACTCATTTTGGAAAATGATTGAAAATTGGTTTGGATGCACATGGCATAAACATTTTTATTTAACTTGGGAGAATTATTTAATATTATAATCTTGTGAACGAATTACATGTTGCTTGTGCGTTCAGTAGCCCGGATCTTGTCCGGGTTAAAGATCAATAGACACACCACAATGTTCTTTTATGCACTGACGGGTGTACGCCTACACCCCGCGCTTAAGTCGTGGCCATTTCGTAAAATGATGCCAAGGATATCCGGGACATGGTCATTAACCCCCCAAAGGCTTTAAGTAACAAGACTGTTTAAACGAGCCGATCAAATTATTCAACTACCCACCTAACGGTGGAGATTTGATGCTCGATCAAGCGGTATGCCATATACCGTAACCCAAGCCCGTATAGGGAAAATAAGTTAAAAGTATTTACCTGAGCAAGTATTAATCACAATAAGCAAAATGCACGTAGCT
This sequence comes from Helianthus tuberosus, assembly GCA_030545235.1. Lineage (NCBI taxonomy): Eukaryota > Viridiplantae > Streptophyta > Magnoliopsida > Asterales > Asteraceae > Helianthus > Helianthus tuberosus. Next base: position 174,000,442 of record CM060430.1, on the reverse strand, counting down.
TTTACTGGTTCTCCTAATCTGGAACGAAGGTTTAATATAACCTATTAGAATCCTAACGGGTCTTTAATTAAGCTTAAGCTTAGACCGGCTAGTTTCAAAGATATGGTTCGTACGCACGATTAAGCGAAGACCGGATAGAATGTGATTTAGACCCGAAAAGTTTGAAGACTTGTTTAATATGGGTTTATTATTCACATTCTGGATTTTGAGATAAAACCGTTAAGGTTTGACCCGTTTCGGCTAATTTATGTAAACTTGTTACATAAACCGAACCGAACGCGTAATAAGCGTAACGGGTATCCGTAAGAGCCATATACAGGTTTTCTAAGTTAATATGCTTCAAATATGTTATGACATCAGTAAGATGTCTTTTATTATGCCCGAAACGATTTTAAACACAAACTATGCCCCGTAGGGGTAGTTTGGTCATTTTAAAGGTTGTAAAAGAGTTTGAGTGTTAACCTTAGTTACAGGTCTGATGTAATCAGCAAATATACTCAATTTGCTAAGTTATATCAGTAGGTTAAATTATTTATGTGAAATTTATCATTTATAGCCAACTATGCACCGTAGGGGCATTTTGGTAATTTCACATAAGCCGAAAAGCTCAAAACCGGAGTCTGAGTTAATCAACCTTTGCTTACTGTTAAAATATTCTAATTTGCCTAAAATATTAGTAGGTATCAACCCGGGTATGTTCAATATGATTTTAATACATACTATGCGTTAAAAACGCTAAATAAGGCGATTAAAGGCCATTTCCGGGTTCGATACTTAAATCTGATATTTTTAAATTTCCAGAAGGCTTAAAATAATTTATTTATCATATGTGATCAGTAGCAAAAGGTTTGGAGTCGTTTAGATATGTAAAACTCATTTTATGGCCCGTAAGGGCAAAATCGACAATTACCGGATTAAGCCTACGACTACTAGTTATGCACAGCCTAAAATTAATTAAAAATCTTTAAAAATCCCAAAATAATATATTACATCAGTGGGTATTAAGTTTGATACCAAAAAGTAGGCTTAACTAGGCTATACGCTAATTACGCCGTTTTATTAACATAAAGCTTTAAATTTGCGATAATGAGCATAACTCTTAATCTACAAGTCAAACTGATGTCAAACTTTGCATACAAGTTTATATATCCAAATATAAGGTTTCTACTCTTTTACTTTTCCAAAAATCACGTTTTAAGGTAATAAGGGCATAATGGTCAACATATGAGCAATTAACGGAAACATGCATATTAATTGGATAACTAATGAACCAAGGTGTATAATCACAGAGGGTTGTACTAACATGTAACCTAATCCAATTAAAGCTCTGAGGCATTTCTAAAACATGCCTAAACGGGTCAGAACTGAAAGTCAAAGTGAAAGTCAAACTATGTGACTTTCGGTTCCGAACCGGGTCTAAACAGGAAATTGTTGGGTTGAACATGTCTAGACATGTTCTTACACTTATTACCAAGTTATAACAATGATCCAACAATTTGTATATGATCTACAATGTTAATTATGCATAAATAGCATTTTAGGCTTCCTGTTGACTTTTTAAATATAAGTTTGACCCGACTTTTGACCTGGTTAGAGTGGTGATCAGGGGAAACCCTTTTGAGGTTTTATTACCCACCTAAATACCAACCTATAACTACTTTTAATTCGAGATATGCCTGAGCCATTAATCATTAATCTCGAAGTCAAACCGTAATTACGACGGTTTGACTTTTAGCTAATTAACTAAGCTAAAATTAATTAGAGAAGGTTAGAACACTTACTGAAGTCCTAAGCTTGATTAGATAACACTTGAGAGGAAGTTTGAGTTCCAGAAGTGCTCCAAGAATGCAGATGAACGTGTGAAGACTTGTTGCAAGTTCATGCTCCTTTTATAGTGTTTAATCCACCATAAGAAGTTGACACCAAGGTCTAGCACCCACCACAACTGATCAACACATGTTTTTAGTGCTTAGGGGGTGTCTAGGGGTCGCCCTTTATGTGAAAAATCGGTTAAAGGTCGAGCAGATTGCACTCAGCAGACAACAGCCAAGAAATTCGGAACTGGCAGTTCCCCCGTGTGTCGCGACGGGTTCCACCCCGGGCTTCGCGTGTCGCGAAGACTGTCGCGTGTCGCGAAGGTTCCACCTCCGGGCTTCGCGTGTCGCGACGGGATGTCTGCACAAATCTTAACTTTTGATTTTTGCGATTTGATCCTTGGCTCTTCAAAAATCGATTAGGCACTTGTTTCTTGCCTTGTAAACCCTCATAATTGATCTATAAAGGTTTTAAAACATATGCCCACTTTGCCAAGTCCCCGGTTAACATTATTGTTACCCGAAAAGTCCTAACTTTCAACGTTTACGCTTTAACACTTCGCACACGAATTTGATCATAACTTTCTCATACGTTAACGAAACTTTATGAAATTTAAATCGTGTATTCTAGTGAGCATGATTAACAGTTACAAAGCTTCGGGTTTGTCAAAAGGTCACTCAGAGGTATAATTTAAACATGTTGACACATTTAGCCCCTGTAGTTTGAAATCTCTCACTTTTAGCTTCGTATGATTCATGATTTATTCGTTTGAAGGTATGAGCACCATGTAGGGTTAATGTACATTATATTTATTCACAGTTGACACTTAGAATATGTATATTCACATACTTTCCATGTTTGTCAACTTTAGTCCTTCTATAATATTTCTTTCACACGTTTAAACATTTGACACGTGTCTACACATTATAGGACGTGAATTTTCGAGGTGTTACAGTAGGAGGTCAAACCTGCAGATGATGCGTTCCCAGATAAACTTACGCACCATCATTGCAGTGGTTGAGGCAAGAGCTTTGGCCTCCACCCATTTAGTAAAATAATCGACGGCTACGATTATGAACTTAACGGCACCAGGAGCGTCTGGGAAGGGTCCCACCATATCAATCCCCCACTGCTGAAAAGGCCAAGGAGTGGATACCGGGATAAGATCGTTTTTTGGGAGAAGGGTTTTTGGATAATGCCGCTGACAGGAGTCGCATTTGCACAGCTCCTTCAGGGCGTCGACGTGCATCCCTGGCCAGTAATATCCAGCGTTCATAATCTTCACGACAACCATGCGTGGGCCTGCATGTATGCCACAGATCCCTTCGTGGATTTCCCTAATCAGGTAATTCGCGTCTTGAAGGTCCACGCAGCGCAACAGTGGCCCCAAGAAGGACTTTCGGTACAAGATACCACCATTCATTTCATAATGCAGGGCCTTGTTTTGAATCTTCCTGGCCTCTGCTTTGCTCTAAGGGAGTATTCCTTCTTGCAGATATTGGATTATAGGGGTCATCCAGGATGGCTGCCCTACTTCGATCACATTTACCTGGCGCAGCAGAACTGATGGGTTTTTGAGTACTTCAATCCTCACATCTTTGGCAAGAGGTTGAAAAGAGGTTGAAGCGAGCTTGCTCAAGGCGTCTGCTGGCTTGTTTTCGGAGCGGTTGATGTGAACTACCATGTAAGACTTGAACTGTTGAAGCAATTCTTTTGCTTGATCTAAATATAAGGCCATGACTTCGCCTTTTGCATCGTATAGACCATTGATTTGACTGGCGATTAAGAGTGAATCAACATGCGCTTGCAGATTTTGAGCTCCCATTTTTATGGTGAGGCGCAAGCCTGCCAAGAATGCCTCGTATTCCGCCTCGTTGTTGGTATTCTTGAAATCCAACTTGATGGCGTATGTAAATTCATGCTTTTCGGGGCTCACAAGGAGCAATCCAGCACCTGCGCCATCCTCATTTGAGGCCCCATCAGTGTATAACAACCACAACTCATTAGACGTGTCTTTCACGGGAATCTCAACAATCTCACACTCCTTGATTTTTTCCACTGGGACCTCTGTAACGAAGTCCGCAAGGACTTGACCCTTGATGGCTGGGCGTGGCCTATACAAGATGTTGTGGCCCCCCAGCTCGATCGCCCACTCTGCTAACCACCCTGATGTTTCTGGCTTTTGTAAAATAGTGCCGATGTGAAAGTTGGTGAGTACTGTGATCACGTGCCCTATAAAGTATCTGCGCAGCCTCCTGGAGGCATGTAGTAGCGCTAGTACCAACTTCTCCATTGTTGAATATCTTGTTTCTGGGTCAGTGAGCACCCTACTGACATAATAAATTGGAGTCTGGACTTCGTCTCTTTCCACTAGCAATACTGACCCGACTGCCTTGTCTGAAGAAGACAAGTACAGGATGAGTGGTTCCTTTTCAAACGGCGCGATCAGGGTAGGGAGCTTTATCAGGCACTCTTTCATTTGTTGGAACGCGGCTTCTACTTCCGGCGTCCACTTAAATTCTTGTTTCTTTACGCAGTTGCGCAGAGTGCTGATAAAAGGATATGATTTTGCGGTGTGGTTTGATAGAAATCGATTGAGCGCGGCCAGCCGGACGGCTAATCGTTGCATTTCTTTGATTGTTCGTGGCGACGGCATTCGCTCTATGGCTTGGACTTTCTCTGGATTTACTTTAAATCCTCCATTTGTGACCACGAAGCCCAAGAACTTGCCTTCCTCCATACCGAAGGAACATTTGGCTGGGTTCAGTTTCATATTCACGCTTCTCAACGAGTTGAATGTCTTCTCAATGTCCTTCAACATTTGGCCCTCTTCAGGACTCTTAATTACCAGATCATCGATGTAAACCTCGATGTGCTTTCCAATATCTTCATCGAAGATTTTATCCATCAGGCGTTGGTATGTTGCGCCGACATTCTTGAGGCCGAACGGCATCTTTGTGTAGCAGAAAATTCCGAGGTCGGTTCTGAAAGCTGTCTTGTCCTCATCTTTCAGCTTCATCTGGACTTGGTGGTAACCTTTATAACAATCCAGAAAGCATTTCCACTTGTATGGCGCGAGAGAGTCTATCTTTTTGTCGATCTCGGGCAATGAGTAGCAGTCTTTAGGGCATGCCTTTTTGAGATCGGTATAATCGACACACATTCTCCATCCTCCATTCGACTTCTCGACCATGACAGGGTTCGCGACCCAGCTTTGATAGTGCACCTCTCTCAAGATTCCTGCTTTTAGCAGCTCACACACTTGCTTATTCATCGCTTTAGTCTTATCCGCCCCTAAGTTGCGCCTTCTTTGCACTTTCGGTTTAACGGAGGGATATGTGTTCAGACAGTGTTCAGTAACATCGCGCGGGACACCGGTCATGTCTGCCGGAGTCCAGGCGAAGATATCCATGTTTCTGAACAGGAGTTGCTTGAGGTAAGTTCTGATGTTTGGTGAGATTGCGTGGCCTATCGTCACCGTTTGTTCTGGGTACTTGTGGTTTAAAACCCATTTTTCTGGTTCAGTTGTTGAAACTTTCGTCGCTTTGGTTGGGCGCATCTCCTCTGCCGACATTACTTCCTTTTTTGCATAAATAATTGCCACCCCTGTCTCAGTTGGAAACCCGATGGCTGAGTGGGGTGTGGAAGTTACCATGTTTAATTCGCCTTGGGTTTCTCTCCCAATCAACACATCATGCCTTGATTTGACAGGCGTTACCATGAAATTCACATTTGTTGTTCTTGAATGCTTTCCGTCAGAGAACGTGACAGGAAAGCTGATTTGGCCTAGTGGGAAGACCATTTCGTTACAGAAGCCTGACAGAGGGTAGTCGACTGGCTCGAGTCTCGCTTTATCTTCATCGTCAAACTGATTAAAGCATTGCTCATAGATGATGTCTGCTGTACTTCCTGGGTCAATAAAGATGTACTCTGTTTCATAATGACCAACAATACCGGTAATAACAAAGGGGCGTGTTGCGCGAGGGCCCCCGCGTACTACCGGAAAAATGACTTGTTGCTCTTACCAAGATGGCTCATACGGGCACTTACCTTTTTCTCTTGCACTGTATCTTGGTCCGTTGACCATATGTGTCTCCAGGCGCCGGACTTTCTTGTGATTTCCATCGTTATGGCGCTGGATCTGGCGCGTTTCTTTGCGCACGTTTTTCACCAGGTGGCCTAACTTTACACTCTTTAGCGCTTTCTCGATCTCTTGACGTAAGCTGATACAGTCGTCCGTGAGATGACCTGTATCCTTGTGGAAATCGCAATACAGGTTCGGGTCTTGCCCTTTCTTGTTTGTCATAGGCCTTGGAGCCTTGAAGTCATGGTTCTCCGTCATTAGCACCTCTTTCGATGTTTTTATGAGCGGAGTCCAGTGCTTTTCTCGGTTATCATCCCTGACTACTTTTCGATACCCAATTCTATCAATTGTTTCCCGCGCGTCTTCTCTATAGCGCGGTCTCTCGTCATAACCCCTTGCTTTTCCAGACTTCCAATCTTGACCTTTGTTTTTGTTGCGCTTGTTGTTGTCGCGCGATCCTCCCTTTGAGAAACGATCCTCGGTATAAGAGTTCTTGTTACTGGCCGACGACTCTTCAGTTTGTGCAACTATTTTCGTAGCCTCCATGAGCTTATCCCATTCTTTGGGCATTCCATCTTTTTCGGTGATAGTTCTGATGAGACTATCACAGCGAATGGCCTTCTTAAAGTGTGCGCGCATGAGTTGCTCACTTACGCCACCAATTTCCAAGCACTCCTTGTTGAAGCGAGTGATGAAATCTTCTAACCCTTCATTCTCTCGACGCCAAATATCTGTTACCTCGGCTGTGTCGCGCTGGTAACGTCTCTGCTGACTGAAGTGATTAACAAACTGCGTTCTGAAGTCAACCCATGATTTGATCTTTCCTGGTGGGAGGCTGTCGAACCAGGCGCGAGCAGCTCCTGTGAAAGTTTGGATAAACAGGTGGCACCACATGGGCATGTTCCATCCTCCCATGCAACCAACACTTGTGAATACTCTGACGTGATCATCCGGATCAGCCAGCCCATTAAACTTTCCAACTGTGGGAGGCAATTTTTCCCTTGATAATGGCGCTAGAGCGATCTTTGGGATGAACTTTGAATGTTCTGCAGCTTCAGCTGGTCGATAGGCGAGGCGAAAGTCTCGCTCTGCCTCTTCGCTGTATCCGACGTGTTGCCTTGGTTTGTAATACTCGTGATTCTTCTGTAAGCGGTTGAAGACTGAAGACCCTTCGTCATCTTGCCAAGTTGGGTCGTCTGGATCTGTGTCATTCCATTCATTATTCATATTGCGCGGCGTGAGCCGGCTATGAACTGGACCTCTTTGGATATTTGACGGGTAGTCATAATAGCTTTATGTCTCTCCTCGTGTGTCACGCGTGTCATGCACGCTTGGTCTTCTCTGGGGAGGAGGCCTATTGATTCTTCCTTGGAGGTTTTGTTGCGGGGGTATCTGGCGCACCCCCTGACTCGGACCCAAAGGTGTGACTAGAGATGGTTCTGCTTGCAAAACCGCTTGCTGTGCGCTCAAAGATTGATACGCAACATTGATGGTAGCAATTTGCTTGGCGTACCAAGAGGTTGGAGTTTCGCCTTCAGGTAGCCCTAATAGCACCGAAATGTTCTAAGGTGGAGTTGGGTTTGAAGGACCAGCACCGTTGCTTCCTGGGGTTACCGTCTGAGTGATGCGAGTGATGCTCGCGCGGGGTCCCCCAGTGTTGGTTACTTCGATTTCACCGATTTCTTCGATATGTTGGGCTTGGATGTTTTGATTGTCCTCCCCCAACACTGCATTTGAATTTGTTCCAAAACCAAATACAGGAATGATTCCTTGACCAGCCATGATCGAAGGAAAAACAACTTAGAAAACTCAGAAAAGAAGATGAAAGTGATTTGTAGAAAACCGGTGGGCGCCAATGAAGAAACACTGAACTAATTCTTGGGTGGATTAGTTGGGTTTTATGTTTCTACCATAAGGGTTAATTTTCTTTAGATCTCTGAGCTCCTTAATGATATGCTAATCCTGCAAAACAGAACACCGTTAACTCGTTAAGAGGGGAATATGGGGGTTTCCCTCTTAACCAGGCTCCGGCGTGAGAATAAGCGACTGTTTTGAGGAGATAATCAAGTATTAAGAGTGCGAGTAGAGGGAATAGAATGTTTAAACTGTGAACTGAGGTCTCTATTTATAGCCGGAGAGGTGTACGAGGATGTGGGCCGATGGGCCTTGGGCCGGAAGGCGACAAGATAGCGGATATGTTCCTTGTCTCACTGGTGTCGACCGTTAGTGGCTTCTAGAAGTTCTCCAGTGCTGGCGCACCGTGAATGGAGCCACGTGTCACTGTTGTCGGCCTTGTCGTCCCTCTGCCATCAACAGGTAAGTGGAGATCGTGGAGCAGGTGTCTCTGCCCTTTGATTGGTGCCACGTAGGCGTCCTTAGGTACTTTTTGTCTCATGTACGTCAGACGATCGTGGAGCACGATTGAGCAGAGCCTGGAGGATGCGGATTGGCTCTTTTCATCTGCTACTTGTACCTTTTGTACCTTCTGAAGTGGTCATGCGCTACAACTTCTATGTGACCCTTGCTGAGTACAGAACTAGCCCGCGCAGGATTATAGGTGCTGAAGACTCTTATCAGAATGCTAAGTGTTGATCTTAATGCTCTTTCTTGTTTAGACCTCGCGCGAGGTCAGTCCTTGGTGAAGTAACCCGCGCGAGGTTGAGATTGAAGATCTTGCTGATTAGGAGTATGGTCCTGCGCGCGACCTGGAGGAAGGTCTGCGCGGCTTTTTGGGACCATACCCCTTCACAAACAAACCCTTGATTATTGTTAAATAAGAATTGAACCCAAAATGATATGCTTATCACTATGACTACTTATGATTACTGTTTGATTATCTACATAATTTTATTGTAAGATCTGACCCTCTAATGAATGTTCATACTATTCTATCAAGGGTACTTCGTTTTTTCTAAACGCTCACTTTATAATCATCATCAATTAATGCCCGTCAACAGACCTCCTGGAGGCCGAGATAAGAGCTTTGTGCGAAATCTTGCAAATTGTAATAATATTCATAAAAAAATAAAAAAAAATGAAATTTCCTTTCTGAATCAGACGTTTTTGTTTGTTTTGATTTGTTTATTTTTTCAAAAAATAAAGCTGACGTAGCACCGTGCAACCAGGAAGCCCTCCCTGTAGGGGTGTTCATCAAATCGAATATCGAATTTTCGAATTATTCGGATAATTTTTATTTTTCCGTGAATTCATATTCGAATTCGATTAGAACTTACAGAATTCGATTCGAATTCGTATTCGAATTAAAAACCCAATTCGTATTCGATTAAAAATTCGAATCGAATTCGAATAAATTCGACTTGATTCAGATTATGTAAAAACATGTAAATAACTATCAAAATGAAGCATAAATTTTAAAGCAGTCATAAAGCACGATATCAAATTATCACATTAAAAAGTTCTAAATAAATAAAGTATTATAAGTCTAAAATTCAAAACGAGAAGTCGGGAATAACCACTTCACATTACAAGTTAATATTAGAAATCTATTGATAGATTTGTTACTTAGGTTTTAGTTATGGGTCATGTAGTGGGTTTGGTAATGAGTAATTTTAATACTTGGAATAAATTTTGAAAATAATTTATAGCATAGCCTAATAGGGGAGGCTTTAAATGAGAACATCTATTTTTTGTGAGAACCATGAGAACAAATCTCAGCCACATATTTATATCTCTTGTGTTTTAATGAAAAAGGTTAAATTGGTAATTATATAACCCCCTTTTCCATTTAACCTAAACATCATCATATTCCAAATAATGAAATCATGTTATCATCAAAACCAAAATAATGAAATCACGCAGGTCTGATTCCTTCAACGATTTCTTCAATTATTTGATTTCTTCAATTATTTGATTTCTTCAACGATTCTAGGGCTTATAAAATCTAACTGACAGAGCTGATCGATCTATGGGTTTTATGGACCAGTCCTTGAATCGTGTAAGCCAGGTATCAATCGATCTCTGTTTTGAAGTTGGTATTTAAATAGCTTGTTTTGGTTAGTTTTCTGCATTTTCCATTGTTAATTTGTTGTTTCACTCTTGAATTTTACCTAATTGTTGTTTTGTTTTCTCAATTTTGGGTGATTTGGTGGATATGGCTTTTAATATTTGGTGGTTCTATAGTGATAACCAGTTTTAAGTCATACTCATTGTTTATTCATCATCATGATTGTACATTACTGATTTTAGGTGGCTATGTGATGTATTTTTTATGACATGTATTGAAATCTTGACAATTGGCACTTGGTATGATGATAAAGGATTAGCTTTTGGTTAATTGTTTCTTCTTTTCCATTAAATGTCTTGATTTTGTTGAATTTAAGGATAAAATATGGGCATGGAAAGGAATAATTGTGGTGTCCTTTCTCAATGCACATAACCTGTTTGTTAAAATGCCAAAGTGAGTTTTGTGTTTCGCTTCTAATTTGCATAGTTTAAATAAAGTTCCGGTGGTCAAAAACATTATATAAATTCAATATCCTATAAGCTAAAACAACGTTTACACTAATTTATGTTTATGTAAGTGATAGTTTGTATCAAACCTTTTATATTTTAGAGTAAACTGCCATTTTGGTCCCTGTGGTTTGGGCACTTTTGTCATTTTAGTCCAAATCTCAAACTTTTTAAATCTGGGTCCCTGTGGTTTCACTTTTATTGTCATTTTAGTCCAAAATTCAAAAAACTCATTTTTTGACTTTTGCAACCTCCCTATTTTGTCTTTTTATGCAAGGGCATTTTTGTCCAACTGATTATCATTAAATATATTAATAATTAATAAACTAAATTAAATATATATAATTCCTTTAAATACCCTTATTAAACAAATAGATCATAATCTTCCCCCATTTTTACAGATCATCTTCAATCATCTTCCCACCAAAATCATCGCCGGCATCTTGCCAAGACCAGAGACTTTTCCGATGGATGACGATGGGGATGATTTTAGCGGCTGTGTTCGAAAACAAGGCTTGAAATAGTCGGAGCGCCGGAAATCAAGGGAATCGGGATGGTGTGGATGCTGATAAGTACACGAAGGAGTAGAGGGGTTTGCCTGAGGAGACGCCGAAATACCGGTCCGATCGTCATCACCACCGCCTCTCACGGCGGCGGTGCCATCGTGCTCATCATCTGCAGGTCGCCGGCTCCACCGAGGGGAGGGAGAGCAGTGAGAGAGAGAGGCCGAGGTGTTTGTGTGTGTGACCAGAATAACAAGGATCGGAGGAGGGGGGCTGTCGTGGGTGTTTGTTGTCGGGTTTACGGCCGGAACCGGCTGTTTTCTGGTGACCAATGAAGAGAGGGAAGAGCAGAGGGTTGTGGTGTGGTGGTTCGTCGGAGGTGTGGCGCCGGAGATCCTCGACAGCGAGTCCGGTCACCGGATCTGAATCTGAGAGAGAGAACATGGTCTGGTTGTGTGTGGCTGGACTTGAGAAATGTGTGTTAGGGTTTTTAGAATTATCACATGAGTTTATATACTAGGGCTATTGAGTTTATTAAAAATCAGTTGGACAAAAATGCCCCTGTACAAAAAGACAAAATAGGGAGATTGCAACAGTCAAAAAATGGGTTTTTTTCAATTTTGGACTAAAATTGTAATAAAAGTGAAACCACAGGGACCCAGATTTAAAAAGTTTGAGATTTGGACTAAAATGGCAAAAGTGTCCAAACCACAGGGACCAAAATGGCAGTTTACTCTATATTTTAACTAAAGTTCATTTATTCTTAAGTAATAGGTCTTACACATGTGTAGATTTGTTCATTTTCATGGGTTGTTTATATGATGAATTTTACATTTGAGATAGAAATATGCATGTAATAAACAAATTTGGTTCATATTTCACTCTCACGTATCTTTGTTTGTTTTAAATATCTATTGTTGAATTTCACATGTGTAAATAGTTCGCTTTCACATATTTGTCTTCGTTTTACATGTGTATAACTGATATACACATGTGTAAATTGTTCATTGTTACATATCTATGTATGTATAACATATGTGCAGTTGAATTACACATGTGTAAATTGTTCTCTATCACATATTTGTGTTTATTTTACATATGTGCAGCTAAATTACATATGTGTAAACTCCTCATTATCACATTTCTCTATTTGTAATACATACGTGCAACTGGTTTACACATGTAAACTATTCATTGTCATATATCTATGTATGTTTACATATGTACAGCTGAATTACACATGTGTAACTGTTCTCTGTCACATATTTGGGTCTCTTTTACATAATGTGCAGCTAATTTACATATGTGTAAATTCTTTAGTGTTACATATCGATTTATATTTTACATATGTGCAGTTGAAATACACATGTGTAAATGATTTACATATGTGTAATCCTTCATATCTATTTTTTTATATCTAAACTATTATGATTTACATATGTGTATACCTTTATAGATTCATTTCCATTTTTAAACTATTATGATTTACACATGTGTAAACCTTCATAGGCATGCTTTTTTTTTTACTATTAGGATGTACACATGTGTAAACCTTTATATATATGCTTATTTTTACTATTATGATTTACACATGCGTAAACCTTCATATATATGCTTATTTTTTTTAACAATTACGATTTACCCATGTGTAAGCCTTCTAACTAGGCTTATCTTTTTTTTACTATTATGATTTACACATGTGTAAATCTTGATATCTCTGCTTATTTTTTTAAATTATTATTAATTACACATGTGTGAATCTTCATATATATGCTTATTCTTTAGTATTATAATTTACACATGTGTAAACCTTGGTATTTGTATTTATTAATTTAGCTGTTATAAATTACACATATGTAAATCTTCAGTTTGGTTCTGCAAGCTGATTACTGTATCTGGTCCCTCTTGTTATGCATCAGGGCCTGCAATGCGTGGAATTGTTCAGTTTGGTTATGCTGGGTTTGGTGCCGAAAGATGGTTAAAGTGCTGGATATCCTCTCCTCATGCTACAGGGGTAATATTGTCATTACGGGTTGGGATAGATTGTATCAGCGTAAATACACAGCTTGGGTTTTCTCTAAAGAAGTGTATTATAATTGCTGGCCAGATAAGTTATCGCAGCTGATCACCAAAAATCTTATACACAAGTTCATTGGCATGATCTGCTGGTTGGTATATAGCTGGTTCTCCTTGTCCTGTTTGTACTATGCAAGCCCTGCCTTCACTGGCTGATCACCCGGATTGTGTTCGGTTATAAAAGGAAGTCTAGGACACTGGCTTTTTGTCTCATATGCATGCAGTTGGGAACATGCTGAATTTAGTGCTTTGCTGGGTTGGTAAAAATTATGATTTGTGGTCCATAAACTGCTGATTAAGGTTTGGAGCTGCTGTCACCGTGTCTCTTATTACTAGGCCTCTAGTCCGAGTTTGCTTCATGTCATGTGGCTCATGGCTTATTATTCTGGTGTTTCTGAGTCTGGCTGCAGCTGCTGTTTTTTAAAGTCTGTCTGCAGGTTTTGGTGTGGTCAGACTGGTCTCCAAAGTTGGCTCTTGAAGTCTGGTTCTGGGTTTACAAGGTCGGTAGAAGTCTCCTGGGTATGACTGCCAATTTCTGCCTCGTTGAAGACCCATATCAGCTGGGTTTATATTTTTATGCGGCTTATAGACTGCAAAAGGCCCAAAACTGGATGCAGGTTTGTTTGTTGAAGCGGCTAATGTCCAAATCTAAAGACTGGTTCAAGAGTTTGAAGGCCGGGTCCAACTACCTTTTATTGGGCCTGGCAAACAGAATTCTGAAGGCCCAACAATGGGTTGCGGAAACGACTGAAGCCCAGGCACATCGGCAAAAGTATAGGCCCAAAATGGTTGATCATGCTGGCTCTCATTATGCTGGGTAATGGGCTTGGTTTATTGGGCTACAGGCATGAAATGTGGGACTATAAGCAGAGTATTAAGTGTAATTTGCCAAGCATATCTCGGCTTTTTTTAGGCTTTTTGTAGATCGTTAAGGCTTGGGTACATAATAGTTTTTGTATAACTAGTAGTTGTTACTTGTGTACTCCTAGGAAGGGTAGGATGATCTCTTATTTTTGGTCCCCGAAGTATGTTGTGGGGAATATACGGGGGTATGCCCCTTTGATTGTGTAATTTTTTATTGTTGGTTTGTATAGTTTGCTGGCCTTTGACCTTTATCCCAAAAAAAAAAAATCTTCATATGCGTAAGTGTTTGACCACCGGATTAGCCAAAACAAAACCCAACATCATTACAACTTCCTTAGATCATCTCTAGTAAATCCACACATCCAAACGTGCCACATCAAGTATTACATATGTGTAAGTGTGTGTTTTAAATAAGTGTAAATGACATGTATCATTATGTAATGTATTACATATATGTAAATTGTTCATTGTTACATATAATCCTTTTTTTGTAAAAGAGGACGGTACCCCCAAAAAATATTATTGATAACAAAAAATTATTTACATCCTATGGGCATTGGGCTTCCCGGGATATACCCCAAGGTGAACACCAACCCCAAACCATTGGCTATGGTCTAACAGTTGGAAGTTGGAACCTAACAAGGCCCTGACCATGAGCTAAACTAGAAATTATAAGTCTACATATTCTAGACTTAAAGCCACACCCGACCCAACTCCAATATAAAAATCTATACAATCAACTTTCAAACAACCTAAAGCATACAAAAAACTAAAACAATCAAACATGACCAAAACATCAAAACAATATCTAAAGCATAACATCCGATAGTCCATCTTAAGCTTCCCAAAAACCTTGAACTCGATGAAGCAGCAACATCATCCTCATTCTTCAACCTGCCTAAACTCCAAACAACCATACACCAAAGAATATCACCAGCAAACACCAAACCTAACCCGATTTTCACATCCCCAAACCAATATTTAAGTCATTTATTTTACATGCCATTATGAACAAATAAACATTCTAACTTACACATGTGTAAGTTTCATATTTACACAGGTGTAAGTTTCTATTTTACACACGTGTAAGTCTTTGTTTTACACTATTACACATGTGTAAACATCATACTTACACATGTGTAAATTGTTTAATTACACAAATGTATTAATAATTAAGATGATGTAACCAGATTCCCATAAACTTGCATCATAATATAGCAAGATGCGATTATGATGTAACTAGATTCACATGAACTTGCATTATAACTCGGATTCAAATCATATAGTACAATATAATCATCATATTTTATATGATAAACCATCCAAAATGCTCTGAAACCCTATTTACAATCCTATTTATATAAACAATATCATATTGAAATGCAATCAATAATGCTTCAGATTATATAAAATCTGGAACTACAACCACTAATTGTTTTAAATGCCCTAAACAAGTTCAAAATCATAGTGAAATGCAATTAATAATACTTCAAATTTTATCAATACATCTACTAATTGTTCCTGAATACCCCAAACAAGTTCAAAGATTCACTTATTTCTACCCCAATTTTCGATTATCATATTAAAACCCCAAAATCATAATTTCGGAAGTACATTATATCTTCATTAATCTATATATGACAAATGCCCTAACTTTCATTTTATAACTAAACAATATTAAGATTTATACAGCCACCGAACCTCCATTTTTTGTACAATCTGAAAAAAAAAACCGAAGTAATTGTTTCATATTCAGAAGACACGTCCATGTATACGTGTGTAAATGATGATTCCAGTCAAAGATGACAAAACAAAAACTCATTTCAATCTGATATATGCAGAGTTCCAACCATCAGTCAAAAGTGCACTTTGAGTTAGGGTTTAACAAGCATATGTGGCTTATAACTTTCAAATAAAAGTAACCATCAGCATATGTTTTTTCATCAGAATATAAACTCCATGAAAATACTGAAGACAAAGTAACAGAGTACCTAGGGCAGAACGAGGAGGTTAAAGCAGAAGGAGTTGGCCATGGGAGTGAATCGAAACAACAACTACAAACATAAAGAACAATCAAATGAATGAATTGAAAATCAAATATAGATACACACCTTGAAGGATGACAATGTCACAACCCTTGCGCTTTTGAAATACTCGATTTGAATCGTGAGGATCTCTAGTGTCGACCTTAGGATTTTGGAAGAGCGATTTGAATCTTGAATGGTTGAACTCATGAATGATTTTTTAAGAAGATGATCTTATGAACGTGATTTCAATTGTAAAGGGTTTTGAAATGTCTATTTACATAGTTGCCCTTTTCAGTTTTGTTTTTGGGGTTCCCTTCTCAATTAAAACCCATTTAATCTTAGCCCTTGGTTGATGATGATCTATGGATGAAAATTGTTCCTAGAGTTCTCACAAAAATCTTTGTTCTCAATATAACCCTCCCCTAGCCTAATAAATGTTATATATGTATTATATATAAAAATAATAAATAAAAATGTATAATTTTTATTCGAATTTCGAATCGAATTTGAAATTATAAATTCGTATTCGATTTACTTGACTCGAATTGAATTGAATCGAATTACAATTCGAATTCTTATAATCGAAACAAATTCTTGATAATCGAATCGAATTTAAACGAATTTCGAATTTTTCGAATTCGAAACGAATTCTGAACACCCTTACCTCCCTGGAAGATTCTTGGTATGTGGTATGTAAATGAAGGAACTTTGGTACTAGTTTGTGAGACTAAAAGAATTTTGGTATTGGCCGGTTTGTAACTGAAAGCATTTTTCTTTGAAAGTTTAGTAAAATTCGCTTTATTAAAGCTATTATAGATTACGAGTTGCTGAGTTGACCCATTTAAGTCATATGTTATATTGGTTGGGCATTCTATTTCAGTTAATAACATGTTTTTAAAAATCAAAATAGGAAAACTGGGTTGGAATCCGGACGACCAAGGCAAACAGACCAAGTGTTGGAGGTGGTGAGATGGAGGGGTCCAGTGGGGTGTGGTCCGGTGTAGGGACGGGTCCAAAGTGGGTTGATGGTGGGGCCCAAAAGTGGGGTTTTTGAATATGAAAAAAAGTTTTTTTTTGTTTGTTTTTTATTTAAAAAAACTTTAAACATAAATAAAATAATACATAAAATATATAAAACAAATTACACAAACCTAATTAGAAAATTTATACAAGCTTGAAATAGAAAAAATAAACATGAAATATTAATTCGTAATTAAACACATAAAATCCCTAATACATCCCATCTCAATCAAATAGGTCGGTCTCTGGATATGACACGCTACCAATGTTGTAGAAGGCGCTAGGCGCTAGTCGGGCGGTGAGGTACCGCCTAGGGATTAATCGGAATGGGATTTTTATATGTATTTTTTCAAAATTATAAAAATATACCCAATAATATAAAAATAATACTTCAAAATTCACATAAATACTTCAAGTTTCAGATAGTATGGTTCGATTTTGACCGATTTTGACCAATTTTGACCGATTAATATAGTCCGATTAATCCGATTTTTGACCGCCTAGGTACCGTCTTTGACCGACTTTGACCATGGCCGATTAATTGACCGACTAGCTCAAAATTAGGCAGTAAGTGGCCGCCTAGCGCCTAGGCGCCGATTAATCGGCCGCCTAGGCCGATTCTGCAACACTGCAAGCTACGATCCCTATCACGATTGTCCGACTTTGCATCCTCGATTACCACGTCCGAAGTAAGGAGATGGAAGGTATGGTTCATCATCCAACGTAGATATGTACTCCTCACCCAGGCCAGTTTCGTACCATTCAGCCAAGCTAGATACGACTTATGTTGGACAGAGGTTTGTATTGAAGTTTGTTTGACCCTCATCTAGTTGCAAACGATCAAATTAGAGTTGAGCCATGGTGTAGTCATACATCAAGTTCACCTCCTTATCTGTGATCCCATCATAATCATGATCTTATGAAGGTGAAGAGTTAAAAAGATAAGGATTTAGATGGGGTAATCGTTATGGCCTTATAAGGACCGGAAATGTTGTGAAGTAAGGGGTGCAAATGTGGGATGTAAATAAAATGTTGTATTTATTGGGGCTGGAAAAAGTAGTCGTTTGAAACTAGTCGTTGGAACAATATACGTTTGAAAAAATAATAAATAATATTAAGCATTTTTTAATAACTATTTTATTTTTATTATAATTTTTTTTAAATATTAATTAATTATTATTTATATATACTTTATAAATGAAAACTATATTATATTAATATAAAAGAAATACAATTATTTATATAATTTATAAATGGATTATGTAAATTATAAATAGTTTAAATAATATGTAAAGTAGGTGATGAGGTGGATAATGAGGTGAAAGTTGGGATGGCAAAAAAGCCCAAGCCCGACGGGTATACCCGAAACATATGGGCCGGGTATCCCGAAGCCCAATGGGTATGGGCCGGGTATGAGATTAAAAAGGGAAAAAATTCAGGTACGGGTATGGGTATGGGATTTAGTGATACTCGCCCGATACCCGGCCCATTTACCCAAATAATACTCGAAAGTATCATATTGTAAATTTTCATATATATGAACTTAGTACATGCATTTATTACCTTCTTTATAATACTAGGGTCTAGTCTTCTCTTTACCGGTAGTTATCTCTTCAAAATTATATTGGATATGGAAGCTAGTACTTCATATGGATATGGAAGTACTAGCTTATTTTTGTGTATGTATAAGCTTACTTGGTGAACAAATAAGTTATTCTTGAACATGTATATTGGATATGGAAGCTAACACCCTTTATTATGTGGATGTTTATGCAATTAGGTGGTCTTAATACAATTAATTAATTAAGTAATCGTTTTGATTTAGTTTGGTATATGTGGTCTGACTATGATAAGGAAGTATTTAATCATATTTTCATTTGTTATAGTTATTAAAATTGAAAATTATATAAACATCAAAGTAAAAATTGCATATTTGTCTCAACGAGTATTTTTAAGAAATTGACGGGTATACCCGATAACCGCGGGTATGCCCAATACCCGACGGGTAATTACCCGACAAATATCCGACGGGTAACAGGCCGGGTATAGGACAAAGAATTACAACCAGGTACGGGCCTAAGATTACCAATACCCGGCCCAAACCCGGCCTATTGTCATTCCTAGGTGAAAGTTTGAAGTGGTTTAATGTTGAAGGAAAAAAATGGAGTTTGAAATGGTTGTGGTTTGAATGATGTGACATGCGATGAGACAAGATACTCTTGCTGAATAACGAGTTTAAATAAAACCGACTAAAAATTTTCATTATAGGATCTAAAGTTATTAAACCAGGCACACGCTTTATTTTGATTTTTCAGTTAAAACCATTTGAAAATGTAATAATTAGGGGTGTTCAAAACCGGATATCCGAAAATCCGGATATCCGAATTTCGGATACGGATTCGGATAGTGAATCGGATATCCGAAAATCCAACTTTTTATTTAATTTTTAATTTTTTATTATTTTTTCATATTCGGAAACGGATATTTTGGATAGTTTCGTATCTGAATTAAGTTTTCGGATATTTTTCGGATATTTGTCGGATATTTCAGATACTTCGGATATTTTCGGATATTCGGATATCCGAAAAAAATGAAAATTAAATTTGAAAATCACTATCCGAATCCGAATCCCAAAAATTCGGATATCCGAATTTTGGATATCCGAAATTTCGGATATCTGATTTTTCGGATATCGGATATTTTGGATCGGATTTTCGGACAGGGGCAGACTTAGAAGGTTGGTAGGGGTAGCACGGGCTACCCCTCAACCCGGTCTACGTAGTGTAAAAATACCCCTTAACTCCGTTTCCCTAGTGTAAAAATAACCCTCAACTTCGTCTCCGTTATATAAAGGATACCCCTGGTCTAAAAAATAAAAAATTTGGATACCCCTAAATTTTTGTGCTAGTTCCGCCGCTGTTTTCGGATACGGATAGTTTTGAATACCCCTAGTAATAATAACTAGTTTTTGCGCCGCCCGCGTTGTAAGACACTACGCCGAAAAGTTCTCTCTTGTAACATGTACGTATGTGTTTCGATTACTTGTACATACTACTCATAACATGATCTCAAAAAAAATTACATTGAGTCAAACAATTAAAACAAAACACTACCATACTTTTGCTAAAAAAAATCGAAAACGATAAAAAGACTATAATTTAAACCAAGGGTAAAATTTTATTTCTCAAGATAAATGAGCGCGTGTCAGGCAGTTGGCTGGCACGATTAAAAATTACACCAAGTCAACCAGTTAAAACACAACACTACAATAGTTTTGTAAAAAAAAAAAACTAAAACGATCGCATGACTATAAGTTTACATTGGGGGCAAAATCATAATTTGATAAGGAAGAAACCAAAAACAATGGCAAAACTGCAAAGTTAAACTAAGGGTAGAACCGTAATTTAGCTGAGAGGAAAAAAAAAACAATGGTAAAACAGTAAATTTAAGCTGTCTGTCTGACACTATTCCCCACCGCCCATATTAACCAATGGCAAGAAAACACTATTCTTTGGCATGACTTTTGTGGCTATATAAAATAAAATTAAATGGGATAATTGATTTTGATTTTTTACTAAATTAAAAAACAAAATAAAGATTTTCCCACTATATAGTTTTCGGCTATCTACGGCTGGTTAGCCGTCACGTTCTGAAAAGCAGATCACTCTGTAACCATTATCCCGTATCTCATTGACGAATAACCGGTCAGAATTCTCAGGTAGTGGTAAGTCAACAATTAGTGATGATGTCCCTTATTGAACAATGATCTATGAAAAACCAAACATCATGTAACAAGATCCAGTTCATCACGACATGGGGGAACGACATCTAATCTCATCATGCTCCTATATTCACTCGGAACAGGTGCGCCTGCTTGCACACACATCTCCACCACTGCGGGAGCCTTACCATAATACCTCTTCAGATCATTAGACAAAGGAGGCCCCGACAGGTCAGCAACATGCCATACATAGTTGGGTCCCACCAGATCAAAAACCGTCGCTTCTTGCCATGCATGCATACCATTTCGAGATTGATGTTTTGACGCCCAACAATTTCTAACTTTATGCCCCTTTGGACCAACCTGAACCTCGGGACAATATCCACATGTATGCACTTTGTATCGCTCCATTATCTTCTTCGCCCCTGATATCATCTCAAACCATGAATCAAGTGTCAAGATGCTTAGTTCCCTCAAAGTCAACCCTTTGGTCAAAGAAAGATCTATACTAGAATCAATCCCGGTAACTTCAGAAGCCACTAAGTTTCTTGTTTCTGTCTTTGTATCTGTTTCCATCTCAAAATCGACAATTCTACCTTCTATGCTGTATACGGGTCGAGTTCTTCTCTTTGTAGGGTGGTTTTCAAGGTTCAGCCCCGCTTGTATGCAGAGCTCTACAATGGCAGGAAGTTGTTTAACTTTACGACTCTCATTGTGTATAATTCTGGGCTTCCCAACACGGTCATAAAGATGGAAGCATTTGGGAAAATGAATTACATCATGAATTCTTCCTTTTCGCCACACGTGTGTAGCGTTTCTTAGACCGCTTTTCGGACCCGTACAAGTCCTGATCCCATGCCCTACTTGACCAATGTGAACCTCAAAGCAATGGCTGAAAACCAGTACATAATTAGAGAATCATACAACAAACAAAGAACATGTATGTGTTAGCTAGCTAATTAGGTTATTACCATATGTGAAAACTTCAATTTATTAACTTATGAATAGGTTTATTTAGGCTAAGGTTTATCACTAATAGACCAAACAGACCAAATGAAGAACTTAGCTAAAAAAGAAACTGGGTCAGAAGGGTTTAACAGGTTGAAAATCACTCCAGATGTATTTTAGTGCTTTTAGTTTTCTAAAGCCTTCTTGTTTTAATAAATTAGATGATCATTATAATAATTTAGTTCTTGTAAGTTAATGCTTTTTAACAAGCATTCTTGTTTTAATAAATTAGACGATCATTATAATAATTTAGTTCTTGTAAGGTAATACTTTTTAACAAATGGACAAATTTGAAAAATGTTTTTGGCTCAACCAACCCGTTAAAAAAACATGGTTCAACCAGAACCCATTTTGATACATTACCCAACTCACCCTTTTTGCCACCTCTAATTATTGCTGATAATTGCCCCATCACGAGCTGGTGATATTTTTGCGGTGTGGAAGTTTTCAGTTTCACATGAGCAAATAACAAGATAATGAAACATAGTTGATAAATTACACTCCCTTTAACACTACACAAAAATCTTTTTTCTTCTGTTTCAGTAGACTAGACTCGATTTGTGATTCAACTATCTAAAAAATATATGCTCAACCAGTGTGGAGAAAATGATTCTTAACTGAAATGATGAGTATCTTATCGAGTATCGACTTCTAAATTATATAGTCATACCTGCATCGAAGAACTGGAATAACATTCACAAGCTTTGATAAACCCGATAATATCAATTCCCTAGCTCGATAAACTTGATGAGCTACACCAACCAGTTCAGGAACAAGTAGACCATTTTCAGGTGGTTCTTCTAGAAGTTTACATGGTTGTAATTTTCTTGCTTCTCTCTCTTGCTTGGCTCTCTGAACCAAAATTTTCATAGGCGTTGGGTAGGGTTTTCTCTCAGACTTGCTCTTAGCAGGCTTCGGTATGTCTGCATACAGAGGATCTTGGTCGCCATCTGGTGCCAAGATTGTCTCTACTGTTAGGGTTCTTGAAAAAACTAAAATGTGGGTTGGACTTAATTGGAGTTTCTTCAGAGAACCAATAGCGATTGTTGATGATAAAAATGTTAGGTGCATCGAGTAATACAATATCGAGCTGTCATGGTAAATACAAATGGAAACGATCAGGTAAGAAGACAGACTCAAGTATCAAGCATCGATAAGTTACAAAAAATGGCAATATGAACAAATAACTAATGTGATAACTCATAACTGATATATCTAAAAAAACATGCAACACGTTTCTGTAGCACCAACCATAACTGTGGTAATAGTATATGTTTGTACATGCTTAGTTTTAAACCTGGCAAATAGTCAGGTCAGGTAATGGGTCATAACGACTCAGGTCAGAACGGGCCATTTTAAAAGGTCAAATGGGTTCGGGTTGAAACTGGTAGTTTTAAAAACATAGTTATCAGATGACTAAATATGTTGGTTATAGCAACAATATCTAATAATTATTACTGTGTTTCTTGATTGAAATAAGCAGATTAAAAACCTTGCACTAAATGCACAAGGTGATACCAGTCGTTGACAATGTTGAAAAAACAAATCAACTTTAATGATATTAAACTTATAAATATTTACAGGCACACATGGCCGGCCCTGAGGGTGAGCGGGGAGGACCACCGGCCAGGGCTTGATATTTCGAAGGGCACGTTTTTTTTTTAAATTAGATATGTACATGTAAAAAAATACATTAATAGGGTATACCCATACAAACACCAACATAGGCCCACTTACAAAACTATTTTTATGCTTTAGATTAGTTATTAACCCATTGGCATTAGGTTTAGACCTTTAGTGAGCCCAATACCCAAATTCGTTAAGGCCTAAGGGCACGTTTTTTCGAGCTCGAACAAGGTACACGAATTTTCAGGGCTGTCCCTACAGGCACATGATGAATAACGTAAGATGAAAACGCATAAGCACCCTCCAAAAATGAGACAAAAGTTCAAAACATCATTCAATTAACTGAACCCATAAGGTATAGTGGCTAGGCTTTCTCAAGAAGCGGACAGTGCATAATTGGCGATGGAATACTTCAATTGGTATGGGTGAAAACACAGATACATGCCAACCTAAAATATACCCTTGTGGCCTTGTAGAAAACCTAACTCTTAGAGGACGGGATCCTGAAAATTCTTCTATATTGTTGGGGATGTTTTCTATCTTTGTTACTTACAATGTTGTAGCAGTAGGCAAAAGACGATCATTGAGAGAGAAATTAGGGTTCGTATTGGGGTAGCAAAGGTTACTCCAAAAACATTAAGTTTTTTCTAATTAATTACTCGGATAAACACAGTTATTTACATATTAAAGTAACATATACAAAACAAATTCCCAGCAACACATAATTCTCGTTCAAATTCAATCCAATTCACAAAATCACTGAAACCAATAAAGACACCATTTTTACTGAATCTGTTAATAAAATACAAAATACCCAATTAGATTATGCACCTATACATACGTAATATGTATACATACAGAGAGAAAAAGTACCTGGGAGAGACTGACCCTAGCGACTGGTTGGTTCAATCGATGGAGTAAAGAAGAAAATGGGATTTGATTACAGCTGCTGCTGCTGGGTATCAGACACTCAACAATTACTGATTGTTTTTTTTTTTTTTTTTTTACTTTGGGCTTTGGACAGTTTGTGGGCTTTGTCAGGATAGCCCTTTGGATTATGGGCCACGGGCACTTTAATAGAAAGAAAAAAAAACATTTGACAATTAATATTGTGTTTTAACTTTTTAAGTTATAACTAGTGATGCAACAGAAAAAAAAAATTCAGGTATGGATCCGTACGACTATACCCGACTAAAAAACTCGAAACTGGTTTTTTATACCTGGTTATAGCATACCCAGGGTATTAATCAGTTTCATACCATGTGATTTGAAACCGGTTCCAACCCGGTTATGCCTGGACCTGGAAACAAAACAAAAATCTAGAACTGAAGCCAAAAATACCTTATCACTTTCTCTTCAAAAGCCAGTTCTATACCTGACTTGTTTATTGCAACACCCGGTTGTTAACCATCTTAAGTCTTGACCATATCCAGAAACCTGTTGAGAAAAAAAAAAACAAAGGAATTGTGCACTCTAGTTATAATTATTACAACTCGTCTTCTAAGAATAATATTAGTTACTGCTTATCACATAATCAAACATTGGATAGATTTACGAGTATTAATTTGTGACACGAGAAATTCATATGCAAGTATAAGCGGGTTGTGACTGGGTTTGAATCTATAAATTGTCAACATGTTTGATTAACATATATCACATAATTAAACATTAGATACATTTACAAGTATCAATTTGTGACATAAAAAAAATCATATCTGAATTTAGGTGAATTGTGATTGGGTTTGAATCGGTAGATTTTCAGGATGTTTGATTAACATATTATGTTACATATATTAACGGGTTATTGGTGTCATTGGTTGTTAAAAAAGTATTTTTTTTTTTTTTATTATTATTGTAATGAATAATAAAGTTTAGAATTGATTTATGGAATAATATATTTTAATAATCTCAACCATTAGTTGTTGGCCGGCATCGGTTTCAACTTCAAAATAATCAATCGTGGTCTCATTTTTTCACATATTATAAACAAATAGACCTTTACTATCAAAACCTTAATTTTTTTTGTCTCATTTTCCTTTTCTATTAGTAAAGGTCCATTGATTTACAATATGTGAAAATGTGAGATCACCACTGGTTATTTTTGAAATTGAGACCGTTGCCGACCAACGACTAATAGTTGGGATTATTAAAATCCATTTATTCTTGATTTATGTGGGAGATACACTATGCTCGATTCAACATAAGTGTTACTATTTGTATGTTTTATATCAAATATAATCTACGATAAATCAGGAATATGTAAATTGAGTCATAAAATAATGTTCAAAAAAATTAAGTTAGAAAGAAACGATGATAAACTATTTTATAGTTAATGATTCTGTACAAATGACGTAGGATCCTTCTTAAGCGCCTAGGGTTATTATCACATAAGTCAAAATGGTCCATTGCATTTAAACTTTTGACTTTCGAGATCAAAGTCAAGTTCACACACTCATTGCCTAGGGTTAATATCGCAAAATTAAAAAAGAAATACGTGTATGTATAAAAACCATAAGAACATTGCAAGATTTTTGTTTATTTATTTAATTTTATAAATGTTTAATAATATGTTCGTTTGTATACATTTTGTACTTGTCTATGCATATACTAACTTAAACAATTGTGAATTTTAATTATTGTCAAAAAAATATTTTGTATCATATGTTTGTATTTTAAAACTTTTTAATTGTATCTTTTAGTTATAACGTTTTGATAGATTTTGAATAGCTTAATAATGACTCAGTTTGGTTACATTCCTAAGTCTTAGATTACTTTTCAAGGATTCCCCTTAACATAATAAAAATACAGTTGTCCTAACATGTTAGGTTTGTTCGTGACTCGTGAGCCGAGTCAAGCTCAACTCGGACTCGAGTTTGAAAGTATATGAGTAAAGTCGGCTCGGCTAGAAAATATAATGCAAAGAGCGTAAGATATAGTCAATAGTCAATATTATACGTCCATCCGTCGATAACAACCAATAGCCTATTTCTTTCTTGGCTTGAATGTTAAAGACATATGTGGCTGGATCCTCATAAGGTCAACATCACAAAAGTCAAAACGGCCCAATGCATTAATCAACGTTTGCCCAATAGTCAAGCCTAAAGACTACTCATGTCCACACACTCACTGTGTGGACTCCTTTGACTATAGATGATTATTAATTGGGATAAAAAGCAGTTGCTAAATATAAAGAAAAAAATTACTTTTAAAAAGTTCTAACAAATTTGGAGAGTTTAATGATAATGCGAGTTTAACAAATGATAAAGTGAGTGTAATAAATTCAGAGAATTTAATGGGTGGTAAATAATTTGTATGAAGCTATTTAATTATGGAACGTTGATGCATGGATGATGAGTTGGTTTATAGTTTAAAAATATTTTTAACTATTTTATCAATATCTTTTCAAAAAAAAAAAAACTATTTTATCAAATATCTTTTAATGTTTCAATGTTTTAAAATAGAGTAAACTAATATCTTTTAATGTTTCAATGTTTTAGTGTTTTAAAATAGAGTAAACTAGACGAATGATCCATGTGGTTTACCAAAATTTTAGATTTAGGCCCTAGCTTCCCAAAACTACATAGATGGTCCCTGTGGTTTGCATTTTGTAACATATTTAGTCCTTAACTTTTTCCAAAAGTCCATAGATAGTCCATGTGATTTGCACTTTGAACATACTTAGTCCCTAACTTAGACATGCTAAAACCTTTAGATTTGTTTATTGCGGACTAAATGTGTTATAACGTGCAAACCATATCTCATTATATGATAGTCAGGTATAGAATTGTTCTGTTCAGATTTATTCAATTAAAGAAAAACAAAGTAATATAATATAGAATTTTTGGTCATGTTGACTAACACTCTCACTGTGTGTGAACTCCTTTGACTATAAATATCCCATAAGACCATAACATTCATACTTGCATACTTTGCAGTTGACACTCCTTTCTCCACACTTGCCCCTCTTTATCTCTTTCAATTTTGAAAATCAGAGTTTTTTGTTCGACCAATGGAAAGTCAAAGTAACAGGATTGAAGATAAAGGCAAAAATAAAAGGGTTAGCCTTCCACCAAGAAGAGGTGAAATCAAAGCCAAAATTTTTAATCTTTTGGTCAAGGAAGTCAAAAGCGCCACATCCATCAAGACCCTTTCTCAATGTTGTCAAAAATCTTTTGAGGAGTGATTGTTTAAATCATCTTACTTACCTGATTCATTAGTTTTTCACCTTTTTGTTATGAGTAAGCCATTTTCATATAAAAAAACAGATATATCGTCTTTAATCCCTTCAAGTTATGATATTAAGTTCTATATATACATGATAATGTAACCGTGTTGGCTTATGATGATAATGGCTTACCTCTTTTTAATAAAATGCTTTCACAAAATCCATATAGGACGTATACAATACAATACAAAACCAATTTACAATAGAAAACCATTAAAACAATAAAACATGTTTTAGACGGTTTTCATAGTTTTCTTCTTAAAATTCATTGGGTATTGAACGCTCATTTACTCTAGTCATAAAAATATTTAATTACTTGTCTAATGTTAACAAAGTTGATTAATATTAATCAGCGAAATTCAATACGATCAGATAATGTCAACGCGGCGTGTTTATATAAAATTCATTGTGTATTAAAATTTATTATGTGTTGAACGACCATCTACTCACCTAATAATAGTATTTAGTATATATGTCTGATTTTAATTAAATTGTGTAATAATAGGCAATTTAAAAAGAGTGAAGTAATAGTTTATTAGTTTTTATTTTTTATGAACGACAAATTTCTTTCTTCTAGTGAGACTTGAACTCAGATCCCATACTTAAGTGTTTTAAAATGTTTTACTTTGCCAGTAGACCACCAACCCGGTGATAATAGTTTATTAGTTAATCCTATGACTTTTAATTATATATATATATATATATATAAAATTAGTTCACTGCTTTGGTAGAGTAGTTTTGACTTTTTTTTTTATCTCATCTCTCTTAACTTTCAACATTGACAATTACATTCTCTTAACTTTCTAAAAACTTTGTAAAATGTCACTTTGACTCCCTCGAGTTTTATGTGCTTATTTTTATTTTTTACGTACGTGTTAATATAAATTTAAGTTAGTTTATATTTTGATGTAATTTTTTTTTTTTTAAAATGAGTCATGTCAAATGTGATACATGTTTATTATAATGCATAAATTTGAGTTACTTTACGTTTAATGAGTCATGTCAAATACAATATGTTTTTTTATATATATAAAAACCAACCAGCTCTTAGCCAGAAGTTAACAACCACAAGAGAATACAAGAAAACCTAAAAAAATAAAACTTCAACCAAATGTGATATTAAAATCCTGCCACTGTTCCAATGTGATTTTTTTAGGCTTGATCTGTTTGTTATCCAAAAGAAAGATGGATGTAGCAGAGATGAGGATGTTGAGGTGGATGTGTGGGTACACAATGTTAGACAAAATAAGAAATGAGGTACTTAGGGAAAGGTTAGGAGTTCCTGGTATTTCAGATAAGATGAAGGAGGGAAGATTAATGTGGTTTGGGCATGTGAAGAGGAGGCAAACGACGACGCCATTTAGAACAATGGAAACTATCACTATGGAGGGGAGGAGGAGTAGAGGTAGGCCTAAATTGACCTCGCATAAGAAATTAGGCAAGATTTGCTATATCTGCACATCTCTCAGGACATGGTCGAAAATAGAATTTCGTGAAGACGTAGGATTAAGGTTAACGACCTTTAGGGGGTATATATGGGTTTTATCTATATTTTAGGGTTAGTGATTTCCAATCCTCATGTATCTAGGTTTATGTGTTGCCTTAGGACAGGGGCGGAGACAGCATAGAACCAGCCGTAGCACGGGCTACGGCTCAAAGTCGTGTTCGCAGTGTTTCGCAGTTTTAATTTTTTGTTTTTTTTTTTTTTTCGATTTTACATAAAGGATACCCCTAAAAAAATACGAGGATACCCCTATAAAGGATTTTATACGAATACACCGTAATTTTGTTTTTTTTTTGGGATACCCCTTGTGTTAAAGTCTAGCTCCGCCACTGCCTTAGGATGTCTTATATGATTTCAACTTTCCTGTGATTGAGGGAATTCATTGGAATGAAATGTTCCTTAATCAACCAAACATATTTTTCAATGAAATTAATTCCATGTCTAGTTCCAGTTTCAAAGGATTCACGTTTTTGTATGAAAAAAGGGTTAATAACTACAACTGTGCTCGCAACCATTTGCCCCAAACCCTATAAAACACCTTATTATACAACCGCATGCACGCTCACTTTTATATTTTAATAAAGCATTTATCATATCAATAATATAACAACCCAATATATATGATTCTTTTGGTTTCATTCAATGAATATAAAAAGATTAGCGTGATATTTATCCTCGAAAAAAGTTATGGAATTTTTAGAATACACAATATGTATTTCTTGTATAACGCATATGTAACAATGAGAAAGCGAAACATGTATATGTGTGTTTTTATTTTTGAAATTGTTGGTGGTTATAAAAGTAATCTTTGATAACGTGGATAAAATATAAGCTAGTATAAGACTATGTGTAATGGTTTGACGCTTGATGTCACATCACCGTAGGGCGTCACACACCACAATTGGGATGCGTTAAAAGGGCATTAACATGCATGAAGGGAGAGGTGAAAGAGAGAGTGAAACAATGCTTTTTTTTATTTATATTTTTGAGCCACTCATGATGCCACATCATTTGTATTTTTTAGTTAAACCACTATACACTTTTGAAGGTGTATTTAGTAAAAGGCTCATCTCATAAGTGACATGAACTTTTCCATTTTTTAGGTATTCTCTACAAACAGTGTAATATCATAAATGAATGACATAACTTAGAAGAAGTATGTGATTTGTACTTAAGTAGTAATAATTGGTTTCCCTTATTAGAATTGGTTAGCATAAACACTTAGTAAATTGTCAAATTTTGAAAAAGGTATTGAGCTAATGTTGGATAGTTTATGTATTATTTTTTTTCCATGGGAAATTGGATTTTAATTATTCAAACTTTGACCTATTGTCCAAGATTAATCCTAACTCATAAAATGTTTACAGACAATTCTAACTTTGAACATATTTTTCTTTAGCGGTCTCATACAAACTACTAACTGAAAGTTAAATTAGTTAAATTTTGCTGACATGAACTGCCTATGTGACAAAAAGTCAAAGTTTCAATAACGTGGGATGCTTATATGGCTAATAAGTCAAAGTTTTGATGATGTGAAGTGCATAAAGTTGGTCAATATAAACAACTAGTAATTTATGGGAGTTGGGGCTCGCGAAATCGTAAAAAAAACCTTAATGTCGTTGAAACTTTATAAATATAAAAACAAAACATTTACGTAAACCCTAAACCCATCATGCATGATGCAATGGTGCATGAACCTTGAAAAAAGTTGATGTCTCATATGCATACAATTTTAACGATGTGTACATACTAAAACATAGATAAAATAAACAGGTCGTAAAGTTATATTCATAATTTTATAAGACAAAGTTTTAAAAGTTTTAAACGAAAACACCAAAAACTATCAAGAGTTTGACACACGTCAACATGTGTTTGCCGAAAATAGAAAATTTAAAAAGTCTAGGATTTAAATAGTAAACTTAATTAAACTGGAGGAGATGCATTCTTGCTTTTTAACATCCATAATGTAACATCAAAAGTAACTTTTCACAAATTAAGGTGACAAAACTTTTTAAAAGTAACAGTTGTATGAAATATGCCAATTTTTATAAAAAAAAAAAAAATAAAGTTCTTCGATCACTATAAATATGGGAAAAGAGCTTGATTGGTTTCAATTTTAAACAAGGATGTTGTTGTCTAAACTATTCGGGCACAAGATGCGATACCTTTCTTAATCGTTTTGAAGCAAAAGTTATTAGCATGTGTCATTTTTTATTGTGATTAATAAAAAAAGCATTGTGTTTTCTATATTCTAAATTCTGTTTTTATTACATTATCTCTTTTAATATTAGTCGCACAATAATAATAATAATTACTCTCTTAATATTAAAAAAAGTGTTTAAAGCACATGTTTTTCTCAAAACACTTTGTATGTCAAATCAATCCAGCATGAAAAATTCCCCAAGATTGTAACCCGTACGTATTATGTTCACACATTACCCACTTGTTAATTTGATGAATATATATTCTATGAAGAAGATCACACCCACCCCAACTTGCTCTTCACCTTCACTTTCTTGCAAACAATACGTCTTGTTTTTTTTTTTCTTTAGATACATACAAAACGTATTCTTTTGGTGTAAAAACAAGAATTTTGTTTTATCATTGAGCATATACTCAAGAATTCGTTGATGGAATACCAAAAGGGAAAGATGGAAAAGACAGGAACGCCACCAAGACTTGTTCCGAAGAGAGGACAAGTGAAAGCTAGAATTTGTGGGGAGTTAATAAAGGAAGTTAAGGACGTGACAAGATCATCGACTTTCACAAAAAAACCGAGGTCATCTTGTTGTTATTGTTGGTTTTTTAGGTCTTTTGGGAAGTGAGATCTTCTTCTCGTTACTCATTCGATATTTATCTTCGATTTATCTTTATTTATGTGTGTTTTGAATATATAAAGAATATTTTTTTATGATGTAAAAGTATGCCATTTCCTACTATGATCATTCTTTAGTATACATGATGATAGAGGTGCAAGGTTTTAAGAAGTACCAAAACAACCACAATATGCGCCACTTCCAATGGAAAAACAAATATTAGTCATTTATGTGGTTAATGGTTTATGTGATCGAACATCACTAGATAAAATTTCATCGGTGCTTCAACCGAAGACATCAGGTGGCGAAAATCAAGGTGGCCGATATTGAGGAGAAGGAGTAAAATTTCAATTTTGAATGATCACCGGATGTTGAAGATGACTAGTGGTAGTTGGTGTTTCAAGTGAAGTTAAAAAAGATAGAAGAATTATTTAACTGTAAAATCATGTATAGTTTAAGGTTTCGGATTATGTACAAATAGTTCCTATAATTTATCTAAATTACATATATGATTATGAATCCGTTACGACACACAGGTCCTCAATACTAGTTTTTAATATTAAAAACCAACCATAGTCCTTTAAAATTTAGCTATTACAAATAAATTTATTTGATCATTAATCTATTTCTTCAACACAACCATAGTCACAACCCGTTTAAACGAATTGATGTCGAACAGTCCGACTATAACCAGATCCTGAAAATCACAACCCGTTTCAACTTTCGGATCCACCTTACATACCCGAATCATCATCATCATCAACACAAAAACAGTCGAAAAATAATTCAAACGAACCCCCCAAATCAATCTTCCAGACGCTACTGAAGAAGACGAACGACACAGCAGCATCTGAGAAAATATGGATGATTATACTAGAGAAATGATGGACCTCAAGACGCTCGTCACTCGAACCCTAGAAAAGAAAGGGGTTCTCGCTAAGATCCGAGTATTATTTCTTTCTATTTTTTATTTCACTTAGATTTCTGCCACATATGTTTCATATACTCACCATTATGAGGATATCTGTTTAATTTATTTAAAATGTTTTTGTTAGGATTGTCGGATCCGATAGGTATTATGTATTTTATAGGTTAGAATCAAATTTGTGAACTTAATTTGGTGTTTTAGGGTTATGAATTTGCTAGTGATGAGATCTTGATGTGAGATAATTTTAGCTTTTTTAGCTATTAGGGCTTCAATGGGGGATCTTATAAAAAGTTTGATGTATCATGTATGTTGACTGAAGGTTTTTGTAAAGTTTATAATAAGGATATTGAAAATGTATATGAAGTAGTGTTAAATACCATAATATATGTTTGTTATGGATGTTGCGATTACGGACCTTGTGAATGTTTTTTTATCGGTATTAAAGGTTATAATCTGTGTTTGAGTTATGTGTATTTGAATATTGTTTGTTTGAAGGCTGAACTTAGAGCAAGTGTATTTGAGGCAATAGAGGAAGAAGATAAAGTAATTGAAATAGACGAAGGGCTACCGCCGGCGCTGCTGGGTAGCTGCAATGATCGTGCAAAGCAGCTTCATGCTTCCCCGTCAGGTATTTTCAAGCTTACACGGAGCGTAAATATGTGTTTATATGGCGTTATGTGTTTTGGTGCCTTATTTTGATACGCTTTCAGGCCGGCTTCTAACTGCGCTAATATGTGAATACTTGGATTGGGCACAGTTGGATCACACACTGAAAGTTTATTTGCCGGAGTGTAATTTGGTAATAAACTTATTTTGATAAGCTTTTAGAGTTTTATGAAATCACAGTTCTTATTAATGCGGAATAAATACGCCATTGCAGCAAAAAGATGCATGGAAAGCGGAGTTAAGGGACTTTAGTAATAAGAATGGATATGATATAAACAGGAATGGAGATAGTGGCCCGTTGCTGTTGGACGTGCTTGAAGGGTTCTTGAAATTTGAGGTTTGATATTTATTTACTCAAACCGAACTTTGGGAAAGTTTTATTTACTTATGCGTTAAGTAGGATCGGATTTTGATAAATGCAAAGTTGGATTATATAAATACGGGTCAAGTTATTCTACAAAGGCTTCTAATTGTAAGAAGTGTAAGAAGGATTTATAGAGTGACAAGTGTCCAATAACCTAAAACTAAACCCACTACATCACCACCAAAAACCTAAACACCCACCCCCACCCCACCCCCACCACCACCCAAAAACCTAAACCCCCCACCCCCCACCCCCCACCCCCCCCCCCCACCCCCACCCCCCAAAAAAAAAAACAAAAAAAAAACTATACCTCACCAAAAAAACCCCCAAAAAACCTAACCCCCCCCCCCCCCACCCCCACCCCCCAAAAACCTAACACCCCCCCCCCCCCCCCCCAAAAAAAACCTAAAAAAAAAAATATAAAAAAAACTAAACACCCACCCCCACCACCACCCAAAAACCTAAACCCCCACCCCCTCGGCAAAAAAAAAAAAAAAAAAAAAAAAAACAACTTTTTTTTGGCGTGGGTGATGTGGGGGGGGGGGGGGGTGTTTTTGGTGGTGGTGGATGTTTAAGTTTTTTTTTTTTTTTAGTGGGTTTTTTTGTGTAGTGGGTTTTTTTAGGTTATTGGACACTTGTCACTCTATAAATCCTTCTTACACTTCTTACAATTAGGATCCTTTGTATTTGATCCTAATCCATATAAATACATTAGCTAATTTAGTAAAGATAAATTGATTGAACTTAATTTAACATGGAAAAACCGGTTTAACCATAGTTTATGCTTGCATCATTTCTTACAGAGTCAATCTCAAGGAAGAAGTAATCCAGATTCTCGAAACCGAAGGCCATCTTCATCATCTGTTGTTGGGGGATTAGCTCCTTTGGGAAGGTGATTATAATTATCAACATGTTAATTTACCATATCGTCTAATTACATTTAGTTATTAACAATATTTATATGTTTTCCTTACACTAGACAAGGTCCCGGTTCTCAAACATCTGGTAAGCATTACTACTTCTTTACATTATTTCTAACAATTTTCATCTATAGTTTAATTAATGAATTTGTTAATTAAACAGAGCGAAGAGGAGGTTCCTCAAACTCTAGCTACAGGGGTGATGATTACAACTGGAGATATGAAAATGATGATAGTTCAGAGGATATTAGCCGTGCCTCAATTGCCTTGGAGAATCTTCAGTTGGACAGAAAGGCTCGAAACTTGACCACCTCTTGGCGGTTTGTCTTCCTAACTCTTTGATTTTTATTTTTATTTTTTTTAAATACCATTGAAGAAAAAATAACCCAGACTGAACCCGTTTTAAGTAAGTTGGTCAACATGCCCACATTTAGTTTTGTTACACCCAAACTACATAAAATTGTATTCAACTTTACACGTTTTGCTATTGTATGTATCGAACTAACAAACTTACCTTTTGATGTATAAAATTTCTACTATATAATTCTATTGCATGTACCCGATTTCTCAGGCAGCAGGTAACGGGTAGCTTCTTTATTTATATTTTATCATTTATGCCAGATTACTTCTAATTTTTTTATAATTAGAAATCAAAATTCAAAATTCAAAACAATAAAAAGGAGTATTTTACATATTTTGCGGGAAACCTAAATCCGTGTGGGAAATCACTCGAGAAAATATTCACGGTTCATCACTTTCAAATCCACCTAATGTTTTTATTAGAAATCCCGCACCGCTGCAATTGCAGCTATTCCCATAACCGATGATAATCATGGTGGCCTGAAAGTCAATTTAGGGAAACTAGCTGCCGTTGTGGTTGGAGATGTTGATGAAATAATGGTGATTCTGCTGTCCTCTTCTACGCATACCATTTTAGAGGAAGAAAACGAATTAAAACCCTAGAGAATTTATAGCAACCAAAACTGATTAATCCAACCTAATTGGTTAGCCTCTTTAACGTATGAGATTAGTTGGTGCTGGTGGCCGGGTTCAAAATCGAAACCTACACTTTCGTGGGCCCGCATGGACCATCAATCACATACAAAAATCTCTAGGGGTTGGGCTTATTTCCGATTTGCTGCCACTGGTGGCAGTCGCTGCTGGTGGTCGTCATCGTTTAAAAGGTAAGTTTGTTGGTTCTGTACATACAATAGCAAAAGATGCAATAGCTTAATACATTTTGTTGCAGTATGCCCTTTCGTTATCTTCTAGGGTGTTTTATTTGGTGACTTTTACTGAATAAGATTCATGGTGACTTTTACTATAGAACTATTTCTGTAAATTTATGTAACATAATCGGTTGTAGTCATGTACAAGTAGCTAAGGTTTTGATATGCATGGTGAGTTGCACTCTTGCACTTTGTAAGTTTGATTTGAACCTTCATTGCTAAATTTTGTGCAGGCATGGTGGGGATGACCGCAGCAAAGACCACATGTAAGATACCAGAGAAGGTGTAGTTTGTAGCAGACGATAATGTATGCCTTACCTAATATATGCGACAGCCGTTTCATAAAGAACAAAAGCGCATGTTTCATTTTTCATGTTTTCTGTTGTATGTTTTAATGCCTTGTTAGCGTGTTTCTTTAATTTCGGTCGATCTTTTTTCTGCCCTTTGTTTTGAAGGCTGGATATGATTTAGCATGAAAACACGTGTTTTGTGTGATTTAATTGTAAATTTTACTGCAAAGTTTACATAGTTTTGTGTTAAAATCTCAGTTTTTTCCTTCAGAAATGGCAAATCTTATGTAGTGAACCTATAGCTCTTGATGCATAGATAGTCATCAAATCATGGTTGTGTTTAAAGGACCAGTTGTACTTTAATGATTTCGTTCCCTCCTGTATAACATGTAGCCCTACATTCGTAATCGAAGTGTCCTTGAACTAAAAACTAATCATTATTCGAGATTAGATAAAAGAGTTAGATTGTGAAACTAAATATTCAAGATTATATGAAAAAGCATCAAAATCCCATTCATTATCTATCTATATAATTTAATTAAAAATCATTGTTCAGTAAATTTATCACCCATTTTTTTAAAACCTTCCAACATCTTATTCCTTTTCCCATAATAATTTAAAGATTTACTTTATTTTTCCTTAAATACAAGAATTCACTATAGTTTTTCTTAATAATATATAGATAACATATAAGGATAAGGAATATGATAAAGTGATGTTTTTAGATAGTATTCTCAATTTTAAGGATTGAATGAGTATAAGGAATAAAATGTGAAGAAAATAAAAATATTTTGTAGAGATAAAAAATGTTCGTTAAAAAAAGAGAGAGATAAAAGACGCAACTTGTAAGACATAAATTTAATGCTTCAATACCATTACTTCAATATCCCAAGGACAACATTCATAATTTATATAAAAAAATAGTTTTATTATTGAATTAATAAATTTTATTAAACATAACCTTCAGTGCAGTGTCATAAGAAATACAAATAAATATTTTAGTAAACATAAGACCACCCGTAGTGGGGCGTTTTTTTTTTTTTAAATTGAAAAAAACGCCTAAAAACGCCCCTCCCCCCATTACATGGGGCGTTTTTTTTTTTTTTTTTTAATTTTCAAAAATTGGTTTCCGGCGTTTTAAATATAACGCTATGTACAAATTGGGGCAACCAATCAATGTTGAGCATTCTGACAACTTCCCACTTTTTGCATGTGTTCAACTTTGACCAACCAATCACCATCTCTTTGCTTTCTTTTTTTTTTGTTTAATAATTGGAAGGGACATTATTAGGTATTATTCCCACTACACCACTTTCGCAATAACGCCCCATGCTGACTGGGATGACACGTGTCGAATAATGCCCCATGGTGGGGGCATTATTTTTCTCTACCACTACGCATGGTCTAAGTACATAACCGTAGTAACCTTTTTTTCATTAATTATTTCAAAACACAATTACATTTAAAAATAACTTAGTTAAAAGGCAAATTTTAAACTGCTCTCAACCAAGGAAGTTTTTCATCGAAGAAACATACACATCATTTTCATCTTTTACCCATTTTGTAGGACGTGCCAGAGTCGGTAGATCATCCTTTTACTTCTTGCAGGTTCTCATTTGAAGTTTGGCTTGCGATTGCATTGTAGTGTCATTTATCTCCCGTTTACGCCTTTTCAATTCACGATACACTAAGTTTGCATGACAATGTTAAGGCTTCCAAGGCCTATTTGCTTTTGCCATGTTGGGCGATTTGGAAAGTGCTAAACAATCTTATTTTCAACCACAGGAAGGTGGTCGTTAGTTGTATTCTTGAGATAATCAAGGTATTAGGATTCATGTGGATTAACAGCCGATCCAAAGCTGAAATGAGTTTCATTTGGCTAGCTTAGGTGTTATTGGCCGGATGACTATGTATCATGTTGGTTGTTTCCGTTGTTTGTTTTAGCGCATTGCTAGTCCGTTTGCTTTGTTTAATGAAACGCTGTCTTAAAAAGGTAAAAAAAGATAAATTTTACACAACCTAAAATAAATCTTTAGTTTTCATTTTCTCTAGCTCAGGTGTTGTTGGCCTGATGACTATAAACCATATGATTCGTCAGAAAAGGGGATGATAGCTACTTTTTTATGTCTAACAGGATTATTAACCAATCATTGGATTTATTCAGGTCATTTTCCGCTAAGTGATTTATATGAATCATTAATTTTTCTTTCATGGAGTTTCTCCCTTATTCATATAGTGCCTTATTTCAAAATAAGAAAAAATGATTTAACCACAATAATTGCCTCAATTACTATTTTTACCCAAGGCTTTGCTACTTCGGGTCTTTTAAATGAAATACACAAACCCACAATATTAGTACCTGCTCTACAATCGGAGTGGTTAATAATGCACGTAAGTTTTATGATATTGAGCTATGCGGCTTTTCTTTGTGGATCATTATTATCGGTAGCACTTCTAGTCATTACATCTAGAAAGATTTTTTTATAGTTCTAAAAGTAATAATTTATTAAAATTAAATGAGTCATTTTCACTTGGTGAAATCCAATACAAGAATGAAAGAAACAATATTTATCGTGTGATTAGCCTAGGATTTATCTTTTTAACCACAGGTATTCTTTCATGAGCAGTATGGGCTAATGAAGCATGGGGATCATATTGGAGTTAGGATCCAAAGGAAACTTGTGTCTTTATTACTTGGATCGTATTCGCAATTTATTTGCATACTCGAACAAATAAAAATTTGCAAGGAGCAAATTCTGCAATTGTGACAACTCTAGCGTTTCTTATAATTTCGATATTCTATTTTGGGGTCAATCTATTAGGAATAGGGCTACATAGTCAGTGGTGGACCCAAGATTTTTTTTTCAATGGGGTCCGATGTTCAAAATTTTCATAACAAAACGTTAAAATTTTCGGGTCGGTCCATGTTCGGGTTGGGTCATGACCTCTTTTTGGTAAAGAGAGGGTTTTACCACTACACTAGGTTTCCTTTTCTTTCTATGGTGTCCACCTAATATTATTTATGTGGTCCTTATACAATTTAATATACAAAATCTACTAATTTTTTTTAAAAACATTAGGGTCCGGGGACCCCGACCCACTCTATGTGGGTTCGCCCCTGTATATAGTTATGGTTCATTTACGTTAATTTATAGTTAAATTCAAGAAAAGTTCTTAAGAATACAAACAGAATACAATACGGTGTATATAAAACATTTGTCTCAACCGGTGAGAACCGTATAAATCAAGTATATTGGGTAAAATTTTAAATTCATATATCATGTTGGTTGCTTTCGTTGTTTGTTCACTTTAAAAAAGAATAAAGCTTTAGAAAAATAAAAAAAGTTAACCAATTTTTCCCTTTAAAAAAGAAAATTCGAAATCATTAGAGAACGTGGGAAATGATCCAGAAAAACTCCGAGATCCAACACAACTTATTATCTTGCAACACTTGACAACCGCTAACTGGTCAGTCGTACCGCGAATCAATCCAGATATTTTGTTGCTGACATGTCAAGGGCATTCTCGGTATAAAAACCACTTTATCCTTCACCTGCATGGCGGCCCACACTGATTCAACAGACCTTTAACTCATCTCACACCACACCACGTGTCCACTCCAATCGTATATACACACGTTTTCACCCTCCATCCTACCTATTCACTATCGTGGCACATTCTGGACCCTCGCTTCCTCCACGTCATCATAACGATTATAATATCTTCTTAATTCATCAACCAGTAGATCCTAACCGTTCTCTGTTCTCGACGACGACGTTTTACAAACCCTAGATTCACGCTTCACTTGATACAAGTTTCTAAAAGTTCACAATAATTTGTCTACAGATTTGACTGAATTGTTCGTGTTTCAGCTGTGAGTCAAAGATCTGATGTTCGTATCTCCGTTATTCGCGTAAATGTGAGTGTTTCTGACTAATTATGTTATGAAATGAAATCATGATAAGGTTTTGGATGATTTTGTTAGGTTTGTTTACTGATAATTCACTAAGTATGTTAAAATATGAGATCATGATAAGCTTTTTGATGATTTTGTTAGGTTTATTTACTGATAATTCATTAATTCGTTGGATTTGTGATCTAATTAAGTATATTTGTTAAGAGTTGACTAGTTTTATGATGAATTGTGTATGAATGTTGTATACTTATGTTTGTTACTTTGAATTATTTTGAATTAGTGTGTTTTTGCTGTTGGATGATTCATCTGTTTGGAAGAAAACTAAAGGAGGTGAAGGAAGTGTGAGATGGAGGTGCGGTTAACGGTAAAAGGTTGTTTGGGGAAAGAGGAGTTGAGGATTAATGAGGATGTTAGTGGTAGCGATCGTGTAGAGTCGGTTAAACAGCAACAGCAACATGAAGGAGCTGTGATTCAGTGGGATAGGTTTTTGCCTCTTAGGTCTCTCAAAGTTCTGCTTGTGGAAGATGATGACTCGACTCGTCATGTTGTCAGCGCGCTGCTGCGTAATTGCAGCTATGAAGGTCTGTAACTATTGTATTACGGATATTAGTTGAATGTTACTTGTTTAGTGGTCAATGAACTGATAAAAATCGAGAAAGTCTAATTGTTGTATGCTTTGTATGTGATACTGTTGATTCCCACTTGTAATTTGAATGATCAGTATTCTGTTATGTTTTCATAGTTATTTGACCACATATGTGTTGCTCCATGTAGTTACTGCTGTAGCTAATGGTCTAGAAGCATGGAAAGTACTGACTGATCTCAACAAACAAATTGATCTAGTTTTAACCGAGGTAGTCATGCCACATCTCTCAGGAATTGGTCTTTTGTCCAAGATCATGAACTTCGTACCTTGAAAAATTCTCCAGTGATCAGTGAGTATTATTCCTTTTTTCATCAGAAATTTAAACTGCTATAAATCATACATTCAATTGGTACACCTTACAAATTTTGTGTGCAGTGATGTCATCTGATGACTCTATGGGTATAGTCTTTAACTGTTTATCTAAAGGTGCAGTTGACTTTTTAGTCAAACCCATTCGTAAGAATGAGCTTAAAAACCTCTGGCAGCATGTGTGGAGGAAATGCCACAGTGTGAGTTAATTGGACTCTGGCTTCTGGTTTTTTCAGGGTTAATGTGACTACAGCTACTTTATCTTTTAAACAAAATACATTAACAAAGTACGCGATATTATTTCCCCTTTTGCATTAATTTCTCGTGTTTTCATTAGTCTAGCGGTAGTGAGAGTGAGAGTGGTGTTGGTGCTCATAAACCTACCAAGGCAAGAAGCATTGAAATCTCTGATGATGATAGTGATAAGGATGATGACAGGAGCATGGACCTGATAGCTAAGGATGGAAGTGATGATGGAAGTGGCACTCAGGTAATTCTAGTAATCGGATGTAAATAAATAACAATGTGAATACATTAGAAATGAAGGCAGTGTCTCATATAAGTATTGGCATCTTATGGTAGGAGTGTGTGTATGTATGTATGTACATATCACAAATCAAAACTCAAATTGTGCTATTTCCACTATGATACCTAAATCTTATAGATATCCTCCTCATTTCACCAAGATTAAAACACTTATGTATTAGTTGTAGGATTAATGTCGGATAAAACCAACCAATTGTCCCTTAACTTTTTGCAGTGGTTATATCCCTTAACTTTTTGAGCTTGCATTACTATAATTATATTTGTTAATTAAAAAAAGTTGAGGGATATAATCGCCGCACAAGGACTAAACCACTTAAATGTTGAAAGTTTGGTTTTATCCAACATTAACCCTTATTTTTATATCAAAATCTAGGCCTCAATACTGTAAAATGATGCCACTAATATACGTATTCTTGGTTATATAGAGTTCTTGGCCAAAAAGAGTGGTAGAAGTTGAAACTACAAAGTATCAAAATCCCCCTGATAGCACTTGTGCCCAGGTTGTCCATGCAAGACCAGATAAAACTAGCACAAGAGAGCATGCTGGAGAGGATGATAAATTAGGTAACCCACCGACACATATTTTTATCAATATATCATGATTGTTTTTTTTGTATTCTCTTTTGGATACATGTATTTTATAACATACTGCAGATGCAATTGCGATGGGGAAAGATTTGGAAATAGGAGCCCCTAGAAAATTAGAAAGAACCATTGAGTCAAACTTGAAGGAAACGAGTGAA
Organism: Helianthus tuberosus; assembly: GCA_030545235.1. Taxonomy (NCBI): domain Eukaryota; kingdom Viridiplantae; phylum Streptophyta; class Magnoliopsida; order Asterales; family Asteraceae; genus Helianthus; species Helianthus tuberosus. Next base: position 173,958,126 of record CM060430.1, on the reverse strand, counting down.
CCAAGAACCAAGTCTACTAATAATGTTATGATCGGGAAATCAAATGCGTCGCCGAATAGTAAGTGCTCACTTGCCCTTGACCTCAGTTTGAAGAGACAACTAGACGTGGAGGATACTAATGTCAGCACCCATAAAAGAAATGTTCTAAAACAGTCTGATCTTTCAGCGTTCTCCAGGTACTAATATTGTCATCTGATTTTGTCTAGAAATTGTTAAATTCTAATGCTTGTTGTCATGCAGGTATAACAACACCACATCGAATGCGAATCAAGCTCCAACCACAAACGTAGGCAGCTGTTCGCCACTAGCCGTTACAATTAGCTCGGAAGCAGTGAACCCCATGAACATACAATCTAACTCAAATGGAGCCCCGAATCAACGTTCTAATGACAGTAGCACTCTTAATAACGATATGGGCTCAAGCACCAACAATGCATTGGATGGTGTGCCTAATCCTCTTGAGGGTGACAAGGCGGCACGGTTTCAAGTCCACCACGATGCCCACAAGATACAACAACAGCAGCAAGAAATGGCGAACCAAGATGATGGGTCATCAAGAAACGTTGTGTCTAATGGTTCGACTGCACCAGCTGAAACAAATTATGGAAGTGCATCAGGAAGTAATAGTAAGAGTAATGGTGAGAATAGAAACAGTGGTGAAAAGGGTGACAGCTATGCCGCCGTAATTGAAGGTGGTGATAATGGACTCGCTGAAAAGGGTAAATTTGGAAATATAAGTGGAAGTGGAGGTGATCAAGACCGATTAGCTCAGAGAGAAGCTGCCCTCAGTAAGTTCCGGCAAAAGCGAAAAAATAGATGCTTTGAGAAAAAGGTACGTTTTACAAATGACAACACCATTTTGTCCTTGTTTGACAACATTTTTTGTTGATTGTATTTGAAGGTGCGATATCAGAGCCGAAAAAAGCTGGCAGAACAGAGGCCACGTGTTCGTGGGCAATTTGTCAGACAAGGTGGGAAAGATGCAGATTCATAAGGAAGGGTTATATGGATTATGGTGTATGTATATGAAGATGTAGATATGAAGGGAACGTTTTCCATCAAGGACTCTTCAGAAACAAGTCTCATTCGTGCAAATGTGTTTCTGCTTTATAGAGTTTATTATTATTTTTATTTCTTTTAATGTATTTGATATAGTGTTTAAGTAAATGACACGTTTAGTTATAAGTCATGTAGATTCAATAAGTGTGTTGAACTGGTCAAGTTAACACAACACATTTTGCTGAATTTAGTTTAATGTATTAGAACAATTATAATTTATAACTATATAATCAACAAACATATGATGACATTCTTATTGGCGTATGCTTCTTAAGGGTTTAAGCCTTTTATGGTATCTGCCTAGAAAATCTAGGAACTGCAATTCAAAGAGAAAAAAAAAAAACAAAAGAAAAAAAAATCTGCAAAAAAAGCTCTTTTTTAAGCGTATTAAATATTTTGTTTTATATCTTACTCATTGGATAATTTTGTTTTATACTCATTGGATAATATTTACTTTACTTCAACTATATCAAATAAATATACTTTACTTTATTTCTATCAATTTTTTACTTTAGTATACTATTGTTGTATGGTGTTTTTAAGTTGTAGAGAAATTTTAAGGAGTTTTCTTCAAGCATATAGAATAAATTTATAAGAATTATAACTTAATAAGTGATATATCATTGTCATCTATAAAAAAAGGATGTTATTTTTTAACAAATCGATAAAATCACATAAAAGTTAAAAAATGATGTGACGGCAAATATTTTTGAAAAGTACTAATCTGAAGAGTAAAAGATGTGTATGGAAAATTTATAGAAACATTATGTGAGATAAGAGGGTGTGCTCAAAAAGTATAAGAAAGAAGGTTTACATGAGTGAGTGTGCTTTTAGGAAAAAATATATATAAAAAAAATAAAAAAAGTATAAGAAATAAGTATGGGTGCAAACGAGCAGAGCGGCTCACGAGCTACTCGAGATCGACTAAAAAGCTCGAACGAGCCGAGCCTTATCGAGCTCGAGCCCGAGCCCGAGCTTGAAATTTGGATCGATTAGATATCAAGCCCGAGCTCAAGCCTTGTATGTGTAGCTCGTTTAGGCTCACCGAGCCTTATCGAGCTTAGTATACTTTAGGGTTTAAACTATGTATTACTTTTTAAAGGATCTAGATATTCTTTTTTAATTGAGTTCTCAAACTATCGAGTTCAGCTCGAGCCGAGCCTTGGCTCATTAACAACCAAAAACGAGCTCGAGTCGAGCTTTAGCTTGTTTTAACTCGAGCCTTAGATGCTTGGATCGAGCTTTCGAGCCGAGCTCGAGTTTTAAGTTTTACTAACGAGCTCGAGCCCAAAATCTAAGGCTCGAATCGAGCCGAGCTCGAGCTTTAGAAAGTTGTAACAAGCCTAGCTCGATTAAGGTAAGGCTCGGGCTCGGCTCGGCTCATTTGCACCCCTCAAATAAGGTTTACATGAGTGAGTGTGCGTTTAGAAAAAAAAAAAACAAACAAAAATAGGCCGTGTAGAAAAGGCTGAAAAGAGCATTCTACATGGATACTCGATAGTGCATGTGTTTCTCTAAAATTTAGAGATTTCAACTTTCCACTTTAAAATTAAACGGATGGTTAGTCCTCTTTCTAGAAATATGTAACACATATATTTATTAAAAAGACATAAAACTAAAACCCATTTCATTTTATACTTCTTAGCATTAGCCTATAAGGTGTGGGGGATGACACCGGTCCGGCGACCGTCCCGGCTTGTCCACACCACTACCGATGAAGAGGATGTCCCTATCTCTTTCTTTATCAACATACATACATACATGCATCTTGTATATATTGATGTGGCTCATCACCCACACTCTAGACCCCAGTGGCGGATCTAGGATTCGCGCCAAGCGGTAACGTTTTATAAATAAGCGGTAACGAAATAGAAAAAACGTCAAATTTTTCCAAAATTTACACTACCGCGGAGCGTCAAGGGGTAGCGGGCATTACCCCTTGTTATACACTAGATCCGCCCCTGCTAGACCCATCACTTGGGACTAATCCTCCACACCCGATAACATGACTGCCTAATTGAAGGTGGAGGCCTATCTCCAAATGATGGGCTCCTCGACACCTTATAGCCTTAGGGACATCATTGTCTCTTCCCCATCATCATTCACAACTACCACCCTGCCATATGCAACCTTACAAAACTATGTCCCTTCAATCTATGGACAAATGGACATCAGCATCACTAATCATAGACATGCATAAAGTTTACCACGCGAGTAAATATATGAAAGGTAATTGTTGGTCACATAGAACAACAGTGGCGGACCCAGAAATTATTTGCTGGGGGTGCGGATAAGGTGTTCAATCATATTTTCAAGGGGTGCGGTCGGGTTTTTTTGCCTAAAATATACACAATTTTTTTTTCAAGGGGCGCGGCCGCCCACTCTGACCAAAGGGTAGGTCCGCCCCTGTAGAACAACCATTTAGGCGTCACACACATTTAGCATTTGCGTATTAATTAGTCAAACTTAACTAAACTTGACCAAAAGACATATTTTTAAAAATCTAATTACAATCATATTGTTTATACACTTTTCACTCAATTACAATTAATTATGTAAAGTCGTTTATAGATGTGAACATAAGTTATAAATTCGTATAATTTTCGAATCCCAAGTTATTTTCGTTAGTGATAATATGATTCATGATTCGGCACATAATATAAGAATATGAGGAACTACATATGAGGGTTTGGTGTGTTTTTGTAAGCTATATAAGAATTAAGAATCATGGTTAATGATTTATCATTTATATTTATAAATGAGAGTTGAAAACTAATCTAAAATCGTCAAACTAGTAGAGAATGAATTTGATGTAACGTGAGGCCCATTAGTGGATCCCCACATTATATTGTAGACATATTTACATTTTCTTGAATGTTTGATTCAACTTGACAAGCGAACATGAGATTTCACTTGTTGAAGGTAATTTTGTGTTTCTAGCTTTATTAATTAATACACTTGATGGCAACTTGTTATAGTAAACGAAGATTTTTTTTTTAAAGTGGTATGCAATAATACATATATGATGCCTATCATTTGACTTTGGGATTCACAATCACAACCATAACTTCACATGAGTTATATTCACCGATCAAAAGACGAAAATGTTTGTTTTTTTTTAATCAATTCAACTTTTGATAATTGTATTTTATTCTATTAATAACGAAAATGAAATTCATGGATGGTACCTTCACCATTTAAACAATGCCATCTCATGCTTACCATCTAGATATTTATTTTAACATTCTATTTTATTGTTTAATTTGATTTTCTCTAATAAACTTGACCATTTTAATGCACCCTTATATTAATCTTTTGTCAACATCCTAATATAAATTTTATTAAAATCTGGGTTTTAGTATATTTTTTTAGTATTGTAAACGGCTTTTGCAAGTGATTCATCAGTAACTTCAATGAAATATAATTAAGCATTTTGGCTATCCAATGATGATTGAGAGTAGATATTACCTTCTCTTATTTTTTTTTTTATGTTTGATCAAATAAATACTTTTTTGTATTGTAAGTGGTGATGTTTTAGTCAAATAAAGTATTATTGTATCGCTATCGGTTTTCACACGTTATTGGATCAACAACTTTAACGAAATATAATTATGCACTTTGACTACCTAACGACAATTAATAACAATTAATTGTCTTTTTTTTTTTTACGTTTATGCACAATATAATTATGCACTTCAACCATTCACCAACGATAAAGAATAAAAATTTACTTTTTATGTTTATGTTTAGTCAAATAAAGTTCAATTTTGGTATCATAAATTATAATGTTTGGTCAAATAAGAAATTTTTTGATATCATAAAATTTCATAGATGCAGCATTTTATGCTTTTTTTTAATTATATGTCATGTTTAAAAATAGGGTTATTGGATTTTATCACCCGTAACTATCGGCCTTTGGCCGTTGACACCCGCAACTAACACTTTGACACCCGGCACCCCCAACTTGACTTTTTGTTTGCACTGGCACCACTCAGTTAAATAATCTCTAACTTGGTTAGTTATTTGTCCGACGTGGCACCATTTTGCTGATTGTACATGCTGATGTGAATGATGAGGTGTTATGTCTCCTTCTCGTTTATAACACAGACATCCCAAATGAACCCTAATTCTCCATTCATCCCACATAATCACTGCAAAAGCTCCGATTCCCCCACAATTTCATCGATTCATCCCACAGAAACCCTAATCGAGATGAGTTCATCTTCCAATTCATCGTGGAGTGTGAACCGAACCCCTAAATTGTTCAAGGTTGATTTGGATGGAAACTTGTATTGTCATCATGAAGTTGTTGTTGTTCTTCGCATCGCTGGTCCTAAAAGTGTTCGACATGGTGATCAATTTTATGGTTGCCCTCAATGGCCTGTAAGTTGTTTACTTATGGATTGAACTTAAATTCTTGTTGAAACTGAGGTTGGTATATTGTTTTGTAGTTATCCGATTGCAAGTTCTTTATGTGGAAACAAGATTTCGACAAATTTTTCGAAGCACATTCAAACTGTAGTTCAAGTCCAGTCAGTTATCAAGAACTGAAAAATGAGAACTTGGAATTGCATAACAAGTTGCTACTAGAAGAGAACACGATGCTGAAAAGACAAATTCTTGGCAAAAAGTCCATGTGGAAGCAACCATTTCTGTTTACTATGTGTTTTGTCATTGCATTATGGATGTACATTCTGAACAAGTGATTTAATTAGGTTGTACAATATTGAAGTTATTAATGACAGTTGTTTAGTCTGTTTTGACCCATTTGTCATGACAGTTGTTTAGTCTGTTTTGACCCATTTTGACCAAACATAAGTGCAGCAAACAGCTGTCTGTTTTGACCCAATGTGCAACCAAACATAAGTGACCACACATCTGTTTTGACCCATATTAGTGATTAGGTAATCACCAAACATAAGTGCAGCAAACAGTTGTCACTTTTGACCCATTTGTCATGTTTTTGTGATAACCAAACCAAAGTGCAGCCAAACATAAGTGACCAATATCTGTTTTGACCCATATTAGTCATTTGGTAATCACCAAACATATATGTGCAGCAAACAGTTGTCTGTTTGACCCATATTAGTGATATGGTAATGAACAAACAGCTCCAAACTGATCAAATGCCACAGCTCCAAACTGATCAAATGACCACAACTGTTTTGACCCATTTCTTAAACACCTGTCATATACACAGACCTGACATATATATACCACAACTGTCAAATGACCAAATTACCCCTGCAAGCTTTAAAGCTCATATAACCCACTGCATATATATACCACACCTGTAAAATGACCAAATTACCCCTGCATGCTTTAAAGCTCATATAACCCACTGCATATATATACCACACCTGTAAAATGACCAAATTACCCCTGCATGCTTTAAAGCTCATATAACCCACTGCATATATATACCACACCTGTAAAATGACCAAATTACCCCTGCATGCTTTAAAGCTCATATAACCCACTGCATATATATATATATATATATATATATATATATATATATATATATATATATATATATATATATACCACACCTGTAAAATGATCAAATTACCCCTGCATGCTTTAAAGCTCATATAACCCACTGCATATATATACCACACCTGTAAAATGACCAAATTACCCCTGCATCATTAATATTAACTAACCAAAACATTACATACCACATTAAGTCATTACATTACATAGTTTCATTACTTAACATTAAGCCTACATGATTCTTGTCCAAAAGAGGCATTACAAAACACTAAATTGTCCAAACATAAGTTAAACATTCACCAACTAAGCACATCCTTCTCTGTTGCCCTTCCCTCTAGGTCTTCCTCTTTTAGCTGACAGTTTGCCCCCTCTTTGACTGGTGGGTAGGGGTGTTCACGAACCGATCCGATCCGAGCGAGGGTCTGCTCGAGATCGGATCGAATTAAAAGCGATCGGATCGAATTACAAGCGATCGGATCGGTTCGGTTCGAATTTATAAAACCGAGCATAAAAGTGGTGCTCAGGATCGGTTCGAATTTAAATCGATCGGATCGATTTCGATCGGTTTCGCTCGGTTTTTCTCAACACCTAAACATCATTCATCTTCGTTGAACCCACTTACTCAATCCTTTACATCACTGTAAAATTATTAAATCCAATTTACACATCATACATGTCCACAGAATCATCTATTTAGCTTTGTGAGTATCATTTATGCATTAGCTTTTGCACAATTTTACATCTTAATTTATTTCCAAAATCAACATAAGACAAAGTAAAGAATTAGTGAATCCAACATACACTCAGCTAAAAGAAATCACAAAGGTGTAAAGATAAACAAAGGCAATTGTGTGCTGACCAAAGAACGGGTGTGCGTGTCGGCTACCACCGTTTCTCTTTGCTGAACAGAGGTCCGTGACTGAAACTCGAACCGAAAAGAGAGTCACCACCACTGATGACGACCGGTGACTGTCTCCACCGCCATCAGCCGCCGGTGAAGTGAGGGTATCCAGGTGTGGGTGTGCGATTGTAATCGAAGAAGAAGGAGGGGAGGGTATAAAATAGGTGTCGGCTGGAGATTTTTGAGAAAAAGAAATAGGGTTTGGTGTGTGTATAACTAAATAATATACTAAGGTTTTTAGTGGGCTTGGGTTGCGTAAATGGACCTGTAATACACTAATATTATTTGGGCTTGTAATTATTTTGGGCTATTTGCTATTACCTTTTTTGGGTTTTAATCTATAAAATATAATACGAGCGAAACCGAGCGATCAACGAGCGAGCGGAGCTTTGCTCATGCTCGGATTGAATTTGAATCGAACCGATCCGATCGGCTCATTTACAAACTGAGCAGGAATCGAACGAGCATTTTTCGAGCGATCGTCGAGCGATCTTCGATCGTCGAGCAGTTTGGACAGCCCTACTGGTGGGTTGGCTGTTGAGTTGACTTGTCTGCTGAGTTGACTGCTGTTGAGTTGACTGTTGAGTTGACTATTGTGTTGACTGCTGTGTTGACTTTCTCTTCCTTATGTTCCTATTCTGTCTCTTTGATCCAGGTTCAACTATGAACAATAAAATGACATTAGTTAGCATAATTAGAGATCTACAACAAATGAAATAAAACACTAAATGCCCACCTGTATTGATGTTCCCTTTTTCAGCACATCTTCTCTTGTTATGACCTCTTGCTCCACAAATACCACATGTCATTATAACCCCATGCTTAGTTAGTTTTCCTGGCTTTTTAGGATCCTCATGAGGGTCTCTCTTTCTGTTCTTCTTAGGCCTACCAGGAGCAACTTTTATTGGAGGTGGATCCAGTGGATAATCAACCTTTGGCCAATATTTTTCACTTGGCAATGGAGGGATTGTGAAGTCATAGATCTTCATGTATGTATCTTTGTGGTAACACTGGTCCACATAATCTTCTGCATTCTTATGTAAAAACCCAGCCACAGCACACACATGCTTACATGGATATCCCCTAAGTTCCCACTTTCTACATGTGCAGGTTCTCTTATCCAAGTCAACAGATACATCATCAAAGTCTCTTACTTGGAAAACTTGATAAGATGAGGGGTACACTTCACACCTATAAGCTTTACTCTTGGAAAACTCAAGTTTTTCCTGTATATTAGGGCAGATGACAACATCTTTGGCAGCCATTTCTGTTTTTTTTTTTTTTTTTTTTTTTTTTGTCACTAACCTACTCATGATCTGAATTCTGATATCCTCTAACATGTGAATAATATGCTTTGACCTTGCATTGATGATGTAACCATTGAATGTTTCTGCCATGTTGTTCACTATTACATCACATTTAGTGTGAGTTTTCAAGTAGCACCTGTTGAAACAAGTTTTATCCTGTTTCAATAATGCTTCTACTGCATCAGGGTTGATTGATCTCATCTCATCAAGTGCTTGAATGTACTCAGGTTCACAATAAGCCCTTGTAGCTTTCCAATATAGTTCCTTCAACTCCTCATCCTTGAATGTCTTGTGCCAGTTAGCATAGATGTGCCTTGCATAGTTTCTATGCTCTGCCCTTGGCCATATTAGTGCAACAGCATTCAATAGACCCTGCATATGAATATCATAAGTGTTAATACTTTGCAGAATATAACAAAGGTATTTCTAGTGATCATCATAGAAAAGTGGTACCTTCTACTGATCTGATATGAATGTCCATGCTTCCCCACCATCATTTATTCCCAAACACTTCCTGAGCTCTTCCATGAACCATTCCCAACTATCATTGGTCTCCCCTTCAACCACTGCCCATGCCAAAGGATACATCTGATCGTTAGCATCCCTACCAACAGCAGTTAATAACATTCCCCCAGGAATGTCTTTAGAAAACAACCATCTAAACATAACACCTTCCTGCATCCGGCTAAAAATCCTTTTTTGACACCATCAAAACATACAAATAATCTAAAGAATGTTTCACATGTGGCTGTTGGATCTAGATTGATAAAACCTGGTGGTGCAGTTACAAGAACAAACGTTGATGTTGGATTTGTTTTCTTCAAAATATCCATGTATGCACCAATTTTACTATAATGATCCCTCATTGATCCATGCAACTTCTTATAAGCACAAGATTTAGCCTTGTAAGCTAACCACTTAGTAATTATGACCTTATACTTCTGTTTTACAGCCAATACAATCTCCTTAGCTGACCAATTGGGCTTGGATCTAAACAATGGTAGGAACTCATTAGCTATAAACCCTGCTGTTAATTGTCTGTTCTTTATCATGTTCCTTTGGCAAGAATGTTTATTCTTCACTCTTTTAACCATATAAGACTCCTTACCCTTATGCAGTGAGTACAATAAGAAAAATGGACACCCTTCTATACACTTGACAACTATACGACCACAGTTGCCCTTCTCACTCTTAGCAAGGATCAAATTCCTACCATTAGTCACTGAATACCTTCTCACTGCCTCTTTGAAGGCATCCCTTGATGCAAACCTTGTTCCTACCTTCCAAATGAATTTCTTCCAGTTAGTTTGTTCAGTTACAGATGGAGCAGCTTCCTTATACTTCTTACCCCTGATATAATCGTCCTCACTTTCACCAGGTGTAAGAATGTCACCATCTGATTCCTCGTAGCTACTGTACCCCTCTATATGTGCACCCACTGCATCATTAGTTTCATGCAGCTCTCCCTCTGTTTCTTTCTCCTTTAAGCATTCGTCAAACAACTTTTTTTTTGGCTTGACAATCAACATGAGTAGCCTTTCTAACTGCATCTTGTGACTGTCTCCATTCCAAGTCCTCTTTATCAGACTCAGAACCGTTTACCTCTTCTAGAACCTCCTCCTCATCATAATCACTGCTTGGAACTAGGTCATCAATATCAGTATAATCATCCGACTCTCCTGATCCAGCTGATTGTTTATACTCACTGTCATCACTATCACTTCCATATTCTTTGTCTATATCCACTGAAACCCTATCAGTTGACCTAGGAGACTTTGTGAATTGGGCTTTTTGCTCATTGGGCCGGGGAGATGGTTTAGTGGGCCTGGAACAGGAGTGGGCTTCATCTGCCAATATTGGACCTGGTTGGATCAGGACTTCCATAAATGGTTCATTCCATGTCATAACCTTACCGGCCAAGTGCAACACATCTTTATCACTCTCAAAGTGATAAAGTCCCCCATCATCAGCATCCAACCCATACATATGAAATTTTCTAGAACTGTAGAAACCGGATTCCATGGCATAATTTACAAGTTCAAAGTAAGAAATGTGGTCTACATCTACTCTAACAAGCTTTGAATCACCTCCTACATACTGTGCTTGACCAAATCCTACCTCAGTGTGACCGCCAATCCATAGCATAACATCTATTGTTGAAGACATCTCAAATAAATGACTAATTTCAAGAACTGTTACCTTAGAATCGACAGATTAGGGCTCCATTGTCTTCATGTGATGATCGCGATGATTAGTGAAGGTGATGACTGTGATTATGATGTAAGTTAGGGTATATAAATGAGACATAACACCTCATCATCCACATCAGCTTGTACAATCAGCAAAATGGTGCCACGTCGGACAAATAACTAACCAAGTTAGAGATTATTTAACTGAGTGGTGCCAGTGCAAACAAAAAGTCAAGTTGGGGATGCCGGGTGTCAAAGTGTTAGTTGCGGGTGTCAACGGCCAAAGGCCAATAGTTACGGGTGATAAAATCCAATAACCCTTAAAAATATGTAAAAGTAATATACAAGTTTCACGATATATCATACAAAAAACCTTACTTTTGTTAGTAAATCAGATTACAAACATACATATACAAAATCTCCGCTGATTTGTAAAGGTAATATACAAGTTTCACGATACATCGTACGAAACACCTTTCTTTTGTTAGTAAACATACATATACAAAATCTCCGCTTATTTGTAAATGTAATATACAAGTTTCACAATACATCATACGAAAAAACTTTCTTTTGTTAGTTACAAAATCTCCGCTAGTTTAAAACTAAAGAGTAAACTTCTAAAATAGTCCTTGAGGTTTGGTCACTTTTGCTACTTTAGTAAAAAACTCAAACTTTTTGAATCTGGGTCCATGTAGTTTCAATTTTATTGTCATTTTCATCCAAAATCAAAATCTAGTTAGATTTTTTAGTTAACATCCAGCTTTTTTGTCTTTTTCATCTCTTTTAATGAAGGGCAAAATAGTTTTTTAACGTTTTATTATAACAAATTAAAAAATCTGACTATTTTGCCCTTCATTGAAAAGGAGGAAAAGGACAAAAAAAAACTAGATGTTAACTTTTGATTTTGAATGAAAATATCAACAAAATTGAAACCACAGGAATCCAGATTTAAAATAGAGTAAACTGTAATTTTACCCCTTGAGGTTAGGGGTCATTGGCATGTCTACCCCCCTAAGGAAATAATTGCAATTTTACCCCCCACTGTTCATTGTTATGTCGCAACCTTACCCCCTGTTAACAGTCAACGTAGAGGGTATTTTGGTAATCTTACCCCATATTATTATTATTATTATTATTATTATTTATCATCATATTCTTCAAATACTGCTGGAGATCCACAAGGGTTGTTAAGTCATCATCTTCTTCTTCAAAATAAGCCCAACAGATCTGAAGATGTCGCAACCCCCGATCCCTGATCCCCGGGAACGGGCGGACGCGATCACAGAGTTTTGGTGGTATCAGTTATTATTTAATCTTGCAGCGGAATTTACATCAGGACCGTAGTTAGGAAATATTTATCAGAGTAAAAACCACCTCTTCTAATATTAATAATCACATGGGTAAAACCCAAGTTTCTTGTTACAATACATTTATAGGGACAAACCCTATTTTATTGAATTTAAAACATCGTTTATTAGGTAACTTTTATAGCCACATTTTCCCCAAGCCTTCAGTGCTCTCCAGCTGGCTTTTTTACTAATTGGCTTTCACATTGGGTTACCTTAAACGCGTTTTAAAAACATTTGTCAGTGGGAAATACTGGTGAGTGAATCCCAATTTAATCAAGTTTAATTAAAAAGCCACAGTGAACAGTATTGAGAGCGATCACATTGTTTATGTCTACACAATTACTCCATTTGGTACTATAAATCCTGACTTGTGGGTCATATTACCCATTGGCTAACTCATTGTCCAATGGTAACGTATTATCATCCAGACTTACTACTCACAAGTAGTACAAATTTTGTATACAAAACCCCAACATACCGGCAGTAATTGAAGAACTACAAAGACTCAATCACTGCTAAATTTCATAGTAAAACATTTAAGGTTTGGTAAAACATTACCAAAAAGATTATCAAAAAGAGGATAAACTCACTTTGTTATCTTAGACTTCTCGTAAGGGTTTCCTGGATATAATCTATAATTTATACAAATGTACATTGGTTAGTATCATAACCCTTTGAAATTATTAATGATACCCTCCCCGAGACGGTATTCCAACAACTACGTCAGGCAGAACCACGACAGTTGTTACGGAACCCTAAATCAATCGGGCAGCGTAACTATTACGAAACTGGGGTTATAATACTTACAACGGAGCAGAACCTTGCTAGTTAGGGGTATAAAACCCGACTATATTGCCTCTTCTACAGAAATTGTGATTTGAGAATTGAAATGTGAGCGACGGAAAACGAAAACTGATGCCTTCTATTTATAGTTGTGATATATGACTTTCAGGCGGCCCGCGTAAGGTAAGGCTAAGCCTTACGCGGCCCGCGTCAACACATGGTCAACCTATAGCTCATCCGGATCACCACTAGACTTGACACGATGTTGACACGTGTCAGCTCAGGATGCATCCGCGTTTGATGATCTCTATCGGCCCGCGTAAGTGTAAGCTTAAGCTTACGCGGCCCGTATCAACTTAAGAAATCAATGAAGTCCGGTCTACACCCTTATACCGCCCGCGTGAGTTGTTGGGGTGGGTCTACGCGGCCCGCCTCAACTTAACATTTTCAGATTTTTATTTATTTTATATGTTAGAACCTAATTCTCCCCACCTTATTTTAGAACTCGTCCTCGAGATCTACTGAAACAATTGCGGATATTTCCTTTGCATTTCTGTTTCGAGTTCCCATGTGTACTCTGGTCCTCTTTTGGAGTCCCACTTTACTTTGACTAGAACTAGTCTTTTGTGTTTGAGATTCTTGACTTTCCTGTCTTCAATTTGTAGAGGTCTTTCTACAAACTTGAGTTGTTCATTTACCTCTATATCCTTAAGAGGTACTATCAATGATTCATCAGCTAAACACTTTTTGAGATTGGATACATGAAACACATCATGTATTCCTGCCATTTCCTCTGGCAGTTGTAGTTGATAGGCTACAGGTCATATTCTTCTAATAATCTCAAAAGGTCCAACATACCTGGGACTTAGCTTTCCCCGTTTGATGAATCTTACTACTCCTTTCCAAGGAGAGACTTTCAACAATACTTTATCTCCTACTTGAAATTCCAATGGCTTGCGTCGATTATTAGCATAACTCTTTTGCCAATCACGTGCTGCTTTCAGTCGTTCATTGACTTGAATAATCTTGTCAGTTGTTTCTTGTACTATCTCAGGTCCAGATAGTTGCTTTTCCCCAATTTCTGCCCAACAGACTGGGGTTCGACACTTTCGTCCATAAAGTGCTTCGAATGGTGCAGCATTGATACTTGTGTGATAACTATTATTATAAGAAAATTCTATTAAAGGTAAGTAATCATCCCAATTACCTCCAAAGTCAATTACACAAGCTCTAAGCATGTCTTCCATTGTCTTAATTGTTCTTTTGCTTTGTCCATCTGTTTGTGGATGATAAGCCGTACTTAATTTTAACTTAGTTCCCATAACTTTTTGGAAACTTGACCAAAAATGAGATGTAAAGCGGCTATCCCTATCAGAAACAATTGATAAAGGAATACCATGTAAAGAAACAATTTCATTTACATACAATTTAGATAATTGTTCCACACTAATTGTTTCCTTCATTTGTAGAAAATGAGCTGACTTAGTTAGTCTATCTACAATCACCCAGATTGTATCATTTCCTTTCCTAGTTTTGGGTAATTTAGTGACAAAATCCATTGTTATCAATTCCCATTTCCAAACGGGCATTTCTAATTGTTGTAACAAACCTGAGGGTTTCTGATGTTCAGCTTTATTTGTGAACAGGTCAAACATTTAGAAACATAGACTGCTATGTCCTTTTTCATTCCTATCCACCAGAAATTTTTCCTTAAATCCTGGTACATTTTATCACTTTCTGGATGCATCGTATACTTAGACTTATGGGCTTCTTCTAATATACGATGACGTAGATTTCCTAATTTAGGTATCCACATTCTCTTTTCATGGAATCTCCATATTCCATCTGTTCCTTGTTCTAATTCTTTTAGCATACCTTTTAATTTTTCAGAATCATCCTTGATTACTGATTGTTGTGCTTCTCTTATTTGATCATTTAAATCTACTTGCAGATTTAATTTAAGAGAGCGTACCCTTTTTGGCTTTTCATAATATTTTTGGCTTAAAGCATCTGCTACTACATTTGCTTTTCCTTCATGATACTGGATATCACAGTCATAATCACTAAGAAATTCCATCCAGCGTCTTTGCCTCATATTCAACTCTTTTTGCTTGAAAACATACCTTAGACTCTTATGATCAGTGAATACAGTAAACTTACTACCATAAAGGTAATGTCTCCAAATCTTAAGAGCAAAAATTATAGCTCCTAATTCTAGATCATGGGTTGAATAATTTTCTTCATGGTTCTTAAGTTGTCTAGATGCGTAAGCTATAACCTTTTGTCGTTGCATCAATACACATCCATAACCTAATCTGGAAGCATCACAATAGACTACAAAATCTTCAGTTCCTTCTGGTAATGCTAGTATGAGTGTATGGGTTAATCTTTGCTTAAGAATTCTAAATGCTTCTTCTTGTTTGAATCCCCATTCAAACTTAACAGATTTACAGGTCAGCTTAGTTAAGGGAATGGCTATTCTAGAGAAATCTCGAATAAATCTTCTATAATAACCGGCCAACCCTAAGAAACTTCTAACCTCAGTTGGTGATTCAGGGGTTTTCCATTTAGTAATTGCCTCGATTTTTGTTGGATCTACATGAATTCCTTCATGATTAACTAGGTGTCCAAGGAATTGTACCTGTTCTAACAAAAATTCGCACTTTGAAAACTTAGCATAAAGCTTTTCGTTCCTTAATAAACTTAAAAGTGCGTGCAAATGCTTTGCATGATCTTCTTTACTCTTAGAGTAAATTAGAATATCATCTATGAATACAATTATGAATTTATCCAAATATGGCTTACATATTCGGTTCATCATGTCCATAAATGCAGCTGGGGCATTGGTTAAACCAAATGGCATGGCAGTAAATTCATAATGACCATACCTTGTTCTAAATGCGGTTTTAGGAATGTCCTCTTCCTGTACCTTTAATTGATGATATCCTGACCTTAAATCAATTTTAGAGAAAAATCGAGCTCCTTGCAATTGATCAAACAGATCATCAATTCTGGGTAATGGATACCGATTCTTAATCGTGACTTTGTTTAATTCACGGTAATCAATGCACATACGCATTGATCCGTCCTTCTTTTTAACGAACAATATCGGCGCTCCCCATGGCGACGAACTTGGTTGTATAAATCCTTTCTTTAACAATTCATCTAATTGTTTCTTCAATTCTTGCATTTCAGCGGGTGCCAATCGGTAAGGTGCTTTGGCAATCGGTGCTGTTCCTGGTATTAAATGGATTCTAAAATCAACTTCTCTATCCGGAGGTAGTCCTAGTAATTCTTCTGGAAAAACATCTGAAAACTGAGATACTACTGGAATATCTTTTAAATCCTTTCCTTTAGTGTTAGTGATTATAGAAATCAAATACACTATAGAACCTTTTCTTATACAACTTGCAGTTTTCATCACAGAGATAAATTTAGTAGACCTAGAAGTTTTATCTCCTTTAATTATGATCATTTTACCTTTTGGTGAATTTACTCGAATTAACTTTTGATCACATAAAATACTGGCTTTATTGGCTATTAACCAATCCATTCCTAAAACAACATCAAATCCTACCAGATTCATGGGATATAGGTTTGCAATAAATTTCTGATTTAAAATTTCTATGCTTGTTTCCTGCAAGATTTCAGAAATACTAACGGTTTCTCCATTAGCTGTCTCTACTACGCATTCTTGTGGTAGTTTAGTTAATGACTGATTTAGAAATTTGCAAAATGATGTATTAATAAAACTTTGGTTTGCACCAGAGTCAAATAATACTTTAGCAAAAACATCATTAACTAAAAACGTACCAGCAATGACATCTGGAATCATCTTGGCTTCATCTGCAGTCCAAACAAATGCTCTAGCATTTTTAATATTCTTGTTGTCTGTAGCTGGAGCTAATTTTGGACAGTTTGGCCTGATATGACCTTTTTCTCCACAGTTGTAACATAATCCATTACTGATTTTCCTTCTGCAATTTTCTTCTTTGTGTCCTGGCATCTTACAATGATTGCAGAGAGTGGAGCATTTTCCCGAATGCTTTTTCTTGCAGACCTTGCAGTATGTTGCAGAGGTAGAACCCATATTCCTACGATTGTAATTTCAGGAACGGAATTCTTGTGTAAGCCTTTGAGTTAAGTTCCTCCTCTGATCCTCTTCTCTAGTACGGACTAATTCATCAGTCAAGGTATTTGTTAATTCTACTGCTTCTTCTATGGTTTGAGGTCTAGCTGCCTTGACTATGTGTCTAATCTCTCCAATTAATCCCCAAATATAACGAGAGATTAATACCGGTTCTGGTGAAGCAAGAGTTGGCACTATTCTAGCATATTCAAAGAATATCTTAGTATATCCCTTAGTATCCACACCAGTCATCCTAAGGTTTAGAAATTTTTTTGCTATCTGTTCCTTCTCATTGGGTGGGCAGAATTTTCTTTCTACCTTGTTCTTAAATTCTTCCCATTCCATATTGTAGGTTTGATCACTTCCTCTTGTCTGGAGGATAGTGTTCCACCATTCTAGTGCTGCATTCTTAAACAGATTAGAAGCAAACAGTATCCTATCTTCTTCAGCACATTTGCTTATCCTTAAGACTGCCTCAGTCTTCTCTATCCAGCGTAAGGTTGCAATGGCCCCTTCATTGCCCAAGAATTCCATTGGTTTACAAGACCATAATTCTTTATAAGAACAACCATAAGGCATGGTTCTTCTTCTTTTGGGAATAGGCAATTGAAGTACCGGTCCATTGTTTACACTGTTTTCTGGTTCAACAGGTCGCTTACTGCTATGTTTACTTTTATTATCAGCATCTTTAACAGTTTGGAGAATAAATGGCATTTCATCTATAATTCCCTGTGCCACTATGTGTTGGATAGCACTATTATCCACTTGGTTTCCATTGTTTATTGATGCTCGGATGTTCATTAACCACGTTAATGTTGCTCTGGTTATCGTTATTCAGATTCCCTTTATTTTCTTCGTCGGCCATCTGAATTTTAAACATTAATATCACAATTAATACTTAATATAGTTAATCACATGACACACAATCTAGCAAAAAACGTAGATCATTGCTACTATACTCTTTTCATATACTTATGCGTCTATTACACACTAGTATAGAAATAAAGATTACAATACCAACATAAATAAAATAGTAATATGCATCCGTACACACATATTTTATTTTATTTTATAATATTATTACTACTGCTTCCTCCATTCTCACATTTACGGATATGGATTCATCCAAAAATCCATATTGCATTCATCGTATTTCCATACGAGATGTTCTCCCACCTGACGCATTTTCTCACTGCTTTCTAAGATTTCCTCCCCAAAAGTCCTAAGTTCTTGGACGTTTTCTGCACTCATTGGGGGTGCAGGTTCTAGGACTGGGTTTGGAATCTGGGGTGCGGGTTCCTGATATGGAGGTAAAAGTGCCTGAAATTGGTAAGGATCTTCCAAGATTCCCCTAATGTAGTTATCATGGTAATAGGGATCTGAAGGGTCCATACCTGAATAGGCTCCTATAGGTGTGTCTTCGGGAATAGAGTAACGTTGCACATAGTCCCTATTCTCGTCCCACCATGGGTCGTAATTTGGGTCTAGGGGATTTGGTGCAGGTACCCTAGGAATTTCGTCAGGGTTAAAGTCATGCATTTCCACTTGGTTTTCTTGGTTTTCTATTTCCATGAGTTGTTCTGGGTTTTGTGGTTGTGGGGCTACTAGTTGTTCCAGACTTGGGTCAGCAGCAGTTGTAGCTAGAATATGGAAATTAGCTAGGCTTCTATTAAGCATATCTTGCGTATGAGCATCTGTCTCTTGCTTAATAGCTGCTAAGGCCCTTTGCTGTTGCAATTTTCGCATTCTCTTCCTACGAGCAAAAGCTTCTTTACTGAACCATCCTCTTTTCTTATTAGGAAATGGTTCCTCTGACTTAGCTCTAAAGGCAAATATTCCTTCCTCCTGATCAGCAGAATACCCCGAAAGGGCAGGCTGTGATGAGGTACCTTCACTCTTAGGTGAATCAGACAACTGACGACTCATTTCTGAGGGTCCTTGATCACTCATTTTGTAAACTATCAAATAGTCAAGTAACACATAACAAATAAATACAGTTATGCACTTATTTCCATAATTTTATTTCCTAACACAAATTTCAGAATTTTAAGTGTCAGTAGAACACTTCTTTGGCTCAGACCAGTGGTTAGGCTCTGATACCACCTTCTGTCGCAACCCCCGATCCCTGATCCCCGGGAACGGGCGGACGCGATCACAGAGTTTTGGTGGTATCAGTTGTTATCTAATCTTGCAGCGGAATTTACATCAGGACCGTAGTTAAGAAATATTTATCAGAGTAAAAACCACCTCTTCTAATATTAATAATCACATGGGTAAAATCCAAGTTTCTTGTTACAATATATTTATAGGGACAACCCCTATTTTATTGAATTTAAAACATCGTTTATTATTAGGTAACTTTTATAGCCACATTTTCCCCAAGCCTTCAGTGCTCTCCAGCTGGCTTTTTACTAATTGGCTTTCACATTGGGTTACCTGAAACGCGTTTTAAAAACATTTGTCAGTGGGAAATACTGGTGAGTGAATCCCAATTTAATCAAGTTTAATTAAAAAGTCACAGTGAACAGTATTGAGAGAGATCACATTGTTTATGTCTACACAATTACTCCATTTGGTACTATCAATCCTGACTTGTGGGTCATATTACCCATTGGCTAACTCATTGTCCAATGGTAACGTATTGTCATCCAGACTTACTACTCACAAGTAGTACAAATTTTGTATACAAAACCCCAACATACCGGCAGTAATTGAAGAACTACAAAGACTCAATTACTGCTAAATTTCATAGTAAAACATTTAAGGTTTGGTAAAACATTACAAAAAAGATTATCAAAAAGAGGATAAACTCACTTTGTTATCTTAGACTTCTCGTAAGGGTTTCCTGGATATAATCTATAATTTATACAAATGTACATTGGTTAGTATCATAACCCTTTGAAATTATTAATGATACCCTCCTCGAGACGGTATTCCAACAACTACGTCGGGTAGAACCACGGCAGTTGTTACGGAACCCTAAATCAATCGGGCAGCGTAACTATTACGAAACTGGGGTTATAATACTTACAACGGAGCAGAACCTTGCTAATTAGGGGTATAATACCCGACTATATTGCCTCTTCTACAGAAATTGTGATTTGAGAATTGAAATGTGAGCGACGAAAAACGAAAAATGATGCCTTCTATTTATAGTTGTGATATATGACTTTCAGGCGGCCCGCGTAAGGTAAGGTAAGGCTAAGCCTTACGCGGCCCGCGTCAACACATGGTCAACCTATAGCTCATCCGGATCACCACTAAACTTGACACGATGTTGACACGTGTCAGCTCAGGATGCATCCGCGTTTGATGATCTCTAGCGGCCCGCGTAAGTGTAAGCTTAAGCTTACGCGGCCCGTATCAACTTAAGAAATTAATGAAGTCCGGTCTACACCCTTATACCGCCCGCGTGAGTTGTTGGGGTGGGTCTACGCGGCCCGCCTCAACTTAACATTTTCAGATTTTTATTTATTTTATATGTTAGAACCTAATTCGGGCTCGGTTTTCACATACGGGGTGTAATATAAAACATATAAGGGTATTTTAAAATATAACAAGGTGTCGGAAATATTTATGAAAGTGTTGGTTTTACCGAGGGTTGTTACAGAAGATCCACAAGAACCTCCGTCGGCGAACAGATCTGAACCTCAGGGGCGACTCACCGTTGCCGGTGGCGACTCACCATCACTGCCACGCCACGCTACTGCTGGATTTTCAGACTGCCATCACTATCACTGCCACGCCGCCATCATCTGGACACTCCCCTGCCGTCGCTGCTCTCATTGTCGGTGGCGACTCACCGGACCGGTGCCGCTACTGCTGGATTTTCAGACTGCCATCACTGCCACGCCGCTAGGGTTTCGCACATCGTCGGAAACACAGGGAGTCGCCGGAGAACTACCCTGATTTGCAGTATAGATCTAGTGTTTCGCCTTTAGCCGGAGAACTACCCTGATTTGCAGTATAGATCTAGTAGTCCTTTATTGAAAATTGATGGATCTGCAATGGGGATTGTTGATAACAAGAATGTAATCAACACCCATATGGGTCGGGTGGTCCAGGGTGTGATCATAAAACCGATTCGAATGAAGAATCCTCTGTTTCGGAGCAGATGGAAACAGGGTTGAAGAATCCGAATGATTCGGGTTCAAGAAAGAGAAAAGGGGCAGCTTCTAAAGGAAAAGCTAAAGAAATTGCATTAGTTGTTGTTAAGGTAACAATAATTAAACAAAATTAGTTTATATTTATATTAACAAGTTATTTGATTAAAAAATGTTTGTTGTTGGATCAGGAAGAAGGAAATGATGAAATTGTTTCGTCGATTTTGTGATTTGTGTTGTGGATCTGGATTTGTTGTTGTTAGGGCACTTAGGGTTTGATGATTTGTGTAAATTTGATGTTGAATGAGTTATGAGAGTAATTGGTTGTAAGTGATTTGTGGATCTAGCTTCCAACAACCAGAATGAACTAATGATGATGAAGAAGAATGAACTGATGATGATGATGAACTTGATTCTTGATTTTTTTATATAATTTTAATAAGACAGGGGCAAAAACGACTTTTCACACATTATAACAGTCAAAACAAACGTTGACTTGACAGAATCTGTTAACAGGGGGTAAGGTTGCGACATAACAGTGAACAATGGGGGGTAAAATTGCAATTATTTCCTTAGGGGGGTAGACATGCCAATGACCCCTAACCTCAGGGGGTAAAATTGCAGTTTACTCTTTAAAATATTTAAATTTTAATCTAAAATAGCAAAAGAAACTTCAGGACTATTTTGACAGTTTATGCAAAACTAAAACTAAAAAAGTTATTATTGTTATTGAAATTAAAAGAAGGGAAGACATATGGATGAATTTACATTATAGACCAAGACAAAAAGCAGAGACGCAACAAGACAAATAACAAAAAATGATTAATGAAAATGAAACTCTCTCTCTCTTCTTGTCTAAATATTTTCAACTCTCTCTCTAGAGTCTGGTGAACTCTGTGTGTCTTCTAGAGAGGTAAACAAAAAAGAACAAATGGGTTGTTTATTCTGCTCTCACAAATCCAAGAACAAACCTAAATTTCAGCAGAACAAGAACCCACAAGATCAGATCTCATCAACTTCAGGTACCCACATCACAAAAGTCATAATTTTTAAATTCTATTCTAAACCCATTTTCAACATTGTTTTCTTGGATCAATTCAATTACCCCAATTCTTAATTTCTTCTTTGTTAACAAGGGTTTATTTTTGAAGTTCTTTATTTAAGTTAAAACTAAAAAAAGGGTATGCTTTAAGTTGAATAAAGAATTTGTGGGGGCTGATCTGATATGACCTAGTAAAATTAATTTTTGGGTAATTTTGTTTTTAGCATTTTCTTTAATCTGTTTATGGTTTTGAATATTGATTATCAATAGTGTTGCAAAAGTGGGAATACAAGAGAATTTGTGGTCAGTGTTTGATTAATCATTTGAAGGTTCTTTATTTGTTTTCATTTATTGTTATTAATTTTGTTGTGAATTATTTGTCATGATTTTTAATTAAATGAATCATTGGATTCATAGTGTAGGGTGTGGTCTTTGGTAGTAACTGTATACTTAATTACTTAGTGTTTAAATTCTTTCCCAAATTAGAAATCATAAGAATATGTTGAATACAGTTTTTGTTAACCGGATGCGTAAAGGTGGAAACTTTAAACTATTTGTGGTCTGTTTTGGACTTTATGATTGTTTATTTTCAGTGGTTTTGGTAATCTATTGTCTGCTTTTGAATCTTGTATTGAAAATTTGAAATTCTGTACTTTATTGTTCTAATTATGGATTATTTTTTTCAGATAAATCGAAGGTTAATTCGGCTGTTGGTGTACATAAAGAAGCTTCTAAAGATGGGGGGTCTACACACATTGCAGCACACACGTTTACGTTTCGTGAATTGGCGGCTGCAGCGAAAAACTTTAGAGCAGATTATCTCTTGGGTGAAGGGGGGTTCGGAAGAGTGTATAGAGGGCGGTTAGAGAGTACCAACCAGGTTTGTCAAATTTATCGAGTTTTATTTATAATTATTAGATCTCTTATGTGAATTAAATTCATTCTCCATGACTCCATTTGTTGACTCAATTTCTAGGAAAAAGAGGCATTTTGACTTTAGAGAGTCAATTCTTGTAGATAATACATATATTGGGTAGAGATAAAAATTAATCTTGTTACATGACACACTTTTTATGGTGAAGATTGTTACTTTTGACATGATATGTAGTTTTTACGAGTGGGATTTGTTGTCAAATGTCTATTTTAACCCTCTGATAACCGATTAAGCTTGGTGAAGATAATATTCTTTTAGAAACTACAGTATTTCATTTTGTGAAAGATTGCAAGTCAAATTACTTATTTGCCCAAATGCATCATTACACAATTTGTCAGCACTGATCTTGATCCATAAAATATATTTGCTAGAACTTTTAAGAACATCCGTAGTGGTCAAGTGAATGTGGAAAAAAAGCGTTGCCACCTCAGCGACACGTAGGCAAGAGGGGCGCTCACACACTTGTTTGAAGGGGTGTTCCACTCCCAATTTGCCCACGTGGAGCGCTCCACGCTAATTTTCTTCTACCACTACACATGGTCTAAGGGCATCTAATATATTTGACAAACAATTAAAATATTATACTAAACCTACATGTCAAGTCAACTGTTGCAATTTTCATGAGATAGAGAGGGTACTTATTGACGTATTAGTATAGAATTCATAACTTTCTTGAGAATTTAAAGAACATATACCAATGGAACTTGAAAACGGTTATTCTTGACCGCAAAATTCAACTATATAAGCCTATTTTATAATTCTATGATATTTCTGCAGGTTGTAGCGATCAAGCAACTTGATCGCAATGGTTTGCAAGGAAACAGAGAGTTCCTTGTTGAAGTATTGATGTTAAGCCTACTTCATCACCCTAATTTGGTTAATTTAATTGGATATTGTGCTGACGGAGATCAACGACTTTTAGTTTATGAGTACATGCCACTAGGATCGTTAGAAGACCATTTGCATGGTAAGCAATCAAACCTCAAAAATATATTTATCCTAGTTTATTGTTTTCTTCAAGAGTAAATTGCCATTTTCGTCCCTGAGGTTTGGCCACTTTTGCGACCTTCATCCAAAGGTTTGTTTTTCCGCATCTGGGTTCTCGTGGTTTCAAAATGTTGTCATTTTCGTCCCTGAGGGCCAAACCTCGAGGGACGAAAGTCGCAACAGATTGCCAAACCTTAGGGATGAAAATGGCAAGATTTTGAAACCACGAGGACCCAGATGTGAAAGAACAAACCTTTGGATGAAAGTCGCAAAAGTGGCCAAACCTCAGGGATGAAAATGACAATTTACTCTTCCTTCAAAGTTTATTTAGATTTTTGTAGGAAAATGTGTGTTATAAATTCCCAATTGATATGGACATTTATGCTTTATTAACACCAGAATCTTTTTATCTGTAGTGTTTCTCATATAATTATATAAAGAACCTAATTATTAAAGTTTTCTTGATTATTAATCTGTTTTACATCCAGATCTACCACCTGATAAACAACAACTTGATTGGAACACACGAATGAAGATTGCTGCCGGTGCAGCAAAAGGCTTGGAGTATTTGCATGATAAAGCTAGTCCACCGGTTATATATCGCGATCTAAAGTGCTCAAATATATTGCTTGATGAAGAATATAATCCCAAACTTTCCGATTTCGGGTTGGCCAAATTGGGGCCCGTTGGTGACAAGACTCACGTGTCAACAAGAGTGATGGGGACATACGGATACTGTGCGCCTGAATACGCAATGACAGGTCAGCTCACACTGAAGTCGGATGTTTACAGTTTCGGAGTCGTTCTTCTTGAAATTATAACCGGGAGGAAGGCCATTGACCATTCGAAAACCGGTTGTGAACACAATCTGGTTGCCTGGGTAAGAAACAAGCCGCTTTACTTTTACATAGGCATGTAAACGAACCGAACGTTCATGAACTGTTCGTGAACTTGTTCGGCGGGAAGTTCGTTTGTTTAATGAACGAATGAACATGAATACAATTTTTTTTTTCATTTAATTAGACGAACAAACATGAGCACATGTTTTGTTCGTTCATTTATGTTCATGAATGTCCGTTTATGTTCGTTCATTTACATACGTTTATGTTCGTTTCAATTTAAATACATAAGTAATATTTAAATGAATATTAAACATAAAAAGAACTTTCTAACTACCTATATAAATATAACTAATTGGTATCGAGCTTTCTAGTAATAAAAATGGGTTTTGCAATATCATGTTTAATCATTATTTGTATAAAAAATTACTTTATGTTTGTTCAATTATGTTTTTTTGTGTTGTTTATTGTTTGTTAAATTATATTTGTTTAAGTTTGTTTGTTTGTTTATGTTCATTAACATTCGAGAACTGATCGTTTACTTTTTAAACGAAGGAACACGAACATGCTCATTTTCTTAATAAACGAACATGAACAAAAAAATGTGTTCGTTGGTTCATTTACAGGCCTCTACTTTTACATATTCAAGTTTGTTAAGTAAAGAGTTCTACTTTGACTGCAGGCGCGCCCGTTATTCAAGGACCGTAGAAAATTCGGACAGATGGCGGACCCCACGCTACAAGGGCAGTACCCTGTAAGAGGTTTGTATCAGGCACTTGCTGTTGCCGCAATGTGTGTACAAGAGCAGCCCAACATGCGACCCGTGATTGCAGATGTAGTTACAGCCCTTACATATCTCGCTTCTCAAAAATATGACCCGCGAACCTACCAGTCTCAAACCACTCGTTCAGGCTCTTCTACCCCTAGAACACAAAGAAATAGCGATGCTTCCACCAGGTGAGGTGAACGATCGATATTTTTCTAACAAGAAATATGATCCTTTTGTGTTTATATAACACATGGGAATATGTTCAATGTTTGGTTATTCTTTTCAACTTTTTATATTTTGCCTTACCATTCTTTTTTTTTTCCTTCCACTTGAATTTTTGTGTTCTTTAATAAGGATTGGAGATTCTTGTAATTAGCAAGCTTTATATAAAAAGGGTAACAGTCAATTTGGCTTTAGATTCTTGTGAATTATGAATATATAGGTACTTAGTATAGACCTTTTTTCTTGTTTATGTACTTTACTAGTGAGGGCACTTTTGACTCGGAAAACTTGTCTTTTTTTTTTTTTTGGATTTGTAATTAAGGCTATGGGTTGTTTTAGATTAAATACACATTTTAATGGGTCCAAGTGGGGAAAAAGAGTTGGAATGAGCAAAGATGAAAATAGTCGCTCTATGCTCTTCACCGCATCACCTGACCACAATCGTCTCTTTGGAGACTTGGAGCGTTTTATAACCGTTTTTGAGTTCTTAGAGACTTAAGATTGAGTTACAAAATGCTGCTGATGCTTGAACATATTGTTGTTATTGATCATATTTTTTTTTTTTTTTTACATTTTGGTAATCTGATACATTTTTTTTTTTTTCTGGAAGTTGGCATTGCTAATGAAGTTGAATATTTATAGCAATTTTCTGAAGTTAGATGTTGCAACTACTTTTTTGTTATATATATGATAATTTTGGTTATTTGAAACTTTTTTTTTCTAGAAAGGTTGTTTTGACCCAAATATATGATCATTTTGGTTATTTGATACTTTTTTTTAGAAAGGTTGTTTTGACCCAAACTTATTATGGCGAGAACAACTGAACCTTTTTTAGAATTGACATGTTTTTACACAAACGTGGAATCAGGGCCGGCTCCATAGGCTTGTCAACCTATGCACGGGCCTAGGGCCATCAAAAAATAAGGGCCTCCAAATTTTTAGAAATTTTATATATATAGTATGTGTATTAGGCTCAAATAAATACGTTTATTTCAAAACTAAACTAGTTTTTCATTGAAGTAGCCTAAAGTAAATAGTGTTTAACAAAAAAGGCCTAGTTTCAAAGCCCATTTCATATTAATTTCTAGCTATTACAACACAACCATCGACCTAATTATCATTATTCGGTGGCCTAAAGCCCCTAAAATACAGCCGCAATCATCGTTCCCACTTCTCATCACAACCTGCTTTCAATTTCTAGGCTATCGGCTTTCACTAGACGAAAAAAGTAACCGTTATCACCCATGGCAATGGGTCCATCGGGATTGGGGGAGAGTTTATGGGTGAACTAGGGTACCCACTTCGTAGTTCGCTTAGGGTCTCCATAAACGTTGGAACAGCCCTACGCGGAATGACCTGTTAACTGAGTTGTAATGCCCGTTTTAACAGGCTAACTATTTTAAATGCAAAGAGGTCACTAAACTTAATGGACCAACGGTGGTGGAAAACTAACACTAAACATGTATCAAGAAATATATTTATCTGGTCAACATAAGGTTAATGATCTGTAACTTGGTAAACAACCTTAGTCAATTAACTTAACCCTAAACATATTTGTGGTTATGATCATTTATGTGCTGTGTGCAAGACCATTAGTTGAACGCTACACCTTGTTTGGTCTTAGTTTTCTTTATTTAGGAACAACTAAATTAATCAACTTTTTCATGTTTATATTTTATAAATAAGATTTTAGAAACGTATTCTGCACTCTAGTGTGTGGTGTACTATTTGTTGAAATACGCACTATCACCCTCCATCCGTCAAACATTTTACACAATAAAAGTATGGCTAAAGGCAACCATGTGAGAGGGATATTATTTTTTAATGGGGGCTGCTAAAGAGGCCCACCAAATATGTGAGAGGAGAGGGCTCCAAGCATTCGCCCACGCCTAACCAGAGGTGTGCGCCTCCACAGTGTGTTTACACGGTATGCTACTGGCGTATTTCTAAGGGGCTGTTTGGTAGCCTCTTAATGGTCATTAAGAGGCTATCTCTTAATGGAACCATTAAGAATTTTACCAATGAGAATGTAGAAGAATGTGACATGTGATGGTTTACCATTCAGAGGTTACCTCTTAACCATTCAGATTTGAGGTTACCTCTTATTCATTCAGAGGTTTTAAACCATTAAGAGGCTACCAAACAGCCCCTAAGGCCTCACATGAGCGCTTCGCGCACACATGGTGGCTTTTGACTACAAATATTCAAGTTATATAAAAACTTTTGACATGGTTTAGTTACCACATAATAATGAAATGAAACATTCCGGAACCATTTACAAGACATGGTTAAGACTTTCTAGGATACCTAAAAGTGCTGAACTTGACTATCATGTTCAAAATTTACCACCATCATATTTTTACCTCATATAAATGATCATAAATTAATGGATACAGATCCTCCTTCCTGTTCGGAAAGCAGAAACTTTTAAGCAAGATCAAAGTCAACAAGAAAAAAGAATTTGCTCAAAAGTCAAAGCTAGCAAAAATACAATACCATAATTCCCAATTTTCTTTTTACATTTCTCTTCAAACGAACTAGGGTCTTATTGATAACTAAAAATCAAATGGCTAATGAGCTACATGTAAGTTATAAATAATGTATCAAAGAAAAATATTACAGACAAAAATACCGACATTTCTCCTCAACCGTAAGTATAGACACATCGACTTCATCTACTTAGCATCATCAGCCAAAGACACTTGTTCCATTTGATCACCATTTTCATCTTCCTGCACAACTTTTGCATTTTGTTCATCACCAGCTATAATCACATGCGCCTACTCTATTACTGGTTTTTCCACGACTTTTGGACTTTGTTCCTCGATTGTAACCTTCACATCAGCCGGCTCTTCAGCTGGCTTTGCCTGTAATTTTCATTAAAAGTTTAAATCAAATATATTAGTTAAAAGGTTTCAACGTAGAAAAAATCCAGTGGTAAAAGAAGTAAAAAACATTAACCTTGTTCTTGTCACGCCACCCGAGCCCAAATGGTCTAGATAATAGACTAATCTTTCTTGGCGGTATTTCTTGTGAAAGTTCTTGACTTGTTCTTATCGCTGAAGAATCTTGATTTGTAGATCTACATGATATAGATCAATGGTTTTATTCTTTTACCACCAAGAAATGAAAAAAAAAAAACGAAAATAAACGTTTGCGGGTTGGCCCGAGTGATACCTCGGAGAAGGTTGTGCTTTAGTTTGACCAGATTGGTATTGCAAAGTTGCCTCCAACATTGTTTCTGCCATAACCACTCTCTTCTCCATTTCAGCAAGGGTAGCACTTGCTGTTTCGTACTTTTCCTGAACAATGCGAAATTTTTCAATAAAAATATTCAGTTATCATTAATAGGTAGATTATAATTATTATTATTATTATTAATGGATTAGGATCAAATACAAAGGATCCTAATTGTAAGAAGTGTAAGAGGGAGGGGGGGGGGGGGGGGGGGGGTGGGGTGGGGGTGGCTGTTTAGATTTTGGGTGGTGATGTAGTGGGTTTAATTTTAGGTTATTGGACACTTGTCACTCTATAAATCCTTCTTACACTTCTTACAATTAGAAGACTTTGTAGAATAACTTGACCCTATTATTATTAATTATTAATATAACAAAAGAGGGTGTTTTAGGAATAGTACCTAAGACACAACTTCTATTTTTTTATTGTTTATCTTTGCCAAATTTACAACGATGCCATCCAACCCATGGTTTTTTTTTCCTTTTTGTGTATCAACCCTTCAACTTTTAGCATTGCCACTTACACCACCTTAACTTTCTAAAAACTTTGTAAAACGTCATTTTGACCCTATCAAGTTTTACGTGCTTGTTTATATGTACGTGGGGAAAATATAATACGTTTAGCGCTTATTTTTAAATACGTTTTTTGTTGGTCTACGTTTTGTTCGGAAACGAGTCGGGTCAAATATAATACGTTTTCACTATGCAATATAAATTCGAGTTACTTTACATTTCGACTCAACCGCAACGCATGGTACCATTCTAATACGTAAAAAACACTATTTTCTTACATGCTTATTTTTAAGTACGTTTCGTTATAAATCCAAGTTGGTTTACTTCGACGTAAGTTTTCTCGGTAATGAGTCAGGTCAGATATAACACGTTTTCGTGCTTATTTTCATGTGCGTTTTCAGTTGGTCTACGTTTTGACGTACATTTTGTTCAAAAACGAGTCGGGTCAAATATTTGACGGTATAAGTTCGAGTTACTTTAAGTTTTGATGCCACCGCAACACTCGGCATGTCAAAATACTAGTAAACATATAAAAACTAACCTGAAGCACTTCAGTGGCATATCTTTGGGCTGCAGCGTCTTGCTCAGCGTATCTACGAGCATCTTCTGTTACCTTTTGCTCTTGCTCTACCCGCATCAAAACCTTAAGGAATAACAATTAAGCAATTACCATTAAAACCTGTATGTAATCAAATACTAATAAATTTTTATATTACATGAAGCGTTAAATTAAAACCTGAAGCATGGCACTCTCTTGTTCCTGCTTGTCAGAAAGGGCCTGTTGTAGGTCAGCGACGTTTTTCTCTAATTGCTCAACCTAATGAAATTTAAATCATGATGTGTGATATCAGAGTAACAATCTAAAAATTTGGAACAGTCAGAGAATAGCGACATTTTTCTCTAATTGCCCAACTTGTTGAAAGTTTTTGTAGCATACTTTTGCACTTAACTCTCGACGATTGTCCTCCTGGACCATCTCCATTAATGCAGTTTCCAACTCTTCCGCTCTGGAGAGAGAAGAGAACATTAGGCCAACTTTTAAGAATGGTTAAGAAATATAAGTAGAGAGCTAGAACGCAAAAAATGATTATAGCAAAAACTGCACGCTACATGTTCAATGTGGTCCTAAACGGAAATTGATCATTTAAGATTTGAGGGTATTCGGGAAGTGATTATATACACTATGGACTAAGCAGAAACAGATGATTAGCTGTAAAAAAGCAATGTTTGACTTGGCACACAATTTAATAAAAATCTTTGGCTTATAATAAAATACCTAAAATACCCCTTCATAAGAAAAGACGAGAGAAAACTAGCTGACCAATATCAAATCTCACGAATACCTCGTAATGATTGTTTTAATGGTAAATTAGATAAAAATGATTAGGATATTTTTCAGTAACCGAAGGTAAACATTATTTTTGCGACAACCCAATATGCAAAGTGTTGCATAAATATCTACCATCTTTTTGCACTATTTTTATGAATATACAAGTAGCCTATTGACCTGACTATGGCGGATCGTTTTTCCTCTAGTTCTTTGCACAGCTCATTCTTCAGCCATGCCATCTACAAAAAAAAAAGTCATTAACAACGGAATATACTAATTCATAGTTTACTCGTTAATATGGACATTTTGGTTCTCGATTGGTCTCAAAGTGGTAATATACCTGTTCATGAAGATCTGGAACAGGATTAATCTCTGAGTCTCCGTCTGTACTAGAAGATTCAGAATTAATTCTTGATAATCCACCATTTGTGATTTTACTTTCTGTTTTATTATCTTTGAAGCCATAGAGTTTGTACGACAAACCCTGGGAATCCCTCCACGTCTTTTGTCCCTTTGATCTTTCCTCATGAGCAGCTTGTACAGCTGGCCGATGTTTGTTTCTCAATTCTTGTAGTCTTTCCTCGTATACGTTTGGATAACCCATGCAAGCGGTCAATACAAGTTGACTGCTATCGAAAGTTGATCCGGCTAGTGACTGCAGCAATGTAACAGCATCTCCGGCATCTTTTGTTGTTACTAATGCAGGTCCTATACAAAACTGAACAACCTTAAGTTTCAATTTCTTAAATATGTCAAACAGAAAATAACAGAAAATGTACCATATAATTCCATTAAAGCTAGTGCTGTTCGAAAGAGCATGACGCGATTCCCTTGAAATAAAAGTACATCCCACACTCGAAGAACTGGACAGCAAGAAAAAAAAAAAAAAAAACAATAATAACAATTATTTATAAGCTGCAAATATTTTTATAACCCTTGTTGATTAATAGACACAAATGAAGTGTGGCTAATGAAACGAAGAACCTGACCACTTTCCCAGGGTAGTATATTCATAAATATCGAAAGGAACCATGGTCCGGAGACCCAGGCTACTTGGACTCCAAGGTAATCTAGATGGTTAACTGCATTAGATGATCAAGTGACATCAGAAACTATGAAATATGTCACATTAAAAGTTAAAAAACATAGATGATGTATGAAAACGAACCCAATTTAGGGAATCTCTCACGCACCAACTCCTCAAAAACAAGTTGATCAACCTAGGAATAACCACAGTGTAATAGATAAAATACCCTGCCTTATAATCATATTTTTAAACAGTTTATTTACTGTAGAGTCCAGACATGAGGCATTGTAATTTACCTGAGACTCTATCATTTCCTCTGAATAATAGCCTTCAAAATAATCATCAAGAATACCCAATAAAGCCCTGAAAATAAAATGTAATACTAGCTATCAGAATTATATTAACCTTTATGAGATACAAATATTGTAAGCATAGACAAGAAAGTTCAAACCCACCAAAATGCATTTTCTTCTGGCATCAGAAGCAACAATAAGGCTGCAAAGAAATTCATAGCCTGCACGCAATCCAACATATTAGCATTATGAAATTAAGAATATTTGTAAAATTGCAAAACAACAGTAGTAATCAGATGAGTTGTAACTTGTATGCTGACCTGGCAGTAGCCAACAGAGGGATTATGGCGAGCGTATGCAGTGAGTATACGTCTCAAAGCATCTCTACCACCCTCATCCAAAGCGGGATGACCCGGGAAAGTCCGAGGCAGATCCTGTAGAAAAACCCAATTTATACGATAAATAATTAAAAAATAAAAATTAGTAGGTTATGAAAAAGGTGAAAAAGTTTAGGTGATGACCTTCTCGATTTGCAATTTCCATTTTTCAGGTACATGCACAGAGTCCGCTGTTGGATTATTATTATTTGCTTCATCTACTTCTGATCGTTGATGGTCCACACTGTTATCATTCTTACTGTCATGAAGTAGAAGATTCTGATAATAATTTTTAACGTGTCTAGCCTTCACACCCACAAAAGCTTGCCAGAGCTGCGATTACAAGTGGCGAATTAAATCTAAAATCCAACACTATAATATAAATTGAAAATTTTCCACATCAACTCAAAATCCCGAAGTGTAATCAGATAACAAACATCGTACCTCTCCCCTAACCGCCATTGGCACTCCACCTTGAACAAGAAACTCCAACTCCTGTTTCCATGGAATTGACGATTCCAGTGAGCCATCAGTTGGGACACTGACGCCGTCAGTCGGCAAGACCTCGGGAATCGGGTCGGATTCGGATCTCTCCAGATCATAAAACTCATCTTCAGAGTCGTCTTCAGCTCCAGTAATTTTCTCTGTTTTTGTGGTACTAATCTTTTTCTTAACACGGGCATTCATCATATCTTCGATGGCTCGAAGTGATGGCCTAATCTGAGCCCATATTTGGGCCCGATGAGTTTTTGAAGAAGCTTCATCCTTTTGAGCTTCGGGTTCTTTTAAACCATCATCTCCTTCTTGAGTCTTATCAGAGCTGCCGTCAACTGAATCTGCTTTTTGTTCCTGTGTGGATGAGCCATTTGCAGGCAATTGAACGCACTCTGACTGTCGTTCTAGAAAGTTCTTCCATCTATCCGATCGTTCTTCCTCTTCCTCCTAAAACCATGTTAAATATTAAAGATCAGCGGGTTCTGTTTTAAAAAAGTGTTCAAATAAGTAATAATGTAGAGAGAGAGAGAGAATAAGAACCCTGTAGATATTTGCATATTCACGGTATCTTTGTACATGCTGAGGTCTAACTGCAAAACCATAGGCGTCTCTGCCCAGCAAAATTACATCAGTTCTTAGTCGAATAACCTTTCCAATCACACATGTCACATCTATTTCTAAGTTCACAAGTGCTTTTACAGAAATATCATGAATCACACATCATCAGCCATTACATAAAAAAGTCGGGTATCAGGTGGTTTCGGTCCGTATCATATACATATCCACATCCACTTGCAGCAAACATGAATTGTTAAAATTGTATAACACCACATATGTATATGTGGATTTTTTGTATTCAAACAGTCATATTTGCTACTACCTCCGTCCTTTGTTATATCCTATGGAAATAGATACAGTCCTAAATGTGGTGATTTCTCCAGCTAATGGTCACCTATTTATCTAGTCCTGTTACGAAGCCAATCGGTGGTCACATCACAGTTAGTGTATAGAAAATGAAGACCACAAAACTGAGGGAGTATTGTATTTAATTTAATTTCATTTGCAATACTTGATAATAATCATTAAGTCCAACTGTTGAAACATCAAAGCATCTTAGCTCTTCAGAAGTTAATCGCAAAAATATGGATCCTAGAAACTGCTAAATCACTGTTAATCGCAGAGTGAATTAAGTATGCGTACCACTAAAAAAGACCTAACTCAATTCCATAACTAAGATAAAAAAATGAAAAACTCTTGAGATGAATTCCGTAAGTTCCGATGTCACATTACATGATCACACTCCAATACAGTAACCTAACTATAAAACAGGAGAAATGAACCTAAAAATGGAAAGAAATAGGGTATCCAGATCAAACATTTAACATCGAAAAAAAGGGGGAGAAAGCAAGAAACACTACCTCTTGTGTTCAAAGGCGACAAGAGGGGGATTGGAGATTTGTGGTTTGGCCTTCATTATCGGAGATTTCAATCGATCTACAAATAAAAACTGCTTCGATTCTATTGCGAGTGTACTCGTCTACTTGGATCAACTGCTGCAGAGAGAGAGAGAGAGAGAGAGAGAGAGAGAGAGAGGGGTCACGTGATAAAGCCGAGATTAACGTCTGACGTTATGCAGTAGTGTGGTGTTTGGGGAGGTGCATACAGCATACATACATGTGGTGATTTCTTCACACGCAACTATAGCTTGGGTCAAGGGGCAGATCTGAAATCATAACTTCACGCCTTTGTTTCCTACCACTTTATTAGACCACCCGTAGTGGTAAACAAGAATAATGCCCCCAACATGGGGTATTATACGACATGTGGCGCCTAGTCACACATGGGGCATTATAGCAAAAGAGGTGTAGTGGGGCATTATTCCAATAACGCCCATTCAATCATTTGACAATTATTTTTTTTAATTTAAAACATAAAGTCTTCATTAATTTAAAATAAAAATTACAATACTTGAAAAAAAATACCAAATAAAAACAGAAAATTAAAAAAACAGAAAAAAAAACAGAAAATTAAAAAAACCGAAAAAAAAAACAGAAAAAAAAATTAAAAAAAAAAATAGATGATCTAAAGTCCATATTTTTCTCGTATTTTTTGGCGACGCATTTGAGCCAAGATCAACGCGTCGCCTTGGAGGTGGTCAATCAGTTTGGACAAAAACTCAATGTCCTTTTCCATTTGTCTCGCCTCTTGCAAGTCGTTGAACTTTTTGGTTTCAACCACTCGGTCTTTCATAATCTCCCAACGTTTGTGGCCGAGGTCGCGAATGTCTTGAAGACGACGGTTCATCTCCTCGAAATCATCCTTTAACTCGAGATCGGAAGATGACGGTTCATCTCCCAACACTTATAGTACGTGAAAGGGCATTTCGTCCTATCGAACTCCTCCAAAGTCTTTGTTAAAACCCCGACGTCACATTCACCGCTCGGCCGATTATCGTAGTTACGTTGGTAAACTTCTTGGAACGTGTGACACTTGTTGTTGATGTCGGTCCATTTGCTAGAAATTGAATCTTTGTCCCGATGTTCGCCTTGACCCCACGTGCTATAAAAGAGTGCACGAACCCTATCCCAAAAAACGGGGCCCGTTTGAAAGTTTGCTACAAATTAAAAAAAAAATATAAGTTGAAATTAAAAAAAATAAAAAAACAGTAAATAAAAAAACAGAATTAAAAAACAGAATAAAAAATAAAAATATAAGTTACCGGTATCTTCGTCCTCCAAAATGTCGAGCCACGCCCAAGTCAACGTGTATTCCTCGTCCTTCGTCCATTTAATGGTTTTTTTTGTACGTCGAGGTTCGTCCTTTTCCTTCTTCTTATGCGACATTCTGCCGCGTTTCGATTTGTCTTGCACCGGTTCGGGTTGCGTCTCCGGCACTACATCGACATCGGGTTCGGATTCTGGTTCGGGTTGTGACGGTTGCGACCCGCCGGGTTGACCATAGCCGTAGGTGGTTGGTACAAACGTAGTGGCGCCAGTCAAGTAAGCCGCGTACGGTAAAAAGGTTGGGTCCATGTCTTGAAGGTTATACGGGTTTTGCGGTTGCGTTGTGTTCGGGTTCGTGGGTCTTGCGGGGCCACCAAAAGGGGGTCGGTATGGATGCATGCTTGTAAAAAAATAGGAGAAAGTGGGTGTTTTTTATAAAATAATAGAAGAAAGTGGGAGAGAAAGTAGGAGGATTTTTATAAAAATATGGAGAAAAAGGGTTGATATATATAGTGGGTAAAATTTTGAGTTAAAAAAAATAAATAAATAAAGTTTTGACCGTTTGACAACGGTCGAATTCGAAACCCAACAACAATTCAGCGTGTTTATTAAAACGCCGGGGCAATTTTTTTTCAAAAAAAACGCCCCATAACGCCATATGTAATGGATGTTTGGGCGTTTTCAAGCGTTTTTAAAAAAAAAAAACGCCCCATTACGGGGGGACTTAATCTTACATAAAATATCATCTTTCTTATAACTTTATCCATGCGTAGTGGTGGGCCGTTTTTTTTTTTTTAATTGCCCAATCACGCCCAATAACGCCCCATCTCCACTACGCCTGGGCGTTATTGGGCGTTATCTTGCAAAAAAAAGCTCCATGGCGTGGTTTGAAAAACGCCGAATGGGAGAAATGTTGACCAACCAGATTAGAGATTCCATTTGCTTGGCCAATAAGATTTTTAGGTGTTTTTTCTTTATTTTATTTACTACAAAACATATTGCCCAATAATGCCCCATCCCCACTACACCCATTTTAGAAAACGCCCAATAATGCCTCTTTGCTGACTCGACCGCCACATGGCGTAAAATGTCCTAGGGTGGGGGCATTATCTTCCCCTTCCACTACACATGGTCTAAGCCACTGCTTTTCCCGTTTGAAATTTGGACTTTAAGCCACTGCGTTGCAGCGGTTGTCATAAAATTGTGTTAAGTAGTAGCAATACTATACCATTGTCATCGACCACCAACACCGGAAAAGCTCGTAAAAACAAAATAAATAAAAACGGGAAAAAAATAACGCCGACCGAAAAACAGTCGTAAAATCTTTGAGTCACGCACGCTCGTTGCTGAGAAATTAAACCGAAACGTAAAACATAGAAAAAATAACTAACTCCATCCAGGACCCGCGTGTTGGACGAACTTGTCAAACGCAGAAAAATAGATGTGACCCGTGTGTTGGACGAACTTGTCAAACGGGAAAAAAATATACGAAAAAATGTTGAACCCCACATGCACGTTGCGGTGCTTTAACTCACAAAATTTAGAACGAAACAAAAAACTTGAGAAAGATTAAAAGTATGGTGGACCAAAATTGAAAATAAAAAAAAGTTGGGATTAAATAGCAAAAGATGAAAAACTTTGGGTTAAAAGTAAAAAAACAAAGGGTCTAAATTGCAAAATTGAAGTTATTTATTAATTTTAGATAAAGATAAGGATAAAAATAAGTGATATCTATATATTGGTTATTAATTAATATTAATATTAAAAGAAATTTATTAAACAAATATAAATAAAATTTATGAGGTTAAAGGAGAGAATGTCATGTGGCATTATTTAGAGTCTTTTATTATAAGTTAGATTTTACATAAGATAAGATTAAGGGGGTGTTTGGTCTAGCTTTTATTTTTTAGCTTATGCTTATATTTTAAGGTAGTTTATAGCTTATTTTCTATCATTTGATAAGCTATTTTTAAGTGTTTGGATTAGCTTATAACTTATTTTCTATCATTTGCCCTTACACAAATAAGCTTCTTCAAATAAGCTAAAAAACCATCATCAAATAAGTTTTTTCAAATTAGCTTATATAAGCTAATAAGCATAAGTTTAAAAAAATAAACCAAACACTAAGTTCAACTTATTTTGTAAAAAAAAAAAAAAGCTAAAAAAGCTATAAGCTTTGTTAAAAAAGCTAGGCCAAACACCCCCTAAGACTAGTGGTACTAAACCTGCGTGTTGCGACGAGCGCCAGTTTTGATGTACTTGTTATAGGAAACGAAAGAAAAACCAAAAAAAAGTTAGTCGTAATATATCCAAAATGGTATTGATAGGTGTTTGGTTTTTTTTTTAACGGCAAATTTGGATTACTGACGGACCACTGGAGTATCATCGTGCCACCAGCGGAACCACCCTATACACCAATTCAGGAGGAAACCCAATAAATATGGGAAAAACTACCTTGTGAGAATCGAACTCAGGACCAATTAGTCCTAAAATCTTATCTCACCTTCAAGATGCCACTAGGCTATAAAGCCATGGGCTGATAGGTGTTTGGTTAGTTATTTTTTTATTGAATACTAGGTGCCAAAGATAATGGATAAAGAATAAATAGAAAGGATGTGGCATTCATTTTATGGTAAAGATACTCTTTACCATATCTATATAGTATAGTAGTAATAAATTAATAGTATTTGAAATGTTTGCTTTGTGAAAATAGTAATAATAAATTAATAGTACTAGTTGATTTTTCGTCCGCGCGTTGCGGCGGGGACCTAATGTCTGCAAAACGTGTGTCGGCAACGGCAAGCAAATAACGAAAATCAAAACATAAATAACAATGACGTGGTAACGATAGTCACTCCGTCCTAAAAAAACGATTTTAAATAAACTAATATATAATAATAGGACCCCACACGTCCTACACGTTAGAAATTCAGTTGTTTTCAATTTAGTTATTACGGTGCTAACACGTTAAAAATGGATGAGCTCGGTACCGGTAACGGCACCGAGAGTACCGATCTGGAAAATCATCGAAATTAGGTACCTGCACCAAAAATGCTCGGTACGATACGGTATGGTATTGATGAAACACAGGTTAACACTAAGGTTAATCTGCGGGGTTATTTCTTCTGTGGGTTCTATCTCTCTTTCTACTCATGGAATGGCTTGGTTCCTGCAAAACAGCAACACCGTTAGTCTCGTTAAGAGGGGAATATGGGGGTTTCCCTCTTAACCAGGCTCCGGCGTGAGAATAAGTACTGTTCTAAGGGAGAATAAACAGTGTGTGTTAAGTGTGAGAATATAGAGAGCAAGATGATCAACCTGGATGGTGAAGGGTCCTATTTATAGTCGGAGGGTAAAGAAGGAAAGGAGCAGCGGTGCCAGCTGTAGACGCGCGCCAGCTGTCCGACCAAGGGGAATATCCCCTTGGTCTCCTCTGCTGTGGTCTGCGTAGTGGTACACGTGGCGCGCCTGCATTTGCCTCTTTTGGAGACGTCGTACTGGCGTTGTCGGACTGCTCCTGGATTCGTCGCAGGCCTACTTGGCGCTTGATGACTGGTGACACGTGTTGTCCTTTATGTCGGATGGAGCATCTTTGGTGTTGCCTTCATATTTTCCAGAAGCTTCTGGAAGCTTCTGGATGGTGTCGTTGATGTCAGCGCCACATAAGCTGGAAAAAGTGGTATGGTCCTTGCCATGTGGGCAAAAAATTGGGACCATACCTCTTCAAGTCCCCCCAGTCCAGTGTGCCTTCTAGTTGAGTTGATCGTCTAGGAGGGATTCTGGACTTATGAAGGTAGTGCTTTTCCTTAAGACGTTTGCACATGATAGGCGTATGGTTTTTGATTCTTTGTAGAAATGAGCCTAGAGGACGCATGGCGCATGGTGCATGGGTTTTAACTCCTTGCAAAAGTGAGCCAAATGGACGCATGGAGCATGGCGCATGGGTTTGCTCCTTGCAAAAGTGAGCTGAATGGACGCATGGCGCATGACGCATGGCGCATGGGTTTGCTCCTTGCAAAAGTGAGCTGAATGGACGCATGGCTGAATGGACGCATGGCGCATGGCGCATGGGTCTGCGAAAGTGAGCCGAATGGACGCATGGCGTAAGGCGTATGGGTTTTGGCCCTTTATAAAAGTTGAGCCAAATGGACGCATGGCGTACCGCGCATGGGTTTTGGCCCTTTATAAAAGTTGAGCCAAATGGACGCATGGCGTACCGCGCATGGGTTTTGGCCCTTTATAAAAGTTGAGCCAAATGGACGCATGGCGTACCGCGCATGGGTTTTGGCCCTTTATAAAAGTTGAGCCAAATGGACGCATGGTGTACCGCGCATGGGTTTTGGCCCTTTATAAAAGTTGTCTTCAAGAGGAAGCTTTGTCTGTCTTGGGAAGGAGTGACTGATGTAACTGTCTGGTGTCAGGTGAACAGTTGCTTTTTCAGTCACCGTCAGTTGCTTTTTCGGCGACATGTCAGGTGTCTGTTCACCTGCTTCCGGAAAAAGAGGTGCCGCCTTCTCTCTCCTCTGACGTGTCTCTCCCCTATTGGTTACCTTTTCATATCCTGACGCCCCCACTACCCATCGCATTAAATGCGATGGGTATAAATATATGGTGGTTTCCTCTTTCTTCTCCATTATTCAAAATTTGAATTCCGGGTTTCTCTCATCTTCCTTCGTTTTCTTTCCTTCTTCTCTTGAGTTCATCTGTGTTCTTGTTTGTTTCTCCATAATGTCTTCTGCAAACCCTTCTTCGAGAAGGAGGAGGAACAAGGGTAAAACTCCCCCTGGCCCGGAGCAGGCGGTTATAGGGTGGAAAGAGGAGGAATTCCAGAATTTGGTAAGGGAGATGGGTTTTCTCCCTGACTGGGGTGCTCAGTATCCCATTGCTGGTTCCACCGCCATGGATGCTCCTCCCGGGTACATGACTTTGTACGCTACTTTCTTCCGGGAGGGTAACTTTAGACTTCCGATGACTCGATTCACTGCTGACGTTCTGAGGGGTTATGGTCTCCACATATCTCAGATCAATGCCATTGGACTCCCTCGTATTACTCACTTCGAGTTCGTTTGTATGGCTAATCGCTTGGATCCGACGTTTGAAATGTTCAACGTCTTCTATACTGTTTCCTATACAAATGGTTTCTACTCCTTTAGTGCTCGTACCGGTGTATCTCCGGTTTGCTCTGTGCCGTTGAAGAGTCTGCATGACTGGAAGCAGAAGTTTTTTTATATTCGGCGGGGTGTTGTTCCTGTGGATATGCATTACAGGTCAGTGGGTGAGGGTATCCCCAAGGTTGATGTGGTTGCAGATTTTGCTGACCAAGATTGGTACAAGAAGTTGACCCGTAAAGCCACTCCAATACTCCAGCTTGAGGAGATGGCGTTGGTGGGTGCCGGTATGAGCATGAAGTGGGTTCCTAAACATCCGTTTGGGGTTCCGGTTTATGGTTATGATGGCAAGTGTACGTTTTGCTTCATCCTCTTTTTTTTTCTTTTTTCTTATGTTGTATGTGTACGTTGCATTGTTTTTGTATTGTTCTTTATCTTCGCATTTTTGCAGTAGGGTTCCCTTTGTTGAACGTTTTGGATCCTAAGGCACCGGGTGCAATGGTTGAGGCGATACAGAAACCTGACAAACGACCCTGGTTAGATCAGATCCGTGGCCGTTTTCTGCATCCGAATGATGAGAGTTTCACTGCTTTCGTGAACACTGTCCTAGGTGAAGATAGTGAAAATGATGATGATGCATTTGATTCTATTCGAGAGGAAGTTATCGTTCTCTCGAGTGATGGGTCTGACAGATCTTTTGAAGACCTAACCTCTCGTTCCGCGCGTGCAGGTCCGGCGTAGGGTGTTGTGCATGAACCGGTGAACGAACCTGTTGGTGATGATTTGGAGATACCGGTTGAACCTGCTGACCCGTTGGAGACGAGGCGAAAGCTGACAAGCCGGAAGGGAAAGGGAAAAGGGTTGAAGAACCTACCACTGAGTCTCCTCGTAAGCGACCTCGTACTCATCGTAACCTTGATTATGTTGTCGTTTCTGATACGTTGCCCGGTTTAGGGGTTGGAGAGAAACGTCCTGAGTTAGATCCTGAGGACCGCGCAACTCTTACAGAGATTATGCAGAAAAAGATGTTTGAGGATAGGAAACGAAAGCTTGATGAGCAGGCTGCTGCTGTGCTTGCATCAAAGAAGATTAAACTTCAAAAAGAGAATCCTCCTGCCCCTTCTGAATCGGATATTGACATGGGTATTTTTGCTGAAAAACCCTCGGATTTGCTGCAGAAGATTTTTGAAGCTTCTGGTATTCGTTTGAGCTTCTTTGAGCTTGTCTTACATTTTTTGTTTGTTTGTCCTTCTTTTCTTTGAATATGCTGCTCGTTTTGGGGTAGGTGCCAAAACAGCCAAGACTGGACACAAGATTGACATTTCCAAAATTACTCCTCCAGAATCTCCGCCGTCGAGGACGTTTGGGTTGTCTCCTCCTCATGATACTCCTGACGGGAAGAAAAAAGGAGATGTGAGGGTTGAGCAGGTTGGAGAAGGTGGCGGTAATGCAGGTGGTGATGCGGGCGGTGCCGCTGGTGGTGATCGAGGTAAAAATGTTGAGGTTGAAGTGGAGGTGAGTGAAACTACTCCTCATCAAACGGTGTATACCAAACGCCCACTAGGTGATGGTGGTGGTGCAACCTTAGGTGCTGTCCGCAGCCCCAGTTTGAAAATGTTCATGCTGATTCTTTTGAAACGACGAATCCTGCTTGTGATGACCTTCCGCACGCCCCTCCCTGGCACTTAACTCAGGGCTCCCGAATGAACGACCTCGATAATTGCCATGAATTCTTCTCACTGTCTCTCCCCCCGGCTGAAAGGATGTTCCAGAAGAGGCGCCACCGGTTGGAGCTTTTGGATGAGCATGTTCAAGCCGGGGTTAACTTCTGGTCCACTTCACAGGAGATTGTCCGTGAGTGGAAACTAATGGGGGAATACACCCTGGAGTTTGAGAATGAGAAGAAACTATTTGCGGAGGAGAAAGAACAATTCAATGTTGAGAAGAAGGGGTTGATCTGGAGGGTATCTGATGCGGAAGAGAAACTTGCCCAAGAAAAGCAAGCCAATGCTGATAAGCAGAAAAACTGGGAAGCTGCGTGCGAGCGTACTAATGTGGAGCTTAAATCTCAACGAGACGCTATTGTACGTTTATCTGGTGAGAAGACTGAGCTTGCTGAGGAAGCTTAAAAGGCGTGTGTTGCATTTGAAGAGAAAGAGAGAGAGTACATTGCG
Source organism: Helianthus tuberosus (assembly GCA_030545235.1). Classification (NCBI taxonomy): domain Eukaryota; kingdom Viridiplantae; phylum Streptophyta; class Magnoliopsida; order Asterales; family Asteraceae; genus Helianthus; species Helianthus tuberosus. Next base: position 173,914,741 of record CM060430.1, on the reverse strand, counting down.
CGTATTGCTAAACTGGAAGAGCTTGCGAGGCGGTATGAGACTACTGAACGTAACGTCTACTTCAAGAGAAAACCGTTGAGTGCAACGCCTCTGAAGTCCTTGCCGAGGAGGCGTCAGCTGATTGCAAGTGGTTGCTCTCGCGCGCGGTGCCTCTGGTAATCTCTTTCACTTTATTTGTGTGAATCTTGTGAATTGTCCCTTATTTGTGTGTTTCTCGTAGATTGCTGATCGCATTGTCAACTCCCACGAGCTTGCCCATTATATGTATGAGTTGGGGCAAGCTGGTTACAGCAGCGGGCGTAAGGATGGGTACAACGAGGGTAGGGCTGCGGCCCTTAATAAGGAGAAGGAACATCATTTCGAGCTGTGGAAGGAGGATTGCACTGCTGCTTACGCCGCGAAAAGACAAGAGTTTTCGTCTCTGGAGTTTGCTGTGGTCAAAGCTGCAAAAAAACTGGGTCGAAGGTCTGATGGTGTCGCGTTGTTGAAGAAAGCGTTTGGCGATGAAGGTGGTGCGGCTGGAGGTGCCGGGTCCAGTCATCCTGAATGAGGGATTCCGGCCTGCGCGCCGCGTATGACCTTGGTTGGTCTTGTACTTGACAATTGAATGAACAATTTTAACTTTCCTGTTATGCTTGTGGATATATGGTTACGTTTTGGCATTTGTTATGCTAATAGTTGTTTATTTTTATGCGAATTTTGTTATCGTCATAATATGTGCATGTGTAATTACTTTGATTCAGGTATCACGAATGAATGATGGCGCTGACAGGTTTGTGTTGTGTTTATGACAACGTTTTATTCTGTCGTTTTCGTGCGCAGGTTAGATCGTGAATACGAAGTGATCGAGTTTACAGGTTATTGTGTAGACCCAGCTGTTCTCAGCCTTGGGGGTGCTTACAATGTTTGTTTGTCCTGTGTTCGATGTTTTCGTGTTTATGTGGGCACGAAGTATTTCTTTGGCGTTTGTTAGGCTTTAGTTGTGTATCTGACCCGGCTGTGCACTTGTTTGTGACATGCCTTGGAGGTCTACAACGTTTCCTAATGGTCAAGCCATTGATGTTTTCGTGTATGCCCAAAGTAATATATGCAGTTGTGACAAAGAAATTTGCATGATAGAAAGATTGCCAAACACTTCTTGTATTACTATAAATGTGTTGGCGACTTAGCCGTTGCTATTACAAGAATTTGCTTCACAGGTAACATTTTCTCAGCTGTTGGGCGTTCCATGTGCGAGGAACGTCCTTGTTGTCGATGGTGCGCAGCTTATAGGCTCCTTTTCCGAGCACGGTGTCGATGACATATGGGCCCTCCCACTTGGGAGCCAACTTCCCGGACTTTTCTGCATTTGAGGCCTCGTTGTCTCTGAGGACATAGTCTCCTGGGTTGAAGGTGCAGACTCGGACTTTGGAGTTGTAATATTTTTCCAGCTTCGATTTATATTTGGCTTCGTTGATTGCCGCCATTTCTTTTCTATCTTCTAGGAGGTCGAGGTCGATCCTCCTTTCTTCTTCATTGTTGATCATGTTCATTGAGAGCATTCGAGGTGACGGCAGTCCTATCTCCGCTGGTATTACTGCCTCTGACCCGTAAACCAGGCTAAACGGTGTTTCTCCGTTGCTTGTTTTGGGCATCGTCCTGTGTGCCCACAAAATGTTGGCAGTTCGTCCACCCAGCCTCTCCTCTTCTCTCCTAACCTTTCCTTGATTCCATCGACGATACTCTTGTTGACGGCTTCAACTTGACCATTCCACTGCGGGTGTGCGACCGAGGAGAAGGTATGCTCGATGTGTAGTTCTTTAAACCACTGTTGAAGATTGTCTTCGGCAAAGTTGGTTCCGTTGTCAATGATGATCTTGAGAGGTAAACCAAAGCGACATATGATTTGTTCCCAAATGAATTTTTTGACAACGGTGGCTGTGGTTGACGCGAGGGCCTTCGCCTCTACCCATTTGGTGAAATAGTCGACTGCGACTATTATGAATTTGACAGCACCTGGGGCTTCGGGGAAAGGTCCGACCATGTCTATTCCCCATTGTTGAAAAGGCTACGCCGTCGTGACTGGTACCAATTCATTCTTGGGGCGCATTGTTTTGGGAGCATGTCTTTGGCACCCACTACATTTTCTCAATTCTTTAACCGCATCTAAATGCATACCGGGCCAATAGTACCCCGCATTCATGACTTTCGCTACCACCATTCTTGGTCCGACATGTATACCACAGATTCCCTCGTGCACTTCTCTGATCAAATAGTTTGCGTCTTCGGGATCTACACATCTTAACAAAGGCCCGAGGTATGATTTTCTGTACAAAATCCCATCAGCCATCTGATAATGTTCGGATTTGTAGGGATGAGCAAAATGGACCCGGTACCGGTACCGAACCGGTACCGGTACCGAACCGGTACCGGTACCGAATTTACCGAACCGGGTACCTTTTCGGTACCGGTCCGGTACGGTACCGGTTCGGTACCGGTATTTTGCTCGTTTTTACCCTCAAATACCGGTACCGAACCGTACCGAACCGGGTATATTCGGTACCGGTACCGGTACCCACTTTTGAGGATTTTCGGTACCGGTTCTTTCGGTACCGGTACCGGTTCGGTACCGAACCGGACCGAGCTCATCCCTACGGATTTGTACTGGATTTTCCTTGCTTCTGCCTTGTTCTCCGGGAGTATGCCAGATTGGAGGTACGCGATTATCGGAGTCATCCAAGACGTTGTCCCTAGTTGAACGACGCTTACTTCTCGCAGTGGCACTGATGGGTTGCTTAAAACCTCTATGCGTACATCCTTTGCCAGGTGTTGGAAGCTTGTAGAGGCGAGTTTACTCAGCGCGTCTGCTGGTTTATTCTCGCTCCTATTAATGTGGTGCACTTTGTAGGAATAGAAGGTTTGTAGCAGCGTCTTTGTTTGACTCAGGTAAAGTGCCATTGTGTCTCCCTTGGCTTCATATTGCCCGTTGATTTGCCCTGCTACCAACATGGAGTCCACATGCGCTTCGATGTGTCGTACTCCCATTTTGATTGCCAACCTTAAACCAGCGAGGAAAGCTTCGTATTCAGCTTCATTGTTTGTGCTTTTAAAATCCAGGCGTATGGCGTAAGTGAACTCATGTTTGTCAGGGCTCACCAGCCGGAGCCCAGCTCCTGCGCCATCTTCATTAGACGCATCGTCTGTATATAACAACCATGGTTCTTCTACTTGCTGTTTTTCGGCTTTTTCCATCGCCTTGCATTCTCGATCCTTGTCATCCGGTACCTCTGTCATGAAGTCTGCCAGTACTTGGCCCTTAATTGCTGGTCTCGGCCTGAAAACCACATTGTGACCCCCGAGCTCTATTGCCCACTTCGCTAGTCTCCCTGAGATCTCTGGCCTTGCGAGGATATTGCCGATGTTGTAGTTTGTTAGCACGTGTATGACGTGATTGGCAAAGTACCTGCGCAGCCGTCTGGATGCATGGATCAGTGCGAGTACTAGTTTCTCCATGATTGCGTACCGGGTTTCTGGGTCAGTTCGTGACACATAATAGACTGGCGTTTGGACACCCTGTCGATCAACAAGTAAAACTGCTCCTACTGCTCTGTCGGAGGCTGACAAGTATAGCACCAGAGGCTCGCCCTTGACTGGTGCAGTTAATGTTGGCAGCTTGATGAGGCAGTCTTTCATCTCGCGGAATGCGCTCTCGGCTTCCAGAGTCCACTGGAATTGGCTCTTCTTCATGTAGTTTCGGAGAGTTTTTATGAACGGAAAAGATTTGGCTGCATGATTGGCTAGGAAGCGATTAAGTGCTGCCAACCGTCCTGCCAATTTTTGCATCTCCTTGATCGTCGACGGTGACGGCATGCGTTCAATTGCTTGTATCTTGTCAGGTTTCACCTTGAAGCCATCTTTCGTGACAATGAAACCCAGGAATTTCCCCTCTTCCATGCCGAAAGAGCATTTAGCTGGGTTTAACTTGATACTAACTCCGCGCAAGGTGTCGAACGTCTTTTGGATGTTCAGCAACATTGTACTCTCCTCTTTGCTCATAATAACCAGATCGTCCATATACACTTCTATATACTTGCCGATGGCATCGTGGAAAGTTTCATTCATGAGCCTCTGATAAGTCGCGCCCGCATTTTTTAAACCAAAGGGCATTTTGGTATAGCAGTATAACCCTGTTGGTGTGCGGAACGCGGTCTTGTCTTCATCCTGCACGGCCATCTGTACCTGGTGGTACCCCTTGTAGCAATCGAGGAAACATTTCCATCGGAATGTGGCAAGTGAATCGATCTTTTCATCAATGTCTGGTAAGGCGTAACAATCGTGTGGGCACGCCTTATTCAGATCCTTGTAGTCTACGCACATTCTCCAACTACCGTTGTTCTTTTGGACCATCACTGGGCTTGCTACCCACGTTTGATACCTGACCTCCCTGATGATTCCCGCGTTTAACAGTTCTATCACCTGCTCTTTCATGGCGTCCTGCTTTATGTCTCCCAAATGGCGCTTAGCATGTATCACCGGTTTAGCTTCTTCTGAGACGTTTAAGCGATGTTCAGCTATGTGCCGAGGAACACCCACCATGTCTGCTGGTGTCCAGGCAAAGACGTCCATGTTTTGGAACAGCAGTTTCTTTAGCGCTGCGCGCGTTAGATCAGACATTGCGGGTCCTAAGGTGACTGTTTGTTCTTGATATGCGCTGTTTAACACCCATTTTTCTGCTTCTTGACGTGGTTCTGGTTTTCTTGTCTTTGCAAGTCTTAGCTCATCTGTTGCTAGGACTTCCTTACTTGCGTATATGATTGCCACCCCGGTTTCTGTTGGGAATCCCACAGCTGAGTGTGGGCCGGAGCAGATCATGTTGAAGTCGCCTTGGGATTCTCTCCCCAGCAGAATATCATGTCTCGAATGTGCTGGTAGCACCATGAATGTGACTTCCTCGGTTCTTGAGTTTCTTCCGTCTGAGAGCAACACTGGGAATGATATTTGTCCTAGAGGAAAAACGGCTTCGTTGCAGAAACCAGTGAGCGGGTAATCAACTGGTTCTAAGCGCGCCTTATCCTCTTGATCGAACTGATTAAAACATTGTTCGTATATGATATCCGCAGTGCTCCCTGGGTCGATGAAAATGTAATCTGTTTGGTAATGCCCTATCACGCCCGAGATGATTATGGGTCTTCTTTCTCGTGGGCCTCCTCTTACAACCAGGAAAACGACTTGTTTCCCGCGCCATGAATCATCTTGCGCGCGCTTGTTGTAGTTTTTTCTTGGCCTTCGTGGACCCCCTTGAACCATGTGGGTTTCTAGCTTCCGGAGTTTTTTGTTGTCCGGCCCTTCTTCTCTTCTCTGAATCTGGCGGTAATCACGCCTCCCACCTTTGACCAGGTGAGTTAACTTTCCGTCTCTTAAGGCTCTTTCGATCTCTTGTTTGAGGCTGAAACAATCATCGGTTAAGTGGCCTGTGTCCTTGTGGAATTCACAGAAAAGATTTGGGTCTTGGCCCCTCTTGTTGCGCATTTGTAGGGGCGGTTTAAACTGGTGGTTCTCGGTTGCTAAGACTTATGAAGGGGTTTTCGTGAGGGGTGTCCACTGTTTCTCCCTGTTTTCTCGTTTCACCTCTTTCCGGTGAGCTATTTGATTGATCGTGTGGCGCGCATCCTCTCTTACCGGGCTTCGTTCTCTGTGACCGGATGCTTTCCAAGGTTGGCTCCTGCCTTTCTTGCTATGCCGGTCGTTATGGTTGTAGCAGCGTTGACGGTGATCATCACCGGTCAACTGTCTGTCCGACTGCGCGATGGTTTTGGCTGCCTCAATGAAGGTTTCCCAATCTTTGGGTCCTCCGTCTCTGCCTTTTACACGCTTGATTAAATCATCGCACTTGACTGCCCGCATGAAGTGTGCGCGCATCATCTTCTTGCCTACGTCGCCGATCTCCAAACATTCTTTGTTGTATCTTGTAATGAAATCTTCCACGCTTTCGTGGTCTCTTCGCCATATGTTCAAACAATCGGCTGGGTCCCTGGTGTGTCGTCGTTGTTGCGAGAAGTGTGCCAAGAACTTCTCTCGGAAGTCGACCCATGATTTGATTTTTCCTGCTGGCAGGCTGTCAAACCAGACGCGCGCTGCGCCTACGAAGGTTTGAGCGAAGAGATGGCACCAGGTTGGTAATTTCCATCCACCTGTAGCTCCAGCACCATTGAAAACCTGAAGGTGGTCATCTGGGTCTGTCAACCCGTTGTATTTGCCCACGTTGTGTGGCAACTTCGTTTTGTCGATGGCGGCCGTGGCGATCTCCCTTATGAACTTGGAATTCTCAGCCATGTCGTCTGGACGATAGCTCAGGGTGTAATCATGCTCTGCTTTTGGATCATAACCTGCGCGCTTGCGAGGTTTGTACGCTTCATGCTCTGGTGGTAGCCTGCTGAACACTGTGTTTGTCTCGTTGTCATCTTCAAATTCGTCGTTTATGTTGCGCGGGCCTAAACGGCTTTGTATTGGCTTCTTCGGTTGTTGAGAATACTGCACGTAATTGCTTTCTGTTTCACCGTAAGTATCGCGCGTGTCGTGTGCGCTTGGCCTTCTAATATGTGGTGGAGGTACTGACTCAGGACGCAGATTGAATGCATTGGCCTGTTGAGGCATGGGAGCGCTCAAAGGCCTTTGCGGTGGAGTGAAAAATGCTGACTGGTGAGCTTGTGCTTGAAGCAAAGCGTGCTGCGCACTGAGTTGTGTGTAAACAAGGTTTATAGATGCCACTTGTTCGGCATACCAGGAAGCCAGTGTTTTTCCTTCGGGTAGCCCTAGTAGTGCAGAGAAGTTCAGTTGTGCTTGGTCTGATGGAGCTGAGGGACCAGCTCCATGGCTCTGAGTTTGCACTGGTGGAGGTGTCTGTTGGACTACCTCTGACGGAGGTTGGAACGTAGCTCCGTTTGTGGTTTGAGTGATGATTCTGGGTGGAGTTTGGAAAGTAGCGCCAGGTGTGTTTTGAGCCACGATCCTGGATGTACTCCCAAAGATACTAGGAAACTCGTTGTTCGCCGGTCTTTCTTGGATAATTTCGTTCCTTTGGTCTCTTTGGACGTGTATGTTTTCCGAAATGAGTTCAAAAGAAGAAACGTCTCCATCTGCCGGGTGGTTTTGTTCAACCATTTTGACGAGTGTTTTTTGGAAAGAAAAAGAGATGAGGGTGGTTTTTGCTAAAAGCGGATGGCACCAATGATGAAACACAGGTTAACACTATGGTTAATCTGCGGGGTTATTTCTTCTGTGGGTTCTATCTCTCTTTCTACTCGTGGAATGGCTTGGTTCCTGCAAAACAGCAACACCGTTAGTCTCGTTAAGAGGGGAATATGGGGGTTTCCCTCTTAACCAGGCTCCGGCGTGAGAATAAGTACTGTTCTGAGGGAGAATAAACAGTGTGTGTTAAGTGTGAGAATATAGAGAGCAAGATGATCAACCTGGATGGTGAAGGGTCCTATTTATAGCCGGAGGGTAAAGAAGGAAAGGAGCAGCGGTGCCAGCTGTAGACGCGCGCCAGCTGTCCGACCAAGGGGAATATCCCCTTGGTCTCCTCTGCTGTGGTCAGCGTAGTGGTACACGTGGCGCGCCTGCATTTGCCTCTTTTGGAGACGTCGTACTGGCGTTGTCGGACTGCTCCTGGATTCGTCGCAGGCCTACTTGGCGCTTGATGACTGGTGACACGTGTTGTCCTTTATGTCGGATGGAGCATCTTTGGTGTTGCCTTCATATTTTCCAGAAGCTTCTGGATGGTGTCGTTGATGTCAGCGCCACATAAGCTGGAAAAAGTGGTATGGTCCTTGCCATGTGGGCAAAGAATTGGGACCATACCTCTTCAGGTATGATATGGTATTTGAAGGTAAAAATCAGTAAATACAGGTATGGTGCTAGACCGGTGTGGAACCGAAAATAACGATTTTGAAAACGCCAAAAGGTGGGTACCAAATTGGTACCGAAAATGATTGGTATAGTAAATTTGGTACCAATACGATACCGGTTTGATTACAGGATTTAATACGATTTGCTCATCAATAATCTAAAAATCAAAGTTAATTTTATATGCTACAATTCATTCATTATAGAAAAAGAAAAAAAAGAAAACAAAATAAGTTGTTGTGTATATAAAACCTCAATCAAACGAAATACAGTTTACTTACAGTTTGTATGAAAAGTAATCTACACGGTGCAATTACGTGCGTTGCTACAGGATTTGATGAGCTCGGTACCAACCGGTACCGAAAATACCGTTACCGAAAATCCCCAAAAGTGGGTATCGGTACCGATTATACCTGGTACGGTACAGTTCGGTACCGGTCGGTACAGGTACGATACCGGTATTTGAGGGTAAAAACTGGTGAATACCGGTGCCGAACCAATACCGAAAATGTCAAAAGTCGGTACCGATTAAGTACCGAAAATATACTCGGTTTGGTAAATTTGATACCAGTACCGGTACCCGATACCATTTACTCATCCCCTTGATGATGTTACTATTCATTGGATTGTGTATGACAAATAATCTAAACCGGTGCAATTACTTGCGTTGCTACAGGATTTGATGAGCTCGGTACCAACCGGTACCGAAAAGACCGTAACCGAAAATCCCCCAAAGTGGGTACCGGTACCGAATATACCTGGTACGGTTCGTTACCGGTCGGTACCTTTACGTTACCTGTATTTGAGGGTCAAAACCGCTGAATACCGGTGTCGAACCGATACCGAAAATGTCGAAAATCGATACCGATTCGGGACCGAAAATATACCTACTTTGATAAACTTGATACCTTATGGTGCAATTACTTGCGTTGCTACATGATTTGATGACCGATTAAGTGCCGAAAATATACTCGGTTTGGTAAATTTGATACCAGTACCGGTACCCGATACCATTTGCTCATCCCCTTGATGATGTTACTATTCATTGGATTGTGTATGACAAATAATCTAAACCGGTGCAATTACTTGCGTTGCTACAGGATTTGATGAGCTCGGTACCAACCGGTACCGAAAATACCGTAACCGAAAATCCCCCAAAGTGGGTACCGGTACCGAATATACTTGGTACGGTTCGTTACCGGTCGGTACCTTTACGTTACCTGTATTTGAGGGTCAAAACCGCTGAATACCGGTGTCGAACCGATACCGAAAATGTCGAAAATCGATACCGATTCGGGACCGAAAATATACCTACTTTGATAAACTTGATACCTTATGGTGCAATTACTTGCGTTGCTACATGATTTGATGAACTCGGTACCAACCGGTACCGAAAATACCGTAACCGAAAATCCCCCAAAGTGGGTACCGGTACCGAATATACCTGGTACGGTACGGTTCGGTAGTGGTTGGTACCTTTACGTTACCGGTATTTGAGGGTAAAACCGCTGAATACCGGTGCCGAACCGATACTGAAAATGTCGAAAATCGATACCGATTCGGTACCGAAAATATACCTACTTTGATAAACTTGATACCTTATTTCCTTTACTGTTCATTTGGTTTGATTTTTAATATAAGGATAATGTGAAATGTTTGCATTTTGAAAATATAAGTTTAGAGATATTGGCAGTTGACTGCGTTAAGCCGGTTGGAGCTTGACTCAATTTGAGAGATCTCAAGTTTTCAAGCATGGCTCATGCTCGAGGTTACAGCGTTTAGACGATCAGTGATACTTAATGCCCCATAAGAGAATTTTTCCGTCACATTAGTATCATATCGCAATGATCAAAGCGTTCTTTTAATTATTACTTTTCAATTTGTTTCTCCTCATTTAGCATTAAACTAGAAACGTCTCTCCCTCTTCATGCTCATTAAACGCCCGGGGGCAGTGGTAGGGACGCTATCAAGCCTCTTGACACCCCTGTAATGTCCATTACGCATAACCTTATTATTTATTCAATATATAATTAATTTATCTATAAACACTTAAGCGTTTATTATTTATTTAAGAGTTAAATGCCATTTTAGTCCCTGTGGTTTGGGCCATTTTGCCAGTTTAGTCCAAAGGTTTCATTTTTAACCTGTGGGTCCAAAAAGGTTTCACAGTTGCCATTTTAGTCAACTGGGTTAACTTCATCCGTTTTTTCTGTTAACGAGAAGGCCAATTCGGTCATTTTATATGGCTGAATTGCCCTTTTAGTTAACAGAATTACATACAAAATGACCAAATTGGCATTCTCGTTAACAGAAAAAATGGATGAAGTTAACCCAGTGGACTAAAATGGCAACTGTGAAACCTTTTTGGATCCACAGGTTAAAAATGAAACCTTTGGACTAAACTGGCAAAATGGCCTAAACCACAGGGACTAAAATGGCATTTAACTCTTTATTTAATATATAATTACTTTATATATAAACACGTATGATTGTTTTTTTTAACTATAGATTTATATAGAACAAAACATATATAATTTAGTTGGTTTTGGGTGGGATTCGGCTACAAGTCAATTTTTCCTATAAAGTGTACAAAGTCATAAAACACACTCAAAAGTCAAAACCCACAAATAATAGAGTGAAGATCACTAAAACATAGTATCCAAACCCTAATCGTTCATAAAAACTTCAAATACACCATCGTAGAACTATGAATATAAAACACAACATGATAATCAACAAGAGCGGACTTAGAATATTAGTAGGGGTAGCACGGGCTACCCCTCAACCTCGTCTCCATAGTGTAAAAATACCCTTCAACTTCGTCTTCGTTATACAAAGGATACCCCTGGTCTAAAGAATAAAAAATTGGGATACCCCTAAATTTTTGGGCTAGTTCCGCTGCTGATAATCAATATAAAACACACTAATATTAGTCATTTGATAATCAAAACCCTGTCATCCAAAACACAAGACAAAACTCATATATATAGCGTTTTAGTAATTCTCACTTTGTTATTTGCGGGTTTTGAATGTGTTTTATAGTTGGCATTATGGTGTTTTATGACTTTTTACACTTTGTAAGAAAAATGAACTTTGTAGTCAACTCTCACCCTTATCATAATATTATTATATAATTGTAGATTTATTATACAAAATAAAATTTATTATGTCCGTATAATCGAGCTCAGGTCTAAGCTTCGTCTATCAACTTGACTAGGATTGCAAAGCTAATGAGTCTAAAAATTCATGTTCAAGCTTGGGTTTAAACTCGTTTAAGGTTTTAACAAGCGACTCACAAGTAACTTGTTTCGTTTACGACCCTATATAAAATATTACTCCAAAAAAGTCAAATTTTCGACTAAGACTTAGTTAGGCTGGAGGGTATGGAGAGCCTCATCCCCAAAGGAATGGGCCGCCACGTCACCGCCACGTAGAAGGGGCTTGAAGGGGATGGACCTAGGGGGTGGTGGATGAGCAGTGGCGGATCCAGGATTTTTTTCCACTGGGTTCACTTTTTTCGGTGCTCGAATTTCGTTCAACCCGAGGTTAGAATTTTCGGGTCGGGTCAGGCTTTATTGCTAAAGATATCTATCCTATTATCTATCTTCCTCTCCAAATAAACACATTTCTCTAAAGTGATTTCTAATAAACTTTTACAAAAGTAATTTGAGTCAAGTCGGGTCGGGCTTTATCACTAAAGTCACTTACTTTTTCCCTATCATCTTTGGAAGTTAGTGAACCAAATGACTTAGCTAAATCTCCTCTAATAGTCTAAGCATGACAAGATGAAGAAATTGTTGTGTTGACCCCTACTTTTCAATAATTTCAGAACCCATAAAACCATACCCAAATGTTGTTGCATTGAAGAATCAAACTGGTGTGTTCACTTCATGTAATTTTTTAGCACAACTAAAAAATAATCAAAAACCGAATCCATTTGCTGAGAATCTGAAATAATGTATACACAAGTTGCCTAGAAACAATAATTTTAGGTTAATGAGATGATACCCATAATGGCTAAAGTAGGTTGTATGCATTCTCAATACAAACAATTTTAGGTTAATGAGATGATACCCAACTTTTGCTAATCATCCACAAGTTACAGATACAATCATGCGTTTTTATAGTGTAACCCTAAATATATATGGGTTTTGTGAATAAAAAAAGAACAAATAAACCTAAAAGCACATTGATGTCTAGTCCATAATCAAAGCTCACTGTTTCCAATTCTACATACAAAAATCAAATCACACACCAAATTTCTAACTAGGACTCCAAATAAACTCATTTGTACTTCAAATTTGGGTTTAACACTGCAAACCTACTCAGATTCTCAAGTCAACTAAATCAAAAATCAAAACCTTTGCAGATGTAAAAGAGATGGGAAATACCTGATGTTGTTTAGAGTCGGCGGAGGAGGACGGCGGCCGGTGTCGACGGAGGTGCAGGTGTTCGCTGAAGGTGGAGGCGTCGCTGAGGTGCAGATGGGAAAGATCGGATCTTGTTCGCTCATGTTTTTTTGTTTTGGGCTTCTTAACTTGTTTTGTTGCAACCCTAAATGGGTTTTACAAAAATGAAAAAAAATAAAAACAGGGAAAAAACCGAACAAAAATCATTAATAATGCCTCATACGGGATTCGAACCCGGGTGTCTTGGGAAGAATGATGTGGACTTAACCAGTGGAGAACCAAAGATTTTTGTTTATGGGTTCCTTTTATATTATACTTATGGGTTCCTTTTCAGTTTGTTATATATATTTACACTAAAAATTAAAAACCGAATGGGTTCCTGGGAACCCGATGTTTGTTAGTTAAGTCCGCCCCTGTGGATGAGCCCTTTGTGTATACATACATATGTATGTATGTATGTATAGGTATATGTGAGAGAAGGGAGGCACGACGAGATTGTCTGGTGGGAGCCGAAAGGGACGAGCCGGGCTGAGGGGGGCGGTGTGGGGGACCGGCGCCGGGCCTAAGCCGGCCCCCATACCGTCTGGTCTTAGAGCAAAAGAAGATATCGGGAATCTGTGCACGGGCTGGGCATGATTGCCGGAGTTGGTTACCGGTCACCACCACCGACAAAGCAGTAAATTAGCTCATCCGATGGATTTGCCTAGTGGGAATGTGGGATAACGTGATCTATTGTTTTGTGGGGATTGTAATTTATACAAAAGAATATTTGTGTCACAAGATATTTTTTGAACATTATTATTTATCGTCGTTACACAAAATAAATTATCACTAGTGTATAAATAACTTGTTTTTTTAGATGATTGCTCCTTTGATTGAATTATCCGATACATAGATATATAAAAGTTCTTTTTCTTTTTAGCAAAAAGCTAATTTCATTTGAATTCGCATTATTTAAGCAGTAACATTATAAAATAAAACCATATTTATTTAGGGGTTTTGGCATTTTCATTATATTAAAAAAAAATTAATTTAGCCATTAAAATTAATAAAAAAATGGAAAAATTACATGTTTTGTTCTTTATGTTAATACCCCTTTTTTCAGGCAGTGTCCTTTGACGTGAAAATTGACGAGTTTTATATTTAATATTTTAAAATCTTGCACGTTACATCCTTTGGCTCTAACTCAGTTAATTTTTTTTGTTAAGTATGATCATGTGTAAGATGATGACATTCTTGTCATTTCATTTTCCCATTGACTATTGTGTAAATGGCCTCAGGGACTATTGCGTAAAAATATGGGTATTGTTAAATGCACCCATAAGTCAACCTTTTTATTATTTATTTAATGGGTTGTGTTAAATACACTTTAAAGTCAACTTTTTTTACTTTTTCACAAGTCAACTTTTCAAGTTTCCATAAACTATTAATTTCTCACTCTACTTTTCAAGTTTCCATATATCTTTTAATTTTTTTAAACAACTATTTTAATTTTTTTTATAGTTGCAAATAATTTAAAAAAAATACATATTTAATTTATATGATAAAACTGCTCTAATAAGGGTTTCGATTTTCTTCTCACTGTTATATCATCCTTAATTATATTAAATTATTGTCAGTAACTTATAACTTACGTACTGCCTAAAACTGCTCTTATATGTGTATGTTATGTCTACGTTAGTATTGGTGATTCATGGAAGCATGTCCTTATTTTAAAAATCTAATTTCAATTTAAAATTATATAACTTTACAAAAAACAACTTGGGTTGCCTCTCTAAAATTATTATTTTAATATCATAATAATAATTATTATTTTCATTATTATTTTTCTTAACTTTAATGATTTTCTTTTTGTTATGGGTTGGGATAAGCTTGATATCTAATAATATCTTTTTCTCACGTAGTATGTTATGGTTAAGTAATAATATCTTTTTTTTTATACAACTTGGAATTATGGATGGTCCATTTCACGTATAGTGTATCAATTTTGGAATTAATTAGCTTAGTTTAAGGCTTTCTCATTTAATTCCATTAATACTTTTTTATCATTCAACATTAATATTTTGATAATTTACTTTATGTTTCACCTCTTCGTTTTTTCAAAAAAAAAAAATATATATATATATATATATAGGTAAAGGATCCTGTAAAAAGTGCCCAAAGTGTGAGAAGGGTAAGAAATAATGTGGTGATGACAAGTGTCCTATATCTAAATTAATTCAAAAGGGTGAATTAGTAATTTTCTATTTTCTTTCAATTAATTGATTTAAAGATAACTGCCCAAAATAACTTCCACCCTTTATTATAGGAATTCGATTTTAGGAATTAATCTACGAATGTGTGTAGTGTTATATAATTCTGTAGTGCAACAACCATTCATGTCACACCCCAATTTTCCACGTGTCACCGGTGGGCCCGGTGGGGGAGTATCGTGACGTGGTTGGCAACATAATAGTCAAACAACACAATATATATGAATGCACAGCGGAAGCAAAGGATATTTATTATTACATTCCGAATATGAAGTAATATTCAGTATTACAACGGAAGTAAAGGATCCACAGGCGGATCTTAAAACATATCATTTGTTCAACAGACTTTAGACGCCTAGAACTTGCAAGATTCCTTATTAGCGCCCTGAGCTCCCAGCCAATTACGTTCAGTACCTGTCACTTAACCCTTTTGGAAAATACGTCAGTTTTCACTGGTAAATACACTCAACCGACTCATTTGAAAAGAGTTTAAGAAAATTGATTTAGATGCACCAGGCACAAAACCTTTTGACACTTGATTAAAATGCACAGAGGCAAAATTAATCTTTTATAACTTGGGAAAATTATTTGTATATAATCTTGTATACAGTTTTACTTATTTGTCGTCCGTTAGGGCCGGTTTGTAGGGCCGGTCTAGATTAACAGACACGCCACAGGTATAATGCCCACGGGCTATCATCCTCTAAGTGGATTACCAGTTCCGGTATAATGCCCACAAGGATGATACCTCGGAGTGGATTACCAGTTTTCACATAATGCAGCTGTCAGGTGTATGCCTACACCCCGTGCTTAAGTCGTGGCCATTACTTCGAATGATGCCAAGGATATCCGGGACATGGTCATTAACCCCCAAAGGCCATACACCAAATAAAATAAAATAATACATATTAAACAGGTTATGTAAGTACATCAATCACAATCCGATTCAATGACTACATACACCCGACCAAGCGGTACTTTTATAGTACCGTATCCCAAGCCCGTATAGGGAAAATAAGTTAAGAGTATTTACCTGAGCTAGCTCCTGTCTTAAATAGTAAGAATTTAATAACTCAGCCGTGTTCACCTAAGTAAGCGTAGGTACCATTTACCGGAAGGCTCTAGTCTGGAATGATGGTATAAATAATTTATTAGAATGCTAACGGGTCTTTAATTAGTCTTAAGCTTAGACCGGTTAGTCTTACAGGAAGATACGGTTCGTACGCACGATTACGCGAAGACCGAAATAGAATGTGATTTAGACCCGACAAGTTCGGAGACTTGCTTAATTTGGGTATTTAATACACACTTTGAATTTTGAGACAAAACCGATAAGGTTTGACCCGTTTCGGCTAACTTATATAAACTAGTTATATAAACCGATCCGAACGCGAATAACGCGTAACGGGTATTCATAGAGTCATTTACAGGTTTCCTTAGTTAATATGCCTTAAATATGTTGTGGTATCAGTAGGATACCTTCCATTATGCCCAAAACGAGTTTAATCTCAATTTAAGCCCCGTAGGGGTATTTTGGTCATTTACCTAAGGCATATATACTACCTGTCATACAACTACTCGAACGATGTGACCATAAGGTCACTTAATGTGTTTGGTCGGATCCTAATGATCGACCAAACGGGTCGGGTTCGAAAGTATAAGCGATTGTTTAGATTGCTTACCTTTACGACCCTATATAAGCACTAAACTAAAAGTGACGAGCTAAGCATGTTGAAACATGCTTAACTAAGTTAGAAAACAAGTTTGGTATCAAAACAAACAGTTTTGATACCCATAAGTAGTTTGGTTACAAAATACGCAAGAATACGTATTCTGGCCGAAACTACGGCTCGTCACTGAGCCTAGATAACGTGGTAATCAGTAGGTATAGTCACTAGGGACTATAACCATCGTGATCACGCTCACGTTATGAAGTTCAAACGAACTTCGCATCGACCATAAACTGGTCAATGCAGAAAGTCAAGCAAAGTTTGACTTTCGGACCCGTAAAGCAATAAAAGAACGAAAGAATACTTACGAAGGGTCCCCGAATGCTAATCGTGATCACAATAACTCAGGTATGGAACAATGGTTCCAACTTAGAGTCAAATAGATCAGATTCTTGTAAGTAATGAGGTTGGATGGCATGGGTATTTATAGTATTCGGGTAACCGTTGAGATCGTTTCTTGGAAAAGGGGAAAAGATCTAGTCCGTACACTTGTTGAAAGGTTATGGAAGCCACATATCATCTTTATCTTAGTGACTAAGCTACTAAGAACATGTGGTTGTGGTTGAATCTGCTGAAAACAGGCTGTTTAAACATTGCACCTGGTCTGGAGACCCCATACGCATCGTATGGTATATATACCATACGCATCGTATGGGTGAACTTTGGCAGAATTACAGTTTTGGTCCCTGAACTGTATTTAGGCCATTTTTGACACGTTTAAGGCCCGTTAACCCCATTTCAAAGCTCTAAAATGAAGTTAAAGTATAGGGAACTTAAAATGTATTCAAAAATATGTCGGATGTCGGTTCGTTTGGCCGTACGATCGCGTTGTTCGGTTAATTACGACGGAATGCGCACATGCGCGAAAAACGATCCAAATGACGCGACGAATGGATTTTTGGCAAGCCAAACACTAAAGCATAATATAGTCATGCTTACATAAATTTTTGGATGTCCGGATGTATTCAGAACGTATGTGATGCGCGAAAATGCAAACTTATGCACTTTTTGACGCTTTTAGTCCCTGATCCTTCTACACTTGATCTTAACATGACTTCTTGCACTTTGAGCCCTCTAACTTGACTTTTAAGGACCTTAAGACATAACCAAACTTTGTTAAGTCCTTGGGTAACTTTATGGTTACCTGAGAAGTCATAAATTTCAACGTTGACGCTTTTAACCCCTCGTACACGAATTTGATCATAACTTCCTCATACGATAACGAAACTTTATGAAATTTATATCGTGCATTCTAGTGAGCATAATTTACATTTACAAAGCTTCGGGTTTGTCAAAAGGTCACTCAGAGGTATATCTTTAACATGTTGACACATTTAACCCCTGTAGTTTGTAATCTCTCACTTTCTTTCACAATTCGCTTCGTATGATCCATGATCCATTCGTTTAAGGTTATTTACATCATGTAGGGTTATTGTAAAGTATATTTATCCATTGTTGACGTTTTGAACCCTTATATTTACACAGTTTCATTGTTTGTCAACTTTAGTCCTTCAAGAACATTCTTTCACACGTTCAAACTTATGACACGTGTCATTACATTATAGGACGTGAATTTTCGGGGTGTTACATCCTCACCCCCTTAAAAGAAATCTCGGCCCGAGATTTACCGAAATAAAGAAAGTACTCTTTGTCGCATAAAGGACTTAACTTTTATAGCATATCTGGAGTCTTTCCAAGCTCCCTTAGTGGCTCTTATATTAGGCGTATGTATCCTTTTTGAGCTTCTTGATCTGTCGATCCTAAATCGATACAGGATGCTCATCACATCATAATTCTGCATATCATTACATGATAGTGCTTCTTGACTTATTGGCGGAACACATCCTCCAGTCACTATTCTGCAATGTATTGCGAGCTCCGTCAAACTCCTTAAGTAGGTTTCTGATTACAAGCTACTTGATCTTGATACATTCAATTCCTTCGAATGATTTCCATATATTCAGAGCTTAACTAGCCTGATAATTTCACAAATTTGGTACACCCTTCCTGGGTGATATCTTTTGTTAAACCATATTCCCAACAAGAACTTAGGAAGTTTGCTATTTTCATAACTCCTCGATTTCCTGCCGTATACTGGCAACCTACAATCGATTATGGATTTGTATGATCTTATTTGTTGTCCCCCAGGCAACTTTCAGATCTTGATAATTGGACTTACCAATTCTCTATCTAAAACTAAACATTTAACACTCCATCTATACAAGGTCTCCCAAGGAGTAACCTTAATACTTACATATCCATTATTATAGAAAAGCTTTATCTTTAAGGTGAGATGGTTATTCCAACCACTGCTTAGCTAATGTTTAGGGAATAGCTAATCCTTGCCATTAGTCGAACAGATCGACGATCCTGGGTAGGTAATAGCGATTCTTAATTGTTGCCTAAATAAGGTTGCGGTGATAATGCATACGCAAAAGGAACCGTCTTTCTTGTTTATATAAATCGGAGTTCTTAGAACTTTGGATTTTGGCTTTATGAAATCTTCTCTAGAAACTTATCAATTTGGCTCTTAGTTCTTCCTACTCCCTTGGTACTAACTGATATAAGGCCCTTACAATAATTGCAGCCCTAAGCGGGATGTTTGTCCTAACATCCTCTTGCCTCTCAAAAGGTAAACATGGTAATTCCTATGAAGAAAATAATCGTGACACACATAGAGATGTCATAGTTGTCCGTGTTCTCAGGCTTTGATTCATCTATCGATGTCGATGTCAAATACATGACACATTCTCTTTACAATAGCAAAGTTGTCTTAAGTAGGGATACTTATAAGGACATTTTATATTGGATATCTTCTTTGAATACTACTAGTCGACTTTAGCACAATACGACCATTGGGATATCTTAGGGGTTCCATGTATTAAACCTCCATACTGATCAGGCATGGAAATAATCTATGGGACACCCTACGATACGCCAATTCCTCATATGGCACTTTTATCAAACATAGTTTGGCATTCGCAGGCGACAGAAAACAATGAGAAAATAGTTAAAAATAACATAGGTTGTCGTACTCTATGCGAAGAAAGAGTACTCTTCGATTTTTATCACTATATTGAGTCCTTAAGTATGCAACCAAAAGTTTGCTATAAGGATATTAGAGAAGTGATTTCTAATAGATATTAATATCAATATAGGATTTGTTGGAGCATTTTCGACGTAATATCGTCACTTTCTACCAGGCATTAAATGACCGGAGTCTTAATCAGGTGGAGACAACAGTTCTCAACCTTTATCATTCATAACATATTTATATGTGCCAATATCAAATAAGTTTCTGCATAAACTGTTTGATAAGGAAAGGTACATATTATACTATTATTATTCTGCATCATTTCTTGGGCGTTCATCCTGACAATTCGTGCGTTTGTTCTCTCGGCCTACTCGGGCTCCTTCGCGTACTTAGGGCAGTTGGTCTTTATGTGCCCTTTCTCGTTGCAGTTGTAGCAGGTAGCATCTTTAATCTTCCCGCAATCAACAGTCTTGTGCTCCCTAGACTTGCATATCCCACATGCAGGTGGTCCTGAATTAGAATTGGACTCCATTCTGCATTTTCCAAAGTGGCGTTTTTGGCAAGTCGAGCACCTTGGCTTTTCCTCTGTCCGCTGACCATTCTTTCCAGACCCAGACCTCTCAGAGTCAGTGTTTCCCTTGTGTTTCTTCTCTGATCCTCGTGAGTTATCACCCTCACGCTTCTTCTTACTTTCTTCAGATTTCTTTAGCGACCTTAGCCTGACCGCATCTAAAGTAAGGGACAGAGAGAGGTCAGCTACTGACCTAAATGTAGTAGGTCTTGAAGCCTTAACACTGGCTTTTATCTCTGGGGCTAAACCCCCAATGAAGCGAGCAATTCGCTTAGGTTCCGGTGTTATCAGATACGGAACTAGCCTGGATAGGGTATTGAAAGTGGTGAGATAAGCTGGACAATCTAGATCCTTCATCACCAATGCTAAGAAATCTGATTCAATCCTTTCCACCTCATGTTGCGGGCAATAATTCTCTCTAATGAGAGCAGCAAACTGTTCCCACGACAGGCCGTAGAGTGGGATCTTCCCATCAGCTTGAATGAGAGACTTCCACCATGCCAGTGCCTCTCCCTTGAACGATTGGGATACATACTTCACAATATCCTCCCCAGCACAACCGCTGATGTCAACAATTGTGTCCATTTCATCTAGCCAAGTCATACAATCAATCGCCCCTTTCTCCCCAGTGAAATCCCGGGGTTTGCAGGAAACGAAGTACTTATAGGTACAGGACTTGGTACGCGGTTCATTATCGAACACTATCCTTTTGGATGGGACACTGTTTTGATTGGAGGGGTGATGGTCGTCATCATCTTTCTTTGGTTCCTCTTTCTTAGGAACAGATTTAGAGTGGGGTACAGATGAGGCTTCACTATATGTCTCACTATACTCCTGGAATTTCTCCTTCACAGCTTTAGATACAGCTGAGTCAATCAATGTACGAAGTTCTCCTCTGGTTATATTAATCCTTTCATCATCGCGATTTTCCAGAGGGTGACTATTCCCTTCTTCCGACCCCGCCATGTAGTCTTAATTGCTACATAAAAATTAAACAAGGACAAGGTTTTTACGGAAGTTTAAACAGTTTTATCTTTTTGAACTATTTATTGACCATGTTTTTAATACACATATTGGTTAATTTTGATAAATATATAATTATTCAGGATATTTATTATACTCCTAAATTATAAGTTAATAATAGCACAAAAGGCCTAGTCATTTAGACAAGTTCAATTTATAGGCCTTGATTTTATAGAATCGAGGCTTCAAGGTTTGAATCAAAGTTCATTACCTTTTCTTGACAGGGAGTTGTAGGCTACCTCTGTCTTTAGTCCCAGAGGACGTTAGTTATAGCCCGTGGGCACTTCATCCATAAGGGATGATTATATAAATAAGGAAATTTAGTATATCCCAAAATGACTTATGTGATTTTATCATATCACATTTTGTCGAGCATGCTAATATGCTTTCATATGTTTAATAAGGATTTGAATCTCTAGAATAGGTTCTACCATCTTGGTCTTGTATGCCGTGACATTTAGGCTAGGTTTTACCTTTAAGATTCTTTTTAATAATTAACGCAGAGAAATCCTAAATTGAACTGTTAACAAGGATCTGAATCTAATTATGGAACTACCATCTTGGCCCTGTCTTAATGTGACATATGGCTAGGTTTTGTCCTTTTTAAAATTTTCCATTTTTATTATAATGGTAGATCTTATAATATAGGAATGATACTTTAAATATAATCGTTCCTTTAAAATTTAACAAATATATGGTTGCCCTAAACGAGACTTCTATAGCAATTGACTTGCCCATGCAAGGGCTAATCAGAAAAATAATAAAGGAACCAAATAAGGTAAAACGAAACAATTTTGGATTTTTCCTATGTTCTTGTCTAGACTCAAGAATGTGCAATTGTGTAACTGAGATTAAACACAAAAGACTAGTGTTTAATTCACTCAGTGTTGGCTCTGATACCAACCTGTCACACCCCAATTTTCCACGTGTCACCGGTGGGCCCGGTGGGGGAGTATCGTGACGTGGTTGGCAACATAATAGTCAAACAACACAATATATATGAATGCACAGCGGAAGCAAAGGATATTTATTATTACATTCCGAATATGAAGTAATATTCAGTATTACAACGGAAGTAAAGGATCCACAGGCGGATCTTAAAACATATCATTTGTTCAACAGACTTTAGACGCCTAGAACTTGCAAGATTCCTTATTAGCGCCCTGAGCTCCCAGCCAATTACGTTCAGTACCTGTCACTTAACCCTTTTGGAAAATACGTCAGTTTTCACTGGTAAATACACTCAACCGACTCATTTGAAAAGAGTTTAAGAAAATTGATTTAGATGCACCAGGCACAAAACCTTTTGACACTTGATTAAAATGCACAGAGGCAAAATTAATCTTTTATAACTTGGGAAAATTATTTGTATATAATCTTGTATACAGTTTTACTTATTTGTCGTCCGTTAGGGCCGGTTTGTAGGGCCGGTCTAGATTAACAGACACGCCACAGGTATAATGCCCACGGGCTATCATCCTCTAAGTGGATTACCAGTTCCGGTATAATGCCCACAAGGATGATACCTCGGAGTGGATTACCAGTTTTCACATAATGCAGCTGTCAGGTGTATGCCTACACCCCGTGCTTAAGTCGTGGCCATTACTTCGAATGATGCCAAGGATATCCGGGACATGGTCATTAACCCCCAAAGGCCATACACCAAATAAAATAAAATAATACATATTAAACAGGTTATGTAAGTACATCAATCACAATCCGATTCAATGACTACATACACCCGACCAAGCGGTACTTTTATAGTACCGTATCCCAAGCCCGTATAGGGAAAATAAGTTAAGAGTATTTACCTGAGCTAGCTCCTGTCTTAAATAGTAAGAATTTAATAACTCAGCCGTGTTCACCTAAGTAAGCGTAGGTACCATTTACCGGAAGGCTCTAGTCTGGAATGATGGTATAAATAATTTATTAGAATGCTAACGGGTCTTTAATTAGTCTTAAGCTTAGACCGGTTAGTCTTACAGGAAGATACGGTTCGTACGCACGATTACGCGAAGACCGAAATAGAATGTGATTTAGACCCGACAAGTTCGGAGACTTGCTTAATTTGGGTATTTAATACACACTTTGAATTTTGAGACAAAACCGATAAGGTTTGACCCGTTTCGGCTAACTTATATAAACTAGTTATATAAACCGATCCGAACGCGAATAACGCGTAACGGGTATTCATAGAGTCATTTACAGGTTTCCTTAGTTAATATGCCTTAAATATGTTGTGGTATCAGTAGGATACCTTCCATTATGCCCAAAACGAGTTTAATCTCAATTTAAGCCCCGTAGGGGTATTTTGGTCATTTACCTAAGGCATATATACTACCTGTCATACAACTACTCGAACGATGTGACCATAAGGTCACTTAATGTGTTTGGTCGGATCCTAATGATCGACCAAACGGGTCGGGTTCGAAAGTATAAGCGATTGTTTAGATTGCTTACCTTTACGACCCTATATAAGCACTAAACTAAAAGTGACGAGCTAAGCATGTTGAAACATGCTTAACTAAGTTAGAAAACAAGTTTGGTATCAAAACAAACAGTTTTGATACCCATAAGTAGTTTGGTTACAAAATACGCAAGAATACGTATTCTGGCCGAAACTACGGCTCGTCACTGAGCCTAGATAACGTGGTAATCAGTAGGTATAGTCACTAGGGACTATAACCATCGTGATCACGCTCACGTTATGAAGTTCAAACGAACTTCGCATCGACCATAAACTGGTCAATGCAGAAAGTCAAGCAAAGTTTGACTTTCGGACCCGTAAAGCAATAAAAGAACGAAAGAATACTTACGAAGGGTCCCCGAATGCTAATCGTGATCACAATAACTCAGGTATGGAACAATGGTTCCAACTTAGAGTCAAATAGATCAGATTCTTGTAAGTAATGAGGTTGGATGGCATGGGTATTTATAGTATTCGGGTAACCGTTGAGATCGTTTCTTGGAAAAGGGGAAAAGATCTAGTCCGTACACTTGTTGAAAGGTTATGGAAGCCACATATCATCTTTATCTTAGTGACTAAGCTACTAAGAACATGTGGTTGTGGTTGAATCTGCTGAAAACAGGCTGTTTAAACATTGCACCTGGTCTGGAGACCCCATACGCATCGTATGGTATATATACCATACGCATCGTATGGGTGAACTTTGGCAGAATTACAGTTTTGGTCCCTGAACTGTATTTAGGCCATTTTTGACACGTTTAAGGCCCGTTAACCCCATTTCAAAGCTCTAAAATGAAGTTAAAGTATAGGGAACTTAAAATGTATTCAAAAATATGTCGGATGTCGGTTCGTTTGGCCGTACGATCGCGTTGTTCGGTTAATTACGACGGAATGCGCACATGCGCGAAAAACGATCCAAATGACGCGACGAATGGATTTTTGGCAAGCCAAACACTAAAGCATAATATAGTCATGCTTACATAAATTTTTGGATGTCCGGATGTATTCAGAACGTATGTGATGCGCGAAAATGCAAACTTATGCACTTTTTGACGCTTTTAGTCCCTGATCCTTCTACACTTGATCTTAACATGACTTCTTGCACTTTGAGCCCTCTAACTTGACTTTTAAGGACCTTAAGACATAACCAAACTTTGTTAAGTCCTTGGGTAACTTTATGGTTACCTGAGAAGTCATAAATTTCAACGTTGACGCTTTTAACCCCTCGTACACGAATTTGATCATAACTTCCTCATACGATAACGAAACTTTATGAAATTTATATCGTGCATTCTAGTGAGCATAATTTACATTTACAAAGCTTCGGGTTTGTCAAAAGGTCACTCAGAGGTATATCTTTAACATGTTGACACATTTAACCCCTGTAGTTTGTAATCTCTCACTTTCTTTCACAATTCGCTTCGTATGATCCATGATCCATTCGTTTAAGGTTATTTACATCATGTAGGGTTATTGTAAAGTATATTTATCCATTGTTGACGTTTTGAACCCTTATATTTACACAGTTTCATTGTTTGTCAACTTTAGTCCTTCAAGAACATTCTTTCACACGTTCAAACTTATGACACGTGTCATTACATTATAGGACGTGAATTTTCGGGGTGTTACAATTCAGAACTGCATAGTGTTATATATTTTTTATATAGTGTTACATGGTGTTATATGGTGTTATAATATGGTTTTTGGTGTTATATAATTCTGTAGTGTTATATAATTTTGTAGCGCAACCATCAAAAAACACTATATAACACCATCAATTATTAATTCTGTAGTGCAACCACCATTTAGAGCTGTATAGTGTTATATATTTTTTATGTGGTATTATATAGTGTTCTTTGGTTATATAGT
The DNA here is from genome assembly GCA_030545235.1 of Helianthus tuberosus. Classification (NCBI taxonomy): domain Eukaryota; kingdom Viridiplantae; phylum Streptophyta; class Magnoliopsida; order Asterales; family Asteraceae; genus Helianthus; species Helianthus tuberosus. Next base: position 173,889,502 of record CM060430.1, on the reverse strand, counting down.
GTTATATGATGGATGCATATTGTTATATAGTGTTATATTTTTCTGGTAGCATGCCTATGATGGATGTATAGTGTTATATATTGTTATATAGTGTTATATAATAGACGTATAGTGTTATATGATGGAAGTATAGTGTTATACGTTTCTTTGCAGCAGTTACATATTTTTCTATTTTTAGAATTTAGAATCGAGATAATTTAGCAATTAAATTTGAATAGCTAGTTTTTAGGAGATTGATGGCGGTTACCATATTTGAAACATTGGAAAAGACACTATTGCCCTTCAATTTTACATAAGGTCCTTCTAATTAAAACACAATTTACATTTTATACCCTATTGATCTCAACCATTAGATCAAATATCCAATGGTTTAAAACACTTCTTACCCTTCTCACATTTTAGACACTTTTTACCATATCCCTACCATATATATATATATATATATATATATATATATATATATATATATATATATATATATATTTATTTATTATTTTATACTACCCATTCTCTTATCCTTTCTCGTTGGCGTCTTTTATTCTCGAGCTAAAACATAAAACCAAGTTTGTTAATCAACAATGAGAGACAAAGGAACTAAAAACGATTGATACTAATTTTTTAATCTATTTAGTGTCCTATTAATTTTCTAAGTCCTAAGATATTACTCGTATTCACAAATGATTATTAAACGGATCGACCCACATGACACAAACACACACAATTTTTTTAAATGGGTCGACACGACATGAATAAATAAAGAGACCGGGTCCAGGCTAAAGAATGAAACAAACCAAATACAGTTGATACCCCTATAATTCAGTGTACAAAAGATGATTGCTGAAGATGACCCTTTTTGGTTAGTGAGACCAAGATGTATAACAAAATAAAAAAAAGTAACAAAAGTATTATAAAATAAAATAACATAAAAAACATAGTTATTACTTTTGACTTTATAATAAAACATAATTATTACTTTTGATTTTATAATAAAATAATATAATAAAGTAGTTAATCATTACTAAATCATTAGTAAATTTGACTTTTGGGTGTATTAATCTTTACTTTGGGTGTATTTATCACACCCCAAAAATATATGTATAAAATAAACATTTACACACACTCTTTCTCTAACTCATCCCCTGTCTCTTCTTTCTCCTCTCTTTCTCACGTGATCTCTCTCTCTCTCTTTACATCACACGATCCGAGATGGTGGATGGTGTGAGGTTGGGTTTTCACTGAATCTGTGACAGTGGCAGGTTGTGATGGTGGGTTTAGCGGTGATGGATGGTGAAGGTGGATGTGGCGGGTTGTGAGGATGGACAGTGGTGGTTGGCTGGTTGGGTGGATGGTGAAGGTGGACGGTTGTGGTCGGATGAATGGTGGATGGTTATGGTTGGGGAAAGGGGAAAGGGGAATTCTACAAGCAACCAGACTCTATATCAAGTCGAGTGAATATCTCCTACTCATTCATCAAACCAAAACAAAAATCTCCAACACAATGGAGATTGATTCATCATCATCTGAACCTAACGTCTCTATTCTTGTCAAAGATCGTATACTCAAGGCCGTAGTTGAACTAAACGACTAGAAACAAAATTAGGTCATGATCGCTCTTTTAAGTTGAATTGAATTAACAAGGAAAACTATAAAATATTTTAAAGTTTGCGTCCCTTTACTAAAAAAAATTTCAAAAATTATAGCAATAACCTACTCAAATTAAAGAAAATGAAATTCTCGTAAATATGATATTATGGTGTAATTAAATTTTTTTTTATCTATATCTATAATAAATGAAACCATTGGGGGACACTTGTCACCCTATGGTTAATGCCAAATAAGCTGACACATCAACACACATGTGGCATAACTAAAAATCAAGGATTGGAGAAGCTTCTTTGGTACGTTTCTTTCATATTCTCTCTCTCATCAATCATTCACATTCAACTGTTTACCCCTAAAACCCTAATTAGGTCATGATCGCTCTTTTAAGTTGAATTGAATTAACAAGGAAAACTATAAAATATTTTAAAGTTTGCGTCCCTTTACTAAAAAAATTTTCAAAAATTATAGCAATAACCTACTCAAATTAAAGAAAATGAAATTCTCGTAAATATGATATTATGGTGTAATTTAAAAAAAATTATCTATATCTATAATAAATGAAACCATTGGGGGACACTTGTCACCCTATGGTTAATGCCAAATAAGCTGACACATCAGCACACATGTGGCATAGCTAAAAATCAAGGATTGGAGAAGCTTCTTTGGTACGTTTCTTTCATATTCTCTCTCTCATCAATCATTCACATTCAACCGTTTACCCCTAAAACCCTAAACGGCGATTTTGATTATCACCTCTTCAATCGATCTTCTTCGACGGCGATTCTTCTTCTCACCGTTTCAATCCATCCTCTTCTACAGCCTTTATCAATCTCCACACCTTCATCAGTGATAATCGACGGTAAGGATTCCGATATTTGAATATCGATCTTAGATTCGTCGGTAGTTAATATTTAATCTTAATCGCCGATTGATGTTGTTTTTGTTTACAGTTTGTTCGTCTGATTTTGCTTTGTAAATTCATGATAAACGAATTGCAGTTGCTTTGTAAATGGGACGAAAGATGGATTCAAATCTTTAATTGCATTGTTAAACGGGTGAGCATTTTGATATATTGTTGATGCACGAGAATGTCTGTTGACTTCATCTTCATCAAGTCTTAGTTCAAGAAAGTCAATATTGGATCTTAAATGTCAAAATTAGGGTTTAGTATTGAGTTTAGAAAGTGTTTCAAGGGGTTCCGTTTGAAAACAGTCATTTTATAGAGGGTTCCGTTTGAAACATAGGGTTCCGTTTGAACTCATTGTTTGAAACAAGGGTTCCGTTTGAAACATGTTATGTTAAGTTCAAACGGAAGGGTCACAGGTCTATAAATAGGAGTGTGAGTGTCACATTTCAAACGGAACGGTACGGAACGGTTGGAACCATAGGAGGTCATTGTGCAAGTCACGAAGTGCTGTCGGATTTTCATCGGAATTCATTGTACAAAGCACGTGTTTGTTAATAGAAAGAAAGATTAGAAGATACAAGCTGTTTTGGACATCGTTTACTTTGATTCCGCCTTAGTAATTGATGTTGAGCTACCTTAACTGACTTTTAGGGTCACGTACACGATCCAACAAGTGGTATCAAAGCTCAGGACGAGGAGTTCATACCAAATACAGCTTGAAATCATCGAATTATCTCACTTCTACCTTTCTTTTCTGTTTTTAACCGCGAGAACTGGTTAAAATGGCTTGAAACGATCACATATCAAACGAAATTAACTATTAACTAATTCTTGAAAGTTTGAAACCGAAATTCGACCTAAAACAGATCAAAATCATGTTTACCGTTTGAAAATGTTCGTGAATTGATGACGTCACCGTTTGAAATTGAGTCTATCGTTTGAAAAAGGTTTGTCGTTTGAAACAATCGTTTGAAAATGGATTCTGTCGTTTGAAATGTTTATCGTTTGAACATCTGTCGTTTGAACATCTGCCGTTTGAACTATCGTTTGAAATCAAGCACCTGACAGTTTGAAAATCATCTGGCCGTTTGAACAATCACCTTACCGTTTGAAACGGTGAATTTTGAAAGTGGTTATCGGGTCACATGAAATCTAAATAGAAAATTCATTTAAGTGGTTGTTGAACTTTAAAACAAATTGTTTGGAGTGTGTAAATTGTCGGTCATTGATCAGAGTAAACACGTGAACGGCCGAATATAATTGAGTTTATTGTCACCGAAATTGTCATACATTTAATGTACATGGGTAAATGTGTGATTTGTGTCAAGATCATTTCATTTGATCAATAAAAGGTGTGATCTGATTAGTTAAATTTTGAGGTCCAATCACCTTCATTGAATCATAGGACAAATCATTAAACGATAAAGTGTGGCACAATCGAAGTTGTTTGAAAGTTGTTAAACATATACTCAAGTGTCGGCCATTCACATTAGAAAACAATTAATCACCAATTCATGTTTGACAGTCTGAGTTTGATGACCCATGTGAAAGGATTAATGCACCGACCCACTACAAATGTTAAAGCCCAATCACAAAATTTGATTTGAGTCATCATTAAAAGGGTTGTCAGGTTAGTGATTTTGATCGATAAAATTGTCGGGTTTAGTGAATTTGTTGATCAAATTAAATCAAGTGTAAAAATTTACGGCTCAATCAGTGAAGGATAAATTGAATCCATTTCGATACTATCAGGTTTATTCGTTTAGTGATTTCACTTGAACAACTTTGGATTGAATCCGCAAATCTTCGACAACGAGTCTTAGATTGATTTCATCAAAAAACACACTGTTACATATTCAGTTTGTTTGAACTGATCGTTTGTTTGTTTGTTTGTTTGTTTGCAGGAACGTACAAGATGGCAAATTCCGATCCTATTCCATGGAAAGATGATCGTACTGAGGAACAGAAGTATCAATATCGGAAGATGATTGCTGAAACCAAGATTATCAGACTTTCTCGTATCTTTTTGGAAGCGAGGAGAGCAAATAGATGGGATCCAAACAGAGAGTGTTATCTTGATGAATATGGAAATATTGCGATCGATGATAGTACGCTTGATATCGAGGCCATAATTCAGCAGTACAAAGAAAAGGATGATTATTGGCAAAAGAAATGGTGGGGAGATGAAGAAGAGAAAAAGAAAAAGAAAGAGTTACTAGATGAAATTGAAAGAAACTCAGAAAATATGAGTTTGGATGAGTTTAGTGAATTAATCAATAAGATTAGAGAAGGAATGACAAAGAATGAAGAATCAAAGATGGATGAAACTTCGAAAAGTGAAGTTGTATGCTCAAAATGCGAAAAATCCGAAGCAGAAAATTTCAATCTCTTGAAAGATGTGGAGAATTTGACAGGGGAAATCAAAAGCTTGAAGGATGAGAAAGAATCTAATAATAAACAGATTCTTGAAATGAGAGAAAATTGTGAAAAATTGACGTCAGAAAATGACAAACTGTTGAGTAGTTTGAACAGATTGACATTGGAAATTAATGACTTGAGAGAAAAAGAAAAAGATTTTGGAAAAATCAAAATTGAAAATGAAAACGTTTTTTGGATAAAATTGGAAAATGAAACGTTAAAAGAAAAAGAAAAAGATTTTCAAAATCAAATCAAGATTTTAGAAGATGAGAGAGATATTTTTGGTAAAGATAATTTTCAAAAACAAATTGAAATCAATTCTCATCTTGCTAAAATCATTCAGCTTGAAAAAGAAGCTGAAAAAGCTCGGATGAAAATCAAAGAGCTTGAAGAGAAATTGAAAGGTTTTGAGACTTTGTCATCAACACCAGATTATCCATGTCCAAAACCGATCAATTCTGTTCCAATAAGTGACAATGTCACAAATTTTGACAAAGTCAAAGTCAAAATTGAAGATTGTGATGAAATATCTGATGATGAAAAAGAAAAATATTTTTAGATTTACAAGAAAAATTTAAAAATACTGTTTTGCAATCTACTGAAACAGGTGAATGTTTTAAACAAAAACCTGTTATGAAGAGTGTAGAACAGAAACAAAAAGATAAAAATTTGAAAAATCCTAAAAATGAAAATAAAAGCTCATCAGATAAGTCATCCAATCATTTTGAAAAATTACAAAAATCTAAAAATAAAAACTTACAAAATGTTGGTAATAAGTGGTGCAGGTTTGACCACAGTGCTCAAAAGCTAAATCCAACTCACAAGAGAAGATGGGATGAAGATTCTTCAAGGATAAATCATTACAATGATAGAAAACAAAGAAATGGTGATTACCACAAAGCAAATCAATGCTTTGATCTAAGTGTGTGGTATGAAGATGGTGTGTGGTCTGAAAGTAGTGAGAGGTATGATAACAGAGTGTGTTACACTTGTGGCTATCAAGGGCACATTGCTGTTAACTGCCAAAGTCAGAGATTCAAAACGAGAAGATGCTATGAATGCCACATCAGAGGACACATTGCCAGATACTGCCCAAGGAGATCAATGGAAAGATCGAGGGTTGATTCTCAAAGAATGGCAAAGAAGCCAGTCAACGTCAAGCCCCATGAACAGAAGGTTCTAAAACCTAAAGTTCAGGATCAGATAATTCAAGAAAAGAAAGTTAAACTTTCACAGGGGCAGAAAGACAGACTGCGAAAGAAAAGGAAGAAGGCGAGAGAGTATCTCGAGAAAATTTTGTCTTCGGGTTCACCGGACAGATTGAATAAGAGTTCTGATGAATCAACTCACTCGACTGCAAAGCCGAGTAAATTGAATTCTTCAGATACAAATTTGAGGACGAAAGAGGAAAAGAAGATGAAGAAAATGGTCGGCGATGAATCTGATGTGTCAAAGTCAGACAAGCCACCATCAGGCAATGAATCTGACAGGTCAAAGTCAGACAAGCCATGTTCAGGCAATGATTCTGGTTTGTCAAAACCAGAAGAGCCATCTGTTGAGGTAAAAACTGTTAAACCCAAGGCTGGTCAGGCTTGGGTGAATCTTTTCAAATAGAAAAACCTGACTTGCCGGAGCTTCCAGGTTGGTAAGCGTGAAGCAGGTATCGGCATCATTCTTGAGAAATTCACAAGATGGTAACTGTGATATTTCAATTTACAAGTGGTAAATCAGGGACATTAAGTTGTACTTGATTTTCTACTAGTGTTTGTTGTTGACAAGGGTCTTAATTGTTAATTTTTTAAAATGGTTGAAAACGAACAATGTGATGAAACCCCGAGTTTGTGAAAAGACAAACAAAACTAATTTTCCGGAAAAACCATTTGATTAAAACAAACTTAAGTGTTTTGAAATCTAAATGGGAAAATAGTTTGTTGTCAGGGGGAGTTCTGATTGTTTATGCCAAGTGAATGGCGAATTGAAGCGATTTGATATCAGTTTGTCACATTTCTTGTATAGTTTGTTTTCAAATTTTCTCAGAAAATCAAAATTGAAACATATTTTGATTTTAGGGGGAGAAAAATTTTAAAAAAATTTGAAAATTTGAAAATGTCAAAAACATTGAAAAATAAAAAATGAGTTTTGTGTTAAACAAGAGGAAATGATAGAAAATCAGTGAACTATCACAGCATGCTAAAGAATTGTTATGTCAAATGTGATAAGCGGTCTCACTAAAGATGTGACGGTAGGCTCAGCTAGACTAGTAGATTTGCGATAACGATACAAACATAAATGAAAAAGCCTAGTTCTAGTGGGAAACATGGTCAAAAGCATAGTACTTGGTTTTGTCCTTCTTGACTGTGTACCTACTCGGTAATCGCTGATTGTCGTAAGACATAAAACTGGTTAAGTTTGTGAACTTTCACAACTTTGCTGAAAAGTCGCTGTGATTGTGCATTCTATTTTGCAAAGATTTAAACTTGTTTTATTTCTTTATTTTGTTTAAGCATCGGACATCCTCTGCGTATACGTGAGTATCGACCTGGATGTTGTTGCCTAAACGTTCTGCTTTATTTTCTTTGGTGTTTCGTTTAAGCTTTGGATCACCTCTGCGTATACGGGAGTATCGACCTGGTGGTTAAAGCCTAAACAACTTCAACTTGTTTTATTTTTCTTATTTTGTTTAAACATTGGACTTTCTCTGCGTATACGGAAGTATCGACCTGATTGTTAATGTTTAAACATTCTGCTTTGTTTTTGCACAAATCACAGTTGATAAAAGTTTAAAGGCATTACTTGAGTCAGTGTATTGCATGATGAGGGGATATGCTGAGATTGTGGGGTCCATAAGAACTTAGTGCTATCTTAATATACTTTAAAGTATCGGTAAGCAGATTGAAAGTTTTTAGTTTGAGTTTAAGAGGACAACTATATCGTCAATCAACGTGAATCGTTTAGAACTTAAAATGTCAAAAGCTTAACGATGCTAGTGATTTGTTTCATAAACTGATATGATCCTCTTACACAAACTCACAAAAATATTGTTTGTATATATTTCTTTATTGCATTTCTGTCAAGATAAAAAATCCAAAAAGATTTTCGGAGTGTTTTAGCATAAAATTTTGAAAATTCAAAAAGATTTTCGACAACTGATGTTGAGGAGCTAATATTCAAAATTCCAAGTGCTAAACATGATGAATTGGTTTGGGGGAATATGTTGAAAACTTTGAATGTCATATACAAATGTTTTTTAAAGATTGAGAGGTTAGTTAATCAAGGTCATTTATTTGAACTTGATGTAACTATACAGTTTGTTGAATTACATGATGTCTACCAGTAAGTTTTTAAATCTAAGTGTTATAAATTTGTGAAACTTATGTTGTGGTAGAGATTATGCAGATTTGGTCTTCATTATTCCCAAAGGAAGCTAATTGTCAAAGCTTGAACCAGATATCTCAAATTCTAGCATATTGAGAGGGGGAGTCTGTGAAAGGGGGAGTCTGGATCGACAGTATATGGGAGTATGAAGATAGAGTGGTTGTGATGAAAAGGCAGAGTTGAAGAAAAGACTAAGACTGAAGACTCAGGAGCTGAAGACTACGTCAACATCCAAGGGGGAGTCTGTTGATGCACGAGAATGTCTGTTGACTTCATCTTCATCAAGTCTTAGTTCAAGAAAGTCAATATTGGATCTTAAATGTCAAAATTAGGGTTTAGTATTGAGTTTAGAAAGTGTTTCAAGGGGTTCCGTTTGAAAACAGTCATTTTATAGAGGGTTCCGTTTGAAACATAGGGTTCCGTTTGAACTCATTGTTTGAAACAAGGGTTCCGTTTGAAACATGTTATGTTAAGTTCAAACGGAAGGGTCATAGGTCTATAAATAGGAGTGTGAGTGTCACATTTCAAACGGAACGGTACGGAACGGTTGGAACCATAGGAGGTCATTGTGCAAGTCACGAAGTGCTGTCGGATTTTCATCAGAATTCATTGTACAAAGCACGTGTTTGTTAATAGAAAGAAAGATTAGAAGATACAAGCTGTTTTGGACATCGTTTACTTTGATTCCGCCTTAGTAATTGATGTTGAGCTACCTTAACTGACTTTTAGGGTCACGTACACGATCCAACATATATCTTACCCGAACCGAAACTGTGAAAATGAAATATAAAGGATGAGGACTGGAACTTGGAGTTTATTTCGGGCATGGTTACATCGGTCTTTTTCTTTTGGTTATCCGATTGAAACCAAGATCGATGATACTTAACAACCCTACCAATCATCCATTGCAATTCTTAATCACTAGCTGCTGCAACCCAAACCAGCGAATCCAATGATATAATTACAACCCAGCTTCACCATGGCTGGCTTGCAGAGGAACACCAATATGATGTTCAAGTTCCGTGAGGTAAATATTTTATATCTTTAACCAATGAACGCTTCAATTTAATGATAATTTTTTGTTTAAACATGTGATTATGGAGCTTCGTTGAATCAAGTTTGACATTTTTATAATGTTTTTGATTGATGCATGCCGATTGCTCGATGAAATGCTTGTGTGAGACTTGCTTTTGACTAAACATAGTTAGATCATTGGTACGTATTGAATAGAGACCAAGAGTTGGGTAGGGGGTAATGAATGATTTCAACATAAATTTCAATATTGCTCCTCATGGTCATTTACTGCTATTAACCTAAAGTTGGGAATTTTACTGTGAATTTAGTATATTGAATTAAATATGGACAGTATCATACTTTGCATTACTAATCACACATCATATTAGAAGTGTGATTATATTTGGATTGTCTTAGAACCATAATTATTAAGTTATAGGTTTGTAAAAGTCGATAGAAGCTTCAGTGGGTCATATATGGATTTGCGCGATATGGCTGGGACGACAAAAAGAAGTCTATGGTGAGTATTCAAGTTATTTATCATATTAAACCATGTTGATAACTTTACTTTTAATCGTTTATTATTGTTGAGATTGGCCGTGTATAATTTTTAACAACCCGGATGGGGCCGTTGCTTTGAAAGTTTTAGTGAAGATCCTAATATCGTACTAGAAATGATTGAGATCATACCAGGACTTCAAGGGGAGATTCATATTAATGGTCGAAAAGGTGTTCCTTTTGTTAATGGACAATAAGTTTTCAAGAAGTTATTTCCACGTCTCAATTGCTTTTTTGGTCTGATCGATTGTTGTTTTTTGTTTATGCGTTAAATTACTGTTTGGTGTTACAGAACAAAGATTGCAGCTTCGGCCAAACACTTTGTTGGCGATGGTGGAACGACAAGAGGCATCAACGAGAACGATACAGTCATAGATTTTCATGGTTTGTTGAGCATTCATTTGCCGCCTTATTATGATGCAGTTAGGAAGGGTGTTGCAACCATCATGGTTTCTTACTCTAGCTGGAATGGAGTCAAAATGCATAGAAGCAAAGAACTTATAACTGGATTCCTCAAGAACATTCTCAAATTCAGACTAAAACTGATCACCTTGATGCATCTTTAATCACAAGATTTTACTTTTGTTTACAAAAATAAAGAATCTTTAATGTTTTCTTGAATGTTTTGAAGGGATTTGTGATATCAGATTTTCAAGGTATTGACAAGATGACCGATCCACCTCATGTTAACTACACTTGGTCTATACAAGAAAGTGTTGGTGCTGGCATAAACATGGTTAGTTTAATTCTATTTATAATGTGCAAACACGTTTTTTAATTTAATTATGGGCGTGTTTAAGTTTCTTATTTTGTCAAACTGTTGCAGGTCATGGTTGGGTACAACTACTTTGAGTTTATCGACGGGCTAACCTATCTCGTGAACAACAATTATATCCCAGTGAGTCGGATTGATGATGCAGTAAAAAGAATTTTACGGGTGAAGTTTGTGATGGGGCTGTTTGAAAATCCGTTAACTGACTTAAGCATGGGAAATACCTTGGAGAACAGGTTAAGACCCAGAACCGGGTATCAAACAGGCGGGGCAGGTTTCGAACTGAACCGGTTATAGAAAAACCATTTTTTAAAGTAATTGTTTTAGTTTTCCTTTTTTTTTGGAATTTTCGGTTTTATAACCGGTTTTTTGTACACCTCTATCTGGAGTTGGAAGCAAAATCCTGGGGATAGAGTCGAAGGAACGGATTGTGGTATGCTTTTTGGTATTTCGGAATCTCATTTAGTTTCTAATTCATGAGATCAGTGGTCTTGGTTTCTTGATGATTCGGGTACGTTTTTGGTCCGCATCTTAAAACAACGATTTGTACTAAAAAGGTTTGGGCAGCCGGGTAATGCTATTCATTGGAACAAATGGGTTCCTATGAAAGTGGGCATTTTATCATGGAGGGAAAAGGCTTCCAAGGAGGTGTGCTTTTGCATGTCGAAACGTTAATCTGGCTTCCACGATCGGCCCTGTGTGTAGTGAAGCATCGGAGATGGCTGAGCTTATCTATATAACTATATAAAGCCCTGTGTGGAGGTGGCGGCTCGGTTGTCATGGTGGTTGTGTTGGATAGTGGTGGTGTCAGTGGCGGTTGGTTGTGGTGGTGGTGGTGAAGGCAACAACAGTGGATTGAACACTGGCGACGATGGCAAAATAGGGTTCTGGCGGGTATTTTGGTGACCAGGGTAAGAACACTTCGTCTTTCCTCTCCTCTGATCTTGCTTGATTTCATTATGAATTTAAGTTTAACAGATATTTTTGGTGCTTTAGAAATTTGGCACGATCTGATCAGATTTTTAGACCGAAATCGAAGCTACACGCCCTCTGGAATCACCCTGTTGGCCATAAAACCAGTGAGTTGTTTCCTTTAAATCATTATATTTACGATTTAAATTTCAAAGTAAATATTGTGTTTTTGATCGATGGTTACCTTGCAGAAGTTGCAAGTGATCGGAACCTCTCACACACTGTTTTCACAGTGTTATCACGCTCAATCCCTGATGCTGCTAAACTGGTACATGATGCAATCTATGGCGCTGTTGACGTTTACTTGAAAGAACACCCGACGTTAACTGAAGTCGAAAGGAAGAAAGTTTGTGAGTTAATTGATGTGAAAAAGTTGTCAGCACACGCATCCAAACACGCTGCACAGAGCGATCGGCTTCTGCTGCGAATGGTGGTGCAGATCCTGTTCCAAGAGCAGGTTCGAGCCACTGCTGTGATCAAAGAGGCAGCACGTGGCAACCGGGCGCTGGAACAAGATTGGAGATTAAAATGTCGCTGCGTTCTACGTCGCTAAGAACACCTTCACGGATGAGGTTTACTGATGGGGATGTGAAGGAGGTGTCGAGTGGTGGTAGCATGCGGTTGCTGCCATCGAGTTCACGGAGGTTTTTGGATAGGTTTTGGGTGGTGGGGATGGGTCAGCGGCACAGAGAGAGCAAGAGCACCGGGACGTCTGGTAGTTCGCAATCTAAGTTTTCGAGCTCATCGTCAAGGAAACAGAGGTATTAGATTTCTTAAACGGCAGATTATGTTTCTGGGGCTAGGTTTAGTTTGTTTTAAAACAAATGTGTTTCAGTAGATGTATAAAAAGCATGAGGTGAATTAGGTGTAGGAAGATCTTAACATGCCTTTTCTTTTTGTATTTTAATAATTCAGTTCTATTTGTATATTTTCATAGTATGCTTATGAGTTGATTACGTGAATTGTTTGGTGGTGTTTTTAAATCCTTTTTAATTTCAATTTGTAGAAACAATAATTTTCTGGATATGGAGGGTGATACACAGAGTAATGGTTCTATCTCATTATGTTTGAACATCTGAAAAATATCGATGTGAATTGACGATCGTGTATTATAGTGTCGGAATGATAAGTCTTCGCAAAAGAGTGGATAATCTTAAGAATTTATAAAGGGGGTTGATACTGATGATGGCTTTGACTTTGTATGTCTTACATATCCAGAAGACCACATCCCACAAGTCTCTTAGTTAAATATATATTTCAATATTATTATTCATTATCTTCTTTTTTGTTTGCACAGATTAGGAGAATGCTTGAGGAGCACTTTGGGCAATGCGAAGAGATTTCAAGCATGTCTATTAAAGATTTTGAATTTGGTGGTTCTAAAGGGTAGGCTTTTTATTCTCCTTAGCAAGCGTGCGTTCATCACCGGCATGCACTAATACATCATCTACAACAATTATTCTGGCGAGAATATTGTCTTGTGACTATAGGTTTGGGATGTAGCAACTGGTACAAAGGAATACACTTTTGAAGGTGATAATAATGCTCCCGTTTATTCCGTATACCCTCACTTCAAGGAAAACATTCAAGTAAACTGGTCGGATGAGTGGAGCGGGGTCAAGCGGATTGAAAGTCGCCTAAAGTATGAAACTGTACAAAATCAAGTTTAGAGGGATTTGAATAATTTTCTGTTTGTTTCGTCCAATGTATGCGTTTGTACATAATATTACAGTTCAAAGTAAATAATATGGTTTTGGTTGAAGCCCGCGTATTACACGGGCATTAACCTAGTATATATATATATATATATATATATATATAGGGGGCCGCTAGAATGAGAACCACCACGAGTTATGAGAACCACGAGAACCGCGCCCCGCGGGTGGCCGTTGACCACGAAATTTTTTTTACACCTAGATCCGTATATTTTAAGACCGGGTGTAAATTTTGGGTTCAAACGGCGCGCCCGAGGGGGTAGTTTTTTACGCCCAAAGTTTGGTTAAAAAAAAGAAAAATTAAAAAAACCCAAACTTTGGCCGTAAAAAACTACCCCATCGGGCGCGCCGTTTGAACCCAAAATTTACACCCGGTCTTAAAATATACGGATCTAGGTGTAAAAAAAATTTTGTGGTCAACGGCCACCCGCGGGGCGCGGTTCTCGTGGTTCTCATAATTCGTGGTGGTTCTCATTCTAGCGGCTCCCTATATATATATATATATATGATAAGGATCATGTGAGAAGTAGTAGGCTATTTGAGAAACTTGAGAAGTATTCTGGACCACACATTTTCCCTAAGCAAAAAAAATGCAAAAAAAGGTATTTTTTTTTTTGAAAAATCGCAGCTTTTTCTTTAAGGATTTAATTTTTTTTTAATTTTTTTGGGGATTTATACACATGTGTATATTGTTAATCTTTTAACTATACATATATGTATATTGTCAATTATACATATATGTATATACATGTTTAAAATTGAAAAATAAATGTTATTTAGGGTTTAGCATTAGTATTTAGGGTTTAGCATTAGGGTTTAGGGTTTAGGGTTTAGCATTATGGTTTAGGGTTTAGCATTAGGGTTTAGCTTTTGGGTTTAACATTTGGGTTTATCTTTAACTTTTGGGTTTAGCTTTATTTTTAGGGTTTGCATTAGGGTTTATCATTATGGGTTTAGCTTTAGGGTTTAGAATTAGGGTTTAGCTTTAGGGTTTAGAATTAGGGTTTAGCTTTAAGGTTTAGCTTTAGTGTTTATGGTATAAGGTTTAGGATTTATAACACATATTTTTTCAATTTTAAACATGTATATACATATATGTATAATTGACAATATACATATATGTATAGTTAAAAGATTAACAATATACACATGTGTATAAATCCAAAAAATTAAAAAAAAATAATAATAATAAAAAATTTAATCCTTAAAGAAAAAGCTGCGATTTTTCAAAAAAAAAAAAAAAAAAAAAAATTTGCATTTTTTTCACCTTTTTTTGCATTTTTTTGCTTAGCGAAAATGTGTAGTCCAGATTGCTTCTCAAGTTTCTCAAATAGGGTGAGCTTCTCTTAGGATCCCTACCCTATATATATATAGGGGAATGTTCATTTGAGAAGAAATTTAATGTGAGAAGAAAAAGAAGAAAAGGCATATTAGTAAAATATTATTTCATTTATAACTCTTTTCATTAATTTTTAACTCTTTAATTAATTAGTCAACTAATCATTAATTATCCTACAGATAATCTACAAAACCTACACATATCAAAATTTTCCTACATATAGCCTACACATTATAGAATTTTATCATACACAGTCGAAATTTATCCTACACACCTCGAAATATATCATACACAACTCGTAATTTATCCTACACAACTAGTAATTTATTTTACGCTTTAAATTAAGTTGTTTTTTTTTTAATTTGGAAAAGTATATATTTTGAAAAGGAGTTACAAATTTAATTTAGTTAGTTATTAAAGGGGAAGAATACAAATTAATGATTTTTGTAAGTTTACCAATATACCCTTATATTAAAATTAAATGCAAATTTTAAATGAAGTAAAATGAAGCATTCTTATTGGTTGAAACTTCTTCTTTTTCTTTTTACAAAAAAATTCTTCTCATTTGAACCCTCCACTATATATATATATATATATATATATATATATATATATATATATATATATATATATATATATATATATATATATATATATATATGATTAGGTTCAAACGTGAACAAAATCCCAAGCGTGAACTGATCTGGGCCCTTGATTTTTAGGGGCATGATAGTAAATATGTGGTTAATTATTATCATTTAATTAAAGGAAAAAGGGTATAACTGTAATTTCCATTTTAAATTATTCCATAAATCACGTTCAATCTCATAAATCAATATTCAATCTTTCTTGAAGATCCAATTTTCTCTCTCAACTCAACCTCAAATCTGTGCAATCGCACAACAAACAATCGTCAAATCTTCAACCTCAAATCTCTGTACATGTCAACGATGATGCGTTCAGATCGTAAGCCACCGCTAGCGTTGAGATCTCCGATTAGGCTTCGTCCCCGCCGCCCTGCTCAGTCATCTGTAAACAATCTTCAAACTTCATCAGGTACTCTTCGCTATTTTTTCTCGATTTTAATCTGTTTTAGTTCGAATTTGATTGATTTTGTTGCTAGATATTTCTGGGTTTTTGATTTTGTATACTGAAGTTCGGATTTTGAGTTCTGGGTTTGTTAAATTTGTAACAAGATTTGGTTTCTTTGGTGTTATAAAAGCACGTCCACCAAATGTTTGTGAAAATGTCTAGGTGAAAATTTTCTTTTTACAGGATTGTTTTTCGACAATTCCTTTAATCTGTTTTGTCTTAGAGATTCTGGGTTTTTGATTCCCTAAACTAAAAGTTGGGTTTTCATCTTTTCTTTGGTATTAAAAAGTTCGTCCTCCAAGTGTTTGTAAAAATGTCTAGATGAGATTTTTTTCCTCTTGTGTTGTTACAGAAGTTTTTTCCGAGTGTTAATTTGTTTAGTAAGAAATTTTGTTGATGAGAAGTTGGTTATCTTCATTGATATATATTGAAATTAGTTGAATAATTATGGATATTTCTGGATTTGGTGTTTGTGAAAATGTCTAGCCTACTCGTTACAATTCAAGGCATATCAGTTCATTATAACTGAACATATGCGACCACTTTTACAATTCAAGGCATACCAGTTCATTATAACTGAACATATGGGATTTTATTGGATTATTTACCTAGTTTTTGTTATGATAGGTTTTTAATTGTTTTTGTTGGTTATTGTGCACACGTGTATTCCGATTATTGGTACAATGTTTAATGCAATGTACACATGTGTATTCTGATTTTGCTCTGTTTTTAAGGCGCTGTACACATGTGTATTCTGATTTTGCTCTGTTTTTAAGGCGCTGTACACATGTGTATTCTGGTTTTGCTATGTTTTTAATGCGATGTACACATGTGTATAGCGTCTGTTTTTTGTGATATCTCATATTTTTTGTGTGTATTGAATGTGTAAAGTTGTTTATGTACACTTGTGAATTATGCAAAGTACTAATTGCTGAATTTTTTGTGTTATTATAGGAGACGTCGTAAATGAGGAAAGTGGAGATGGAAGGTCGATAAGGATGATTCACGTATGAGGTCGATAAGGATGATTCACGTATGTTTGTTTGCTTAGTCGATAAGGATGATTCGGCATAGAACGCGATGAATAGTTGTAAAAGACTATGTCTTTTTTATTTTTCCGATTATGTTGCGTTTATTGTTTTCACGAAACTGGAACTTGTAATTGTATGTTTTCTTTTGGTTTGGCAAACATTATGGAAATTGTTACTTGCTTAATATAAAATAGTTTTACAAGTTTTGTTTATAAGTATGTATTATGTAGCTAATTACACATATGTACCATGCTGAATACACATGTGTACTGTTTAATTCATATCAAAGTACACATGTGTATACCGTTGAAATTTAAAGGTTACGTGGATCTTAAAAATCATAATCCGAATTCTGGTGTGAAATTTGAAAAATAAAAATGAAATAAAAGATATTGTGGATAATGAATTTAAAATAGGAAAGATGTAACTTAATTCAATTATTAAAATAATGATTTAAATCTAATTGTTTATATAATTACAATCATACCCTTAACAACTAAAAAGAAAATCAAGGGTCCAGATCTGTTCACGCAGTTCACTATTGGGAGGTTGTTCACGCTGGAACCCTACCCTATATAGGATTATATATATATATATATATATATTATCATAAGAAAAAACTAAAGTTATTTGAAAATCGTGAGAAAGTTGGTTTATAAGTCACAAATGTTGGATGTTCCTATTTTGTCCTTTTCACACTTGTTTTCCTTATTTTTAGTTATGTGAATTCTACGTTTAGGGACCACTTAATCTCAACTATTGGATTACTTGATCAGTGGTCAAATTTTTTCGCTACACTTTGTACGAATTAACTCTATTATACATGATTCGTCCCAATATTTTCATATTCTTTTAGATATATCTATTTAATTAAAATTATCATATCGTCTATAAATATGCAGACAGAGACAGACAAATGAGACTTAACATTATCAAAAGTAAACAAATACCCTTTTATCCGTTTATTTAATCATATGAATAATCTATACTATATAATAAAAGAAACCATGTAAGGGACACATGGCGCTCTATGAGGCAGTCTTAATTATTTTTCTAAATATTTATTATGGAAAATCAATTATTGATAATATTAAATTTAAAATTTGAAATTTGTAGAAAAGATTTTAATGATAAAGATAAAGATAATTGATAATAATAAATTAATTATTATAATCATATATTAATTATTAAAATCTGAAAAAATATATTAGTGTTTTAAATATTTATAAAGATAAAGATTTTATTTAATTGATAATTTTAATTGTTTTTACATTTTGATAATAAGTACAAGGATAAAATCACATATTAAAATAAAAAGAGTAAATTACAAGTTTTGTCCTTTATGTTTACACCAAATTGCAGGCGCTGTCCTTTTTTCCAAAAGTTTACAGGCGGTGTCCTTAACCTTTCCAAAATCTTGCAAGTTATGTCCTTTAGGCCAAACCCAGTTAGATTTTTTGGTTAAATCTGGTCATGTGCAATGCACATGAGGGTATTCTTGTCATTTCACCTTCCCAGGGGTTATTTTGTATAGAACTTCTATTCAATGGCCATTTTGTACAAACTTAAAAGTAAAACAATAGATAAACTATCTCTCTCTCTCTCTTCGATCTCTCTAAAATATGCAACTCCTCTATCTAACAGGTTCAAATCTGGACTGAATTGAAGGTATACGAATGTATGGTGATGAAATCAGTACACTTAATTCATATTTAACCGTACCAACTATACGATCAATCTGAAAAATTATACACCCATCCATCAATTTTGACTAGTCAAATCTCTGTGTGCAGGTTTTACCAAGATGCAAGCTGCAATTAAAACACCATAAATCAATAACAGACTGATAATACCAACCACACACTCAATCTGCTTTAATTTTAAACAAGCATTGGTCAACATGAGTTAGAACATCTAAAATCCTATCAGAAACAACCATACTTGTTAGATAAAAAGTGCTTACCAGTAGATCTTTAAGTGGTAATGTTAACTAAGGTACAAAAAACAAAAACTTGTGGGTTCAATTAAGTGGAGGCATTTGAATACAAAAACGACTGATTTTTTTTACCTCTTTTCAAGCTTTTATGACGGAAATCGGAGATTTGTTCGCCAAGAGAAAGATCTGGAAGGGATTTGTAGTGTTGACGATTTATGGTGTTTTAATTGCACTCACCGTCACCACCGCACCCACCGTCACCACCCACCCACCACCTCATCGCAGTGCAAATCACCATCACCCCACAACCACCACCGCACCTGAAACCCCATCCACCTCACCGTCACCACCGCATCCACCGTCACCACCCACCCACATCCTCAACGCAGTGCAAATCGCCATCGTCCCACAACCACCACCGCACCTGAAACCCCATCCACCTTAATTTCAGATCTTCGAAGAGAGAGAGGGAGAGAGTGAAGAGAGAGAGAGAGAGAGACTGGAGAGAGGGTGAAGAGAGACTAGAAACAGAATTTTTTTAATTAAATGGTTAAATTACTCAAGTACCCTCATGTGCCTTGCACATGACTAGATTTAACCAAAAAATCTAACTGGGTTTGGCTAAAAGGACAAAACTTGCAAGATTTGGCAACATAAAGGACACCGCCTGTCAACTTTTTGGCTAAAGGACAGCGCCTGAAATTTGATGTAAAGATAAAGGACAAAACTTGTAATTTACTCAAATAAAAATATTTATTTTAATCAACTATTTCCTTATTGTTTTTTTATTGAAATTCAATGTAAAAACTTGAATACACACTTTATTTCTAAACCTCCATTTAAGTATCCCACATTAATTGGTGTTACTCTTTCTTGGCCCAAAAATTAATATGGAACCAAAAATTAAACCGAACCTAACTAAACCAAGGTAGGATATGTGGCCACGTTTAATTTAAGTATCCACATTTACTTTTTTTTTTCTACTGATTATCCAATATCAGGTAATACGTAAGTTTCTAACCTAATAATAAATTAAAAAAACAAAGTAAAATGTTATAAACCATGTAATACACAACTCTCTAACCTAATAAAAAATAAAGTGAGATGTTACATTAAGTAAATAGTATTTCAAAGTTCATTTTGTTAGAAAACACATCTTGATGACTAAATATGTTAACGGATTGCATTATTCGTGTAAGACATGTGTTTATTCAAATCGTGCAGTACACATGTATTTAAAAGATGTAATTATTTTATTACTTAGTATATAAAACTATATTTATTCAACCCGTGTAATACACGGGATTCTAACCTAGTATATTATAAAGGATTTTTTTTTTGAAAGGCATATAAAGGATTATTTACTATATTACATTCTCAAGATGCGGTAGAAGTATTTTACAATGATTGGGTCAAATGGGCGGCTAGGCTAGGGTAATAGTGTCAGACGGCTGCCTGGCACTCCCCTATTGGCCCAACAAATTTACGATTTTATCGCGCTTTAAAATTACGATTCTACCATCACTTCAAAATTATGGTTTTGCCCCAACTTAAAAATAAATTCACGCTTTTGCTCCATGCTAAAAATTTCACTTTTGCCCTCGGTTCAAAATTACGATGTCCTCCCGTTTAAATTTACACTTTTGCCATTAGTTTTTTTCCCTTAAAATTACGATTTTGCCATCAGTTCAAAATTATGTTTTTACCCCCACTTAAAAATAAATTCACGCTTTTGCTCCTAGGTAAAAATTTCAATTCCCCCCTCGGTTCAAAATTACGATTTTGCCCCGTTTAAATTTACAGTTTTGCCATTAGTTTTTTTCTCACAGCCAAGTTACGATTTTGCCCTCAACTTAAATTTACATTTTCTCCATCGTTTTTGTTTGTTTTCCTGGTTAAATTACAATTTTTCCCCCAGTGTAAAATTACAAGCATGCCGGCAGCTGCCTGACACTCCCCCGTTGGTCTATTTAATTTACGATTGCATCCGTCAATTAAAATTATGATTTTCCCATCGTTTTAGTTTTTTTTGACAAAACTATAAAGTTTTTTTGTTTTAATTGGTTTACTAGATTTAATTTTTTTTCGTGTCAATGAGCTGCCTAACACTGCCTCATTAGTCCTGAAAAATTACAGTTTTGCCCTGAGCCCAAAATTACGGTTTTATTATCGTTTTTGTTTTTTTCCCAGCAAAATTATAATAGTGTTTTTTTAATTGATTAAGAATTATTCGGCCATCGCCCCTCAACGCGAGCGGGACATCAACTAGTTAGTTAACATAAAACGTTTACTATATTTCAACCCTAAAACATAAAAAGAGGATGTAACATTTAATAAAAGAAAGAGTCAAATATGATCTTTTTTCTATTTAAAAGCTAGACTCATGTCTTTCAAGTTTCAAGTAATAAATAGTTCATCTGAATTATCTCTCATCACTTAAAAACACTAGGTGGACACCCGCCCAACGGGCGTGGATAGATCGTAAACATTGAATGTAAGCCTACGTTTATATGTAAAATATGATGTGAAATTATTTAATGAATTCACATTCGTATTATACTTAAGAATACATTAAACTTGTCGACTGATTAAGTTTAGACACAAGAGAAGCATAACGAACCCACAAAACATGTTTAATTTCACTAAATGATTTAATTTTACTAACACAGAAAACACAGTAATTAAAAATATATTATCTAATACATCATTTAGTTCCAAACCAATATATTCCAAACCAATACACAGTAAAAATGCATACAAACTATTAAATTTGGGCTGGAAAATACAGAGTTACCCTGCTTTTGGTAGTGCTTTTGGCAGAATACGAACGCCTCACGAAGTAGCGAGAAGGAGTGGTCTCTTCAGATGTGTACCTTCAATGTAGTGTTTAAGTTATTCCATGCATTGCTAAGAAGCTTAATCTGGTCATGATTTTCAGTTAACGTTTGGCATTCTTGACATAACCTGATTAAGTAAAGCACTATGATTAGTCTAAACGCCAACTGCATATATCTTATTTAAATCAAACGACATAAAAAGTTAAAAGTGATTTCATGTATCATCAAATGTACCTCTCGATACTAACAAAGTTCTCACGGAGATGATTTATTGTCTTCTCGGATGAAGCAAGAGCATAACCAGCTGAAAGAGCATACGTCCCCATCAAAATCCTCCTTTTAACCTGCAATACATTATTCAAAAATCATTTTTTCGTTATAACCACTATAAACTTAAAAGCAAAGCTTATCAATGTAATATTTTATTCATACCTCTTGATGATGCTCTTATAATTATGGATTAAAAACTTAAAAGTGGACTTCTGAAGCACCTTTTATGCAATATACATAAGCTATATTTCAAATGACTTCACTTTTTAACTTAGTATTAACCTATAAAAGATGTAAACTACTTTGAATTGTGAGCACACAAAGTCACTGAATTATGAAACTTCACATGGCAGTCCCTAATACTCGAGTTAAAAAAATTCCAAAAACCACACTTTGAGTATTTGTATTAACTAAAACCAATTACATTTAATCACTTCAACTTAATTAGACATGTATCATTTTCTTATTAACTAAAAAAAGAAAAGCAAGTTAATTATAATCACCTAACCCATTAGTTCCCTGGCATATAGACTTGAATAAGTTAAGTTGATAAATATGATCCATAAAATAAAAATGAATTGATGACCCCTTGAACCTACAATGTTGACGAAATTGAGGGCCCGTTGGAAGCATCTCAAGATGGCACCATCAAGGTCGAAGAAAAAGACATGATCAATTACACTGCAGTGACCGTTCAGCTTCTGGGTGGTGAGCATGTGCCATTTCTTTTTACGCTCAAAGAACATGTAGCTTCAAGTGGCATTATTGCATTAATATTTGAATTATAATAGGGCAGAAACTAAAGTAGAATAACTTACAATAACATCATCATCTCATTTTCCCCAATTTTCAAGTTGCAGCATCATTAGTAGTCACCAAAGACTTCTTTCAAAATTCTTCTATAAGATTAATGTCTCTATCTGTAAGACTTTTCCTAGAGCAATACGCATCAAGTTAAAGGAAATTGAAATAACGCGTTATGAAATTGAATTGAATTAAATTCTATAAGATTAATGTCTCTATCTGTAAGACTTCTTCTTTTGCTTGAGATGCTGCCTCAAGGCCGTGAGGCGTTTTCCGAATCGCCTCACATCTCAAGCGCGCTATTAAAACCATGTTCTAAATGCTTGAATCACCTATTAATTAATTCCATTGCCACTCGAACCCGATGCAATAACTCATCAATGCCATGAAAATCAAAATCAAGAGCCCTTTTAATTGCAGATATAACAGCCTCATCTTTTGAACTACAAGCCACAAGTGCAATCCTTGATTTCCTTGAGGCTTCCATTGCCGAATTTACATTTTGTGCCTGCAAATTATTTCAGAGTAAAAATCTCTAAACCATGAAGAATTTATTAGTTTATTCACAGGTGGCAGTTTCGACGTGTTCACAGTAAATGAGTTGATTACTTACATTTTGAGCAACGCTTAAATTTATAATAAAAATAGATTTATAACGCCTGCGATTTGCCAGAATGTGGTTTGGGGTGTTGAGCAACGCTTAAATTTATAATAAAAATAGATTAGAAAATTATATTTATGTGAACAATATTAATTAAAAAGGGTAAATATAATAACTTAAATGTAAACATCTAAGAAAGATTCTTAAACCTTGGATTATACTTCTTATTTTTGAATCTTACCTAAATTTGTTCCAAAAACCGAAATCCGGACCGAAGCTTTGCTAAAATCGAAAAAAACTGAAACCGAAAAAAACCAAAACTGAACGGTTTTCTAAAACCAATAACCGAACATTTCGGTTACGGTTTCGATTATACCATAAAACCGGACAGAATCGAACTGAACCGTGCACACCCCGCACACCCCTTAAATAAAAACTGTATGTAGTTGCATACCTCAGATTGGTCATGATCATAACGCACCAAAAACCTACAACGACAACCTCGCACATCGTGTCGCCTTCTTTGAGCATCTAGAACATGTGCATCAAAGTACAAAGCCTGCTCTTTTCCTTCCTAAAAAAATTCAACGATTTTTAGAAACGGATTCTGATTTCTTTGATATGATCAAATATATTATATAATATATAAGTAATTATCACTTGAAAACAAAGTATGAGATCAGCAGGAAGAACAACTACACATTCAGATGCTTCACATGGAAGAGATCTTTGTCTCACGTTCTTTCGAACATTTACCCATTCATCCTCTTCGGCTCCAAAACCTGCAAATCGAACAAAAACTTCCTGATATTATTATAAGATGACACAATTAAATTATTTAAAAAAGAATATCACGGAAACTTGGTTAATAAAACACTGAATAGGCTATATAAATACCGGATCACCCGTCTCAAGAGACCTATGTGATATAAAGGTTGAAACATCATACCTACAAAAAACATAACCAAGATTTAGCGTTGTTGAGCTTAAACGTTAAATAAACGCGTCTATGTACTAACCATGCACCATCCCTAGCAGACTTAGCACCCTTCCTGCACTTTGAACTGAAAAAACGGGTGGTTGTTGGGGTGCTTGCAGGAACGTTCTAACCGAAGCTGAGTTAACCCAAAAGGCCAAAATTCAAATTAGTCAACAGACGAAACTAAAACATCATATAAAGTGAGTTCAGCTCTACCTGAAGGAACAGTTGGATGTTGTGGTGCTTGAGGAAAAGATCTAACATTAACTGCATTATCAAGAATGCACGTAAGTTCGGTAAACCATATACTACACAAAGTGCAAGTTTAACTGTTTAACTCACCTGAAGCAGCAGCATGCGGTTGTGTAACCTGAGGTACACCTTTTACCATAGATGAATCATGAACCATTTGTGTAACATTTAAGTTTCCCGGTGCTTTAGCTGCTTTAGCTCTGATGGCGTATCATCTATTTTGAAACCAATTTCACACTTGTTTCATTTGAACTTCAATCTTTCCCGCCCGTTCTTCAGATTTACTGCAGCTCTGCGATTCATTCTGTAAACAAATCACAATAGACACAAAATGAATTTTTGAATGAAAATTAGCAGTAATCAACAATATGACTAAAAACAATACTTAATTGTATCAACCTCTGCGATTAAGAGAATGGCCTAATTAGCAATATTGTAGTGAGGGCAATACCAATTCAAATCAACAACTGAATTATGAATCATTTTGAAACCGTAAAATGTATTATTTTACCTTTGGAAACAACATGCCTTTGCTATTTCTTTGAGCACTTATCAGAAAGTCCAAATTGTTTTCTACTCCATCTCTGTTTCACAATATCCTTCAAAACAGAAAGTCCAAATTGATTATCTGATTATTAAGTTTCCAAGTTGTAGATTATCATCTTTTTAGTGGGATTTATACAGATTATATTATTATTTAGAGGCAAAACTAACATAAAATTTATTC
The DNA here is from genome assembly GCA_030545235.1 of Helianthus tuberosus. Taxonomy (NCBI): domain Eukaryota; kingdom Viridiplantae; phylum Streptophyta; class Magnoliopsida; order Asterales; family Asteraceae; genus Helianthus; species Helianthus tuberosus. The sequence goes on along the minus strand of CM060430.1, from coordinate 173,864,301 downwards.
TAATTATTTAGGGGCAAGTAATAACACAAAATTAATTATGAATATTTTATAATTTAGGGGTCATTTTACATGAAGCTCAGAATTTGTCCAAAAAACTTAATTAAATAACCTAAGTCAAGTCAAAATCAAGCACTAATTTTTTAATCTCTAAAACATTTTACTCTAAAATTATAAATATGTTAATAGATAAAAAAATTAAAGTGACTGCTGTTGATGCCACAATTCATTGAATATGTCTAAAATATGAAACAACAACATGATGAATATGTCTAAAATTATAAATATGTTAATAGATAAAAAAATTAAAAAAAAATAAAGAAGCAAGATTTTACCAAAGTGACTGCTGTTGATGCCACAATTCATTGAAAGAGGACCAATCCACCTCACAATTGGTTTCTTTGTCTTCATCAGGAGCAAGACATTTCCCCATAAACCCACTCGCACCTTCCTCCAAAAGTTTACCACGATGTCTGTCATGAAAAGTAATGCATAAAATTCTATTTTCACAACTCCTATAAATTTATAGCATTAGAAGTAATAATTTTAATCCAATTACATTTACTTAAACGGATTAATCCAGTTTATGTTTTAACCATTAACAGGTCAAAAGCATATGATCAAAAAACTCATGCACTATGGGACAAAGATGCTACCCCCAACCGTTTTGCCATGTAACCTGATTCTTATAATGTGTAGTGTTCTGTTTTCCTATTATTCATAGCATATTTACAAGGCTGATGATTTAAAACTCATGCACTTTTCTTTACTTCAGCAACCCAGATAATATCAATGAATTCAGGTTACATATACAAAATACACAAATAATAAAACCTAAAACTAAAAAAAAATAATGATGAAATTTACCTTGAGAGAAGCTCCACCAACTAAGAAGCCATCAACATCTTGATGCCCTCCCAATCCCTTGCATATGAACCATTCACAGATCCTGCATATTATCATATAAATAAATTAAAATTAATTAAATTTTCCAACATAGAAACTTTATAAATACATTTACAAACCTCCAATGATGATTCTGACTTACAACACACAGATGTACCAATTGTGTCAATTTTTCCTACTCAAAACAAAAAACCCACCAAACCAAAAATCATTAGTGTCAATTTTTCCTACAACAGATGATAAAATTGGAACTGAAATGACGAAAATCTGACTTGATTTGAACAGAGACTTACTTCTTCTGCTGAAACGGAGATCTCGTTAGCTTTTTCATCGGCTTCTTGACGGATGAATTGGACCATTTGATGAAGAAGCTTGGAGACATCTGCATCGTTCATCGTTGGATCTGAATTTGGGGAAAACAAAGGTCACTTCGGTTGTGGTTCTTGATAAAAAAGATTCAGAACTCAAAAACCCTAAAATGACTGCTTACATGAAAAAGAGAGCCCCAACCAAACACCATTATCTGAATCGGATGAGATGAAGGTGAAAGGTATGTAGTCCAAACCTGAATCGGAAGCGGAGTTTCAGAAATCAAAAACCCTAAAAGGAAGAATCCTGAATCGATGTTCTTCTGAGTTGAAGAGAGAGAGAGAGAGGTGAAGATGAATATGTTTTGAATTTTAAAAATGAAGCCTGGACTATATGTGAAGAGAGAGGAGGATTAAAATTATAATTTGAATTTTGAATTTGATTTTGAAGTTCCCTCTTAAAAAAAATAAGTATTACATTGAGATTTAAAATGATTTAAAAAAATCGGATTTATGAGATCAGCGGAATGACATCAGCCGAATCTATGTGGCATCCTAGGTGGCGTACCTCAATGGTTGACACATAAGCAAAGTGAGGTCAGCCTTTAAGCTCCTTTTATAGTATAGATAGATTGTGTGGCCCACTCCCATTATAAATCCCATTGCGACCTAAAAGGCTAATTTGTGTCGGTTACATCTTAAATCTATTTTCGAATATGCCAATTTTAGCTTTAAGGGTTGTTATTTTTGAATGATAATTTTTTACATCTAAATACCATTTAAGTTTGTAATTATAAGGTTGGGTGCAGTTTAAACCTCATAGAGGTTTTATAGTGCCACGTTAGATCCACATGAGCGACATGTCACATTTGGTGCTTTAAAGACTCTCGCTTTAACTTGCATGCAATTGTGTTAAAGCCCCCTATTAAACAAAATACAAAAAAAAAAAGATTTGATTGGTTAAAAAGAATGGGTCCCACCTGCACACCCCCTTTAGCGCTCGTTATTGGGCTGACGTAGTTTCGATGACGCCCCCCCCCCCCCCCCTTTGGCACGCAGGGGATGGGGTGGGGACGCTGTAGGGTATTAACATGTGGCCAGGGGCGGTATACCACACCCCTGGCCTAAACGTTTAAACTTACACTACTTTTAGTGAAGGCAAACAACATCCCACTAGATCATTAGGTTATAGGTAACTATAAATGTTTAATACCAGATAATTTCAAGAAATTCACAAATGTTTAATACTAGATAATTTCAAGAAGTTCACAAATAGTTATAACATTTGATTCAAGTTGTTGCATCCTTTGCTAATTCACTCTTACGAGATGATGTAAATTTTTCATCCACCCAATCAACTCTTGTCATATCAACTTCCTTCTTTAAGTCTCTTTTTACCCAAAAACATAAGGGTGATCACCTCTTTTGAGTAGGTCACCTCTCCTGGGTAGAGAGATGACTTTTTTTTATTTAAATTATGTATTTAAACAAAATAAATAAAACATAAACATTAATTAAACAAAGACATTACATTAAACTAAATTGAAACAAGACAATACATAAAATTAAAACTAGTAAAATAAATTAAAAACACATAAAAATTAGAAATTGCATGCCCAATTATATTTTTTTGTGATCTCATGTTTTCGGGCAAGTTTGATTTCAAATTTGGAGGAACATTGTCGTGTGGCCTGTTAAACGTCTCCAAATCCTTATCAAACAAAAGTGATCTCACCGCCTCTCGATGTTCATCCGCCAACACTGTCACACCCCAACCGATGGCGGAATCATCGGGGCGCGACACTAGGCGAATCAGATTGCTCAAGAGAATCCATAACAACTATATTGCGATAATATTTAATATATTCATTATCCCATACTAACAAATAATACAATCACATAAGTTATCACAGATTTCTTGTCCTTTCGAACAATACAAATCCGACAACCTAGATTTTAGTTGAGTTTCTAGACTTCCTAGCTTGATTCGATATAGCCTGCGATCTAACCTGCAACATGCGTTAAAATATTTGTCAATACAAAAGTATTGGCGAGCATACAGGTTTGATAAGTATAGCGTAATAGATAAAAGGTGTAGCGAATTTCCATATGCATAAACGTAACACACGACATATGTACTCACAAAGCTGATACTACCAACTAAGTCCTCGATGCTCGAATATGCGATGGCAAACTAGACCCCGTCGGGCACAATAGTACTATACTAGTCATGGTGGGACATCGCGAGTATAAACCCTAGCACATATGCAGCTAGTATCACGTATATCTATGCAAAACAGTTATTCGCAAGTGATAATTCGATTGATTGAATAATTCGTTTGATAAGTTCGATTTGTTGGAAACGTATGTTACACCCAAAGTGCGATTAAAAAGGGTTCAAGTATACTCACAGTGCGTAATTGACAAGTAAACACAACTTGATTTGGATCGATTGAGAGTACGTCTGAGTTATCCTGGTTATAGATCGTTAAACGGTGATTAGTGCGTTAAATGGTGGCGAAAAGGACCAAGGTTGGCTCAGGCGTTGATGCTTGGGCCCGTTCGGTCGGCTGGACATGTGGTCCGTTCGGTTACCATGCTATCCTGTCGGTTAACATGGTGTTCGATCGGTTAGCATGTGGTCCGATCGATTAACATGCTAGCCGATCGGTCAGCATGTCGTTCGGTAGGTTAACATGCTAGCCGATCGGTCAGCATGTCGTCCGGTCGGTTAACATGCTAGCCGATCGGTCAGCATGTCGTCCGGTCGGTTAACATGCTAGCCGATCGGTCAGCATGTCGTCCGGTCGGTTAACATGCTAGCCGATCGGTCAGCATGTCGTCCGGTCGGTTAACATGCTAGCCGATCGGTCAGCATGTCGTCCGGTCGGTTAACATGCTCGCCGATCGGTCAGCATGTTGTCCGATCAGTTACCATGTGGTCTGATCGGTCGGTTGATTCTTGTTTGCTGTCCGATAGGACGGAAATTCGTTCCATCGTCCTGATCGTGTCACACTTGATGGGTTTTGGAAAGATTTCAGGTGATTTGACTGAGATGGGGTGTCCTTGTGTTAAACTACTGAAACCCCATCAAATACGAACAGTTCTAACGGCCGGGAACCACCCCGTTCCATCAGATCCGACCGTTATTGATGGTCTTTCCCGTGTTTAACCCGAAAACACACACACTTTGGTTAGAAAACGTAAATTTAGACTAGATTTATGTAAAAACGTATGGAAATCATCCAGATCCGAGTCGTTAGTTCATGGGATGACATCACTCTTGAAGTTCATAAGAACTCCATGGTGACATCACCCTAGAATGCCCAAAATCCAGAGATTTCACGGTTAAAAGTGAAGATTTAAAAGGTAGAAAGGTGTAGAATTGAATATAGATCATGGAAGTACAAGAATTAGGTTGGAAACTTACAAGAATCACGAGAAATCGAGAGATAAAGGGGTTGGAACGTCTGGTCGAACAGCAACAGTCACAGCATGTGTGCTTGAAGTGACAATGGGGTATTTATAGGCAAAGAGGGAAGGAAGGAAGTGCATGCCTGTTCGATCGGTTAGCCCAGCTGTTCGGCTGGCCTGTCCGATCGGTTGGCCCAGACGTTCGGCTGGCCTGTCCGATCGGTTGGCCCAGCCGTTCGGCTGGCCTGTCCGATCGGTTGGCCCAGCCGTTCGGTTGGCCCCTCCGTACGGAGGCCTTTCGATCCTCGTTTTTGGTGCGTTGCGATAGTTTGGGCCACATTTCCATATATTTATATTATTATTTATTTATTTATTATAATTAATCACAAAAGGGTCGTATATACGTATCCATATTCCAAAGTTTCGATATAACATTCGGTTTTCGTTTCGAGTGTGCGATTATTAGCGACGGTTCACGGTCATCAAGGAGGGTCGTATAGGTCCTTTCTCGATGTCATCGTGAACGTTATTGTGTGTTGTGCCACAATGACTGGCGGGGTACCACTCACTCGTATTGTCATCATCGTCACGACGACTGGAGCTATAACACTCACGACGACTGGATGCATCACACACCGGGATGGGATGTGTGCTTATGCAGAAAGGCAAAGTCATTGCCTATGTTTCACGTCAGTTAAAGGTGCACGAAAAGAATTACACCACCCACGACTTGGAGTTGGGTGCCGTTGTATTCGCACTAAAACTGTGGAGGCACTACTTATATGGAATCAAATGTGTGATCTATTCTGATCACAAGAGCCTTCAACGTCTGTTCAATCAGAAGGACTTGAACATGAGGCAACGCCGTTGGATGGAAACTCTGAATGATTACGATTGTGAAATAAGATACCATCCCGGCAAGGCGAATGTAGTCACCGATGCCTTGAGTCGGAAGGAGAAGGTGAAACCCATCCGAATCAATGCCAAGCGCATGGAAATAAAGAACAATTTGATAGAAAGGTTGTTAGCTGCACAGAAGGAAGCTGTGTTGGAAGCTAACTATCCTAACGAAAAGCTAGGAGTAACTGAGGAACAGTTATCTCTTAGTAAGGATGGAATTCTTAGATTGAATGGACGGATATGGGTTCCAATTTATGGAGGACTCCGAGATGTTATCCTCCAGGAAGCCCACAGCTCTAAATATTCTGTTCATCCTGGAGCTGATAAAATGTACCAGGATCTAAGGGCAAACTATTGGTGGATAGGCTTGAAGAAGTCTGTAGCTACCTATGTAGCTAAATGCTTGACATGTCCGCAAGTCAAGGCAGAACATAAAAAACCGTCAGGTTTGCTACAACAGCCTGAACTTCCTACTTGGAAGTGGGAAATGGTAACTATGGATTTTATCACCAAGTTACCCAAGACAAGGAAAGGAAATGACACCATCTGGGTGATAGTTGACCGACTGACTAAGTCAGCACATTTCCTACCCATTAAGGAGACCTACAGCTCCGATATGTTAGCCCAACTGTACGTGGATAAGATTGTATCTTTACATGGCATACCTGTGTTTATTATCTCTGACCGAGATACTAGATACACATCACATTTTTGGAAAAGCTTCCAACAATCTTTGGGCACACGTTTGAACTTTAGTACGGCATACCATCCACAGACAGACGGTCAGAGTGAGCGTACTATTCAAACGCTGGAAGACATGCTTCGTGCATGTGCAATTGACTTGGGTGGTAGCTGGGATAAGCACCTACCATTAGTTGAGTTCTCCTACAACAATAGCTACCATACCAGCATTAAGGCTGCGCCTTTTGAGGCATTATACGGTAGAAAGTGTCGATCGCCCATTTGTTGGGCAGAAGTTGGAGATGTCCAGTTATCTGGACCAGAGGTAGTGTTCGAGACGACGGACAAGATTGTCCAGATTCGTGACCGTCTCAAAGCTGCCCGGGATAGGCAGAAGAGTTACGCTGATCCAAGTCGTAAGGATTTTCACTTCGAAGTAGGTGACAAAGTCCTACTTAAAGTGTCACCCTGGAAGGGAGTGATGCGATTTGGTAAGAAAGGCAAGCTAAGCCCGAGATACATAGGACCTTTCGAGGTTATCGAACGTGTCGGGTCAGTTGCCTATAAGTTAAACTTACCTGAAGAGCTCAGTAGTATACACAATGTGTTCCACATCTGCAATCTGAAGAAGTGTTTCGCTGACGAATCACTGGTTATACCCCATACAGATGTGCATATAGATGAGAGCTTGAAATTCGTGGAAAAACCATTGTCGATCAAGGATCGACGGGTTAAGAAGCTTCGAAGGAAGCGTGTTCCGATTGTAAAGGTCAAATGGGATGCCCGAAGAGGTCCCGAGTATACATGGGAGGTTGAGTCCACCATGAAAGAAAAGTACCCTTATCTGTTTCAGTAAATCTCGAGGTCGAGATTTCTTTTAAGGGGGTGAGGATGTAACACCTCGAAAATTTACGTCCTATAATGTGTTGACACGTGTCATAGGTTTGAACATGTGAAAGAATGTTCTTAAAGGACTAAAGTTGACAAACAGTGAAACTGTGTAAATATAAGGGTTCAAAGTGTCAACAATGAATAAATATACTTTACAATAACCCTACATGATGTTTATAACTTTAATCGAATGAATCATGGATCATACGAAGCGAATTGTGAAAGAAAGTGAGAGATTACAAACTACAGGGGTTAAATGTGTCAACATGTTTAAGATATACCTCTGAGTGACCTTTTAGAAAACCCGAAGCCTTGTAACGATTAAATATGCTCACTAGAATGTACCATAAAAATTTCACCAAGTTTCGTTACTATATGAGAAAGTTGTGATAAAATTCGTGTGTGAGGGTTAAAATCGTCAACATTGTAATTTAGGGCTTTTCGGGTGATCACAAAGCTACCCGAGGACTTTACATAGTGGGTATAAGTCTTAAAGCCCCCATATGTCAATATTATAGGATAAGAACTCTGGAAAACAAGTGAAAACGACCTTTCGGGGGACCAAGGACCAAAATGAAATTAAGAGAAACATGTTTACCTGATCCGGATGGCCCAGGCGGCCCGCATCAGGATTAACAAAAGCCCAAGCGGGCCGCATCAGACTTGCAGATGCGAAATATAACAGACAGCTGCCTGTTGTGTTTCTAACCGACTTACATGCAAGTTTTTCGATACCTTGGGCTGCCTAAGGTGGTTTTTAGCTTGTAGGACACATGTTGGTCATTTGGTAACACTCCTAGACTTAGGTGTTGATGATCCAAGATGTTTGAATTCTTATAAAAGACCACATTCTTTGCATTCATCTTGCATTCACTTCCTGATCATTTCTGGAGCATTCAAGCAGATCCCAAGCATTCCAAATCATCCATTAGACAAGTGTAAGTACCCTTGATCTTCTCTATTTCAGTTATGCTTAGTTTATAGCCTAGAAATCAAACCGTCGTAACTACGGTTTGACTTCACGATAAAACACAGATGGTCCAGGGTTTTGTCGAATCGAAAGTTGTTATAAGTTGGTAATCATGTGGGCTTTAAACCCTTAAAAGGGCACCCACTGATTCCAATCCTAACTAGGTCGTTTGTCGAGTCAAACGTTGTCCGAAAAAGTCAACAGAAATGGTATTTTCGATTTAACGCATGATTAACGATGTAAAAGGCGTATCACCTATTTTATCATTCTTATAAACTAATAATAAGTATAAAAACTTGTCTACGCTTGTTTGATTCGACAACTTGCTGTTTGAACCGATTCGGAACCGAAAGACGCAAAAGTTTGACTTTTGCTTTGACCTCAGTTCTGACCCAGTTTAGATAGGTTTAGACATGCCTTAAAGTTCCATTAGGACCTAGTTACATGTTGGTATAACCCTCTGCGTTTATACCACATGAATCCTTAATTGTCCGATGTTTCCGTTAATCGCCTAAATATTGACCGTAATGCCCTTATGACCATAAAACAAGAATTTTGGAAATATGAAAGTAAAATAATCTTAGTTACTGATTATTAAACATGTCTGTAAATTTTCACATCAATCGGAGGTCTAGATTAGGAGTTATGCTTAATGACGTAATTATAGCGATTCTTAGTAATTAAATGACGTCATTAGCGTAAAACCTATCTAAACCCAATTTTCGACACCAAACCTTTTACCCACTAATTTAATATAATATTTTGGGATTTTTGAAGATTTTTAATTATTTTTAAACTGATCATAAGCTAGGATTATCGCCTTAATTCGGTAAATACCGAATATACCCTTTTCGGCCATAAAATGAGTTTTACAAATCCTTTTGATGCCAATCCAATTGCTACTGATTTTAAATATTAAATGGAGTGTTTTGAACCTGTTTAACTGATCAGAAAACTCAGAATCCTATTTTAAACCGCACGTCGCTTAAAACGGCTTTATACGCGTATTATACGCATAGTTTGGGTTTAAAACTATTTTGACATATAAGACTTATAACCAAATGTTATAACCTGTTAAAATAAACCATTTTACTGATTTAATCAGACCCGGATCACAGAAGATAAATTAATTCCTTTTATTATCTTTAAAATGACCAAAATACCCCTACGGGGCTTAATATGAGATTAAACTCGTTTTGGGCATAACGGAAGGTATCCTACTGATATCACAACATATTTAAGGCATGTTAACTTAGGAAACCTGTTTAGGACTCTTATGGTTACCCGTTACGCTTCATACGCGTTCGGTTCAGTTTATGTAACTAGTTTACATAAATTAGCCGAAACGGGTCAAACCTTATCGGTTTTATCTCAAAATCCAGAATGTGTATCATATACCCATATTAAGAAAGTCTTCAAACTTGTCGGGTCTAAATCACATTCTATCCGGTCTTCGCTTAATCGTGCGTACGAACCGTATCTTTAAAACTAATCGGTCTAAGCTTAAGCTTAACTAAAGACCGTTAGGATTCTAATAGGTTATTATTAAACCTTCGTTCCAGATTAGGAGAACCGGTAATAGATACTTGCACTCACTGATTTTTGATCTATACTTGCTCAGGTAAATACTTTTAACTTATTTTCCCTATACGGGCTTGGGGTACGGTATATAAAATACCGCTTGGTCCGGCATTGAATCTTTAATCGAATAGAGGTTAAATCATTGATATGCTACGTTTTGAAATGTTTTGTTTGCTTAAAGCCTTTGGGGGGTTAATGACCATGTCCCGGATATCCCTGGCATCATTTCACGAAATGGCCACGACCTTAGCACTCAGGTGTAGGCGTACGCCTGTCAGTGTCTCATTAAATAAAGTGGTGTGTCTATTGATCTTTAACCCGGTTTACGGATCGGGCTACTGAACGCATAAGAAACATGTAATTCATTTACAAGTATTATATTTAAATAATTATCCCAAGTTATAAAATATTATTTGTGCCTTGTGCCTTAAATGCATTTTCTTAAACTCTTTTCAAAATGCGTCGGTTGATTGTATTTACCAGTGTAAACTGACGTATTTTCTTAAAAAGGTTAAGTGCAGGTACTACGCGTAATAGGCTGGCTTGTCTCCTAGCATCCACAATAAGTCTCGCAAGCTTGGATGTCATAAACTGTTGAACATTGTTTCCTTTTGTTTTGTTCTACCTGTGGATTTATATTCGACTATTTGTGATACTTAATATTACAATATCTTTTAGTTGAAATGAATCTATACTTTGCTTCCGCTGTGCATTTAAATATTGTGTTGTTTGACTATTATGTTGCCAACCACGTCACGATACTCCCCTACCGGGCCCACCGGTAACACGTGGAAATTCGGGGTGTGACAGGTTGGTATCAGAGCCAACACTGAGTGAATTAAACACTAGCCTTTTGTGTTTAATCTCAGTTACATAATTGCACATTCCTAAATCTTCGAGTCTAGACAAAGAACTTAGGAATAATCCAAAATGTTTTTATTTTAATTTAAATTTTGTCCTTTATTTTTCCTTGTTATTACCTTGTTTATATTAACAGGTTTAGCCATGCCGCCAAGATTCAGGCGAGGAAGTCGAGGAAAGGAGCCAATGAGCGCCCCTAACGACCACGAGGCCAGGCCTTCAGGCCGGTGAACTCCTTCTGCTACAAGGAGTATAGATCCACAAGAACCTTGGAGGGTTTACGAGGAGCCTGCCAGACAATCCACGTCACATATCTCGACGCCTCCATATCATCACTCCTATGGGCCTCTGTCCGAGAATGAGCCCAACCACCCGCAACCTTCATACATACCGTTGCAGCGATCCTCATCGCAAGATTCCTTCCGCGACCCTACTCCTAACTTTCGGGGTCAGTTTAACCCAGCAGAGTACCTACCAGAACAAGTGGGCTTTAACCCACTAGGACCGGAGGATCACTTTTCTGGTGATCAAGATATGGACGAGGACACAGATCCCATCGAGGCTTCAACCGGATCCTTTAACCATCCTTTCGTGATCTCAGACGGTTCGTCTTTTCACGGAACACCATACCAAGGACCGGATAGTCACATGGCACGGTTCGAACGATGTGAGTGGTACTATACACCATCTGAACACTCATCACCTCACCAGCAGCCACCACAGCAGCAACAGCAAGATCCCTCTGGGGATCCACGTTTCGAGCAGCAGCAAAATCCCTCTGGGGATCCACGTTTCGAGCCGCAACAAAATCCCTCTGGGGATCCACATTTCGAGGCAGTCACGCCACCGCCTCCACCGCCGCCAGTTCATCTAGAGCCTCCAGAACCGCCAAGACGTAGGAGGACTGGCGCACGGATGTCAGTACGAGGAGGGGAGTTTCATTTCAGTACCCCTCAACATTCTAGCGGCAGTCACTACCCGTCAATATATGAAGACCCACAAGTGGGTGGACCTTCAATTCCAGTTTCAGAGGTGAATTCGGCATCTATTGCACCACCATCACTGGGTTTTGGCCACCCTATCCCTGCTTATACTGCTCCGGCAGCTTACAACCCTTACGGACCGCCAGCATACCATAACTATAACTATGCCGAGGCTGACCCATACCTAGTGGCAGCAAACTACCTTGCCCAAAACCCTGAGGGACCATATGGAACCCCTTGGGGAATGGGACATCCAGCTCGAGGGTATCAAGTACCTCCTCAGCCGCCGCCACAGTACCAGCCACCACGGTTTTCTCCACCACAGCAGGAGGATCTCCGTCAAAGACTGGACAAGGTTGAGCGAGACCTCCAGAAAGAGCGTAAGAAGAATGAGGGATTTATGAGTGGCTTGGCAAATTTGCTGAAGGGAAAGAAGAAACGGGATCGTTAAATCCCAATATGTATTATGTATTTCCTTGTTTAAATCAAGTCCCTACGTGGACATTTATTTATGTGTGTATGTAGTCCCTGCGTGGACATCTACCTTTGTACTTAGTCCCTACGTGGACTTGTCTCTATTAGTCCCTGCGTGGACATTTACTTTTGTAAACCGTCCCTGTGAGGACATGTATTATCTGTATAGCTCCTGCGTGGGCATTTGTTTATGTGAAAAGTCCCGTTTAGGGCAAAATGTACTACTTTTAAATTTTAATGGAATGTAAGTTTATAAATTTCATCTTTGCTATGTTATGCATAATTAAATTATATATGAAATAAATAAATCAGAATCATTCCTTTTAAAAATCTATCTGCCTATGTTATTTTTATTAAGGATCTTAAAAGTATAACCTAGCCTGCATGTCATTTTAAGACCTGGCCCAGATGGTAAAACTCATTAAAAAGATTCAAATCCCTGTTAACATCTGAAAACATGTTAACACTCCTGGCAGACATGATTCGTTAAAAACACATGTGTTATTATTATATGGATCTTTTCAAAGATTCCAAACCCATCTAAATGATCTCTGAATCATGGGTTAAATCATTAATAAATATGATTAGTTCTTTTTTTTTTACCATCCATTGGTAATGGAATGCCTACGGGCCCTTCTCATTTTCATATGAGACAAAAGACAGTATTAGTCTGTGACCCTGTCTGATAAAGGTAATGAACTTTGTTCAAACCTTCATGCTTTGATTCTCTGAAATCATAGCTTATAATCTAGATTGTCCCTGTGACTAGGCCTTATGTGCTAATAAAACTATTATTGTTTTATAATTAGGATAAATTATATTAGAAATCCTAAATTTATGTGAGTAATAAATTAACCATATATGGTCTATGATTACCACGGTTAATAAAATTGCCATAAAAGACAATTCTATAATAAACTCATCAATAAATTATTGTCGATATGTTACAGTTCAAGCAATATGGCAGACTCAAACGAGGTCAACAGTCACCCAGGGATAGTGCATGATAATGCCCGAGTAAATGTAGCGGGTGCAGAATTACAGGCAATGATCGATAATGCCGTAAATCGAGCTATGGATAGACAGCTCCATGAATCCAGTGGTACCCGTGCAAGGACCCAATCTGCACCACACTCCAGAACACCCTCCAGGACTCACACTGCCCACAACAGTAATTCTCACCACTCATCAAACCAGAGGAGTGCTCCATCCCAAAGAGTCATACGGGATCAAGAACCCCGTAATAAGGGTTGCTCCTATAAGTACTTCGTTTCGTGCAAACCCAGGGATTTCAATGGGGAAAAAGGAGCGGTAGATTGCATGACTTGGATGGACGAAATGGATACTGTGGTGGATATCAGTGGTTGCCATAATAGGGATATTGTGAAGTTCGTGTCACAATCTTTCAAAGGAGAAGCATTAGCTTGGTGGAGATCTTTGATCCAAGCTACAGGGAAAGTCCCATTATACAACATGACCTAGGAACAGTTCATGGCACTAATCAAGGAAAATTTATGCCCTCAACACGAGGTTGAGAGAATTGAATCTGACTTCTTGGCGCTGGTCATGAGAAACCTAGACTGTCAGGCCTACCTTTCCAGTTTCAACACTTTGTCAAGGTTGGTTCCATATTTGGTAACTCCGGAGCCTAAACGTATAGCTCGATTCATTGGGGGTTTGGAACCGGAGATCAAAGCAAATGTGAAGGCCTCCAGACCAACCACTTTTCGGTCAGTAACGGACATATCGTTGTCCCTTACCTTAGATGCTGTCAGGCTGAGATCGCAGAGGAAAACTGATACCGAAAAGAGGAAGCGTGAGGATGACAACTCACGACGTTTAGACAAGAAGCAGAAGGGAAACAATGACCAAAAGAAGGGGTCAGGATTTAGGAAGGAGGGTCAGCAGTCGGGTGAAAAACCCAGATGTAAAATCTGTAAGAGGCAGCACTTTGGAAAGTGCAGACTTGACTCAAAATCCCAATCTCAGCCGAGGCCTTGTGGGATTTCCAAGTCTTCGGAACATAAGACCCTGGAGTGCAAGAAGATAAGGGATGCGACCTGTTACGGTTGCAATTAAAAGGGGCACATCAAGAGCAATTGCCCAAAATATGCCAAGAAGCCTGAAGAGGCTAAGAAGACCAATGCTAGGGTCTTCAGGATGGATGCTAAGGAAGCCGTCAAGGACGACAATGTGATAACAGGTACCTTTCTCGTAAATGATATTTATGCGAGAGTGTTATTTGATTCAGGCGCTGATAAGTCGTTCGTAGACAATAAGTTTTGTGAATTGTTGAATTTACCTGTTAAGACTTTAAGTGTGAAGTATGAGGTGGAACTAGCAGATGGTACTTTAGAAACCGCTTCAACCTTATTAGATGGATGTTTCATATCCATTAAGAACCACTCTTTTCCTTTGTCCCTACTTCTTTTGAAACTAGCCGGTTTCGACATATTTTGGGTATGGACTGGTTATCTCATAACCAGGCCCAAATTATTTGCAATAAGAAGCAAGTGATGATCAAGACTCCGTCTGGTGAATCACTTACTATCCAGGGAGATACCCAGTATGGGCTACCCGAGAAAATGTCTATACTCAAAGACTCTAAGTGTTTGAAGAAGGGTTGTGTCATCTACATGGCACAAGTGATAATTGATGAGCCGAAGCCCAAGATTGGGGATATCCCCGTCGTTTCTGAATACCCTGGTGTTTTTCCTGAAGAACTACCTGGTTTGCCACCAGATAGACAAGTAGAATTCAGAATTGACATTATTCCTGGATCAGCACCGGTAGCAAGGGCGCCTTATAGGTTGGCACCAACAGATATGAAGGAATTGAGAACGCAACTAGATGATTTGCTAGCCAAAGGTTTCATCAAACCTAGTTCGTCTCCTTGGGGAGCACCAGTTTTATTTGTCAAGAAGAAGGATGGATCGATGCGTCTATGCATCGACTTCCGCGAGCTTAATAAGGTCACTATCAAGAATAGATATCCTTTGCCCAGAATCGACGATCTGTTCGATCAACTTCAAGGGGCAAGTTTCTTCTCGAAGATTGACTTGAGGTCAGGCTACCATCAATTGAAGGTTAGAGATGAAGACGTGCACAAGACAGCATTTAGGACTTGTTATGGTCATTACGAGTTCCTAGTGATGCCTTTTGGGCTCACTAATGCACCGGCCGCGTTCATGGATCTCATGAATCGCGTTTGCAAGCCGCACTTAGATAAATTCGTCATCGTTTTCATCGACGACATTCTCATCTATTCAAAGAACCAAGCTGACCATGAGAAGCATCTTCACTGCATTTTGGAACTACTTCATAAAGAAAAGCTCTATGCCAAGTTCTCGAAGTGTGAATTTTGGCTTCGGGACGTCCAATTTCTTGGACACGTTGTTAGTGAACGTGGTATCCAAGTTGATCCCGCTAAAGTTGAAGCTGTCATGAATTGGCATGAGCCAAAGACGCCTACAGAAATACGTAGCTTCCTAGGTTTGGCAGGATATTATAGGCGATTCATTGAAAACTTCTCAAGGATTGCTGCACTCCTGACTTCGCTGACACGTAAGAAGATTAAGTTTGACTGGGGTCCTAAGCAGCAGGAATCCTTCGATATTCTGAAACAAAAGTTGAGCAATGCTCCAGTACTGACATTGCCTGATGGAATAGAGGAGTTTGTAGTTTATTGTGATGCATCACACACCGGGATGGGATGTGTGCTTATGCAGAAAGGCAAAGTCATTGCCTATGCTTCACGTCAGTTAAAGGTGCACGAAAAGAATTACACCACCCACGACTTGGAGTTGGGTGCCGTTGTATTCGCACTAAAACTGTGGAGGCACTACTTATATGGAATCAAATGTGTGATCTATTCTGATCACAAGAGCCTTCAACATCTGTTCAATCAGAAGGACTTGAACATGAGGCAACGCCGTTGGATGGAAACTCTGAATGATTACGATTGTGAAATAAGATACCATCCCGGCAAGGCGAATGTAGTCACCGATGCCTTGAGTCGGAAGGAGAAGGTGAA
Organism: Helianthus tuberosus; assembly: GCA_030545235.1. NCBI lineage: Eukaryota > Viridiplantae > Streptophyta > Magnoliopsida > Asterales > Asteraceae > Helianthus > Helianthus tuberosus. The sequence continues at coordinate 173,848,301 of CM060430.1, read as the reverse complement.
ACCCATCCGAATCAATGCCAAGCGCATGGAAATAAAGAACAATTTGATAGAAAGGTTGTTAGCTGCACAGAAGGAAGCTGTGTTGGAAGCTAACTATCCTAACGAAAAGCTAGGAGTAACTGAGGAACAGTTATCTCTTAGTAAGGATGGAATTCTTAGATTGAATGGACGGATATGGGTTCCAATTTATGGAGGACTCCGAGATGTTATCCTCCAGGAAGCCCACAGCTCTAAATATTCTGTTCATCCTGGAGCTGATAAAATGTACCAGGATCTAAGGGCAAACTATTGGTGGATAGGCTTGAAGAAGTCTGTAGCTACCTATGTAGCTAAATGCTTGACATGTGCGCAAGTCAAGGCAGAACATAAAAAACCGTCAGGTTTGCTACAACAGCCTGAACTTCCTACTTGGAAGTGGGAAATGGTAACTATGGATTTTATCACCAAGTTACCCAAGACAAGGAAAGGAAATGACACCATCTGGGTGATAGTTGACCGACTGACTAAGTCAGCACATTTCCTACCCATTAAGGAGACCTACAGCTCCGATATGTTAGCCCAACTGTACGTGGATAAGATTGTAGCTTTACATGGCATACCTGTGTCTATTATCTCTGACCGAGATACTAGATACACATCACATTTTTGGAAAAGCTTCCAACAATCTTTGGGCACACGTTTGAACTTTAGTACGGCATACCATCCACAGACAGACGGTCAGAGTGAGCGTACTATTCAAACGCTGGAAGACATGCTTCGTGCATGTGCAATTGACTTGGGTGGTAGCTGGGATAAGCACCTACCATTAGTTGAGTTCTCCTACAACAATAGCTACCATACCAGCATTAAGGCTGCGCCTTTTGAGGCATTATACGGTAGAAAGTGTCGATCGCCCATTTGTTGGGCAGAAGTTGGAGATGTCCAGTTATCTGGACCAGAGATAGTGTTCGAGAGGACGGACAAGATTGTCCAGATTCGTGACCGTCTCAAAGCTGCCCGGGATAGGCAGAAGAGTTACGCTGATCCAAGTCGTAAGGATTTTCACTTCGAAGTAGGTGACAAAGTCCTACTTAAAGTATCACCCTGGAAGGGAGTGATGCGATTTGGTAAGAAAGGCAAGCTAAGCCCGAGATACATAGGACCTTTCGAGGTTATCGAACGTGTCGGGTCAGTTGCCTATAAGTTAAACTTACCTGAAGAGCTCAGTAGTATACACAATGTGTTCCACATCTGCAATCTGAAGAAGTGTTTCGCTGACGAATCACTGGTTATACCCCATACAGATGTGCATATAGATGAGAGCTTGAAATTCATGGAAAAACCATTGTCGATCGAGGATCGACGGGTTAAGAAGCTTTGAAGGAAGCGTGTTCCGATTGTAAAGGTCAAATGGGATGCCCGTAGAGGTCCCGAGTATACGTTGGAGGTTGAGTCCACCATGAAAGAAAAGTACCCTTATCTGTTTCAGTAAATCTCGAGGTCGAGATTTCTTTTAAGGGGGTGAGGATGTAACACCTCGAAAATTTACGTCCTATAACGTGTTGACACGTGTCATAGGTTTGAACGTGTGAAAGAATGTTCTTAAAGGACTAAAGTTGACAAACAGTGAAACTGTGTAAATATAAGGGTTCAAAGTGTCAACAATGAATAAATATATTTTACAATAACCCTACATGATGTTTATAACTTTAATCGAATGAATCATGGATCATACGAAGCGAATTGTGAAAGAAAGTGAGAGATTACAAACTACAGGTGTTAAATGTGTCAACATGTTTAAGATATACCTCTGAGTGACCTTTTAGCAAACCCGAAGCCTTGTAGCGATTAAATATGCTCACTAGAATGTACCATAAAAATTTCACCAAGTTTCGTTACTATATGAGAAAGTTGTGATAAAATTCGTGTGTGAGGGTTAAAATCGTCAACATTGTAATTTAGGGCTTTTCGGGTGATCACAAAGTTACCCGAGGACTTTACATAGTGGGTATAAGTCTTAAAGCCCCCATATGTCAATATTATAGGATAAGAACTCTGGAAAACAAGTGAAAACGACCTTTCGGGGGACCAAGGACCAAAATGCAATTAAGAGAAACATGTTTACCTGATCCGGATGGCCCAGGCGGCCCGCATCAGGATTAACAAAAGCCCAAGCGGGCCGCATCAGACTTGCAGATGCGAAATATAACAGACAGCTGCCTGTTGTGTTTCTAACCGACTTACATGCAAGTTTTTCGATACCTTGGGCTGCCTAAGGTGGTTTTTAGCTTGTAGGACACATGTTGGTCATTTGGTAACACTCCTAGACTTAGGTGTTGATGATCCAAGATGTTTGAATTCTTATAAAAGACCACATTCTTTGCATTCATCTTGCATTCACTTCCTGATCATTTTTGGAGCATTCAAGCAGATCCCAAGCATTCCAAATCATCCATTAGACAAGTGTAAGTACCCTTGATCTTCTCTATTTCAGTTATGCTTAGTTTATAGCCTAGAAATCAAATCGTCGTAACTACGGTTTGACTTCACGATAAAACACAGATGGTCCAGGGTTTTGTCGAATCGAAAGTTGTTATAAGTTGGTAATCATGTGGGCTTTAAACCCTTAAAAGGGCACCCACTGATTCCAATCCTAACTAGGTCGTTTGTCGAGTCAAACGTTGTCCGAAAAAGTCAACAGAAATGGTATTTTCGATTTAACGCATGATTAACGATGTAAAAGGCGTATGACCTATTTTATCATTCTTATAAACTGATAATAAGTATAAAAACTTGTCTACGCTTGTTTGATTCGACAACTTGCTGTTTGAACCGATTCGGAACCGAAAGACGCAAAAGTTTGACTTTTGCTTTGACCTCAGTTCTGACCCGGTTTAGATAGGTTTAGTCATGCCTTAAAGTTCCATTAGGACCTAGTTACATGTTGGTATAACCCTCTGCGTTTATACCACATGAATCCTTAATTATCCGATGTTTCCGTTAATCGCCTAAATATTGACCGTAATGCCCTTATGACCATAAAACAAGAATTTTGGAAATATGAAAGTAAAATAATCTTAGTTACTGATTATTAAACATGTCTGTAAATTTTCACATCAATCGGAGGTCTAGATTAGGAGTTATGCTTAATGACGTAATTATAGCGATTCTTAGTAATTAAATGACGTCATTAGCGTAAAACCTATCTAAACCCAATTTTCGACACCAAACCTTTTACCCACTAATGTAATATAATATTTTGGGATTTTTGAAGATTTTTAATTATTTTTAAACTGATCATAAGCTAGGATTATCGCCTTAATTCGGTAAATACCGAATATACCCTTTTCGGCCATAAAATGAGTTTTACAATTCCTTTTGATGCCAATCCAATTGCTACTGATTTTAAATATTAAATGGAGTGTTTTGAACCTGTTTAACTGATCAGAAAACTCAGAATCCTATTTTAAACCGTACGTCGCTTAAAACGGCTTTATACACGTATTATACGCATAGTTTGGGTTTAAAACTATTTTGACATATAAGACTTATAACCAAATGTTATAACCTGTTAAAATAAACCATTTTACTGATTTAATCAGACCCGGATCACAGAAGATAAATTAATTCCTTTTATAATCTTTAAAATGACCAAAATACCCCTACGGGGCTTAATATGAGATTAAACTCGTTTTGGGCATAACGGAAGGTATCCTACTGATATCACAACATATTTAAGGCATGTTAACTTAGGAAACCTGTTTAGGACTCTTATGGTTACCCGTTACGCTTCATACGCGTTCGGTTCAGTTTATGTAACTAGTTTACATAAATTAGCCGAAATGGGTCAAACCTTATCGGTTTTATCTCAAAATCCAGAATGTGTATCATATACCCATATTAAGAAAGTCTTCAAACTTGTCGGGTCTAAATCACATTCTATCCGGTCTTCGCTTAATCGTGCGTACGAACCGTATCTTTAAAACTAATCGGTCTAAGCTTAAGCTTAACTAAAGACTGTTAGGATTCGAATAGGTTATTATTAAACCTTCGTTCCAGATTAGGAGAACCGGTAAAAGATACTTGCACTCGCTGATTTTTGATCTATACTTGCTCAGGTAAATACTTTTAACTTATTTTCCCTATACGGGCTTGGGGTACGGTATATAAAATACCGCTTGGTCCGGCATTGAATCTTTAATCGAATAGAGGTTAAATCATTGATATGCTACGTTTTGAAATGTTTTGTTTGCTTAAAGCCTTTGGGGGGTTAATGACCATGTCCCGGATATCCCTGGCATCATTTCACGAAATGGCCACGACCTTAGCACTCAGGTGTAGGCGTACACCTGTCAGTGTCTCATTAAATAAAGTGGTGTGTCTATTGATCTTTAACCCGGTTTACGGATCGGGCTACTGAACGCATAAGAAACATGTAATTCGTTTACAAGTATTATATTTAAATAATTATCCCAAGTTATAAAATATTATTTGTGCCTTGTGCCCTAAATGCATTTTCTTAAACTCTTTTCAAAATGAGTCGGTTGATTATATTTACCAGTGTAAACTGACGTATTTTCTTAAAAAGGTTAAGTGCAGGTACTACGCGTAATAGGCTGGCTTGTCTCCTAGCATCCACAATAAGTCTCGCAAGCTTGGATGTCATAAACTGTTGAACACTGTTTCCTTTTGTTTTGTTCTACCTGTGGATTTATATTCGACTATTTGTGATACTTAATATTACAATATCTTTTAGTTGAAATGAATCTATACTTTGCTTCCGCTGTGCATTTAAATATTGTGTTGTTTGACTATTATGTTGCCAACCACGTCACGATACTCCTCTACCGGGCCCACCGGTAACACGTGGAAATTCGGGGTGTGACAGTAAAACACATTATTTCGTGATATAGTATATAGTATGTGTGTGATCCTAGTTTAAGTGCGACGATTAGAGAGTGGATGAGAAATGAAAACGAGAGTTAAGGTTTACGCATAGTGGCAACATCGAGTAATAGAGTAGGTTCAAAACTTAGAAATTAACGTCGAAAATCGTATCATTACAACTTTATCCTACGCTTGCTAGATGTTTGATGCTGAAGACTCTTGCTGGAGCTGTTGATGTTGTACTCAGGTTCGCGGTTCGATGCGGCAGTTGCGGGTGAAGTGACCGTAACGGTTGCAGTTACTGCAATAGCGACAGTCAGCCCCAACTGGATGATGGTAGGTGCATGAGTAACACTGGGGATGAGCTCCAGTGTAAGCTCGTTTTGGAAATACCGGAACTGTTCGAAGAGGTTTCGGTTGCAGCAGTTCGGTTGTTGATGAGCTCGGGCTTGAAGTGTTTCGCTTACGGCTGGGTTTGTCGGTGTCTTGCGATGAGGTGTCGTCATTGGGGGATTCTTCGGAGGACTCACTTGCAGAATCCTTGACCGAGTCGTTGGAAGAACCATCGGCAGAGTCATCAGAATAATCGTCGGTAGATCCGTCAGAGGAATCGTTAGCAGATTCGTCCGAAGGATCGTCAGTAGATTCGTCAGAAGACTCGTTGCTAGGATCCTCTGAAGGATTAATGTCGATCGCCTGATAAGCTTGCTTGACAGGATTCTTGGAGAAAATCCCTTCCATGAGTCATTTGTTGTTGATTTCTGCGGCTAGGCGGTAGGTTTCTTCAATAGTAGCAGGTCTTGCAGCTTCGACAAAATCACCCACACACTCAGGCAAGCTGCGAATATACTTCGAAATGGATTTTTCTGAAGTGTTGACTTGACTTGGGCAAATTATGCTAAGCTGTTTGAACCTTGCGGTGTAGCCAGCGTTGTCACCTTCGACTTGCTTGATTTTCCAAAATTCGTCTTCCAATTTCTGAATCTCGTGGGGAGGGCAATATTCCTTCTTCATGAGCTCTTTCAGCTCATCCCAAGAGAGAGCGCAAGCTGCGGAGATCCCACGTTTGTTACGTTCGGTGGTCCACCAGTCGAGTGCTCGTGACTGAAACACTCCGGTAGCGCAAGTAGTACGGAAACTATCGGGACACCCACTTTGACGAAGGGTAACTTCAATAGAGTCGAACCACTAGAGTAGTTGAGAAACACCCCCTTCACCTGTGAATTCCATCGGGTCACAGGCTTTGAAGTGTTTGTAGAGAAAAGTAGACTGCGACTCTTCTGTCTTAACGTCTTCCGAAGTTCGAGGGTTGATAAGAGAGTGCACTCGTGCGGCAATGTGAGGAATGACTTTGACCACTTCTCTGGTCACAAGTGAAGCAATCCTCTTTTCGCCCCTTCGTTTGGCTCGTCTCTTTGCTAACATTCTCGAAGTAGAGTTGTTGGAAGGCATCTAGACAGAAAGAGTCTTGGAGTGAGATTCGATCATAATGATTTTTGAGTTTTGCGATGCGATTAAGCGCGTTCAAAACTTGATGCGATAGTATAGTAGTAATACGAATCACATAGGAGCCATATAGGAAACACGAAATTCCTAAGTTCTCACACAATGATCTGTTGTTTATACGTGTATATATATATATTTATATAATCGAAATTCGTAATCATACACATACAGGTCATCTTGGAATATGCGAGGACGCGTGGAGGTGAGAAAACGAGAGCGAAGGCGATAGATCATGCATTAGTTTTGTTGCGAACATTCGGGTTTTGTTTTAGATTGCGATGGTTGTGCGAATTGTGCGTTTATAAAGCAGGGAGTGAAAATCGTCAAATCGAGAAATCGATAAAGCATAAAGTTTCAAAACGTAAATAAGTTCCAACCATTTGTAAGATCGGCGGGTCGTATGATAGAGTGCCTTGGGTGTTTAGGCGTCGACTACCCAGGGTAACCCAACTATATCTGACAAGTTCGTGCACGCGCGTTGTCCTAGAGGGCTCATGCTTCCACTAGGATGCAGCTCATGGCACTCGTCCTCCTAGTCATCGCGTGGTTCGAGTTATCGTGATAGTCGAGTCCTTGGTGAGAGCTTTTTGAAAACTAATTTATAGAGAGTGGAACGGCCTATTAAGGTACGGGTTTCACCCCTGACTTAACAACTTCGTTCCTAATTGTGGTTATGCTCTTCGAATAAATTCGTGAGTTCCACTAGATTTCGAAATAGAGACTTTCGTCGGGATGTGGATGTCACTCCTGACTCGATGAAAGGTTCTCGTGCTAGAAAATGCGCTGAGTGAGCGATCTCATCGAGAGTTCTTGGTTTTCACACCTGGTCTCGACAGGATCACTCGGTTTTGTTATGCGGGTAATTTCGAAAACACGTGTATTATGTCAGCCTTAGGAAAGGCTAAGTAGTATTCCAGCCTTAGGAAAGGCTTCTTCGTGTGAAGCTGTGGTACGTGGTGTTCACACAAAGTTGTAGCTTTTAGCAATTTCGATCGAGAGTATCAAGTAGGCCCGGTACAACCCTACTGGGTTCGTACGAGTTGGCCTGTTGGTACTTAGACTATAGACTAGGTCAATTTCTAAGACGTCGACCCGGACTAGGTCGAGTCTTGCCTAATTCCCTATAGTTATGGCTCTGATACCAATCTGTCACACCCCAACCAATGGCGGAATCATCGGGGCACGGCACTAGGCGAATCAGATTGCTCAAGAGAATCCATAACAACTATATTGCGATAATATTTAATATATTCATTATCCCATACTAACAAATAATACAATCACATAAGTTATCACAGATTTCTTGTCCTTTCGAACAATACAAATCCGACAACCTAGATTTTAGTTGAGTTTCTAGACTTCCTAGGTTGATTCGATATAGCCTGCGATCTAACCTGCAACATACGTTAAAATATTTGTCAATACAAAAGTATTGGTGAGTATACAGGTTTGATAAGTATAGCGTAATAGATAAAAGGTGTAGCGAATTTCCATATGCATAAACGTAACACACGACATATGTACTCACAAAGCTGATACTACCAACTAAGTCCTCGATGCTCGAATATGCGATGGCAAACTAGACCCCGTCGGGCGCAATAGTACTATACTAGTCATGGTGGGACGTCGCGAGTACAAACCCTAGCACATATGCAGCTAGTATCACGTATATCTATGCAAAATAGTTATTCGCAAGTGATAATTCGATTGATTGAATAATTCGTTTGATAAGTTTGATTTGTTGGAAACGTATGTTACACCCAAAGTGCGATTAAAAAGGGTTCAAGTATACTCACAGTGCGTAATTGACAAGTAAACACAACTTGATTTGGATCGATTGAGAGCACGTCTAAGTTATCCTGGTTATAGATCGTTAAACGGTGATTAGCGCGTTAAATGGTGGCGAAAAGGACCAAGGTTGGCTCGGGCGTTGATGCTTGGGCCCGTTCGGTCGGCTGGACATGTGGTCCGTTCGGTTACCATGCTATCCGGTCGGTTAACATGGTGTTCGATCGGTTAGCATGTTGTCTGATCGGTTAACATGCTAGCCGATTGGTCAGCATGTGGTCCGATTGGTTAACATGCTAGCCGATCGGTCAGCATGTCGTCCGGTCGGTTAACATGCTAGCCGATCGGTCAGCATGTGGTCCGGTCGCTTAACATCCAAGCCGATCGGTCAGCATGTCGTCCGGTCGGTTAACATGCTAGCCGATCGGTCAGCATGTCGTCCGGTCGGTTAACATGCTAGCCGATCGGTCAGCATGTCGTCCGGTCGGTTAACATCCTAGCCGATCGGTCAGCATGTCGTCCGGTCGGTTAACATGCTAGCCGATCGGTCCGCATGTCGTCCGATCGGTTACCATGTGGTCTGATCGGTCGGTTGATTCTTGTTTGCTGTCCGATCGGACGGAAATTCGTTCCATCGTCCTGATCGTGTCACACTTGATGGGTTTTGGAAATATTTCAGGTGATTTGACTGAGATGGGGTGTCCTTGTGTTAAACTACTGAAACCCCATCAAATCCGACCCGTTCTAACGGCCGGGAACCACCCCATTCCATCAGATCCGGCCGTTATTGATGGTCTTTCCCGTGTTTAACCCGAAAACACACACACTTTGGTTAGAAAACGTAAATTTAGACTAGATTTATGTAAAAACGTATGGAAATCATCCAGATCCGAGTCGTTCGTTCATGGGATGACATCACTCTTGAAGTTCATAAGAACTCCATGGTGACATCACCCTAGAATGCCCAAAATCCAGAGATTTCACGGTTAAAAGTGAAGATTTAAAAGGTAGAAAGGTGTAGAATTGAATATAGATCATGGAAGTACAAGAATTAGGTTGGAAACTTACAAGAATCACGATAAATCGAGAGATAAAGGGGTTGGAACGTCTGGTCGAACAGCAACAGTCACAGCATGTGTGCTTGATGTGACAATGGGGTATTTATAGGCAAAGAGGGAAGGAAGGAAGTGCAGGCCTGTTCGATCGGTTGGCCCAGCCGTTCGGCTGGCCTGTCCGATCGGTTGGCCCAGCCGTTCGGCTGGCCTGTCCGATCGGTTGGCCCAGCCGTTCGGCTGGCCTGTCCGATCGGTTGGCCCAGCCGTTCGGCTGGCCCATCCGTACGGAGGCCTTTCGATCCTCGTTTTTGGTGCGTTGCGATAGTTTGGGCCACATTTCCATATATTTATATTATTATTTATTTATTTATTATAATTAATCACTAAAGGGTCGTATATACGTATCCATATTCCAAAGTTTCGATATAACATTCGGTTTTCGTTTCGAGTGTGCGATTATTAGCGACGGTTCACGGTCATCAAGGATGGTAGTATAGGTCCTTTCTCGATGTCATCTTGAACGTTATTGTGTGTTGTGCCACAATGACTGACGGGGTACCACTCACTCGTATTGTCATCATCGTCACGACGACTGGAGCTATAGCACTCACCCGAGAGTCTTTGTTAGCGTTTAATTGTTTACATTTCGACACATCACGGCCACCGAGGAGGGTAGAATAGGTCCTCACTCAATGTCATCGTGAGTGTTAGTGTTTGTGATGTGATGTAGCTATAATATATTGCGAAAATATGCGATTATCCTTCGAATAGCGATGTATGCGATATAGTTACATTATGATCCGAATCTCTGGTGCTAGGCGTAACGAGTATACCGAGTAGTAACAACGCACGAAAGTGCTGGTTGTTACAAACACCATATATTTTTCCTCTAGTTTCTTTTTAATGTTCATCAATTCTTTTTTCATAAATTTGTATTATTCGAACTTGTCAGACAAACCAATTGACCTTTCGGTCGTTGCGGGTTCTTTATCTTTTTTGTCTTTCCTTTTTTGCCTTCTTTGAGAGGGGTCTAAGTTTATGTCGGGTATACCACTAGTGAATTCGGTATTCGGTGTGCCCGCTTGGTAGTTACCCGAATCCGACGACTTTCTTTTTTGCTCTGAACTACAACTATCTTCACCCAACAATGGTACCGAGACCCATTTCTCATGTTTTCTAACCACCTCCCACGCCTCAACATGAGGAAAGCCACCCCAATGTCTTTTTTGGTAATCTTTTAGCCTTTGTTTCATGACATAAGCATTGTCACTCCCGCTAAGACGTAAACAATCATATAATAAAGACAAAAATTATATTAAGGTAAAAAATAACAATATATAAAGGTAAAAAATAAAAAAAAAGTATGTAAACGTAAAAAAAATTACCGTTTGATGCCAAAAGCCGTTGAATAAGTTCAACTTTCCTTTTGAACGGATTTGATGAACGATTCCGGTACTTCCTCTATCCGTTGCATTGTAATGTTTGTGAACTTTTTTTTTTTTTTTTTTCCAAAAACCATTCCATTTTTGTTGATTGCCTTTTGTCTTGTTTACACTACAATGAACATATGCCTTGGCTAAAGCCTCTTCTTGTGTCTTCATCCAATTTTGACGATCCACCTTACCCACTTTTCCTTTCGGTTCATCTTCGGCTTCTTCTTCGTCTTCAAGTTCTTCTTCTTCTTCTTCTTTGACATAATCTTCATTTTCGTCTTCATCTATGTTTTGAGTCTCGGGCACAAATTCTTCTTCGTTATCATCGTATATCGGAAGTATGTATTCAACATTATCTCTTGGTGATTGAGTCCGTAGACTCCGATAAGCAAACGTGTCAAAAGAGTTTTGGCATCCATAGGATATTCATATAGACCGAGTGCAACCATCGTGGGACCTTGTGGTAGTGAAAAAAATTGTGGTGGGGTTGGATGTTGTAAAAACCGGGTTGTGTAATTTGGTCGTAAAAATATGGATGTTGAGAGTGTGGCCGGGGGGGGGGGGGGGGGGGGGGATAACTGAGTTGTGATTGAAATGACACACTTGAACCACTCGATCCGCCTCATCTACTTTGCGAGCCACGCCCTCTCGCCTTCGAACCGGAACACAAAACTTTTTTCTTGCTATCACCCTTGTTTTGTATATCCATAGTGTATGAGAAATTTGAGATTTAGTGTGAGCATGTGAATGGGGTGAAAAATGAGATGGAAAATGGTATTATTTATAGGTGTTTTTTTTTTAAATTTAAACGGCTCTAGCAGAACGGTCAACAACTCTCTTCGGTGAATTCACACCGATTCACAACTCAATCAAGGGGGTGGGGAGGGTCGGCGACGATGTTGCCGAGCGGTAAACCAACCCGTTAACCGAACCCTTCTCCGCTACCACACCGTTCACCCTCACGAGGCATTGCTTTGATTGGATTTACACAATTCTTAACTTAGAAAAAGATATTTTACTCATACAACGGATTTCTATAAAATACATTAAATTCGTATCTTACATGTGTTCAAAAGGTTGTTAAAACATATTGTAATGAATGTTTCTGTTCATAACAATCAGTCGATACCATTTAACACCTTTTATCTTTTCCTATGCTACTAGAGGTCACATGCTCTGTTGAACTGTATATAAAAATGGCTAGTTTATGATGTGTGAGTCTAAAGTTTAAACGTCATAAAATACGTCTTTTTTTCCTTTACAAAATGACATGTCAAATTGAATCATGTTTAAACGACTATCACTTATGCCATGATGCTTTTCCGACTTACAAAGAAATCAATACCACTTCGCGCAGGGGCGGACCCACATGGTCCGGATCGGGATCCACGGACCCCAATGTTTTTTTAAAAAATAGTAGAAACGGTATGTTAATTTTATCAAGGACCCTATAAAATAAATTAGTTGGACCCCATAGCATTAAAAACAAAGATGGTGTGGTGTTAAATTCTCTTGTAATCTAACACATAGGTCCCAAGTTCAAGTCTTACAAGTCTTGTTTTTTAGTTTTTTAATAAAGTAGTGGTTTCATGTCCACTAAATGCTTCTACATTATTTCTTAGCCCTGACCCGACTACGATTATCGACCCGAAAATTTTAATATTTGGTTGTAAAAAATTATTCGACAAAAAATGGACCCCAGTAAAAAATAATCCTGGGTCCGCCACTGACTTCGCGTACTTCGTACTATCTTGCCCAAAGGCTATTTAAAATATGCTACTTTAGTACAATTAAAAACAAGAGTTCACTTTCATTTTGCTCTTTGTGATTTAGTCATTTTAACGGTTTTATCCCAATAGTTTAAAAATAACTATTTTCCTCCCTGATTTTTCTAACTTATCGTCATTTTGCTCCTCATCTCTAACTCCATCCAAAAAATCCATTAACTAGAAGGGTATTTTGGTAATTTTATAGATAAAAGTAAGGGCATGTAAGTCTTTTCACTTAAATAAACCTATCTTTTATGAGTAATTCTTTTATGATCCCTCATCTTTCCAACCACTCTTTCTACCGCCTCCACCACCCACAACCATCCCCCACCACCTGCAACTACCACCTGCCAACCACGACTACCGCGACTTTTAACTAAACGTTTTAATTGAGTTAGAGCCAGGGAGTAAACTACCGAAATACCCCTACTTTTAATTGAACGTTTTAACTGAGTTAGAGCCAGGGAGCAAACTGACGACAAACTCGAAAGATCAGGGAGGAAAATTTCTATTGTTAAACTATTGCAGCAAAACCATTAAAATGACCAAACCACTGGGAGCAAAACGAAAGTTAACTCTAAAAACAATATAACAAGCATATAGGTTTATGAAAATTTAAATCACATGAATTTCATCCTAAAAATAGTAAAATGGGAAAATTCGATAGAGCTTACCTTAACCTCTTCTGTCGTCTCTGGGTAACGACCTATGTTATCAACTTTATACTTTACAATTTGCGATCTCTATACATTTCTGACCTCATAAATTGTAGTGTTTCATAATCAAAGTGTACAAAAGTGATATGGGTATCTATGTAGAGATCTTAGTCGATTAGTTAAGTTTCTAACGCTTGTTATACATTTATGAATCGTATCTTGACGTATAACTATTCACATTTCAGTTAAGTTACGATGTTATAATTTAATAATAAGTTTTCACACTTCGCTTGAATGATAAAGTATGATAAATAGAATATAGTGGATGGTTTGGTAGCTAGAGGAAATAATTTTAACTTTTATCCATCGTTCCGTTGTAACCGTAGCATTCCCAAAAATCTCTATTGATGCATGTACAATTTCATGATCCTTAACAAAAGTTATTAATAATAAAACCATTGTAGTCAAATAAGCGGACTCAAACCCACCTTCTTTATACATATTTGGGCGTTTATTGACAACTTATGTGTAATAAGTCGTGAACCATTAAGAGGTCTGATTAGTTAAGAGATTTTGAACCAGTAAGAGACCTGACTTGGCTCCGTTGACTAGTTGGAAGTAGAGGTGTGAGAGGCCCTTTGAGGGTTATGAACACAAGTGAATAGATAAATGGGTTAAATTTTCATTCATTTGAAACACACTAAATGTTTATATTACATCAACCATTAGATAACTTATACCTGTTATAAAGACCTTGAACTCAACCATTAGACTCTTATATCTCTTATCATAAACTTTAATCAATTTTGAACTAAAGGCGATAAACCTCCGATTTGACACTCTTTCAAAACCCGTTTGCTTCTTTCATCCTTAAAGCAACAATCCACTACTCCTCCCCCTTCCCCTACTTTGATTTTCGCTATCGAAGAAAAGAGAGATCGGGGTTTTACTTATGGATTTCGAGAGGTTAGCATTTGGCCGGATTGGCGTCCATGGGAAGTGTCCCACGACTCATCCTCGTCCAACCATAATTCCATTTTTTCCCTCTATTCACAAACTAGACTCCAATCATCCAAGGTATTGGATGTAGCTTTGTCTTTTCAAGTGGTGGAAGTTCAATTCATATGATGGACAAAAAATGTAATGTAGTAGTAAAATTAAAGAGTATGTTCGTTCACGTTATAATCAAACAAATAATTATAAGCAAAATTTAGAGTTTAGAGTCGACCGTATTAAATAAAAAAAAACGAAGATTAACAAAAAAAAAAGAGTAAATTACAAGTTTTGTCCTTTATGTTTACATCAAATTTCAGGCGCTGTCCTTTTGGCCAAAAGTTGACAGGCGCTGTCCTTTACCTTTCAAAATCTTGCACGTTTTGTCCTTTAGGCCAAACTCAGTTAGAATTTTTGGTTAAATATGGTCATGTGCCTTGCACATGAGGGTATTCTTGGCATTTAACCTTTCCAGGGGCTAATTTTGTAAAGAATTATTAATCAAGGACTAATTATATAAAACTGAAAAATAAAAATAAATATATTTATATCTTAGTTCAGTTTCAGCGAAATTCCCAAATTATAAATGAGATGAACCCTAATCTGACAAACTGCAAAATTGAGACGATTAAACCCCTGTAATGCCCAATTGATAGAGGGCTTTTAATCTTCAGTTAAAACCGATCGAGAGACACAAAGGAATCACTAACAATGACGACGAAATGATGAAGAGCGAGATGATCGGAGTTACGAGGTGTTCGACCATCCAATTCCGGCCATCACAGGAAGACCCGAGCGAAAGTTTGAGATGTAAAGGGTCTGCGGAGTCATCCGAGGTCTCAATTTATACCGACATGCGGTTACAGTTCGAGTTGTTCTTATGTTTCAAGGTCGGGTTTAAACAGACGATCGGGCCGAGATATACGGAGGCGGTAGCTGGCTCACGGCGGTTCAAGAGCTGGTTGACAGAAATCATAGATCAATGGGTTCTTTTAACAATTATGCGTGCTCCACGGTTATTCATGGTAGACTAGTAGTTTCTTTTGTGCTACGTTGTTTTATATCTGAAATGGTTGTAGATTTGAGTTATGATTGGTGCATATTAAACTATACTAATCTGGTTTGTGGGTTTTTCTTCCTTCATGATTCTCTTGAAGTTATTTTATTTGCTGGATTAGGAGGTGTTTAGTAAATCAATAAGAGAGAGAGAGAGAGTAGGTGGTGGTGGTGGTGGTGGGTTGAGAAAGATTACGTGGTGGTGATGGTGGGTTCTGATGAGAGAGAGAGAGACAGTGTGTGTGTGAGAAAGAATTTATATTAATTTTTTTTTATTTTCAGTTTTATACAATTAGTCCTTGATTAATAATTCCTTACAAAATAGCCCCTGGAAAGGTTAAATGCCAAGAATACCCTCATGTGCAAGGCACATGATCATATTTAACCAAAAATTCTAACTGGGTTTGGCCTAAAGGACAAAACGTGCAAGATTTTGAAAGGTAAAGGACAGCGCCTGTCAACTTTTGGCCAGAAGGACAGCGCCTGAAATTTGATGTAAACATAAAGGACAAAACTTGTAATTTACTAAAAAAAAAAAAAAAAATACATTTCATAAGTCAAAAGTTCCCACCAACAGAAGATGTTACAAAAAAAATTTCTCTAAGAACTCAATCATAGACATAATCTTGATACTAATCGAGACATACTTGGTTACCATAAGAATTTATCTCACAGAGTAAAAACACAAAATATTATAAGCTATTAGAGGATCGATCCACTGTTACTAAGAGGGTGTTTGGGATTACGTTTTGAATTGATTATTTGATTATTGCGTTTGTAAAACATAAATAATCTAAAAAAGTGTTTGGATGAAAAAGTGGTTATCTGCATTCAAAACTCAGTTTTGGAGAAGCATGTACCTACATACTTTTTCAAAACGTAGTTTTGAAAACGCAAAATATATTTTGAAAACACATAATCTATTTTGAAAGCGCAACACCAAACACTCCCTAAAGATGTTACCGTTTATTGAAGAATACATCTATGTTTTGACAACTCCTTGATTTCAAATAACCACTAACAGTGTCGTCTCCGAGAAATCTCGAAACGTTTTGGGCCTGGAGCCACTAAAAATAAATCGGACTCATATAATTTAAACACAATAATCATATATAAAAAAACTATAATATGACACTAATTGTTAAAACAATCATCAAAATAAAAGTATTGTACCAAAATGATCTAAATTTACCCACTTAAGCGAATCGTGCGTATTGCCCCTTCTTGAGACCTTCTTTTTTTTCCTCTATTTTCCTTCTTTTACGTTTTTGACAACCGGACAAATGTTTGTATTTAGGAGGCATATTTCTGAAAAGAAAAAAAAAATGAAAGTTCAAACTTCAAAGTTTCAATTTTCAACAATCAACATTTAACAATACCGAACGATCCTAACCCTATTGGTAAATTACGACCCGAATCACACATGAACACAAAGCGATTACAACCCGAATCTGATGCGTGGTTGAAAACCGGTGTTCGTTTATGATTAACTTAACGTTTTAACACATGTTTAATCTCGAATAGCCTACTTGTAAAAGGAATTATGTTTTGTAGGTCTTATGAAGATTAAGGAGCTAATTGGGAGCCAAACGGACCACCGGGAAGTGAAACGGGTCAACCGGAAGCAAGAAATAACAAAAACAGAAAAATGGCATTTCTACACGCCGTCGCCGACGGCCACTTCCACAGTCGGCGACGGTGGCTAGATTTTCATTCCGGAACAACTTTTTCTTGGATGCCTTTTTAAGATTGAAACTTTGTCTTTATGCAATAACTACGGGTTTTTAGTCAAATGAGGGCCAAGAACATTAAATGTGAGCAGCAATTAGAGAGATTAAGCAACTCTAAAATCCTCTAGCATTGGAGTTCACATGGAGGTATGAACATCAAGATCACCAAAGTCTACCATCAAGAAATAAATGCCCAAAGATTTTGAAGCTAAGTGTAAATGCTCAAGTTCTTCCATGGCTATAAAAGGAGTTCATCATCAAAGAAGAAGGGGCATCTCCGGTAACTCACAACCACATACTTCTCCAACATGACTTCCGTCAAGTTTCATTTATAAGGTGATCAAGCTCCGTCAACCATGAGCGGCTAATCATCTTGGTTTCACCCCGGTGTAGGTAGTTGTTTAATTTATGGTTTTGAATTGTTCTTGCTTCACTTTGTGACAATTTGTGTATGATTTTAGAAACCTTTGACAATAGCTTGCATTTGTTTCGTATTCATAAATTGTCGAGCGATGTTAAAAGTTATGACTTTATGAAATGGTTATGTGTAATATGCGTTGTCTTGGTTAGGATTTACTTGTGTTGATTACAAAGTGTATTCTTGTCCGTTCATTGAAACGTTGATAGTTATTAGCACCTAAGTCACGGTACACTAAATCCGTTAATTGTATGCATTTGAGTTGAAGTCTAAAACTTGTAGAAACCATAAGTTAGCAATTACCGAAACCGGGTGTGATTCCTTTATTTATTATTGTTTAGTAACCAAAAATTCATTACAATTGTTAACTAGAAGTTGTTATCCAAGTAAACCAATTCATTTAGTTAAATTCATATCTTTCATCAAAAACAAAATTACAAGAATATCATAGCAAGCTTCATAAATTGTGACAATCAATTTAGTTCTAATAAATCCATTTGCAAACCACATACTCTTCGTGGATCGACTCCTTGCTACCACTAGCTATTTGTTAAGGGTAATTTGGGCATATAAATATTATCTTTGATTGGAGCGCGACAATCCGATCAAATTTTGGCGCCGTTGCCGGGGAGTTCGTGCGCTTTGTGTTTGGATAATTGTTAGAATTTAGTAAATATTTTTTTTTAAGTTGTTTATTTTCTTTTTGTACTTTGTCTTTTTCCTTGTTACGCGGGTGTGTTACTTGTGCAGGTTACAAGTAGTATATGCATACGCGAAATTCTGAGAGGACTTCACCGTTAGTCTTCGAACCGGAAATCGAGAGAGTAGCAAGAAGAAATCTAGCAAGCCGGTTGGAAGCAACACTTGCCTCTAACCAAGCCTCTCAAACACCACAACTTACACCATCCATTGAAACCGATTCAATGGCAAACCAAAATTCCAACCAAAACCAAAATCCACACCAATTTCAATACCAAAGCAATTTCAATCCCGCTCCAAATATTCAACTGATGGAGAGTGTGAAACCCGGGTGTTAAAGTGTTTAAACATTGTGTTTTTAGTGCGTTGTATGCGGTTATATATTGCGAATGTGATAACTACGAGTGTGTGTGGCTTTTGTAGGTAAAACGCATAATTCGGTGATGTTAAGTATGTGGAAGCGAGAGGAATGATCGAGGATGATTATTGAGAGAGATCGTAATATTCGGGATGTGTTCGGGTTCGAAATATAACTCGGAGATCCAAGAGATGTGATGCTACAAAGTTTAAGGGCCTTTTGTTCACGGTCCCACCTACGGTTCAAGAACCGTAATTTACGGTTTACATGTGCTGAATCAAAAGGTGAACAGAAGCTCCGAACCGGAGGTGACGTTGTATAACGAGTTTGGCGACATATGTTGGGGGTTTGACTATTATATTCCATGGATATAAAATAAGTCATCATCAATATAATATACAGCAACGTGACTTGTGGGAGACCATGATCTAAAGGAATAATATCATAAAACATCATGATTGGGCTTGGACTTCTTGGATTCATGTGAAAGGCAGCCAAAGAGTTAACAATATCATCACATGCTAGTCGAGATTTTTAGACAGAAAAAGAAAGAAAAGAATTTAATATATACATATTGGATGGCATACAAGGGAATGGGTCCAATCCTAAATCACGTGCACAAAGGGGGTTGCACATGAGACTCACATGACATGGAGGAGGACTTTTGGGGAACACAATTGAAAATCACGTGCATCAGGGGTTTGGTCAAGGGCATCATCATGACAAATAGATGATCAATCATCACGGAGGAGGACGGTTACGTGAAACGGAACGAAAGGCAGCCGGACATCAACCCTTTGGCTCTGGAACTCGACACATCTCCCACCAATCATCAAAACATGATCATGTCTTCATCACTATCTCAAGCTTTTGATAGGACGAGTGTCATGAGCAGCTAGTCTCTTCGGTTTCACCCCGGTGTAGGTAGTTGTATTTTCTAGGGTTTGTGCATTTGTTCTTTGATTCGACTTTGTGACAACTTGTATTGATTTTTGAAACCATTGACAATAGTTTACATTTGTTTCGTATTCGTAAATTGTCGAACGATGTTAAAAGTTATGACTTTGCGAAATGGTTATGTGTAGTTATGCATTGTCTTGGTTAGGTTTTACTTGTGTTGATTACAAAGTGCATTCTTGTCCGTTTTTCGAAACGTTGATAGTTATTGGCACCTAAGTCACGGTACACTAAATCCACTAATCGTATGCAATTGAGTTGAATCTAAAACTTGTAGGAACCCTAGGTCTTGCAATTATCGAACCGGGTGTGATCCGTATTCTAATTTCTTGTTTCATCTTTTTAGTTTAGTTTACAATTTTAGTTAATATTCAATTGATTTCGATAACATCAATTTGTCGGTTCATTCCGATTTATTTTAAAAACCAAACAAATAAATAAAAATAGCAATCTTCATAATCATCTTGTACATTTTTGTAAATAGTCTAACTAGTCGAACAGGTCATGCGATACTGACCACATGCTCTTCGTGGATTCGATACCCGACTTACCCTAGCTACCTAGGTTTAATTGGGTTTTTGACTGATCGGGACGACACGGTCACGTCATCAACCTATGCCTCAAGAACAACCGGGTGGTAACAACAATACCGTACCACCCACACCACCTTTCCAAAACCAAAATCCCAACAACAACCAAAGAACACCCCAACAACAAAACCTTCATCAACAAGCGTATCGTGGCAATCCCGCGAACGAAGACCCATTTTTCAACTTAGACGATTTGAGGAACGCCATTCCCAATGACGAACCTTATAGTGTTCTCGGTTATCAATCACCGAAGCATTTGAGTGTTCATACGGAGAATTCGGATGACGGGGGTTACTATGAAGATCGGTTCTATAATGACGGAGATTGGGGAGGTGAAGAGTTTGACTATCAAAATTGTAACACCCCGAAAAAAATATAAAACTTTATATTAGAGTTATAAAGCATAAATAAATGAGAATTTACTAACTAGGAATTTTAACCTAGTTAGTTAATTTACTAGAAAAAGTTTACGATAGGGTTAAACAATATGTTGAACAAGTTTGAGGGGCTTAAGTTGTAAAAAACTGAAACTTGAGTCAATTAAACTAAATAAAACAAACCAAACACCCCACAAAGGGGATATCTGGTCGATCAATAGAGCAGGGGGCGATCCCCACTTCTCCAAAACCTAAAACTTCCTTAATCTTGCAAATTGAAGGATTAGTCCAGGTCAAAATCGAAAATTGAGCTTAGAATCACGATCCTCATCACAAGAGGATTGTAAGGTATGTAAAATTTGATGAAATCTCTCAACTTGAAATTCTCATGATTTTGGAAAATCTAAATTATGATGTTGCATGTGTGTTATTTGGTTAGATAAAAGTTGATTAGGTGTTTAGAAGTAAAACCTAGCTAACTATTTGTGAAATCATGACCAAATTCAGGAAGTTCCATGAACACCTTGAAGGTGGGTTGTGGGTGTTACATGAGGATGATGAACACTAGGGTTAATAAGGATTATTCTAGTATAATTCGATCTTAGAAAGTAATTTCAGAAAAATATGATGATTGAATGCTATATGATGGCTTATTGAAGTTAAGTTAACTAATTAGCAAGCTATAAACATGAATATGAATGATGTAGAAATTCTGCCCTCTTAGTGTTTGTGGAAATGCCTCAAAGAAGGCTTAAAAATAGAAATTTAAAGCTTTAACGCATGATTATGATGTTTCGGAATATTATGCAAAGTGAGTTCTAAAGAGAGTTCTAAACATGTCTTAAATTGAACTCTATAGGACAAGATACCGGAACGTCGAGTGGACAAGCCGGTGGTGATTCGCGGTTGAAGGGCGTGCGCTAAGGTATGTAACTTGACCCGTTACATCATTTAGACTTGATGATTTTAATGTGTAATTGAATCCTTGGATAAGAGTTGTTGAATTAAGCGATGAAATCGTTATTGACTGATTTATTAAATTCGGTTGATACTCGTTGGTAGTCGTCATAGAGGAGTATTCCCGTAGACGAGCCAAACGGGCCAAATAATCAAGTAAAACATGATTAAGGTTCCGGAATATGATGGATTGTTCTTTGATATTTCTTAATATATAACATGTTAGAATTGCTAGAATTTGATGTAGTATTTGTTAGAAAAATAAATTCCAAGGGTTGAGTTAGAGTGGAATGAACAAAACAAACAATACATGAGATTTCCAGGTACCACCGTAAATTACGGTAGTACCGTAATTTACGGTGAAGCTTATATATGTTACGGTGTAGATTCACTGGTTTACGGTGATCCATAAATCCCAGGACTCACCGTAAATTACGGTGATACCGTAATTTACGGTGGACCCAGAATAAGCTTTTATATTTTTGTTATTTCAAGTTTGATGTTGAATCCTTGGAATCATATTATATAATAATATCAAAACTAATGTTTTCAATGGTTTTGATCATAGGTAAATTGGTGGATCTCACGGGTGGCGATCAAGTGATAAAATGAAGAACCGAACACTCTATTTTGAAGCTTCCGCAACGTTTTAAATCTTTTGTAGTCTTTGTGTATGGGTTGTAAACACATTTTAAACAATTTTTATAATTATGTAACTTAGTCATTAGTCGACTAAGGTCATGGTTACTTATGAACTTGTTAATGAAAGTCATGTACTTAAACTATATTTTGTTAAAAATCAAGGGTCTAATTTTAGGGTGTTACAAAAATGCCAATTATGTGGGGAGGAATGATGGTTATGGGAATAACCGCCAACCACGAAACAACAATAACAACAATGGTAATCCTAATCGGATTCCTCGTTTCGTGGGGGGAGGTTATCAAATGGGTAACCAAGGTGGAAACCGAAGGGATAATCGAAGACCGGTCAACCAAGAAGTTAACGGTCCGCATCGTCATCAACAACCTCCACGGGGAGTAAATGACCGTTTTCGACCGGTAGTTACCGACAATGATTCTCCTATTGTGTGCGAAAGAAGGATGTTTGATTGCAAGCCTCACTACATCAATATACTTCCCCATTTCAATGGGAGGTCTAATGATGAGCCATACACGCACTTGACTGAATTTTCATCCATATGTAATACTATCGGTGGGCACAATTTTGCATTGGAAGAGGTCAAACTTCGCTTGTTCCAATTTTCATTGAAAGACAAGGCAAAGCAATGGTTTCTCACACTTCCCGCGAATAGCATCCGAACATGGGAAGAAATGCAACAAGTCTTTCTAGATGAATATTATTCAATGGCAAAGACCGATGATGCACGGGATGAAATAAGGTCATTTCAGCAACTATCGAGTGAACCGTTACATGAAGCATTCACTCGATTCAAAGAATTGATGCGGAAATGCCCACATCACCAAATAGAAAAGTGGGAATTGGTGAAGTGCTTTGTACGTGGGTTAGATGACGCAACATGGAATCGCCTCGAGTCAACGAGAAACGGGACTCTTTTGAGCAATCATGAAGATGACGATTGGGAATTTCTTGAGCGAATGAGCAAAAGGTCAAAGGAAAAGGAATCGGCCGATAGAGCAAAGAAACATCCCGTTTCCCATTCGCTTCCCGATTTTGATTCTAAGGATAGGATTTCTACCTTAGAACGGGAATTGGCTCGTATGAAAAAGAAGGAGGTGAATGCGGTCCAATTCGTGGTGTGTGAAGATTGTGGAGAAATTGGCCATAGGGCCGATCAATGTCCAACGGGACCAAGTGAGTACACCGAGGAGGTCAATCAAGTGTTCGGGGATAGAAAAAATAATGACATGAATTCGAACACTTACCACCCGGGTTTGAGAAACCATCCCAACTTCCGATATGGGAACGCCGCAAATCAAATGAACCCGAATTTTCAACCGGGTAATCAAAGCGGGTCATCATATCCAAATCGCCAAGGTCCTTACAACCAAGGATACCAAGGTAGAGATAATAATTATCAAAGTGGGTATCAAAGAAATTACAACAACCAAGGCGGTAATGGAAGTGGGTCAAACAACCAAGGGGGTGGCAATGATTTCAATGCGAAGTTGGATGCTATGCTTTCAATGATGCAAGAGTCCAAGAAGGGGAATGAGATTCGTGACAAAGCACATGAGTTGTTAGCAAAACAAGTAACCCAACTCGCGGAGGAAATGGCTCAAAGTAGAGGAAGCTCGGGAAGGCTTCCAAGTGACACTACAATGAACCCGAAGCATCAAGGCTCTAGCACAAGTAACGTGAGGAATGCACGCATTAGCGCGGTAAGTATTCTTCCAAATGATGAAAATTGTAGTGTTGAAAGCATTCCTCCACCACAATTCATTGGTGGTGTAGTGGAAAATATAAGTGATGAGCCGAGAAGTGAAAATAACCAAGAAATGATTTCACAAAGTAAAACTGAAAACATAACTAAAAATGCTTTTTGTGAAAATTGTTTAAATCAACTTAACCCGTTTAATGCATCGAAAAGTGAAGAACGGTGCCCACTAAAGGACGAGGGGTGGGAAAATTTTAAACAAGATAAAATTAATTTGACGTTACTTGATGACATTAAAAAGGTTCCGGCTCATGTGGAATGCTTGAAAGAGTTGATCATTGAAAAACGGCACAATAAATTTCCCGAACCAGTTGATTTGGTATCACATGTTAGTGCCGTTTTATCAAGTGCGCTACCCCAAAAAGCTCAAGATCCGGGAGATCCTCTTATTCCAATTCAAATTGGAACCTTCAAAATCGAGAGGGCGCTCCTCGATCTTGGAGCTTGTGTGAGCATTTTACCCGGGAGTTTGTATGACCAATACGATTTTGGTCCATTAAAAAAATTTGATACTCCCGTGATATTGGCCGATCAGACTCCCACGCATCCACGGGGGATGGTGGAGGATGCGATTATTAAAGTGGATGATTGCTACTATCCAGTTGACTTTTTGGTAGTAGACTATGTTGGGTGTGTTGAGGACACCCAACCGATAGTTATACTGGGTAGACCGTTCCTCGCCACTGCTAATGCCATAATAAATTGTGCAACGGGAACGGTGAGCATGAAGTTTGGGGACCGGGAATTAAATTTAAATGTTTTTCCAAAATTTACTAACCCACTCGGTGAGGATATGTGTTCCAAGAAGGACATGAATCCAAACAAAAAGATATGTGCTAGGGTTGGTAGGTTTGGAGAAACAAAGAAGAAGACGGTCAAGAAGAAGAAAGCGAAAAAGTCGCCTCTAGAAAAGAAGAAGGAAGATGAGGTGAGGAAATTTGGACCATTTGGCAACAAATGGTATGAATCACCGGTGGGTGAGTTTGAGGAGTTTGTAGGCGGCAAGCATGCCATTCGACCACCATGAGCTATAGATAAATGAACGTTGTGGGTGTGTTCCCTATATAACCCTCACGAGACCTCTCGTCCTCCCAAGCTATTGGGAGGTTTAAAAAGGACATGTAACATTTAGTGTAAAGTTGGGTAGAATTTATTTAATTGTTTGAGTAATTTAGATATAATCGTTCCGTTTCCTACTAACCTTATTTGATTATGTGAAGTTCGGAAATCATAAACGGGATTTTGAAGACGTAAGGTATGTTTTTAGAATTTGTTTGTGCATTGAGGACAATACACGTTTTTTTTAGGGGGTGGTAGAACCGTTAGCGGTTCGTGTTTTTTAAAATAAAGTTTCTTGTTTCAAAAGCAATCTTAAAAGCACAAGTAGCTAAGTCAACGAGGGATGGCACAATCCATTTGGTCTTTTGTCATGGTTAAGTTCAAATTAATAGCATGAAGGGTATTTAGCGGGTGGTTATTTGGGAATAATTCGCCTAAGAAACTAGCATTTGATGCATATCACATATCATACCCTTATACGTGAGATTTTGAGCCATTATTATACATCATATATACACATATTTCTTTGTTTGAGTGGACCATTAGTCGCGTATTGTAGAACTTGCAACTTTAGATACGTTCAAGACCATAGACCAAATACGAGCACAAGAATGATTAAGGCACTAGGTGAACCTTTTTCCTTTTACACCATTCTTATACCCTTACCAAAAAAAAAAAAAAATTATTCCCTAGTAGCCAATATTGAGCCTAAACCTTCGTTTGACAACCCACTTAGCCAACAACCATAAGCCTTTTTGTTTAAACCCGTGTGATGGAAATTCGATTATTTAGCAAAGTTTGTATAGTGTATTTGTTTGTCTGCATAAAAAAAAAATCAGAAAATGTTGCGAAAAAGAATGAAAAAGCATTGAGAAAAATACAAAAATATGTGTTTCTAGTTGTTGAATAAAAGGCGAAAAATCATTGCCTTATAGTTGATGTTTGTAGTTTACTTAAGTTGGAATAGTTGTGTTGTAATAAAAATCGAAATTTTCATCACTTTAGCCACTTAAAAATATCCTATTCCTTACCTTTAGCCCTAGCCCCGTTACAACCTGTTCAAAGACCTTATGACTTGTATTTAGTATTTGTGATCGATGGTGGAGAATGATTGAGTTGCAAGCCTATGCGGATATGTGTTCTAATCGGTTTTGAGCGATTAATTGTTGAAGTGCTAATACATTACACATATTAGCCAAATGTTAAGCCGAGTGGAGAGAACATTGTAAGGGAAATGTATGATTTGTTAGTTTTAAGGGCAAGTTGATCTTGGATAACCATTGTATATATGAATATTCATGTCGTCGTTAAATATGTTGAAATTGTATAAAGTTGAACTTTAGCATGACATTGGACCTTAACCTTTGTCTCGGGGATGGGAAGTGTATTCATTGTTTGACCCATAAGAAAATGAAAAACAGATTTGCTTGAGGACAAGCAAAAGACAAGTGTGGGGATGTGATGCGTGGTTGAAAACCGGTGTTCGTTTATGATTAACTTAACGTTTTAACACATGTTTAATCTCGAATAGCCCACTTGTAAAAGGAATTATGTTTTGTAGGTCTTATGAAGATTAAGGAGCTAATTGGGAGCCAAACGGACCACCGGGAAGTGAAACGGGTCAACCGGAAGCAAGAAATAACAAAAACAGAAAAATGGCATTTCTACACGCCGTCGCCGACGGCCACTTCCACAGTCGGCGACGGTGGCTAGATTTTCATTCCGGAACAACTTTTTCTTGGATGCCTTTTTAAGATTGAAACTTTGTCTTTATGCAATAACTACGGGTTTTTAGTCAAATGAGGGCCAAGAACATTAAATGTGAGCAGCAATTAGAGAGATTAAGCAACTCTAAAATTCTCTAGCATTGGAGTTCACATGGAGGTATGAACATCAACATCACCAAAGTCTACCATCAAGAAATAAATGCCCAAAGATTTTGAAGCTAAGTGTAAATGCTCAAGTTCTTCCATGGCTATAAAAGGAGTTCATCATCAAAGAAGAAGGGGCATCTCCGGTAACTCACAACCACATACTTCTCCAACATGACTTCCGTCAAGTTTCATTTATCCGATGATCAAGCTCCGTCAACCATGAGCGGCTAATCATCTTGGTTTCACCCCGGTGTAGGTAGTTTAATTTATGGTTTTGAATTGTTCTTGCTTCACTTTGTGACAATTTGTGTATGATTTTAGAAACCTTTGACAATAGCTTGCATTTGTTTCGTATTCATAAATTGTCGAGCGATGTTAAAAGTTATGACTTTATGAAATGGTTATGTGTAATATGCGTTGTCTTGGTTAGGATTTACTTGTGTTGATTACAAAGTGTATTCTTGTCCGTTCATTGAAACGTTGATAGTTATTAGCACCTAAGTCATGGTACACTAAATCCGTTAATTGTATGCATTTGAGTTGAAGTCTAAAACTCGTAGAAACCATAAGTTAGCAATTACCGAAACCGGGTGTGATTCCTTTATTTATTATTGTTTAGTAACCAAAAATTCATTACAATTGTTAACTAGAAGTTGTTATCCAAGTAAACCAATTCATTTAGTTAAATTCATATCTTTCATCAAAAACAAAATTACAAGAATATCATAGCAAGCTTCATAAATTGTGACAATCAATTTAGTTCTAATAAATCCATTTGCAAACCACATACTCTTTGTGGATCGACTCCTTGCTACCACTAGCTATTTGTTAAGGGTAATTTGGGCATATAAATATTATCTTTGATTGGAGCGCGACAATCCGATCAGAATCACACTTGAGCACAAAGCGATTACTTCTAATCACACTTGAACAATTTACAACCATAAACTAGACAATAAATCACTGATTTCGTGGGCCTGTTTTTGACACAAATAGACAATAAATCACTGATTTCATGGGCCTGTTTTTGACAATAAACAAAATCGTTGCTGCTGAACAAGGAACTAACCTGTAACTCGATTCCGAATCACTGATTTCGTGGCCGCTGCGCTGCTGAACAGTGAACCGATTTCAGATTTCTGATTGCTTTGTGTGTGCGCTGCCTGTTAAACCTCTGTCGTCGCTTCGTATTCTATTCCGGATTCCCGCTCATTACGTATATACGTCAATCACAGATTCACAGATGAAGGCTGATTATTATAATTAGGTTAACAGTTTAGGCCCAATAACAAAAACATATGATATATAGGATATTTTTTAAAAACTTTGGGCCCTCAAAGTCTTTGGGCCTGGGTCCATTGCCCTACTTGCCCACACTTATCACCGGGCCTGACCACTAATGACATTAGATATATGTGTCTAGACTTGCTTGGTATTGTTATAACCACATCAAATGTATATTTGATATGTAAAAAATATAAAAAGACTATCTTAATATCCATATCAGATTTTGCTTTAGGTTTAAAATAAATTACATAAAACATTATATCAAAACATGTAGTATTATGAATTGTTTTTTATAAGTTTTCTATTTAATGTCTTGAAAGTAATTGTAGAATTAAATGTCATTAGTTTTCATAGATTCTTGAAATAAATTACATAAAACATTATATCAAAACATGTAGCATTATGAATTGTTTTTTATAAGTTTTCTATTTAATGTCTTGAAAGTAATTGTAGAATTAAATGTCATTAGTTTTCATAGATTCTTGAGTTTCTTTATATTAAATAGGGTGCAAAAAGACAATTATACCCCTCAAACATAATTAATATACGCATTGTGTGTTGTACTTGTATATCAAGCATTTCTACTTGTACCTCTTAATTTTTAAGAAGTCCCTAGGGAAATGCTTTATAATATAGTATAGATATAGATGTAAAAAGTTTGAACACCGACCTTTGAACTTCTCATGTTTTGCAAAATATATCGCCCTGCTAAATGTGGCTTGTAACGTGATAGATGCTTTCATTCTGGAAATACATCTTAAATGAGAACAAATCAAACTTTTTAACTAGTTATTCGATCTTCATCGAGAGACAAATGTATCAAATTTGATTCTTCAAAGGTGTATCACACTCTCTTCCCGAGTTCAATTTCTTTTTGTCAAAGTTGAATATTAATTTAGATGCATAAAGCCATAAATCAAACAAGCCTACATACTAATCAATGTATGTTCGGTGTTTGAGTTCAGTTACCAGTTCTCGAGCTTGAACTCAATATCATTTAAGCTCAATTCAGTTTACGTTTTTAACAAGTTAACCTAGATTACTTTGAGTCATTATCATCATACTCAATAAATCTCATCAATAGCAAAGCTAAGGTAGGGTCTGAGGAAGATAAGACGTAGACAACCTTACTTCTATCTCGTAGAAATACAGAGACTGCTTTCAGTCCCGGCTCTCTAGATTACTTTGAGTAAAGATCTTAATTTAAAACCATATACATACAACATAAGCTCCAGGGACTTAGAAAAACACTTATAATATAGTACAGGGTTAGCTTCGTAACCTCCCTTTCCACTCACAATCTCCAAACAACAATCAATGGCGATATCGCTTCGCTAACCTAAGCCACCGGCCCTCCCTAGACACAAACCGCCTATCCAGCTAACCTAAGCCGAGGCGCATATTAACCCTGTCACCCGCACCTTACGCCGATCACCATGCCCTTAAACCTTCTCAAACTCACCTCCTCCATCTACCTCCACAACCACCACCACCACCACCACCACCAATGGCTCCGCCGGGCAATCACCACCGGAAAACCTAGAACACCTCTTCAATGCTCCGGCTGGTGCAGGATTACGCAATTTGCACCTCAATCACATGCTATTAACCACAACGATAATATTAACAACAGGTTAGGGTTTCGTCGTCCGAAAAGTTTCAGATATTGTTCCGTGAATATGGAATCTGTGAACAGTGATAATAGAGATCGTGGATCATCTGGATTGCCTACGCTACCGGCGAACGAAAACGGACATCTTAAACCTCATCCGTCGCAACAATCTCCGTCTGCGAAGTTGCTGACGTTGCCTACGATTTTGACCATTGCTCGAGTCGCATCTGTTCCTCTTTTGATTAGCAGTATGTTTTTCTTCCTTTTTGTTGATTGATATTTGTGAGCATTTGAATTACAGCTTAATTGTTGATAAGTTTTGTAAATTTGTTTGAATTGTGGACAGGTTAGACGATTTTATTATAATTATTATATACTGGTTTATGCTCATTTTCATCCTGCAAAATATTATTAATTGTTATACAGTGAATTTATTGAAGCTAACTAATTATTTTTCGTGTTTTTTTAGCATTTTATATGGATAGTCGGTTTGGAACGAATGCTACGACATGTATTTTCATTGCTGCATCAGTTACGGATTGGCTTGATGGCTATTTAGCAAGAAAAGTATGCAATTTTCGTGTTTTTAAACTTTTGAGAAAGATTGGATGGATCATTAGTGCTTTACGTTTCCTAAGTTAGTGATTCGCGATGTTTGTGTTTGATTGTAGATGAACTTAGGAACTGCGTTTGGTGCGTTTTTGGATCCAGTGGCTGATAAGGTATGGCTTTGCTAGTCTAGACGTTAAAGCCTGATATTTTTATTCAAGATTTGGGTAAATAACAGATGATATGGTTGTAGGTTTACAAAGTTGTGTGATTGTTTGTGGTGCAGCTTATGGTTGCTGCTACATTGGTTCTGTTATGTACAAGACCTCCAGAAGCTGCTATATTTGGGCAACTACCGTGGTTATTGACTGTACCGGCAATTGCAATAATTGGCAGAGAGGTAAATTCCTCATTTTAGCTCGTTGTTAAAGTAGATGCAAGATACTGATACTTGTTTTATATGATTGTGATTTATCAATTAGGGGGATACATCAAGGCCTAGTGTTTTGTCATTATTTTGTTGTCTTTATGTTTCACTGGTTATAGAGGGATGGGGTTGTATGACACAATGAATTTGGTATTTTTTAATGACACCTACATTTTTTTGATATTTTGAGATCTGTATACAACCTTTCTTAATTTGATAAATAACTTATAGTTTAATTTATTATTGGCTTCACACTTAGATGATTAAGTAAGCATGTACCCAAAAGCGTATTTTTATATAGTCATGCGATAATATATAAACAGATTTATGAATCTGATGAATGTTAATGATGTGTGCCAGATAACAATGTCCGCGGTTAGAGAATGGGCTGCTTCTCAAGGGAGTAAACTTTCGGAGGTTCTATTCTATTCATTTTCTGTATTCATGGCTGTAGTATTTCTGCTAAAGCAATCGGTCAATCGTATTTTATAGTTTTTTATTCATGTTTTTGAGGATAATGCATGTTTTTCAGGCTGTAGCTGTAAATAATTTGGGGAAGTGGAAAACAGCCACACAAATGATTGCATTGACCATTCTTCTTGTGATTAGAGACAGCAGGTTAATTTAATTTTAGAGTAAACCTCAATTTACAAACCTGTGGTTAGACTCCACTGACACTTTAACCTTTGTCTATTATACACGCTCAACGTTTGCAATTCGCTACACTTAACAACCTTCTGTTAGTTGACCATCTTGTTGATCGTTAGCAGGAGGGTGAAATGACGTTATTGCCCCTAATCCTTATTATTATTATTAGAAACAATTTTTTTTGAACAATTATCAACCCTCTCAGCATTTGTAAACATCCTATCCTATTCAATCCGTCCCTAAAAAAAGTCCACATTTGACTTTTTAAAGACAAAAAGTCACTAATGATTATTTTGTCGAACACTTAAACTAAATGAGGGTTTTTTGAATGCCTGAAATGATGCAGCTTTACAGAAGCAGGGTTTCTGGGTGCAACGGGTGTTAGTTTCCTTTACATATCAGCCGCGCTAGCCGTATGGTCATTAGTTGTGTATATGAAGAAGATATGGAGAGTAATGCTTATGTAACACCTTGGAGAACTTACTGCTGACAAATCATGCTATTCTTGAAGCCAAATAGCTATATTTCTACCTAGCAATTAAATCTTGTATTTTTTTTTTGTTTGAAAGCTCAGTTCACTAGTTTTATTGACATAATACATAAAGAAACATTTTTGTGGTTCATAAGCTGTATTCATGGTATGCTAGAAAATGGTTATTTTTGTGAATTTCTAATTATACCTGATTTCTGCTCATTGCTTTTTATCGCTAGTCCCAGAATCGAACCGGAATCGGCTACATGACTGTTCTCGTTTACTCAGGCCTCTTATTCCAGACATACATTTTAGTATTGTAAACCGCACCAAAAAGTAAAGTAGCTTTGTATGTTGTTTTAAATTAGTTATATGCATGTGTGATTTTTGAAAATGAAGTCATCTAGCTTTTGAAATTAGTCAGATCGACGGCTGGGCTGGTCACGAAAATAATATTGTTTTTTTGGTGTTTATTAATTGAGGGTTTAGGACACTGATGAAAGGAGAATATGAATCTTGATTTTAAGGTATGGTTCTAAACGTAGAAATATTTTCCTTTAAATCTCATGACATTCAACCCTCCCAGCATTTGTACAAATGGTAGCAGCAGATGAGCGTGCGCCAAGCTCTGTCCGGCCATTCTCCACAATGAACAATCGTTCGCCTTTCACTACTTCATAATCTCCACTCACATGTGAAGACTGACGTAACAAGTGTGGCCAGCAAACCTCCCGCATGCCGACGACAAGTAAGCCTAGAACTAATAATCTTCACTTCCGAGCACTCCCAATAAGTCTAGTGGCCCACCCAACACTAGACTTGAGGACTTGATGAGGTATGGTATTTGACCCGTCTTAAACGACCGGACGTTACTTATCGCATTTTATTATAATATTTATTATTATTGCTTACTAACCGAATAGTGAGGCCCAACGCAATGTAATTACACTACACTGGGCTAGGGGGAGCCGTCACACTTTTTTGTAGCTGAGAATATGAGATTCTTCCTCTACTGGCCATCTCTACCCCCCCATCTTTCTCTCTTCTCCATTGCAGATCTACATTCAAGAGGAAGAACGAGTTGTGATTGTTGTCGGTCCCACGGATGACGCAAATGAAAATACTCAGAATCACTGCCCGAGTGATTCGAACCACTTTCTCTAAGATACCGATAATCACAACTCGTTCTTCCTCTTAAATCTAGATCTTCAATGGAGAAGAGAGAAAAATGGGGGAGTAGAGATGACTGGTAGCGGAAGAATCCCCTATTCCCAGTTACAAAAAGTGTGACGGCTCCCTATCTTCTGCCCTGTTAATAAGGTGAAGACCTCCATATATAGGAAAAATGAGCCACCCTTACCTCAATGGCTAGGCCAAGTTAGGGGTTATCTCTATAAGCCTTCAGCCCAGCGTCGTGTAACTACATTGCGCTAGACCTCGCGGTTGGGTTAGTAAGCAACAAGAATAAATATTGAAATAAAATGTGTTAACTAATGTCCGGTCGTTTAAGCCGGGTCAAATACCATACCTCATCACTATCCTATTCGTCCCATCCCTAAAAAAGTCCACATTTGACTTTTTAGAGACAAAGAGTCATTGATGAATAGTTTATTAAAAATGAATTGAATGCCTGAAATGATGCAGCTTTACAGAAGCAGGGTTTCTGGGTGCAGTGGGTGTTGGTTTCCTTTACATATCAGCTGCTTTAGCGGTATGGTCATTATTTGTGTATACGAAGAAGATATGGAAAGTAAAGCTGATGTAACGTTGGAGAACTTACTGCTGACTAACTATGCTATTCTTGAAGCCCAAAACCCATTTTTCTTCCTAGCAATTATATTTGTAGTTTTTTTTTGTTTGTTTGGAAGCTTGGATGTTCACTAGTTATATTGCCACAATACATAAAGAAACAGTTTTGTGGTTATTAAGTTGTATCCTTGATATACTTAGAAAATAGTTATTTTTCGTTAAAATTATTAATTATTTTTTTGTTAAACCGATTTCTGTTCATTGCTTATTATCACTAGTCTCATAACATGTCTAGAACCCATTACATAACCGGTCTGGTTAAGTCCATTTGAACTGCCTTCATTTAAAATGGTGAACCAGGCTGGGTGGTTCATCCAGATTTCAGTTTTTTTTCCTCTTTAAAATATGCTTCATTTTGTAATTTAGGCTCCTAATTCAAGGTTTTATATATTTTGTTAAGATTGTAAATTCAAACCAAAAGATTAGAGTAGTTTCTTATTTTATTTGATTAATCATTTATATAGCATGTTAAAAACTGACAGTTCAATAATATACTAATAGACTAGTAATTTTTTTTTTTTTTTTTTTTTTTTTTTTTTAAACTGATATATTTACATTTTCTGTAAACAGAAATTACAAACTAGTAATTGATCCGGAAACATTGTCTTTTGTTGCGTTTTCTAAATTGATGGGTTAGGACTAATGAAAGGAGAATATGAATCTTTAATTTAAAGTTGTGGTTTTAAACTAGAAATATATTCCTTTAAATCTCATTGTCATACATTTCATTAGCATCCACAATGTATTTTTTTTTTTTACTTTTCCGTTCTAGTGTGACATTTTAGTGGACCTCATTACTCCACATTGGAGGTCAGGACCTGCGAACTTTAGACAAACCATTCATGTGCCACAATGTGATTGGATGAGTTATGAGGTCAGCTAAGATGTCACGTTAAAAGTTAAAAAAGACAAACAAAAAACACCACATTATGGGTGCTCTGAAATAGCAGTTTGTAAAGATATATACATTATGGTTGTTCTTAAGCTTGTGCACACGGTGATTCCTATTTACAAACCAAATAACGGGTCAAGTTATTCTACAAAGTCTTCTAATTGTAAGAAGTGTAAGAAGGATTTATAGAGTGACAAGTGTCCAATAACCTAAAACTAAACCCACTACATCACCACCAAAAACCTAAACACCCACCCCCACCCCACCACCACCCAAAAACCTAA
Source organism: Helianthus tuberosus (assembly GCA_030545235.1). Lineage (NCBI taxonomy): Eukaryota > Viridiplantae > Streptophyta > Magnoliopsida > Asterales > Asteraceae > Helianthus > Helianthus tuberosus. Next base: position 173,813,763 of record CM060430.1, on the reverse strand, counting down.
ACCCCCCCCCCCCCCCCCCACCCCCCACCCAACCCCCCCGCAAAAAAAAAAAAAACTATACCTCACCAAAAAAACCCCCAAAAAACCTAAACACCCCCCCCCCCCCCCCCACCCCACCACCACCCAAAAACCTAAACCCCCACCCCCACCACCACCCAAAAACCTAAACCCTCACCCCCCACCCCCTCGGCAAAAAAAAAAAAAAAAAAAAAAAAAAAAAAAAATTTTTGCCGAGGGGGTGATGTGGGGGGGGGGGGGGGGGGGGGTTGGTGGTGGTGGATGTTTAAGGTTTTTTTTTTTTAGTGGGTTTTTTTGTGTAGTGAGTTTTTTTAGGTTATTGGACACTTGTCACTCTATAAATCATTCTTACACTTCTTACAATTAGGATCCTTTGTATTTAATCCTAATCCACCAAATAACATATTAAACTAAAAATGACTCATATGTATCAACCAAACATAAAAGTTTAACTATTTATTTAAGATACATACAAGGGACTGTTTGTTTACCTCTTAATGGGGCTCTTAATGGTTCAGACATCTTACTAGTTCAACATTTAATGGTTCAAACTGTTTGTTTCGCGAGCACATGTCTGAATGGTTCAGACATTTGCCTCTGAATGGTTAAGCATTATACTAAGGGGCTGTTTGGCAACTTCTGAATGGTTAAGTGCTGAACCAGTAAGATGTCTGAACCATTAAGAACCAGTATAATGCTTAACCGTTCAGAGGCAAATGTCTGACCAATTCAGATTAGAGGTCTTAACCGTTCAGACTCAGTATAATACTTAACCATTCAGACATTCGATCGCGAAACAAATAGTCTGAACCATTAAGTGCTGAACCAGTAAGATGTCTGAACCATTAAGTTTCATTAAGAAGTAAACAAACAGCCCCTAAGTCTGAATGATTAAGACCCCTAATCTGAATTGGTCAGACATTTGTCTTTAAACGCTTAAACATTATATACACCTTAATAGTTCAGACCTTTTAATGGTTCAGCACTAGATGGTTCATGTTACCGGTTTAACAATAACGGCTTGAGATCAACGAGGTTCACACACGAAGGCAAAGTCATCAGAACCAGCCAGATACGGTTTCCTGCTACACCATTATCGAATCACCAAAATGGCTGCGTTAAATCTAATCTGCTGCTACTATCATCATCACTTTCAATCTCACTCTCCGCCACCAACGAATGTCGCCTCTCTTCCCATTCTTCTCTCTCCTCGTAACCGTATATCTATCTCCCCCAAACCCCCCTTAACATTTCACCACAAAAGGCATCATAGTAATCTGTTAGTTCTAGCAACGACAATGGCTACTAAGTAAGTCACCTCTCTCTCTCTCTCTTCTGTAAGCAGTTGGGACGAAGGGATTATATTGTGTTTGAAGCATGATTGTAGACTATCTGTTGCTGATGTTTGTTTTGATTTTGATTTTGTTGGTTGTTGAAAGTGTGCAAGAGGATCTTCCACCAGCTCTTGATTCTACTTCGGAATCGCCTTCGGTTTTCGATGGAACTACTAGGTAGTTATAACTCATACTCACACAGCTGTTTGTTGAAATGCCTGAATGAAACTTATTTAGGTGGTCTATTCTCCCAAAATAATTCATAGTTCGGACTCGGTATCGGAGCTTGTTTTATTTTAGTTGAAGCTGTATTTGCTCTGGTTACAGTTTTAGATATATGCATTCTTAGCTAATTATCTGAAATTTGTTGATTTTCTAACCAAGAGCTTGGATTTTTTTGGTTAGGCTGTACATATCTTACACTTGCCCGTATGCACAACGTGTGTGGATTACCCGGAACTGCAAGGCTCTCCCTCCCTCTCTCTCATACCATTACCTAAAAATCCGTCTTGGGAAAATTTATTTTATAATGTGAGCTGATCCACAAGAAAGATTGGATGAAAAATACATTTTGGACCATCTAGTATCAACATACTCTTTGCTATGTTATCTCTAAACATAGTGACATTTATATTTGAGATTGTTTTTTTTTATGTATTAGATGGAAATATTAACTCTCATCCGACCTCTTATGGATCAGCTCCCTTGGATGATTATGGAATATTAATAATTTGTGTTTAAACTGTGTACAGGGATTGCAGGAAAAGATTAAACTGGTTCCAATTGATCTAAAGAACAGACCAGATTGGTACAAGGAGAAGGTTTACCCAGCAAACAAGGTGATTCTCTTGCAAAAGTTTTATGCTTTCTACATGATTGTGCATACAGTTAGATACACAGTCTTTTAAGTTTGGTTCAACCAAAAATGCACTTAGTACAAACCACTAAGGTAATGCTTCGAAAAAATGCTATTTGTGATATGTCGATAAGAATAACTTGCCTGTGGTGTGTTCTTATGTCATAGGTGCCAGCTTTAGAACACAACAATGAAGTCAAGGGAGAAAGTCTTGATCTCATCAAGTATATTGACACCAACTTTGAAGGACCGTCACTTTATCCAGATGTAAAGTTTCATATTATGGTTTTAATTTTCAAAGGAATTAATATATTTTGTTAATTATAACTATAGAACTACAATATATAGGATACCATCAAACAAGAGTTTGGAGAAGAGTTGCTTTCATACACTAATACGTTCTATAAATCCGTCACCACCTCATTAAAAGGAGACGGGTTTGATGATGCTGGTATCTTAACTATCACTTTATTTATCATCTTTCTATATTAAAAAAACAACATATAACATGGTCTTCAATAATCGCAACAGCTGCTGCATTTGATTATATAGAGAAGGCTCTTTCCAAGTTCGATGATGGCCCATTTTTTCTAGGTCAATTCAGCCTGGTAATTATGATGAACGCCTAACCGAATTACAGTTATTTGCAACTGCTTCAACTGCTGATGTTGGTCAATAGCTGTCTTCATAATATTCTATAAGGGTTTCTGTTTTCTTGAAAACATATTGCGTATGCATGCCTATTTATGATTCATTTGCGTATTTAGGAACACATATATGTGCATGTACAGGTAGATATAGCTTATGCTCCTTTCATTGAAAGGTTTCAGCCGTACTTGCTAGATGTAAAAAAATACGATATTAAAGTGGGCCGGCCAAAACTTGCAGCCTGGATCGAGGTGCTACTCTCGCTTTCACAATTTGTAGTGTATGCAAGATTTGTTGTACTTTCAAGTCTAGTGCTTTTGGTTTAAGTCTTTTGTAGAAAAAAAGAAATCACATCTACGTTAGTCAACCGGCTTTTCTTTACAGAACTCTTATCGCCATTGATTTCTCTTGCAGGAAATGAACAAAAACAATGATTTTAACCAAACAAGGCGGGATCCAAAGGAACTTGTAGAGAGCTACAGAAAACGTTATTTGGTACCGATTGACAGTCTCATGTCTTAAGTTTGTGTTCACCAAGTTGATATAAACCAATAACTAACTACGCTAATAGCATGTTTATTCTTTTAAGTATCGTGTGTTTGTGACCATGCAGTCTTCATCATAAGGTTCAGGTTTTGCGATTCAGTCACGCCATGGATGCAAGAACATTGCAGGTACAAGAAGACCAGATTGGTTCCTTTGGATATTTAAGAATAATATGTTACATAGGTTATTTGTGCAACATACTATTGACAAAATAAAACTAAGTTATTATGTTTAATCTATTTTCTAATATGCTACAATTTTGTGGTCGACTATACATTTATACGACATACATCTATTATTTAATTATGTTTATCAAACCCGTAAAAACACAAAATATTCTAGGCGCAGTAGGTGATATATTTGTAAAGCTCATTAATTTACCTTCTTTTATTCTATAAAGTAAACAAACCATCACAAAAATAAACCAAGCAAACCATCATCGTGGACCGCTTACTTACAAAGGAAATTAAAGCTTGACAGTAAGGATGACCATTTGCCCGGTACCGAACCGTACCGGGTATATTCGGTACCGGTTCCCATTTTCCATGTTTTTCGGTACCGGTATTTACGGTTAAACACCGGTAAATACCGGTACCGAACCAGTATATTCGGTACCGGTATCAATTTTCATCGTATTTTGGTACCGGCACTTTGGTACCGTGCTCATTCGTTTATTAAATAAACGAACATAAACGAACTTCCCGCTGAACAAGTTCGCGAATAGTTCATGAACGTTCGGTTCGTTTACAGGCCTAATAAAGATGGTGTCATGGTTTAACTAATGCAGAATTGCTGTAAACATTTCAGTACTGCATTTTGTTATTCAATAATAGAAAGCATTTGCAGCATACGATCTCTTGTTCTTTAGCATATTATTTCCAGTTCTAGCTTACTTCTCAGTATACATTTTATCCACTTGTGTTGGCTCTTGATTAACAAGTTGGTAATGGTTTTAGACTGGGTCAATTGGGTCTGCATAATGGTTGATAATGCATCATGGTCTTACTAGTCTGCCAACAGCAAAAATTTACACATTAATGCATCATGGTCTTACAAAAAGATCTATTGGCCCTTGCTTAATGTGTTAGGGAAGTTAGTGTGAGGGAAGTTATTCAAATTTGGGTTTTAGTGTACCCTAGTTTTTTGTTGGCCAATACTGATTCGTGCACACCCCTAATAACCATGTTCAAAGACAAACTGGGTGGCAATATTTAAAGGTTGTGTAGTGAACATGTGGTTTCGTATTATACATACATATACATCATGTATTTGTAGATATATGGCGATGCAAGCTGCAACATAACTTATTAAACTATACTACATGACTTGCTAGCTTCGTACCCCTAATCTATGCCACTTGCAAGGCTTCTGCGTGTTTGATCTCAAATACCCTCAGTAGAGCATCTTCAACAACCTGTGGATGAAACATATGATAACCAATCACTCAAAGCAATCATAACTTGTACCAGACATAGATGTACCCTGTTATTATAAATAGATCGATTGGGGGTTATGTTTCATCTAAGATGAGTCGTAAAAAAGTTAGCCAAAAACGGGAACAGGAGAGTCTTAAGTCTTAACGGTTCAAATAGGTCAAAAGCATTCAAAGTATATATTTAGTGCATGGAGTCATTTTATACACAAATTTATATTATTGTTGTTATAATAAAGTTTTTTTCTATCATGTTAAACACAATAACTATGGATATAAAACTTTGGAAAACACTTATGGGTCAAAAAATTACCATTTCAACCCAAACATAGTGACGAGTTACCTTATCAGGAGTAGATGCGCCAGATGTGACACCAATCGTGATAGGGCCCTTGGGTAACCAGTTTTCTTTCTCGACCAATTCACCATGCTGTCACAGTGACACATTTTAAGGAAACGAATCATAAATGGAGCGATTATGGACCAGAGAAGGCAAAACCCAGTCGACGAGGTGGAACTTACCATCAACTTGTAAGCTATTCGGTTTCCAGGACCTATTCTCTGTTCACTATCGATCCAATAAGATGGAATGCCTCGTTCCTCTGCAATCTCTTGTAGGTGTGAGGTGTTGCTTGAGTTCCACCCACCGACTACCAACATAAGATCCAACTTCTCATCTACCAACTTATACATGGCGTCTTGTCGCTCCTAGAAAGATGGATAATATTATAATATTGTTTGGATATAGACATTAATGTCTAAACTTGGTTACATGAATAAAAGAAACTATGAGAACTTGCCTGAGTAGCATCACAGATGGTGTTGAAACTTAAGAAGTGTTTGTTGACATTTTCTACTCCGAACTTCTGCATCATAGTTCTCTCTAGTAACTTCCCTGAAAATAACAACGGAAGCAATTTTTATGAGACTTTTAGCCGTGTAATGTGATGAATTCATGATTAAGTGAATGATAAAAGTGAATACAAGATCTCCTATATAGATCATTGGAAGGTAAGCCAGCCAATATAACTGAATAAGAAGAAATAGATAATCACTAAGGATAATGACTAATCAATACTAACATGGTTTGTTGGTTCATGCCCAAGAACACTCACTCAAAACTCTCGAACAACAAAGATATTAACTGCTTGAACTTTCTTATTATTTAATATTTGCGAGTAACAGACTAGTGCTGCTATCCTATTTAGTGGTAACAACATACCTATCTCCTCTGTTTCCCCCTTCAACATTGTAGTTTGGTTCGCAACACCAGCTTTGACAAGATCTTTATCCGGATCAAAACCCTTAGAAACTGCAAATTTGAATTTCTGCCGAAGTTGAAAACTTTAATTAGACTTGGGAAATGAAAAAGAAAGAAGTGGCGGATCAAAAAGAAGACATGGATAACCTCCATAAAAGCTTCCTTGGTTGAGCTAGATCCATTAAGCTTGCCACCAAGAATGTAATCGCACACATATGTCGCCTGGATTAAGTAAGAAACCAGGCAGTTTAGTTAGTTAACCAAAAAAAGAAGCGCAGGCAGGCAGGCAGGCAGGCAGTAAGCTTACTTCATCCATATTCTTGACAATGATATACTTTCCTGCAAAAGAAGCTGTTGCTATTGTCTCCTCATGGGAATATTTACCATGAATTATTGTAGTGTAATCTCCTTTCTTGTGCTTGTCTACAATATTCCACACCTTAAGAATAAATTGTATGTATGTATGTAAGACTTGGAAGAAGAAGAAGAAGATTGCATGATGAGAAGATGATTAATGGTATGCAAGTAAATAACAATACCTTAGTCACCCACGGGCATGTCGTATCGACTATTTGTACTTGTTTGTTACTCAATGTCAACATCTCACTTACCGCGGCTCCAAAAGCAGGCAGAATCACAACATCGCCCTTATCAACAACATCAAACTGTTTCTCTCCATCCTGGATGGGGATATCTTTAACTTCCATTTCTTGTAGCCTCTAACATATATAGCAGAAGAATTCACAGTTATTACATACAACAAGCTTTGCTCTAATAAATGAAATGAAGAATACCAAGTAACCTTATTAACAGTTGGGTTGTGGATAATTTCGTTTGTGATCCATATCTTGTCACCAGGGAACTGTTTCCTGGCTTCATAAGCAATCTGGACGGCGCGATCAACGCCCCAGCAAAAGCCGTATGCTTCTGCAAGCTTTACAGTAACATTTCCCCAAGTATATTCATAGTTATTCTCTTTCAAAGTCTTTATGATGTCGCCTGTTTATATAATTAATAAATTAGCTTACACTTAAAGAAAGAAACATTTATTTATTTATGGGTAGTGAAAAAAAATAAAATAGGCAGTAGTAGAGTACTGGCATATTCTTGGGTCATGAGCTGGAGAGTCTCCTTCTTATGGCCAAAGCCTTTGCGGTTGTAGTTGTCGCTTCTGGTCAAGTTATGCCGGAAGACCTTGCCATCAAAATCGGAAGGAATGGAAACCGATGGCGAGGAAGAAGAGGAGGAGCAGCGGACAGAGAGAGTGTTCCTGCATCCGCTGCTGCTGCGAGTTGGGAGAGGGGTTAGTTGAAGCGATGCCATTTCAGTAAGTAATTGTCTGTGAGTAAGTCAGTGTTTGTGTATTTTTAAGGGGAGAGGAATTTAGTTTCGTGTTCCTGGTTTTTCAGTTAGTTATTTTCATTTAAATTTTGGCGTCTTTTGTCATCGAATTAACGGTCCAGTTCTGCTTTCAGTAGTCCCTGGCTTCTTTTTATGCCACGTTAATCATATCTAGACTTTTCTTATTTTCAAAAACAATTAATATATGTATAATTATACATATTATTTTCAATTGCTGATGAATAGTAAAATTAATGTTTTAATATTATATTTATTTTAATTTAAGTTTTTCTAATTTGTTTTTTTATTGAAAATTATACATATTATTTTCAACTGCTGATGAATAGTAAAATTAATTGAAAATTTTCAACTGCTGATGAATAGTAAAATTAATGTTTTAATATTATATTTATTTTAATTTAAGTTTTTCTAATTTGTTTTTTTATTGAAAATTATACATATTATTTTCAACTGCTGATGAATAGTAAAATTAATTGAAAATTGATACTGTATTGCCATCGTATCAAATCGAATCGAAACCGATAATGATATTTAAGATGGATACCATGACGCTATTGTACTAAATCAAACTGAAACCGATAATGATATTTAAAATTGATACCATGACGCTATCGTACCAAAGCGAACATGAACCAACAATGATATTTAATTTGTTTTTTTTTCCTATCGTAAACTATACAAGTCATCATCATCATCATCATCATCATCATACTCAGTATATCCCACCAATAGCAAAGCTAAGGTAGGGTCTGAGGAGGGTGAGATGTAGACAGCCTTACCTCTACCCCGTAGGAATAGAGAGGCTGCTTCCAATGAGACCCCCGGCTAACTATACAAGTGCCGATAAAAATATAAGAAACACATTTTTTTATCGTAAACTGTACGAGTACTGATATGGAACTTACCGAACCAATTTCAACCAAATAACATCGGTACCAATATCGGCAGTATGGGAACCAATATACCTTTTTATGGTTTTCAATTGATATTTTTCTATTGAAAACTGTAAACTATACGAGTGCCAATAAAAATATAGGAAAAAACAAATTTTTTATTGTACAATATACAAGTGTTTATACAGGACTAACTAAATCGATTTCAACCGAACAACATCGGTAAAAAAAATATCGATAGTATCGGAACCGGTATTCCTTTCTATGGTTTTCGATTGATATAAAGTACGTATTCTTTTGGGCATAACCCGATTATTTTTTAGTTTTCTCTTTTAGCTACTATAGCGAGTGTCAATACCAAAACGAACCGAACGGATACCAACTGAGTTCCCGCCGTATAACGCGGGGGAAAACCACTAGTTAAAATTAAAGAAGATAATAATAAAAGTATTAAAAATTAGATATATTATTATAGGGTGGAGATACAATAGGAAGTTTATTTGGCTAGGAAGGCTAGGAAGTGATCTTGACCATCCATTAAGTTAATCAAGGGCTAAGATTAAATTCTGGAAATTAAAAGGAATAAAAGAAGCGCGTGAGTTTGTTTAGGGGCATTCTAGTCAATCCAAGGCAATAGTTTCTCTCTCCTCCAATTCCCCCCCATTTTTTAAACGTTAATAACTCTTTCATACGACATTATTTTTTTATAAAAATTGCACAAAAAAAACGAGCGTTTTTTTATCTTTAAAACGAGTATACTATTGCTATATTTAAAAAAAAAAAAATTAAAACCCAGTTGCATAAAACGCAATAGAAAAACCCCCAGTTACGTAAAACGCAATGAAAAAAAAAACTTAAAAAATGACATTTTTCTAAAACGCAATGCACCAAAAACACAAAGAAATGTCTTATTTGTAAAACGCAATAGCCAGAAAACACAAAGAAATGTGTTATTTCTAAAACGCAATAGCCTAAAACTCAAAAAAAAAGTGTAGTTACCTAAAACGCAATGCATAAAAAAGTATCCCACCTTCTTTCAACATGTATTGCGTTTTCTGGAGAGAGGCTGCCATTTTCTGCATCTCTATTGTAACCTCAAACATTCAACTCCTAGCTGCGATAACAGTTCGTGAAGCTATTATTGTTCGATCAAGAAGACAACTGGTTGGTTTCCTTTATGCTACTGTTGGTAAAAGCCAACTCTAAAAAAGAATTATCTTTATTAGTATGTTCATATTTGATACTACAGTGAGAATGTATGACATAATTTTGTATTGCGTTTTATCTTTTTTAGATGACTGTATTATTTTTATTATTATTATTATATGTACTGTGTTATTGGATGGATGAATGGTATTATTATTTTATTATTATATGTATTGCGTTTTTGGATTGGTGATAATGTATAACAAGGAAAGAGCTGACCAATGGGAAAAGTTAATAGAATTTGTGAATTGCTGCAGAATACCTTCTTGAATTAAGTCCATTACTGCAATTGATTGTTTTATGTTAAAGCTTATAATACAATATATATGTAGCCTGCTCTATTACATAAAACGCAATAAATCTTCCAAGAGCATGAGAAACTGTCAACAGGTTCCAACTGTTTAAAAAAAACCCCAGTTACGTAAAACGCAATGAAAAAAAAACCTAAAAAATGACATTTTTCTAAAACGCAATGCACCAAAAACACAAAGAAATGTCTTATTTGTAAAACGCAATAGCCAGAAAACACAAAGAAATGTGTTATTTCTAAAACGCAATAGCCTAAAAACTCAAAAAAAATGTAGAACCTAAAACGCAATGACTAAAAACACTTAAAAATGTGTTTTTTTTTTCTAAAATGCAATAGCCAAAAAACACATAAAACTCTCTTATTTCTAAAACGCAATTGACACATAAAACTGTCTGTGAACTGTCTGTGAATTGTCTGTGAACTGTCTGTGAACTGTCTGAATTGTCTACGAATTACTGTCTTCGAAATGAGCCAATTTCTGGAAAATTAATTTTTCTGATGCGTTTTTAGCTCAACCCCAGCCAGGGGCTCTGCCCCTTGGACCCCGCCAGGGGCTGCCGCCCCTGGGACCCCGCTACCAGGGGCTGCCACCCCCGGACCCCCGCCAAGATTGTAAAACGCAATGACCATATCAAAAACCCAGATCGTAAAAATAAAATTAAAGAATTTCTTACATGGATTGAAGTGATTTCTTCAACAATTGACGAATTTTGAATGATTGAAACACTTATCAGTGCTCGAATCGAACGGATCGAGTGATTATCTTCAAAATCACCAGGAAAAACACACGAGATTTTGTATGAAATTAAACTGGGTTTTCTCAAAAAAGCTGAAGAACACGTTGATCGGGTGTTTGAATCATTGATTGGTGACGAAAATCGCACTATAATGTAGTGATTATTGAGATAGAAAGTGAAGAAATGGATGAAGATGGTGGGTTTTGAAAAATGGTGAGTTTTGATGGTACTGGGTTTTGAAAAGGAAGAAGAAAGGGTTGGATTGACTAAAATACCCTTCCTCTTTATTTTAAATGTTGCCACATGTCCTAATCCTATTGCTTCCTAGACTTCCTAGCCAAAATAAACTTCCTATTTGATCTTTTCCATATTATTATAATATTTAAAACATTATTCATTGGCTTCTATTTTTAACAAGGAATAACACCCGCGCGCGTTGCGGCGCGAGTACATCGCAAACATCGAATTGATTAGTCCAAACGTTATATGATGCATTAATCATATGAAAACATGTGTTTCGACGAAGCTTATTGAACTCAATGCAACCTATATAATCATTGAGATTGAATCAAAACATAAAGAAATCAAATTTATACCGTACAATTATAACGTATTATATGTGGCCCGAGTCATACATAGAAAATGTGACAGTTATAACGGAAATGCTGAAACGTATAATTAAAAGAGATTAATTGGAACTTTAAAAAAAGGAAAAGAAAGAAACCACAATTTGACTCCACTTGGATCGAAACAAAATTTACAAAACTTTCATAAAAGTCATGAAAGGATATTATATTTGACCTGACTTGTTTTCTAAAAAGTTTACGTCGAAACATACACCAACTCGAATTTATACCGAAACGTACCTAAAAATATGTACGTAAAATTGTTTTTTTAAACGAAAACGTATTATATTTAACCAGACTCATTTCCATAAAAAGTTCACGTTGAAACGTAGAGCAAATCGAATTTATATCGACACGTGCATAAAAATATGCATATAAAAGTTAGTTTTTCTTAAGTAAAGGAGATATAGTTGTAAAGTCGAAACAAATTATTGTAAAAAACTCAATAGGTTAATACGTTCATAAAAAATCGTGCCAGCGACCACCAACATCAGAAGAGCTCGTAAAAGTAAAATAAATAAGAAAGTAAAAAATAATACCGAACGAAAAAACGGACGTAAAATCGTTGAACCACGCACGCCAGTTGCAGCGTGTTAATACGAAAAAAATAGACATAAATGTAAAACGTATAAAATAATAACTAAGTCGATCGAGGAGCCGCGTGTTGCGACGAACTTGTCAAACGAAGAAAAATAGACGTGTTGCGATTGTCTGTCAAACGAAAAAAAAAAACAGACGAAAAACCGTTGAATCCTACAGGCACATTGTGGCGTGTTGACTCGAAAAAATTATAACGAAACTTAAACGAAAAACTTGTGAAAGATGAAAAGTATAGGGGACCAAAGTTGAAAATAAAAAAGTGTTGGGGGTTAAATTGGAAAAGATGAAAAGCTTTCTGTTAAAAGTAAAAAGTCAAATTAAAAGTAAAAAAAGTCAAAGGGGTAAAAATGCAAAAGATTAAAATCTTTGGGTTAAAAGTGAAAAATACAATTTTTTTTGAAAAACTCCCAATAGCAATGTTACAGCCACATAAAACATAACTTTGTTGATAATTTATAGTTTTGAAATATATGTAATTGTCTTGTCTGTGACTAAGTCAGTGTTTGTGTATTTCCAACGCGAGAGCGAGAGGAATTTAGTTTCGTGTTCCTGGTTTTTCAATTAGTTATTTTCATTTAAATTTTGGCGTCTTTTGTCATCGAATTAACGGTCCAGTTCTGCTTTCAGTAGTCCCTGTCTTCTTTTATGCCACGTTAATCATATCTAGACTCTTCTTATTTCAAAAACAATTAATATATGTATAATTAAAAGTAATGAAGATAATAATAAAAGTATTAAAAACTAGATATATTATTATAATATTTAAAACATTATTCATTGGCTTCTAATTTTTAATATATGTATAATATAATATATGTATAATATAATTTAGATGGTGTTAGTGTGAGGGAAGTTATTCAAACAATTGAGTAACCACAAGGAGAAAAAAAAAACAAATTGAAACTATTGGAGGAAGGTAGTTATTTTGATGAAACCACAGCGAGCAAAATAACTTTACTCTATATTTTAACATGATTTATGTATTTTAAGCGTATTGTGAGTACGTGCAAGTGCGTAGTATGTATGAATGTTGTATAAACCTCGGAAGCACGGAAACGCCATTGAGGTGCCGTCTCCCGTCCCGGGGACTGCTAGGGGACGGAAACGGCACGGGGACGGCTGAGAAACGTCCCCGACATGTTGGGTACGGCCCATAGTCACAGAATTTGCCTAAAATAGCACGGATTTCGAATTGGTATGGTTCGTACCATACGGAATTCGTATACGACCCAGTTCGTTATAAATTCGCGAATTTAGGGTTTGATTCGTCGTTCCAATTCGTGTTTCAGAGCTTCAACCGGTGCTGCAATATTGCCCGGAAACGATGAAGAAAGAGAATAGTGGCCAGTGGCGGACCTACCCTTTGGCCGACTGCTAGGGGACGGAAACGGAACGGGGACGGCCGAGAAACGTCCCCGACATGTTGGGTACGGCCCATAGTCACATAATTCGCCTAAAATAGCACGGATTTCGAATTGGTATGGTTCGTACCATACGGAATTCGTATACGACCCAGTTCGTTATAAATTCGCGAATTTAGGGTTTGATTCGTCGTTCCAATTCGTGTTTCAGAGCTTCAACCGGTGCTGCAATATTGGCCGGAAACGATGAAGAAAGAGAATAGTGGCCAGTGGCGGACCTACCCTTTGGCCAAGGTGGGCGGCCGCATCCCTTGGAAAAAAAATTAGTGTATATTTTAGGCAAAAAAACCCAACCACACCCCTTGAAAATATGGCTGAACACCTCATCCGCACCCCCAGCAAATAATTTCTGGCTCCGCCACTGATAGTGGCTGCCGCGTTTCAGCTTTAGGTTAAATAAGTTTAGAAACTTTTAACATTTAACCCCTCTATGTTTTACTGCTTTAAATTTAGTCCATAAAACTCTAAACTTTTATTAGATCGATGAACCGGAACTTGAAAGCAATTTGCTTGTTAACGTTTGATTAGATTAGGAAGATATGAGATTTTTGAACTTTACATCAATATATAACTATTTTGGGGTTTTGTGTTACATGATCTTTAATACATATTTATTTTTTTATATGTTTTTATTCCCGTACCCGTCCCGTCCCCTCTTCTTGAATTTTTTAGTTTTACCATTTCCCGTTCCCGTACCTGTCCCAGTGCATCATAGGTATAAACTCGATTGTATGTCTTGGTTTCGCATAAAAACGCGTATTTGATAATTGATTAAATAGCAATTAAGTATGACTGTACATGTGTATAAAAATATGAATTTCCATTATGATCGAAGTCTCGGATTACAATGAAAGAAATAGAGTATGATTACAAGTTTCTAAAATTAGAAAGTATGGAACATAGATCTTGCATACAGCAAGTCTTCTATTTTTGCCTTTACATTTAATAAGGTTGTTCCACGCTTCAGAATCCTTTTGATTATTTCAGGAAGGAGAGTAATATTGAGGCTGTCTATTCCACCAGTTAAGCAATTCACATCGTTCATTGGCCCCATATTGCTTGGTACGATATCTTTGTATGCATAGCAGAGAGTAATTATGTTTGTATTTTAACAGCTGCAACCTTTCAGCTTGCAATTGTTCATCGGCATCATTAAGGACTTTGAGAACACCTATAATAATCGTGTTTTAATTATTATCCTGTAACCTCTCAAGCATGTGCAATCTGTTTGCCTTACCACTGTCCTCATGGTAGTCCCATATCAAGTTTATATAAGCTTGGTTATGGTATATAAGCTTCGTCACGGTTGGCCAGCCACTGCATCATATATGTTGGGGTTTCGTACACGTGATTTAAAATTTTATGTTGCAGCGGAAACATGTGCACAAACCAAACCGATCAAAATCAAACTTTGAATCGCCCACTAGAAGTCCATACGCAAAACTAAATTGAAAACAAACAACCATAGTGTGTTTCAAAAAACACGTACCTTAACCAACAGTGGTGGAACTAGAATTTTATTTTATCAGAGGATCATTATATGGCTCTCTTTTTTACCGATTACAAATAGAGGGTCAAAATCATGTTTTTTTTTTGTAGAAAAGTCTGATTTTATATACAAAATTTTAACAAATTTGATATGTATGGGTGGCAAGTGTCGCAACCCCCGCCCCCAATCTGTCCCGGGAACGGGTGGCCGCGAAACCAGTTTTGGTGGTATCGTTTGTTTATCAATTTGGCAGTGGAAATTTCATCAGGACCGTAGTTAGGAAATATTTTATCAGAGTAAATACCACACTTTTATAATATTAAACATATTGGGACAAAACCCAAGTTTTCATTACAACTGATTTAAAGAGATAATCTCCATTTTATTGAATAAAACATTTTCTTTTATTTAGGTAACTTTTATAGCCACTTTTTCCAAGCCTTCAGTGCTGTCCAGCTGGCTTCTAGTTGGCTTTCACATTTTGTTACCTGAAACGCGTTTAAAAACATTTTGTCAGTGGGAAATACTGGTGAGTGAATCCCCGTTTAATCAAGAAGAGTTTTGTCGATTAATACAGTATTGAGAGCGATTACAATGTTTATATCTACACAATTACTCATTCAGTACTTGCCACTCGACCATATCTGTGGCTATAGTCATATCACACATTGGCTAACTCGTTGTCCAATTGTGAAGGTTATCAAGTAATGTATACAAAACCCCATAATACCGACAGTAATTGAAGAATTACAAAGGCTCAATCACTGCTTAATCACATTGTAAAACATTTAAGGTTTTGTAAAAACAGTTTACAAAAAGGAGATTACTCACATTGTTGTCTTAGGTTTCCTTTAAGGGTTTCCTGGTGATTATCTATAATTTACACAAATGTACATGCGTTAGTATAATAACCCTTTATTTACATTAGTAATACCCTCCCCGAGACGGCATTCCAACGACTACGTCGGGCAGAACCTCGACAGCCGTTACGGAACCCTGGATCAATCGGGCAGCGTATCTAATACGTAACCGGGGTTATAATACTTACAACGGAGCAGAACTTCGTTAATTAGGGGGATATTATACCCGAGTATAGTGCCTACTATATAGTAATTCGAGAGAGAAAGTGAGAATTGAGCGTCGGAAAATGAAAGCCGAAGCCTTCTACTTATAGGGCCTGATTTTGAGTTTCAAACGACCCGCGTAAGGTGAGACCAGGGGCTACGCGGCCCGCGAGGGCTGGGGGCTCGCCTGAGATTGGAGCTAGGGTAGGCCCTAGCCTTGCTGCGTCGACACGTAGCCTCAACACGAGTCCAACACGTGGCGGCCTGGGGGCTCGCCTGAGATTGGAGCTGTCGCGGCCCGCGTAGGTCGAAGAGGTGGCTTACGCGCCCCGTGAGAGACCATAAAAACTTGTTTTTAGTTAATTTTTATAAAAATTAAGGTATTCGGGGTTCGTTTTCGCGTACGGGGTATATTTTAAGACATATTGGAATATTTTAATATATATTAGGGCGTCGAAAATATTTTGGAGGGTTGTTGTATCCTCCCCACCTTGTTTTAGAACTCGTCCTCGAGATCTACTGGAACAGGTGCGGATATTTCCTTTTCATTTCTGATTCAAGCTCCCATGTGTATTCTGGCCCTCTTTTGGAGTCCCACTTCACTTTGACTAGAACTAGTCTCTTGTGCTTGAGATTCTTAACCTTCCTGTCTTCAATTTGTAGAGGCCTTTCTACAAATTTTAACTGCTCATTTACCTCTATATCCTTAAAAGGTACTACGAGTGATTCATTAGCTAAACACTTCTTGAGATTAGATACATGAAACACATCATGTATTCCTGCCATTTCCTCTGGCAGTTGTAGCTGATAGGCTACATGTCCTATTCTTCTAATAATCTCAAAAGGTCCAACATACCTGGGGCTTAGCTTTCCCTTTTTGATGAATCTTACCACTCCTTTCCAAGGAGAGACTTTCAATAATACTTTATCTCCTACTTGAAATTCCAGTGGCTTTCGTCTGTTATCAGCATAACTCTTTTGTTGATCACGTGCTGCTTTCAGTCGTTCCTTGACTGGAATGATCTTGTCTGTTGTTTCTTGTACTATCTCAGGTCCAGATAGTTGCTTTTCTCTAATTTCTGCCCAACAGACTGGTGTTCGGCACTTTCGTCCATAAAGTGCTTCGAATGGTGCAGCATTGATACTTGTGTGATAACTGTTATTATAAGAAAATTCTATCAATGGTAAGTGATCGTCCCAATTACCTCCGAAATCAAATACATAAGCTCTAAGCATGTCCTCCAGTGTCTGAATTGTCCTTTCGCTTTGTCCGTCCGTTTGAGGATGATAAGCGGTGCTTAGATTCAACTTGGTTCCCATTGCTTTTTGGAAACTTGTCCAAAAATGAGAGGTAAAACGACTATCTCTGTCAGAAACAATTGATAGAGGAATTCCATGTAATGAAACTATTTCATTTACATATAATTTAGCTAATTGTTCCATACTGAAAGTTTCTTTCATTGGTAGGAAATGAGCTGACTTGGTTAGCCTGTCTACAATCACCCAGATTGTATCATTACCTTTTCTTGTTTTAGGTAATTTAGTAACAAAATCCATTGTTATCAATTCCCATTTCCAAACAGGCATTTCTAACTGTTGCAGTAAATCTGAGGGTTTCTGATGTTCAGCTTTGACTTGTGAACAGGTTAAACATTTTGCAACATATGCTGCTATATCCTTTTTTCATTCCTATCCACCAAAAATTCTTTCTTAAGTCCTGATACATCTTATCACTTCCAAGATGCATCGTATATTTAGACTTATGGGCTTCTTCTAATATACGGTGACGTAGGTTTACTAATTTAGGTATCCACATTCTTTTCTTATGGAATCTCCAAATTCCATCTGTTCCTTGTTCTAATTCCTTAATCATTCCTTTCAATTTTTCAGTATCATCCTTGATTACTGATTCTTGTTCCTTTCTAATCTGATCATTTAAATCTACTTGTAGATTTAACTTAATAGAACGTACTCTTTTTGGCTTTTCATGATACTTTCGGCTTAAAGCATCAGCTACTACGTTTGCCTTTCCTGCATGATACTGGATATTACAATCATAATCACTAAGTATCTCCATCCAGCGTCTTTGTCTCATATTCAATTCCTTTTGCCCAAAAACATACCTTAAACTCTTATGGTCGGTGAAAATGGTAAACTTACTACCGTATAGGTAATGTCTCCAAATTTTGAGAGCAAAAATTATAGCTCCTAACTCTAGATCATGGGTTGAAAAATTCTCTTCATAATTCTTAAGTTGTCTAGAGGCGTAAGCTATAACCTTTTGACGTTGCATTAACACACATCCATAACCTAATTTAGAAGCGTCACAATAGATTACAAAATCTTCAGTTCCTTTTGGTAACGCTAGTATGGGTGCGTTAGTTAGTCTTTGCTTAAGAATTCTAAAGGCTTCTTCTTGTTTTAGTCCACATTCAAACTTAATGGATTTACAGGTCAGCTTAGTTAAGGGAATGGCTATTCTAGAAAAATCTCGAATAAATCTTCTATAATAACCGGCCAATCCTAAGAAACTTCTAACCTCGGTTGGTGACTCAGGGGTTTTCCATTTGGTAATTGCCTCGATCTTGGTGGGATCTACATGAATTCCTTCATGATTAACTAGATGTCCAAGAAACTGTACATGTTCTAACCAAAACTCACACTTCGAAAATTTAGCATAAAGCTTTTCTTTTCTCAATAAACTTAGAAGTGTGTGCAGATGCGCTACATGTTCCTCTTTACTCTTAGAGTAAATGAGAATATCATCTATAAAGACAATTATGAATTTATCCAAATATGGCTTACATATTCGGTTCATCATGTCCATAAATGCAGCTGGGGAATTGGTTAAACCAAATGGCATTACGGTGTAAGTCCAGGAACTATCAATCGGATATCAAAAACACTAATCAAAGCGCGGAATTATGAGAAAAGTGTAGAAGAACAAGAACAATCAATCGATTAAATAACAACCAAGGTGCACACGGTTTCTAGAGAACCGTCTGGTACACCCACAAGAATTCGATAACTCTAAGAAGAACAATAACCTCAACAGCCTCTCTAAAATGTCTAACCTAATAATGAACTAGGTTCACCCTATTTATAGTTACATAGGGTGACCTAGTTACAGACTGGGCCAGGCCCACATGCACAATATTACTAACCAAACAAGCCCAAATCACTAATTAGCCCACATGGCTTATTTCATTACTATCTAACCCACTACAAGGCTAAGCCCAATAGCCTATATTTGTGTTTGATAAAGATAGGCCTAAACCTACGCCATTATAGGGCCTTACAATATCCCCCTAGGTTTATGCTGTCTTTATCAAACTGTTGTCAATATCATGTGTCTGTGGGAAGATACTTCATGTCTTCAACCTGAAGCTTGGGCTCTTTGTTCTTTTCTTTCACGATCAACTTTGCTTGAAAAACTTGTTGAAAAGAATGCAAGCGGAGGATTCTCAGCAACTCTTTTCTTTGTCAATGACTTCTCTTTCAATCAGGTTCACAGGTACCTCTTCAAATGTACTATCACTGTCAGACGATGACACGTATCTGGTTCTTCTGACTCAAGCACATCTTGTTGTTGTGATACTTCATACTTTGTCAGCAGCCAATAGCATCTCAATCTTCAACAACCCCTGTTTCTTGATTTGAATCAAATTCTGCACATGCTCAGAAATTCATAAGCAAACATTTATGTGCAACAGAGGAAAGTACCACATGAACACTCGGTACATCCAAGTATTTGTACTTGGATTTCACAATTCAAATTTCATTTAATTTATGATGATCAATCAAATCTTCAAGAACGGTTAATATTTTTAATAAAATAAATAAGCACTCTATTTTTGGATTTTTTTTTTGATTTTATAAAAACTAACAATATAAACTAAAACACCAATAAACAAAGAAACTAATATACAATTACAATTTGCAATGGGATCAAATCACCGTGTTTCAGGCCAGACTACACTTATCAACACTAATTTACTTTGGGTGATCCGAGCGATTGCCAGTATATTTGTCCACTTAAACTTATCTCCCAAGGCCTTTTTCAAGTGACGGTCTGCAACTGATTTATCATGTTTTATTTTATATTATATGAACACTCAAATCAATCACGATCAATTCCTGGAATTTTAGATTTGAACAGACTATCATACGAGTAGTTTCCCTACCACATATTTCACAAGCCCGTTCTAGGATTCTGAAATCTTGACTAGGACTGGATTGAGAAGAGAAAAGAATAGATCAGCAGCAGAGATGGATATAATATACAGATCAAATGAGATTTTCTCAGTTTGATATAGGTTTTTATTTTTGGGCACTAGAGGGCCTCTTTCGGGTGTAATTGATCTATAGCGTGACAACGTACAGCTAGGTCAACATGTATCTGGATGCAGCAGAAGCTGACGTTGCCTAGCACCTCCAGGTCTTTGCTCACGCAAAACAGAGGAGATACACGAGTTGGTCAGAAAAGATTTCAGAACTAGAACGAAATTGTGTGTATCGGGACGTCACACACGCATTCAAATAACCATGTCCTAATTCCAAGTGACGTTCTTTCCTGAGGTCATAGATTAATATTAGTGTTCTACGCAGTACCAGTCAAAGAATCTAGCCATCAGGATAAAGCCTACCAACATATCGCTCTAGAGTCGGACCGTTTCAATATTGGTCTTACATGAGTCAGCCTTAATCCACATTGTGAAATTATTTCATTTCCCATTTGTGCAACAAAATATTTTTGATTTTTCTGTTTTTCGAATGTTTTTGTATTTTCTCATTTTCTATATTTACAGATATATCTGGATATCCCCCTAAATTTGTGCGTAAATATTACGCGCAAATTTACCTGACAAACGAAAACATATGTACAACGAGAAACACAAAAGAAAATGAAAATATTTTTGTTGTTTTTGCCTAACCGTTCCATCACAAGATTTAAGACTAATCAATATTGAAATTAGAATACGAAATTCAAATTTTGTACCTTTTCACTGATCTAGTCTTACTTCTCTTTTATCTCCTTCAAATGAAACATATCAACTGTAAAGAAATGTACATTTTGAAACAGTGAAATGTTACCCGTTATGTCTCTAGAACAACCACTATCAACATCCAAGGATTGTCAACAGCTCCTCCTTGGTTGTCCCTGAAAAGTAAGGAGATTAGTAAGACATTGGTACCCAGGCCATCGTGGTCCTGAGTATTCCTGAAGCATCAATGTACGACACTTCTCAAAAACACATGCCCCCTTTTGATTCAAGGACTGGTGATGTTGCTGCTTTATGTTTTGCCTTCCAAACTTGTTTAGGCTTCTCTAATTTCTTAGGTACCTTGGGCAAAACAGTCTGCTTTTCAACCTTTTTATTTTTTAGAACTTGTTTAGGTTTCAAAGCTTGTTTTCTTTTAGCTTTGGCAGCATTCCAGTCCCCATCAGATGGTTTAACTTGGGGATGCTTATTCATCATTGCCTTAGGTTTTTCAACCTTCATTGGCTTAGAATAAGATCTATCCCTAGGTGTAACCTTCTGATGCTGTGTATAATATGGCACATAGGGACTGTTATGGGCAAAATTCTAAGCCTATATCCTGGGAAGTATCTTGAGTTATATCTTGATTGTATGATATTTGCTCATATCCGGGATGCTCATTCAGGATACTGGTAACATCCTGAATGGTATCCTCAGGATTACTAACGGGTTGTGTGCAGGAGTACGCGTCCAGATGGAGCAACGTTCACGAAGACCCTTTCTTTGGGAGACTCGGTCCAAGTCGTTCAAATGAAGACGTTGGAGCCGCATTACTCGGTCTACAACGTTCACAATGGAATATTCGGAGCATCCCATATTTGTAGGAATTTTTGTTTGTATTTCGTTACTATAAATAGGTGGGTATATCAGATCGAATAGGACATCACAGCTACACTCACTACACTCTCATACTTGTTCTCTCGCAATTTTTACTTTCACACAAAGCATTGTAACACTTAGCGATCTGGTCAATATCCTGCACTATATCCTGACATTTGAAGCAATAAGAAGAACTAGGCAGCTGCGATTGTCAGCTCCCGAGGTTTTATGCCGGCGATCTAGATTAATCAAGGGCTTTCCTCGTACATCTCGTGTCATTTCCTTTACTTTTTCCTCATAGTTTGATCGTCGATACAGCTCAATATCCTGAGCCGTATCCTGAAAACTGTTTTCACAAACAATATAATCAGCATATTTCCAACACACTTATTAGCACACTACCTCACTTAAATAATTTGATCACTAAATTTCTTCGGTAATTTTTGACCAAAACAATTTGGCGCCCACCGTGGGGCAAGTGGTGCTATCTTTACTAAAAATCCTTGTAAAATCGTTAATCGGTTTTCTGTTTTCAAAACTTTTTGCCACATTGTCCAAAATGGCCTCAAGATCAAACATGAGCTCCTCCACTGTGTCTGCTACAACTTCTGCTACCATTGGTTCGGTGTTTCCACCACCTCCTCCAAGGATGCCAACTTCTTCACAACCTCAGGATATTATCCCTACTCGGAGTGTTCAGGGATCTGCTCCCGTTTTAGCCTCTAATGATGAAATTCTAACTTTATTTGGAAGTGTGCAGGAACAAATGAGGCAGCAACAGGAAACTAACCAAATGTTGTTAAGAGAAATACAACTCTTAAAAGCTAGTTCAAGCAGATCTGCTGAGGATATTGTCACTCCTTTACAACCCAGAACTTTGAACTTCAGTTCGGCTGTGTATACTGAGGATAATAGGGGGAATATTGTGCCTAGTCATTCCCAGAATCATACTCCTGAAATACTCTCCTCGATCAAGATGTCAACTGTGAGGAGCTCAGGATATGCTTCAGGATATGGCCAGAATCCTCAGACTGGTAACGTGTCAAATAATAATAATCTTGCTACTAAATATAGTGGATCTTTGCATGATGCAGGTATGACGTCAACATTTACTAGGGAGCTTCAGAAATTAAAGGACATGATATCCAGCGTACCTGGAGTGGTCCAGCCAATTCCGGAAGTGTCCCAAGACAGCCACAGGATATCTCGTTTCGCATATCCTATCTGTGATGCTGAGATTCCGAAAAGATTTCAAACCCCCAACATGAAGCTCTACGACGGAACTACGGATCCTGAAGAGCATATTGCCAAGTATAGGGAAAGAATGGAGATTAATCCTATCCCTCCAGAGCTCAAGGAAGCATGCTTGTGCAAAGGCTTTGGTTCTACTTTAACAGGATCAACCTTGAAGTGGCTCTTAAATGTTCCTCCACATTCGATTACATCTTTTGCTCACCTAGTGAATTTATTTAATAGTCAATTTTCTTGTAGTCGGAGTTTTGAAAAACTAACAAGTGATCTCTACAGGATAACTCAAGGACCTCAGGAATCCCTAAGGGATTATGTGAACAAGTTCAGCAGGGAATCCTTGGATATCCCGCACCTTGATGTTGCTACAGCGGTCCAAGCATTCAAGATGGGGCTACAAAAGGACTCCCAATTTTATCAGGATCTTGTGATGAATCCTTGCAGGAATTTGGACGAGGCTCGAAACAGGGCCTTGAGATATATCAGGCTGGAGGATGATAAGAAGATGCAAGAAAGGATGAACTCATCCACTACCTACGAGTCAACCAATAGGAAGTCAGAATCCTCATTTAAACCATATCGCTCTAAGCCATATGGTAGAAATGACAACAAGAAAGTGAATGCTGTTGAAGATGAGGATCCTGAAGAATATCCTGAATTATCTGAATATTGCTTTTCTGTTAACATTCCTGAATTAATGTATGCTATGCAGGGGTTAGGAGACAAAGCTAGGTGGCCTCGAAAGAATCAATAAAAATCTGATTGGAAGGATAAATCCAAATGGTGTGCCTTCCACGAAGATTTTGGTCATGTGACTGAGGATTGCATTGCTCTAAGAAAAGAGATAAGTTATCTTCTGAGCAAAGGATATCTGAAGGATCTCCTAGGAAGAAAGAAGAATAAGGGTCAGGATACTGAGAAGGATCCTGAACTAGCGGTATCACCTCCTGCGGATGCGAAGATAATTAATTTTATTTCAGGGGGATCCGACATCTGCGGGACTTCGTATTCTGCGGCCAAGAGGCATGCAAAGGAGGCTAAGACTGAGAGGGGAGACAAACCAGTCAGGATGACCACCCTTACAACTGACAAAGTGATCACTTTTGACAGTGATGACCGGGATACTGTGCAGGATCCTCACCATGATGCTCTCGTAATAACATTGTATGTTGCTAACCATTTTGTACGCATGATATTGGTGGACAACGATAGCTCTGTCAATATAATTCAGCTGGAAACATTGAAGAGGATGAATGTATCTCCGATGGACATTACTTCGAAGTCCACTGTGCTCGTTGGTTTCAGTGGAGAAGCTAGGAACACAGTGGGAGAAATAAAGTTACCAGTATATGTTGAAGGGGTCAACTCGATACAACGTTTCTGTGTGATGGACTCCCTATCCTGCTATAACATCATACTGGGCAGGCCATGGATCCATGATATGAAGGCTGTTCCATCAACTTATCATCAATGCATCAAGATTCCTACCCCTTGGGGGGTCGTCAAGGTTGATAGCGATCAGCAGGAGGCGAAAGAATGTTACTCATCCTCGATGAAATCCTCAACCAAACCTAGTGCAGCATAGCAATTAAAGATGCGGGCCCAGGATATCGTGGAGGCTTCGGAGCAGGATATGAAGAAAATTATCCTGGATCAGGATAATCCAGATACCTCGGTGCTCGTAGGAACCAATATCCCTCAGGATATTGAAGACCAAATAACTAACTTTTTAAAATGCAGGATGTCAACATTTGCGTGGAAGCATGAGGATATGACAGGTATATCCAAAGATATTATCACTCACAAGCTTGGAATTGACAGGTCATTCAAGCCTGTGCAACAAAAGAGAAGGAAGTTTGCTCCTGAACGAAATACAATTATCCAAGAGGAAGTTGAGAGATTATTGAAGTCCAAGATGATCAGGGAAGTCAAATTTCCCAAATGGCTAGCAAATGTAGTCGTGGTTCAAAAGAAGAATGGGAAATGGAGAGTTTGTGTAGATTACACAGACTTGAATAAGGCTTGTCCCAAAGACCCATTTCCTCTTCCTCACATTGATGCAATGGTGGATGCTACCGCCGGACACGAGATGTTAACCTTCATGGATGCATCCTCAGGATTTCAGCAGATTCAAATGGAGCCTTCGGACCAAGAGGATACTGCCTTCATGACACCAACAGGTATTTATTGTTATACTGCTATGCCTTTCGGTTTGAAAAATGCAGGTGCGACATACCAGAGATTGGTGAACATGATGTTCAAAGATAAACTGGGGGACACAATGGAAGTATACATCGACGATATGGTGGTAAAATCTAAAAGGGCTGAGGATCACCTCCAGGATATTAAGGGAGCATTTGATATCCTAGACCAATATAACATGAAGCTAAATCCTGCCAAGTGCCATTTCGGAGTGGGGGCAGGAAAGTTTCTAGGATATATGGTGACCAAAAGAGGAATAGAGGCGAGCCCGGAGCAGATTAAAGCCATCTTGGATATTAAATCATCCTCAAATATGAAGGATGTTCAACGATTAACGGGGCGAGTCGCAGCATTGAACATATTTATTTCAAGATCCTCAGAGAAATGCAAAGAGTTTTATGATATCCTGAAGAAGAACAAGAAGTTCGAATGGAGTGAGAAGCATGAACTGGAACTGCAGGATTTGAAGCAATATCTTTCAACTGCACCCCTATTGATGAAGCCTGAGAATGGTGAACCACTGTCCCTATACCTCGCAGTATCAGGGAATGCTGTAAGTGCCGTCCTTGTAAAGGATCATGAAGGTCAGCAATATACTGTTTATTATGTTAGTAAAAGTTTGTTAGATGCAGAAACTAGATACTCTCATTTAGAAAAGTTGATACTAGCACTAGTTATGGCATCAACAAAGCTTAGACATTACTTTGAAACACACAGAATTCATGTTAAGACCAATTATCCTGTTAAGAATGTGCTTAGGAAACCCGAGATGTCAGGCAGGATGGCCAAGTGGTCAGTAAAGTTAAGTGCATATGACTTAGTATACGAACCTAGAAATGCCATAAAATCACAAGCTCTAGCTGACTTTGTGGCTGATTTCAGTAGTGACATTCAGGATGAGGTAGACCTAGAAGTACAACAATTAGGAGAATCCTCAGGATCCTGGACATTGTACACTGATGGAGCATCTAATGTTAGAGGAGTAGGATTGGGAATACTACTAAAATCGCCACAGGGGGACATATTACCCCAGGCTATTAGGTGTGAATTTCCTGCTACCAATAACGAAGCAGAATATGAGTCTCTAATTGCAGGATTAGAACTAGCTAAAAATATGAATATCAAGAATTTGCAAGTATATGTTGACTCCTTGTTAATTACTAATCATTTTAATGGATCCTATGCAGCTAAAGGTGAGAAATTAATCGAATACCTTGATATTCTCAAAAAATTAGCAGGATATTTTTATGTTTTTACACTTGAACAGGTACCAAGGGAAGATAATGCTGAAGCAGATGCCTTAGCAAACCTGGGATCATCGGTCAGGATACCGGAAGGAACCCAAATACCGGTACTACATATCTTGTATCCTGCAACGAATCCTCAGGATAAAGAAGTAATAAGTATCCAGGATCCTATTGCTGAATATCCTGAGGGGGATCCTAAATCCTGGACGGCTCCAATCATAAGATATCTCAAAGAAGGACACATCCCTAGAGACGAAAATCCTAAGGCATTTAGGATGAAGGTATCACGATTCACCATTATAAATAATATTTTGTATAAGAAATCTCTTGCAGGACCATATCTAAGGTGCTTGGAGGATCCCGAAACTAAAGAAGTACTTCAGGATATACATGAAGGGGATTGTGGTAACCATACTGGGGGCAGGTCATTATTCTCAAAGGTGTTGAGAACAGGATACTATTGGCCAACGATGAGGAAAGATGCTACAGAGTATGCTCGAAGATGTGATGCATGTCAAAGGCACAGTAACATACTACACCAACCAGCTGAACCACTATATCCTATAATATCCCCTTGGCCGTTCATGAAATGGGGGATGGACATTGTAGGGAAATTACCAAAAGCTCCAGGAGGGAAAGTTTTTATGTTGGCAATGACTGATTATTTCTCTAAGTGGGTGGAGGCTGAAGCATTTGTTCAAGTCAGAGACCAAGAAGTGGTATCCTTCATAAAGAGGAATATCCTGACCAGGTTTGGAGTACCAGCCGAAATAATCTGTGACAACGGTTCTCAGTTTATAAGCAAGAGAACTACAGACTTTTGTAAGAGTTGGGGAATCAAGATGATCACATCCACCCCGGTACATCCTCAAGCAAATGGACAAGCTGAATCCTCAAACAAGATAATTGTTAACAACTTGAAGAAGAGATTAGGAGCCAAGAAAGGAAGATGGGCAGAAGAACTACCCTTTGTTTTGTGGGCCGATAGAACAACAGTAAAGAATGCAACTGGACAGACACCATTCTCCTTGGTATTCGGAGCAGAAGCAGTGATCCCAACGGAGATGGTGATACCTACTGCGAGATCTATCCTGCAGGATCCTGAGCAAAATCCTGAGGCTTTGTGCCAGAATTTGGACACCATAGACGAGACAAGAGATGCAACAAGACTAAGAATGGCAGCGTATCAACAAAGGATATCCAGAGCATACAACAAGAATATAAGGACTATAAGGTTCAAAGTTGGAGATTGGGTGTTAAGAAAGGCTTTTCAAAATACCACTAATCCTGCCGATGGAAAACTGGCTCCGAAATGGGAAGGACCATATGAGGTTGAATCAGAGTCAGGAAAAGGAGCATACCGACTCAGGAGTATGGAAGGGGAAATGCTACCAAGATCCTGGAATGCTATACACTTAAAGCTCTATTTCAAGTAAGAATAAAATTTAATTTCTATCCCAGAATGGTATGTGTTCTATCTCTCTTAAATGTATTTGAATTCGTTTATTATTTTGAACCCAATACTGACTTAGGCATCGGAGGGGTGTTAGCCAAGCTAACACCCACCTTAGTTAAAGGTTATTTTGCAGAATATGTGTCAGGATATAGCTCCAGGATATACGCTCAGGATATTTCGGAAGATTAGAGGATTGGCCCCCTCTCTCACGTTTAAGGGACTCTGATCCCTTCAAAGGTTTAAAGGTATTCACCTTTCTTTCGAGTTGGGTTTGAACACCCCGCCTGGAGCGCAAGTCATCTGGGGATAGTTCAAGGTAACGGGACCAGTTCATGTAAAAGTGGCTGACAATTTCGTTACTATTAGCTATATCCTGGATTCTAAAGGTATATGAGGATTGATCACCCTCTCTCACGAAAGGGTAATTTCATACTCTCTAAGGTTTAAAGGTTTTCACCTTTCTAAGACTTGGAGTTTATACACTCCCGCCTGTAGCGCATGAAAATCAGGGTTTATCCCCATCATATTAAGGGTCTATCCCCAGCATATTAAGGGTTGATGCCCAGGATGTCGAGGGTTTACCCCTGAATATTCAGGATCTATTTAGTGAAGCTAAAGTATGACTGTATTTACATTCCTATGTTAAACACAGGGGACACATATCATACAATTTAAAGGATGGATTCAAGTTTGTAAGTGTGCACTAGGGACATTCCTATGGTGGAAAATTGGAAGTAATTCCTGGTATGATCTCTCCTTTTTTGGATAACTTATAAATTGTGTGTCAGTATCCTGATCAGGATATCTTTCAGGATACGTTTACAATGTGTTCCCAAGAATGCTCAAACGAAATTATTTTTACAAGTAAAATTCATATAATGAAAATATAACAACAGAAATAAAGCTAAAAAAGGGTTATGTTATTAACGTACCAAAAGTTGTGCTCTTGGTTTCACCTTAAACCAAGGACCATCCACCAAGAGCACAATTAGTTCTTTACCATATTTACTTAACAGTTGAAGGTTTTGTCTCAAACTGAGACCCATCCACCTCCAACTGTTATATTGTTCAAAAAGCAAAACATACTAACATTGATGTCCAAGGGCTTCGACCTGAAACTCAGGATCCCCCCACCATTGGCCATCATATTGTCTAGATGCAGGAAAGTAAAGTGCAGAAAAAGTAAATTGTTTTAGGGTTACAGACCAACGATCAAATTTAAAAAAGTGGGCTCCGGCCTTGGCACGTATATCCATCATTGCCCACCTGAATGCCCTCACACAACGACATCTTCTCCAACCTTCTCTGCCTTCTCAGCTTCAGCATCCTGAGCAGCATCCTCACCAGCATCCATCCCAGCATCCACTCCAGCATCCTTCTTGTCTCCAGCCTTGTCAGCCACCTCTGCCGACTTCGAGGATTCACCAGCTTCAGCAGGAAGGGGCACAGCCTTGCCTCCAAGCTCCTTCAGCTTCGCCACCCAGGATTCAACTGGCCAGGATGGGCACTCAAGACCTGTCTCCTTGGCCTCATAGGCCATCTTAATACAAGCTTGTAGCAGGGAGACGATGGCAGAAGCTTTGATTCCTTCCCGGAAAGCAACCATGGCCTGTTCATGTTCCATTTGGACAGTGGCCAACTTGATTTCAGCATCCTGGGTCACTTTCTTCAGCTTGTCCTCATAATGCCAAGTCTTCACTTCAGCAATGGCACCTTGATCGGCAACAGTGGTTTCAAGCTGTTTAATCCTGGCTTCATAGAGTGCAGCAGTACCACAGGCATCGTTGTAAAGGTGGAGCAGATGCTGGAGGCCCTGTAAGTAAGCAATTCAGGTATAAATCAATATTCGCTAACATGGGTATCCTGTCAGGATATTCTATCAGGATATATGTGCAGAATGTAGGGTCAGGATGTTACCTTGTTAAGGAAGGATGTCATCGGTTCCAAGGAATCAGTGAAGCTGAGCTCATCATAAGAGAATCCTTCGGAGCCTGGAGCACTAACTTCGGAGTTCTTCCTCTTCTTTGCGGTGGAAGCACGAGTCCTTGGATTAGCTTTCGGAGCTGGGAGCGGCTTAGAGCTGGTGGCAGCAGGGGTCTCTTTCTTGACCATGACTGGAGTGGGATAACTGTCAAGCTCATCGAGATCACGGAAGACTGGAACTTTGCTGGAATCCGCATACAGGGAGTAAAAATTTATCCTAAGTAAATCAAATGAAAATATGTATGCAGGATATCGTACAGGATCCTTACCAGACATGTTTGCACTGGAAAGAGGGCTTGGAGATGGTGGAGACGGGTTAAAACTTCTTTCAGCCTCGGGAAGGAGTCTGATGGCGTCAATCCTCTTCTGTGAAGCTGCGAGGGGAGGTGCAAGCTTCCTAAAATCAGCTGCATACAAAATAGAAAAAAGAAAATTGATCAGTTCAGGATATGGAACAGGATAAGAGGCATGATCATCCTTAAACCCTAAATCCTACCCTTTTTCAACCATTTCACCGGATATTCCGTTCCACCAGGGATTGAGTCTCTTTTTACAAAGAAGAACTTGGATTGCCATTTCTCCTCATTCCTGGTGGCACGAAGTATCAACGGCTCGCCGGAGCAGGAGTAAAACAGAAATCTACAGGATCCATGGCATCTAAGCCGGTAAGCTAGGGGGAGGTCATGAACAGAAAGCTCAGGAATGTGATTTTTCTTGATCTGGTCAAGAATGGACAAAACACGCCAAAGCATCGGCATTGTTTGGCTAAAAGAGATTTTTGTAATGTTGAAAAATTCAGTGATAAAGTCTGGAAAGGGGAACCGTAACCCTAAGGTGAAGGGAAAGGCACTAAAGCACAACCATTCGTCGGAAACCATATCCGACCGGATTTCCCGGTCAAACGGCCGGAATACGTCCCTTCCGGGAAGATACCGGAGGATTTGAGGGCCGAAAAATGGGTGCTGTCAAAGGTACATATTTCTTTCTATGGATCCTGGAGAAGATTCTGTTGTATGAATGTGGGGGCGGAGTCGCCGGAACTCGATCTTGTTTGCCTTGTCATATTCTCGCCGGAATGCTGAACCGAAAGAGAGAAGAAGGTGGAAGAGAGAGAGAGGTTTTTACCTTTTTCACTTCGGTCAAGAATAAATGGGATAAGGGTGAGAAGTTATAGGGTGGTGATGAGTAAATATAGGCTGAGCAGTTGCAAACGGTCACATCATGAGTCTAATCTCTTAAATTGCCTCGGTCTCCGGAAAAAATATAACCGTTAGTGCCAGGATACTAAACGGTAACATTTTTGGGGACAATTGTTATGGGCAAAATTCTGAGCCTATATCCTGGAAAGTATCTTGAGTTATATCTTGATTGTATGATATTTGCTCATATCCGGGATGCTCATTCAGGATACTGGTAACATCCTGAATGGTATCCTCAGGATTACTAACGGGTTGTGTGCAAGAGTACGCGTCTAGATGGAGCAACGTTCACGAAGACCCTTTCTTCGGGAGACTCGGTCCAAGTCGTTCAAATGAAGATGTTGGAGCCGCATTACTCGGTCTACAACGTTCACAATGGAATATTCGGAGCATCCCATATTTGTAGGAATTTTTGTTTGTATTTCGTTACTATAAATAGGTAGGTATATCAGATCGAATAGGACATCACAGCTACACTCACTACACTCTCATACTTGTTCTCTCACAATTTTTACTTTCACACAAAGCATTGTAACACTTAGCGATCTGGTCAATATCCTGCACTGTATCCTGACATTTGAAGCAATAAGAAGAACTAGGCAGCTGCGATTGTCAGCTCCCGAGGTTTTATGCCGGCGATCTAGATTGATCAAGGGCTTTCCTCGTACATCTCGTGTCATTTCCTTTACTTTTTGCTCATAGTTTGATCGTCGATACAGCTCAATATCCTGAGCCGTATCCTGAAAACTGTTTTCACAAACAATATAATCAGCATATTTCCAACACACTTATTAGCACACTACCTCACTTAACTAATTTGATCACTAAATTGCTTCGGTAATTTTTGACCAAAACAGGGACGATGTGTGCAATTTCTTGCAATGTGACCGGGAATGCCGCAGTTGTAGCAGGTCTGCTTCTTTACGTAAGGAGCATATCCCGATCCATTCCATCCAACCGCTGCTGAGTATGAGTTATACGATTTGTTGGATGATTTGTTTGCAAACTTTTCAGACTTTCTCCCCTGCTTCTTATGTCCCTGTTTACAACAGTTAGCACATTCATTGGATTTAGCATTTTCATTCCTAACTGTTGGCTTTGGAGGCACATATTTGTTTGAAGGGCCTCTCAAAGCTGGCTCAGAAGCATCCTTTCTCACATAAGGAGGAGCATCAGCAGACAAATTTGATGTTTTTGGACAAACATCGTCAGCCTTTTGACAAACAACATCATCCCCCTCAACCCAATCCTCAATAATTACTTGGTCTGCATTTGAAGCAACAGGGTTAGTATCATTAATTTTCTCACAAACAGTGTCACTTGATGCTGCAGAATTGCTCTCAGCTTCTTGTGACACAATTGGTTCAGAAGAATCAGAATTATTTTCCTTTGAACAGTCAGCAGGTGCTCCTGTGGTTTCATTACCATATAACTCAACAGATGCTCCTGATGTTGTTTTTGATTCTTCTTTAATCGAATTTGAATCAACAGTTTCAGATGATTCATTTGTTGATTCCACTGAAGCAACTGACTCTGAATTATCACAGTCAGTCTTTTCATGGGAGTCACTAGTTGAATCAGATGAAGCTATTGATTCAGTTTGAGATGCCTCTGCTTCCTCAGGTGAAGCATTGTTGACACTAGGTGATTCGCCCATTTCTGATTTCTCAGAAGTGGATGTTTCAGAAGTATCGCAAGATGTGTCAAATGACGAAGCAGATTCAGCTTGTTTGCTCTTATTAAATTCTTTCACAAACTCAGTCAAACCTTTTAACATGGCAAACTCAATGTTGTCTACATTCACTCTAGGCTCTGTTAATTCAGACTCTTTTGTTTGAGGTTGCACTTCAGATGAATTTTGAGAAAAACTTGACACAGTATTATCTAATACTTGAAAATGTTTGTCAATGTTCACATTATTCTCAAAATTTAGAGTCTCGATTTGCTTTGAAACTTCAGCAGGTTTCACAAAAGTTTTATTAAACGCCTGTTTTTCTAGAATAATTTCGGTTTTATCAGGCCTTGTGATTTTAACTTTCTTTTGATTAACAGGCTCAACCTTCATATCCCCAGGCTTCCCATATTCCATTTCAGGCAAATCGGCTATCTCCTCATCAGTCATGGGAATTGAGGAATAGTTATGGTTGTATGGTGGGGGTATCGCCACAAAACCCAACCCCTTATTCCTCATTTCCTTTTTGCTATACTTTAACTGTTGATTTATCATTTTCTCGACCTTTTCGCTTGAAACATCAAATTTTTTGAAATTAAATTCAGTATTTTCGAAAGTCGATTTTAAGTTGTTTAATTCAACAGTTAATTTTTCAGATAGCTCCTTGAAGTGGAGATATCGACATTTTGCTTCGCTTAGATCACTATGCAATTGTCGAATGTCACGTTTTTGAGCCTCTACCACTTCCTTATACCCATCCAGTTTCTTTTTAACTTCGTAGCTACTGGATTTGGTACATTGAAGTTGCATAGAAAGCGATTGAGCCTGTTCTTTAAAACCTTTTACTTTCTCTCTACATTTTACAGTACAACAAACATCATCTACACATACCTCTTGGATTGTGGGAGTGAAGTCGTGAATTTGAATACCTTGAGTGGACTGCTTGTCAGCGTTGTCAAATGATTTGATGAGTGAGATCAGCTCATTCGGCTTCATTTTGTAACAGTAGCAGTCGGTAGTCACAATTATCTGATTAACATTTCTAAACCAACTACAGTTTGCCTGATCTGGAATCCCTTTTATAGCATCCAGAAGCTTTCTGTTGCACATGTGAGTAGACACCACCATCTCTGCCTTCTCCATCTCAGAGAGTAGTTCAGCAAACCGGCCTGTAAGTGCTTCTATAGATTCACCATATGAGTATCTGAATCCTTGGAGTTCCTGCTCAAGCACCTCTCTCTTAGAAGACATTTTTAAGATTTGATCCCCCGAAAATGAGATCCCCCGAAAATGTGATTCCCCAAAGATGTGATCCCCCAAATATGTGATCCCCCAAAAATGTGCGCTTTTAACTATTTCCTCAACACAAGCCCAAAGCGAGAACCCGTCTACTCGCTAACTCAAACCCTTTACACGAACCAGCTTTCCGTACCGCGCCTTCAAGCCTGTCAAACTTATCACCAACAAACAAAAAACTTTTTTTTTAATAAATTTTTTCATGATTTATATTAAAAAACTAATTAATATCATAATTATAATTTTATATTATTATTAATTATTAGGTAATGATGACTCAATGATTATTATTATTAATATTATTATTATAATATATTAAACGACAACAGTAATATAACGTTGTCTTCTTCGTTTTGTATTATCAAATACCACCGAAACCCTAATTTCAAAAGATAAGCCGCAGCCACAACAACTACTACCCGTCTTCTTCAATACGATTTCCAACGACAACAACGATGAAAGAGAACTGTGGAGGAACCGTGAACGGGGGTGATTTTGATGAAGGTAACAGTGAACAGAAATGGTGAACGATATGTCGGCTGAGATGGTGGCCGGATGAGTAGTGATGTAGATGATAACAACCGGTGAAGGAGGTTGTGTTTTGAACGGTGAATGTGGGCGGGAACGGTGATACAGTTCTGGTTCCGGGATGGTGTGCGGAATGATGAGTAATAGAGTAACGATGATCGGAGTGATGAATGTGTCAGAGGTCGACGGAGAGGACGATGAAGATGATAATAGTGGTAGTAGGTGATGGTTATGGTGATGCTCGGTGACAGTGTAAACACGACCTCGAACTCGAAACGGTGTGCGGGTTCGGAGTCGGTACGGCGGAGATGGATGATGTGTTGATGATGATTGATCCGATCGTACAAGCCAAAGATGGTTCGGTCGCACAAGATAAAATTATTGGATCGCACAAGAATCCCGTAGTCGCACAAGACGGAAATTCAGTCGCACAAGATTGGAATGTTGTAATCGCACAAGTTAAAATTTGTAGTCGCACAAGATTTGAATTGAAAATGATGATGATGCCTGGTCGCACAAGATGTCTAGGATCGCACAAGTTGACTTTTTCTTTGTGTGAATGATAGGATCGCACAAGATAATTTCAGAACTATATTTGGAAGTAAATCACCACCAACTGCAATCTCGTAAATCAAGGAACCAAATCAAAATTTGAAATTTTGTGAAAACTTTCCACCAATGAACTCCTAGAAAATAGCAAACACCTTCTCTCTCTTCCCCAAACGAATCAAACACAAAATTTTCAACTGTTCTTCGAGATCTTCAAGTGTGTTCTTCGTGTTCTTCGAATCTGAGAAAAAAAAAATTCTTGTTCTTCGAATGATATCCAATCCAACTGAGCCTTCGTGAGACTACTTAGGCTCTGATACCAATTGTAAGTCCAGGAACTATCAATCGGATATCAAAAACACTAATCAAAGCGCGGAATTATGAGAAAAGTGTAGAAGAACAAGAACAATCAATCGATTAAATAACAACCAAGGTGCACACGGTTTCTAGAGAACCGTCTGGTACACCCACAAGAATTCGATAACTCTAAGAAGAACAATAACCTCAACAGCCTCTCTAAAATGTCTAACCTAATAATGAACTAGGTTCACCCTATTTATAGTTACATAGGGTGACCTAGTTACAGACTGGGCCAGGCCCACATGCACAATATTACTAACCAAACAAGCCCAAATCACTAATTAGCCCACATGGCTTATTTCATTACTATCTAACCCACTACAAGGCTAAGCCCAATAGCCTATATTTGTGTTTGATAAAGATAGGCCTAAACCTACACCATTATAGGGCCTTACATACAGTAAATTCATAATGGCCGTACCTTGTTCTGAAAGCGGTCTTAGGAATGTCCTCTTCCTGTACCTTTAATTGATGATATCCTGACCTTAAATCGATTTTAGAGAAAAATCGTGCTCCTTGCAATTGATTAAACAGATCATCGATTCTTGGTAATGGATACCGATTCTTAATTGTGACTTTATTTAATTCACGGTAGTCAATGCACATACGCATTGATCCGTCCTTCTTTTTAACAAATAAAATAAGTGCTCCCCATGGCGATGAGCTTGGCTGTATGAATCATTTTTCCAATAATTCATCTAGCTGTTTCTTCAGTTCCTGCATTTCCGTGGGTGCCAAACGGTAAGGTGCTTTGGCAATGGGTATAGTTCCTTGTATCAAATGGATTCTGAATTCCACTTCTCTGTCTGGAGGTTGCCCTGGTAACTCTTCTAGAAATACATCTAAAAACTGGGATACTACTGGAATATCCTTTCATTCTTTTCCTTTAGTGTTAGTGATTATAGAAATCAAATACACTAATGATCATTTTCTTATATAACTTGTTGTTTTCATCACAGAGATGAACTTAGTGGATCTAGAGGTTTTATTTCCTTTAATTGTGATCTTTTCACCCCTTGGTGAATTTACTTGGATTGACTTTTGATCACATAAAATACTGGCCTTATTGGTTATTAACCAATCCATTCCTAACACAACATCAAATCCTGCCAGATTCATGGGGTAAAGGTTTGCAATAAATTTCTGATTTAGAATTTCTATTCTTGCTCCATGCAAGATTTCATAAATCTTAATGGTTTCCCCATTTGCTGTCTCTACTAGACATTCTTGTGGGAGTTTAGTTAATGATTGATTAAGAAGTTTGCAAAATGAAGTATTAATAAAACTTTGGTTTGCACCAGAGTCAAATAATACTTTAGCAAAAACATCATTAACTAAAAACGTACCGGCATTCACATCCGGGATCATCTTTGCGTCTTCTGCAGTAAGAACAAATGCCCTAGCATTTTTAGTATTCTTGGTGTTTGTGGCTGGAGCTAGCTTTGGACAGTTAGGCTTGATATGACCTTGTTCTCCACAGTTGAAGCATATCCTGTTGTTTTTTTTCCTGCAGTCTTCTTCCTTGTGTCCAGACATTTTGCAGAAATTACAGTATATGGAGCATCTTCCTGAATGCTTCCTTTTGCAATACTTACAGTAGGGTGTAGAGGTAGAACCTATATTTCTCCCACGGTTAGAATTTCCAGAACGGAATTCTTGGGTAAGCTTCTGGGTTAGGTTCCTTCTCTGATCCTCTTCTCGTGTACGGACTAATTCATCTGTCAAGGTATTTGCTAGTTCTACAGCTTCTTCTATGGTTTGGGGCCTAGCTGCCTTGACTACATGCCTTATCTCCCCAATTAATCCCCAGATGTAACGGGAGATTAATACTGGTTCAGGTGATGCAAGGGTTGGTACTATTCGAGCATATTCAAAGAATAATGTAGTATAACCCTTACTATCTACCCCAATCATCCTAAGATTTAGGAATTTATTTGCTATCTGTTCTTTTTCATTAGGAGGGCATAATTTCCTTTCTACCATGTTTTTAAACTCCTCCCATTCCATATTATAAGTTCTATCACTTCCCCTAGACTGAAGGATATTGTTCCACCATTCTAGTGCTGAATTCTTAAACAGATTGGAAGCAAACATTATCTTATCCTCTTCCGCGCATTTACTTATTCTTAAGACTGCCTCGGTCTTTTCTATCCAGCGTAGAGATGCAACGGCCCCTTCATTGCCCGAGAATTCCATTGGTTTACAAGACCATAATTCTTTATAAGAACAACCATAAGACATGGTTCTTCTTCTTTTGGGAATGGGCACTTGAAGTACGGGTCCATTGTTCACGCTGTTTTCAGTTTCAGAAGGTTATTTGCTATCATGTTTACTTTTATTTTCTGCTTCCCTAACCGTTTTGATAATATATGGCATTGCATCTATTATCCCTTGTGCCACTATATGTTGCATGGCACTGTTATTCACTTGGTTTCCATTATTGTTGTTGTTCGGGTTTTCATTATCCAAGTTATTGTTACTCTGGTTATCGTTATTCTGGTTTTCCTGGTTTACTTCGTCGTCCATCTGAATTTTTAAACATTTATCAATTATTAATATCACAAAATAATTAATAATTTAGGAAACAACCACACAACACACATATTGGTCAAAAGCGTCAAGCATTGCGACTTACTCTTTTCTATTATAGTATGCGTCAAATACACACTAAGACTGGAATTAAAATTACAATACTATTATGCATCACTAACCACGAAGTGGTCTATACTACAACATATATTATTATTATTACACACACACACACACACACACATATATATATATATAGGTAAAGAGTATGGTACAAATGCGCTTATCGTACGATACGTACGCGATCATCCCATCCGTTCGATCAGGTGCGGATCTGGTGCGAATTCAATACATATCGCATGTGAAAAAAATGGTTAGCATGGGGTAGTGTGAAAAATGGCATGGGGTGTGTAGATGGACAAAATCGCATGTGGAAGGTTGAATATCGCATGTGAAAAAATGGCAACATGGGGTAATGTGAAAAATGGCATGGGGTGTGTAGAATCGCATGTGGAAGATTGAATATCGCATGTGAAAAAATGGCAGCATGGGGTAATGTGAAAAATGGCATGGGGTGTGTAGAATCGCATGGAAGATTGAATATCGCATGTGAAAAAATGGCTAGCATGGGGTAATGTGAAAAATGGCATGGGGTGTGTAGAATCGCATGTGGAAAATTGAATATCGCATGTGAAAAAATGGTTAGCATGAGGTAATGTGAGAAATGGCATGGGGTGTGTAGATGGAGAAAATCGCATGTGGAAGATTGAATTCGCACAGTTCGTACAGTTCGCATGGAGGTATGAAATTGCATGGGAGATGAAGATCTGACGGCTGGGGTTATCGCGTACGTAATGTACGATAAGCCCTATTGTACGTTAACCGACCTCTCTCTCTCTCTCTCTCTCTCTATATATATATATATATATTCATACAAACACATTATATATTATTATTATTATTTTATTATTATTATTATTATTATTATTATTATTATTATTACCAATTCTACCATCACCTTCCTTGATATGGATTCATCCAGTAATCCATATTGCGCTCGTCGTACTTCCAGACGAGTCGCTCTCCTACCTGCCTCATCCTCTCGCTATTCTCTAAAATCTCTTCTCTGAAAGTTCGGAGCTCTTGCACATTTTTTGCACTCATTGGGGGTGCGGGTGCTGGTACTGGGTCTGGGTACTGGGGCATGGGCTCCTCCTGAGGGTACGGATTCTCTAAGATCTCCCTAATGTATTCATCGTTATCATAGTAGGGATCTAGAGGGTCCAGACCTGGATAGGCTGCTAAATTCGGCATGGGTTCGGCATTTAAGTGGTAGCGTGGCACATAATCCCTATGATCATCGAACCATGGATCATAATCTGG
The DNA here is from genome assembly GCA_030545235.1 of Helianthus tuberosus. Taxonomy (NCBI): domain Eukaryota; kingdom Viridiplantae; phylum Streptophyta; class Magnoliopsida; order Asterales; family Asteraceae; genus Helianthus; species Helianthus tuberosus. The sequence continues at coordinate 173,774,447 of CM060430.1, read as the reverse complement.
GTCTAAGGGATTAGGGGCTGGTATCCTAGGTATCTCCCCAGGGTTGAAGTCATGCATTTGGAGTTGGTTTTCAGGGTTGTTTTCTATCTCAATCGGCTGAGTGGGGAACAAAGGTAAAGGTTGTGTGGCTACTAGTTGTTCCAGATTTGGGTCGGCAGCTGTGGTTGCTAAGATATGAAAATTGGCTAAGCTCCTATTAAGCATATCCTGTGTATGGGCATCTGACTCTCGCTTAGCTGCTGCTAGGACTCTCTGCTGTTGCAACTTTCACATTCTTTTCCTACGCTCGTGAGCTCCCTTACTGAACCATCCTCTCTTTTTCTGAGGGAATGGCTCTTCAGACTGAGCCTTAAACACAAACATCCCTTCTTCATTATCAGCTGCATACCCAGAGAGGGCAGGCTGTGAAGAGGTACCTTCACTCCTAGGTGAATCGGACAACTGACAATATGCGTCTGAGGGTCCTTGATCACTCATACTGTAAACTAACAAATAGTCAAATAACACATAACAATAAAATATAGATATGCACATATTTTCGTAATTAATTTCCTAACAATTTGAATAATATTTCGGTGTCAGCAGAACACTTCTGTGGCTGAATCAGTGGCTTGGCTCTGATACCACCTTCTGTCGTAACCCCCACCCCCTATCTGTCCCGGGAACGGGTGGCCGCGAAACCAGTTTTGGTGGTATCGTTTGTTTATCAATTTGGCAGCGGAAATTTCATCAGGACCATAGTTAGGGAATATTTTATCAGAGTAAATACCACACTTTTATAATATTAAACATATTGGGATAAAACCCAAGTTTTCATTACAAATGATTTATAGAGATAGTCTCCATTTTATTGAATAAAACATCTTCTTTTATTTAGGTAACTTTTATAGCCACTTTTTCCAAGCCTTCAGTGCTGTCCAGCTGGCTTCTAGTTGGCTTTCACATTTTGTTACCTGAAACGCGTTTAAAAACATTTTGTCAGTGGGAAATACTGGTGAGTGAATCCCCGTTTAATCAAGAAGAGTTTTATCGATTAATACAGTATTGAGAGCGATTACAATGTTTATATCTACACAATTACTCATTCAGTACTTGCCACTCGACCGTATCTGTGGCTATGGTCATATCACACATTGGCTAACTCGTTGTCCAATTGTGAAGGTTATCAAGTAATGTATACAAAACCCCATAATACCGGCAGTAATTGAAGAATTACAAAGACTCAATCACTACTTAATCACATTGTAAAACATTTAAGGTTTTGTAAAAACAGTTTACAAAAAGGAGATTACTCACATTGCTGTCTTAGGTTTCCTTTAAGGGTTTCCTGGTGATTATCTATAATTTACACAAATGTACATGCGTTAGTATAATAACCCTTTATTTACATTAGTAATACCCTCCCCGAGACGTTCCAACGACTACGTCGGGCAGAACCTCGACAGCCGTTACGGAACCCTGGATCAATCGGGCAGCGTATCTAATACGTAACCGGGGTTATAATACTTACAACGGAGCAGAACTTCGTTAATTAGGGGGATATTATACCCGAGTATAGTGCCTACTATATAGTAATTCGAGAGAGAAAGTGAGAATTGAGCGTCGGAAAATGAAAGCCGAAGCCCTCTACTTATAGGGCATGATTTTGAGTTTCACGCGGCCCGCGTAAGGTGAGACCAGGGGCTACGCGGCCCGCCAGGGCAGCTAGGGTAGGCCCTAGCCTTGCTGCGTCGACACGTAGCCTCAACACGAGTCCGACACGTGGCGGCATGGGGGCTCGCCTGAGATTGGAGCTGTCGCGGCCTTGTTTTTAGTTAATTTTTATAAAAATGAAGGTATTCGGGGTTCGTTTTCGCGTACGGGGTATATTTTAAGACATATTGGAATATTTTAATATATATTAGGGCGTCGAAAATATTTTGGAGGGTTGTTATAGTAAGAGGCCTATATTTAAAGAAAAAATAAGAAAGTAAAATTTTAACAAAATTCGTCATCCTGTAAGCAGTCGGGACGAAGGGATTATATTGTATTTGAAGCATGATTGTAGACTATCTGTTTGCTGATGTTTTGATTTTGTTGGTTGTTGAAAGTGTGCAAGAGGATCTTCCACCAGCTCTTGATTCTACTTCGAAACCACCTTCGGTTTTCGATGGAACTACTAGGTAGTTATAACTCATACTCATACAACTGTTTGTTGAAATGCCTGAATGAAGCTAACTTATTTAGGTGGTCTATTCTCCCAAAATAATTCATAGTTCGGACTCGGTATTGGAGCTCGTTTTATTTTAGTTGAAGCTGTATTTGCTCTGGTTACAGTTTTAGATACATGCATTCTTAGCTAATTATTTGAAATTTGTTGATTTTCTAACCAAGAGCTTGGATTTTTTTTTGGTTTGGTTAGGCTGTACATATCTTACACTTGCCCGTATGCACAAAATGTGTGGATTACCCGGAACTGCAAGGCTCTCCCCCCTTCTCTCTCATACCATTACTTAAAAATCCATCTTGGGAAAATTTATTTTATAATGTGAGCCGATCCACAAAAAAGATTGGATGAAAAACGCATTTTGGACCATCTAATATCAACATACTCTTTGCTATGTTATCTCTAAACATAGTGACATTTATATTTGAGATTGTTTTTTTGTATGTATTAGATGGAAATATTAACTCTCATCCGACCTCGTATGGATCAGCTCCCTTGGATGATTATGAAATATTCATAATTTGTGTTTAAACTGTGTACATGGATTGCAGGAAAAGATTAAACTGGTTCCAATTGATCTAAAGAACAGACCAGATTGGTACAAGGAGAAGGTTTACCCAGCAAACAAGGTGATTCTCTTGCAAAAGTTTTATGCTTTCTACATGATTGTGCATACAGTTAGATACACAGCCTTTTAAGTTTGGTTCAACCAAAAATGCACTTAGTACAAACCACTAAGGTAATGCTTCGAAAAAATGCTATTTGTGATATGTCAATAAGAATAACTTGCCTGTGGTGTGTTCTTATGTCATAGGTGCCGGCTTTAGAACACAACAATGAAGTCAGGGGAGAAAGTCTTGATCTCATCAAGTATATTGACACCAACTTTGAAGGACCGTCACTTTATCCAGATGTAAAGTTTCATACTATGGTTTTAATTTTGAAAGGAATTAATATATTTTGTTAATTATAACTATAGAACTACAATATATAGGATACCATCAAGCAAGAGTTTGGAGAAGAGTTGCTTTCATACACTAATACGTTCTATAAATCTGTCACCACCTCATTAAAAGGAGACGGGTTTGATGATGCTGGTATCTTAACTATCACTTTATTTATCATCTTTCTATATTAAAAAAACAACATATAACATGGTCTACAATACTCGCAACAGCTGCTGCATTTGATTATATAGAGAAGGCTCTTTCCAAGTTCGATGATGGCCCATCTTTTCTAGGTCAATTCAGCCTGGTAAGTATGATGAATGCCTAACCGAATTACAGTTATTTGCAACTGCGTCAACTGCTGATGTTGGTCAATAGCTGTCTTCATAATATTCTATAAGGGTTTCTGTTTTCTTGAAACCATATTGCGTATGCATGCCTATTTATGATTCATTTACGTATTTAGGAACACATATATGTGCATGTACAGGTAGATATAGCTTATGCTCCTTTCATCGAAAGATTTCAGCCGTACTTGCTAGATGTAAAAAAATACGATATTAAAGTGGGCCGGCCAAAACTTGCAGCCTGGATCGAGGTGCTACTCTCGCTTTCACAATTTGTAGTGTATGCAAGATTTGTTGTACTTTCAAGTCTAGTGCTTTTGGTTTAAGTCTTTTGTAGAAAAAAAGAAATCACATCTGCGTTAGTCAACCGGCTTTTCTTTACGGAACTCTTATCGCCATTGATTTCTCTTGCATGAAATGAACAAAAACAATCATTTTAACCAAACAAGGCGAGATCCAAAGGAACTTGTAGAGAGCTACAAAAAACGTTATTTGGTACCGATTGATAGTCTCATGTCTTAAGTTTGTGTTCACCAAGTTGATATAAACCAATAACTAACTACGCTAATAGCATATTTATTCTTCTAAGTATCGTGTGTTTGTGACCATGCAGTCTTCATCATAAGGTTCAGGTTTTGCGATTCAGTCACGCCATGGATGCAAGAACATTGCATGTACAAGAAGACCAGATTGGTTCCTTTGGATATTTAAGAATAATATGTTACATAGGTTATTTGTGCAACATACTATTGACAAAATAAAACTAAGTTATTATGTTTAATCTATTTTCTAATATGCTACAATTTTATGGTCGATTATATATTTATACAAAAGTAAATTACAAGTTTTATCCTTTATGTTAACATCCTTTTTCAGACGGCGTACTTTGGTGTAAAAGTTGACGAGTTATGTACTTAACGTTTCAAAATCCTGCATGTTATGTCCTTTAGCCCAAATCCAGTTAGATTTTTTTGGTTAAGTATGGTCATGTGCCTTTGCACATAAGGCATTCTTGTCATTGCACATTCCAAGGGACTATTGTGTAAAGAACTTCTATTCAATGACTATTTTGTACAAAACTAAAAAATATAAACCGCTACACACACACTCTCTCTAAACTCCCTCTCTTACCCTAACCTACAGACCCGCCGGCCATACGCAACCACCACAAATTACTCTCTCTGTTGTACACATCCACCACAGATTGATCAATAATCAAATTCATAGTTAAAATAAAATAACCTAAAGACCCGCCGGTATACGCAACCACCACCAATAACCTTTCTCTGTTATATCATCCACCACAGATTGATCAATAATCAAATTCATAGTTAAAATAAAAATTTATTTCATCAACTTGTGGTATCAAACATTCTTGTCAAAACCATTAAGCAACCAATGTCTAACACAATTATGATAATTGTACTTGAGTAAAATTTTGTCACACCCTGGCTTTTGCGGAAGCGTGATTATTGGTGTGACTTCTTAATACCATTGCATACGATCATAACAACACTATATGATAAAACCAGTAGATGTACATCCATTAGTTGAAGTTTAAAAGTAGTACAACATAATTGTTTGAAATGTCGTGATCAAGTTCAAGTTACAAATCATAACATATTTTAAGGAGTTCAAAAAGACTCAACAAAAGATTTTAAAACAAACCCGAGTTTAGGACCATGTATCTCGTCCAGGATTAAGATACGACTCCTAAGCCCTAATAACTTGGATGACATCTTTATTCACAACGCAGCTTAAAAACTCCAACGCCCGCCAGATCCATTTACTAATTTCCTGAAATACATGTAGTTTGAAAAAAAATCAACATAAAGTTGAGCAAGTTCATGTAAAAGTGAGTAAGTATAATCCTTTGTAATATGTCTGTATGTATGAAAATCCCTGGTATGTAGCAATTAAGGAAAAAGAGATCACCATTGGGTTGCAAAGCCAATGGTATGTGTGAAGTGATGCAGGAAGACTCAAACCTAGCGGATTTATGCGTCGGGCACTCAGTTACCACCTGGCCCATTTGGCGGACTCAGGAGTGAGGGCTCGCTACACCCAAATAGATCTATCACCGTTGTCCCTCGGTCCTACAATGAGGATTAATGGCCTCAAGTTCCAGCCTACCCACTCACATGATCTAAGTAGTAAACCCTCCTTAAGCTAACCATACCATGTATAATAGTGTCTGTAAATATTGTAACATGTATTCCACCCCCGAAGTATAAAAACTGAAAACAGTTAAGAGAAAAGGGGGACATGAACTCACAGTATTGCGTCTTCGTACTCGTAACCCAAATCTCCGCGGCAAACACGACTACCTACAATGGTCTAATGTCTATTAGACGAACGGGTCGTGCCTTGTCTTAGTATGTATGTTTTTGAGTTACGATTCTGGTATTATTCCAAGTTATAATAATTGTATTTAGTTTTGGAATAATTGTTTATGCAGTGATTCTGTATTAATACTTCTCAAGCATTTTAACTTTGTATTTCCTTCCCAAGGGTGGGGGTATCTCATTCATGTATTTTCGTATTTGTATTTGTGTATCTTGCCAAGTAATGGCGTCGTATTTCAGTGTATTGTTCCAAATTAAATATATGTTAATATATTCCTAACATGTATTTCCAAAACCATATATTTCAAGTCTCACTTAAATATATACAAATAAACCTTACTTCGATTAATCACGTATCGTTCCAGAAAATATATATTTTTCTCAAAAATTATATATCTTCTAAATATACTAGGAAAATATATTTTTATTTCCCACTTGGAAAAATATATTCAACTCATTTGTCCAAAAATAATGTATTTCCAAAATATATGTATTTTTCCCAAAAATAATATATTTTTATTTCTACAGTTTCCAAAATAATATTTTTACCAAAATATACGTATGGGAGTGTTTCCCGAAATATATATAAGTTACGTTTTAAAGTTCGCGTTGTTATGACAATGCCGGTGTAACTTAAATATTTATTTGTGATAGCGTTGGTATTATTTTGGAGTCGTGATCTCATAATATTCCCAGGTTATATTATTTTTATCCTAAAAATAATATATTTAGTTCACAAAATAATCATATAACCACACAAGCGTTTTATTATGAAATATATATTCTAAATATATATTTAACAGGTTTTATTTACGAAAACCCACCTCCGACACTTTGTAATTTTTGTAATAACAATCACGGCGAAGTTTATTTTGAAAACCAAGTTAAAAAGATATTTCGTAAACATTTGTTTAGAAAAATATTTCTAAGTGTTATATTGTAACGCCCCAAAATCTGAATGTTAATAATTGTCGTATGTTCTTATGTGACACGTCATGAAATAAATAACTAGGCTATTTAACCTAGTTAAGGGTATGGTCAAAAGTATTAAATGATGAAGGTAGTGTCAGTTATGTTTTAAAGGTAAACCCGAGGGGCTAAAGTGGAACAAATGAAAGTAAGTTATAAAATAACTTGACACACACAAACACACACATACGTGTGTGTTCTGGAAAGATCGAGCAGGGGCTCTCAAGAGCCCCAAAACCCTAGTTCTTCAAAAGCTTCAATTTGAAGGATGAATCAAGGCCCAAATCCATAACCGAACATGGATTAATGATCACCAACACGAGAGGATCATAAGGTATGTTTTAAATCTAAGATTGGTGATCATGGGTGAAGTGGGATATGTTCTAATCCGTGAGTTAATATGAAATTGATCATGTACAAGGGTTAGAATCTTCGTGTAGAATATGGGTTATGAATGGTTTGCGTTAATTTGATGTTTAGAGGTGACACCCGTTAGTTAGGGTGAAGATGATGACTAGTATCACCTCCTATGTTCAAGTCTTGTTGAATGATTGATGTATTATGTGAGCATGATGAATTATTGTTAGATGAAAGTATAGGAATATGATGATGTTATGTTTAATGTTCATTTGGAATGATACATGATGATTAGTAGATGGTTTTGATGGGTTATGTAGGAGTTTAGAAGAATTGTGCATGAAATAGTTGTACGTTATGCTTAAAAGGTAGTACTCACATCAAGTGTATGATGAAATGTATTTAGTGTCGTCCGTATAGTCGATTATGATGTTACGGGTATATGATGATAAGTCGATAGTTAAGTATGGTTAATAGTTGACTTTTGAAAGTCAACTAAGTATAAGAAACATGACTTGACTCGTTGTCGTAAATGTAGGTTGATGGGAAGTCGTATGGTACATGTTATAGCAATCCGTGTTAAATGTAATGATATGATGAGTTACATGAGTTTAACGTATACGGACATGATTATATGAAGTTGATTATGTATTTTAATGCTTGTTAGAAATGACTAAGGAAAGTTAAGTGTGAATTATGCGAGTGATATGATTGTTACATGTACAAAGGTATATGCTAATAAGAGCGTGATTTCGATGAAATGAAAGTATAGGAATCAAGTCGAGACGGACTCACGCATGAGGTGTTAACGGGTCAAGAAGAGGCAAGGAATCTGATACGAGCACGGACGCATAAGGTAAGTGATTTCTGTAATCACTTCGTCGTACAAGTAAGTAATAAAGTGTTGTAATGAATTAAACATGATGTTTGAGGTCAAATATGTGTTTAAGGTCTCTCGTCGTAAATGATGGGTTAAGAATGACCAAAATGCCCTTGATGGGTATTTTGGGGTAAACGATCTTAAAAGTAGATTAGAAACAAGTCATTCGATTAGTGTTATGTTTTGGACAAGTATGAAAGTGGGGATGATGGTTTGGTTAGTCATAGACCAAACCAATGAGTGAATACCCTTAACGGGTCGAAATGAGCATATGAATGATAATGTGATAAAAGGATGCAAGACATCCAAGAGTTTAGTAATTTATGACAGACGTCATTGATATCATTATGTGTATAAGGGGTTATGGCAAAACGAACAAGTTACGTTGATGAATGCATGAATGGGTCAAGGTTGGGAAAAAGGGGAATAAGCCGAAGAGATAAAAGTCTGAAACTTTGTTAATCCGGATGTCGGATCTTAACTGCGAAAGATGGAGAATTAAATTACGGACGTGTAGGAAAAAGAATCGGGTAAAACGGACCAATAACGAAGAAGTTATGACCGTTTCCGTGAAACGCGGACGTGCTGAAATCTGCAGCACAGCAGCAACAAACATTCTGTTTGTTTGATGACGTCGCGCTACGCGACGGCCCGTCGCGCTACGCGACGGGGTGGCTGGTTGTCGAAAGTTGTTTGTTGGCTCCGTTTTGTATCGGGAACTCGTTTAAACGCGTTTTAAGTCGCGTATAACTAGTTTAACTCATGTTTTATGATCATTAGGGTAAGCGTATGTGTGAATGTGTAAAGGTGGGATGACATGATCGTGCGTGACGATATAGGTATGTTGGTTCCCCTTGGGATCCCATAGCCCAGGTAAGAATCCCACCTTAAAGCGGGATCCCATAGCCCAGGTAAGAATCCCACCTTAGGTTCCATTTATGAACCTTAAAGCGGGATCCCATAGCCCAGGTAAGAATCCCACCTTAGGTTCCATTTATGAACCTTAAAGCGGGATCCCATAGCCCAGGTAAGAATCCCACCTTAGGTTCCATTTATGAACCTTAAAGCGGGATCCCATAGCCCAGGTAAGAATCCCACCTTAGGTTCCATTTATGAACCTTAAAGCGGGATCCCATAGCCCAGGTAAGAATCCCACCTTAGGTTCCATTTATAAACCTTAAAGCGGGATCCCATAGCCCAGGTAAGAATCCCACCTTAGGTTCCATTTATGAACCTTAAAGTGGGATCCCATAGTCCAGGTAAGAATTATTAATTTAATTCTCATTGGCAATCGCCCTTATGTGGATAAGCAAGTATGTATGTATGTATGAGTATATACGGGGATGTAATGATGTAGGAGTAGATAGTATGTATAAGTAGTCAAGGGAGCATGTACGAAGGTATGCACGTATGTAAGTTGTGAGAAGGTATGGAATAAGTATGTATGCATGTATGTAATTATGTATGTATGTTGGTATGCAAGTATGTATGTAGGTTTGTATGTAAGTATGTATGTAGGTATGTAGGCATGTAAGGATGTATGTATGTATGTATGAATGGATGTGTTTAGGTATGCACGAACGTATGTATGTAGGTACACAGGGATGTATGTTGCTATGTGTGACCGCAAGTTTACGTATAGGTTGTATGAAAGTACGTACGCATGTATTCAATGAAATTGAGCACTAACGATAATAACATCGTGCCTGGTGATGAAGTGTAACGCATGAATGTTAAAGATGTCTCACTACGGATCTTATGATCAGAAGGAAAGACGGGATGTAAAGAGTTAATGAAACGAAAAGTAAACGTGAACAAGTCTTGTATGCTTATGATACGTACTAATGTATGAATTTTATGTGGTGAGCGCAGGTAGTACCAGTCATGAGGATAACCAAGGTTTGGAGATCGAGGATCGAGTCACAAGACAGATTGTACGGGAATGCTTAAATATGTAATTTAGTGTTGATAAGGCATGTTCTTATATTCTAAAAATGAATTATTAGAATGTCAAGATGTATGTCATGAAAGAAATTTTCAAACTCGATTTTCCGCTGCATTGTGTTAAGGTTAAATGAATTAGGGTCTTACATATATTTCTGGAAAAATTTCGCCAGAGTTTCCTCTGTAACTGGAGGTGTCCACGCTTACAAGCGTATCATTTTCTTTTCAAAATTTCTATCAACGATCATCAATCAACAATATAAAATCTTTAATCACTATCTTGACAAAAACAACCCTAAATCATAAACTCATGAACTTGAATGTTTTGTAGAAATATGTAGTACTTTCTAACATATTTAATAGATCTTGTTATCTTTAAAAATAAAATTAGTTTCTTAAAAACTTTATTTTTAAAGATCTTGAAGTTTCACAACTTCTAGTCATGATTTACCAAAAATATTTCTTGTTAAATTTTTCTTGTGACACAAGTGTTTACACACTTGTTTATTCACTAAAATGCTTTTAGTTTATGTAAGATCCGGGTTTTAAACAAGTCTTGCATCTTTCACTTGGTTCTTCCGAAAAACCACCTGTAGATCTTTAGATCTACTAGTTTAGAACCTTATTTTACAAGAAAAATTACATTTACTCAAGTTCAAGTTTCATGAGTGGAAGGGTTCATCATCTTTTATAATTTTAACACTAACATACTACTAGTTCATGTTCTTGAACATGATCTAGTATGGTTAGATGATGATCCATCCCACTTCTAGTAACAAACAACATCAAATAATCACAACTAGACAAGTTTCACAAGATTTACACAACTAGTTTCTCTTTATCCAACTTGTTCATATTATTTTCAAGACTTTATGTCATGTTCTTGTGTGTTTTTTACTTTTAACCATTACATCTACTATTAACCACCATAAACAAGATCAAGATGATGTTTAGAAGCACTTACTACTAGCACAAGGCTAGGGAAGAAACAAGACGTAAATGTGGTGGATAAAAGAAATGTAGAGAGGTTATTGCACTTCCGAAAGCACCGGGCTTGCTTGTATGTCACCTTGCACCCTTGAGTATGTAAGAAATGGTTGAACAAGACTTGGAAGTGGTGGTAGTGTGGTGGAGAGGTGGCGGCCGTGAGGTGGTTAGGAGGGAGTGAAAGTGTTTGTTGATGTTGAAGTGTTGAATGAGAGAGATGGGTTATCTTGTGGGTGTATATATAATCCAAGTTCTCATATTACCCATCATGTATAATGTTCACTAAATATCCAACATATATTAATAAAATAGTCAAACAAATGGGGAGTGTGGGTTCGGCCGAACACAAGCAAGAAAGGAAAGGAAGAGCTTGTTTGAGTTGGTGATTTGTAAATGAGAGGCTCTAATTCCTTGATGTCTTATTTATAATCCAAATCTTATTATCCAACATATAATGTGTTTCATTGTCCAACAACATTAGCAAATAAAATAATGAAAAGGATGGTGGGGATGTCTCCTCATCCCATGACCGTAGAAAAGGGGGGGGGGTATGGGGTTGGGTTTCAACAATAAAGTTACAATCTAGTTAGCTTTAAAATGCTAGATTAGTGTGTTATGAAATATTGTTATTTATAAGGTGTGTTAGGGTGTTCGGGGACCCTAACTAGCTCAGAAGAGTAAAAACAATGTGTTTGGCAATATTTTTGTGTTCTGGGTAAAGTCCGGTTGTTCGGTTGGGTATCGTTCCGTTAAAGTGCTTAATTGTTCCGTAAAGTGTCCTTTATATTGTTTTTAGTGACACAATAATTTACCAACACTTTGGAAAGTGTCTAGAATTATTTTACCAAGTTTTTGCACTTTACTAGCATTGTTAAATGCTGAATTTTTGGTTAACTAGTGC